>CM056809.1:25443443-26763443 GCA_029852735.1 Persea americana
TATGACAACCCAAACTCTCTCAATGCAGCCAAATAAACTCGGTAAAGGTGATACTTTCTATTGCTACATATTTATCTTCATCATTATATCAACTAGACGTTAAAAGCATTTTCCTCCATGGTGATTTTTAAGCAAGTATATACAGAATTTCCACTTGGATTTATTTTGAAAGGTCAAGATGGGAAGACATGCTTCTAGAAGAAGGCATTGCAGAGTCTTGGACAATCTCCTCGAGCTTTTTTTTCTTCTTTTTGCTAAAATATCTCCCCACGCTTGGTTTGATCGATGGCTTGATCAATTTAGTCAAGCTATCATAAGTGGCTTGCATATCATACATTATTTGTGAAAAGAAAAGGCGATCTGGTAACTACTTTTATTGTATATGTAGATGATGTTGTTGTTATTGGAAATGATCTGTGTGGTGTTTTTTTTTTTTTTTTTTTTAATCTTTGAGAAAAAATTCATGCCTTTCGTCAACCTCAATTAGGAGGATACTTCACAATAAGCAATGGATATATATATATATATATATTAAATCGTATCAGGCACCTCAATTTTGGATGCAAAGTCTATGTCAAGCTATATCATGCCATGACCCTGCAGTACTCATGCCATTGTGGACTTCATAGTTGTCGGCATAGTTCGAGGAACTGCATAAGTTTGCTGTTTGGAAAGAAGGAAAAACATATGAGGGAGAATCTCCACAGCCATCATTGCTGTTCCTCCACATCAAGAAAGAACCTGCCTATTTTTGCTTAAAAAACCAGAGAGTTCCTTTCTCATATCTCTTTTTCCGATCAAAAGAATGGAACTTACTTTATTTTGAAGCATAGTTTTTTCAAATTTCTTGCAATTTTATTGTTCACTTAGTGTAACGCCCCACCCTACACCCATGCATGATACTGCCCGCTTTGGCCCACGGGCCTCACGGTTTTGTTTCCGATGGGCCAGAACCCATCAAAAGGCCTCACGCAAGGTAAGGGTGTAAGCTCTACATATAAACCCATTCACTTTCCTCTCTATAGTCGATGTGGGACTCCGGGGCGTCACAATCCACCCCCCTTAAGGCTGCACGTCCCTGTGCAGTAGCCTGCCAGTCCCTGTAGCCTGCCAGCCCTCTTGGCCCGCCCACATGGAAACCCGCCCACTTACACCAGACCACGGCAGGGGACCCACACTCGAACTAGTCGAGAGTCGGCTCTGATACCATTTGTAACGCCCCACCCTACACCCATGCATGATACTGTCCGCTTTGGCCCACGGGCCTCACGGTTTTGTTTCCGATGGGCCAGAACCCATCAAAAGGCCTCACGCAAGGTAAGGGTGTAAGCTCTACATATAAACCCATTCACTTTCCTCTCTATAGTCGATGTGGGACTCCGGGGCGTCACACTTAGAATCATAAAGACGAAGAACAAGTCCCCATCTGAAAATAAATTCTTTTTTTTAAAAAGAAGAGAAATAAATCCTATGCAATGAAATGATAGCAAGTGAGACCATCAAATTCTCCACTAACAAATCAAGAAAACCACCTGTCTAAATTGATCTAGAAATGTACTGATAAAAATAAACAATACAGCTTCAAAAGCCAGATTGGCCAGTGTGGGGTGGCAACTTTTATTGTGGTAAGCATTGTCCTGAACAGTGGCAGAAGATACATGTTAAGTTCATGAATTTGCATATTTATGCATCATTTTAGGATGAATTAGGGGTTTTATTTGGTGAATTGCATCATTATTCATTTAATTCCATCATCTCATGCATTTTCACCTAAAAACCTGAACTTTTATATTTTTCATATATTTTCTGCATTAATTTAGAACATTATGCAATTTTTCTTCGAAGAGTCCCAGTTGGAGTAAAACTCTATCCGGATGGGTCCCACTTCAATATGGGCTCTTTAGTGTTTAATGTGTTGAATTAGAATGTGCAGAAAATGAGAATTGCAGGCCTCTGTCACGGAACCACTTTCAAGCATACATAGTCATCCTGGGCCCTACATTGCTAAATTGAAGCTTAAAAAGAAGTAAATTGAATAATTCACCACGTGGACCCCACATACAAGCCATGTGCAAATCAATGAAAGGAGGGGTCCACTCATCATGTCAATTGAAGAGTCCTAACTACAGTAGAAGACTTCTCGTAGGGCCCACTGTTCAAGCATATGAAATGTCCCACATGGCAGGGTCCGCAGTTGTTGCAGACTTAAAACTATTAATGGATAATTCAAAGAGTAAAAGTTTGATTGGATTAAAAGAAGAAGAGTTTGAATCATCCACATCTGATATCCTTTCAAAAATGAAAGTTGTGCAGAGATAGAGTTCATTACAAATCAAATTTTAAAAGTTAATCTCGTTTTTCTCAGGATAACTCATCTTCAAATGACCATAACTTTCAATCTGACCATCGGATCGATGTAATTTACCTACTGTTGGAAAGCTTATTCAGAGTAGATGTCCGTGGAGCCCAAGATTATGCAAATCAGAGCTAAATCGACAAAGTTATGGGCCCGGAGATTTTCATATTCATTTTTAGACGGGATTGCACTAAAATCCACACCGTTGATAATCCATTGCTGCATATCTCTTGTGGGACCCCATCTAAAGATTAGCCAAGCCATCCAGAGGTTTCCAGAAGCTTCCATCTCATTCAAATTCAAAAAGGATAAAGAGATATACCTTATCACTGAAGATAAACCAAATCTGCAGAGAAGGTGTCCAGATTCAATGTATCTGTAAGATAACCGGGAATTATAAAAGGAACCAAAAGAAAGCATACGGGAGACTCACCCCCACTTGGACGTCCACTACATTCTCTCTCTCCTCTCTCTCTTCTTTTCCTAATTAATAGAATTAGAGATATTTTTGGGTATTCTGGGGCCCTGTTCCAGAACTAGGTTAGAAGAGTGTGAGAGAAGATTGTAATTGCCATGAAGTTCTCAATGAAAATCACATCTTTTGCAATGGAGGAGTAGATCCCTGGATCAGAGTATCAGATGAAGTTAAGTTTTTCTTATCATTAATCTATGTGATATTTTTGTCTCTTGCGTATTAATTATAATAATAAATCTGCCTTCTGTCATTGACAACCTATGCTATTTAATTTTTTTATTTGAACAATGCTTTAATCATGTATGTTTTCTTAATAAATTATTCTTAGATTGAAATTCTTTGATAATCTATCTTTGATTAATATGTGATATTTAGTTAAGTTCATAATTTCATTAGGTGAAGGGGATTTTTGCCTTAAATAAATTGTGGGAAATTGTGCTATTTGATAGACAAATTATCCGAATCAGAAACATTGATTTGTTTCTGATTTGAAGGATTTTTGGGACAAATTTATTTTATCAATTGCATAGAATGATGGTGGGACTACTTAATGGATTCATGATATTCTGATCTGCTTTTTATTATATCTTATTTCTGCACTTTAGAGCTAGAATTTTCTTAATTTTATTATTGTTTCTTATTATCTCTCTTGTCATTATCATTGATAAAAAAAAATCAGATTTTAAATTTTAACTTAGTAGTGCTCCCTGTGGGATTGACCTGTAATTGACACTGTCTCAACAAGACAACTGTGCACTTGCAGTATTAAAGGATTGAATTTAAAATCACATCAAGTTTTTGGCGCCGTTGCCGGGGAGCCAAATCTGAGTTTTTGTTAGAAATCTGAATTTTTTTTATTAGATTAATATGCATGCTAATATTTAGGTTGCATTAGCTGTTTAGTCATCTAATTTGCATCAGTAGTGTTATTTGCAATTAGTATTAGTTATTATTTCACTTTACTGATTTTTCTGAATTTTCTGATTTTTGGGATATTTCTGATATTTTTTATATAATTAACTGAATTTTCGGATTAATTAATTAATAATTAAAAAAAACCAAAAAAAAAATATATATATATTTTTTTGTGAAGGATTTCTTTAATTCCGAATTTCAGTAAATTAAAACAAAAAGAAAATTTTTTTTAGATTGGTTTTACTAATATGTTGCTTGGATTAGATTAGGATTGGTAAGGTAGAGTTTAAAATCTTTAGGATTAGGTTGTTTTGATTAATAACTAACTTTTAAATTCTGAAATTAGGTAGTTAGAAATTTTAAAATTCTATCCCTTAAGTTGTTTAGATTACTTGGAGTTTTAAAATCTGAAATTTGAATTGGATAAGATTGGATTTCTGATAATTTGAAACTTTTTGAAAACTCTAGCCATATCTAGACACTTGTTTGGATAATTTAGAATTTCTGAATTTTTTTTTAGATAGAGTTTTTTTTTTTTTATTTGTTTCAATAACTTAGAGTCCACTTTGGATAAAGTATTGATTAACTTGGATGTCTTTTGTTTGAAATTAGGATAAGATAGAATTTTTCGGATATGATAAGAATTTGAGTTGGTTTGTTAACTTAGGATTTACTAACAAGAGTTTCTTCTGGATAGGTGACCTTGCTAGGAGAAGAGTTGCACAAAAACAGGAAACTGCATGGATTTGCTCTTAAGCAAACAAGTTGCTCTCAGAATTGCTTAAAACAAGTTGCTCTCAGAATTGCTTAAAACAAATTGCTCTCAGAATTGCAAAATTTCTATAAAAAAAAAATACAGGTTAAGCTTGCACAGTTTAAATGTTAGCGTGGACCCATTGTAAGAGTTTCTAAACTTTACCCCACGAATCTTTTACTTGCAAGTGGGGCTTGGGTGCTTTAATTTTTGCAAAGTGTGACTGCTTGCTTGACACACCAATTAATTGGACCCACACACTTAGTTGAGGGCAATTGACCCCAATAAGATAAGGACTAGATTTCATCACCAGATCCTTGCCCAATTAGGTTTAACCACCTCTCACATAGTAACCTAACCATTAATTAAAATCAAGTAGAAACGAGACCATAGGGCTTGAGCTCATTAGGACGAAGACCACAAAAGGTTGCACCAATTGCGCTCTTTGGTCAAGTCGATGTCTAGGTAAGTCCTGTCCCTCCAAAGGGTGGCAGTCTCTGTTCTAGGAGTTTGGTTCTTAAGCGGGACCCTTGCCAAGTGCATTGTGACCCCACCACTCATCCTGGGAACTTACCTGGTCGATTTGGCTTCATAAGACCGGATTGGAGGCCTTAGTGCACTCTTCAAACCAGTTAGGAGCTGTCTAGTGAGTTAGGTTAGCCCTAGGATAATTTCTTGTGCTCAATCCTTGTGCGTGACTGCTTGATTTGTTTGTGCATCATATTGGAACTATTAGGGCCCTGTATATAGATTAGGCTTGCATTTCTTTAAGGTTAAACCCGATGCATGCGCTCTAGACCTAAGAGAGAGAAATTGTGGGTACGCAAGAGTAAAAGGTTAGTAAGGATAGAGCCCGAATTAGCCTTAACCATTGTAGGAAAGTCTTCCATCTTTGAAGAAATTGTTAGAATGGCTGATCAAGAAGACCCACCCATGACTTTGAAGGATTACATGTACCCCACCAGGACAACTCAACCGTCCTGCATCACCCTGCCTCAGACCAATGCCACATTTGAGCTGAAATCTGGCATGATCCAGATGCTCCCAGTATTCCGTGGGCTAGACCAAGAAAATCCATATCAACATGTTAGAGAATTTGAGGATATTTGTGGGACCATGAGAATCAATCACATGACTGAGGAGGCACTTAAACTTAGATTATTTCCTTTCTCCCTAAAAGAAAAGGCTAAAGCTTGGCTTTATGCCTTACAGGCCGGGTCCATCACTACATGGGCCAAGCTAGTCGAAGAATTTTACAAAAAGTTCTACTCTAAGCAAAAAACCGCTTCGATTAGGCAGGCCATAAATGGATTCCATCAAATGGAAGGTGAGACACTTTACATTTATTTGGAACGATTCAAGGACCTCTTAATCCAGTGTCCCCACCATGGATTTGAAAAAATCCGATTAGTCCAAATTGTGTATGAAGGCATGGATTACCCAACCAAACAAATGGTGGAATCTTTCTGTAGTGGAAAATTTACACAGAAAACAGCGGAAGAAGCTTGGACATTTTTGGAAGATACCGCTGAGAATACATTGCAGTGGGCCCCTATCAAGAGGGAGCCTACTAAAACCACCATTCCTGAAAAAGGGGGGATGTTCAAGGTTGAACCCAAAATTGAGGCAGAAGCCAAAATGGCCACACTGATGAGAAGAATAGAGGCCTTAGAGCTAAACCAAAAGCCCACTCCAAACACTTTGGAGTCATTGAAATATAACCAGGCCATGAATGGAGGGATCGACCCAACAACTTTGGGTCAGGCCGAATCTGTTGAGGAGGTTAATGCACTATATCAAAACACTCGTTTTGATAATCGTCAGAGGTATGACCCATACTCCAACACATACAATCCAGGTTGGAGGGATAATCCAAACTTTTCTTGGACCAAAGGCCCAACTCAGGGTGGCCCATCTCAGTTCACTCAATTTCAACCCAATCAATCTCAAGTCAATGCCCCACCTGGTTTCCAAAAACCCAACTACAATCCTAGTCCATTGACCCAGAGGGTAGATTCTTTAGAAGAGGCCATGAAACTCATGTCTCAAACCACGGCCCAATTGTCTCAGAGTACTGCTCAATTCCAGCAGACCACTACTCAACTTTTAAATGGCCACACTCAAACCCTTGCAAAATTGGAGTACCAAATGGGCCAACTAGCCAATTGATTGAGTGCTAGAGACAAGGGAACATTTCCTAGTCAACCTGAACCCAATCCCAAGGGCCAAGTCGTTCATGATATAAAAGGAAAAGGCCCGGAACAAGTTAAGTCCATCATTACTCTTAGGTCGGGTACACAAATTGATAACAATGTTGAACTCCCCAAAGAATCTAAGAGAACACCAAGTGAGGATGTGGAAAGTGATGAACAAATTGTAAATGCCGAACCTATGGTAGAACTTGAGCCAGTCAACGAAAGCCCAGTCAAAACTGACCCATCACCTAGTGAGCCATCTCCTAAGACTTATGTTCCCAAGGCACCATACCCACAAAGGCTAGGCCCAGCAAAATCAAACGTTCAACTGGATAAAATGCTAGAAGTATTCAAACAAGTGGGGATCAATATCCCACTACTTGATGCTATCCAACAGATTCCGGCCTATGCAAAATTTCTAAAAGACCTTTGCACTTTCAAAAGGACTACCAATGTGCCTAAGAAGGCATTTCTAGCACAACAAGCTAGCTCTATCATTTCCTGTCCAACCCCGATCAAATATAAGGACCCGGGGTGTCCTACAATTTCTTGTCAAATAGGGGACCATCACATAGAGAAAGCTTTGCTAGATTTGGGTGCAAGTGTGAACCTTATTCCGTACTCTGTTTATGAAGAATTAGGTTTGGGAGAGTTGAAAAGGACACATGTGACCTTGCAATTGGCTGATGCATCGATTCGATACCCTAAAGGGGTAGTCGAAGACGTTCTGATCAAAGTTGGAGACTTTGTATTTCCTGTTGATTTTGTTATCTTGGATACCAAGCACACATCTGGGGTTGAACCCAAAATTCCAGTAATCTTGGGGAGACCATTTCTAGCAACCTCAAATGCCTTGATCAATTGTAGGAATGGAGTGATGCAAATTTCTTTTGGGACCATGACAGTTCAAGTGAACATTTTTAATGTCAGTAAGCAACCTCCTGATGATGATGATGGAGTTTTAGAAATTAGTTACATTCATGAATTGGTGGAAAATCACTTACCCCAATTGAAACTTGAAGATCCACTAGAGGCTTGTCTGGCCCACTTTGGAAGTGATTTTGATGTAAATGGACATATTGAGGAAGTCAATGCACTGTTAGACTTCACCCCATCCATGGACTGCTCCAAATGGCAACCGAAGCAGGAGATTCTGACTCCATCTGCTTCCCCACCTGTTCCATCGATTGTAAAGCCCCCAAAGTTAGAACTCAAGGCATTGCCAGATACCTTGAAATATGTGTTTTTAGGCCCACTAGAAACCCTTCCAGTGATTATAGCTTCAGACTTGGACCCTGTCCAAGAGGAAAAACTCATAAAAATTTTGGATGAACACAAGGAAGCTATTGGATGGTCAATCGCAGATATTAAAGGAATAAGCCCATCTGTGGTCCAACATAGAATCCATTTAGAAGAAAATGCAAAAACTTCTCGTGAACCACAGAGGCGACTGAACCCAGCAATGAAGGAAGTGATTAGGTCAGAAGTCTTGAAATTACTTGATGCAGGGGTGCTTTACCCCATATCTGATAGTACATGGGTGAGCCCAGTCCAAGTGGTACCAAAGAAATCTGGAATAACAGTAGTTAAAAATGAGGGCAATGAATTGGTACCCACTCGGATACAGACTGGATGGAGGGTATGCATTGATTATAGGAAGTTGAACTCAGTCACTCGGAAAGATCATTTTCCCCTCCCATTCATGGATCAAATGCTCGAAAGGCTAGCCGGTCATGCATATTATTGTTTTCTTGATGGTTATTCCGGCTACAATCAAATTCCAATTGCACCTGAAGATCAGGAAAAGACCACCTTCACTTGTCCTTTTGGTACATTTGCTTACAGACGCATGCCCTTTGGGCTATGCAATGCACCGGCCACCTTTCAAAGCTGCATGTTGAGCATATTTTCTGACATGGTAGAAAGATTCATTGAGGTTTTCATGGATGATTTTTCGGTCTTTGGCAATTCTTTTGAGGAGTGCTTATATCATTTGTCCCTTGTGCTTGAAAGATGCAAAGAAAAGAATCTAGTCTTAAACTGGGAGAAATGTCATTTCATGGTGAAGAGAGGGATAGTCCTAGGACACATTATCTCTCAACAAGGAATTGAGGTGGACAAAGCGAAAATTGATTTGATCTCCAACTTGCCACCACCAAAATCAGTTAAGCAGATTCGATCATTCCTCGGCCATGCTGGTTTTTATCGTAGATTCATCAAAGATTTTAGTAAAATTGCTAAACCTTTGTGCCAATTGCTGACAAAAGAAGCCCCGTTTGAATTTGATGAGAAGTGTCTAAAGGCTTTTGAGGGACTGAAAAAGGAACTAACTTCAGCCCCTATAATCCAGCCACCTGACTGGACCATTCCATTTGAGCTAATGTGTGATGCATCAGATACTGCTATTGGAGCTGTTTTGGGTCAACGGGTTGGGAAGTTACCTCATGTGATTTACTATGCAAGTAGGACCCTCAATGATGCACAGCTAAATTACACAACCACTGAAAAAGAATTGCTAGCTGTGATTTTTGCCTTGGAGAAATTTCGGTCCTACTTGATAGGGTCTAAAGTCATCGTCTACACGGATCATGCAGCTCTGAGATACCTTCTATCTAAAAAGGATGCAAAAGCTCGATTGATCCGGTGGATCCTTCTGCTACAAGAGTTTGATTTGGAAATAAAAGATAAAAAAGGATGTGAGAATGTTGTAGCAGACCATCTTTCGAGGTTACCCTTAGAGCCAATAGATGAGGTCCCACTGAATGAAAATTTTCCTGATGAACAATTGCTCGGTATTTCTCAAATCCCCTGGTTTGCAGATATAATTAATTACCTTGTTACAAGGGAGATGCCCAACCATTGGTCCAAACAAGATCGATCAAAATTTCTAGCTGAGGTCAAGTATTTTTTCTGGGATGACCCATATCTTTTTAAGTACTGTCCAGACCAAATAATCAGGAGGTGCATTCCTGATGAGGACCATCAAAGTGTCATTTCATTCTGTCATGATCATGCATGTGGGGGCCATTTTAGCTCCAAAAAGACTGCTGCAAAAGTTTTGCAGTGCGGTTTCTATTGGCCCACAATCTTTAAGGATTGTCATGTATTTTGTTTGAGTTGCGATAGGTGTCAAAAGCTTGGAAAAATCAATCGTAGGAATATGATGCCCTTGAACCCAATCTTGATAGTGGAAATCTTTGATGTGTGGGGGATCGATTTTATGGGACCATTTCCAAGTTCCTTTGAAAATTTGTATATTTTACTTGCAGTGGACTATGTTTCAAAATGGGTGGAAGCAATACCGACCAGAAAGAATGATCGCCATGTGGTGATCAAATTTGTGAAGGAATACATATTTTCTAGGTTTGGTACACCCAGGGCAATTATCAGTGATGGTGGAACCCATTTCTGTAATGGCACCTTTAACCATCTGATGAAAAAGTACTCTGTTACTCATAAGGTTGCTACGCCCTACCACCCACAAACCAGTGGCCAAGTAGAAGTTTCGAATAGGCAGATCAAACAAATTTTGGAGAAGACGGTCAATCCAAATCGGAAAGACTGGTCTTTGCGACTATTGGATGCATTATGGGCCTATCGAACCGCATACAAGACTCCTATTGGGATGTCCCCTTATAGGTTGGTCTATGGTAAGGCTTGTCATCTGCCTGTTGAGTTAGAACATAGAGCTTACTGGGCCATCAAAACTTTCAATTTTAATTTGCCCTTGGCAGGTGACCATCGTAAATTGCAACTCAATGAGCTTGATGAATTGCGAAATGATGCTTATGAAAATGCCAAAATTTACAAGGAACGGATGAAGTTGAACCATGACAAATCAATCCTTAGGAAGTCATTCGAACCTGGCATGAAAGTTCTCCTCTACAATTCCCGGTTACACCTGTTTCCAGGGAAATTGAGATCTCGATGGTCTGGCCCATTTATTGTGCATACTGTTTATCCTCATGGGGCAGTGGAAATTGAGAACCCCAAAAACGGGGAAATTTTCAAGGTTAATGGTCAACGGCTGAAACCTTTTCTGGAACTGAAGGATAAAACCATTGAGGAAATCCTTCTGGAAGACCCAATTTACCAGGACTAATCATTTTTGTCAAGTCGGGCTGACGACATTAAACTTAGCGCTGTTTGGGAGGCAACCCAATTTTGGAAGGTAATTGAGCTGGTTGATCACACTCTTTTGCAATCACCCCACCTGGTAAGCCGTTCCAATTTTCCTTATTGTTCATTTTCACATTACATATGCATTCATAACATTGAGGACAATGTTGGATTTAGGTTTGGGGGTGTGAGTTAGAACTTGACATGTGATCAGTTGTTCAATTTTCATTCTACATTTTTCTTTTTCGCTTTATTTTTTTAGGTTTCTAGGAGATTCAAAAAAAAAAAAAAAAAAAAAAACTTTGCTATTGTTAGGGTAGAGGGAAACTTTTGAGAGAAATTTTTTTTTTGACTGAAGATATTTATTTTGGACAAAAGAAAACAATGGTTTACTATTTTATTTATGGAAAGGATTTTTGGAAAAGTGCTGAATTTTGATCCCTCACTTTTACACAGGATGTATACGTTTTTAAGGTTTTGAATGTGAAGCTATGATTACCGTTTTTCTTTGATAATTAAGGAAAAAAAAAAAAAGGAAAATCGACCCCAACCCTTAGTGCTACAGTTCAACGGGCGGATATATGGAAAGGGCTGCCTATTGTTGGGGTTTGCGTAAAAAAAAAAAAAAAAGAAAAAAAAAATTAGAAGTCTTGAAAAGAATAAAAAGTTTGTGACTAGCTTGGGTTCGTAGCCTTTTTAACCCGAGCCAATAAGTCCGTAGGGGTATTTGCATACCTAGTGCCCTAAAGCCATCTGGTTTGGGAGTCATTGGCCTAATGCTCATTACATGGGTTAATTAGAAAGCTTAAGGGACTTAGGCATTGCACAGTCACATGTGTGTGTTTGAAAAAAAAAAAAATTGCGGCCTTTGAAAAAACAGTAGTGCGAAAGCCGTCATTATCGCCTTGAGAGGAAGACTGTTTTTCTTTGCTAAAGTTAGGTGGCCCAAAATAAAAAATAAATAAATTATTTTCACGGAAATTCTTGGTGGATCATTTGATGCTTATTATGTATACATACTTATCACCGTGCACGATCAATTTAGCATGATTTTCGAGAGTTTCTGACCAAAAGATGGGATTGGTGAACCGAATTTAAGATTTGTCTTTGAAAATTCCGAGAACTGAGAATAGTCGGTGTTTATAAATTTTCTCTTAGAAGAAGTTTCCCTGGATTTTGTTAGGTTTTAATCATTTTTCTCAAAAAATAAAATAAAAATAAAAATAAAATAAAAATAAAAATAAAAAATAAAAATAAAAAAAAATAAAAAAAAGGAATTTTGTGGGTAAATTCACTGCAAACCCTCACGAGGCACAACTCGTCCACTAGGGGGAACCTAGGGGTTTAAGGGCTTGTTGCATACGCTAAATGCAACCGAGAGTACCAGCGAAAGTGGTTTTATTTTCATATTTATTTGTTTTTCTTAGATTCGGTCAAAGAACTTCAAATCTTTTTGCTCGCAACTTTTGCTAAGGGACTAGCAAAATGCTAGTTGGGGGGTGTGTTAAGTTCATGAATTTGCATATTTATGCATCATTTTAGGATGAATTAGGGGTTTTATTTGGTGAATTGCATCATTATTCATTTAATTCCATCATCTCATGCATTTTCACCTAAAAACCTGAACTTTTATATTTTTCATATATTTTCTGCATTAATTTAGAACATTATGCAATTTTTCTTCGAAGAGTCCCAGTTGGAGTAAAACTCTATCCGGATGGGTCCCACTTCAATATGGGCTCTTTAGTGTTTAATGTGTTGAGTTAGAATGTGCAGAAAATGAGAATTGCAGGCCTCTGTCACGGAACCACTTTCAAGCATACATAGTCATCCTGGGCCCTACATTGCTAAATTGAAGCTTAAAAAGAAGTAAATTGAATAATTCACCACGTGGACCCCACATACAAGCCATGTGCAAATCAATGAAAGGAGGGGTCCACTCATCATGTCAATTGAAGAGTCCTAACTACAGTAGAAGACTTCTCGTAGGGCCCACTGTTCAAGCATATGAAATGTCCCACATGGCAGGGTCCGCAGTTGTTGCAGACTTAAAACTATTAATGGATAATTCAAAGAGTAAAAGTTTGATTGGATTAAAAGAAGAAGAGTTTGAATCATCCACATCTGATATCCTTTCAAAAATGAAAGTTGTGCAGAGATAGAGTTCATTACAAATCAAATTTTAAAAGTTAATCTCGTTTTTCTCAGGATAACTCATCTTCAAATGACCATAACTTTCAATCTGACCATCGGATCGATGTAATTTACCTACTGTTGGAAAGCTTATTCAGAGTAGATGTCCGTGGAGCCCAAGATTATGCAAATCAGAGCTAAATCGACAAAGTTATGGGCCCGGAGATTTTCATATTCATTTTTAGACGGGATTGCACTAAAATCCACACCGTTGATAATCCATTGCTGCATATCTCTTGTGGGACCCCATCTAAAGATTAGCCAAGCCATCCAGAGGTTTCCAGAAGCTTCCATCTCATTCAAATTCAAAAAGGATAAAGAGATATACCTTATCACTGAAGATAAACCAAATCTGCAGAGAAGGTGTCCAGATTCAATGTATCTGTAAGATAACCGGGAATTATAAAAGGAACCAAAAGAAAGCATACGGGAGACTCACCCCCACTTGGACGTCCACTACATTCTCTCTCTCCTCTCTCTCTTCTTTTCCTAATTAATAGAATTAGAGATATTTTTGGGTATTCTGGGGCCCTGTTCCAGAACTAGGTTAGAAGAGTGTGAGAGAAGATTGTAATTGCCATGAAGTTCTCAATGAAAATCACATCTTTTGCAATGGAGGAGTAGATCCCTGGATCAGAGTATCAGATGAAGTTAAGTTTTTCTTATCATTAATCTATGTGATATTTTTGTCTCTTGCGTATTAATTATAATAATAAATCTGCCTTCTGTCATTGACAACCTATGCTATTTAATTTTTTTATTTGAACAATGCTTTAATCATGTATGTTTTCTTAATAAATTATTCTTAGATTGAAATTCTTTGATAATCTATCTTTGATTAATATGTGATATTTAGTTAAGTTCATAATTTCATTAGGTGAAGGGGATTTTTGCCTTAAATAAATTGTGGGAAATTGTGCTATTTGATAGACAAATTATCCGAATCAGAAACATTGATTTGTTTCTGATTTGAAGGATTTTTGGGACAAATTTATTTTATCAATTGCATAGAATGATGGTGGGACTACTTAATGGATTCATGATATTCTGATCTGCTTTTTATTATATCTTATTTCTGCACTTTAGAGCTAGAATTTTCTTAATTTTATTATTGTTTCTTATTATCTCTCTTGTCATTATCATTGATAAAAAAAAATCAGATTTTAAATTTTAACTTAGTAGTGCTCCCTGTGGGATTGACCTGTAATTGACACTGTCTCAACAAGACAACTGTGCACTTGCAGTATTAAAGGATTGAATTTAAAATCACATCAAGTTTGCAAACTTGATGTGATTTTAAATTCAATCCTTTAATACTGCAAGTGCACAGTTGTCTTGTTGAGACAGTGTCAATTACAGGTCGATCCCACAGGGAGCACTACTAAGTTAAAATTTAAAATCTGATTTTTTTTTATCAATGATAATGACAAGAGAGATAATAAGAAACAATAATAAAATTAAGAAAATTCTAGCTCTAAAGTGCAGAAATAAGATATAATAAAAAGCAGATCAGAATATCATGAATCCATTAAGTAGTCCCACCATCATTCTATGCAATTGATAAAATAAATTTGTCCCAAAAATCCTTCAAATCAGAAACAATACAACATCACATGCAACAATCATCAAAGTATAAGTGACAGTTATAGTCTGCAAGCTTATTGTTATAAGAGAAACATCAAAACAGAGATATTCATAACTACTTCTAAATTATATGAAGTTTCTCAGGTCCCCAAACCTCCATTCTACCTGTGGAGTGAGTATCTGCAAGGCACTCTAAACTCTAAAGATGAGTGGATCATAAACCCTAATCCAAATCCGATAACTTGATCATAAGCCGTTACTAAAGCTTCAAAACCTGGTTTTTTCTACTGATCCGAGTGGCAACCGCGAAACGTTGTGATACGATTCCAATCGATCCAAACTCGAAGAATGAAAATCCGAATACGAGGGTTTGGACTTTCAGAAGCGGATTGCTCACCGAAAGCTGCTTGATTTTCCCAAAATGTCAATGGATTCGGAGCTGTAGTGACCGAAAGCGAACAATTTCGACGAATAGAGAGTCGGAGGGAGAAAATGAAGCTCATGTGATGGATCAACCTCAAGAATGTAGATTCCTCAATGCTACAAAGTACGTAGAGAGAAGTCGAGAATTGGTAGACGACACGACGCTGTAACGCCAATGCTACAACTTACTGGATTTTATAACATCGTGACCAGTTGCATGCAGAAAAGGACCACCTCAAAAATGCTCTTCGTTCTTGAAATGGACTTTTCAAATTACATGCTTAAGTCATCCCTCTTCAATTGTTCGCTCCATGTAAATAAGTTTTAATTACTTAAGATTTTATTTATGGGAAATATTTATGTGAATTTCTATCCATGTGTGTATGGGAGAAAATTAAAAATTATTTACAATTTTATCTTGATGAATAGTGGAAATTCTACAATGGAGGGTTTTCTGGAGGTGTGAGCATTGAATATTCTACAATTGAGGGTTTTCCACGGGTGTGAGCATTGGAGAAGGTGCAATTGAAGGTTTCGCACGGGGTTTGAGCCGTGGAAAAGCTTCATTTGAGGGTTTTCTCCGTCCACATAGAGGAAAAGCTATATCCAATTTCCTTTTCAATCAGAATACATAATTAATTCTTTTTCCATCCCCAAAGAAAGAGCTAGAGAGAGAAGACCAAAACCTCGCATTTGGTAACAAAGTATGCGGGGAAAAGATTTTCGCTTTCGACGATTTTATGCTATATTAAGTTTAGCAGCCGCAAATCATGGCTGATTTTTGTGCCTAAGATCTGCGACTGATAAGACTTTGGAATCTGATCCGCCCCATCAGATATGCAAATCCTCCATTCAAAAGGTATTGGGTATAAAAGCTAAAATCCCACCTCCAACTTTTGAAGTAATCACTAATACTAATTTATTATAATTCTTGGCTTAATATTTACTAGCATGGAGATATGTTTTATGTTTTTATAATTGCATTTAAATTATTGGAGAGCTGTGGTTGTATTAAAATTGAAATTCATAGTTCGAAGGGACTTCAAGGCTGTTTATGAAATAATTTAAAATATAACAAGTGCTTATGAACCTTGAGAAAATTTAGAATGTCTTCTTATTAAGGGGAGACACTGCCCTTTTTTTGTTTTTGACAGTTTTATGGGCTGGTTTTGTAATTTAAACCGACTTACAACATACTTTTGAATTTCAGCTATTAGACTTTTGATTTAGCTAGTTTTGGGTCCCATCACTTTATTTTGTTCAATAAAAAGGAATACAGTGGGTCCCACTTATTCAATGAAAAAGATAACATCTCATCCATGGAACATAGTGTGATTAATAGATAATAAATGCGCCCCATCATTCTAATCATATGTGCACTAGTGATATTGGTTCTTAACTTGTTCAATACATAATGTGGCCTCAGCAATTCAATCACATGTCCCCTTGTTATAAGGGGTCATAGTTTATTCAATAAAGTGGGCCCCATTTATTCAATCATATGTGCACTGGTGATAGGGAATATTACTTTGTCTTATATCAAGATGTGAACCTCACTTGATACACTCATATATCTTGGTCATGGCATACCGTCATGGCCTCATACTAAATGGGTTGTTTATTATCAACGGATTTTGGCGTTCAACACCAAAGATGGATTATTGAAATCCTCGGGGTCTCCATCATTATAACCAAACGTGGCAAGCAAAGAAATATTAGCTATGCAAGTCCTTAGCAAGAATTTCTTTTTTTTCCGTAGAAGAGAAGAATCCTAAATCCAGCAGATTCCTCTCCCATTACCAAATGTGCGCCAAATGATGTGGTGTAAATGATTCAAAATTTGATAAAGATGTTGATGGGATATAAAATAATGGATCTTCTATCCTTCTAGATTTTTGACAACGAATGATAGATTAAGATCTTGCACAAATTCTACCAAATAACTACAGTAATCATCCAACTACATCGAATGTTATCAATCCTACAAGACTCCCAATAACCCAGTTTGTTCAATGTCAAGTGGGCCCAAGCCAAAACTTACACTTCCAACGTTGCCAACGTTCCTACTTTCCGTAACACCCTCCATGCTCAGAGATGTTGTTGTGCATCTCTAGGATTTGTATGGGATCCACAAGGAAACACAGATTTCGACCCATGGTTATAATCCGATATTCATGACTGATCACACAATATCCTTTTGGATGAGTCAATTTTTACAACGAAAGAATGATTTTCTTCGTTTCCATTTGTAGTTGGTATTATAGTTGTGGCCCGCAATAGTTTGTGTACAATACGTGCCCTCAATGTCATAGGTCAATTTTAGGTTAAACACTAGTCCATAAATCATAAATGGGCCTTTAGGCTATATTCTAGGAGGTGTCCGACTCAATATACTGTGTACTAAAAAATATCCCCCCTTACAGCACGCAGCGGAAAATACATGTGGTTAACAAGGGTCTAATATCTCCAAACATTTAAAATTTTATAACCACATCATTTTATTTTTTTTAGCTGTGGAGCGAATAGAATCAAATATATATGATCCTCTTCATGCATAATATTCTTGAATTGTTGGGTATACTCCCCCATTTAATGGATCTCAAACATTAACTTTTTTGCCCTATTGGTTCATGACTCAGCAAATTATCACTCAAAATATTTTTGCAATGTCTCGAGCTGATATCAAATCAAGTAAATTTAAATGTATTTGCTAAAGTCACCAATCGGAGTAGAAAATCACTCCCACCCATTTAAATTGGACAAATAAAATGGTTAGCTTTTTATGGAGTGTATGAATTCACTCACCACACTTCTAGTTATTTCGAAAAAGAGTTACTCAATCATTTTTCATTCAGACATGGCTCACACATGCTTAGGTCAGGTAAAGGTATCATTCCAACCATTCTATTTATTCTGTCTTTGTTGATGTGTCATGTTCTCAATGTCATATGTGTGCCAAACCACACATCCAACATATATAGAATAATTAAAACTAGAATATTTACAATACAAACTATATCAAGCAAGTACATGCCATCTCAAAATTTTAATGAAAAGTAAGAATCTCTAGTGCATGCAAATTACAACTATATTGCCTCAAAACATATTTCTTAATTTATTCTATCACCAGTTGATCCATAAAACTTTCTCATTCAAGGTGGAAATTTGTAAAGCATCCGCCAAATGTTACAAATTCCACAAATGTAGGAATTCTCATAGCCTAATGAAACCCAGACTCATGTCATGTTTGAACACATTAGCTATTTTGTTCCATATTTATAGATGCTTACAATCTCTGGATTTTGTTTTCATGAATTTAAAGCTCAATCTCCATCCTAGAGATCACATGGAAAACCACATATTGATCTACCTGTTCCGTCCTTTGACCTCCATCAGATCCATCATTATATAAATATAACATTTGTATCCAATCACTAGGTTGTCAATCCCTTCATATTCTCATGTCCCCTTGACTTAAATAAATTACACCCCCCCCCCCCGTCTCTCTGTTATAGTAAGGCCCTCCTGCCAATTTTCTCTATGGGTCGGTTTCAGGCTCAAGTGATTTGGTTAGATGGCAGTATGGAAATGGGTGCTGGTAAGGAGATTAAGGCAGGTGAGGTGAATGTGTCAAGTGTATGATTGGAAATGTTTTGTTGGTGTCGGTTGGGCTGAGTTGTAGAGATGGGTCATGTACCAAGGGGGCAAGTTGCAAAGATGGGTTTTGTGCAAGATGAAGATGAAGATGGATGGTGTACTGAGAAGGAAGAAATTGAGATTGGTTGGCTGGGATGGAGTTGTTGTTGATGATAAAGGAGATATTGAGGGTGGTAGGTTGGGCCAAAAATGGAGTGGCCGGAGAGATGGAGAGAGAGGATGGGAAAAGGGAAGAAGAAGACACGAGTGGCAATATTACCACTCAAGATGAAGATATCATCACGCATGAGGGTCTTTATTTTTACATATGCACTATGAGGGTCTTTATTGTTCATAGGCCATAAATTCATCTTTTTTATAAGCTACATATTTATCTTCCTCTCTTTTTTTTTGTTCTTAATATTCTTTGACATGATGCTTTGATATCGATTCTAATATATGATTTGATTGGGTTTGAATATACTACATTCTTACAAGTTTACTAAGTTTATACCAAACCTAATTAATCACAATGAACTCTTTATATCTTTAATATCTTTGTTTACAAAAAGACAAGTATTGTATTAATGAAAATACAAAGATAAAATGTTTAAAAGATACAGTACATATCATATCACCAGTGGCGGAACTAAAGGGGGGCTGGCAGGGGCCATGGCCCCCCCAAAATTTTAGAAAACCCCTTGTGGGTTTAAAGAATTTTATAATTTTTTATTTATGGCCCCCCCAAAGTTTTCAAAAAGGCCCTTATATGTTTTAAAAATTATATACACTTTTTATACGTGGCCCACCAAAATTTTTATTTTGACATAGTGGCCCTCCAAGGAAGAATTCCTGGGTCCGCCCCTGCATATCATAGATCTGGCTAAAAACTACCGAACAATATTGGCTGCTCATTATTCGATGCTGCAATAGACACGAGATCAACACAATATATTAGTTAAAGAGAAATAATCTAGCTTATCAAAATACATTACAAAGTATACTATGACTTGAGATAGACCAATGTTTGAAATACTCTCCACATTTTTCCAATGTGAAAATAAAATATATTTGCCCATGTGGCACTAATGCAACATTTAAACTTGTTGCACTTACTAAGTCTAACTCACTCAACCTTAAACCTTAAGTGCCTGAAACCTGAAGTCTCAAAATAACACTAGAGAGAAAATCACAAAAAGAGCAATTAGGAGAAAAGGGGCTTGGATGCTCAATTCTTATAGATGGTTACAAGTAAGATAAGCAAACCCCATTGATACTTCAAGCCTTGCTAAATGAGTGGCTAAGATCTATCCACGTGTTATAGGCCTAACAACTAGAGAATATCTTAAACTTCGCTAATGTATAACTCTATTCAAAAGCTTCTATACAAATCTACATTTTCTAAAGTTTATCTACAAATATCTTGAGTTTTCTTGAAACTCTTACGATCCAAACCAGTGAAAGATGGACCTTGGGCTTAGATTGCGGGTTTGTTTTGGCTCGTTATGTGGGCCAAAGACTCAAACAAACGCATGATCAGAAAGAAGTTAAAGATTCTCAATAGATGTCATGAAAATGATTTGAAAGAGAGTCATGCATGCTATAATTTATTCATCATCCATAATTTAGTTTTGGTGATCCTATTTAAGATTAGATAATGCTCTATGATTTTCTATTAATTAGGATTACTTCTCCCTCAGAATCAATAACTTTGAAATCTTTAATTCAGATTATCACAGAACCTAGGGACCTTTTGAAACTCAAATATCCAGCCAACTCCAACATTCTCTTATCACATTATTAGAAAGTGTGTCCAAAGAAAATAGGACAACATCTACTATTTTTACATAAATTACCTAAAATGGACATCTTTCCCTTCCCAACTTCTTTCTACACCCACCCCCACCATGAGCCACCACCATCCCCACCGGCTGCGAGGGAGTAAGAGAGAGGGAGGGAGGGAAGGATGGAGATCTATCAAAATTACCAAAAAGGACATCTATCAAAAGTCTCTCCCTCCCCAACTTCTTTCTACACTCATCAACCCAGCTGCCACCACTCCCTGCAGAGAGGGAGAGGCAGCGAACGGAGACGGGGGGTTTTGGGTTTGTTTGGAGTGTAGAGAGAAGTTGAGAGAATATAGGTGAAGGTAGTTTAGGAAAAATGGAGTGTGTAGTGTAGAGTGTAATTTTGTTAAAATTTTAACTTGTGGAAGGTGTAGAGACTAACAAGAGTGTGGGGAAAGAAACTATCAGTTTGGATTTGGCAGCTCTCTTCTGAATATTTCCCAATAGCTACAACTATTGTGTATAAGCACTAAAATGCCCTTGATTTTGCGATATCGCATAAATTTATATCTTACCTCAACCTGTTTTATTTCAATCCATACAACACATCCACTCTCCATACTATCAGCCTGTAACAAGATAAACCTGCATACAACAGGTCCATTGCATAATGTGTACATCAATTCCACAATGCACACAACACACATTCCAAGCATTTCATGATAGTTCACAATGCATACATTCCATTCCATTGATTTCATTTCATTATATTCCATTACAACCTGCATACAGCAATCCAATAGTTAATTTCTTTCATTCCATTGCAATTCCTCAATGTTTACAGCCTGTAACAATAAAAACTTTAAGAAACAATCCATTCCACAATGTGCATGACCTGTACATTTCAAACCGTTATATAGGATTTTCACATACTCAGTAGAAGCTAATCAAAGATTACAAGGACACAATTGTTTCAATAACCATTCACATATTTTAACCAATCAATTCAACAATGTTTCCCACCTCTTACAATATAAAAATGTCGTTCAATTAATTCCAATTCATTTCACAATGTGTAATTTCATCTGGTAAAATTGGCTTGGTATAGTACACTCTCCTGACAGATCCATCAGCAGCCTCAACTGCTTCCTTTGCACGACTGTCACTCTACATACCTGCAATGCATGCAAAATAACCAAAAGAATGTACTGTTTCTGTTAGGACCCAGATCGCAGTGCACTCCTGACAAGGTTTATTGGCCTATTTAAAAATGGCTTGTTGATTATCTTTTAGTATTAAGTTACAAGATAACAGAACTGTGCGACATTTATTGGAACTTGCACCAGCCTTCAACAGGAGTCTCTATAGAAGTAACAACAATCTTGGAATATGCCCGTATGCCGCACCAAATCTCAAACCTACATAAATATCAGGCGTTTACAATGAGCCATGCAAGACCAAGAAAGAATATTCTAGATTGAATTGCAAGGGTAAATACTTTGGTATTTTCACCTTGGGCCTGTTTGGTAATTTTACATGTAAAATAAAGTGTAGTAAAACATCAAATAAAAAAAGAATAAAATATAATGGGATTATGATGGTATTTTATTTTTAGTTATTTGGTATGAAATCTTTTTGACTTTTTGTATAGAAAAGTAGAGCTTTTTTCTCTTTCAATGGAGAAAGGAGGTTGCTTTTTTACTTTTTTGAAAAAGATTGAGGGAATTTTAAATTAAAGTGCTATTGATGACTTGATGTAACCCATTGTCTGAAAAATGGACGATTTACTTGACTTTTACTAATCTAGTATAGTGCCAAAGGGCCCTTAGTGATAACTAGTTAGTTACAGGTTAGACATGGATGCTTAAAGTCGTCGATCATCATTGAATATGAGGGGAGAATTATGAGGATTGGTGTAAATAGAGATTTTCGAGCAATAGTCCTGTCAGTAATGCTTCAAGATCAGACTTAGCTTTGACCTTTTCTTTCGATAGTGCAATTTGAGGGACCTTGGTCTGCAGGAGCAGCAGCAACTAGAGCTGTCACAGTCTTCAAGGGTTTAGACCAGTAGAGAGGGGAAGTAACCTTGGGAGGGGTTAGCGCTGGTGTTACTGAAGATCATGATAAATAAAACCTCAGACAGATGCCACGACTTATGCTGTGTGTAGAAAGAAGCAGCAAAAAAAAAAAAAAAAAAAAAAGGAAAAAAAAGAAACATGTAGGATGTCATAACTAAGTCAGCAAACCTCATAATCATGTTCTAAATTTCAAAAATAAGTTTACATCAAATTAATATAAGAAATATTTTGCTAACAGACCTGATATTGTCACTATAAAAGCAATTGGCAAGATCTCCAGAGCACAAGCTCGATAACAGAGAGTTGGTCTCCCTAAGCTTTGCATTTATAATTTCCTATAGCAACTCAATATCACCACCTCATTCAAACCTCTTAGCTCCTAATAGCATTATCCACCTATCCAGCAATGACTCAGGACTTCATGAGACGCTTTTTTATTTTTTCTCAACAACTTCTTATCTCTGATTCCATCATAAAGTAACTCATATGCATAATATGTTATATGACCCTTTTTTAGCAGTTCCTCCACGAGGATTTTGGGTGCAGCAACCTCCCTCTTATCAACACTAAATATCGTATTCACAATCTCTGGAACCACACCAACCTTCACCATAATGTAAACAATACCAACAGCTTCATTAATTCTATGCTTCACACACAGACAGTTGAGTACCCTTCCAAACGTCTCCAAAGATGGAATATATCCCTGATCAATCATATTAATGAGGAATTTGTATGAACTATTAATGTTTCCTGCCATGCAGAAGCCATTTATCATGGTGCGATAAGTGAAAGCATCTGGTGAGCAACCTTTGTCAACCATCTCATTAAAAATCCTTTCCATCGAACTAGTGTTAAGTTTTTCAGATAACCCGTTGAGCATAATATTATAAGTAGCAACCACTGGGGAGAAGCCGTCTTGCTCCATTCTTCTGAATAATTGGTAGGCACTCTCGATATCACCATTCTCACAGAACCCGTGAATCAATGTGCTGTAACTTACAATGTCTGGTGTCAACCCCTCAGCAGCCATCTTCGCTAACAAGTCAGAAGCTTCTTTAACTTTACATGCTTTACAAAGGCTATCTATCAGTATGTTATAGGTGACAACATTAGGAGGACATCCCTTTGCCACCATTTCTTTGAATGTTTCAAGGACTTCAGTAGCCTTCCCAACCTTGCAGAGACCGTTCAAAATAGAGTTATAAGTGATTGCATCAGGAGTAATGCCATGGGTCCACATCCTAGCAACAATCTCCAGGGCATTGTCCAACTTGAACTGCTTACAGTATCCATCGATCAGTGTATTAAAGGTAAAAACATCAGGAAGATAACCTTTGGTTATAGCATCATTCATGAGATTATAGGCATCAAAAACACAACCCATTTTACACAATCCATTTATGATCATATTGTAAGTCCATATGTTCGGGCAGCAACCATTCTCCGACATCTCATTCATCAGTTGCAATGCCTCAAATATGAGACCTTGCTGAGAGAACCCTTTGACCAGTGAATTGTATATGAAAATGTCAGGCTTCAATCCTTTTTCCATAGCCTCCTTAAATATCTCCATCGCCCTATCTATGTCACCCTCTTGACATAATCCATTGATTAGAGAGCAATAAGTTACACGATCAGGAACAAACCCCTTGAATATTGAATCATGTAGAAGCTTAAATGCATTTTGCATCATACCCATTTTGCAATATCCATCAATGATCGTATTATAGGTGAAGTCATCAGGAACACACCCTTTATTCACCATTTTGTGTAGATAATTCTCTGCTTCTGTGACCTTAAAGCTCTTACACAGTCCACAGATAAGTGTATTATATGTGACGACATCAGGAATCAACCCCTCTCTATCCATAAGATCCAGCAAAAAGACAGCCTCTTCCATCTTGGTTTCTTTGCAAAGACCTTGAATCAATATATTAAATGTAAAAAGATTTGGAGAGATGCCCCTTTTCAGAATCTTGCTGAGGAGTTTGCTGCTTTCTAGAACATCGCCTTTTTTACAAAGAGTGTGTATTAGCTTATTAAATGTAGCTATATCAGGAAGCATTGCTTGACCAAGCATCTCATCAAACAAACTACATGCCTCAACTCGATAGTTTTCTTCATAAAAACCACAAATTACTGTGCAATATGCAACTGCATTCAATATGCATCCTTGTTGAGGCATGTTATTCAGAAGCCTAAGGGAAGCATGTGGCCGATTTGTCCTACAAAAGGATTTTATCCTAATTGTATTTGTATACACATCAGGGGTGATCCCTTTATCCAGCATTCTCAGATAAACTTTGTGGGCCTGATCATAATATTTATAATCAACCAAGATGTTCATAATCGCATTATAAGATTTAACAGAGGGCTCACAGTCAAAAAAATCCATTCTCTCAAATACATCCACAGCCTCTTTAAGTTTCCCACCTCTTCCATAATGTTTCATCGCACAAATATAGACTCCTTCGAGCAAGCCATTGTCTAGGTTCATTCTCATCTCTGAAAGGACATTTTCCATTGCCTTGAACTCCCCATGAAGACCAAGTTTTTCAATCATACACTTGTAGGTGGACAATGTGTGCTTAAACCCATCTTCCTTGGTAGCTGAGTTGAACATTTCGAGAGCTCTAAGAGGATCTTTCTGATACTTGATGACACGGGCTACGTGTTTCACAAGCAAAGTGCGACTCATTACAATACCACAAGTTAAGTAATTGAATTAAATAACCTCAAATCCCACCAAATAGAGCACAAACACTCTACTGATAAGAAAAGACTGTCTACTAGACAAAGGAACAGGACAACTTATCTCCATGTGTAGCTGATGACTCGGATGTCCGAGCCCTATATGCCAAAGCTCCCACAAATCACTTCTGGCCGCAAAATTTATTGGAGGACTCAAACTCATACTCAAATTGATTGAAGATAGACACTCCTATAGAAACACCCGAGGCATACATGCCTTTCTTTCACTTACCATCCAATGGTAGTCCTTGCACGTGGGTCCTGAAACATACAACACAAAAAAAGAGAAGGATTAATTACCAGAAGAACATGTCCATTTCTCAGATATCCAAAAACATTATAAATAGAGACATCAGTGCAAATTGAAACTCTAAAGCGCTACATCTAAAGACTTGATGCAGGCCAGACACAAGGTCGGCCAGCCCATACGCCCAAGAGTTTCAGCAGGAGGCTCTAGCCCACTCATGCAAACCTAGGATTCTTTTCTGTTTTTCCATTTATTTTAATCATGAGTAGCTAGAGTTTATAGATTTTATTAAAAAGATTATATTAGGATTTAGAATCTGATTTTGATTGGAATTGTTTCCAAGAATAGATTATAGATAGAGTCATATAAAGGATCGATTAGCAAAGTTTCTCCATTGAATTTTTCTCTGGTTATGTGTCTGTGGTGTGAGACCAAAACAGTTGTGTTGTCCCAGATCATCACTCCGATCTTCAATCGAGCTAACTTTGAGTTTCTTTCAAATCATATCAGGCCATCCATCCATTCCATCATCTCATCCACACCATCGAACAAACCATCCCTCTTCAATCCGAACCGAATCCCATAGCACCATCAGACCCCAAACCCAGACTCCAATCAATCCCATTCATCCCACCCCCGCCGAAATCATCACAGAGCCCCATTCCAAAAACCCTTTTAATCCCGAACCCAAATCTCCATCTCAGAGAACCCGATGATTCATGACTCACCCAAGTCCTAAATCTAAACCCCAACCTCTCAATCTCACCATTTTCCCCAAACCAGCTGAATAATCAAGCCCAACACATTCCCCATCCACAGCCAAACCCAAAAACCTAAAACCCATCATAACCACGGCCCATTCCCCCTGCTCTCACATTCCAACGAACCCACCCACAAACCCTATCCTCCCTCTCCAATTCCCCCGAATTCCCAATCCACGGCTCCATCATACCAAAACCCGAAGCCCAAATTTCCTATCCAACCCTCTCAGCATCCAAAACCTCCAACCCACATCACACAAAATTCCTGCAAACCCCAGCCCTTCAATCCCTCAACCAGAAACCAGCAAAAGTCCATCAACTCCCAAACCCAACCCCCACATCATCGAATCCCCAACACCCAAAATCCCAAAACCACTGAAAGCCAACTTCTATTCTAAGTCCCTTCGAATCCAAAAACCTCTGTCGAAAGAGAAGAACCTGAGAGAGGAGAAACGAGGGAGTGTACCATGCGCCACGAGCTCCATCGTCGCCGTCATCGTTGAACTTCATCAGAGCTTCGCCGGGACCATACACTGCACCACCATCGCCCCCTCCCTGCAACGTGTATGCTCCCTCTCTTCTTCTTCATTGCAGCAATCTCACTTGCACCATCAGACGACCCCAGACCACCCTCTCCATCACAACTCACTCTCACCTGTTCGACTCTTCTATTTAGATATAAGCAGAGAGAAGAGGTGGCATCAGCCAAGTCCCCTCCTTTCTTTTGCTTGCAAAAACAAACCTCGAAAGAGGTATAAAACTTGGTCGAGCCCGTGGCTTGTCCCGGTACGGCACAGATACGCAAGCCCGTGGACGGCACAATGATCTGATTTTGAAATATAATCTACTTTTTAGAATGTATCATAAATTTTTAAAGTTGTAATTTTTTATTTTCTTATTTATCATAAGGTTTGAATTTCATTATATATTAATCCAAATTCAAATTTGTAATTTTTTTTTTACTTTTGTAAATTAAATTTAAAGGAAATATAATTTATTTGATGTGCTTTTTTTTAAATGTTATTAGTGTTATTCTACTTATTTATTTCTCTTAATTTATTTATTTTAATAAAATTGTTCTAAAAGTTTAAGTCCAAATTCATATCCGTCTAAATCCAACTTAAAACAAAAATTTAAAAAAAAGGGAGAGGGCCCGACTAGGGCACGGCCCCGGCACGGCATGACTAAGGGCCGTGTTAGGCTGTCTCTCAAAGGAGCGGGCACAACATGGCACGACTCGTATAATTTTCATGGGCCATGTTGGCTTGACCCAGGCATGACTGGGCCTGTTCATGAGCGGGCACGCCCTAGATTTACATGCCTACTCACCGCCAACCTCCGCCAGTGCCCGTCCCTCTCCTTCTCCCTCCCTCTTTCTCCTTCCCTCCCTCTCCCCCTCCCCCTTTCTCTCCCCCTCTCCAATCGTCCCTCTCCCTCCCTCTCTCCTTCTCCCTGTCGTTCAACCACTCAGGGCCGAACAATAAGATATTTTCAGCCACATTATTTGGCTCATAGATGTTTTGTTGTGACTCATAGATGCTTTGCTTCTTTTAAGATTGGGTGGTTAAGAAGACAAGATATGATGCAATGTGATCCTTATGAACGTAACTCAAAATCTTTTCTAGGACAACCATAGCTTTATGATTGGAATGTGTGTAATGACAAACAAAATAACACATATTCCTTACTATGGAAAGGAAAATGGATTACACTCCTTTAATTGTAATCAACGACCCCATCTTAGTTTTCATCATCCGCTTCTATTGAAAAACCAAAGAGCAGGCAAGAAGAAGAACTAGAAATCGCTAACATTGAGAAGCAAGATCAGGAAATAGAAGATTTCGTGACATATTCCTTGGCTACGCTAACATGTAATGTAACACTCTCAAAGAAAATCATGTTTTAGAAGAAACAGAAGCCAAAAAGGTTGAAAGCATTGATAAAGAGATAGTAAAGGCAAAGGAAGAACAAAGAAAAGCAAACAATGAAGATGCAAATCTAATGAAAAACAAGCAAAACAATTCATTAGATCTAATGATTATTCCAAAAGTCCCCTATAGATCATCATAAGATAATTACTTTATCCCATTGGAAGATCAAGTCATTAGAATTTCCTACATCGATTTTATCTTCGGGTATTGTGTCAATAGGAACCTAAAGATTATGATCATATAATGCAGATTCTCGAACTGGAGTATCTGAAAATTAGGTTCTTTGGGAAGGTGGAAGAAAAACCCATCTTACATGTAAGCTACATATACAAAACCCCATCGTTAAGGGTCATTTGTCAATTTCGCAGGTAATGAAAAAATGGCCCACATGTGTAAATGATTCACATTTGGATTATTTTCATATACAAATAAGTCACATGTGAAACAAATTCGGTCGTTTGTCATTTTCACACCTCTTCATATGTGAATTTGAGTCCATCCAAAAGTTCACATATGTTTCACCGTTTTTCACAAAATTCTAAAAATCCATGATGAGTCAAGTCATCAAATTCAACCTGCTAGCCACTGATAGCCTTCTAAAGAGGATCAATGGGTCGGATCTAAAAAAAGAGGCCTACGTAAATAAAAAAATAGATCAAACGGTCTGGAGTTTCTTTAAAATTTCTCACAATTCATGCTTGTTCAACGGTTCAAATTTAAGTTATAAGCCGTTATGGGCCTTAGAAGAGGTCTAACGGTTCATATCTTGATTTGGGGGCCCACAAGACTCAGATTTGAAAAACAAGGACTGCCTTGTACAACTTGTGAAATGCATTGTAGCATTAGTCTGCATCCAACGGTTCTAAGTTTTTCTTATTTTCCTAAAGATCCATATCTGACCATTATTTGAAATTTTATGCCATAGCTGTGTTTGGCCTTTTAAAGAAAATTATAACGATTTGGATCATAAAAATGGGACCCAAAGAAGTTCATAAATGTAGATTTAATGGTTTGAAGTTTTTCTTAAATTTCTAACAATCTATAGTGATCAAACGGCTGAAATTTGATACAATACAAGAGCCGTTTTAACCATTTAAATATAATTAGTGGTTTAGATCAAGATTTAGCTACCAACATGGATCGTAAAATGAAAAAATACCAGTGATTGTTATTTTAATGTATTTGTCACTAGGTGCTGCCGTGGTTTCGTCTCACACTTATATGGGTGGTAAAAACTCTATCTGGTCTTTCGCACCATTTCCCTACTAGTCTTACATGCGGTTTTCACAACAGATGAGCGAAAAACACAAACAAATATAAAATGATGAGTAACAGTTACACATCTTCTTCATTTACGTATGTAAATGGGGCGAAACAAACTACCCCTAAAGGCACAATTAGCATAGGAATGGTGCCAACTTCTTCTTCATCACAAAGTAATAGAACATGCATTTAGGTGAGACCAAAATCTATACCCAACCAAAAACTAGCCCTAGAACCAAATACGCGAAACATAGACCAACCCCCTAACAAACGATAAAATTAAGAAAATGGTGAAAGATAAACAATACCACACTACATGAATTAAAAACATCACAAACCTATACAACTGAAACTAAATCTAAATTCCAATATCAAAAAAATACAAAAGAAACCAATCTCAATCATAAAAAGAAAAAAAAAAAAAGTAACAAAACAATAGTAATGAAAAAAACGAAGAACACATTGTTGGGTTTTTTATGGGTGTTTAAAAAATTCAAAAGGTGTTTTTTGTAAAAGTGTTTTGTCATTTTGTTCCTTTTGCTTTTATGGGTAGTGTAGGCTATTGGAAACAAGTCATTCCACATTGCTAAAGTTCAACTTTTGAAGAGGCTTTATAAGTGTTTTCATTTCTATACTTCCTAAGAACTTTTAAAGACTTTTGCCATGAGCCATATGCGCGCACGCGAGTCGGGCTTGACCCGGGGTGGCTGGTCTGGAAAATGTTTAACCGGGCATGCTTCCGCGACGCGCATCCTGCATGTATATCGCGTGCAGGGGGGGTGCAAATCCGGGCCGGCTGGCCTACAGGGACTTATATAAATAAGGGTCATCTGTGTCATCGAAAAAAGAACTCTCTGTTTTTCTCCCTCCCTCTGTCTGAGCATTCTGTGAAGGAGTCTCTGTTTGGGCCGACCGTGCGACCGGACCTGACCAAGGAAGGCTGTTGTATCCTGGGGGCAGTTCTGCTGAGAACCTTCGCACATGGATTTTATCCCAAGGGGCGGAACTCGTCCTAAAGAAAGCGTCATCAGACGTGCCTCGGCCACAGATCTGCTGCCGTTGCTGCTCTTCGCCTTCCGCTGACAAATCCTGTTACAATCGGGTACCATTGTTCTATTTAAATTTCGTTTGAAAGCATCCCCTGTTCTGTAGCTATATCAACACACATAAACCAAATTAGAGAACTCTCACTTGTACACACACCAAGTTATCTTCACTTTTTTGCTTAAAGTTACATTTTAACTTCATAAAAACTAGCAATTTTAGATTTCTTGAGCGAGAGTAAGCAACAATGGAGACTGGTCTTGTCTGTGCCATACCATTTTCTAAATAGGATGTTTACTGCATCAATGGTGATCCTTTTTTCTTGTTCTTTTTTTTTAATATATATATAATCATCAAAATTCATTATGACTCGTTGTTTGCATTATAATAAATAGGAAATGAATACATATAATTTATATAATAAGTGGTTAATAATGAAGATCATATGTAAATTTTAGAGGATTTTACGAAAAAAATCTTAAAATTTGGCCATTCCTGTCAAAGGGTTCCCGAAGATTGTGCAATACAAATTCGGTCTTCCCGTCAATTTTTTTTCATACTTTTTTCTTGAACGACGACAGCGTATTATCACAAAACACAAGGCATCAACTGACCTTTCTTCTTAGTAAAGGAGAATTAAAAAAAAAAAATGATGGATAATGAACTACTAGGGTGATTAATAATTACCATGGTGGCTTAATTCCAGGGCCTCATTACAAATGACAAATGGCCCATTTAAAATAGCAGCCTGACCCATGGAAAACTAATACATAGGATTTACTTTTCGAAACGCATTCCTTTGTTTCCATCCTTCCCTCTTCGAGCGAACGAGCCCTCGGAGCCTCCCACCCTCTCTCTCTCTTCATTGCGTTAACAGGTAATTCTCACATCGTTCTCATCTCTGTTTCTGCATCTCTGATATCCCTCTCGCCTCTCTCTTCTCCTGCAAATCCATACTATTTCTATCTCTTCCTTTAAATTGGGTTGTGGAAACTCAAATCTGATGTGAACAAACAGAAGCCTGAAATCTGGGTTTTTGGGATGTCTTACAGATGTTTTGGAAAGTGGATTGAATACTGTAGACAAGGTGTTTGATAAAAGGGTAAGTTTTTTTTTCTTCTCTTTTTTGCTTGATTGGAGACTCGAACTCATGCACCCACACGTATTACAAGATGTCCCTTTACTCTATCTATTCCCTTTCTCAATCAGGTTGTGGAAACTTCAAATCAGATTGTGAATAAACCGAGGTCTAAGATTTGGGTTCTGGGGTAGTTGGAAATGATTTTGGAAAGTGGGTTGAATATTGCAGAAGAGGTGTTTGATGAAATAGTTGCTTTTTTCTTCCTGTTTGAAAAGAGACTCGAACTCACGTACCCGCACAGTCTGTGCAATTTTAGACCCAAACCACGCTGGGTAATTTAGGATTTGGGTTGGACTTTATTTTAAGTTCTTTGGGTCAGTGCACGTTGAAAATTCTAATTTCAGCTGAGTCTAGGAAAAAAAAAAAAAAGAGAAAAGAAAAATGATTGCAGATTAGAAATTAAGGAACTGGGTTATCTGGTCTGTTAAAACAGAGTGACAAGGAAAAAAAAATTGAAGACATTTCAACCATATGAAAAAATTGAGTTCTTGGAAAGATCCTGCTGTAATAGAATGCTTAGTGAGCTGGCCATCCAACTCCAATGAATATTTGTATAAGAAACATATAAGTTTCTATGGCCCCCATTTGGTTCTACCCCTGGCATAATTACTCATTCACTTCCAAAGTCTTGTTTATGTGATTACATTTAACTGAATAAAGATATTTTTTCTTGAAGTAAATTTGCATTGCTTGAACTCTGTATATTGAGAAGAGCATGGATTGGAATACACTGGCATGGCACAGTACTAGGATTGTTTACATTCCCTCACATGTACAAGCCAAAAAAGAAACATAAGGAATATGTGTTTGAATTTCTTCTTTTCAGTTTTTTTCCTATTGAAGTAAATTGGGTTTCTTATCTCAGGATAATGGAATAACTGGTGTTTCTTTCAATTATATTTGGTTTTTATTCATCTACACTGTCCCCTCTTAGTATTGTTTGGAAATATCAGTTTTTATTAGCTTGTGAAGCATTAAGCGAGATAAATAACCATATTTCCTATCTAAAGTTTCAAGCACCTAGTATTTGCTGCTCCTGTTCTATCAGTTTTGAACAGTGCTTGGGGCTCCACATTTTCTCTACATCTTTATCTAGTAGATTCTTGGTCCCAACTCATGTTTCTGCTTTGTGTCTCGCTACTTGTACATCCCTTTGTATCCAACTTCCACTAAGAAAGATCTCCATTCCACTTTTATGAAGTCTCCAAATTGGAAAGGAAACTAAATAATGGAAGTTACTTCCTCTCCAAGCAATATAGGGCACCCCTTAGTGGAGGCTGTGGGCCCACTAGCCGTACTTGTAGGACCAGCTGCATAGCTGGTTTTGTGGACCAGGCTTGGGTGTTTATTATGGACTCGTTCTTGGTTGAGTTTGGTTTGGTTTGGTTCAGGATCATGTGGGTTCAATCCATTACAATGTTGTCCATTAAATTCTGCATTATTGGGCCCTTTTAAGTCAAAGTGGGATGGATGGATGGAATTAGTTGATCTATGAATTTGCTGATTTGGATCCTTAAATACTTCAAAATATTTTGGTTTAAGTTGAAATCCATTTTTCATCCTTCTTGGCCCTTATTTCCCTGTATTGACCTAAATTAATTTATCTAGCCAATTAACATGGATCATGCGTCTTTTTGATCAATTAAGTCAATCTAAGTGATCAAGGGTGAGATATGTCTCATATCCCCACTGATCTGAGTCATTAGTTACCTGCATTTTTTTGGGCATCAACCATTGACTGGGTGTTTTGATTTAGAACTTGGATAAATTAATTCATTAGATGGGCCCTTTTTGGTTGGTCTTGATTGGATGGGTATCATTGCAAGTGATCCTGAGAAGAAGGGTCCTCTGAGATCAATTCTAGATAGGGCCTAAACCAATGGGCCTGAGGTTGTGTGGTCCAAAGTGGGCCCCAAATTATATGGTTTCATGGGTTATTCGTTCATAAAGAGTGGTGCATTTTATATTGGAGCATTATTGTTCAAAAGTCCTTATCCCTTCATGATCCAAACAAAAATCTTCAATGGACAGGTCCTATTTCTCGTTCAAAAACTTTAGTGAATGTAGAATACAAGAAAACTTTTGTCAAGGTTTATTGCACTTTTTTGTTTCTATTGCATTCTCCACTTGGTTGGAGTTCCCTTCTTTTAACTTCGTCCACCACTAAACTGTGTCTTATTGTTGATGACAGTGGCAAACAACATGGCAGGAAAACAAACGGTGGGAGGTAGTGAGACCTTCAACTCTCAATTGGCAGGAATGTCTAAGAACCAACTTTACGACGTCATGTCTCAGATGAAAGTACCATCGTCATCATTTGCTATTTCTTTTCTATTTGTTTCTCTCTTCTTTAGGGAAAGCAAAACTAAAATTCTTACGCCAAAAAAAAATAAAGAATGTCTCACCTGTTCCTTTTGTTCATTGGCATTTCCAGACACTAATTGAGCAAAACCGACAACAGGCTAAACAAATCCTCGTCGAAAACCCTTCGCTTACCAAAGCCCTCTTTCAGGTACCTCAATACTCTCTCTCTCTCTCTCTATATATATATATATATTCTTCTTCCTTTTCTTCTTCTTACAACATGCATGAATAAGAGAGATTATCGAAAATGGGAAATTCAATCAGGCCCTCAGTTTTCGGCTTATTTCAAAAAAGGACATGAAAATCAGAAGTTTTCAAATCAGGGTCCAAGTTTCCCACAAAGTTTTCAATAAGGACAACTGGCCAAATTAAGTGTTTTCCAGTTAGATTTCTCCCACCGTGGATTGATCATAGGCCAATTATGTGTTTTACATGTGATCAATCTTTATCTAACAATGGGCCATAACTTTGATTAGAGTGAAATTTGGATGATTGTGATGCACCTTGTGGGCCTTGTGGCCAAGTTGTACCTAAGTCATGTGCGAAGGTGGAAAATGGATAGTATAGTCTGTCATTTTCAAGATTGGCCACCCCAAAACCAAACTCTATCCATATTACTGGCATGCAGGCATGTGGGCCTCACAAGGATTCTTGCAGGCGATCAATTGTCAGACAAACATGCTCACAGACACAAGATTCATTCATACACATGCACACGGAACTTTGATCATGCTGGCATACTAGGTTTATATGTTAAGCAGTTAAGGCCTACTGGCCTATTAGTACATATTACATTATTACTGGACTGCTTACACTTGCCTATCATTATATATTATTGTTCTGCTTACACTCACATGGTATCATTATATATGATATCTGACTGCTTACTCACACATAATGTAGTCCATAATTTCAAAATAGGTTTACTAGCACAGTTGGAAGGTACTATCAACCTTACAACCACAAGGTTGGAGGTTTAAGTGATGTTCTAAATTAGAAAGGGGCTATCATTTAATATTGGGCTGTGCACCTACTTTTGAAATGCCTATGTGTATGTTACAATTTATTATATTTTCTTTTGGCATGATGGTTTCAGGCAGAGATTATTCTCAAAATATACCGTTTATGATATTTTCTTTTTACGTGATCGTTTCAGGCACAAATTATGCTCGGAATGGTGCAATCTCCTCAAGTGGTATGCCTTTTGCATTTCCCAGAAATGTATCTCTTTCTATATTTACTTAAATATAGTTGTTGAAATTGCTTAAACAACCCCACCCCTAGGCCCCCAGGATACAGGGCTACAACTATATTTAATATGATTATTGTTTTCAACTCAATGTACACTTTTATCTTAATAACTTAAAATGCCATTTGTCATTAAAATTTTATTAACTCTCTCTAAGTATATAATGTGGCTGTTGTTTCTAATAGTTACCACTTATCCTATATGCATACCCTCATTATGTCATAACCATTGAGGGTTTGAAGGATCCCAACATCAATACTAATGGGGGTGCTGTCATAAATTAAAACTAAAACACAGAGACAAACTCAATGGTGGCATCCTTATATTTATATTGCTGTGCACATCGTTAACGATCAACCTCTCTTTTGCCAATTAGATGCCGAACATAAAGCAGACAGTGTCTCAGAATCCCCAGCAATCAGCACAACCCGGGCAACAGCTAAATGTTCAAACAGGAGAGCACGGTCAAGCAAGTTTATCTCAGCCCCAAGCAAGTTTATCCCAAAGCTCAATCAGACAACAGCTCCCAAATCAGCCCTCTATTTCCATCCCACCATCTACTTCCCCACCTGTAAGCCTTCCATCCCAGATTGCTCCATCACATTCCCTTCAGACAGGCCAGCAAGCCAAGGGGCATTTGAGTACGCAAGCAACCACTATATCTCTTCCACATTCCTCCCAGATTCATAACCCTCCTCTTCCCCCATTTCATTCAGCCCCACAGCCCTCAGCCCATCAATCCCAGCTGCCTAGTGTCCCCAGCCAGGCACAACAGCCTCAGCAGGCAGCTGGAATTCTGCATCAGCCTCTACAGCAGCTGCAGCCTCCTTTGCCACCTCAACCGAGGCCACCTTCCATGCAGCCATTTCCTCATCAGATTCATCCTCAGATGACTCCTAATCTGGGTTTTCCACCACCTCAGCAGCTTCCATCTCAATTTCATGTATGGTGTCCAGAATAGCATTCTTTTATATTGGGCATTGTTTTTCTGAGAGTTAATCATCTGGGATAACTTTTGATAAATCATTCAGCCAGGTTCAAACAACCCACAGGGTAGCATTGGGTCTTCGCTTCCACAAGGGCAACCACCACTATCAAATCAACCACTAAATCAGCAGCTCTATCAGGTATTCAAATCTTCTGTGCTTGGACATTTTTGTAGGCTGCCGCACAATTTTTAATTAGGACATGTCATAATTCTTAACACACTCCAGGCAATCCAGCAGGTTCCTCCATCAGGGTCCATGATAAAATTACACCACACATGAATACATGATTGTGACACGTGAATAAAGGATGGCCAATTGTCAAACAAAGTTGTAATGGTGAATTGGCTGTTTATTTTTTCATGGTAATAGTCATTACTAGTTTTCCAAATGCAAAGGTGGGAATGTTAATTGCTTCAGTCAACATTCTATATCATAGTTGCGTGACAATATCGATCAAGAGTTTCTAGAATGAAGAACATTAAATTATCACATTCTGGCCTGTAATGGTAATGGCAAGGGCGAACTAAAAAACGAAGACAAAGTAGAGAATAAAATAAAAGAAAAACAAGAAACCCACTCACCATCACATATCCATTAAGGCATGGGAGAAAGAAAAGATCTCCCTCTACTTTTGAGGCCTCACCCAAATTGTGGTGAACACTATTTCCAGCTAATTGTTTTGCTGGGGGCTACTTCCTATGTCCACTTGCTGTAAATCAACAACTCTTTTCAATCCTTCTTGCATTTGGGCTAAGAAGTGTAAGTGATTTTGATTGGTTTTCTCCATCTTCCCCATTATATATGGTGGAGAAATCGTTCTTCACTATCATTGTCATTTATATAGCTTATCTCTTCGGTCTAGGACTTAATTTTGTTAAATCTAACAAACAAGTTAAAAAAATTCCTAATTTTCTGAAAAAGTTTTACGAGAGTGCTCTCTCTCTCTCTCTCTCTCTCTCTCTCTCACACACACACACACACGCGCGTGCGCGTGCGCTTGTGCCAGCAATGAGTGAGAAGAGAAAGGACCGAAGGTACAGGTGCTCAGCATCATCTCCATCATCATTTGCCTAATCCCAACTATTTAGGCTCGCCGTTGAGAGTTTTGCTTTTCCACTTAACTTGATACAAAACTGCGAATCCATGTTTGTACTAACTCCAAAGTTTAATTTGTCTTTCCTTTATGCTTCACCCCAGGTCTCCCTTCCTCTAGTTTCTTGAACTACTAACCTTTTACCTGTTATATAGGCCTTACTGTACATTTGACCAAACCATCTCAAACTGTAGATCTTATTTATTGTTGAAGCTAGTGAAGCTCCCTGCAAGTTGCCTCCTTATGTCCTCATTCTTAATGCTTTACTCTCTTTTTTAAACTGTAAATTCTGTCCTGTATTCTAAACTGTAAATTCTGTCCTTTATTCTAATTCTATATGATGAAAATTTAATTCCTAAAAATATCAATTTGTCACAAATGTCTTTTATCAATAGAAAGGTAAAATTTAGCTTCCAGTTGTTAAAATTGTCACGAATGTTTTCACTTCTAAATGAAAATTTAGCTTTTTTGTTTTCTTTTCTGTTTTTCGAATCCTTAAATTTTTTGTTTGCATTTTTTGAAATTTCATTCCGGTTGCTAAAATGAAATGCGAATTGCAACAGAATTGACAACTGTGTTCATTTTTTTTCCCTTTACAAGGGACCCTAAACTCACATACCATGCACACTTCACATGTCCCTAACTAGCAGTCCGACAGCTTGGGATGACAACTTTCATTGTTATTGCACTATATTGGCATTTTTGGAGATATAGCCTTCTTCACCCGTTCAGCCTTAAGATTTTTCACACCTAAATTATAGAAATGCTCTATGCTTTCAGGTAGGCAAACACATTGGAGCAGATTTAAATAATCAAGCAGGAAGTTCTATGCAAGTGGAAAGAAGACCTGCATGGATGCCTGGTCCACCGGAGAATCCAGCTGGTGGAGCTCAGCTTACAGGCCCACCGCCCTTGGGTGCTGGCCAAATGGGCTCGAACAGCCAGCCTCCACGCCCTCCACAGGTGATTATTGCAGAATGGTGTTTGTCTCACTTGTAGGAACCCACCCTGATGCTGGTGGGTCCCACTTTTTTTTATAATTTTAGCATGTATCTGGTTGACTTGCAAAATGGAGTAGACAATTCTGGTCATTAGTCCGCGTCTTAATCTTGGCCCTATTGATGTTTAGGATCATCCTATGGGAAATTCAAAGTTTTCTGGTATGCTTTGCCCAGGGATCACCCTACGTTTTAGGCACAGATGGGCACAGCAAGATACCTTGTCAAACAAAATGTATTCTTGATTAGGAACATAATTAGATTTAGGGCCTGTTTCTTTACAAGCATTTCTGATAGAAATTCAGGCTGTCTGTGGATTCAAGAATTCCTATCAGAAATTCAATGTTCTTTTAATGGGATTCCTAGTATTCAAGGCAGCCAAAATTCTCAAATGTCAAAAAGGTGGAATTCCAAAATGATATCCCCTCCCAAGAGCATTTCAGAACTCTGGAACTCCGAGAAGTTTCATTAGAACTCCGGCACCCAAGTGTGAACCCTCCTACCAACAAGAAAGTGCGCTCCATATTCACAATTATAAAAACTGGGCCCATGCAATTCCTATCAAGATGGGTCCATGTTCAAATTTCTAAAATTGGGTCCCACACTTTTGTTTCTAAAAGATGGGCCCATGTACCATATACCTGAGGTGGGTCTGCATTATAATTCTTACAGTTGGGTCTCAAGTTCACAACCACAAAAGGTGGGTCCCATGTACTAAAATGCATAAAATGTGTAATTCCAGTCTAGAATTTATGTAGCAATGAAACAAGAGTTTTATGGAATTAAGAAATTTAGAAATTCTCAGGCAAGAATTCAGGTGAAAATGAAACGTAGAATTCGGAAATGACAAAATTCAGTGGCATTTTAGAATTCCAGCATTTGGAATTCCCAGACAACCTCCAGACATGAATTCTAGGAATTCTAGTAAAGAAAAAGGCCCTTAATGTCATCCTTCATTTATGGTGATGCGAATGCTGCAGTTGACACCTGAGATGGAGAAGGCATTGCTGCAACAAGTCATGAGCCTCACACCTGAACAGATTAATTTCTTGCCGCCTGAGCAGAGGAATCAAGTGCTTCAGCTACAGCAGATGCTACGCTAACTACAGAGAGTGCCTCATTTGCAGAGAGGAGTTACACCTTGAACAGGTACAAGTTTACAAAAACGTGAAGGTGGCATCTGCATTTGGAAGTTACTATTGATTAGAACTGAACCTTCATGGGAACAAAAAAGTTTGAATCTCAGATGGTGAAAGAAGCATAAATTGGTCAGAATATCATTTGATTTGTTGATGATAATTTTTTTTTTCCAGCAAAATTAACTATTACTAAGGACCCCTATGTAGGATCTCCTTGAAGAGACTTTAACAACCAACCCATTCAAATGGATCATGTGAGTTTGTACTATCCCATGCAAGGCAATACCATCTAAGCTGGCGTGTTGTATTTGTTGGGTTTGGTGTTTGGTGTAGCTCTGGTTGTTGTTGTTGATATTGGTTTTGTGCTAAAGCCATTTTAAATATATTACTATACCCTTGGTTGTCTTGCATGCTCTCTAGTTGGAATCGAGCTTACTCTGTTTTCCTTGCTTCCTTTCACTGCCTTCTTTTTTCTTCTTTCATTTATCATATGAAACTGAACGTAGATGTAATTTCCATATCATTGAAGCTCTTGAGACTCTTGCTTTGTTAAGATATCCTCCTTTGATGCACACGGATTGGGGTGCGGGGCGGGTAGAGATGGAGATACAAGATGGAGGGGGTTGGTAAGGGAAAACCTGAGATTTCTGGGCCTCACACCAAACACCCTATTAAAGTCGAGTAAAAGCTTCCCATTGCAGTAGAGCAGAAGAGAGGGCGCACAAAGCAAAACTCAATTTTCTTTTCATTAATCATCATCTAAAGGCCAAAGGAGGTATTACATTATTATATAGGAAAATAAACAAACCTAGGAGTAATTTAGATCATCCAAACACATTGATGACCAGGATTTAAACATCTAATAAAAATAACTTAAAATATAAATAAAAACTCTAGACATGTTGTGGTATGTGGGCTGCGCCTAAAATGATAGGTCAAGATGGATGGGCGGGGCCCATTGGGTGGTCAACCCATGGGGGACCTTGGGTCTGCCCTATATCATCCTTCCCCGCGTGCACTTCTCATCAAATGCCATAGCAAGACTTCAGTTCGTTTTTTACCAAATCGTCATCTCTTAAATTTCATCAGCTTGCTTTCAAGGAGTGTAGCACCGAAGTAGAATTGCCCTATGCATCGATAGAGATGGTTTCTGCCTCTCAAATCAGTCACACTCCAATCATTTATGAGTGGCCACATGATCAAAAAAAGATGGCCGTTCTGTTTTGCAGATGCTTGACCTAATTCTTGCTAGCACTACCATAAAAATTGAGCTTACAACTCAAACTTAGGGAAAGACTATCAATAAGCAATGGGACCAAGCTCGCCTTTAGAAACCATTCAAGGGGCCAAGCCACAGGGCTTCAGTGCTAGTCACTCTACCTTCAAAACAGATAGGCAACCCTTTCAGTGCTTAACTGAAATCTACTTCTCTGGCATTGTGTCACTGTCGATTTTTTATTTATATTTTTATAAGCAGTTAGAGTTATTAGGTAAAAATTAGTGTAAAAGGTAACCATTTTTTATTTATATTTTTGTAAGCAGTTAGAGTTCTATGGGATGACTGTGAGGGTAGTCCCTTCATGATCTGCATTCTTTCCTCTGGTTATGTTTTTCTTTGTTTTGCCTTTGTGGCTTGCTGGTGGCAAAATATCTAAATGTTTTGTGTACCCAAATTGATGTTTTTTTTTTTAAATTGTTCTGTGTACCCAAATTAAAAATTTGTGTTGAACAGCAATGAAGATTGTGCTGTTGACAATTTGTGTTGAACAGTCAACCCACCATCTCTCGGAGGTGTTGAGATGATGGAGGCACTGAGGGTGGTGGGTTGGGTGAGAAATGGAGGGGGAGAGATAGAGAAAGAGGAAGTAGACGACACGAGCGATGACATCGTTGTTCAACGTAAAAGGCAAAAAAAAAAAAAAAAAGATGTTAAAATTGGTGGGAGGGCCTTTTTGTGCACTAGAAACTATGACGCCCTTTTTGGTGCACTGGCCATCTAAAGGATTTTTTCCCCCATAAAATCCTCTTTATTCTATCATTATTGTTTTTCTGGCTTTTTTTCTTTTCTTTTTTCATCTTTTATCTTGTTTGTTTTTTGCTAGTTTTTATTGTCAGTCCGAAGCTCGAATAAAGGAAGAGGGTTGTGTTAGAGAGGTTGACGGACAATGTAAAATTTTATCACAATCCAAATATGGGAAATAAAATTCATGTGGCAGACTAATGATGGCAGTGCTCCTGATAACGATTGCCAATCTTGTGAACCCAAAGAAAATGAACTCTGCAAGAAAAGAGCGAAATTTGTGTAGCTTTTAGTTTATTTTGGGTGTAGTGGCACTAGGCAATTGATGGAACCGAGATTGCAAGGATCAAGGTCCTTGACAACCATTTTATAATTCCAAGGGGTTACAAAAGTGGATTTGAGGGTAAACATTGCTCTAGAGGAAGAAAGTTACTTTGCTCAAAAAGACCTCACAAGCCCCTGTTTATTCACTCGGGTGGTACTTATACGTCTAACATCAATAAGCATTGTCTGTGGGGCCAAATGCAACTTCAAATTTTCACTGTTATGACTTTTGATTTGTCCATTGAATTTTCTTATAATGTATATAGTTGAAAAGCTCCATTAGATTTGATTCTATCAATTTTGAGTGTCGTACATAGGTAACAATGGGTCTGGTTTGGTACTGGTTTAGTTAAACCAGAAGGTCCAGAACCCACCCTGATAAAAAGTGAAATTATATATACTGTAAAATTTTGAACTCAACCTTTCACTTCTTGAAGTTTTTGAAACATACTCTACAGAATGCACAACATGAAAAATTATGGTTTAGGGGTTGATGCATGTTTTATTTGACATTGTAATTGTTTTAAAGTCATGCTAAAAATTTGATTCTCCAATGCATGTTCCATATGACACTGTAAGTTTTTTTTTTTTCCCAACTTGATATTTGCATGCTTTTCTATTTTATTATCCAATCTTCTTCTCCTTAAACTGTTTTATTTCCCCTAATCCTAATATGACTCCACCTAGGCATGTCAAACGGGCCGTGCCGGCTGCCCCAATCCCAACCTGCCAGAAGAAACGGCCGAACCGAGCCCTGCCCACCAGATGAAATGGGCCGTGCCGGCCCATCCCGCCAGATGGAGCGGGCTAGGCCGTGCCGGCCCTTCGTGCTTGCCGTGCTAGGTGTGCCTCCTTTAAAATTTTTTTCGATTAATTTTTTTCTCATTTTTGGTACTAAAATTATAACTTGGCTTGAAATTTAGCTTGACAATGGAGCTTATTATATATTTTGAAAAATTTTTACAAAACTTTATCACACTTCTCCACCTTCCAAGGAGATTAGATCTTTCCCACTTTTACTAATTGGGCCTACACAAAGGATCTGGACTCACCCAAAGTCTTTCTCTTCATAAAATGATAACCATTTTTTTATTACAAAAAAAAAAAAGAATGAAGAAAAGCTATATTTTAAGGCTTTCAGAAATGAAATTAATACAAATTTAAAATGTGAGTTTTACTTTCATTTTTTTTTTCCAATGTTACCGTTGGCCAATACTTAATAAATCAGCCAAATTTGTTGAATCAAATCACAACATACAACAATTCTAGTTCAATTGAAGCAATTCACAACAGCCGATCAAATTCAATCTTTAAAACATTGACTAGTAGCAAGGCCCATTGTATAGTTCAATTGATAAGTGCACCTTCTATTGCCAACTCAACTCCAAAGTGATTTAAAGAAATGAACCCCTTACAAAACATTATCTTGTTAGCAGGATTTTGGTGGGATTTGAATTTAAGGGTTCAAGTATTTATAGACTTTGAAAAATTGAAAAGGATACAAAATACCTCTTATATGACCGTTTTATGGCTGGGGGGGGGGGGGGGGGGGGGGGGGGGGGGGGGTTGTAAAATAGATAATTTTTTTTTTAAAATAGTCATTTTTGAGCTGGCCAGGCCTGTCGTGCCTGGCGGGCCGCTGGGTGCAGCCCACCATCCTGGCTGGCCGTGCCAAAAGGGCCAACGGGTAGAGGACCCTCAGCCCAGCACGACCCATGCCCTGTGGGCCGTGCCGTTGACTGGGCCGAGCTATGCCATGGGCCATTGACCGGCCCGGCCCGGCCCGACCTATTTGACATCCTTAACTCAACCATTGCTTCATCTTCCTCATCGTTACTGCTCTGTTTCTTATTGTATCTATTTCTTTCTCTTCCTTTGTCCATCCACTATGATATTGAATTAAGGAAGACCACCACCTGGAAAAAGGTTTTTATTTTATTTTATTTTATACTCATGTCCGCATACACACATGAAGGAGGCTCGCACAAGTGGGAAAAGAGCCTGCACAAGCAAAACGAGGTGACGCACTCGGCATTTGAGCCCGGGGCAGTCAGGTAAGAGCTGACGCTCCTTACGACTTGGGTAAGGAGCCGTTCTTAAACTAATTATCCTTGATCGAGAGTGTCTTGATCTATGAAAGGGGTGTGAATGCAGGCATGGAAATAGAAATCTCCACGAGGCAGAATCCTCTCATCACACAAACATATACCTTGTCTTAAGCATAGTCAATCATCATTCAAACAGAGTCATCCATGGTAGAAGTAAGTGGCTACAGTAGCCACCACAAGGGACAAACGTGGGCATATGAAAGGATAAGTGATCCAAGTCCAACCAATTTCGTGGGGGCTGAGTCGACTACCTATAAGCATGATCGATGATTGGATAAGAAGGGCATGGTTTAGGGTCTCCCCTATCTCATTTATTGAATTTTGAGATTTCAGGTTCAATTCCTGATTTTTCCAGAGTTGGGTTTTTATGGTGGGGACCTGCATGATTTGATCCGAGGAGATTTAAAGGAAGTTAGAGAGCTTGGTGCATATGGAAATGGCTTAAGAGATATGCTACGTTAAACCTCAATTATTTAATGATTATAGCCATCCCATGAGGGCTCCACAACAATGGCTAGAGCAATTTAATCTAAGTGTTCATTTTGCATGCCATTGATTCAACGGCTGTGATCATCATATCTAAGTTTGAAACTTTATTATTTGGTTTGTTTAAGTATCATTCTTACATGATCATCCACCACACCAGTAGGTGGCTGTAGAGGATGCCATAGGCGACCGAACTTTTAAAGTACTATTTTGCTGCTGTCATGCTTTTAGGGGGCATGTTTGGTAATATGCAAGGAATTCATAGGCCTGATTATCCTTCACTATTATTAGAATAAGGATTCTTCGCTGGAGATTTATACAGCCGAGGATTTTACATGATATTGGTGTATATCAATGCATATAGCTGAGAAAAATAGAGTTAGGTGTGTAAATCCGCTTAAGTGAGAATTTTCAAATCTTATGGGGGTGGTCGGATTTGAAAACCCTAACAAATGATGATTTCCATTCTTCCAAATCCTCAGAAATTTACAATTACCAAATATGGATTTACCACAACTCTAGAGAAACAAAAAATCTTTTCCTTAAAGATTTGGTCCTTAGGGTTTTGATATATTAGTCCACCTTAAATCTGATTTTCCTAATTTCATGACTAAAATTCAGATAGTGTCAATTGAGTCGCTTAACCGATTAACATTTTTGTGAACATTTTTGTCTCAAATCCCACAATATCATGGGAATAGTGTATGTCATAGAAATTCATAAATCCCATTATATCATGGGACTGTCCTAGGATGTCATGGCTTTTATGCAACATCTTGTGATTTTTTTTTCTTGAATGATAGCACTTGAGAAATGGTGGTTGGATGCCTATTTACTTTTCACAAAATGTCATTTTTCATATTTTATAAAATATTGATGTTGTTTGCTGGGTTTGCAGAAAGTGTATGATATAGAACCTCATAAATTTCATAATATCATGGAGCTATCCCATGATATCATGGGATATGGTGTAAAAGAGTTAAAAAAATGTTGACTAGAGTCAAGCCACTTTTTTGACATTATTTGAATTTCGGCCATAAAATTGGGAAAACTAGATTTAAAGATGACTAATATGTCAAAACCCTCCTTTTTTTTTTCATAGCAGCACTCTATTACATGAGCAGGATTAGATAGATTCAAAACAAAAACACTTGTAGATTGCATAGGACTTGGGCCGGCCTCATTGACTAAATGGGTGGGCTTGGTCCTCACACTTATAGCCTGCATAGGGCTTGGGCTGAATACAAGCCCATACAGGCTCGGGCCAAACCTGGATATGCCTTAGCTCGGTCTGGCTAGCCCATGAACCCCGCCAGAGGATAGTGTGATTTAAGAGTCTCATCGCAGATATAAATTTGGGCAAAAATCATTACAACCATTGATTTAGAAGCCTTTTAAGTTTAATAATTTTTAGGTTGAGAAATTCAATTCGATGGTGCATATATTTTGGATTAGTGTCAAATTAGTGTTCATGATAATTTATAGGTGGTTAGTGAGTGCGAGGGGCTGGATCGATCGGGAAGGTTCCACTCCCACGTGATGGTAAAAAAGTTGCCTCACATGCAAGCCGTGAAAGGTGTACCTAAGAGAGGGTCCATATATAATCTACCTATCAAAGGGTCACTCTCATCTGCACACTTCATTCATACCCCCTCATCGGCCCACCTAGGGCCACGTCAGTTTATGGAGAAGGTGGGAATCATAATATCTTAATGCGGCTGATACAAATGCAAAATTTTAAGTTCGTGAGATCATACTAAAACTCTTAATCCGTATCTCTTAAATTTAATGGTTTTAGAAAACATCATTTAAATTTAATGGTTTTAGAAAACATCATTTTGTAAGGATTTCTATCCAAATGTGAATATAGTGGGCCCACTCAGTGTCCCACCAATTAGGAGGAATGTGGGAGATGGAAACGTCTGGATGTGATTTCTATGCGAAATCTCAAGCTCGGTCAATCATTCTAATCCCTTGATTTGCGGTCTTCAAGTTTACAGATTTTAAGAAGCTGGCATCTAAGTCGTGAGGATGATGATAGGAGCATTCGTCACCATATAAAAGATGAGAGGGTTTTGATCGAGAGGAGGACAAATTTCGAGCAGGAGTCTAAAAGATAAATAGCACAAGCTATGATTTTAGGTTAATACACATCACTTGGACGATAAAGTTCCAAGTTTGAACATCACACCTCATGATACAGAATTAGGAATGTAAGGTAATAACACATAGTGGTAAGATCAAACGGAAATAAACTTCATTTTACGCTTCTTAAGGATAAGATTAAGTAGTAATGCGAGAATCAGCTTCTTCCTGGAGTCTTTGGGTCGTGCCGGTCGTTCGCTCCAGATCCCGTGTAGTCATTCCTGTCGATCTCCATGTTCTCCTTCATGAACTTCTCCTCTATCATTAGGAGCTTTCTATTGTTCATCTGTTTAAGGAATTCATTAAAGACTTATGTATGCTTTACAATCAAATGTTTGCATGTGGAGCCGAGAATTGCATGAGAGAGAGAGAGAGAGAGAGAGAGAGAGAGAGAGAGAGAGAGAGAGAGAGAGAGACCTGTTCCTGAACCACGACATCTGCAGGATCTTGATTTACATATGCAAGGCTCCCTGCAAATGAAACCCAAATGAGAATCACTCACCTCACTATGTGTAACTTAAAAATATTAAGAAAAAAAAACCCGTGTCAGTAATCACCATTATAAGGTTTCATGTAAATCAAACCCATATGAGAATCACCATGTAGAGCACAGAACACCCATTCCATATAACAGAGAGAGATAGGAGGGGTGGGGTTTGGGGGAAGAAGAAGAAGAAGGACCCATTTGCAAAAGCATTGTACGAGTGTGTATAACTATGACAAACAAAACCCAAAAATATCCATGAAAATATTCTAGAGCTAGAATCAGACAGACAAAACCCAAAAATATCAATGAAAATCCTAGAGATAGAATCCAAAGTCTTACTAGCAGCTGGTGACAACAAATATGAGAACCCCAACAACAGTACCAGCACTTGGAGCAATGGCTTGTTTCCCATTTGGAAGAGGGTCATTGTTTTCATGATGCACAGAAATACGACAAAGCTCTCTTTGTAAGAGTGTTTGGGAGACGGGAGGGAGTGGTTGGTGTTTATGTAGAGAGCATGAAAAGCAATGATGAAAGGCACTTTCCTAAAGTCAACTTGGGGGGATTGGTGCTCATTTGCCCAACTCTTCCTCCTCCTGTTTTTGCCCCTTCTTTTTCTGAGGACTATTTAATGGGATGGTACTCTCAGATTGCCAGCAAGACATGAATTTAACATGCATACATTTATACACTATACATTTGTAGATAGATGGTGATGGACAGTGGCGGAACAGGGAGGGGCTGGCAGGGGTATGGCCTCTAAAATTAAAAAAAAAAAAAAAAAACCCTTTGTGTTTTATGAAAATGAAGAAATTTTTTACATCTGGCCCCGTCCCCCAAAATTTTCAAAAAACCCTATCTATTTTGAAAATTATATACACTTTTTTATATGTGGCCCTCTCAAAAATTTGTTTTTATGTGCCCCGTCCCCCAAAATTTTCAAAAAACTCTATATATTTTGAAAATTATATGCACTTTTTTATATGTGGCCCTCTCAAAAATTTGTTTCTATGTACACCTCCCCCCCCCCAAAAAAAAAAAAAAAAGAAGAAAGAAAAAAATATATTCTAGGTCCACCGTGGGACTGATGGATATTTGCAAGTGCAATCACTCAATCACCAACATCTTCAAACACTTCTTCTCACTCTCCCGCGTCATCCTAAAAAAAAATAAAATTTGGACAGATGATCTAAATCCATCTAAATGGTGCACTTCATTCATGACACCTTGGTTGATGTTCGATATCCAGATAGTATAGTTAATTCACTGGTAAAATCATGGACTTTTATTGATTCCAATGGTCTCCAGATTTCTCTCAGTATGTTGAGACATTAGGATCTTCGATTGAATTGGGAATCCACCATCAGATATACCACAATTCTAACTAATTTGGTTTTATGATCATAGCCTAAGGCGGAGAGGCCTTGTGTTTGACACCTATCATTGTTGGCCACCTCCTATAGTTTTACTCGGTATATGTAGATAAGAAGGTTTGCCTGTGCCCCTAGGATTAGTTCTCCGTGGTCTAGAATCGAGTTTGCAGGCTCAGGACCAAAGGCTTCAAAGCTGGCCTGGACTGGGTGGGAGATGTCTTGAGTTATAAAAAAAAATTCTACTAGTATTATAATAATTACTCATATCAATACAAAGTTATACTTTTACCAAAAAAGAAAAAAAAAAACCACAAAGTTATACTACGATTAGGGTAATCAATGGCATTTTAAGCCATATTCCAGCATTTTCTAAAGGTGAATTTAGTGGTTATTTATTGGCTATGAAAGTGTTTGATTTTAAAGAAATAGAAGCAAGTTAAGGGCGACCTTTGGAATTGATGGTCCAAGTAAAGGTTTGGACTCTAACATTTTGATGTGAGTGTTCATTTTGCACTTTATTGATTGAATGATGAAATACCAGAAATGGCAGGTAGTTTGCTGCAAAGTTTCTCAATTTTTATACATGTCACGTGGGTACATGGGTATTTATGTATGCAACAAAGTGGACCCAAACCCTATTAACAATCTGATCCAAAAGAAAGGTCCATAGACCATGCCCAAAATTTTCAGATATCAAAGTTGGATCTCAGGCCCTATTGATTAATGCATTTTTGTTTTGGATTGCTCCCAACTCATAATACAAACTCTACTTAATGCCATTTATATTAAATTGCAAACGTTTATTGATTTTTTTTATGGTACCCCAACCAAGGGGGGTGGGACCCAAAGTAGCCCACACAAGTGGGAAGGAAGTCTACACATGTGGGAAGAGTGGCAAATGAAGGATCAATCCTGGATAGCCCTATGACATCCAGGGTCTATTAGTCTATAACTAATGTATCTTTAATCGGATCTACATAAATATATGACTAACTTGAATAACATGAAAAAAAAAAGTGTACTTGACTCCATCGAGTTCGCATGATTTGAACAACTACCTTTGATTGGGAATTCACTACACTCCACTACTGGTTATCCATGTGATCTCGAGGGGGCAATCAATGTATTAATGTAGAGAGGAGCCGTAACCCCTAAAAACCCTATATATTGGTTTTCCTAGACAACTCCATTTTCATCATGGAGTCTTGATTTAATTAAACTATATATGGAACTCTATTACGTTAGCAACTTTTATGAAAAATCAAAGATATCTCCATAAAGAGACTTACCAATGTAAGAGTTCTTATGTGAGTTGGTCATTGCAACCCCACGTTGCAAAGTTGTATTTATTTGTTTTGTTCTTATGGAGACATACAAATCTACTTTTTGATTGGATTCTTAGAAAACTGAGAACAACTGATTTGATGAAGAGGGGTCTTGTGATCCATCTTTAACATTACAATTAAGTGGCTTTGATTGTTGGACTAAGTTGGAGATGGACAGCATGGATAATGGTGGGATTGGTATGACACCTGGGCAAATAAACATCAATAATTTGATGGATTGGTGCTGCAGCAAGTGCCATGAACTATTCAATACAAGACCCAAAAGTAAGATTTGATTGGGATTTTATACCTTTTGATATGTTTGAGATGAAAGCGTATAGAAGGATCTAAACTTCTTCTAATGGATTTGATTATTTGAACAAATACAAAAAGTTGTTGTAGAGACACCATGAATAGTTTATGTGCTTTTGAGGTTTCCATTGTGCATACTTGCACGACTCATCCTTTTCAAGTGGGCACTGAGAAATTGTGAGTATAGATGGGGTCCAGGACCGGGTCCAGAGGTCCTGAGGCTTCCAATTCTGTTCATATGTAGGCCATGATTAGGTGATCTATACCACTGACCTGATGGACCCTCAAGTGGATGAAAATTAGACCCAGAAAGCATACCCCATATTATGTAATCTACAAGTTTGGCATATCAAGTCTGTAAATGGAGCTCCAATTATCCAGGCACACCAAGATTTTTTGGTGGCGGTTAGAATCCAAGTCCAATTGGGTCCACACACAGATACACAACCCATTTACGGAATGTTTTTAATACGAGCTTCATAGCAAACAAACATGGATATATTGTTACACCTAAAAGCCTTTAGATTGATCACATCTAAATCACACGATCAATTTTAATAGAATCGATTGTGTTTTTACATGTGTTCAATCCTGAGATGAGTTGCAAGCTGATTGAAATGGGTTCACATGTTTATAAATGTATGTAATACAAAAGAAGATGTGATGTACCACACGCTCAAGGAAAAACCTCATATAGGTGATCTGGATGGAGCCACAACTTGAGAACAATATAGATATGTAGAAGTTGGTACCCATTTCCAGTATAGATACAGCATTGGGTTGACATGTTACAGCAGCATGAGCTAATCTCAGCATCCCACAATGATAACTACCAAAGTAGCACCCATCAAATGAATTGCATGGATAAACAAAATAGACCATGGGCGCCCATGAATGATATAGGACCAAACCCAATAAAAAAAATTGAGATGAGCTAGCTGTTTCCATCACAGGCTCTCTCCCATTTGATAATCATCCCTGCCTTTATATCCCCAGGTACAGTGAATGCATACTGCAGTATTGGAATGTCGTCAGCAATTGAGATTGTCTCCTTAATTAAATGATACTTTTTGGTAATAACTTTGCTAATGCTGTCTTAGGGTCTTATTCTCACCAAGAAATCTGGCCATGTGTCCTGTGTGTTTGCATTTAAAATGATGACATTTTTCTGGCATTATGGTTGATACTGACTGCAACCAAGTTTCTTCATGGATTCTTAGTCAGCTCAAGTCCCTTGAGAAGTTGTTTAATAGACGGCATTGTCCGACTTGCCTTAGTGTATCCCTCTTTCTTCCCCTTAGTGGAAGGAGTGGAACTCCAATGTGGGGATCACCTATTGAAAATCCGAGCCACTCAAACTTAATGTCTTGTTCGTATCACTAATGTCCTCAAATTCTATGCAAGTAAAAGTTGGTTCTGCCGTAAAATTGAGTATCCTTTGATTCACCCTTTCGGCGCTTTTGTCTATGTATGTGGCTGCTGTGGAGGCAAAATTCGCTTTTAGTCTGTGCTCCTTTTTAGTTGTTTGGTGCGGTGTTTTTTATCATTGAGATATCAAGGAAAACGGGCATTTTCCCTCGGGAAAGCGGAAAGGAAGTTCAAACTTCTCTCCTCTTTGAAAGTCTATTTTCTGCAGAAGAGGAAACAAGTATACAAACAGCCCCCAGGGGATCCAGACTCAAGATAGAAGGCTAAGGTGTGGGTGGCAAGGGGTCAGGTTGGATTGGGTTGAACATTTTGAGCAGGCTCTACTCCGAACTGCCAATCCGGTCTTGGGTTCGAATTGACATTTTTGGATCTGACTAATAAATGCGTCAGATTAGAGTAGAGTAAATTCTTACTATCCAACCTGAAAGCCTAGCCCAGCCCAACCTGATTCATTGCAGTATGATTCACCAACCAATTATTTATGTAGCAGAGTGACTTCAATGACCATAAATGATGCTTTCCAAACATCCTTTCAAAAATCCTTTCTAGAAGAGGAGCATAAATAGGGCTGCTCATGGCTCAGGCTGGCCTGGGTGAGGCACATTGGGCGCGGCCCGACTTTAAAAATACAGGTTCGCATTCGGCCCTTGCTCAACACAGGCCTTAAGTGCCTGGCCCAAGCCTGACCCACCTGAGTATGCCAGGCTCGAGTCTGCCCATTTAATCAATTGGGCTGGGTTTTCTATCAGTTCTTTGGGCTTTCACAGGCTAGTTTGAGCAAACCATTCACTAAACTACATGCTTTACTTATTCGAGCTGGGCTGGCCTGGCTTTGGGTTTTCTACCACTTCATCCAAGCCCGGCCCAGAAGTTAATTGGAGCCCATAACTTAGTCCAGGCCCGACCCAAGGACTAAAACTCAAAGCTCTCCACAGGGCTACACACAGATTAAACTTTCTCAGATGTGGGCCCAGCAGTGAATGGAAGTTTGCACAAAAATCATGATGATCGGACAATCCTAGTCATTCATTCATTGGTCAAAATGGATGGCACCTACAAGTCTCTGTTCATTCAAAATGATTAGCTTCCATGTTAATCCTGAAACCAATAACTAGACATTTTTGTTTTTCTGTTTCAAAATGTATGACTCCCAATGCCCAACAAACCGATGATGACAAATTTGCTCTAAAATAAAATAGTTCATGTCTTGTTCAATTCTACTTAGAATCAGGGTGCCCTTGGGTCAGGCCAATCCAGGCTGCCTGGGTCCAGTCCACTTTTGGCCAGGTTTGGACCACTGGTTTTGTATGCAGGATGGGCTTGGACTAAGCAATAGAAAGCTCAAACCCAAGTCTGGCCCAAAGAAGTAGTGCCTGTAGATTAGTGACTAATTTGCCTGAATAAGTGGTAGAAAGCCCGGACAAGTATAGAAGCCCAGTCCGGCAGTCCATTTGACTAAATAAATGGGTGGGCTCGGGCTGACATGTTTCAGCAAGGGTGGGCTCAATCAGGGCACTTCCTGCCCATGTCACGTTTGAGCTGAATATTCACATGTGCTTCTAAAGTCGGGCCAGGCCTGACAAGGCCATGAACACGCTTACTTCGAATAGCAGAAAATTGGGCTCAGTACAAAGGTAAGGAAACCTATCAGAGTGATTATTAAATAGCCGGACCGGGTTGGCCGGTCTAACTCTGTTAATCTGTAATTATTACATACTGATATTGTACTGTTAATCTGTAATTATTACATACCGATATTGTACTTTAGTTCAACCTAATTAAACTGCTTTCTCTCAGCTGCCAAACCCTTCGAATGGTTTAAACTCTGCTAGTTGTTTAAAACCAAGTCAACAAATGAGATTAGAGAATTAATCTAATTGTTATTAGGGATGGCATTTTTAACTCACCCCGCCCCAACCCGGAGTGCCCGCCCCGACCCATACGGATTTTCTCCGCCCCTACTTTTAGACGGGGAGAGGACAGGGCAAAAAAACATACTCCGAATCCTAAGCGCGGCGGGGATGCGTCTGTTTCCTGACCTGTCCCGCCCCGTTGCCCCACCCCGTAACCCACCCGGAAATTAATAATTCTCTTAAAAATATATATTTTAGATTTCTTTTATAATAAATAAACATATTTATATTTATATGTAAATGTATATATTGATTTTATGTTGTAATTAAGGGTTAAGTAGATTGATTGAAGACTTTTTTTTAAGTTAAACATGTAATTGATTGAACCCAAGACATTATAAAAGTATATAATATGATCCCTCTAATTCAAATTTAATGAAATTAAAGTTGTTAAAAAATCTACCTAAGCTTATTTGACTTTAATTATATATAATGTTAAATTGCGAGATGATAAATCATATTAAATAAAACGAATATAATAGCATGATAGATCATGCTTTAAGCTTATAATAACATATATGATTAAAGATAGCAAGGTAAATTATAATTTGTATGATTCTAATCATACTAATAATAATATAAATTATACTAATTTGATATAACATTGCAATATATATCATGCTATACACTTATAATAACTTATATGATTAGAAATAACAAGGTAAGTTATAGTTAGTAACTTAATATGATTCTAATCATACTAACAACACTATAAATTATACTAATTTTAATTATATGTAACCAACCTTAGTATGAAAAGACATTGCACCACATCAGGGCGGGCCCCGGGGCATTTCTAGGTGGGGACGGGGTATTTAAAATACCCCAAACTGCGGGGCGGGGTGAATCTCATGAGGTTTGGGCGGAGACGGGGCAACCCAATTCCGCCCACGATCCTCCCCATTGCCTTCCCTAATTGTTATTACTTCCATTCAATAAATATCATGCTCATGTTATAGTTTGACAGGGATGAAGCATGAATTGAATTGGGTTTGAGTGAATTGAAACTCCAATTGTTCAAAGGCTGCATTAAGGATCTGTTTAGAATTCTGTAGCTAGCACTGTAAATTCATCTGTTGTGGTGCCCTGGAAAAGCAATTCCCATCCTTTTCCATAGGCAATTGATTTTCCTCAGAGCCAACAAAATTGCTCTCATTTGGAAAAAAAAAAAAAAAACATAGCAGCAGACAGGAAAAAAAATGGCAAATACAAGACTCTAGTCGTCATTTTTAAATTACCGACTTCATACCTCATGCATAATTACTTATAATTAAATTTTTAATTGTTTAAAATTAGACATGTCTATTAAATGTCTTAGAATGAAAAAAAACTTATTAAAATGAGATTACTCAACCGAGTCTCCCTTATTCTTGACTCGGCCTTTCGTAAAAAAGAGATGACTTAAGAGAGTCAAGAGTCAACTCGGAGAATTTTCCAACCATGATTCGGTGCACCAGTGTGGTGAGCATGTGCGCCCGATTTATATTGTTTCATTGGTTAAATTTGTAAAGTATACCTAAGCAAGAAAAAACTATACATGCATCCACATTGGAAAAATAGATAGTGTTGGATACAGTTTTGGGAAAGGTCACTGGTGTGACTCGGGTGGGTTAATATCTAACTCGGCCGTTTTCCAAAAAATAAAAAGGAAAACATCTCGGTCTGTACAAACCCTTCGTATGTGCGCTTATCAAGCTGGGCCTTTATTGAGCCATCACAGCCTGACCCAAAAGTTGGCCCATCGACAGCCCTTGAAAAATAGGTTGGTGTCCAGTGACTGATGGCAGATATGCTTGAGATCACAAATTTACATTTGAAACTCAAGCACATTCTGATATTAGAAAAGAAGGCCTTTGGAACTTCCATTAAACAAACTCTCACACACATATCATTATGAAGAATCACACATTTCTATTTCTTGTAGGCAAGCTATGATCAAACATCAACAGCACTAGCTAGGACCTAAAGTGGGGTTCTTGGAAATATTATTACTTTGACCACAATTAATCTTTTGGATGCACCCCCATTTTCATTTGATTGGGTTAATCAACCCAAATAGAATACATTCAATAAGTACATTTTTCAACTTGATCATGTTACAAAATTTAAAATCTTGGAACTCAACACCATAGAAGTGATAACCATACACACCTCCTAAGGAAAGGAAAATTACTAGACAGTTGAGATGTTAGAGCAGATGCACACACAGTAATAAGATATGTAACTGCACCCATGGATCACTAACTTTTCTCGAGTGACGTGAGTCCCAATTCCCTAATGACATTTAATTGTTTGTTACATTGACTAGAGACTATTTAGGTCTCATTAATCAATTAATTAAGTCCATTTCCATCAACCAAGGATGATGATGTTGATCTTGATCTTTTGAATTCAACCAACCGCCGTGATAGAGACTTGGGGGCCCCATGTTAACAATTTATTAATTGGGTAGTTAGGCAACATCTTTGAGATTAGAGATCATGAAATGAGTTCTGGCTAGATGAGATGATTTTATTAAACCTTTAAATCACAATCAGCTAAATTTCTTATAAGTAACTACGCTGACCTCGTGGTTAGGTCTGTTTTGGAATATGGGGAATGGAGATGGCTTGTGCTCTTGTCACTATCTCCTCTCATGAATGTGTTAGTTTATTTGCTAATCTTGCATTATGAATGTTTACTAAGTTGGGGACGACCAGATTCTTGGAAATATGAATTGAGAATTTCAAAGGAACAAGAGTCAAGAAATGGACAAAGGGTTGATAGCTAACCTTAACCCTAGAATACTGATTATTAAACCAATTAGTGTTAGGGGAATGAGGGACTACTGACTGAGACCTCCAAGCTACTTGATTCTCTTTGCAAGTTTGATTGTTCATATCTTTTTCTGTCTCACACATCTGTGCATGCGTGCGTGCACATGTGAGAGGTTTGTAAATCTTAGAGCCAATGTGAGAGAGATTTGGAGGACTAAATCTTGTCTAAGTCTCTATGGTTTTATTGAGTATAATTTAGTATTTACATAGTTCAGTGAGGTAGTCTTAAGATAACTCTTACCACTTACTCTTTAGGGCTTGTTTGTTTGCGTTAAAATACACAGGGATTGAATACATAGGATTTGTGTCATAAGTAGTTAAAAATGAAGACCATATTTCAATTTCCGAAAATGACTTTCAAATAGCATTTCTTTTTATGGAAATAAAATCAAAGAAACATAGAAAATGAATAACCAGCTATCACCCTTAATGATACGATGAAAACTTCTTATATTAGGATGAGGTTAGATGAGAATAATGATGTTATTAAGATCTTAATCTAACCTCATCCTAATCTAAGAAGAAGTCTTCATCGTTATCATTACCATATTCAACCTTCTTTAAAATATCCTATATTTACTTTCACATATATTGCCTATTTTTTGAGAAGAAGATGAAGTGTCAAAATTGTCATGTTGTCGCAAATTTTAGGAAGTAATGTAAATAATGTGACATTACTTTTTATCAGATCACATGATTTTACCTAAGATCTCTATGCCTGTAAGCTATATATTTTGAATCTATTTTTCTATTTTGAATTATTTATTTTTTAAAAGAGATTTTTCCTGTAATTCTGACATTTAAGTTTAGGGTTTAAAAAACTGACGATTTACCTTAGGTAAAAATTAAAAGAAAAAGAAAATAAAGATTCTGCATATGTGGCAATGCTTCAAGCTAAGCCAATGAAGATGCTCCAATCTCAGAGCTAGGGTTGTTTTGTTCTATGGTGTGATGGTCTCTGTTTCTGGTTGTTTATATTTTGCACAAATCCTGCCCGTTTATAGCTGGGCCTCAAAAGCAGGCCCAGCATGCCCCATTTGACTTCAAAAGGCTTCAACCCTGGCCCTTACTGCAAAACACCAAGCCCAGTCTTGACTCGAGTCCAATGGTTTTAATTGGCAGATATCAACTCTTTCTATAAAAATGTAAGCATTAGCTTTGAACTATATTGTAGCATCATCTCTTTGAGCTTCAAGCAGGAGGTGGGAACGATCCTCTTCAAAGGCTGGTTAAAGTTATTTTCAACTCAACTGCATTCAAAGTTTTTTTTTTAAAAAAACAAACAAATGTAAGTTACATAATAACAAAAGTAGCAAATCATACTGTCATTGTAAATAAGTTTTTGTTTTAGTGGGTGTGCTTGCATGCGTCTACGCCTGCGTATGTGCGGTGGTAAGACATTTCTGACTCACAGTACTAACTAGACATCGTTCTCATATCCGCACGTTAGAAGTCTCGTATTTTTCGCTCACCCTAGCTCATAGACCAGAAAATGTGCCAAGCTGGGCATCAACCAGCCCAAAAGGGGGCACAATTAATTTCCGCAAGTCCCGATCACAAAAGCCAGGTTGCCTTTCTTAATCATGCATTATGCAGATATATATCATTTTCATCCTCATCATATGGGCCTCACATATCAATTTACGTAGGGGGGGGGGTGGGGGGGGAGTGTGGTGGTGGACTGTGTGTGTCCAAACATCAGAATAATCCCATTTCTTCTCCTGGACAAAAGGAATCAAAGTCTTCTGACCAACCACTTACTATAAGTCTAACCCAAAATTCAGAGAACCTATCACACTCACCCCAAGGGTGGATGGTTAGCCACTCCTCTCCTCTAAATGTCGGTCGAAAAGAAGTGCCACCCATTGTCGGCCAGCAGACCTCATTCAAGGACCTTCAAACACGTGCATGGAGAGTAAAAAGCTCATGTTTTTCACGACCAGGAAACACAGAAAAAGAGATGGTATGGTTCCTTTTCTTGCGCTGATGATAGAGACATTCCTTTTCTAAAATATCCAATCTAATCTATCTATAGATAAGAATTTATTCATCTATAAAACAGACTAATTCTGCAAATCCCATTGCTTGAATCTGATGATTATGGAATTTAGACTATACTCTACAGCCTATGAATTATGCGTTCATGATTTGGATGGTCTATACATTTAGCACATCACATGGACTTAATATACCAGTAGTCCAAAAATATAAAAAGTCCAACAAGCTAGCTGGGACTCTCCAAGGCATCGAGGTCATATGAGCCCATCAATATTTTGGAGTGTAAAATCTGGGCCCAACCCTGTCCCATTAGGCCATCGGACAGCCTAAATTGTTGTTCTTGGATTTAGATTTTAGGCTCAAGGAGATTTGACCTAACTTAGTTGTATAAATACCTTTAGCTGTATAAAACTACTTTACCCATAGAAAACTTTATTAAGATTTAACTTGAATTTATTTTTTAAAAGTACTGGCACTCACCCAACCTTAATTAATAGAGGATATTCAAGGTCGTTGGAGACTTGAATCTGGAACTTAATGTCACCGGTACTAATGAAATGAAAGACAAAAACTACGACAAGTGAAAACACTTGGGAAAACTAAATTAAATGGAACACAGCCTAGGTAGTGATGAATATATGAAGTGGGACCTTAGTCCTAATGTATTGCATTTGACAAAAGAAACCTGGTTGGGGCGAGATGATAATAAAGTGGGTTGTTGTTGTTTGTCAGGTCTCTCACTTTCTTACTGCCTTTTTAAAGCTTTGTTCAAATAAAGTAGTTTTTTGTGATGACAGGGGGGCAGGGGACCCTCCTTGTCAATAAAGGCTGCAGTTCCTGTCATTTAGCAAGAAAAGGGACAGCCCCAACTAACCCAAAGGATTCTTGAGAGGATTTTGGATGTCTTCTCCACTCCAATTTCATGACAGATCATTGGAGGTGGCCGACATTCATGTGGGGTCTTCTAAATTCATGATTTGAGGCCCATACCAAATATCTCAACAGATTTATGTTCATCCTTTTTTTTTTTTTAATTAAAACTTGATTTCATTGATGGAGATTATAATTCAAGCAGAAAAAGAGATCTCTTCCTATTTTAAATCCATCGCTCCATGTTGGTACAAGTTATTTACCTGTCATAATAGACATTGGATACCAAAGCATGAGTCTATAGTGTATACATTAGCAATAGAATCTTGGGCAGCTAAACAAACTTAACTAAAGTTTTGGTGCCAAATGTGAAAAAATTTGCAATGAAAATGCAACTAACTTTTCCTCACCTTTGATCCGGAAATGTGACCACGCAAATGTACCCTAATAATTCTGAAATTTTAAGATTTAGACATTTCTCAGCCTTTTTCTCCGTCCATGGAAATGAGTTGATGCATATTATTTAGTCTTGTGGCTTGATAATGACACTAATCAAGTATAGACATTTATTTTTAAATGTACCAATTAACTTTGCTTAACACATCGTTCATGCCAAAATCTCGAGGCATTGGTAGAGGCTACACATACAATTTTTTTAGTATTGTGACATTTCTCATGGGATTTAAACTTGCGATATATTAAGTTTCCTTAGCTAATCAGTTTCACCAAAATCTCAAGACATTAGTAGAGGTATCATAAAGACTTTCTAATATTAATGGCATCAAACTAAACTAAATCCAATGATATGGGTTTTGTGATGGAGTTTTCTCTTATATTTAAGAAATATGAATCGATGGTACTTATCTGAAATATTCCTTGCCATCTAAATCAGACATCACCTTGAGTCTACATCTATGATAAACCCATTCGGCCAAGTCTTTCTAGCCTTCAACTATCAAACGTAACACTCATTTTAAATGTCTATCCTAAGCACTCAAAGTTTGTCTATTTAAACAAACAAGTCTCTCTCAATTAACTCAATCCTATGCGAATCATTACATTACCCATATCTTAAATATATGATTTGATTTTTTCTTTTTTCTTTTTAGCCATATGTCTTTGACGTGATGATAAGATAGTGAAAGATATAACAATCAGATGATTTGATTGTCATATGAAAGAGTTTGTGAAGCTCATTGGCTTTACAAAGATAAAAGAGAGCATTATATAATCTAACAATATGGAGAAAATCAGAGCCCACTTATAGTATGTTTCAATATCCGGTCATAAATAAAATAATCACTTAAGAAAGGAAAAGTTTTTATGCTAACATTCAATTATGACTTTAGACCAGGCAACCCATGTTACATCACATGGACCTTTAGGGTCAGTTTGGCAACTCTACTAATAGAGCCAAGTGAAGTAAAGTTGGTTTTGAAGAAAGAATAAAATATAGGTGGGTTATGATGGTATTTTATTTTTAGTTGTTTGTTATGGAATTTTTTTTACTTTTTGCATGGGAAAGTGGATAAATGTGATTGGTTTTTTACTTTTTTTTTTTAAGATTTGGGGAATTTTGAATTAAAGTGCTTTTGATGTGACATCTTATCTGAAGAATGGAGGCTTTACTTGGCTTTTACTATATTAGTAAAATGGAGGCTTTATCTGACTTTTATGTATTAATGTATTGCAAATGACTAAATTCCAAAGCTTTTTTGTGTTCAATTGGTTGACTAACAAAACAAACTTTGCTTATGCCCCTTTTTGTTTAAGTAAAAGAAAAAGAAAATTAAAGAAAGGCGTCATAGTAATTTTTTTTTTTTAAATAATACTAAAAGAAAATTTATTTTATTATTTAGCTTGACCATTGCCCGTACTACCCAAATGAAAATTCTGGGTCTGATGTTGGTTATACATCCAAGGAAGCCCCACAAGCTCAATTGCATATAGAGAAATAATTCGATCATCTTGTTAATGGAAAAAAAAAAAAGCACCCTTGCTGTAATAAAAGCAAAGGGCTCTTGGTACATTTTTGGGGTTAGATTTTAACATATTTTTTCATAAGATTGAACACACTAGGACAATTTTAGTATGAAAAAACAATGAATGCTTTGTGGTAATTTATTACTTCAAGGATATAGAAACACTCCCGTACTTATTTAGTCACCCCTTGTAATTTGTTTGTTCTAGGATACAGAAATAGTCCCCTACTTATTTAATCACCCCTTGTTGCAATTTGCTTCTTCTAGGATAAAGTACCATAGCTTTTTTTTTTTTTAATTTATGAGAAGTACCATAGTTAGTACCATGATCTTGGTAGACACAATTAAAGTGCTGCCTACTGCAAGGCCCAAGAAATTCAAGCACACACGTGCGTGTCCTGTTTGAACCGTCTTTGCAAAAGCACTCGAATCAAGAATGTAATTTGTTTACACGGGGCTCTTTTAGAAAGTGTAAAATGAGCCTAGCCAAGCTTTAGCTCCACATGGATGAATTCATAAATGAGATTAAGGATTAAGAAAAATTAGGGAGAATTTCAAATAAGGCTTAAGTTTTTATTACATTTCAATAACGAACACAAGATCTAAAACTTCTCAAATTAGTCCCTGAGTTGTTAGAGAGTTTTTAATTAAGGACATCCGTCCATTTAGATTTGTTTTTCAGCAACGTTTTTCTTCAGTATTTGTAAAATACCTATATTACCCTTCGTTGAGATAAAATCTCTGTTCACTTTCTCTATATTCTCCTCATCTCCTTTATAGACACCCTCAAGGTAATCAATGACAACCCACGTCTTCATAGCAATCGACTACATGTAGTAGTTACCACATCCATGTTTTAGCTTTAGATGAAGAGTAATTTAGGTGTTTTATAAAAATGATGGAAACAGTCGCTCGAAAATATTTTTAAACTATGGGATATCTTTAATTGAAAACTTACTGGAAAGCTTAGGAACTAATGTGAGTAGTTTTGAATCTTGTATCATTTTTTGAAATAAGGTAAAAATTTAAGGCCTTATTTCAAAATTTTCCAAAAAATTATAATGTAACAATGTCATTTATGTCATATAAGAAATTTTAAAGGCCAAATGTTCAATATATAGTTATTAAGAGAAAAATCATGAAATTTAATTAAACTTAAATATTTAAGATTTAAACTATTTCTATTTTAAATTTAAATTAATTTACCAATATCTTTAACTTATTCCAAATATCTCTTAGATCATTATCCTATCTCATTTGATTGTCTTGCTTTCAAATTGACCCTACAATAGATGTATGTTTTTAATGCTTCACTTTGCAACCTTGGTAAGCTTGAGGTGGCAATTTTTCTTTTACCCATCCAAGGGGACTAGACCCATTAGAGACCTGTTAACTGCAGGAGTAAACTACAACGCGCGGGGGGGGGGGGGGGGGGGGGACATCTATATGCATGGGAATTGAAACGCTTGCATACACAAGAAAAGAACCCAGCAATTTATCACCAAATAGTCATCCAAAAATAAAAAAATCCTACCAACTGAGGACCCTCGATTCTAAAGGGACTATTTCTTTACTGAAATTTAGAGAATTTCTCTCCTCAGAACTTCTAAGATATCCAAAATAGTGGATTTCCTGTAGCATCGTTTGTACTTGTGTTTTCAAGACTTTCATTGAAAAGCGAAAAGGGGTAACTTCAATATCCTGCCAAGGCATTCGAGACCTTTTAAGTAGATGAAACTTTAAAATTCTTCTGAAAAACATCACATTTGGCAAGTAGTTGGAGACAACCCATCACATCATCTCTGGAAAAAAAAAAAAACCCAACAACCCCTTCAATTTATATATGAAATTCTATCAAAGAAGCATGAACCAAAAACTTCTTACTAAATACACTTGTTAAACACCTAATTTCACACTTTTCTTTTTTTTTGGCTGACCGGGGGTGTCTAAGGCTTCTTTTGAGCACTTGACTAGTTTCCTGGAGTGGTGGCCTGCCCTAGTTTTTACTTACCGAGTTCGTCGGGCCATATAATAGTTTGGGATCACAACACATTAGCGGGCTTTGATGCTGAGACTTCTGGGTGATTATGAAATACCCCAACCAACGGCGCTACCTAACGTTGGTACCTAATTCCACGCATGGACGCAAAATTTAGAGGATTTATAAATTCTTTGTACAGTAAAGATTTGATAGAAAAAAAAAAAAAAAAAAAAAAGAGGAAAAATTGATTAGGTGGGCCCTACATAGTAGCCCCATGAATTTCTCGTGAGTGCGTGCATCGTACTCCTGGCATCCGGTCCCTTGGTTTCTGCTTTTATTTCAGTAGCAGCGAGTGACAGTGACTGTGGACAGTGTCCAGTGTCCTCTCCTCTCTCTTTCTCTCTCTCTCTGTGTCAGCCCAAATGTTATGTTAGGAAACGTCCAAAAGAACGAATCTTCAACTCGTGCGGTCTCGTTCCTCTCGCTCCTTTCCCAAGCAGTACCTTTGTTTTTGTTTTTCTGTTTTTTACACAAGCAGAACCTAGTGTTTTTCACAACCTCAAAAAAGCCCATCATTTCTCTTTAAACCTCCCTCCCTGCCTGCCAGGCCCAGCCTTCACACATGGTTGAATGACAAATTTTCCCTCCACCCAAACAGAGAAAAGGGACAGATTTTCCATTACGAGGAATCATGAGTCCGGCTCAGACTGGTCCAAAGCTTATCCAAGCCTGACAACTTTATTTCCAGCCCAGTCCACCCCACCTCACATGCTTGAAGTATTACCAGTTTTTATTATTTGCAAAATTTGTGCTTCTCTGGCGTTTAAAAATGTCTAAACCCTTTTCCTGTGTCAATGATTCATTAATTTATCTGTTGAAGGTGTTTCTCAAATTAAAGATCCTCACATGAATTGGCACCCAGCCTACTACTCATGATAGCAAAGTCATGAGATTCAATATAAAATCATGAGTACTTTTTATGCTTCAATACGAGCATTAGGATGTTTTGGAGGGCAACCCACAAGCATAAAAAGTACTGTGTAAAAACATAAGAAAATAAAAATAAATAAATAAATAAATAAATAAAACCACAAGCACTGTTTGGACTACATACACTGTATGGACTCCATACTATAGTCATGAATTGTACCATGTTTTGATCAAACTGAGTCTCTGAGGGGGATTAAGTTAAAGATTATTTTTATTGTGATCATCCTTTTTTGTCGGGGGTCATTTCTTCAAATGTGGGACAGTACTTTGGCCATTGAAACAATAGAAGTCCCACAGTGCCAAATATCAAGACCACATATCACTTTGGGGGGCAATAAAAACCAGGACATATTGAGATACAAAGACAATTACAGAGGTTCAATGGATTTAAAATTTAGTTTGAGAGGCAGTGCATCTCCATGGGACTGGTAGTACTAGTGTTGCAGAGGTACCACCTCCAATGAAAAGTTATAAAAGGTTTAAAGCAATCCACAGACTCAGTGTCACAGATATGGGGGCTTTTAAGTTTGGTGGGGCCCACACTGCCAATGACCCAAGGCGTGCTGTGTGCTCGTCTTATTCCTCCTGTAACGCTCCGTCCTTCGCCGTACACGTGTCCGGTACAGATACGTGGAAATCGCTCGCACGTGTAATCGGTTCCCAAGAGAAACGGTTTCGCCCCATTTATGGAACCCAAAGCTGATACAGAAACAGAAACAAAAAGAAAGGCGAAACGGCTCGTGGCAGAGGCGTTTTTTGTTCGTGCGATGGCACGTGCCTCGCAATGAATGGACTTTTTGTCTTTTTGACCGGAATCATACACTGAGAGAGCACCGAAACCGTATGTCATGTGCTTATTCATTTATTGATGATGGTCTTTCTTTGGATGGGTTTCTTTGAGTTCTCTAAGGCCAGCCTTGAAAATCTCCGAGTGGGTCCACCTGTTAAATTCACAAGGTTAAAATCACCTGAAAATCTCCGAGTGGGTCCACCTGTTAAATTCACAAGGTTAAAATCACCTTGAGGGCCTAAGAGACTGAACTTGAACACAAATTTATTTATAATTTGGCTCTTACCAGGCTAGACGACTCAGGCCTATAATACGGTTTTTTGTTTTTCATATTTCTTATCAGATGGGCATTAACTCCTTTTTTGATTTTTTTAATGGAGGGTGTCACAACCCTTAGAGCTAGACTAATTCTTACTGGCCCGGAGGGAGTTTAATAAATTCCCTGTAGCCCTAGTGTGGTACCGCAATTTCGAATCTTCAACCTCAGGGAACAAACCGTGGACCTACGCCGACCGACCTAACCACCGGAGTTGATGGGCATGAACTTGGTTCGTGGATCTAGGACGTCATTAGGCTATGGTAAATTTACGTACGTTTGTTTGCATTTGAGTGAAGTGGAAAGGGAGTGAAATTGGCTTCAATAGTAGAAAATTGTACTTTCAACTGTGTTTGGATTGCTATAGAGAAAAGAGTAGTAAACATGTCTACTAATATGGATTTCCCTTTTACTCTTCTTCCTTCTCCCAAACTTATTTTGAAAATGCATAATGAATGCATTTTATTTCATCCTCTTCATATTAAGCCTATTATTATTATTATTATTGTAGTTTCCACGAACCATCAAAATGCAAACAATGTAACTTATCTACTTATTTGTTTTAATCTACTCCTTATTAACTTTATTTATGATGTAGCCTTTGCGACTCTTTTACTCATCTCCTGATGTAAACAAACTCCCCTCCTCATGTAAACAAGGAGGGTATCATAATGAGTCAATTAGACGGATGACTTGTATCCACCAACACCTATAGCTAGGTTTGGATTTGGACCTTTTTTTAGGTTCATAGACAATATGGTTTTAGAGTCCAAGATGGGTCAATTTTCACTCAAATTAAGTGGTCAGTCTCATACAATAATAATAGTTTGATGTTTATTTTGAGTGGCTTAGTTTTTCAATAGGTAAGTATCTCATGAAGATTTTCACTCCTTTAACTTTGGATTTCTGAAAATCAAAGCCTCAAAGGATCCGTTCACTATCAAATTTCAAAACTTATCAGATGACATCCCAAGTGGGGCCAATTCAACACCATACATTCCCAAGAATGGCATGGCATATGACCTTTCTTGGAATAGTAGAAATTAGGGTGCTCCGGAGATGCACCTACATTCTTTCATTTTTCCTCTCTCCTCTGCCGCTGAGATTCGCAGCAATGAACGGAGATTTCGCCCTCTCTTTTATACGTTAGTTGCTTATGTGTTGGTGTTGATGGGAAACCACCCCTCCTGTTGTCTCCCTGCACTCCTGCAATGTCCTGTCACAGTCCACTCAGCACCATCACAACCGTTCATTTAATCAATCCTAGCCGTTAAAATGACATGACCGTTTAAAATCTTATAAACCTATCTGAATCTATCTGGTTTTTTGTGTTGTTGGATGTGATTGGCCTTAAGTCCCGTGGACTTAAATGCCCCAAAATCTCTCATTCAAGGACTAGATATGCTCTCTTAAAATAAAAAGAAGGACAAGGTTGGTTAAAAAAAAAGCCCATAGCTTGCATAGTTGTCAATTCTGTTTGGTTTTGAAGAGGATGGCCGAAAATTTTTGTTTGAGTCTTAGGCATGAAACAAAATGGGTATTAAAAATGTTCGGTTTGAATTTCGATCTATTTCGGTTTGTGGCACAATTTTACTATTTTAGAATTTTTTTTTTCAATTTTCATATGATGGAACATGCATAATTTCTATTCTGTTTTTGTTTTTTCTATTATATATATATGTACATATATTTTTAATTCTTTATTATTTTAAAAAGTTACTCCGAAAAGTTTAGCCGAATTTTCGAGATACCGAAATATTTCATCTTGGCTGCCAGACCAAAATGATAATTGAAACGGAATTGACCACTATGCCTTGAAGTCCTCAAAAGAATTTTAGGGTTTTTTCCTATTGTCCTTAAACATTTCATCTAGTGTGGCTTTGATAAGGGTAAAATTTGAAAGTGTAGAATCTGTGCTAGGGTTTTCTCCACATGGTTTTTGTTGGCATCTATTGTTTGGGTGGGGCCTAATGTAGACAGGGATGCCCCCGCACATTTGTTGCATGGTTTCCCATTTGGAATTACTGTCTGGTCTCTTCATGTGAATTTACTTTCTCATGCTGTGTATGGTCACCAAGTGATAGGGATGGTACATCTCTGTCTCAATTCAAAGAGGGATTTGAAATGTGGGATCTACATTGCTAGATAAAGGGCATGAATGAAACCCATTAAAATCTAGTGCTGAAGTAAGAAAGAGAAAGAAAGGAAGGACAATCCTTTTGGGAAACTTTGACTTCATCCAATTTGATGAAAGCTGTCCATCACAATTCATGAGATCTCAAGATTACATGGATCCCTAATGATTCATAAGGGCTGATCTATCTCCAATGCTATGCAGCACCAAAGGCTTATTGGTCTGAAATGCATTGGATATGCTTTGTGCCGTCCATGCATATTAATTTTTAGCATAGTCATTGGTTTTGGCATACCAATTATCAGTTTCCACAGAGAAAAGGGTGCTTTCTCCGCAATGTAAAATATAAGCTGATATACTTCAAAAAGGCTAATGAGAATTGGTTTTTAGTATACATAATTTTTTTTCCGCCATACACATGGTTGGGCCGGGTTCATGCGTATTAGCCACGAACACATGAAGTGGAACTCAAGAGATCATGATTGAAGACTACTCATAATGACGTCACATATGTTAGAACTTGGCTTATAAATGGATGTGCTTATCTAGGGTTGCAAATCGGTCGGTTCCGAACGAAATTATTTTGTATTCCAATCTAAATCCGTTTTAAAAAAGGATGGTTTTGGATTGTATTCATCGTGAAACTCAACAAATGTCTTCGATTTTGGTTCCTACTTCATTGTCAAGAACGTGCAGAGAGAGAGAGAGGGGACCTGATAAGCTTTTCACTTTCTTAGGTTGGAGAGCAAAAAGGGTTTCCATTTTCTCTCTGCTCTTTTGTTTTTTTTTTTTTTTTAAATTTATACCCAGACAAGGAAGAAAGAGTGATGAAATGTAGGAAGGAGAAAGATTTCCGGGGAGGAATTCACAAAAGAGAACCCAAATATGCTATTTCAATGAAATAGGGATTGTTTCGGCCTATCTTCAAGCGACACCTATATAAAATGTCATGCCAAGTAAGCTTTCAAATAAGTTGTATGTCATGAAGCACCGACACTCCACTTGTGGGGGAGCAATAACAAATAGAATGAAATACCGATGTTTTTCGATTTTTATCCGACCAGGGGATTGGAATTTATGGGTCTGTTTGGAATCATTCTCGTGTTGTGCCCAATTTTGTGCTCGGATTGGGATGTGCTGAGATCGGGTTGTGTCAAGACTAAACTTTGTAGAACTTGTTTGACAACATTAATTATATTAAGTTATCCTACTGAGAATATGATGTAGGGAACTTACTTGGTGACATTATAAAAATTCTGCTCCAAGAAGCGTACACAGGATTTATAACGTGGGACGGACATTTTATTGTTTGCGAGACTCTATTATTATTGTACATGAGACTCACTTGTAGAATTTACAACGTGATACCCACCTTTAAAAATTAGAACATGGAACCTATATTCATATGATTTATATTGTGGGCCCAACTTTATAGAAATTATAATGTAGGGCCATCTTTTTTGTGAATGTAAATATGTAACACACATTTAAAAATTACAACATAGTACCACTTTTAGAAATTAGAATATGGGGCCCACATTCATGGGATTTACAATATGGGTCCATCTTTTGTGATGGTGACTATATGGCCCACATTTATGAATTACAAAGTGGAGCCTTTTTTTTTTTTTTTTTATGATTGTGGATACATTGACCCACCTTTAGAAATCAAAACATGGGAATAGCACATTCATAGGATTTACAATGTGGGCCCACCTTTATAGGAATTATAATATGGGGTCATCTTTTTTGTTTATCTTGAACACGGTACTCACCTTTAAAAGATTACAATATGGTATGCACCTTTGGAAATCCGAATATAGGGTCACATTCATAAGATTCACAATGTGGGCCCATATTCATATGATTTATAATGTGGATCCACCTTTTATGATTGTCACCATATGATCCACCTTTAATAATTATAAAATGGGGCCACCTTTTTTGTGATTATAGACACGGGGCCCACCTTTAAAAATTACAACGTGATGCCCACCTTTATAAATTAGAAGACATGTCCTATATTCATAGGATTTATAATATGGTCCAACAATTATAATTTTAAAATATGGGTCAACCTTTTATGATTGTGACCATGTGACCCACCTTTAAGAATTATAAAGTGGGGCCACCTTCTTTGAGATTGTGAATATGGGGCGTACCTTTAAGATAAGTGAGAGGATTTGAAGTCTGTAGAAGGCTAGAGATAAGTAAGAGACAACTGTGCCAACAAGTTGTTTCTTAAAAAAATAAAGTTTTTTTGTTCCAACTTTCTTATGCGAGCTGGTTAAGATTTTTAGATTTCTTTTTGTCAACTCAAAATTTCGAATAGTAATTTACACATGCCAAATATGTTTTCCACAAACTTATCTTATGGGAACATGGGAAAATCTAAATGGCACGATGCCAAACGCACCATATGCTATATAATCTCTCACAATGAAGTTAACCCTAATTCATTGTAGAAACAAGTGTGGGTTTGGATCCCTGGTTTGGAACATAAATGGATTCGGACCTAGACTCTATATTTGCCAAATCCAAAAATAGGTTCCAAATCCAATCCGATTTCTCTATCAAAACTAAAATTAGGTTCCAAACACTTCTATTTACGCCAAAAAACACCAGATAATTGAAAAATCAGCTATTGATTTACAACCTTAAGCTTCTCCTCCCCTACACTTTATGCAATTTTGCATGAGTTCCATGCACCAACATCACATTTGGTCTTGCAAAAATAACTTTCAAGGAAATTAGTCCATTGAACTAAAGTCTAGACATCTGTAAAAACGTTTTTCTAGTACTTAAACCCTTTTTTCGTTAACACATAAGTACCTTTATAAAAAATCCTTCTCACTTCATAAAGGCTAGATCGATTCTACTCTCCTGCCTTGCTCAAAAAGGAAATTGTTGTCCCTTACCAGGTTAGCTAGCTTTCAACACCTAATAAATTTCCTTTACTAGTTTTTGTAAAGAAACAATTACTAATGATGACTGCCTTATAATCTCTAGCATTTTATATTTTGCTCTAAACCTTCCACTTGTTGTTCTCCACTGAGAGTGAAGATTAGCTAAAAATGGTTTCTTTCATACTTGCAAGGGTATTGTAAATACTTTACAATCAAACTAGAAGAGATGGTAAAACATAGTTCAACACATGTAGCTTTTATTTTATGATTTTGACCGTACAATGCCTTAAGACTCGATTCTTGCCTTTCAATAGTTGAAAATTAAAAAATACTTGCAGAATTGTTCGTACGATAAAAGATGTTATGAAAATTATAATATTATTATTAAAATATATGATATCTTACAATTGTAGGATATTGCATTGTAGGATATTATCCTTCGCACGTATTAACCTTTTCTCCCAAATCCGGAAACTCTGTTGTCTTCTTCAAATCATGCCTACTTGTAGTAGAAACCAAAGCCTATGGTTCTTAGAACAGTATTTCGTATTATTTAGTTTAATTTATCTCACTTATTACAAGAGGTATGTGGGCCATATCTCATCCATTGAAGACATAAAAAGGGGTTTTATGTGGTGTGTGCGGGGTGTGTGTGGGTATCTAGAATTAGAGCCTTACACGCATTGGGAAATCTAATAGGATAATGTGTTTTTATTTTATTTTATGATGGTTAGGTAAAAAGGAAGTGAAAAACAGAAGGAAAAGTGAGGAAGACAAGTTACAATAAAACTCTTTCTTATACAAGCGGGTAGGTGTTTAAGAAGCAGTAGAGAAAGTAGGGTTATATTCATAGGACATCGCGTATTTTAAGGGCAAGATTGTAATCTTCACTGTGTCCTTTGTTGTATGAACAATTCTGCAAGTATTTTTTAAATTTCAACCATTGAGAGGCAAGTGTCAAATGTTAAAGATAGCTATATACTAAAGATCCCTTTATATTTAAATAAAAACACTTGATCATGAACAAGTTAAACAATTGGTCTATCTCTAAGCTTAAGGTTGACATATAAGACGCTCGAATCAGGGTAGATATAATTTGCAGAGGGAGAGATTTTACCTCAATGGTCCTTCGATGCCACCAACAAGTGAGGCACATATGTTTCAATAGCACTAGCAAATATAACAACAATTATTAACAACCCACATATGTACCATCTACCATGTTACTGTAAGCTTTGCTTCTTATGGGGTTGAAATTGTTCGAAGCATCCTATCACAAAGCCAGCGAAAAGCCTAGTAGACACATCGAGTGATGGTGGAGGCAGATACATTTAGTGGATAGCGTTGTCAAAACAACACTATATATATGTAGGGCACAAGGTAGGACAAAGCCTTCGGAGAGCCTCCGCTACCTAGGTCTTTGCTTTAGCCTTGCAGACCGGGGCCCAACCTCAGGCTCGAAAAATAAGTTACTCAAGTTTTAGTTTTATTTGTACTGCATTGAGCATCAAGTGTGAACTAAATGTTACCCCTCCTCCTTTATTTCGACTCGGAGTCGACGATGCTTGCAATTATAAGCAACATGGCGGAGTGCAAGCCAAAAAAAAAGAAGTATGCTTAGCCCATCCCTTTGACAACCTTAAATCTAAGGGCATGTTTGGTAGCAGGAAAGGAATTCATAGATTTGATGATTCTTCACTACCACTGGAACAAGGGTTCCTCGCTGGCTAGTTGAGGATTTCACATTGATATTGGTGTGTATCGATGCAAATAGCTGAAAAAAATAGAATTAGGTGTACAAATCCACTTAAGTGAGGATTTTCAAATTTTATGGGGGGTGGTCAGAACTGAAAATCTTAACAAATGATAATTTTCATTCGTCTAAATCCTCAAGAATTTATAATTACTAAACATGGATTTACCACAACTTTAGAGAAACAAAAAATATTTTCCCTAAAGATTTGGTTGCCAAACGTGCCCTAAGAAAGCAAAGAATTCATGATGAGCGAGAAAGACAACCCCTTGGAGGTTTTCCATAATTGATGGGTCTATATCTTGTCCTGAGTTTAGATCATTTTTCTTTTTTGTTGTGGTTTTGGCCTTTCCAGATTATAAATTGTTGATTTTTTTGTTGTCACAGACAGGCTCGAAGAAAATTAACTGGGTATATAAATCTATCTTGAGTCTATTTCTTGTTAGGCTATCTTGAAAGAGACTGTACAAATCGAAAACAGCAAAAGAATGAAATTACTAACATGCTTGGAAGATTAAAAAAAAATTCCCAATCTTACCCAAGCTACAATCGATCTGTTTCACTCACACACGCACACAAATCTATCTTGAGTCTATTTCTTGTTAGGCTATCTTGAGTCTATTTCTTGTTAGGCTATCTGGGTATATAAATCTATCTTGAGTCTATTTCTTGTTAGGCTATCTTGAAAGAGACTGTACAAATCGAAAGCAGCAAAAAAATGAAATTACTAACATGCTTGGAAGATTAAAAAAAAATCCCAATCTTACCCAAGCTACAATCGATCTGTTTCACTCACACACGCACACAAAAGATTGGTTAAGGTATGAAATATTCTTCGTACCCCTACTTTCTAAGTGTTAGGTGTTTGTTGTTGAGGGGTATAAGCGACATTTTTGTAAAAATATAAATTTTTATTTTTATGAGGGCCGGGGCGAGGCCATACGAGTATTGTCCAAGACCATGCTCAATTTAAAGGGCCTGTAAGATATTTGTCCAATCTCGGCCCTTGGGCTTTTTAAGAAAGCCTAAAGCCCTCCATTACGAGCTTTTTTGGGGCTTGGCCTCCTTGCAAGAGGGCCGATTTGGCAGGCTTAGTGGTGGAGCCAAGTGTATTTTTGAAGACCATCTTACTATTATACTATATTAAAGTAATGGGTTTTGTACTCAATCTCGACTAGATTCCTTTCTAATTTAACTATTTCTTATTGAGCTTGATAAAAAGCTATAGTATATCGCTTGTGAGATTCAAACTCTTAACTCATTGCTTTTTTAAATAACTAACTTAACTACTACGCCACACAATGCTTATATGTAATTATTTATCAACTAAAAATAGCAACAGTAGTTAGATGAAGTGGAGACCCTAGTAGCATGGCCGATGCTTAGTGTGGGTTATCGTAATAGTATAGCATTACTGAAGGAGCTTACCTTATTATAAGAAGGGGTTCCAGAGTTGTGAAAGAGGAACCCGAGTTTCCTTTTCCGTGGATCTAGGTTTTCAATGTAAGTAGAGGGGAAACACATCTCTTCTCTAACATAGAAACACAGTGTGAACTTGTGGAAAACCCGAGACTTTCTTCGTTTCACCAAATAAGTGAAAGAAAGTGCCAGCCCCCGTTTTCATTTAAGCCTCTCATGCACAAATAACTCCTTAAAGTTCACTAAAGTTGAATTAAAACATGGATTGATGATTTCCATATTGTGTGTAGAGAGGCTCGCATAAGATGTAGCCATTGTATCATCCATTTATTGTAGGGACAATTACCGTACAATAGGTGTTAAGCCTGAGAGTCGCTCTAGAACTGTCGGAAAAGATATAATTTTAGCAGAACTGTTTGTCCATAGGATATCGTAAGCTGCAATATCCTAGGGATGTAGGATATCGCACTATCTGAACCAGGAAGACTTGTGGAGCTACAATGCCATGGACGGTAATGCTCCCCTCAACGCTTTGTTTAATTTTTGTTAAACTATGTGACCATTAACGGTGATCCAAACCGTCGAAAACATTAATACGGTCAAACACGGCCCATATACCAAATTTCATCTGTTGATCTATCTCGGATCTCAAGATATTTGATAAAAATTGAATAACCATACATCTATTTTTTTGAACTTTTGTGGGCCCCATAATCACAATCAAGCTCATTAATCTTCTTTGAAATAATGAAAACGACTAGCCATAAAACTTTCAACCTCCGATTTAATGTGTAGCTACAAAAAATGAAGAAAAACCTTAGAACTGTTGATTTCACATGTGACATTATCATAGTTTAATAAATAAAACTTGAGCAATCTATTTTTTTAAAAATTTTTCCTTGATTATGGGACGATTAAACCACCATCCAAACCATTGGATAATTGTACGAGTCTCAGAACTAATATGGCACCAAATTTGAATCGTTTATCTATCATGGTTATCGAGAAATTTATGAAAACTGTTTTGTAAATTTCTCGATAACCATGATAGATCAACGGCTCAAATTTGGTTTCATATTAGTTTTTACACTCATACAGCTTATCCAACGGTTTGGATGGTGGTTTTGTGGTCACACGGTTAAGGAAAAAAAATAAAATATTATTCAAGTCATCCCACTTTAAATTATGCGATATCCTATATCCCTAAAATATTACAGACAAACAGTTCTGTGGTAATTATATATTTTTTGAAAGTTCTAGAGTGATTATCTGGTTTAACCTCTATTGTAGGGTATTTATCCCTTTATTTTACAAGGTTGGTTTGTATTACTATTGCAGTAGAAAGTTTGGTGCCTTGCAATTATTTTTTTTCTATTTTTTTCTACTTAGAGGAAAAGGAGAAGTTGTTGGAAAATACAAACAGACAAAAGCAAGTTCTGGTCTTTCTGTCAAGGTCGAGAGAGACAGGGCAGAGGAAAAGGTAGATATAAGGAGACTCTCATCTTCCCCACACGAGCGGTTTCTTTTCGAGCTGCATGCAAATCAAAGAGAGAGAAGAAAAAAAAAAAGGAGATATATTAGCCCCAAATCAGTCTCAAAGTAAGGACTCTGACTAGAGAGAGAATCGTGTGGGTTTCTCCAATCTGGGTTTTTCCTTCTTTTTCTATTTACTTTCCTTTTTCTCAACCATCTTCTTTGTCTAGATGTTCTCCTTGCTTCACAGCTCTGTCAAGCAGAAACCCACATCCAAAAATCCCTCCTTTGTTGTTTGAAACTGTTTCTTTTAGTGTTGTATGGTAAAACCCACAAAGGCCCTGGCTTTATCTCATCAAAATCTCCTCTCTCTGTTTCTATAGCAGATTACGAGACAGAAACATATAAACACAATTGTTTTTTTTTTTTTTTTTCTCCTCTGTTAGATCCGAAATCTGTGCTTTTTCAATCAAAATCCCTTCTTTGTTGTCTGAGCTATTTTTTTCTCTTTTTTCCTTATTTGGAGAAATGAGTCTGCAACAGCTTCAGTTTGGTATCTGTCAGCAGCAGGATGGTGAGGGCTTTAGGAAGTATACAGAGCTAAGTTTCCTCCCATCTGGGGCGGCAGATAGTAAGAGAAATGAGATGGGTTTTCAGGTACCGGCCCCAACATTTCATCAACAAAACAAAGATTGGAGCTTTATGGCCTTTGAGGGTAGGGATCCGAGGATGAGTGATGGTTGGGGTGGAGAGTATTTTGGGAATGAGAAAAATGAGGAGAGTTTTGGGTCCTTTGGGCAAGGTGAGGAGGAAGATGGGGAGAGATTAGCAGTAGGGAAAGACCTTGAGAGTGGGCACTCCAAGCTCTGTGCAAGAGGTCATTGGAGACCAGCTGAAGATGCCAAGCTCAAAGAGCTCGTTTCTCAACATGGCCCTCAAAACTGGAATCTGATTGCTGAGAAGCTGGAAGGAAGATCAGGTAATAGAAAGTGGAAAAAGAAAAGAAACAAGGAGAAAAACAAGAGAAAATGCTGAAGTTGAAAGATAAAAAATGTTTGATTCAAAAATTTTAACCAATGCCCTTTCAATCAATCCCATTGTCGATGTCTTTCAAATAAAAGATTGTGAACATTGTACTTGAAAACTCATTGCAAATCAGGCATTTCTTGTCCTTCTAATCCCATTTGGTATATGAAAAGACCCCAAAAGGAGTTTTTGCGACCCTTTAAATTGAGCTTGTTGGTACGTCTTTGTGACTATTTGACTCATAGTATTGGTTCTTAGATTTCAGGGCTTCAGAGTCTTCTTTTCTTCATTCTTGTTATGATTACTGCATTTAAAATCTCAGAAAAGAAGACTTGGATTTTATATTTTCAGTCCTGTTAAGCTCTTTAAAAAACTTCATTCTTATTGTGATTCTTGCATTTCAAATCTTAGAAAAGGATACTAGAATTTTAGATTTTCAGTCATGTTTGGAACTCTTTTTTTAATCTAATTTGTATATGGATAGTGCCCAAATGGAAGTCTTTTTAATTTCCAGAGATAATAATGTTCCACTCTGTCTCTGTTCGGCTCTCATGGTATCTGTTCTTATTTGTGATTTTCACTCTTGGTCAGGGAAGAGCTGCAGACTAAGATGGTTTAACCAGTTAGATCCAAGGATCAATAGAAGAGCCTTCTCTGAGGAAGAAGAGGAGAAGCTTTTGGCTGCTCACAGACTCTATGGGAACAAATGGGCAATGATAGCTAGGCTCTTTCCTGGCAGGACTGATAATGCAGTGAAAAACCACTGGCATGTGATCATGGCAAGGAAGCATAGAGAACAATCAAGTGCTTATAGGAGGAGGAGACCCCCCTCTTCTTCTCAGGTTCTCCACAAGGGGGTGGAAATGGTGAACACCAGCAATGCAGGCAGTGAATCAACCATCTCTAGCAACAGAGATGAAACAACTTCGACAGGCACAGATCTCTCCCTCAGTTCATCAGGAATGATTCTTCCTGGGGCATTTACCAGATTCAACCCACCCAACCCACAGCCTTTTGAATTTTTGAGGGGTATGTTTATTCTTTAATTTTATTTTGTGTGGGACTAAATGAATGGTTTCATTAGAGGTCTTCTTTCTTTTCTGTTAGGACTCTTGAATACTTGTGTTATGTGTTCATGCTTCTTCTTTTCTTGTCCTGCTTTGGTCATTTCATATTTCTTGTGTGATTCCATATCTTTACTTTTCTTAGGCTGGTTGATTCCTTTTAGAACTGAATTTCTATTAAAGTAAAACAAAAGGGCCAGCAAAAACAAACAAAACTAGTCAATAGAGTTCATAGGTCCCTTATAAAGTTGAACAATGATTTGCAATCCTCTAAAATCTCTTGTTGTTTCCACTTTGGCTAAAGCGTCTTTTTAATCTCTCTTTGGCTGGTTAAATTAATATTTTTCATGTGGTTTCCTTTGTAAAAAATTTTTTATTTGATTGTTGAATGCCTCTTTTCATTTGTTTCTCCATGGTTTCAGTTGATAGTGTTTTTTTTTCCTTGTTCTTTGAATGATGTCTTATTAGTTCCTTTTTTCTCTGTTTGATAAATAATCTCTCATGGGTGTCTTTTAATGTGTTGTTTGCAGGCTTTAGTGAGAAGGCAATTCTGAGGAATGGATTTTATGAGAACTGCGATGGTACTATCAATGCTTTCCATCAAAGCTGTCCCATGATGATGATGGGTGCTGATCAATCAGGCTATTCAGATTCTAACTCTCAAGCTTCGGCAATTGAATCAGTTGCCAACAACAAAATGAAACTCCTTGTTAATGGTGAATGTGATCAGGGGAGAGAAAACATCGGCTTGCCTTTCATTGATTTCCTTGGTGTTGGAGCTAGATAGAAATAGATAAGAAAAGGAGAAAAAGGTTTTACTACCGAACCTTTCTCCGAGTTTGTGGACTAAAAAAGAGGGTCATTCACAGTCCATGTACATGTATCCAAAAAGAAAAAGGAAAAGAAAAGTCATTAAGGAAAGAAGGGGATGAGGGAAAAGGTACGAAATTTTTTCTTCACAAAAGGCGGAGCAACATGAGTTTTTTAGTTAAATAATCCTAGTATCTTTTGTTTTGTCCTTTTATCTCTTCTTTGTTGTCCTGGTATGAGAAACCAATCTCTTAGACCGAGTGAGACTCCTTGTTTTATGAAACTCTGTTCCTTTGCTATTTCATTTTTGAGATATGGCTAGAGTAATGCTCTTTATAAAATGAGGTTATGCCAACATGCATTATGAAGTGTTTGTCCACTGTGATGGGATTAGTTGGGTAGGATTCTCATTACAGTACCTAACAATCATTTGATGGAAACTTTCCCAAAACTACAGGTTTAAATATTAGAAGAACCAATTCTTTGTATTGGATCCTCCCATCTTGGATGATGTTTATTTTAAAGATCTCTAATCACAACCACATGGGTTTTTCATATCTAGCTATGATCAGATGGACCCAAAGCTTGGATCTTCCCTTTATTGAAGGGTGGTTCTTGTTTACGTCTATTAACTAGTTGAGGATGGGTCTTAAATTGCTAAATTGCTGAGGTTTCCAAGGGATTCTGTTTTGCATTAGCTCTGGAGTAAAATGTGCTATTTAAAAGAATGGGCATGTACTATAAAACTTGGCAAACGCCTTTAGAATGAAATGAAGCTGCATACCGATGCGTTGTTTTGCCCTTTGAAGAAATAACACATTGTGTGCAATTGGACGAGTGTCATTATCTAAATAAGTGCATGATGCATCAGTGCTAATTGCAAGCTTGGCGTTAGACTGAATTTCTATGCTTTCAAAGTTCAACTGATTTTAAAATGCTCCACCACTACAACATAATTTCTAAGACAATGGACAAACTGAAATGTGAAAACAGAATTCATGTGGCTCACTCTAATGTAGTTGGGACAAGACTTTGATGGCGGTAATGAAGACGTAGTAGTTTGTCAAGTTAATTCCAATGCCATCTATCTAGGCCAAGCTTGGTGGGTTTTATTTTTCCACTCAACTATTGTCGAAGGATGATAATGTACCAGACTAATTTGCATAATAAAATTAAAGATTCCACTTGTATATTTAGAAGCATGCATGAACTAACGTTTTTACTATCCGGTGATGAAACCTCTCCTTATCAAAAGAATTGACAACTTGGAATCCCTTTAGATCAATCAGCTGACTATATTGACTCCTTAAAAGGAGTGTTTAGCAAGGAGATAAGTGGTGAAGTTGGACATACTTTGAATTGTCAATGCATGCATTTCTCATGCCTTATGACCGACTTTCCCCTGTTTGGTGGGGTCCAATTCACCTAAAATATGTGGAAGTGTTGGCCTCTAAAAAACAGTGGGAGGACCACATCTTGCCGAGTTTTCATGTGTTTCTAATGTATCATGAAATGGAGTTCATTGAAAGTCAAAAACATTCCAACTACCCAGTACATATTTTCTAGATGATACATTCGGTGAAATATCATTAGTTTTTGAATTGATTGGGACTTCTTCAATGGTGCCTTTAATTCAACACATGAGCGTCTCGGCATTCTACAAACTCGTGTTTGGAATGCTGGGCCAATAAACCCATGTAAAGCAAGGTGCAAAACTACGAATACAATGTCTTCTTAGTCAACAAAGCCCATCAATCAATGTCAGCATGAAAGAGAATTGAAAAAAGTAAGATAGCTTATTGACACGGGTAGAATGAGATTGGAAGGTTTTACTGTAGATTATTAGTAGGTCAAATATGATGATCACTACTAAAAGGTTATCTAAGTTGATTCGTTTTAAATGCACTCAACGTAATTTTAAATTTTCGGCGTTTAAATTGGGGGAGGTGCTCCTATAAAAGATACTCTTACCAATTTGGTGAAAAATGGGTGAGGATCTTTACTTTCATATCCACTCTCACCAACTTAAATGCAAAGACCCCCAACTTAAATGTGAGGGCCTCGACCCATTTTTCACCAAATTGGTGATAGTGCCTCTTATAGGAGCACCTCCCTTTAAATTGATCATGGCTACAATCCTATAACCGTAGTGTAATATTTGCGTATATCTAAGTTACACTTAAAGGCATTTCAATATCTAAGTTACTCGTGTAATTGCTATGCATCAAGGTGGGCCCCACATAGAGGTTAATTAACGCGAGCCATTGGCATCCTCAAATTGTTGATCAACAGCAATCTAGTATCTACTGATTAGCAGCGAATATTAGCCCAATTGTTCCTTGCTTTGTTTTTATCAAACCCTTTGATGCCAATTAGCTTGACCCATAGCCGCCCTCAAACCCAAAACCCTAAATTTACAAATTGGAAACCGTCTCTAGATAATGAGCTAAAATTAATGAAGTCACCACCTCAGGAAATTGGTTACACATCCATATTTGATGAGTAAAAATTCTGTTTCTGTTTTTGTAGTGGATTCAGTTATTTGTGCCTTACTAGAGCATGTAATGTCAAGACCTAGATTAAATCATGAGAAATTGAGGTATCTTAATCAAAGTCTCCAACAACTCTAAGCATCTTTGCCTGTGACCAGTTAAAGTAAGTTGTTTTTATTTGGGATTTGGCAAATCTGCAATCTTGTTCATTAGCAGGCAGTAAAAAGTGTCCTTTTCATTGTTCTTTCATTGGCCGGATAGGATAGGATGGGAATCCATGACCTAACATTTACAGTATCTTTCATGCCTGTGCTTCTCTAGAAGCATGAACCAAGTGTCTTATTGAGGTCTGCTAATAGTTCTTCTCATAATCATTAATTTAAAGGGATATTGCATGTACAACGGTTGTTAGGCCCATAAACTATTGAAGTTTTAAGTATTTTTGTATGGAGTTTTTCATGCAATATCATAGGGACATGTGATATCATACACATTAGATTGTGCAATATCTTAAGGTAATGTGATATTCCACATATCGCCCCATGCAATATCCTAGGCCGTGCGATATTGCACAATTTTTAACTAACAGCTTTGTAGAAAACATTTAATTCACTTATTTTTGGGGCAAATGTCAGATTTAAATACAGTTGCACGGTCTAATTTAAAACTGCCATCTGTACTTGTTCAATGACACTAGTATGGAATTAATCTCCAATGCAATGTAGAGGGATTCAAATTCCATGTTTGTGATCACAGATCAGGTTTGAAAAGAAGGAAGGAGTAAGGACATTCCTTTAAAAGACATGCCTTTTGCTTCATTAATCTGATACTACTTGCGTGATTAGACTAATGTCTAAACTAATCATTTAATGTATCCGAGGACTTTTTGGGTGGGGTACATGAGGACTTTGATTTTGGCCAATTGGTTTCATAAAAGGATAAAAGGAGTTTTACATATAACCACCTCTAAGTTTATTTAATTGTAAATAACCACCTCTGGTTTTTTTTTTATATAACAAATAACCACTTCCATTAATCTGACAATCTCAGTCAGCCACGTCTGGCCCTTTGATAAAATCTGATGCGTTTGATCATGAAATAATAAGAATTATCTTAGATCTTAACCTGATTCGGATTAAGCTTATACAGCTTTACAAGAAGGCAGCATTAATTAGATCAACACCCTAAGTTCATTACAAGCAAGGATAGACCTAAGAAAGGCTGATGTCCAATTACAAGGTTACCCAAAAAAACCTGCCTAAAAGAATCGGAGGATTGGTTCATTTTGATCATGGTTTAAAATCGCGGCTGTAGTTACCGTCATTCTCAATTTTGAAAAGTGATGTGATGCGGCATTGCGCCCCTGCTGTAGGTCACGATCATCACAGTCCATCATAGCGAATCTTTTTACCCCAAGAAATTGAAAAACATATCCGAAAAAAGAAAATCAGAATATTGTGAAATTCTAGAAATCAACGAATTTTCATTAGCAAACACTATAAAACAAAATATCAGCCCCCTAAGTCATAACAACTGGTGTTGTTTTTTCTGAGAACATATAAAGTTTTTTTAGAATTAAATAGATATGTATGTACTAAAATAAGTTGAAATATTATAAATTTTATACAATGCAAGCATAATTATAAGCTATCTATTAGTGTTAAACTCAAGAAACTAGGCTTCAATCATCAAGTCAGTTGTGAATTTCAAGAATATTAAGTTGAGTTGTTTGGTTATGCTATAAAGAAATTCATCAAAAACTTGTAATTCATTTGAGTTTTAATGGAAAGAGTGGTTGGGAAGCTTAAGCAGCTTCTTACCTGACTATGGTTATGTTTGGAAAGAAGGAAATGGAAGAGAAGAGAGAGAAATAGGCTTTTAAGAAAAAATTGGGCTGTTAACCGGTCTTTCCAAAATATAAAAAATATCGGCTTGTATAGGTCCACACTGATAGTTTTGAAATGCCAAAGGACTAATATTTTGGCTTCCAAGAATTGTGACACCGATATATGCAAAATATTATTTCTGCGGATATTTTGAATCATATTGACAATAGAATTTGGATTTGAGATGGATTTGGGGTCACTGATACATAGACCTTGCTTGACCTATGAACACTTGTGCTTTGGTCTTGTTTGAGTGTGAAGAAGACATTCTTTTTTATAACCCAACCTAGGGGACCAAGACCCAAGAGAACCTATGCAAAGTGGGAAGAAGAAGCCCGCACCATGGAAAGGAGAGCTCACACAAGTAGAAAAAGTGTCTAATCCAAAAATCGATTCTTAGGCAGCCGGATTACATGCAGGGTTATTAACAAACCGAACAACACCTTGTTGTCACGTGGAGAAAACTTGAGAAATCCTCTATAAGTGGAGAAAATTATCTATAGTACAAACTTGAATGTTGGATAATTATTTCTATCTCTATTTCATATTCCCTTTTCTCACATTCAAACTTGGCTTTGCTGAAGCAAAGAGAGCAGGTTCAAGTCATAGTGAATTCATGGAGTAATCAGCCAGTTGCATTTTTCAGTTTAAGCTATGGTTTACACCAGCATAGAACTGCCACAATGGCAACAAACTGAAGAAAAATGTTAAGAGCCCGTTTCTTTATCAAAATTCCAAGAATTCATGCGTGGGAGAATTTCAAATTCTCCAAAAGTTGTCACTTTAGGTGGAATTTCAAATTCTTTATTTTATTTCTTTTGGAGGATTTGAAATTCTAACAAATAATATAGAGAATGAAATTCCAATAATTCCAAAAGATCTTTTGAGTAGTTAGAATTTGAAACTCTAATAAAAGAAACACAGCATTTCAAATGTTTGGAAATAAGATGTCACATCATATTGAAAACACTCAACCTCCCGAATTCTAGCAATAAATTCCGGTAGAGATACGGGCCCTAATTAAATGCATGTTTTTTTGCAATTTTAAAGACATAATAAAATAAAGCACGATTAAACAACAAATGAGATGGACCTGGCCCATGAATGTGGTACGTACCAGGTAGCATTGCAGCTAACTCCATCATCATGACCTATAAGCTACAGGCCTATTTAGGGTGTAACAGATGTGGTAGAGTATGCTGATGTGGTGCATAACTTCTTAGATGAGACATGATTCCTCTGGCATGGAGTGCGAGAAATAAAACAAGGGGCTCGCAAGTAAAGGCTGTTGTTGTGTGTGGAATTTGCAGCAGGCCTGACTACTGACCCCTTAACTTGTATGGCTATGACTGGTCATTGCACGCTATAAAGGAAGAAATACAGTGTGGTCAGCAAGATCCTGACCAATGCAAGACGATTTGGAAATTTGGGGGTTTCTTCAATGGCATCATTGTTGCTTGTTTGACTGAGATTGATGCATCAGGCACTTGAAATGTCATAAAACCAAACAGCTATATATGGAAATTGATGATGCAGAAGAGTACATGAGCAAGGACTGTTTGTTTGTTCTCTCTCTTATTCTTACCTCTTATATATTCACACAAATACATACATTATACATATGACTTCTAGTTATACTCCTGTGAAAACTGTTCCTACACGGCACCTTCTGAATTGGGCCATGCTAATCAAACCAATGAGATCAGGGTGCGCAAAATATTAATCTCATTAGATCACCCTGACCATTTGATTAACTATACTATTTTAAAATACATCATTTTCAAAACAAGAAAAGAACTATAGTTTGATAAAGTGTTTTCCTTTGATAATCTCCACATATGGGCTCATGATCTTTTATCCATTTGAGTTGACTAATGTTTTTAGAGCTATTTTGAGTTGACTAATGATCTTTTATCCATTTCAGTTGCATCTTACCAAATTTTTATTGGTTAAGCCAGAGCCAAAATTGTATTGAAATTTTGCTCTGACCACCTTTTATACCTAACTGTTACTTTATTCACATCTAAACCACCTTGAAATCAGTTTAAAATGAAGATCAATTACTTTCCGTCTTTAAAAAAAAAGGTTAGGACAAAACAAGCATTAGTGAAGATCCTGAATCTGATATATCGGCTGTTGCACCAAGTCTTCAACATTGACCGTGACATATTGGTTTAAGGAGTGTTTGCTTGTATGAATTTTAGATTTCCATTGGGAATTTTTAATAGCACATAGACATTTGAGATTCTCTATTTGATTTATGATTTTTTTTTTTACAACCATATTTGTGAATTGAACTTTATTTTAATTTTTAGGAGTTATCCAAATTCTAAGATCTCCAATAACTTTTGAAATGCTCTAAGCCTCAGAGGTCCTTTAGCATGCATTAGACCATCTCACTCGAGATTTACTTCGACTAGATACGCCATTTAATATGAAATTTCTTTTAGTAGTGGGCCACTATAATCCTCTTTTTCCTTGGCCAATTATGAAATTTCCCTGAAGGTTAAATTTTTTTCTTTCACACATTGGTATTGTTATCATATATATTATGAAAAGCTAAGATTTTAACTTGTCACCCTCGAGAATAGGACACATCTGAAAAAGGATGTGGACACCCCAACAACTAGGTGAGGACTGAGGAGAGAAGCATTGAATTGAATAATAGAATGTAACATTCATTCATGTCACGTGTTAATGAAACGTCTTTGACGCTCTCACTCTCCTCTGCCTTTGTTGACATCACTCTTTTCTACTTCTTTTTGTTTAAGATGTTGAAACGTGCGTGGTGGACGGAGTACGTAGTGGACGGAGTAGAAGACTCTGTCATCTGTAACAGTCTGTCCCCAACCCTAGGAGAGCCCTTGACCCTTCCTTCCTCTATGCAAAAATTTCAATCCATGTAATATATATGAGAAATATTAGTAAGAATTAGTTTTCACCTATTATATGAAATTTTTTTTACAGGACTCAACTAGCAATCAATCCAAACCCAGCAACCAAAAGAAAATCCCCTGATAGTCACTATTCCCAAGGATTGGCATACATCCAAATTGACAGAACCGTTTGATCGACGGTTGAATATTTTTTTAATATGAAGCCATTAAACTTGTGGGCCATGGGCGAAGAGGTTAGGGGCATGGGTTTGAAGTCAAACTTGATACTTGGGGTGGTCTCACATAGATCTTTCCATCTCCACTGGTCCTATACCCAAATGAGGCATACAATTGGGCCTCACAAAAAAGTTCTCACATAATATGTGAAAACAATTCTTACCTGAATATTACCTTATATATATATATACAACACACACACACACACACACTAAGAGTGCATTTGTAGCACAAAAGAAATCTCCACTAGAAAAGAAATTTGCGTTTTTTTTTTCCCCATACAATCCCTTTTTTTGACTATTTGGGTGTGTTTGTGTAGAGTTGCAGAACCTGCGTTTTATCTTCCCCAACGCCTGATTTCTCATCCCCTTGGGTATAAAAATATGGCGCTGGTTCCCACAGAAAAGGGACCCTAAGAAAAAGCACCCGCACTAAACGAGATGGGGAAGGCGCTACTCGTTTATGCGGAAAGCCCCCATGAACGGACCCTTTTATTATATTTCGTTGCGGCAAGAATGCTCGATGGATTTGGGGCAGAGAAAAACGATTAGAGATTTGTTTTATACGAGCATACTGCTTGCGTGATGCATGAGTTAGACCTCATGCAAATTGAGTAATAAATAAGTACTAAAATCAAAATTAAGTATTAATTAATAAATAGATATGATTTGGTTGAATGATAAGCCCATATGTATAAACATTAGAATAGAGATTGGAGTTATAAAATAGTTAATTTAAAAAGAGATCCATCTATAACCCTTCATGAACATGCGAGTTAATATCTGTAAATTAATTTGTTATTTCTCCATTAGTTAAACGTTTGTGTTTGTTTGGTTTTTTTTTAAAATACATTTTAATTAAAGGGAAACTCTTCACAGTAATGAACGCCTAGTGGGGCTTAACTTATGACCCATCCAAATGGACCACACATACACAGCCCCCCTATAGTCACCGAATCCAATGGATTTGGTTGGATTCGAATAAATTGAACCATTGGATTGAGGGTAATTTTTTTAATTTGATATAAAGTTGTTAAACATGTGGACCACAGATGAAGTGGTTAGAGATATCAGATTGACTTCAAATTTAGTATCAAAGTTAGCCCATCTTGAATCCTTCAATCCCCCTTTGTCCCATGATCAGTGGGGTCCCAAGGTGGGACCCGCTACGTGGTCCTCACCGAAAGACTGTGAGGACCGTCATTGTCACAGGATTGGTTCCCTTAATTAAATGTCCACTTAAGTCTACTTATATAAGAAAGTTACTCCTGAATTATTAAAATGTCCTTTGATTGAAAATCAAACCCAAACTGAAAGTGGTTCCATTTGAATAACACAATCATTTTGGATCACGTATTATATAGTGGGCCTTTTTAAACAATAGTGGACCATATCCATTTGACCCAACTAATCCATCTAATTATGAGGCGGATGAGTGAAATATATAAAATGTGGTTTCTATTGAAGGGTGGTGGGTTGGATGTGGTGGGTCCTATATAGGGCTGTCAAAGGGCTGGGCCTGGACTGAGCCGAGGTAAGCCCTTATCCTACCCTCACATGTGCGGGTCGGGCCTAAGCGAGCAAAAGCCCTCGTCTTTTACAGCAGGCCTATAATTTTTAGGCCCTTATCCTACCCTCAAAGGTTAGGGCCGGGCTTGGGTCGGGCCAGGGCCAAAAGAAAAGAACATTTTTTTTTCTTTGAAGAAAATAAATCTTTCATGCGCTACCACTGACTTCCAATTTAATGCTAACCCTCCTACCTTGTTCGGATTAATGACTGATAATGCAAAGGCAGTTAAGGCTTCTTCTGTTTTATATTTCAAACTACTCTTACACTGGTCAAGTACTCTTTTTCCTGTACTAAATACCGATTCAAAAGCAAAATATAAACTGAAATTGCTAAAATGTCATGAGCCATTACTGAAATAATTGGATACTTTGCTGATTTAACTTTCCACCAATTCAATATATTGAAATTTATAGATTTATCCCTTGGCTCCTCAAAATAAAAATCTAATTTAGATTTTTTTTTCTAAAGCAATTGTCTGAGTCATTTGTTCATCAAATATTAAAAAATCATCTTCAAACTTAGTAACTTTTACTAAATTAACTTTATCCACATTTGACAATGTCATAGTACAAGTGTATCATAAATCACACAATATTCTTTATAAAGATCTCCAAAAGGGTCTAAGAGTATCACCTCAACAAATACTCATATCTTCACTTGATCCATATAACTTTCTTATGTCATACCCTAAATACAACAACTTACGTTGAGGATCAAAGAGTATAACCATTTTCAATACTTTATTATATTGCTCCTAGTATTTATCAAAGTTTTTCTTCATCTTTCAAACTATATTTCTACAAAAGATATCAACACTATCTAACTTTTGTACCAATAAACTATGTAATCTAATCACTTACGGTAAAAATAAATGAATAGATGGTACTCACTTCTTAAAATTTTTAGAGTAACTTCATAAAAACTATTCAAAATTTTTCATATTTAATAAACCAAGGGTAGGGCCGGGCCGGGCCCCCTTGGGCCGGATGGGTCAAGCCCTAGCTCGGCCCTCAAGATTGCGAGCTTTTTAAAGTAGGGCCCTACCCTACCCTCAGGCTTTAGGATAAGAAACGAAGCCCTCGCTTTGAGGGTTTTTGCGGGCCGAGCCGGGTCGGGCCCCCTCGTTAAAGGGCTGAATTGACAGCCCTAGTCCTATATATGAATACAAAGATAAATGATGGGTTGGGTAAGTGGGTTGCTTATGGTGGATCCCATTTAGATAAAAGTATGATGTATAGGACATTCATTTAGCAAGCCCGTAACATTTAAGCGAAGATGATGAATAATAACTCTTACTAATGATGTGGCTTAATGAGAAGAGAGAGTTGAACTTTTTTCTTCAAAAGTACAACCTTGAAGTATAAGAATCGTCCAAATGGGCTGGGTCTCGTGTCCATAAGTTGGCACCTGCGTGGTTTCAGAATTGGGCCGTTTAGAACTCAGGTCCAAAATAGATTCTGGAACTGAACTCGTTTAATAAACCAAACCAAACTTGTGACCTGAATAGTCGTCAAATCCAATGGATTTGGTTGGACTCGAATAAATTGAACTGTTGGATTGAGGGTAAGTTTTTGTATTGAGGATTTAACAGAAAAAAGCACTTAATGCACACGTGTTATGCAATCAAACACTTTAGCACTTGGGGCACCAATTCGAGCAATTGAGCCCAATTTCCATTTTTTTTACATATTTGGCACATCGTCGGCGCCGACTTTATTTACACTGAATAAGGTCGGTGATGATGCCGTCCACGAACCATTTTAGGGCCCCATTTCCATTTTTTTTTGCATATGTGGCACATCGTTGATGCCGACCTTATTTACACTGAATAAGGTCGGTGATGACACTGTCCGCGAACCTTTTTAGGGCTCGTTTCCCTGTTTCTTCTCATTCTTTTCTTCTCTCTTCTCCCCTACACCGTCAAGATTGACCTTGGACGAGTGCCGATGAGCGGTTGCTTCCATTTCCAGTTGCACCAGGCTCCATACTGAATTCCCCAACTGCTTCTCTTTGCTCCCATTTGTTTTTTCCATCGTCCATTGTTTCCACCAAGACTCCAAGGTATCTATCTTCTTTCATTTTTGAATCTTTCTCAATGTTTTTGTATTTTCCTTCTTTTTGGTTTTCCCACCATCCTGCATATGATATGGAAGTGCATGGTAGCTTCAACGTCGTTGTTCGATTTGTACATTGTTTGTTTGCATTGTGATTAGGGTTTGTAGGCGAATTTGGGGTTTTCTGAGTTGAGAATGATGATGGTTCCGCAGTCGTAACTGTCTTTGGTAGTTAGATTGGACTTGTGAATTGAATTCGCTTTTTTGTTTTGTGAATTGGACTAACTTTTTTTTTTGTCCCAAAAGCTTTAAACAGAGTAGGGACTTCATTTCCTTCCAAGGAATCTTTCATCCCTTTCTAGAAATTCCAGTTACTCTTCAGTTTTCTGATCATGCTATAGGAATTGAGGCCTGTTGAAGAGTAATATGTATAAGATTTTATCGTCAGTCTAAATCCTTTTACGTCAGCAGTATTTCAATATTGTCAAAATTTAAAAATGTCAACCGTGGTGTAAGTAAATCACTCAACTGGTTTGGCCCTGCCCGAGCAAGGTGCAGTGTCTGATGTGAATGGGTTGATTTAATTTCAAAATGATGTTCTGGATATGTTCTTTCTGGATAATTTCAAAATGGGTTGATTTATTTTCAAAATGATGTTTGGCCCCAAGAGCATGCAAGCCATTTTAAAAGGACAATTTTCTTTCTTGGAAAAAGGCTCTTACCTCATGTGACACTCTCAAGATACTGATAAGAAATCTTAGAATCCTTGCAACCAAATATGTTTTAACATCACACAAGCCATTTTGAAGCAAGCTCTGGGTAAGTTTGAATTCCATCAAACTTGGACTTGGGATACCTTGTTTCATGTTTGAATATCTAGCAAGCTGCGGGTGAGCTTGTTTTCCATCAAACTTGGACTTGGATTCCCTTGCTTTTGATTGGAGAAGGTTGTTGTTTGTGTTTAATATGAAAAGGAAGAAGAATATGTGGCTATGTAAAGTTATGTAGAGTAGCCTATCCTCTTGGATTGAAATAATTCCTAGCACTCGAGGGCTATGGTTTCCAATACGTTTGTAATATCTCCAACAGGGGTTACTCTCTTGTGAACCCAGCTAACTAAGTGCTCTTTCTCAAAAGTGCATGCATGCCTCTCCGTGCCTCTCCGGTTGAGATCCCATGGATGCATAAGGATCAAGAGAGGCTGGGTTATGGATAAAATTTGATAGGGACTAAGGTACGTTCAAAGTCAGTTAGATCAAATGATCATTCTCTTTAGTTATAAATCCTCAAAGTTCAATCAATATGCATCGTTCATAATTACTGTGATAGAATTGAATAGTGGCTAATGTCTTTGATCAGTGCCTTAAATTGAAAAAAAAAATGTCATTAGAAGCGATGGAGCATTTTTTATGTATGTTTGCCCTTTTATTCATGCTTGCCTGTATAACATTCAACGCTATCATGTCTAATTTGGACGTACACAGATGTTTAAAGAGAATACAAGCAATGAAGAATTGCCCCGCGACGAGGCTAGTACCTCAAGTGCTCAAATAGCATTACATTTGTGCGAGCAAGAGCATCACATATTCGTCGTTATCGAACGCGGTTTGGTATACTCTCTTCCACACAACCACTAATCAATATAACTTATTTTCGATCTATATCTAACGTTATTCAAACTGTCATTTTTCTCGCAGGAGTTGGGTACCTATAGATGCTTTCCCAGTAACCCCGACTATGGGAAGTGGGACCTGAATGAGCGTCAGATGCAGTGGGTAAGGGACGCTGGGCAGTATCATCTTGCTCATATGGGGTGGATGAAGATCGACCATGCCTTGATTATGGGGTTGGTTGAGAGGTGGAGGGCGGAGACGAACACCTTCCATTTCCCATCCGGCAAGGTCACTATCACACTGAAGGACGTAGCTTACATCTATGGCGTTCCTATAGATGGGTCGCCGGTAACCAGCCGTATATACACCCACTATCAGATTGACGAGCTTTGTCAAGAGTTGCTCGGTGTTGTCCCCCAACCCAACGAAGACTACAATGGGGTTTTCCTCAAGTTTACATGCCTGGAATGTGTCTTCCGACCCACTCCAGAGGAGTTGAGGGAGAAGGAGAAAACCAAGCAAAAGGGAAAGAAGAAAAGCAAGGGACAGCCAAAGAAGAAGAAGATGGCAGAGGCCGAGGAGATGTGCATAACTCGAGCCAATTTTTTTTTTTTTTTTTTTTTTTTTTGTTGCTGGACAGATTCTTTGTAATTCTTAAGGGGCACGAGGCCCCTTTTATATTTTAGAGTTATTTAGAGAGTTTAGGCCCTACTCATGGGCCTCCGTTTGTTTAGCTAACCTGTACAGAATACTAAACAAGGGAGTTCATTGGGAAGGGCTGAAGAAGCGTGAGATGCCCGACTCTGCCGACGAGGGCGATGCCATGGAGAAGATGTTTAAGTCTCTTTCTGGTCCCCTCCAGCTTCTGCAGGTGAGGTCGATATATTTCTTCTTTATACTTTCACTATTTATATGTTAATGTTCTAATAATTCTCTCTCTTTTGACAGATCTTTGCGTACACCAGAATGAAGATCGATCGAGGTTTAAGTCCAAACCAGCGTTTGAATTATGACATATACTTTCCGCTGATGGTTACATGGGCCAACCGACTTCAAGGAATGACTCAGCTGACGATCGTGCAAGGAGTGTGGAAGCAACTCAATAACCTCTTGTCTAAGGAGGTGGAATTAGTTTATTTCAATTTTTTTTGTCATTTTCATACTTGCTTTATGTGTTCTAATTTATCTAATGCTTCATGCACAGTTTGAGTGGCGGCCATAAAAAAAAGTATAGGAAGGAATTTTTTAAGCACGTCTCTAAGGGCGACAAAGCACTTTTCAACATAGACTCTCCTCTTATATCATATTGGGTGTTGGAGCGTCACCCTTCCCCTAGGGTTATGAGGCAATTTGGCTTGAAACAGACAGTGCCTCCACGCTACATCACGCCCATCGTAAGGAAGGAAAATAAGGGGAGATCTGTTATAAATTGGAGTCTAGTGCACGAGGAGGGGGTGAAGTCTTGGGAAGCACGGGCAAACAATGTGCTGAAGGGAAAACGAAAATCGAAAGGCGGGGAGGAGGATGAAGAAGCATACATGAGTTGGTATGAAGCAAATACCATCATGCGTATTGGCCATGTCAGGCAGCGCGACAAGCCACAAATGGATCCTCCCCCGCAGCCCAATGCCCCTTCTCCTACCGTCCCACAAACTCGGGTATGACGTTCACACCCTTTGTATCATTTACTTTCCTTCACATTGATTTTGTGAATATATTTTCTAACGGGATGCTTTCAATATGTGGATTGCAGGTCTCTCTCTTCCTCGACCATGTCGTACGGTCATGTGATCGTTTGATCGCTGCAAATGTGGACCTAAAATATTTCATAACTTAAATTAAGAAAAAGGTCGAGAGATTTAGGTCCACATTTTAGACTACATACAAGGACTATGTCGAGACGTGTAGTACTTTCGCTTCGAAAGATGATGACCTGCCGGTAAGTATATAAATAAATTCTAAGGATATGAATAGGTTACAATCTTTGGTTAATGTGATTTCCACACGATAGTTTGCTTCATTTTCCAGGCCGTCAAAACGCCAAAGCGTGCAAGGATTAAGGTGAGGTCCTCAAAAAGCCCCGCAAAGAAGCCTCGAGTTAGTGTCGATGCGACCTTAATGATAGAGGACTCCCTCATGAAGGCATCAGCTTCTCACACTTCGGCTGAGGAGCAACCACATGAAGCTGATGCTAGCAACCTTGACGCGGCCTTTGGTGACGTGGATGACATCCTTATCGAGGATCTTATCTTTGTCTCGCCTGGTCCTCAAGGATACAACACACCTCCGAATGTCACTTCCCAGGCAATCATTGTAGCCCCTTCACCGGCTACAATTGATTCATTGATATGGAGGTGCAAACACATACCGAGGCTGAGGAAGAGCCCGGATAGGTTTCTTGATTTTCAACATCCATTGCCCCAGACGGTTTATCTTCTGACGGAAGTGAAGAATGAACTTTTGATGTATTTCTACAAATATTACACACATAGGTAACTACATTTGTTGAAAACATTTCCCTAGTAATTATCAAGTTGTTGGGTTTTTTACTAATTCAATGTCTCTCAACTCATTGCATTGACATGAAGGACGAGCTGGATATAATCATCTCATGCGTCGATTTTGAGTTCCTCAGAGATTTATTGGACGAGGGCACTTGGATGGATTCGACGATAACTTATTACTGATTTAAAGTGCTACGAGAAAGGTGCAAGGATGCATACTTGGCTGACCCTAGTATATGCATAAGTGCAATAAAAGATTAAAGCCTTCCCAATTTTTACTCAATATGTTTATGTCTTAGTTGTTTGGTGTCTAAAATGCTTGTCTTGCAGAGTTTCTGGGAAAAAGGCCTAAAGACTGGGGGATGATATGGCCTTTGGACCAAAGGGAGAACGTATGATGGACGCGATGGAGTGCAAGACTTTAGTCTACGTACTGCACGCTCACAATCACTGGTCCTTACTGGTTGGATATGTCGATGAGAACCGTTGGGAGTACTACAACAGTTCCTTGGGAGAGATCTGGGGCCGTAAGACCTGTGAGAGATTCGTTAGTATATATCTTCTCTTGTCTTGGCAGCATGATGTTTCGATAGTAAATAAATTTCAAAATTGAAATATCATTCATTTTCACTATGTTTGGACAGAGATTGTGGCTTCAGCAGCGCTTTATTGATTTCGGGTGGTCGACGCATTTGATGTGGACGATTACCACAAACACAGACATCCTATTTTAAAATAACGGAAATGACTTCAGGTTATTTGCTTGTGCATTCGCTGAACATTGCATTTATCATCGTCCCATTGAGTTCACCCAGTCAAACATCCTATACTACCGGCGGAGAATTGTTATCAACATATTCGAGCAGAACTGGATTCGAGATGCATCAAAGCTTAACCTCCCTCCACTTTTGGTCTTGCCGCCCAACTTGTAGTGAACCTTCTCCTGCCTATGTTGTGTAATATGTGTTATTCGATATTGATCCTAGCGTCGGTTGTAATTGAGCTTGTTATGCTGTGGATGTTGTTTGGTTCAAACTTTAAACTTAACTATGTGCAGAATTTTTTCCTAATTGTTATATGGGATGTTGATTGATTGGATGATTGAATGTAAATTGAATACATAAAATGTTTTTGTTTGTATTTAAATATAGCCTCAACTTTTTTGAAGCACATATGTATGTTTTTATGTAATTACATGTTATACTCCCACCCTTTTTTTTTTCCCTTCATTATACAGCATCAACACTGACGCTGTAGCAGTGAACAGCAGTGAAAATAAGGTCAATGATGACCTGATTTTATACAGTTAAGGTCATCACCGACCTATACTTAGAACTCTTTCCAGACTTCGCTTGGAAAAGTTACAACTTTTGCTTAAAAAAATACAAAACATGCGTCGGTGGTGACCTTGTTTTACACAGCTAAGGTCATCACCGACCTATACTTAGAATTTTTTCCAGACGTCGCTTGGAAAAGTTACGACTTTTACTAAAAAAATGCATAACTTGCGTCGGTGGTGACCTTGTTTTACACAGCTAAGGTCATCACCAACGCTGTAATGGATGATCCCTGGAAAAAGTTACAACTTTGATCTAAATAATTGGAAACCTGCGTCAATGGTGACATTATTTAACACGGATAAGGTCATCGCCGACCTTATACTGAAAACTCCCACGTGCATGAAAAAAAATCCCATGTAGATTCCTTACGTTGCGTAAAGGCATACATCATCTTCCACAAGAAAATAGTGGGTTCTACACATCTTTTCAACACAAACATCCAAAAATGCAAAAACCATGACTGCCATTTTAATTAATGAACTCCCCACAAACATACATCATCTTCCACAAGAAATAATGGGTTCCACACATCTTTTCAACACAAACATCCAAAAAACCATTGCTGTCATTTTAATTAATAAGCTTCTCACAAACATACATACAACATAAAGTATCAAAAAACAAACCCAAAACAAAAAAGATTACACAAGCGGAACCAAAACACAACATCCATCAACGTCATTGTTGAACTGGCGGATTTTTACAGCTCCCACGGTTGTGACCTCTCTCTCCACAGCACGAACAAGTTACCACTCTTCGCTGGTAATGTCGATCTTCAACTCGGATCTTGCTCTTCTTTAGTCGACCAGGTTGCTTGCTAGCCAATGGTGGGAGAACTCTCCCAGTTACAATGTACTGTTCCCATTGCTTTCTATCACAGGTGGCATGAATGACATCACTGTACGTCTTCTGGTATGTGCTTGTGAGGTGCCACTGCTCGCAATAGTCATATGGATTCATATTCTGCGCTTTCATGGTGGCAATAGCATGGCAATCTAGATTAACTACATCAACAAACTCTACAGATTGCACTTGATATTCATTCAATGTTGCTACCTGTACCATCAGCCATCTCTATGGCTAGGTACTTCGCTGTGTACGGAGTTAGTACTGAAGTGATGCTTTGTACTTGAGTTGACCATCTCTGAAAGAATTTCATCAGTTTAGCACTTATCTTTTCCACTTGCTTTGTAATCGGGAGAACTCGGGTGTCTTTTAGGAGACTATTTGTGCACTCCGCAACATTGCTGGTAAGCATGTCATACCTGCGTCCATGAGCAAATGCCGTTGCCCAGAACTGACGGCCGATCCCATGGATGTAATCATATGCACGCTCATCTACACTTTTTATGTGGTCCATGCAAGCATCGTACTCACAAGGTCGGTATGCCTTTACTGCGCTCCAAAACGTTTTTAGAATGCCATGGTCGTTGAAAGCCGCAGTTATGTTTCTAGCTATATGATGGCAACAAAAACAATGCTTTGCACTTAGCATCATGAGTTGTACCGCAAGAATCAGACCTTTCTGATGGTCGGATATAATTGTGAGATTTTTTGGCTCACCCAACGAGAATGACAAGTGTGCAAGAAACCACTCCCAACTATCACGCCACTCCGCTTCAACAAAGGCAAATGCAATTGGGAATAGTTGATGATTTCCATCATGTGTTACGACCACCATTAGCACTCCTGGATATTTGCCACGAAGGCATGATGCATCCACCGCTATTAGTGGCCTTAGAGAGGTTTGGAATGACCTTAAGCATGGACCGAAGGACCAAAAGAAGCATCTGAATCGGTCATTTGGCCTGATGTCCAATGTAGTGTACGAACCGGGGTTGGTTCTATGAAGCTCGTTGCAATAGAGCAACAATATCATAAAAGACTCCAAATACGATCCACGTACTTTGCACAATGCAAGCTCATTTGCCATATGTGTTCGCCTGTATGTAATGCGAGTCCCAAACTCAATTTGACTTTCATTGATAATCTCCTTGGGCCTAAGATCGTTATTGCATCGCACCTTCTCTTCAATGAACTCTGCTATTAGCTTCGCGGTTGCATGCCGATGTGCTGTTCCCATAAGTGGTTTGGAACAACAATGTGTGGAATTATACTTTCTAACTTTGAAGTGTAGACCAGAATCTACCATTAAGGCATGTATACGCTAGGGACAATCGACTCCTTTACAACTCGCTGTGACAATCTTCATGTTAGTCCACTCGTGTTTCAAGGTGAATTTGTTGTACATTGCGTACTTTGCTATAGCTCTTCTAAAAGTCTCCCGATTAGGAAACTCCCTACCTAGCCACATCTCCCTAGCTGAATAGGTCCCTTCTTCGGCACGACATCTTCAGGGATCATGGTGTCCACGAAGGGAGATTTTGAAAAGCCGTCTTCTTCATTTCTGCTTGTAATATCTCTTTGGACACCTGAATTAATTAGTTGAGCAGCTACTGAACTTCCATTCACATCCACGTTAGTTGCGGAAACACTGCGCACACTTTCGCTTCCATTCACATCAAGCAGTTCTACATTGATTTCTTCGAACATGGACTCATCATCGTCTGCAAAATAGGACAATGTTGTTGGGAATCTGGTATCATTATCCTCCTGTATATCAATCGTGGGAAAATCTTTCAAAGGTGAAGGTGATGGTGGTAGCACGACCTTTAATTTAATATCAGGCTTTCCAATGCTCGGAGCTTCTCGAATGGTTTCATTTCTTTCATCCGGTACAGATCCGCAATATGGAGTTATGACTAAAAAAATCACTTCAGAGCATACCTATTGCTATGAGTTAAAATATAGTTTTAACTTTGGAATATACCTATTGCCATGATTGTGTTGGAAAGTGCCTTCATCAGATAGCCTTCTTGAAACAAATAATAATATCATTTTTGCTTCGCTTTTTGACAATTTTAACAAACCATTGATATCATTGTCATTGTCGATATCTATCATCGAAAAAAATCTCCTATTGTGTAAAAGATACTTTAGAGTTATCTTATCGAAAGTTGTTGCCCAACTCAAAGCTTCCAAAGGAATTTTGTACAACTCGTTGAATGTGACACTGCTTGAGAGATATCTCATCTTCTGCCTTCCACCCTTGTATTGAGGACGATTGAGCTCAAATTCAAACTCACCGTCATAGTGAAAGATTACTAGGCGCTCAACGTTTAACATGCTATTAGAACATCATAAAATAGATAAATTAGTTGGACCATCATTGTTGATTCCAAAAGAGTAAATAGGGCTTCTGTGCAACATATACAATATTCAATGAAACAAATAATAAATAGCTTACATTGAAAGAGAAAATGTATTCTGCCTAGGAATTATTATTCCATACATTAAGTGATACTATATGCACGATACGTTGTAAATAGAAAGAGGAGATTGATTTCTAGGGTCCCATCATCTGAATAGAAAAGTTATCATTGCCTCCATTGTGTAGACCCAATAGCAGGAGGAGATTGATCGAAAATTAATAAGACAATCACTGGTGGGAAAGCACACTAGTCGCAAATTTCCTCTCTCTGAAGGAAGAAAACGGACTCTTTGCGATTTTAGAGAAGTGGGAAGAATGAAGCTCAAAATCGGATCATATGGGCTTTGTGGACAGCGTCATCACCGACTTTATTCAGTGTAAATAAGGTCGGCACCGACGAAGTGCCAAATATTTAAAAAAAAAAAAATGGTTCGCGGACAGCGTCATTACCGACCTTATTCGGTGTAAATAAGGTCGGTGCCGACGATGTGCCAAATATGTAAAGAGAAAAAATAGAAATCGGACCAAATTGCTCGAATTAGTGTCCCAAGTGCTAAAGTGTTCGAAGGCGTAACATGTGCGCATTAAGTGCTTTTTCCGGTTAAATCCTCTTTTTTATTTGATATAAACTTGTAAAACGTGTGGACCACAGATGAAGTGGTTAGAGATATCAGATTGACTTCAAATTTAGTATCAAAGTTAGCCTCGCTTGAATCCTTCAACCTCCCTCTGTCCCATGATCAGTGGGGTCCCAAGGTGGTAGGGGTGTAACAGTTCGGTTAACCGCGGTTTTTGGAAAAGCGGTTAACCAAACCGTGTTTCACGGTATTTGGTTTTTAAAAACCGTAACCAAACCATAAAAAACCGTTAAAAACCGAACCGCGGTTAACCGTTCGGTTACGGTTAATTGTCACTTAAAAAAATTTATGAAAATTTTGTCATTTACCAATCAAACTTTTTTGTGAAAAAAAAATCATAGTTAGAGAATGGCATAATATGTAATTGTAAAAAAAAAAAAAAAAAAAAAATCACATTCAGGTCCCTAAGTTTTTTTCCTATTAGCGAAACGGTTCGGTTAACCGTGTGTTTTGGGAACACGGTTAACTGAACCGTGATTAACGGTTAACCGCGGTTAATAACCGTGAGTTGAGATAAATACCGTAACCGAACCGTGAAGCGCGGTTTTTCGATTTAAAAAACCGTAACCATAACCGAACAGTGAAACATGGTTATTAATCGCGGTTCGGTTCGGTTCTGTCCGGTTAGATGGTTTTTTGGGTTTTTTTTCACCCCTACAAGGTGGGACCCGCGACATGCTCCTCACCGAAAGACTGTGAGGACCGTCTTTGTCACAAGATTGGTTCCCTTAATTAAATGTTCACTTAAGTCTACTTATATAAGAAAGTTACTCCTGAATTACTAAAATGTCCTTTGATTGAAAATCAAACCCAAACCGAAAGTGGGTCCATTTGAATAACACAATCATTTTGGATCACGTATTATATAGTGGACCATATCCATTTGACCCAGCTAATCCATCTAATTATAAGGTGGATGAGTGAAATATATGAAATGTGGTTTCTATTGAAGGGTGGTGGGTTGGATGTGGTGGGTCCTATATATGAATACAATGATAAATGATGGGTTGGGTAAGTGGGTTTCTTATGGTGGATCACATTTAGATTAAAGTATGTTGTGTAGGACATTCATTTAGCAAGCCCGTAACATTTAAGCGAAGATGGTGAATAATAACTCTTACTAATGATGTGGCTTAACGAGAAGAGAGAGTTGAACTTTTTTCTTCAAAAGTACAACCTTGAAGTATAAGAATCGTCCAAATGGGTCGGGTCTCGTGTCCATGAGTCGGTACCTGGGTGGTTTCAGAATTGGGCCGTTTAGAACTAAGGGCCAAAATAGATTCTGAACTGAACTCGTTTAATAAATCGAACCAAACTTGTGACCTGAATCCAATTTTGCTGGGGTCAGGACCTCTTGTTAGTCGGATAATCGAGCATCCATTTGTATCCTTCTATGTGAGATGTAGGAATGTAGGGTTTTTCTCTCATGGATAAAGAAATCCGTAGAGAGTAAAATCCTCTCGTTATACAAATGCGCCCTTTTGATGTGACCAAAAATCTATAATAGTTTTTATTTTTAAGTACAACTTTTATTTAAAATATTCACTATACGGCATTAAATCATAGTTGTCCACTATCAGAAGTATGGCATTAAATATGATTCAGTATAATTTTGGTTCAATCCAAAATTTAAATAAAGATTAATTTGAATCATTTAAAGTAGAAAAGCCCAAAATCTAGGATTCAAATACCTTCTAATATTCTTAACAAAAAAAAAAAAAAACACTTTTCTATCTGAAAACTTTGACAAAAGAATTGACCTAGCATACACACAAGTGTAAGTTTATTTATTGAAGCTTTTCAGTGGACAGTGTTATTTTTCAAGTTTAACATATTTAACTATCCCATACAGTGGAGGCCACATACAAAATAGAGTAAACCAGCAATCCATGTAGCGAGGAAGACTCTAAAAAAACCAGCAATCCATGTAACGAGGAAGACTGTAAACCGATGGCTTAATAAAGTAGACAAACTAGAAGTAGACTGGATCCAATTGGATTGAGACCCACATTATGAACCCAATTCTACTCTGAAACTCCCACATAGCTTGAAGAGAGTTTGAGTAGAACTCTTTCCACCAACCTCACTTTAATGTGATAAGGCTATTCCGATGGTACTATCTAACATAATTATTATATAATATGTAACTATTCTATATACCTAACATGTTTTCCTGTTTGTTTATGTTTTTTATTTATGACTTGATCATAACCATCATCATCATCTTAGCCTAATATGAACCTCGGTAAAATACAATCTCTTGAAATACTCTCTCCCCTGAGCAGACTGCATATTGTTCACAGCAGTCCAGCTAGGGATGCCAAATGGGCTGGGCCGGCCTGGCACGACACGACCCAGCCCGCCAATGAACGGCCCGTGGCACGGCTCGGCCCAGTCAACTGCACGGCCCATAGGGCACAGCCCGTGACACGGGCCGTGCTGGGCCGAGGACCCTCAGCCTGTTGGCCCGTTTGGCCCAGCCCGTCAGGCCCGCCAAATTGGTGGGTTGCACTCAGCAACCCGCCAGGATGGCCCGCCCAACAGCAAAAAACGGCCATATTTTTAAAAAAAATTCCATTTTACCCCCCCCCCCCCACCCCAACAGCGATAAAACGGTCATATAAGGGATATTTTATATCATTTTCAGTTTTACAAAGTTTATAAATACCCTAACCCTCCCATTCTCATTCCACACCAATTTACACAACTCTCTCACTCTCTATACACTCTCTAGCTCTCTCATACATTCTCTAGTTCTCTCTCGAAGCATTCAACTCTCTCACTCTCTCTAAAAAGTTTTTGGAGGACCAAAGATCAAGTCATTAAGAGACAAAATTAAAGAGGCATTCAAAGATTTAGAGGTATTTATATTATTTAAATTTGAGATTCCATATATATATATGTATAAGTTTATAACATATTATATTAACTCTCATTTTCTCCCATTTCTTTTATTAATTATCACAAAAGAAGGCTATTAGCCTATTACTGTTATTATTTTTAAAATTTATTTCTTGAAATATGGCTAGAAGATCTCTCACATAATCTTCTTCTGTTAATTTAGGGGTAGAAGAAGATTTTGTTGAATTAGAAGATGAAGTAGGTGATTTACCACACCCCTTTCCTCATAGTTCCCGTAAACCAACCAAGAGAAATAGAACTTCAATAGTTTGGGATATATTTGAAAGGTTTGAAGTTATTGAAAATAGAAAGGAAGTTGAGAAGGCAAAATGCAAATTTTGTAGTAAGATTTATGTTGCCGGGTCAAAAGGGGGGTACCGGCCATTTATCAAGACATAGAAAAGCATGTTTAGCCTTACATAGGCCAACGAATGCAGGAGCATGGATGCCTGGTTCACAGACCCAAATTTCTACTACTGGTGGTAGTAATAGTAGCAGTTTTGGCACTTTTTCCTTTTAATGCACAAAGTACTAGACAATATCTTCTTAAAATGATTGTGTTATCTGAATTACCATTTTCTTTTGTTGAAAATGAATTTTTTGAAGAATGGGTCCAGAAAAACTGTCAACCACAATTTCACAGTATTTTAAGAAATACTGCTAGAAATGATGCTATTAGACTCTGGCAAGAAGAGAAAATAAATATTAAAAATTACCTTACAGAAATTCCTAGTAGAATAGTCATAACTATAGATATGTGGACTTCTAAAAGGGGTGATAGTTATCTTTGTGTTACTGCACATAACATAGATGCAAAATGAATTATTAATAAACGTATAATTAGTTTTAGCAAACTTGAATGGCCACACAATGACATTAGAATAAGTACATTTATTTTGGAAAGACTAGATGAATACAATATTAAGGAAAATGTTATATCTATAACTTTAGATAGTGCTAGTAATAATACGGTGGCCATTGAACTAATGAGAATGCATATGTCACTTGTAACTTTAATAGATAACTCTATCTTCCAAAATAGATGTGTATGTCACATCTTAAATCTCATTGCAGAGGTTGGTTTAAAGTATATTGTAAGTTATACGGATGCTATTAAAGACATTATTAGATTTATTTTTTGCTCCGCACAAAGAAGATAATTGTATACCCAAATATGTGCGAGGCAAGGCGTATCAGCTATTAAAATACCTAAAGATGTAGAACATAGATAGAATTATACCTATGATTTGTTAAACAAGGCACCTAGCCGGAAAACTGTTTTGAATGAATTTTGTGCTTTTTCATACACAAGATTTGATGATTAGTGATGAACATTGGGAGTTATGTGTGCAAATAAGAGTTTTATTATAAGCCTTTTATTCTTCAACATTATTTTATTATGGGATATATTATCCCACATCTAATGAAGCTTTAATGAAGCCTTTTAAAATTACTTTATAACTCAATAGATTTAGAGATCATTTTTTACTTAGTAACACTATTAGAAACATGGAAGAAAAATTTAATAAATATTGGAAAGAGGCTCCAATGGCATTTTCTTTAGTTGCTGTATTTGATTATAGGTTAAAATTAAGCTGTATTTGATCATAGGTTAAAATTAAGTGGTGTACAATTTTTTATTGATGGAATAAATAAAAATATGAATTATATAGATTTAAATATTTTTTCAATTATAACGGCAACTTTACAAGCACTTTTTCAATTTTACTGTGAGCAAATGGGTACAACTGGGCTCAATATAGGCCATTCAGAAGTCCAGCAAACAGGTGTTGGCGAGTGGGATGTGTGGTATTCTTCTCTGTTCATGGGCATGGCATCCAGCTCAAGCTCAAGCTCAAGTAATACAGTGACGGAGTTATCATCGTATCTTGACATTGGTGTAATACAGGTGCCAGGTGCATCTAGTTTTGACCTTTTAGCCTGCTGGAAGCAAAATGAAAGCATTTATCCAGTGTTGACCACCATGACTTGTGATCTATTGACTATTCCAATGTCTTCTGTAGCATCAGAACAGGCTGTTAGTACAGGTAGATGTGTGATGTATGACAAAAGAACAAATCTAACTGAAGAAATAGTTGAGTGCTGTGTTTGCTTACGAGACGGCAGATAAGAGGAAGCAAGAGTTGACAGTAATGGAAGATTGTAATCCAGCAGAATACATTAGTGACTACACATCTGATTTTTTAATTTTTTTCTTCATTGTAATTTGTAAATATATAAGTTTTTCATTCTTTTTTTTATTTTTATTTTCTAAAAAAGATTGTAAGGTTTTGACGGTAATCCTACTTAGAAACCTTCAAGAAGTTAAGATGCAAATGGTTTTCTCTTCTCAGTGGAGTAGGTCGAGTTTGACCAAACCATTTAAATATCTTTATCATTTTCTATGCTTGTGTTCTAATTTTTTATTTTAATACTGAAAAAAATGAGAAAAAGAAGGGGCACGCTGCGCACGGAGGCATGGCATGGCCCAGCCTGCTCCAGCCCGGCCCACTGTGGGCTGTTCCAGGCCATTTTCCTGGTGGGCGGTGCCATGCCGCCTTGGCCCATGGCGCGGGCGGGCCTCAATTGGGGGGGGGGGGGGGGGGGGGGGTCATGGTCTGTTTGACATGCCCAAGTCCAGCTCATGTAGCCCACTGACAACATGCCTGTCAATTGAAGGGATGGGGTGAATAGAAATGTCACTTAACGGACGAGGGTCATCCAAAAACACATCAGCCCCATCAAATCTCAGTACCCCCTTGATTTAACAACTTCCAATTTGAATGGCGTTTAAACCATAGATGTTTTTTTTTTTTTTTAATCCAATCCACCTGCAGGATAGACCATGACCACTTAAGCGTGCATGTATACTTGTACATGTTTTTACTTTACGTGGGCAGAAAGGTATTGGGTCTGCTCATACAAGACCAAGAACCTGATCATTAACAAGACCACAAAGTGGTCCATATTCCTGGATTCCCTGGATCCGGTCAATTCTTTAACTGCCTGATTGGGACCCGTTTACAGCATCAATACAAGTTGAACCATGTCCCACAGAATGAGAAATTATTCCAAGGAATCTGAATAAACAACAACTAAAATCAGCCCATCCAATCCACCACTACTGGTCCCTACTAGGTAGGTGTACGATTTTGGAGCACACAAGCAAATGGAAAGTACCTACCTCAATAAAAATATTAACATAGATGATAGAAAGGGAAAGCTAGAGGCCGACATGAGCAGATTTATTTGACTAATGATGGATGATATAGACCCATTAAAAAAAAGTAAGTAGAGATGCACATGGACCTCCTCCTGTTGGCTTCCCATAACCTTACAAAAGAAAGATTAGAAAAGGAATATAAGGAGCAATGTTTACATGATGTAACATAAGAAAGAGATTGAGAGAAGGAAGAGGAAGATGATTTTTCTTTTCTTTCTTTCCTGTAACAGCGACGCGAGTCTGAGTTAAGGAGAGAAGGACGTATGGCGACATGAGTCCCCACTTGGACGTTGATATTCCACGCATTTCTCGTTCCAAGCTAGTCATGGACATTGAACAAAGAAAGGATGAAGGAAAATTAATGTGCGTACTAAAGAAGATAAAAAGAAAGAAAGATCAGAAGAGTGTGATGTCATTGTCCATTTGATCATGGTGTCCAGCATTAAACCACTGGATTGGATGGACAATGTTACGATTTAGGGCCTGCGAGAAGAGATCAATTACACATAAAAATATGAGAGATTTACGTGGTTCGACTTTTGACCTACGTCTACGTCCACAGAGAATACGGGAGAATTTACTATGCAATTAGAACTCTCTGTTTCACCCAAACACTATTTCTAATTATAGTAAATCTATAACAGACATACTTCTAATCACAATACAAGATCGGCAATCCAAGAGCCCGATTAACCAATACTTATTAATTTCCATTGAGCCATACAAATTAATAGACAAGATAGAGACCCATCACCATCTTTTGTAGCATCAATGACACTGAACTGAACAATAGTTGGACTTTTGACCCCTGGTAAAAATTAAGGTATGAGACGTGTTAACTTTTAGATACAATATTTTCTTTTACCTATAGAGAATCAGTATGTAGAATATTTTGTTTTAGAAGGAGTATCTTTCTTCTGCCATTGATTGAGAGTTTTAAGAGTAATTTACTTGTACATATTTCATTCTTTTACATATTTTGCCATAACCCTTTTTTCTTTGAAACCTATACAAAAAACTCTGCGTGTTTGTCTCTTCGACTTAATATTATCTGTATTATGAGTTTTCTTCCAAATAGTTATTATTTTTATTTTTGAGAATTTACAAATGGTTACTATGTTAAATACAATTTTATATATATAAAAAAGGCTTTTCTTTAAATGGAAATGTTCAAGTGTAAACTGTGGGTCCCAACTGGGGATATTTGGATTTGGTGACCCAAGCTGTTATCAAGGTTTACTCGAATCTTGTGCCTCAAACACCTTCATCCGCGACCCACAAGTTTAATGTCTTTATATTCAAAAAAGGGTTTTGACCCTCCATCCAACGGTTCAATTCATTTGGATGGCTGTCAAACCCTTTGATCCGTAACTATTGAGGGGGGCCCTATTTGTTGCATGGTGGATTGGGTGACAGGTGGGCCCCACCATAACTTTGTATGGTTATTACTTGAATATTTTCATTCTCTAAATAGCCCTATTATGAAACATATTATTTGCATATGATACTTTTGCAAAAGTCCACATTAGTATAACAAAATGGTTTTCAAGAATGGATTTTGTTCCTCTTCATCAGTGAAAGTAAATATTTTTTACATAATATGATATTTTCACCTGAGAACGTCCGTACCAGGAGCCCGGTGGAAAAATCAGTCCTTTAGCATTAATGTACTGTGGACCCACTGTATTAAAGTGGTACTGTTAAATCCATTTTCCTACAGGAAGCTCCTTATAGCCCTTACATGGAAAATTGTCCACCATATAACAGTAATGCATTATTGATATATTTTGTATCAGCGTTTTTATTGGAACAAATGAATATTCTGAAAGTAGTCAGAGGAGAAAATGCTGCAAATCTTCAACATAAGAGGCCACACGACTTGACAAGTTTTAAAGTCATGGTACATGCACAGGAGAGGGACGTAGAATTGATTGGTTTAGGAATGTTGACTGCTTGGTCCAACAATGGATAAAGCAAGCACCTACAGCATGCTCTTTGGGGTACATGAATATGACACAAAGATGACTTTTATTACTAAATTTTTTTTCTAATTGTTAGAGACTCTCTCACTGCTAGTCCTAGATGGGATGTCAAATGGTATCTTGCCACGAATCTTTATGCTCTCCAGCTTTGGAAGACCCCGCGAAAATCTTGCGAATCTCTAAAAGATTGAGCAAAAGGTTCTCCATCTCTGTTAAATAAGCAATCCCATGAGTCACGCTTTCACTAAGAGTTTTTATCCACTTAGAAAGTCTCACATCTCTTGACTAGCGGACTGATACATGCCGACCCAAAATTCACTCTAAGAGTTTAGATCTCAATCACAACTCTACAGATTAAGACTTTCGTCGGGAGATTACCCTTAGCCTATATCCAATTGCTTAATCTAATGTTGGCCACGTGGCTGGCGAACCACACAATCCTCACTCTCACTGTTTATGGCTCATTTCATTATATATGAATTTATGATGATTTAGTGAACTAATTTCGATGGAAATTTGTGTGGGTGTACCCCACCTTTTCATTTCCATCCATTTCTACTACTTTCATGATCTTAACACAACAGCTTGATTCTGTAGCCTGCTGTAGTACAGTCAAATGAAAACAGGAGAGCTTCACATTACTGTAAAAGAAGTGCAAAGCGTATAATGGCTAGAATCTTACTCACAGGCAGAGTATTCGTTGAAGTCGTCCTGTCAAAAGATAATTTCAGTCAGAAAGTTCAACTGGCCCTACACGAATGAGAGATTAGAATAGTATGCCAGTCTCACTAGTATGGTGGGCAAGTCTGAGACTTACTAGTCCAATGAGGAACTTTCTCTTATTTGTTTCGTACCATCCTCCTTGAGGCAAACACAAGTTCCAAGTCAAAATTGAGCACGTGATGTGTACATGATCTAGCAGAATATGCGAGCATAGTTCCGAGTTCAACTTCAAATACATACATGGAAGGAGAACGTTTCATTGGCACTGCCCATAGTGTGGGGCCCATGTCCGATTCAGCTCAATCAAAGCAATTGAATTCATTGAAATACACACAAAACAGAGGAAAGAAAACAGGGCTACTCATCTGTCAATGTTCTTTTTCTTTTTTTTTTTTTTAATTTATAGCATTCTAGCGGATAGAAACAGAATATGGGCATTCGACTGGAGTGGAGTTAGAGAGTAGAAATTTGGAAATTCTCAGGCATAATAATGCAGATGATACTTGAACAAAAACCACTGCCAAGGCATTAGAAGTTGTCACATAGAGATCCAGAATCACAACAAAAATGGTTTATGAATTATGGACCAGAAAAAAATTGAGTTAAATCACGATTTGGAGACCCACCCAACCAGGTCATGGCTATATGCTATACAACTTGGCATTTGTTGTTCCATCAAGAAACAAACAGGTAGGCCACTGTGATTCAGATGGTTGACCTCATCAGACCCACAATTTGGGTCCTATAACTTCGACCTAGTTGAAAAATCTTGCCCATATGATCAAATTGATTTAGTTTAGAGTTATTTAGTGTACAGCCAAACAGTTCAGATTGTTGACTGGTGGAGGAGATTTTTAGGCGTACTCCAATAGCCACAATGGAGCCAACCAAACGTGTGAACTGAAAAGTTCAGGCCCACCCCCACCTAACTGATGCTTGACAGAGTTAAAACTACAGGACCCTTTTCAGTCAAACAGCATTTTCTGTTCCTTTTCTCATCAAACAAATAGTCTTGTTTTCATGCAATAAAGAACAGGATTTAGCTATTTGACTAGTCATAAAAAGGTATGTCCACAGCCCTGTACCAAAAGATGAAGAAGTGCACCTAACTCATCTAGATTCCCTTCGGGGTGAGGTTACCATTTCTTTTCTAATAGTAAGCATGGATTCAAAACTGGCCAAAACCAAGTTGTTTCCCTGATGTGTTAAGATTTGGCCATTTAACTAATACCCATTTTTAAAAGGTTTTGTATGAGAAAGAGAGATTGCTTTGAAACCCTGCTCTCACAACTTTTATATTTTATTCTTTATTTTATCCATACCTGTTTTGGTTGCATGGTTATCTGTCATGCCTTTGACACAACATAATTAATTCCCGGTGGTGCCCGTTGAACCGACACAAATCTACACCAGGCAAACTTAAGGCGATTTCGAACACAAGACGTGGAAAGCAAATCCACGCCTTATGCCACTCCACCAGTTCCCACGGGAGTTAATTTTATGTAAAGATAAACACCTAAAAAGAATTTAAAAAATAAGATTAACAAATTTACCACTTTTTAATATTAAATTGACTATTTTAAAAGAAAATAGTATTAAAACAATCCGAGATATCACTCAATCATCGACATATCAACTCATATGTAAAGATTCCAGCATTCATTGGCCAATTGAATGTCCAAAACGATGTTTTAAAGCCTCGCAAACAAGTCGATAGGCAGCCTTTCTTGACTTAATAAAGGAGTGTTGAATGATGAAAAGTCCTGTTACTGCCCATGGCTAAGCATTGAATAATTGAAAAGAAACCAGAGTTAGTATAACTGAATGGTCAATTGCATGCAACCACAGACAGGCTATAGAGTACAATCATTCAAAAAAAAAAAATAGTATCCTTCTTTACTATGTTATGCCACATCTTTAATGTTGTTTATGGTTAGCAAAGTTCTTCACAAGGCATCATTGCTTCCCATTTTCAAAAATGTGTAATCATGGTCATTGGGTAGTTTAAAAGCTATGTTCCATTTTAAAAGCAAACCAATAGGTCATGGAGATACAACCAAATCATTGTCTTAGACTTGTGTCTAAATGACGTGGTTAAAGTTTGATTAGAACTGCCGATTTTGGATAGCAGGTGTGGACTGTGGAGCCTTCACACTTTCCACAGCACAGATGTCTGTTATCTCTGCTTGAATTGGAAAGAAACTAGAAATGATTTATAGGTTCTGAATAAAATGGAACAAGATTAGTGTCCTGACTAGGAGAGGGCCTATGGTAAATCTGATGGATCTTGCAGTAGATGGAGCATCCCTCAGAAACCTTCCAGATTAGAAGGCTATAATAAACCCATCCTTCCAATCAGCGGCTTCCAGTGTGGACAAGGAAAATAAATCAACAACTTAGGAAGGAAAGTATAGACATTGAAAGAATGATGTACCAATTATCTGAATTTTTTTGGGAACAGCCAACAACTGGGGTCCGGCTTATTGGGTCAATGGTATGATCCATCAATCCATGGGCAAAATAGAACATACTGGGCACTGTTGAAAGGTATTTCCGCTGCCTCTACCAACGCCTCTAGGTTTTAGTAGTAATGGTTGCCAATTCCCATGCAAACAACCAGGGCCTAAAGGTAGAATAATTAATGGTTGCCAATCATAAAAGAATGAACATGAAGATGATAAATCCTTGCATATAGGATGGAGATAATGGAGCAAACCACCAGGCCATCACAGTAATCCTAGTTCTGGGGGAGAACTGATCCATATGTAATAGAAATGTTTTATTTTCTAGTACGAATGCATATGTGCACAAAGCATGCATGCTTAATTACAATAATGATAACAAACAGTGAGGACAATGATAACGTATAGTTATAGGACTAAGTACACATTGCACTGATTGGTTCAATGATAAACCATAAGTTCCTTCCTTTTCCGCTCTTCCTTCTAGCAGTAGCCAGAGATATAAACCTTTTGGCTGCATCAATTTCCCAACTTAGAAGTCTCTATATTAGTTTAGTGTATGATTTGGTCTCTCTATTTATGAATTATTAGGTGTGTACTTCCAATTTATTTGCCCCATACTAATACATTAGTATTTGTACTTTGTTATGCAGAAGTAGTGCCAGGATGGCCTACTAGTTTCAACTATCAAACTGAGAAAGAGTTGTATGATGCCTGCAGCATCATCATCATCATCATCATCATCATCACTTTCATGAACCATATCCCATGACACCATAATGTTCAGGAAAAAAGGATTCTAGATAGCAAATGTCTCCTCTTGTGGATGCCTCCAATCAGAGCTCAGAGTCATTGCCACAATTTTCATTATCTGGATAACATCAGCAGGAGATAATACCATGATATTCCAAATTTTGGGTGTTCTCATTGTAACTTAGGGAAAATATCATTGAAAATTAGAAATAATTTTTAAAGGTTTTTATAATAGAATACTTTTATGGAAAAAGTCCTTTTTAAAAAAAAAAATTCAGTTGGGCATAATAGAATAAAGGGCAGACACTTCTATGGAAAATGAACTTTTTTTTTTTTTTTTTAATTTTCTGTTGGGCATTTGTCCTGATTATGTCACAGCTTCCATGATAACATAGTGAAAAACCCAATAACAAGATATTTGGAACTTATACATTATCTGGATATAACTTTTACAGGAAGTCATCGTTAATAAAAAAAAAAACCATATATTCAAAATATCAAGAATATAATTGGAACACTACCCTGAGCTGTAAAGTTGTTTCATAATGATGAGTTATTTCAGTATAAAATTTAAGAGTAACTCCCAAGATTTTTCAAGAATTTAGGGATTCTTTGGATATGTACGAAACAAATATTAACAAATTTACATATTGTTAGAATAAAATAGTATAAAATAGAAGAGTGTAATATTAAGACTATTATAATATTTTGTTGCTTAACAATTTCTAAATAACTCAACGAATTTTAAACTGACTTGTTTGGCAATTCCAGTAGATTATAATACATGTTGAAAACAAAAGGAGGTTTCATAATAACGGCATGCATTTTAAAGTTCTTGGTCAAAGTAGAGTATGCATCAAATTAATCAATTATAAAACACACTCGTTGTGAGTAATTTCTTGCTTCAAGCCTATCTATCAATGGGCCCACTTTAAAATCCAAGCTACTCAAATTTACTTCCCACCTTATTCTATCATTAAGAGAACTATACTCTAACTAGTCTTAATTATGCCCCACCATAAGATTGATCATGTTTCGATACTCACAATAAGGGAAAAAAAATCCAAATCACATGCTTTACGTACCACCAATTTAATGATTGAAATAATACAAATCAGAGTAAAATTTGCCCTGATGATATAACAATCTAGAAATAATTACCACCACCACCTTCATCATCATCAACACCGCCACCGCCACCGTTACCACCATTGTCGTCATAGTCGTTCTAACCGAAGCACTCTCCTTTAGAAAGGGTGAGAGAGTTTTTTAAAGCCTGTATTTAAAAAAAAAAAAATTATATTGTCAAAAGTTTTCTAATTGGGCGAGTTGTATGTTAAAATATTCAACTTTTTGAAAGAGAGAGAGGGAAAAAAAAAAAACATTTCCTTATTTTTTTTGGGTTGCCAAAATCAAGAAAGTTCTTTACATTTACAAAATGTATTATCTCTTATATTACTTTCTGCTTCTTTTTTGTGCATCCAAATAGGACTCTGGAAAACCAACTCGAAAACCCTCCCTCAAATCAACTTAGACTGAAGGCATCATCAAGTCACCATGAATTAGAAAACCATCTATCTAGAACAGTAAAAAAAAAATGTGGAGCTTCTTCAATGCGGAATTGAAGGTGAAAATCCTGACAGATGAATCCGTGACAAACCTGCAAAATGGTCAGAAAGTTGTCAAAATGAAATTTAACCACAAGAAAGCATAGCAGTATAGTGAGTTTCGAAGATTGGGACGAAAGTTTTCAAGTAAATATGCTGAGAGTCCGAATAAAAAGGTTCAAGTTGCTGGTAAGTGTCATACAACACTAGAGAAGATCTAAATTTGAACAACTTTAGACTTGAGGCATAATCAGTCAACAATCCATGAATTGGAAAACCTGCACGTATCTAGAACAATAAAGAGAATATGTGTAGGAGCTTCATCAATGTGAGATTGTGAGGTGAACCACCTGATTAGTACTGGGGCTCTTTCTATTGTGATAGGCATTTTGGAATTTTCCAAGAGCGTTGTTATTGTGGAGTTTAGTCATACTTCTAGATATAGTATTGATGCCCAAGATTCAAATATTTAATTGAGGAGTTTGGTCATACTTCTAGATATAATGTTGATGCCCAAAATTCAAATCATTAATTTTGGAGTTTGGTCATACTTCTAGATATAATATTGATGCCCAAGATTCAAATCATTAATTGTGGAGTTTGGTCATACTTCTAGATATACTATTATGAAAAATCATTTTGAATATTAGACAAGTATGAAGTCAGGGTTTTTTTTATTAGTGGGAGAGATTTTTGCACGTCGTCTATTCCTGTCATTTTTCTAAAGATTTGGATAAATATTGGTTGTGGATGGAAATGCTCCATTTTTGTGTGGGAGCAAAAATAGGGAGGATTCTTTGTTAAAGAGAGGGATTTTAAAAGACAATTTAAATGAGATCGATAGATTTTAGGAGATAAATGTTTCATGTTTTGAGGGCTCTCATGTGGCATCATGAGGTTTTAAAGTGTTGATGTGGCACCCGTGACAGCACACCTCCTATTGCTTTAATATATATAATTAAGGAGCCATGATGTGGAGCTCTAAAGCATGCCGTAACATTAGTTGGATAATTTTATATTATATTTTGCTTTGCATAGCCTCTCTACCTTTTAAAAGATAACGCGAACAAGGAACAACTGGAGTCCTTATTTGTGTACTATTTATCTAAAAATTCCTAAAACTTTTCTAAAGTCAGAATCAGGTCAAAATTAAAAACCAAAAGTGAGAGTTAAAACTGTAATCAATTGTAAAATAGAAAGTCAATTTTGTAATCAAATTGACTTTGCTTTGTAAATATATGTATATATATATATATTAATTTGGTTCGGAGTCATGGTTTGGGGATTTAGTAGATTTAGATTTTGGGGATATATGGATAGACTTATCGATTAAGGATTTAGGGATTAAAGTTTAGGATTCATGTAAGGGGGTCTAAGATTAGGGGTAATGGGATCTAGGGAAGGGAATTCATAATCAAATAATGGGATTTAAGGTTAGGCTAATGGAATTTAGGAATGGGCTTTAGGGTTTGGATAGCGGGATTTATGGTTATGCTAATGGGGTTTAGGGTCACCTATGGTGATTTGGGGATGGAAAAGGAGAATATAGGAGAGAGTAACCATGAGTAGGATGGAGGATCCAAATATCATCCACTGCGCAAGGCCTGGAATGGAAGCTGACACAACCTCCATCATCATTGAAGGAGAAAAGACTTGGAGCTTAAGCTAAGACAATGTATTTGAGGTGGTATCCACGAGTAGGGTTGTCAATCCGGCCCTTTGAAAAGGGGCCAGTTGGGCATCTAAAAGGCCATAAAATGAGGGCTTTTCATTTTTGTCCTAAAAACTGAGGGGACAACTATATCCAATTTTGAAAATCCCACAACCTTGAAGGCCAAACCAGGGCTTGACGAAGCCTAACCCGGGCTGCATGCCTTATTTGTATAATATAATATAATATAGGCAAATTTGTTTGGGTTGGTCATGAAACCAAGCCCAGTCATTGTTTTCGGATCAGTCAACCAGTTTGATTCTTCTATTGCCTTTATCTCTACACCTTCTTTTTTACTTCCCTATGTTCTTCTTTTCCCCTTTTCTTTTCTTCTTATCTTCATTTTTTTTCTGGCTTTTATTTGGTGCATTTTAAGGGCCCGTTTGGATGTTCACAGAATAAAATATATATAAATTTAAATATTGCAAGAATAAAATAGTATAAATTAGAATAATGCAATATTATAATAGTATAATATTTTTATTGTTTGACAACTTTTGAAGAATATTACATATTTTAAATCAAGTTGTTTGAAATGTGCTATGATTAAAGTAAATTACATTATTAGAATATTTTTTTATTAAATATTTTAATTTATATAATTTACCATGTCTGAATAAAAAAATAATGTGGTAAAGTAAAGTTCAACTGTCATGTCTTAATTGTAAGTTGCTATTCTTTTATCACATAAAATCATGGTAAAGTATAGTAAAGTAAAGTCAATAAAAAGACTACTTTATAACTCTCTCTCCCATTTTGCTTTACCACATACTTCATCTAACCTTACTTTATCTAACCTTTTACCAAGATATGACTTCATTCTTTATTTTACTTTACCACACTTGTAAATAAGTCACTTTTTATTTACTATATAAAACTACGATAAAATGTGATAAAGTAAAGTAAAAAAAGAAACTATTTTACCATCCTTCATTAGAGGAAGTAGATAAGTTGGTGGAAGAGCTAAGGACATGCTACAAGGTGACAGGAGTATGGTTTGATTGGATGAGATGTCTCTATTTTTTGTTACTGTCAGTTTTGCTGATGTTGTTTTCATGTATGGGGTGAAATGGGATATTCCTTTTTTTTTTTTTTTTTTTGGTTAAAAAGGATGTATGTTAGGTTATTTTATAGAGAAAAAGAAAAAATAAAAGAGGCACTATACAACAATTTCTTAATGCAATAGGAAAGTGTTGAATTTTAGAATTGGGATCGTGTGTTGCTCATCTTGTAAAGATCCACAATTTGCTTGAATTTTTAAAGTTGGGCAAGAGGGGCCTTTCATGATCCAAATTGTCAAGAACTCAAGATACATCTTTTCGTTGATGTTTATTTTTTTAACTAAATATGTATATTTATGATTGCCCTCTCTGTTTATAGACAGATTCGAGGACCCATTATTTCAAAGGTTTGGATGTTGGAGATTTGGGTCTTGGAAAAAAATGGAAGTATGTAACAACAGTAAAAAAAACTTACATATTTTACAAAAAGAATTTTCGGCCTTGGCTTCAGGGCCGGCTCGAGACAATTTGAGGCTTAAAGCGACAATCCCAAATGAGATATTTTTTATGTTTTAATATTACTATAAATATTTTATTTAAAAATTATTTTTCTTGATTTTTTGTGTTGCAAAATTACTAATTAAGTTTTTATATTCAAGTTTTGCTATCCTATCTTAAGTCCACCTCCAAAACCTACATGAAAATTCTAGGCCCATCCCCAAAATTCACATGAAAATCTTGAGTCACAAAATCCAACTACCTATTTCCCTCCCCTCCCCCCCCCCCCCCCCCCCCCCCCCCCCCCCCCACTCAAAAAAAAAAAAAAAAAAAATTGAGTCTGCCACTGGTGGGGCTCAGAGCATTTTCACTTGCGCACGCCGCACGGTGCGTACATGCACCATGAGTCAGAACCATCCAAGATGGACTTCAAAGGTGTGCCCCACATATTGGTTGTTCTAGATGCACGGTGCTCGTATGCACTGTGGGCAAGTAAATAAATTCCCACGGGCCCCCATTGTTTATCTTAAATTTAAGATCTATTATTAAAACTGAAATTCCAAGCTATGTATCTATTACTACCACATCATGGATCAAATCTGAATGGGCCTCTATTGAAATTTAATATACAAAAATAATGAGAAAGGCTTGTGAAACAAGTTCATGACTGAATGTATGGTTGAGATTTGATACATATAGCCTACTGGAAATATAATGGTGTGCTAAAATCAATTGAACTCCTAGCAATAGAAATATTAGGGGCAGATTTGGAAATATAATAGGCTATAAATGACACTTTAAGGCCCAAAATTTTGGGAATTTCAAAAGATATCAATTGTTATTATGGGGCCTTATTTTTTGGGGTATAAAGCAATGGCTTTGTTGGCTTTATGGTAAAGTCAGCCTTGCTTGGCTTAGCCGTTTCCCCCTGATGGCAGGGTGAGGGCCACTAACAGCTCCCCCAAAATCTCTAAAAAACCCCTCAAGCTTTAGAAAATCTTATAATTTTGTTCATATGTGAGGGCTTTCACTTGACTTAGGCCCAGCTCTGCATAAGCCAAGGTAGGATAAGGGCCTACTCTGGCTTGGCCCCCCTTTGACAGCCCAATGCATGAGAAAGGGAAAGCCTAAGACGAGTAGACAAAGCTGAAAGAGGGACTTGAGGTCTACATATCAACCAAGCTGAACAAGAAAGGAAGATTGGCAGGTGCAAGAGTGAGAGAGGAATTAGGGTTTTCATAATTTTTTGGTATATGCACAGTCCATTATGTTTTATCAGCCTTAGATCCAACAACTCAGGATTAGCTGAACTTTGCCTCGTACAGAGTCTATATGAGGCATCTATATCTTAACATTTCTCATAAACACACTCAAACACAAATGCTTGAGTGCACACTTCCCTTGCGAATCTTACGGTACATATCACCTAGTAGCACCCATTTAATCATCACTTCAAATGGGCCACACAAAGCCACACCTCCTAAATGACATCAGATCCCATGGGCTTGCACCATATTGGGACTGTGCTATTAGATGGGTCAATTTTTTTTTTCTATATAAAGCTATTAAACTTATGTCCCACAATCAAAGAATTACTATATATGATGGCCTTCAAATTATATACAGAGATAAGGCCCATCCAAAGATCTTTGAATCCCCACCTTTCCCTTGATTACCTAGGGCCCCACAATGAGGTGCGCAAGGGTGGCAGGTGATCAGTGGTTCCCCAGGAGCTTTTGGTTAAAGAATGCTCCATTTCTCAGCTAATAGAAAGCATCCATACATTACATATCTTTTAATGTAGGAAGGGACATTCACTAGATTTGAAACGAAAATAAGAAACACTATGAGAACTTTGGACAAAAATAAATTTAAACACCTCTTATCACATAGTCCACAGGGGACGAGGAGAAATAAGTGGAGTAACAGTTTCTTTTTTTTTTTTTTTTTTTATGTTGCAATGAGTGAAAACACTCAATTTAAAAGAAACGATTTGGTTAACCCATATGAAGAAAATTCAATTCAATCAATGGTCTTGCCTTTTATTGGATTTCACCAAATTTCACTTGAATATGAGTTGGCCCTACCTTTAGATTGAATACCTGAGAAAACTTGTGATATTCATAATCCAATGGGGGACTAACTCCTATTTTAAGTGAGATTTGGAGAGAACACATAAAAGATTAGGCCATTTATTTTGATTGGTTTGGATCTTTCATAAGTAGGGCTTATTGAGGAGCCTCACTAATCACTAAAAAATGACACTAAAATTGTCGTTATTATAATATATTAAATTAATGGCAAGGGTTTTGGCTTTAGTTTTGACACTCATCTCTCTCTTTCTCCCTCTCAAAAGTTTCACATCCTCTACCCACGATTTATCTCATCCAACTACCTTTTTATCTCTTTATCTCATCAAACTATTGACGCCCACTCTCCGTTTTTGGAAGCTCTAATTCTTTTATGAAAAAACCCACTTCCTATCACAGATCTTCTATTTCCTTTATACCTAAATTTTCATATTCCCATTTTAAGCCATTTGCTAAACAAGTATTCTCACTTGAAAATACTCGTGCTTAGCCCAGGTTATAGCACTACTTGGTTCAGGGCTTGTTTGGCATCGTTCTCATATTGTTTCTAGTTTTGTACTCAGTTCAGGTTGTGCCGAGACTATACTTTCCAGATCTTATTTGGCAACATTATATTAAATTATTCTGTTGAGAATATGTTGTCCAGAACTTGTTTGGTAACATTATAAAAGTTTTGCTCTAAAAAGCGGAAGCAAAAGAATCATAGGATTTATAATGTGGGACCCACATTTTATTATTTGCAGCACTCTATTATTGTCGTATATGGGACCCACCTGTAAAATTATATGTTAGTACCACCTTTAAAAATTAGAACACGGGGCCTATATTTATAGGATTTATGATATGGACCCACTTTATAGGAATTATAATGTGGGGCCACCTTTTTGTAAATGTAAATATGGGACCCACATTTAGAAATTACAACATCGTACATACTTTTAGAAATTAGAATATGGGCCCACATTCATAAGATTTACAATGTGGGTCCACCTTTTGTGATCATGATCGTGACCACATTTAAGAATGACAAAGTAGTGACATATTTTTTGTGATTGTGGACACATGACCCATCTTTAGAAATTACAATGTGGTGTCCACTTTTAGAAATGAGAATATGAGGACATGTTTATATGATTTACAATGTGGGCTCACCTTTATAAATTTTATAATGTGGGGCCATCTTTTGATTGATTGTAAATACACGACTCACATTTAGAAATTACAAGTGGTGCCTACCTTTAGAAATTAGAACATGGGGCCTTATAATGTGGTCCCACAATTATAAGAATTATAATTTGGGTTCACCTTTTGTGATTGTGACCATGTGACTCACCTTCAAGAATTACAAAGTGGGGCCACCTTCTTTGAGTTGTAAACATGGGGCCTATCATTAGGATAAGTGAGAGGATTTGAAATCTTTTTAAATGACCTAATTAAAATGTAAGAGATAAGTAGGAACTAACTGTGCCAGAAAGTTGTTTCTTAAAAAAAAATAAAGATTTTTTGTTCCAACTTTTTTATACCAGCGGGTTTAGATTTTGGGATTCTTTCCTGTGAGACCAAAATTGGGAACAATAATTTACATTAACCAAACATGTTTTTCGTAGCCTCATCTTGTGGGAACATGAGAACATCCGAATAACACGATGCCAAACACACCCTAAAAGAGTAACTAAGCATTAGCCGCAGTTTTAGCGGTGGAAAAAAAAATCCCCACCACTAAAAAAAGACCAATATTGCTGATTTTTTTATTTTTCCCGCCTCTAAAAGTGACTTTTCTTGTATTGAATTTTCAATGAATTCCCCAATATAAATTACAAACTATTTTTTATTTTTTATTTTTATTTTTATTTTTTTGTTTTAGAAATTCACAAAACTGCTATTGGTTTGATGTTTAGAATAAGAAATTGATAGGCTTTTCAGTTTTCGATTCACAAGTGGCTTGCATTTTTTGGAACATGATGAGATGATGATGATAAGGGCAAAATAAATGCCCCTTGTAAGCACATGCATTTTTCGACATTTGGATCGATTTCGGTTCTTCTAAAAACTTCAAGTACAGCTGGTGGAACGGTAAAACCACCCAACCGAAACGCAAAGCACCTCCCTCATTCGGTGCCGGGGGTTGTTAAATCTTGTGTTTTGTCTCAAAATAGCCTGCGTTTCGGCGTCTCAATACCATGTATAGAATCTGTACTAGATTTCCGTTTGTTCTCAAATGGGTATCTCTCAGTCACACATATATATCTCCTCTCTGTTCGCCCAAACTGCCAGATTCTTCCCTGACTTGTGTTTTCACCAACGCAAGTACCATATCCATCTGAAAATCAGGTCAGTCTCAGTCCTCTTTAGTTTTTATTATTTAGTATCATTTTCAATCTGCTTAATAGTAATACTACTGAAGATGCAAAGATGCATGTTGCTGCTGTTGTTGTTGTTGTTGTTGTTGAGGTTTGGGTCTGTTATGCCTTTTGTTGTTGAATCTAAGATGAAGATTTCTGTTTGATTCATTTTTTTTTTCTATGATGGGCGGTTTTCTTTTTTTTTCTTTTATAATGAGTGGGGTACAGATCATTTATGTTTTAGCAGAGTCTGATAAAGCTGCATTTGGGGTACCAAATATATATACGTTTGCTAAGAGGTACCTCTTGTGGATTTGTGAGTTGAAAAAAATGAGCCCCTTGTGCCACTCACTTGGATACATTCTTGATCATGGGAAGATAGTACGATTGGAAAGGTGGCAAAAATCATCTCGATGAGATAATCACTACCTTTGATTAGATCCAAGGGTGAGTATAATTCAAATTAATGCAAAACTAAGTTGAGTGGCATTTCATGGGGGATTGGTGAGTATGAAGGGGATGGATTTATCACGGGGGTTTCCATATGGTAATAAAAAGGCATCTCTTAGCCGTACATTACCTCCTATTTGTATAGGAAAATATTCCTTTGAGAACTAGTTTGCAAGGTTATTATGGTGAGAACCACCTGTTGTGGCGCACCTATCACCAATCTGAACTGATCACCAAATGGGGACCCCCTTCCCCGTAATAGTCACTGATCCCGGGGTTTGTCACCCATTGAATTGAATGCACCGGACCGTTGGATTGAGGGTAAAAAGAATTGTTTTTTTAATATAAAACCGTTAAGACTTGTGAATCATGGATGAAGGGGCTATGGGCATTAGATTGGCTTCAAACTTGATAATTGGGATGGTCCCACTTGAGTCTTTCCATCCCCCGGTCCCATCCCTAGATTGGACCATAGTGGGCCCCATAGCTGGTTCGCATCCTATGCAAACCCTGTATGTATGTATAATCCCAATCCCTTATGGGGCCCACTTGGGGATGGGCTGGGGGATGGAAAGATCTGATTGGAGCCCACTGGTGTGCAAGATATGGGGCCCGCCCGATCATCCTAACCCCTTCATCAACGGCCCACAAATTTTACCCTTGTGTGCGAGACAACAGGAGCTATGTGTAGTAACAGGTTGACTTGTAGATGTAGAATCTCCGACTCCATTTGTAGAGCTTGGAGTCCCCTCCTCAAGTTCTGCTGCTGAACTGATTTGATGTTTTATTTCATTTGACAAAAGTTAGTTTCTGATTGATATGGGCCTACCTGATCATCATAACTCCTTCATCAACAGCCCACAAATTTCACCCCTTAAAAATGCGTGCGTCCATGCATGTGTGAATTTCATAACTGATGAGCAGCATAGAAAAAATTAAAAAACTACGCACTGGTTGTGAAGGAATTCACTCTTTCTTAATAAGGTTTATGTTCCTCTGTGTTATCTTGGGTACAGTAGGTCTCAACGTGCCATCTATTAGTATAGGAGGCAACTGCCCACCAAGAAAGCAAAACACAATCTTTTTTCAGACCCTATGAAAGTAAAGAAACTGAAGGGCATTGAGGGAGAGGATATGTGTTTGTTAACAGTGCTGGATTCTTTTAAGTGGAAGAAAAAAGATTTTTCCACATGATCATAGGAGGACTGAGAGAGAAGATGCATTGTGGAAACTGACAAAACTAGTCGGGTTTTGTCCATACAGGAGCTCTTAAACTACAATTTAATGGACAAACTGTTGACATAAAACTTTTTACAAAAACAAGTGTTCTTACGAAAAAGGATGGTTTGCAAAAAAAAAAAAAAAAAAAAAAAAGAAATTTGTGAGAATTCCCCTTTTGGTAAGGCTAAATCTTTCTTATTCTGCATCCACTTCTCGTTTTTCAGGAAACCTGATCCAACCTCCTGAAATTTTCTTTTCCCACCTGATCCTTTTCTCTTAATTGAAGAGGTATGCAGATCCACCAACACTTCCTTTCTGAGATATTATTTAATTTATGTTTTCTTATGCAGTCCTAGAATGTTGCTTTTGTGTTTTTTCAAGATGAAAAATCCGACATATCATTAGAGGATGTAGATCCCTATGAATTCTCATCATTTGAAGTTATAAAATGTGCATGTCTTTCTCATCTTTTTTATGAAATAGAAAATGAGCATCAAATTCAGTGACTAGAACAGTAAAATTTTGAATGCTTCATATAAGATTACATTTAATTTAATAAATCTTTTCAATTGGACAGATACCACCGCAAAAAACGACCCACATATTGATTGTGTAACTCATTTCACAAAATAAATAAATAAATTGATTTTTAAATAACCCTTCAACAAAACATGTAGAGTTCTTTAAGCATTCTTTCTTTCCATTACTCTTGCCTCTCTTAGTTCTAATGTCCCCACCGTCACTTGTTCCAACAACCCTTATATTGACCTTGGAACAACCGTAAACCTGTCGTCTTATTATTCTTTGAACTTTGAACATGCATTTGTTTGTAGACTTGATCATTGATATGAATGATTTTTGTTGGAGAAGGACCAGATTTATTATGCTAGTTTGGGTTATGTGTGAACGGGCATAGGGATGGGACATAAGAATGCTAAAGGTCTAGGATAACCTTTTTTTTTTTTTTTTTAGAGCGGTAACAAATTTCATTACGAGAAAATGTGTTATGAGTTGTGACAGCTAGAATCTATTGAATGCTAGAACCTGAAGTAGTTAGGTTTGGCTTTGGTAGTGCCTGGAGGAAGTAGATTCATGAATTATTCAAAAAAAAAAAGTAGATTCATATATGCATTTCTTCAACTTCATTCTCTATTTGTGAATGGCTCTCCGCCACGTCTTTTCAAAGTGCTTATAGATGGTTGAGGCATGGGGGGATCCCTTATCACCATTCTTATTCACTATAGTGCCCAAAGCTTTGGGGGTCTTTGCTTGCTAAGGTTAAGGATATTGTTTTATTAAAGGCTTCAAGTGGGGCCATGAGGTGATAATTCATTTTTAGATGACACCATGTTATTCAGTTCATTCAAGAGGCAAGTGCAAGTGGTAGTCACTCTAATGGGATGCTTCCAGCTAGTTTCAGGTTTGAAGTTAATCTTTTTGTTAGGAATTTTATTGTGTTGGCTAATTCATTAGTTGGACAAAGCTCTGGGTCCATTTGAGTTGTAATTTTCTATTTCTTTTAGAATGGACCGTGGTTGAGTCACCAAAAGACCTGAAGCGGAGACTGGAGTGTTTTGGAGCCAAGAAAGCCAACTTTTAGAACACATGTTTGTTATAGCGAAGCTTCATTTCGCTAGAGCGAAGTCTAGGACAGAGAAGGCGCTTGTTATAGCGAGCTTGGACGGAAAGCCCAGTTTGATCCGACTTTCTAAGTAGAGTTCGAGACTGTTTTCTATTTTGATTGTGATATAATTAGAATTCTCTTGCACGATTTTGGGGCTATAAAAATGGTGATTCTCTCAACCCTAAGTAAGACAAGAAGTTGCTCTCTCTTGTTCTGAGGTGAGAAAACCCTAAGAGAGATTCCTTGTTCTCTAGAGCTATCATTGAGAGATTGGCTGAAGATTTGCTCTAAAAGGTCTGAAGCTTCTACTTCCTTGTAGAAGATCCGAGCATCGTGATTCTCAAGGTGTTATTAGAGGATCAAGCACGAGGAGCAGTGCGTGGAGAGTAGTCGTGGCAGTGAGGAGTTGTGAAAGAACAACTACAGTCCTTAGGTCGACGTACTGATTGGGAAAGGGAGCTGTGAGTATATCTTGTAACCGTTTACTAGTAATTGGTTTTTCTGATTATGGTTTTTCTCTCTGGATAGGGCTTCGACGTAAAATTTGTGTCTGCCTTGTGGTGTGTGAATGGTAGATTTGCTTGCTAGTTTGCCCTTAATTTTTTTTCATTGCATTGATTTTTGAAACTAGCATCCATTCTAGTAGATAGTAAAGGGCACCTCTCACTTTTGAAAGTGTCATCGTTGGCATGAGGTGTTTGGGGGAGATTGTCAGGTCTTTGGCTTTTGTTTTTGGATGTGGGGATGGTAAGTTCCCTCTTCAATACCTAGGATTGCCAATTGACCAAGCCCAAGTTGAAGGGCCTTTGGCATCTGGTGTGAAGAATCTTGAAAAAGAAATTATCTTCATTGAATAGGGAGCATTTATCCTCTTTTTTTTTTTTTTTTTGCTTGGTGTGGGTGGGTGGGTGTTCAGATTAGTAGGGCTGTTCGTACTTCATAGGCCGGGTTGGGTTGGGCTGAAACTTAACCAGGCCTGGCCCGCCTTTATTCACACGAGCCCAAGCTGGATTTGGGCCGTAGTTACCTAACCGGAGCCCAGCCCACCCATTTAGTCGATCAGGCTGGGCTGGGTTGGGCTAGTCTTCCCCTCCCCCTCCCCCTCTCCCACCCTACCTTCTCTGATTGTCTACAAAAATTGTTCATTATTCTCTCCATCTCTCACGACAACCACCTTGCTCTAAAGAATACTCATATCAATACTTAATCTATCTGTAACTTCTCTCTTTAAGATTTTAGCCCTAACTTCTCTCTTTACGATCTTATCCCTAACTTCTCTCTCTCCAGGATCTTATCCCTAACTTTTCTCGCTTCAAGTACCTTACTAGGAAATGCCACACTATCTCTTCATTTCCAATTCACCAACATCTCTCTTAATTCCAAGAAAAGACCCTAATTTCTAGAGATCGGATTTCACGCATGGTTACTCTTTATTAGAAGGCAAGATGCATTTGCTTGGGCTTAGCTGAGCTCTAGGCTTTCTATCACTTAAACCAAGCTGGCCAAATATTAAACGGGCTTAACATGCCCCGCTGAATAGTAGAAATCAGGGCCCAAATCTGGCCCGAAGTGGGTTGGGCCTGAGTCGGGCCCCCTACACATTAGTATGCTTGTCTTTTGTATGTTGCTTTGTTTAGGATGTTGAGGATACTGGTTGATAGGTTAGATCACATTAGAAGAAATTTCTTATGGGATGGCCAAAGTGGCTGGAGGAAGATGCATTTAATTGAGTGGAGTATAGAGGCAAAACTGAAGTTTATGGTAGATGGCTATTGGGCGTTGTTGGCAAAGTGGTGATGGATGCTTGGAGGAAGAAAACAAGGATTTGTGGAGAAGGGTAATTGTTTCCAAGAATGTGGTGGTAAGTGTGGTATGGTTCCTAGGTATGTCCCTAGCTATCGGGTATAGGGTAAGGGAGGTGTCATTGCTTGTTTGGGGGATGTGTCCAATGTTAAGGGAGAAGTGTTTTATGGGGGTTAGGTTTTTGAATTGGAGAAGGAAGATATAACTGGTTTTGGTATGATAATAGGTTGGGGGTGAGCTCTTTGTGTGGTTCTTTCTTAGATTGTCTTAGGTTGGTCTCTTCGCAAAAATCTATTGGCTAAAGAGTGTTATGTTCCTTCAGAGAATATTCTGTCTTGCATAGTGTCTTTTAGGAGTGTTTTGCGTTGGTATGAGGTGGATGGGCTTGAGTCTATGTTTTTTTTATAGAGGACAAAATTTTATTTCACCAAACAGACAAAAACAAGACCCAACGAAAAATACAACGAACAAGAGAAAACACCTAAAAAGACTTATACATCAAAAGAAATAGAAGTGCGAAAAACTCCGTCCCTGGCTAGGCCATCCGCCATAGTATTAGTCTTTCTTAAAGTATGAAGGAAAGAAGCACCCAAGAGACTTGAAATATCTTGCACCTCCTCCACCAAGTCTGCTAGCCCCCAAGGATGAGTAGCTTTTCCAGAACCCCATTGGATAGAAGAAAAAGAATCACCTTCAAGGATAGGATTAAGACCTCCAATTCTAAGCAGCTCATGACACCCAATTAGAAGAGCAAACAACTCAGCTTCATTTGCATCAAAACAATCCACTGCCCAGAAAAGTTCTTAATAATTATTCCATTCCAATCTCTGATGACACCACCAGTACCGCCTCATTGAACACTTTGTACATAACTACCATAAAAATTCAACTTAAAAAATACTTGGAGGGGGATTGTTCCAAACTTGTCTTCGCACAATTCTAGACCCCTAACCTCCTTTTAAAACAGCTGCCCAAGACTGATTAAGATCTTCCAAAGAGATACCAATAAAGTCCTTACAATTACTTACCCATTCCGACATAGTCCAAACGTTGGATTCAACCACTTCCTCAACAGATTTGCTCTTGTTTGTAAACACTCTTTTGTTCCTCTCCAACCACAGTTTCCACACTGTAGCATAAGCAGCTAACTTCCACAAAATATTGCCACGAACAAACTTACTTCTTAAATGCCATTGAAGAAAAAGATATTCCACATTCTTAGGCATCACCCAGCACATTTCAAAGAAGTTTAATATAACCATCCAAACTTTATTAGCAAACTAGCAATGAATTAACAAATGATGCGCCGTTTCCTCATCCTTTAAACACATAGGGCACCCATTTACTAAAAAATGCCTTCTTCTTCGCAACTTGTCTATAGTCTGAATTTTATGCTTTCTTGCCACCCAACAAAAAACCAATTGTAATGCTTTCATTTGAAGGGACAAGGACTATCACATTTCCAATTATTAGAGAATTTTAGGCAAAATTATAAATAATAAAAAATATAAGTCTGGGTGACCCAATGTTTTTGGAGAAAGAATGGCCAAAAGAGGACTAAATCTGCTAAATTTTGGAAATTGGGCCTCAATATTAGATTTACAACACTTATATTCATCTCCACCAATCAAAACTACTTGATTTGGGAATTTGTTGAGAGAGATCAATGGTCTTGATGAAAAGATATTAAAAAAAAAAAAACCTTCTGAAATTTAAAAAATGGAACAAGACATACCTTTTGAAGTCCAAAAAAAAAAAAAAAAAAAAAATGTAGATTACTCTATTAATATTGGGCAAACCTTCTCTGAAAGTTTCAGCCCAATTCCAATCCAAGTGGGCCCCACAGAGGATCAGCTACAAAAGACATGTTACAGTTTAATATCTATAAAAAGAGTGATTTGAACAATGATCTGTATTTTCTTTAACAATAATTCCTCCAATTGATAGAATGCTTTGAAACGCTTCAGTAGAGATTACCTTCATCGGTGATGATCATAGGTCGGCCACAAAGAATGAAGGCACTATCAAACGTAGTGTTGTCTGTCTCCAAAACCATTAGGAAGACCTCAAATTATGATGAAGGATGCTAGAGACATTCTTGCTACAGCGATGAAAAGGAAATTGCAAGAAGAACCCATGATTGGACGCAAGGAAGATGGGCAGTGTTGAATCCAACCTTGAAGATCTCGTTAAGCAAAAAGTTCCCATCAATAACTGTCTCATGCCAATTGGGGCTCTGATACCATGACAATCCATAGAGACTTAAAGAAAAAAGTTCTGGAATGATCTTGCTACCTTGCATTGAGATTGGTCCCCTCTTCTTATAGCGATCTCTTAACTATTTACAACAAGTTTACATCTATCATATCCCCTTAATTGGGACATCATCTTAATCCTTAAAGATATAAAATAAATTGCAAAATATTACAAATATGGTGATCAGTACCACTCCAATATTTTGCAAGATCTTCCATCTCATAGTTTCCTGGTGTGTCTATGTGGTGCAGTTTGGGTCCCCTCCTAGAGTTGAGGTGTTTTGCTGGTTAGTGATAGCAGATAATCTCCAAAAGAATGCTTGGCTCATCTTCAGAGAATATTGCCAATAGTTGTTCATTGCATGGGAGAGAGGAGACGATCAATCTTATATTTCTTCACTGAGACTTTGCAGAGTGTTATCTTTGGAATCATTTTTTCAAGATTTGCAGGATTTTGTGGTGTATTCCTGGTTTGCTCATTGACTTGGTTGAGGTGTGGCAGCTGGGTCCATTCCTTGGTTGTGGCTTGTTATGTGGAGGTTTATTCCTTTCGGTGATCCTTTGGTCCATTTGGAAAGGAAAAAATAATAGATTTTTTAGGGGCTCTTCATCTACAGTTTAGGATCTTATTCCCCTGGTGGTTCTTTGCTTGGCTAAATCGTTGTTGGGCAGGAAGGAATTTTTAAAACATAAAGCTTGGTGACAGTATTCGAAGTTGGGAGGCTTGCATGGTTGATGGTCTGTCCAAGGAGAAGAAATTAGTCTCTTGGAGGCCTCCTCCCCTGAATCCTTGAAACTCATTGTTGATGGGGGTGATGAGAGACAAACCAGGTCAGCAGCTATAAGAGTTCTTTGCAACTGCAAATGGGAGGTTCTATTCATGTTTTCTAGGCATGTGGGGGGGGGGGGGGTGATGGTGGGGGGGGGGGGGGGGGGGGGGGGGGGGGATGAAGAATTCCAATCAAGCATAGGTGTTGGCCATTTTAGGAGCTCCTCATGTTTACTCTCACACTTTCATTGAAGACCTAATTATGGAAAGTGACTCTTTCAATGCCATTTTGTGGGTAAATTCAAGAGAGAGGCAAGTCCAGGGAAGGTTAGTTCTTATTCAATGAGATAATTCTCTTCTTCGATTCAGTGTTGTTTTCTCATGTTAGTAAATCTACTACTGGTATGGACAGATGCCTTGGCCAAACAAGGGGTTAGATTAGGTTTTTTTCTTTTGGAGTCTTATCTTATTTAGATGTATCCTGCATGAGGTATATTGCTGTTATACCTGTGCATGGTGTTCTTTTTTCCTTATTTTGTATGGTTTATTAGCCTCTTTTTCTTTAATCTATTTCTTCATTTATCGAAAAAAAAAGGAGAGAAATGTTTTCAATCTTGCAAGAACGAGGGAAAGGAGAACTACCAGCTTAGATCATGTTATATGTATCAAGAGCGACAGCCAAAAGGTTTTAGTAAAGGATAATTATATTAAAAAAATGTGGAGAGAATATTTTAATAAAGCTAGTTGGGATAAGGCTTTGATGATGGTGATGATGAGAGGAAAACCAGGTCCTACGGGCATTGGATGGAGTTTGCAGAATGATTGGGAGGGAAATCCTGTTATGTTCACTATTCATAAATGCCTATTATTTTACAAGTGTGGATGACTAAAATAAAGTAGGGTCAAATCATGAATAAAGTAAAAATAAAGGGGTTTAAAGTAAACATCACCTTTTTTCACCTAGTTTACTTCTTTCCAAGTTATCACATTTGGTTGTAGTAAAAAAAATAAAATAAAATAAAATGAAGATAAAGTAGTAGAAGGGCTTACAGTGTAACATCCGGACTTTACTTCTCCCCTCCACTTTTTCCATCCAAACAGGCTGCAGTAAAATTTGTCACATCACCACTTTACTTCTCACTTAACTTTTTTTTAATCCAAACAGACTGAAGTAAAAAAAGTTACATCATAGCATACTTTTACTCCTCTTTCACTACTTTTGCTAAACAAATAGGCCTTTAAAAGGTGTAAGGATCAAAGATTCAAATGAAGTTAAGGTTTTGGCTATTTTGGAGGCTTTGAGGACTTTCTCTTACACATTTCGGGGTAATTTGATCGTGGAAAGTGACACATTGAATGCAGTTTCATGGGTGAATCATAATGTTCATGTTGGGCCACCAACACTAAGGTCTATGTGTGAATCAAAGCAACACAGGTGCATGAGGAAGCTACCACTACCAATCCCAAGTGAGACAAGAAAAATATATACTCTATGAGGCAATCAATCAAACACATAAAGGGCACACATGATTTTATGTGGAGAACCCCCTTCTGATGAGGGAAAAACCATGGGACAAACTCCGATCTCAGTCCACTAAATCAGTATCAAGATTACAGTGGATCTCTACTCAAGTTTATACACAAGTCACAATGGAGAAAGTTACCTCTTAGTGCATTACAACCTCAATCTCTACCACAAGAACTACCTAAACACCTTGTATGAGAAGAACCAAACTGGTGGGACGACCTGCTGCACCTGGTTTTGCAAGCCATGGGGGAAGATTAGATGAAGATTCAAAGCCCCAAAGAACTGCCTCTTCTTCTCTCTTGTGTGCCCTCTTTTTCTTCAACTCCTTTTTTACCAAGAACTCCATTGAAAAATCACTTAAATATCTTACTTCCCAAGCAAGCCAACTAGGCCTATCAATTTGGCCCTAAGACAAGGGGCCCGGCCCTCCAAATCTCTTAAAATGAGGGCTTCTACTTCTAAGGAAAAGCCCTAGGGCCGGGCTTGGACAATACTAGACTGACTCGGCCCTGGCCATCCTACTTTTATTTGTTCTATATAATATATTTTTACACACACACACACACACACTAAAATGCCCCTCTAACAATCACTTAGCAGTAATAAAATGGGGGTGGGGGGGGGGGGGTGGGGGGGGGCGGGTGCGTTGAAGGAAATTTTATACCCCCATACCCATTACAAAATGCCACAAAAGTCCAAACACATACTTCGTTCATTTCATATTTATTTAATTATTTATGTTTTATAATTAATGCATAAGCAATAAGTGTTGCACGGTTGCTTCCAATCCCTTTTTCTTGTTTAGATATTTTATATTATTTTTATATATTCTTACTAGTGCAACAGAGGGTGTACTTCTCTTAGTAGGATAGGCTTTTTCCTCAATAAAGTGTCTTGATATGCCAACCAATTCATAAAGGTAAAATGTATGTGCATGAATCTTGGATATGGATGGGGTGATGCAAATATCCTTTTAATTAGATAATTATAACTCACAATTTTTCAAGTCTAAAGTAAGAGTATTTTTAAAGTGTATTTATTTTTGTAACTGAAAGCCAACCACGCTTAATTGTCAGATCAATGTTAAATTGATAATAATGTCTATTCATAAAAGGCAGGAGAATGTAAATGGTTTAAAATTTTCAAAGATAAGACTTTGCTGGAATGATTTGGTATGTGGAAATTCTTATGAAAGGTGTGAGATAGAATTTATTCTTTAATCATTTTCTTCTTTGAAAAAATAAACAAAACCATACATCTAGAACCCAAGTTACTAAAGCACGCATGACTTTATTTGATAATTTTTTTTAAGATAAGTATTCTCTAAACGTTTTCTTAGTGATCCATTCGCAATAGGGGTGAGACAAGATCACTTCAGGTCAACCTTTCATACTTGGTAGCAATGTAAAAGAAAAAAATCATTTTCTTGTTTTGAGCAAACTCTTCGAGAAAAGACCAAGATGTCTAAAAATTAATTTGGTTTCATGCCTGGGAGGTCAACTATGGAATCTATCTTCGTATTTAGACCATTGGTGGAAAAATACCAAGAGAAGATGGAAAATATTCATATGGCCTTCATCGATCTAGAGAAAGCCTATGGCAAGGTACCTAGGTATTTGATTTGGTGGATTCTAGATTAAAGGAGCATCTCAAGAGATGATATTGACATAATCAAAGACCTGTTTGAAAGAGCGATAACGAGTATGAGAACTACTTGCGGAGAGACATGTGAGTTTCTAGTGACCGTATGGCTACATCAAGGTTAAGCTAAAGCCCTTATCCTTTTGCACTAATTATGGATGGGATAACTCTTCATATTCAAGAAGACGTACCTAGGTATTTGTTCTTTGCAAATGATATAGCATTGTGGATGAATTGAGACCCGGCATGAATACGAAACTTGAGAGATGGCGGGAAGCTTTAGAATCCAAGGGCTTTAAAGAAAGTCTTACAAAGATAGAATATATATATTGCAACTTCAGTGGGGATGTGAAAAGAGATGTAACTCCTTTGAAAACTAAAGTTCAAAAGATACCACAAAGAGATTCCCTCTAGTACCTTGCCTTGATAATTAGCAAGGATGGAGAGATTAAAGAGAGTGTTGAACATAAGTTAAGAGTTGGATGGTTGAAGTAGAGACTTGCTTCTGGACCGTTTTGTGATCCGTGCATACACAACAAGATTGAAGGGAAAATTCTACAAGACAACGGTTAGATCAGCTATGACCTATGGAGTAGAATGCTGGCCAATTAGGAAACTACAGATGCAAAAAATGAGCATAGCAGAGATGTGAGCGTTGGGATGGATGTATGGTAAAAGTAAGAAGGATGGAATCAGAAATGGGTTCATTCGTGAGCATTTAAGGTTAGCATCAATAGGTGATAAACTAAGAAAGACTCCTTTTAGATGGTTTGGACATGCCCAATGTGGGCCAACACGGTGTAGGTGCGGAAAAATTTATTTTTTTTGCAAATGGAGGGCCCCTGAAGATAACGGGGTATCCAACCTAGTTGAGGTTTCGATTTTACTTCATGACTACTCTTTTTTAACTTTGGAGACAAAAAAAATCCATGCAAATTGTTTATTTTTCCCAGGAACATTGATCTTAAACATATTTAACTATTCACACGTATCATTTAGAATTCAGTAAATATATATCAATGGTTTTTTTTATTATATTCATTTTATTTTATTTTTGAACTGAAAGGGATATTATATTAACAAGAACAGAAAGATACAATGCAAAGAAGGACCATACTATAAACAGACAGACACACAACTGCACATATATACAAAAGTCCCAGCCATTACAAGACCCAAAACTATTTACACCAAAATTCCCACTGCACCCTGAGTCATCCTCTGGAGCTACCAAAAGAGATTGATCGGTTCCTTCATTCTTCCCTGTCATATATCTGTTGAATATGAACAGGAAGTGAATTTTTGAAAATCATAATTGATGGAGACCTGAGCTTTGCTAATTGATCAGCCACTTGATTACTTTCTTGCCCACAGAATGAGACCTTCCATGTAGTACGGAGCTTGAGAAGCCTCTGAATCCTCTTCCAAATCTTCATGAGTTTCCATGATAAGTTTAGATTATTCTCCAGTGAATTTATGGTAGTCAGGGAGCCCCACCTTTCCACAATGATATCATTAAATCTTTCTTTCAGACGTAAGTTCAATCCTTCATGTAAGGCTTCCAGTTCTGCCTCTATTGGACTAGCGGCCACAATTTGTTTTGCAAAAGCCAACAACATTAGACCATCAGTGTTTCGAAATTTACCCCCTATTCCTGCTGACAAATCCTTTTTAGAGAAGGATTGATCAAAATCCGGTTTAACTGTTTGGCTGGGAGGAGGCTGCCTAATATTGGGTAAAGGAAACCTTTAAGCTGAAAGAGGATTCAGGAAGTTGACAGTATTCCATTGATGAATAAGGTTAATTGATTTAATCACGATGATTGGTGGGTGAAGACTGAAGAGGATGTATATTAAAATATTTTCATTCCCTGTTTCCGTATGTACGAAGCCACTATTATACCAGCAACACAATCAGACATAGGTGATTCCCAGAACCATTGTCCAAATGACTGACAGGCAAGAATATTTTTTTATAGCAGTTTAGAAATTCTGGAATTTCCCCAAACAGATTTGGCCAGAATGCATGAGAAAAAGAAGTGGTCTATTGATTCAACTGAATTACGACAGCAGATACAAATTTAATAACATGCAATTTGGGTAGGACTTCTGCCGGCATTAATCGACCTATAAGAAGCCTCCATGTGAATAATTTAATTTTTGAGGGAAGAGGGAGATTCCAAACTTTTCTTCATGGTAAGTGTGGCCCCATGGGGATTGGTTGGTTACATTTATATGTCTTTGAGAGAAAAACTACCAGCTGCATTCTGCTTCCAACAGGGCATGTCATGTTCACCCAATGGGAGGTTTAAAATTCGTTGGACTATGTCCTCTTCCCATAAACTTTGAAGCCTGTCCTTGTCCCAGATCAATTCATTTGCATTTGGATTCCATTTAGTAAGATCTTTCACTAATGTGGGTATTTGACTCCTAGCTACTTGAGCTGGTTTCTGCTTTAGACTACCCACATCCGGAACCCAGGTATCCTCTAGAGTACTGACCTTATCCATGTGTCAATGATGTTTTTTATATTATTGTTCCGTAGTCCTTTTTGTCATTGTATTTACGTTTCAATGGATAGAAAATAGTTGGATTATAATAACCACTCTATTCTTTTTTTAATTATATTTTAATTTTTAAAAATAAAAATGCTAGAATTCTACAATTCGTTATATGATTCACATTATGATTTGATTCATCCCATCAAACAATTTGCAATACAATTGCGATTTTCAATACAATGGTTGAGATTCCTATTAGTTAAAAGCCCTACAAAACTTTGAAAGGGATCTTGTTTGTGTATTTATTCTACTTAATTAGTTTCCAAGTTTAGCGGCAGTTCAAGTCATACAGTCTGCAACTCAAATTAGTGTCTTTGAAGTGTTTTGTTATTTTTAGAAAATTATGTTTGCATGTACTTTGTAATAGGATTTTTTATCCCTCTGGTATAGGACGACTGGAAAATAGGGTGCAAGACCTAGCCCTTCGCTCAACCTGAATTTCATGTCGGTATGCCTAAGCTCTGAAGAAACCAAATTGCGAAACCTGAGCCCAAAAGAAACTCATAGCCCAAGCTCAAGTGTTATTACAGGCATAACATTTCTCTATGTATGTATATTATATTTATTTTTGCATTTACCCTCTTCCATTTTGGTCTATTTTTGAAAAACCCTACCTTTTGAGTAACTATTATAAATCCCAGCTTTTAATGAATGTTCATCACACCCTGGGACTGTTGGTCATACTTTTGTCTTACTGGTTTTGACCACCCCCCGACACACACACATTTGCAAACTGGCATACAGTATGTCCCACATTCAGTCTTCATAGCATACAAGACATCTATGGCCAGTGATGCTTCTATGAAAGTTGTTTTTGAAGTGTAGTACCATTTACACCAAACTAGATTTTATCTTGCAGGAAAATCAGTCCGCTCCCATTTGTTATTTCTTTTCTTTGGCAATCATTCCTTATTGTTAGCTTATTGCTAAGAAGGATATTTTGGAGCTTCAGCAAGACATTCAGGAGCTGATGTGGAAGAAATGGTGACAATAAAAGACCAATGTGAAGGAGAGAGCAATTGATAGGAAACAAATCTATCACTCAGCATCGTTAGTACAAGTCATGCTACTTTTATGCTGGCAATAGGAAGATCAAGTGATGTACTTAAAGATGGATGATGATTAGCAACAGGAATAGAAATGGGGGACAAAGATGGTTAGGATGATTTAACTGCATTAGAATCTGCATTATTGGTGGGGGGTGAAAACACTGATGTGTTTTTTTGGAATAAACCTGCAAATTCTCATCAGACTGTTTGGAATCTAAGAAATTTTTATCAATGTCCCTATCAGATTTATTAATGTGGATATCATGGGGACCACCAAATTGTGTGATATTTGTATCATATCTTTAGGGGGTAATATTTGTGTAATATTTGTAGGATGGAAGTAGTGACAATAGATTTGAAGAAGCGCAACCTATCTGAGAATTTGGACCCCTTTCCCGAGTCCATCACCATTGGCGCTACAACCAGGGATCTTTTTTTTTTATTGGTAACCGATACTTTCATTAGGAAAAAAAATAACAAATACACAGTACAGACAGCAAATGCGCCCTATCGAAAATGGAACGAGGAAGAGGAAAAAAAGCAATCTACAATGAAAACAAAACAAAACAAAACAACAAAGAAGCAAGAGAGATGTTAGATGGTGAAAGCCACAAAAGGAAGGGAGCTTTTTACCCCTTGCTTGTTCAATGAATTGCCACACCCATTAGCTGATCGCCTAGCATGAACAAACTCCACAGCAGTAAAATATGACACTACCTTGATCTCATTGAAGTAGAACTGAAATCTCCAAGGAGGTTTAGCCAAAGAAGTCCCTGTTTGTTTCTTGTGGACTTAAATACCCTATTTGAAAGTTTATATTTTTGTTGAACGTCAAAATTGCAAACATAACAAACACATCCAAAATACTCTTAGTTCAATTTTAGGAACATGATAGCATGTTTAAAAAAAAATAGAATGGATATGCTAATCAACATGGATCTATTGCTTTGAGCTATGATGCATGGATACTTCAAAACGGGCAATGTATCATGTCGTATCGTATCTGATACTTCACTTTTTATGTGTAAAATCCGTGTCCCTGCCGTGCCTACGACGTGCCCTTGCCGTATCCACCATATCTGTGCATCATATGCTTTGAGTCTTCCTTCCCACAACCATGTTGTAGAGAAAGTGTGCAACATTTGATCATGTAATGTATTAATTTTATTAAAATATTAAGACAAAATTGGATCCAGACTCTTCTATGTAAGAGCATTTACAGAGGGACAAAAACACAGAATAATAGGAAAACTACCACAATACTCCCCATGAGCATGAATTAATCATTCTCCTCCTATCTTCTAAAGCCACTTGAACTCATGCCAAGAACATCTATAAGTTGACTTTAATTGTGATTGACAACTTTTTTTCATTAATTTCTGTGTGATATGCATTCATATTTCATACCACTTTCCTCAAAGATCGAACCAATCTCAGGTCTCATGTAGGGCTTCCAACTGGACGAATACGGGCTGGCATTTAGTAATGATATGCACCTCTGATCCATTTATTCAACTGTAGGAATGAAAGATACAACATTAATGTGCCTTTTACTAAAAAAAAAGGTCAATGTGTCTGCAACCAACTCGGTTCAAGTACAATGTCCTGCTTGATGCAATCAAGTTCTCTGGGTGATTACCAGTGGGTTTTTTTTCTATTTTATTTATTTCTTATGCTATTTCTGCATTTCTTTTGTTGTCACTCACTGATGCAGCCAGGGAAGCACACATTGAGGCTCAATTTGACGCCATTTACAATTCTAATTTCAATTTTAATAAGTTTTGTTATTAGTTGGACTCTTTATACAGTTTGACACAGTTTCATTATTAGTTTGGGCTGTTAATATAGTTTCCTTATTGATTTCAATTTTGATTCAGTTTCTTATGTCTCTTTATATTCTGGACTATTAATAGAATTCTGTTCTATTTTGGACTCTGATACGTATTTGTTCTATTCTTAGCACTTTCATCATTTTGGACTATTAGGCAAGACCCACTTCTGAATATGTGTGACGCACAGTTTGGATGTGCGGTGCATAGGTGAATATTTTCCGTTATTATAAATTGATATATTATCCAATAAAACTATCAATTTTATCTGCCATAACTTCAGTAGCCATGGAGCTTACTTTTAATTATTTTTTTATGCATATACATGCCCAAGCTTCAAGCACAGGTGGTGAAGCTTGATTGGTGAACCCACGGTACCCGATCTTCAATCAGCAAGAAATCAACTCACACAAGAAGAAGCGTAGAGATTCGCTTACCATTGATTGTGACAATCCAAAATTAGATGTCTTCAATTTATTGGGAGATGCTCCACCAAGGAGAAGAAATAATTATTGCAAAATATGCAAATTAATTCAATTTTACGGGAAAAAAAATCCAATAATGGGTTGGACGTCCCTTAACTCATGCTTTTATAATTTTTCTCATAACGATAAAATTACTTCTAATCCAAACCATCCATCTAAAGAAAAATATTAATAATAATGTTCTGTGATAAAGTGTATAACAAATTTCCTAAAAAGTGGGCATGCAAAAATATAGAAAGCGAGAACTCCATCTTTCTTTGGTCATCCATTATGCTCAAGTTAGCTATTTTTCCTCCTTTCTAGCAAGTTCTTGATTGGAAAGTCTTCCTTTTGGATGTCTTCATTTAGAAAGTTCTAGCTAATGAAACATAGAAGCATTAGTTGTCCCTTTCTATTTGGGAATGGCACCCACTTGGTTTGTTTGCAATTTTGCTAACACCCTTTTTAGCAAGTCTTTGTTTTGATGATTCCTTCTAATATTTGGATTTCATCTTAGAAAATTTCCATTTCCCATTTCTTGTATGAGAAGCTATTGGACGTTCCATATTATGTGAGACATGGTCTCCACTTTCTGGACTTACTGGACCGATCAAGTAGGTGTCTAATAGGACTAGCTATGGGTGTCTCATGTAGGCTTTAATTGGGCCGATTAGATGGTCCAAAATGATCATTACAGTGCTGTTTTGATACCCTAATTAATTCTGAGCTTTTCAAAATGGATTTGGATCCATCTGGACCATCCAAATATAAAATTAGACCCCTTTTTGATCAAGCCGATCATGATATTCAATGGTTAGATTGGTCACTTATCCACATGTTTCCTGATCATAAGCTCCTGCATCACTTAACATTTCCACTGAAGAGGAAAAGTGAGCTCTTCTTGTAGTTTATTCATAATTTTTTTGTGTAATTTTAATTAATTTTTTATTCCTCAGAATGCTAAATAGGTCTAAGTTACATCTGTTGGCACAGGGGTCTTTTATTCGTATGATGACGTCCAAGTCCCCAGTAGGCACAATGGATGATGCTTTCAATGGCCAGATATTAGCTGAGAAGCTTTCCAAGATCAACAAATCCGAGCAAAGCATTAGCAGTATCCTTAATTTCTCAAAATGTTACATGAATGACCAGCTGTTTGAATTAGATTATGGGAATAAAATACCCTATAATTCAGTGGCTGTTAATCGTCAAAAGAATAGCTATGAAAATTTTGATGTTCAATAGAGTGAAAAAGAACGGAATGTTTTCTTATACAATTTTTGCCGCTGTAAACCGCCTTTTGTGTATCATGTGCACAGGGCAGGCGACATTAAGCATTGTGTTTTCTTATATGATTTCCTGTATATGTTTTAAAATTTTACCTCCAGGTAAATATATGTACCAACATAAAACCTTCATTTACTTGGTTTTTACTATTCATTATGCAAAACCTCGCAATATTTGCAATCATAATTTGTCATTTAGAAATGGTTGTGTTAGAGATTGAAATTCTTTCCTGCACTATCTGTTTCTTTATTGTTCTATTTATATTAACATGTCTTGATCTTTTGCATGTTTGTTTAAGCTTCTGCTCACAGTTGTGGTCCATTCTTGCGGCATCACGACCCCTTGGGCCACAAGCATAGTTATCAAAATCCTATAATTCGTATCCCGAATCTTAAGGAAAATGATTCGTATCTATGCATAGAATCCCATTTGCATATGAATCTTAGGATTCAGGTGAATCCTACGATTTGATACTCGTTTCATCGAATCTTACGATTCAAGCCATTCGGCTTAGCAAGAATAGCTACAACCAATAAGTTAATATTAATAATCTTTTCTATTTTTTCTTTCTTTCTTTTAGCGCTTTTATTTTTAAAAGATTATTTTTTAGTTAATGAAATCTTCTAAGAATTTTTTGGTGCTTTTTTTTTTTTTTTTTTTTTTTTGGAAAGGCAAGTTTTTGGGGGCTTTGACGAGGTTTTAAAGATGAATAAAGAACATGCATTTCATTAGAGCATTTGTACATATGATGCTTGTCTCTATCTTCTTTTTTAAATTTAATTTGGATTTTTTCTTCATGAACACCTTCTTAACTTCAAGAGAATTCCTACTGTGTAAGATTGATGGTTTGGATTTTATTTTTTTATTTTTATATTTTGATTTAAAGATAATAAAAAATATATATTGATACCGTAGACTTATTTAAGTATTACATATCATTTATTTCATATATATATTAATATGTGTCATGATGTTCTTGATGTGATTGTTTGATGGACTTGTTATTGTATTTTTACTGCTATAAATGGGAAAATGGATGCTTATGAATAATTACTTCTTTTTTTTTTTTAATTAGAAAAATAAAAAATACTACAATTTGCGATTCGATTTGATTCATGATTCATGGGTACGAACGATTTGCGATACAATTCCGATTTTGAAAACTATGGCCACAAGACATTTGATATTGGCACACTGGCATTTTTTTGGTTTTATTCGCAAAAGTAACCAATTTTTGTTGCTATGAATCAACAAAAGTACAACCAATGTAGTATTAGAGATTTATATAATTAGCGTAAGGTAGTTAAAGCTCCACAAAAACTATATCTTTTCTCTTCCTCCATAAAGTTGCTTACCAAATTCTAAAAGATATTAGTTACATCCTAATTAACTCCTTGTTTTGCTAAAGTGTCAGCCCTTGATTTGCATTGCTGTAAACGTGTGAAACTAAAGTCTTAAAATGCTGGTTTTGGGGGTGTAAGGCAAGGTGGTCCTATTGTGAGTGAAGCATAAGCCTCAAAGCGTGGGGCAAGCCTTGTTAGCATGGCTTTTTAATAAATATATAATTACATTAAAGATGAACATATTAATAAGAATAAAACAATGGAAGTTTTGGGTTTTTTAAAGCTTTTTAATGAGTTAGCAAGGGCTGGATTAAGTTAAATCTAGTTACCAAAAAATAGGTTCTTAAAATTACTATTGCCTCTCCCTTTTCCTTAAAAATAAGGTGCATTAATGAGGCTATGCCCCCAGGTGTGGTCCATGATTGGAGTGCACGCTTCATATAGTGTGTACACTCGTAGGTGAGATGTACACCCCAAATTGGATGCCATGTCTCAGACTTGAGGTGTAGGGCCCGGCTCTGAGGTGAGCCTCGAGGTATAAGCTCTAAACACTTCTAGAAATATTAGTACAAATACCCATTGTTGTTAAATTCCTACAATTCGTATTGAATCCCAAGGAAAAATACTCATATTTATACCATGAATCCCATTTATAGGTGAATCTTAGGATCCAATCTGTACTTGATTTTTCTCGAATCTTACAATTAGCGATTCGTCTGGGTGGGATTAGCACATTTGAATGGGTAGGATTAAATATTTCCTATTTCTTTTTTTAAATCTTTAAGAGGTTATCTGGTGATTAACAAAACCCTTTTAAGAATTTGCGATATTCGAGGGATTTTTTTTAAGATAAATAAAGAATGGGCACGTGACTGGAGCATTTGATATCTGTATGGGGTTCCATCTCGCATCCTCTTTTTTTTTCGGTTTCATGAACACTTTTTTACTTCGCGAGTGATGTTTATGATTGTTTAGTGGCATTCGCACTCTAGTTTCATGTGACCGCCCAAGGATCAAACCCTAGGTGGGCAAGTTGATATCCAATCCCTCTGACCATAGCCAAAAAAAAAAAAAAAAAAAAGGAAAAGAAAAAATTGATGATTTGGGCAATCTTTATATTTTTATTTTTGAAAAAATGAACATTGCAGCTCGGTTATTTTTTTTCATAGTAACATTGATGTCTTGGACATATTTAATTATTTACACACATATTGTTCTTGATATATTAATATATAGAGTTTTTATATACCCTTAAGATTTATAGAATTTGTAAATAGGCCCCCATGTTTTGATTATTTAGTGATATATCCTTGCATTTTCACTTTAATACCTTTTATTTGCCCAAAACCAGCGGTCCTAACCAAAATTGGCAACCACCACGAGGTTTGTGTTGAATTTTCATAAAAATGACGGCTTTGACCTTACATCCATTAAAAATTGAGTATGTCATTATTTACAAAAATGTCATTATTCTATCCCAAGTCCCAACGGTCTTTCTCTCAATGATTCTCTTGTTCACAGAAAGCCTAATTCAACGCCACGAGGTTTGTGTTGAATTTTTATAAAAAAATGAGAGCTTTGACCTTACATCTATTTACAAAATTAGTGTCATTATCTACAAAAATGCCATTATTCTATCATAAGTCCAACGGTCTTTCTCTTGATAACTCTCATTCACAAGAAGCCTAATCATGAATTTTTGAAACTTTCATCAATCCGACGGTGGTTAGTGCATAGATTGGGTTGATTATAACCAATTACGAGTACATGTGTTGCTTGTCATTATGATCGAGTTGGATTTAATGAATTGACTTCTCTATTAATAAAATGGATTTATGTAGGATTGCTCTCTGCCACTAAATGTACTATAGTAACTGTCAATGTTGCAAGCTTTAGAGAAAAATAAGTGCAAGCTTTTGAAGTTATGCATATAGAGATAAAGATATGGGCAAAAGTGTAATTTCACTCTAAAAGCTTAACGTGGTTGCAAAGCTACTGATTTGGGACATGAAAGGTATTAAAATGAAAAGATATGGATGTATCACTAAATATTGAAACCACAGGGGCCTATTTACAAATCCTAGAAAGCTTAGGGGGTTACAGACAAAAAAATTCTAATATATATACTCACAATATCAATGATGTTTTTTTTTTTTTTTTTTTCTTTTTTGGAGTGATTGTATCGTAGTCCTTCTCACATATTAATTCTGCTATGGGTTGGAAATAGATGGATCATGAATCACTAGTTTTTCTAGTTTTTAAAATTTTATTATTTTTCATTTTTATAAGAAAATGAAAAATCCTACAATTTGCAATACGATTCATGCTATGATTTGTTTCAACCCCCTGAACAGTTTGTGATGATTTTTATTTTCGAAAAATCAAAATACCACTGTCTTTGATGAAGCTAATTCCCACATCTCCTATAGAATGGATATCATCCACCACATTTTGCCCCCTTTTCTCCTATCCCTATGGACTGTGTTTTTTGAGCTGCCTCAATTATTAAGTTTCCTGAAATTCTTAGTTTAAATATTATGGGCTCCTGCCAGATGGCAATAACCTTTGCCTCATTAAATTCTATATCTCTACACCCGCCTGTACCTGAAAATTACAAGACTACATCTGCACTACTGTCCCTTGACACCTTTTTATTCTTGCATGTCCTTATTTTTCCGTAGATGCATCATCTACATTGAACTTATACACTCCTCACCTGGTGGTTTATGGTCTTATCTCTTTCTTCTTTATACCCTCCAAACATTGAAGCTGTCCGCTTCAATGAGTTGATTACAAGTGATCAGCTGCTCATAAGATATCTTTTCATTGCATTCACCTCTCTCTCTCTCTCTCTCTCTCTCTCTCTCTCTCTCTGGACCATTTAAAATGTTTCATTATTAACTTGTTAGGATTACGTTTGAATTTTAAAATGATATACATGTTGAATGATCAAAGTATACTGTTGGATTCCTGATTAGAGAAATATAGATAAATGAAATAAATATGATGTTAAGGCAAAAGGTAGCTTCCATGGAGAAAGAAATAAAAAACCCACTTTGATGTGCTTTCTCCAGCTTGCTTCCTAGCTACTGTTTGAGTCAATTTAGGGTCACAAAGTGAAACTATCGTGTGTTTTCTTGTCTTGTTATGTATGTGTTCCTTAACTTTGAACCAGCATTGTCCCATTGGTGTATTGATCACAAGGAGAACGCCAAGAAAGTTGTTGAAACATGGGATAAGTTTTTCACTAGCTCCCAGAGGAAACAGCAGGTCCCTCTCCTCTATTTGGCAAATGACATCATGCAGAAGGGTAGGCGCAAAGAAAATAGGTTTGTGAATCGATTTTGGAAGGTCCTCCCTAGAGCTCTCAAGAATGTTTATGAGAATGGTGATGATGAAGCAAAGAAAGCGGTAACCAAACTGGTAAGGTTTTCATGTTCTTTTCATGGGGACCCATGTCCAAAGAAACCTCACACGTCACAGGATAACTACAGACAAGGATAGATAGTTTACGGGCTAATCTCTTTGATTGATTGCAATTGCATTACTTAATTTTAGGTATTTTAGTTGTTACTGTAAGATTCAACCAGCTTAAATGAAATTATTTGATCACAAAAAGGACCTGATATTGCACCGGCTATGCCCAAGTGCATTGGTTGGCAATACCCTCCTTCACAGTAGAGGTACAGGGTTTAGGCACTGGTCATCTCCCCTGATAACCTTAAGAAAGCCCTGCCAGCCAGTGTGGCAGATAACAGGGGAAAAAACCATTCCTGAAATGATCAAATGAAGAAGGGAATTTATTAAAAGATAATTATCTTAGTGCCATTTTTTAGGCTTTTTATGAGCACTCCTTTCAGGTGAGTGTTTAAACCTGGACAGTGATGTCCCTTCTTTGTCAGCATTCTTAGCAAATTAATAGTAACATAGTTTTGATTAATTTAGGCTATTATGCATACTATATTCTTCAGGTAGATATATGGGAAGAGAGGAAAGTCTTTGGATCTCATGGCAAAAGACTCAGAGATAAAATATTTGGTAAGGACCACCCTCCTCTGTTTGAGAATAACAGAAGGAGTTCGCAGTCATCCATCAAAATAGTGAAGAAAGATGCTCATTCAATAAGAATAGTAAGTACTCATCCTTTCATGTCTTTCTGATTTGCGTTTTATGGACACATTTTGGATGTACCTTGTACTCATTTTTAAATCAAAGACTTTCTTTTTATGTTAGTTTAAAGAAGGGTGTTTGGGTTTTTTACAATTATAATCAGTGTTCACCTTAAATTCAGAAACTGGCCATTGGAGACATGCCAGAGAAAATAGTTTCTGCATTTCAATCTGTATATGATGAACATCTCAAAGAAGATGCTGCCTTAAGCAAATGTAAGGAAGCTGCTCATCACATTGGGAAGGTGGAGAGAGATGTTAATGATGCTTCTACTCATGGTAAGATGAAGTCTTTAAGATCCCTATCTTTCTACAATACTAGGTTGAAAAACTTATAATGCTACAGATGACTTATTGGCTGTTTTGGAGTGTACTTTTCTGAAACTAAGACTTACTCTTCCTCGTGTTTTTGGCATAGCAAAATAATTTTAGGATTCCCATCGACCCTAATCAATAGAGGTTTTCCATCTCTTGTATGGTATAAAAGAACAAGAATAGGGGAGGCTCAAATTGGTCGCGGCATCAACATAGGATTAGAGATTTGTATCTTTATGTGCCGATAGGATGAACCAGTGTGGAAGAGCAACATCTGCAGCCAATGTAAAACATAGGGGAACATAAAGCCCGAGAAAAAAAGGTTTACTAGCATCTTAATGCTTGGAAACCGGGTGACTTTCTAGCATTTAGCTTGTCAACTGCTACTTCGATCAATGTGTAGAAATAATTTACATAGGAAAAGCATTAGTACTTGTGGGGTGTTCAATCAACCTGTAGACTACTCTGTATGTTATTGCATGAATGTCCTATAGTTCTGCTGGATAAATCATTAATACTTAACATATAATTGAGGACAGCACAGAACTCATACTCAGCCTCACCCAACAAAAAAGTTCTGTTAGGTCCCTGGTACATCCCTCGTGTGCACCCGTGGTGGAGTGATGCTTGAATGCCTTCCTAACACAACCAGCAGACCATAAAACCATTTTTATGCCATTTCCTATTGCCAATTGGTTTGGGGATAATGGTGTATGAGATCCTACAAGTGGTATCAATGCCTGGTAAGGTTGGGGGTTCGAGTCTCCTCCCTGGTAGTACCAGTGGGTGGGTGTAGGGGCCTCTCTGGTAGTACCGGGGTGGGGGGATTGTTAGGACCCTGGTACAACCCTCGTGTGCACCCGTGGTGGAGTGATGCTCGAATGCCTACTTAACACAACTAACAAACCATAAAACCATTGTTGTGCCGTTTCCTATCACCAATTGGTTTTGGGATAAGTGGTAGCTCAATGGGATCTGAGATCCTACAAGTTCATTTGAAGATTTTTTTTTTTTTTTTTTTTTTTTTTTTTTCTAAAAGAGAAAAAACGGAGCTTGAATTTGAATCAAAAGTTACAATGCTCGAAGAAGATCATGGTAGTGACAGGTGTGCTTGGTGCATACCTAGGTTCTAGGCTTAAACCTAGGGCCACCTATATGCACCTTGCACATGGGTAAAGCAAGTGTGCCTAATTTTAACACATCATCATCATCATGAATTTGAAGCGAAAGTTACAATGCTAGAAGAAGATCATGGTAGTGACAGGTGTGCTTGGTGCATACCTAGGTTCTAGGCTTAAACCTAGGGCCACCTATATGCACCTTGCACATGGGTAAAGCAAGTGTGCCTAATTTTAACACATCATCATCATCATGATCTGTAGCAACAACAAAGCCTTATTCCATAAATCTGGGCCAGCATGGTTATTAAGACATTTGAAGGACAAACACTTGAAGTTTAAGAAGGAAAGGTCTGTCATTTATTTTCTCCTTACTCTCTTTCCTTTATTTCTTTCACTCTCTCTTTTTTTCTTTTTTCTTTTTTCCTTTTTCTCTTTCTTCATTGTTATTTTATTTTAATGAAACACCTTGGTGTTATATCATCTTTCTCTGAAGCATATATTACACAGGGAACAACACTGTACAGGGAGCCGTGTAAGCAAATCCATAGATCCCAGGGCTTTTGTCAGCCATGCATATGTTAACATCAGCATCCTAAGATGCAGTTGGTCCACCCCGCCCCCCTCCACCCCACAATACACACCCAAAATGAGAAGAAATTCTTAGATCATGACAGTTCTACATAACATGATAGAATCAACTATGACCCGCATCCATTTAAACTATCACTGCAAGATTGAATTACCCCTTTACCCCTTGTTCTCCCTATGGTTGGAGAATGGCGGTCGGCATGGTTTGAGGATTGTGTAAGAAATTTCAAATGTTGAAAGAAAAAACAGAAGTGTTGAATAAGGAAGTCTTTGGAAGGCTAGAAGAACCAATATCGAAGTCATGATCCAAGAATAGCATGGAAACTTTTCTCCTACAAGTGGACTGCATTTACAGACTAGCTCTATGGGACCCACTTGAGTCGACCTTTGATCGGTGTAGCTGCTTTCACTCTTATCCATCGCAATCTGGTACCATACCCAATTTTATGCTCCTCAAATCTTTACTAGCCATCGGATAGTATCTTTTAAAAAAAATCCTCAGTTAAAAGACCGTTAAACTTTAAGGCTGTTAAATCTAGGGCTAGGATAATCCGATGGGGCTGGTTTTTTGCATGACCCTTAATCGTAAAGAGACCTTTCCATCTGTTCTGCCCCAATGATAGGAATGCTTCCAAGTGGGCCCCACGAGCTTGACTACATAGGCATAGTACGAGGTGTGCGTATTGGTGAAAATCTTCCATCATTGAAGAGGCCCAAGAATTATCTTGTTAGGAAAAGGGGAGAGAGGCACTCTCCGAAAAAGAAAGGGTTAAGGAGTATTTCTGTAAATTATTTTCAAAGGATAATGGAATTTACAATGCTTGATGGTATTAATTTTGGAGCTCTTTTTGTAGAGGAGGTAGCTTTATTGAAAAGAGAATTTATGTTTGAGGAGGTCGAAGAGATTATTAGGAAACCTTAATCTCAAAGTAGATTGGAAATTTTGAAAGACGATTTCATGGAGGACCTAAAGGAATTTTACTGACTGTAAATTGAAGAAGGGTGTAAATTCTACGTTTATAGCACGTCAGTCATCCCAAAGGTTAATAAACTAGAGGACATAAAATAATTTAGACCCATCATCTTGGTAGGATGCATTTATACTCTACCTAACAAGATTCATATGTAGTGAAGGCGCACAGACAATTGAGGGTTCCAAGTACGGATGAAGCAATTCATACCAAAGTGAAGAAGAAGGAAGGTCTATTGTTTAAAGTTGACATGGAAATTGCATTTGATCACGTAGATTGGGAATTCATACGCTACGCCTACATGCTGCATAGAACCATTAGTGGGTTATATATATGTATGTATGTATAGAGTAATGCTCCTGTACAAGCTTCCCTTACCATCTTACGGTACAAGCCACATCGTAGAGCCCCCTTTTGGTTCATCTAAGAGGACCATCCAAACCTACCCCCATGCCCCTTTTACACGGGTCCCATAGGTTTGATAGATCCAAATGGAGTAGACCACTGGATCGAGGGTCAATTTTATTATTATATATAACTCCATTAAACTTGTGGACCACAGATGAATGGGTTAAAGGTATTAGATTGACTTCAAATTTATACCTCTCATGTTGCTAACCGATACACCCAAATTGCCTGGGCATTAAGGGTGCGGCAAACTAACCACCTAATAGAACCCACTTGGATCCCCCCCCCCGCCCCCCCCCCCCCCCCCCCCCCCCCCCCCCACCAATTAGTGGGGTCCCAAGTGGGCCCCATGAGGTGGCTTGTATTGTAAGACGACAAGGGAAGCTTGTACAGGAGCATTACTCATATATATATATATATATATATGGGGAGCACTACACAACGCCTTGGGCATTATTTAAGAGAAAACGCCCCTCCCAGTTAGGCCCACTGGGATGCATGATGATCATGAAAGTCCATTGGATGGAAAGATCCATGTGAGGCTAGCTATATGCAAAATCTTGAGTCCATAAGATCATCCTGACCTTTTGATCCATGGCTCTAAAATTCAATGGGTTAGAGGCATCATTTTATTATTATTTCAATCCAGTGGTGAGGAAAAGTTAGAAGAGTGTCAAACTTGGGCTTATGACTATTCGGGGGGGAGGGAGGGGTGTGAAAAGACTAGATTGACTCAATGGGCCCCATGACCACGAAAACGAGGGGCGGAAAAAGGGGTGTTTTTAAAGTGGGGTGTTTTTTAGTATGACAGGCATTTAAGTGGTTTTTATTATCATAAATGTGCCTCATTAAGGAGCTTTCGCAAAAGTGCCATGTATGCTTTCCTGAATGGAGGAATGAAAGGGGCGTGAATGTATTAATCATGCCCGGGCGCTATGTAGCCTTGCCAATATATATGAGCATCCTCAACTCAGCTCAAGCGGGCAGGAGGAAATCCATCCGCTTGCATGTGTGGGGCCCACCTTTGGTCCATCCAAGTGGACCAAAACCCCCATAGTTCAAGGGTCCCACCAACTTTGACCCATGCGAATGGACTATATACCATTGAACTTGTGGTCCTGGATGAAGATGATATGATGATTGGATGAGGCTAATGTTTTGTACATAAGATGGGTCTAGGTAGATCTTTAAATCCTCCCCAACCCTATCCCCATTGGGCCCCAAGGTGGGCACGCAAGGGAGGAGGCCTATATATATTTATATATATGGGAGGTGCTCCTATGAGAACATCTCTCACCTTATTATGAGAGATAAGGTGGGGGCCCTCGCATCCATATCCAATGCCAACAACTTAAATGGGGGGGGGGGTGTTGTTTCAATAAAAGAATGCTTTCTTTAGATTTCTTCTTGGTTTTGCTCCCTTTGGCGATGTTTTAACCTTTTAGGGATAAAGTGATCCTCTTTCCCCTATTCAAGATAGTGGTTGAAAGCTTGGGGGAACTGGTGAAGAGAACTAACAGTGAAGATATGGTAAGAATGTTTGAGTTGAGGATTGTTCATGTGGATGTGAAGTTTTTGGTGTAAAGAGGGGATTAAATGGCATTTTAGGAGGATCCATGGGAAGCGAATGGGTCCTTTATGGTTAGGTACCTACATGTGTACAAATATGTCTTCATTTGTTACTGTTATGAGCCCTTCTATGTTATTTTAATTTTTTTGGAGTGGGGAGATTTAGCATAATCTATTCCTTTCAGAAGGAATTTGTCAGAGTCAGTCAACTACAAGTCACTACTTTTATCTCTTAACTACGCTTTATTTGTGGGGACTATTAGGATTCGAAAATTTGTAAGCAGGAGCCATTAGGAGTGTTCAACAAGGTCTTTCTTTGTTGCTCTCATCAATATCCATACTGCCTTCCCTCGTTCTTCTATGTGGTTTGGGCTGGCTCCTCTTAAAGTGGAGGCTTTTGTTGGTGAGCGGTTGCATGGAAGGTGCTTACAAGGATGAATCTGAGAATAATAGGGATTATTCCACCAACGATGTTATTTTCTTTTCCTTTGTGTGAGGCAAAAGATGAAGACTTCGGCCATCTTTTTGACTAATGCCTTTTGCTTACCAGCTATGACAAAAAGTTGTTCCTTTTTGCACATGATATGAATGCCCCTAAGAGGTTGAAAGTGTTATGGAAAGTTTGAAGTTGGCTTTCTATGTTGTAGTGAACCCAAGTTTCTTTCTAATTAAGACTTTCTATTTTGGCATTAGTGTTTGAGTTTTATTAGGAGTGTGACTTTCTAATTACAGAACTCACCAACTCTATATATGTAAAGAACTAGTGTGTGAGAGCCTTGAGAGAGCATGTGCATCGTCGTAGAGTGAATGCTCTTGAAGTTCTAGAGGTTTTGTGAGTGCTAGTGTTGTGTGCGTGAGAGAAAGAAAGTCTCTTGTAATGTTCTCGAGTTATCAGCAAAGAAGGAAGCCTGGATTGTTGCCTCATGGACTTCAGCAACCAGCCGAAGAAAGCCTGGATTGTTGCCTCATGGACATAGGCAACTAGCCGAATCGTGTAAATCTTGGTGTCTCCTTCTCTTGATTTATTTTATTTCCTTGTTTATTTTAGATCTTGTGCATTTCCGCTGCGTGGATTTCCGCAACAAAAAGATGTGATTTTTCCTGGGGAGCATACTTGTATCAAACACAAGGAAAAGACATACACAAGCTGATGTCATAAGTGACTATATGGTCTTATCTGGAAGGAAAGAATAATAGAATTTTCATCCATACAAAAAAAATATTCTGATGAAAGCTTGGGCATTTTGTTGGGTCAGGAGGAATCGCTTATGGAAATAAATAAATTTAGAGAGAGAGAGAGAGAGAGAGAGAGAGAGAGAGAGAGAGAGAGAGAGAGAGAGAGAGAGCTGCCACATCCGGTCTGGTAAAGTTCAATTTGGATGGTGTGGCAAGGGGTAATCGAAGGCAAGCAGGAACTGGATGGTTAGTTAGGAATAGTGCAAGACAAACATTACGCAGATTTTCTGGTGCAGTGAGCTTGAAGTAAATATAATGAAGCGGAAGACTTTGCAAGTAGAGTCATGGCAGCCTGATTGTTGAAACTGATTCCCCCCCAAAAAAAAAAAAAAAAAAAACAAAAAACAAAAAAAAAAAACAATCAGTTGGGCCAAGAGAAGAGGAGAAACACCATGGAGATTAGCATTCATCTTAGGGAGCTATAGGATCCTAAGGATTGCATGAATGTGGTTTTTTGCATGTGCATTGTGATGGTGATTAAGAAGCAGATACATTGACGAAACAAGGAGTGGATTTGAATTCTCTAAAACAAGACTTCTGCCTGTCTATTTATCTCTTCTTTGGAACTCCTTTGACCACTCCACTTAAAACAAGGACAGAAGGTACAAAGTTTTTGGGTTCTCTAGCATTAAAAATCATATCAAAGACACCGATGTGAAGATCTAAAACAAGAAGCGAAGTCATTAGTTAGCTATTTGCTTCTAGGTTTTTTCAAGGTAAGAAAAGCTCGAAAATCAGTGCTTAGTTTTTTCTTATTAGTTTGAATAGCGATCAGTTGTAAACCACAACTTACATGTTAGGAGCATAGCATAGCCCATAGGTACAAATCTTTCCATTTATTGCCTCATTCATGAATCACAATTCATGAAGTCACTAGTCAAGAGTCACCTCATTCAATTTACTAATCACTAAGGAGTAATCAGTCGCCGATGAGTTATTGAATGTTGACTTGTAAGTAGTACCAATAAGTGCTAAGTATTTACTACTCTAATACTAATTGGTCAGTGATAGAGACATTCAAGAATAAAGAAGGGAACTACAAACTATGGAGACAATATAGGAAAAATATATTAGATTCCAAGTCAAACCACACTAATCCATACAAAAGAACACCCTACAATACAGAAGGACAAAAAACTAGTAACAAATGTACTCTATATCGGCTGATATTTTGAACCATGACAAAAAAACCCAGTACTGTTGATACAGCCACTAATATATTATTATCACACCAAATGGGGCGAATATGTTCTGATATTTTGAACAGTGACATTTTTTTATCTTATATTTTTATCATTCAGATTGTTGTTCTTATGGGCCAATATTTTGATGGGGGATTGCCCTGAAATCTCCCTGATTTTAAGATCCTAATTGGCCTAGAAATAAATGGTTGAGAGCTGAGACATGATAAAGGAATGTGATAAAGGTCCGCATCCAACAGAAAGTTAGGCAAGAGTTTGTAGGGTTGGGATTTTTCTATCTGGATGTTTTTCAGGTCATCTGTTACTTGGGTGGGAACCAATCAAATCAACTGTCTATCATAAAACCATGGGCCATGTCTGTAAAGAGATCTGCTTTGCATCAAACTATAGACCGGATGAGGCTTAATGCCTCATGATTCCTTGACTTACTGTATTAGATGTTGGAATGCTTTTCCCTTCCTTTCTTTATTAATGCACTCGAGGCTTTTCCATTGAGTCAGCTCAGTGGGTATGGATTCTACCCAGCGAATTATGAAGCTACACGATCTCATATTTTTTACTTGACTAGTTGGTCAGAACAGTGAGTGTGAACTTACTGGTTGCATTAATCCTATTATATGTTTACTAAGACATCTCTTACTGTTTTCACAGTGCATGCGTTACATCATGCTCATTCTCTCAGAAATTGATTGTCCAATTGACTTTATTGCTGCAGAGACAGGTATTTGTTTTCACATGAATTTGTTTCCTTCAGGAAATCAGCAGGGTTTAATATTGGCAAACGAACTCCAGGAGCAGAAGGCCATTCTTGGTAAATGTATTAAGCAACTTGGAAGTGTTGAAGCAAAAAGGGCAACCATGGTTGCTAAACTGAAGGAGGCAATTCAGGAACAGGTATGGTTTCAGACTCTTCCTTTTGTCACCATTTAATTTTAGCCCAAACCTTGGAACTCCTTGTACTGCTAATATTTCTTAAATCTAAGGGTGCATTTGGATTGTGTCCGCATCATGATTGGTTTGAATATTAATGCAGAACTGATGGTCATCTTCTCCTCTGTGAGTTTGAGGCAACTATGTCAATGAGAAAGCACATAAGATGGGGATTTTTTGTTCGTTTTGAACCTCAAATCATTATCAGCATCAAATCCTGATATTGATTTTGGGTGGAAATTTTAGGCAAAAGAAATATATTTTCCTTCCTTATCTTTGTTTTAGTTTTGTGCCAACTTACAGAGTGGAACAAGTAACCATCCATTCTGCCATCCTATCTAAAACACTGGTGAATAAGGGCACATCCTATGCACCCTAAGACTTGGGTAATCATTTATTCTTACCACAAATGGTTTTCAGGAGACAAAGCTGGAGCTTGTGCGCACTCAATTGCAAGTAAGAATCACGATATTCTCTCTTTTCCTTATAGAGAAGGGTTATTGCTCTTTAAGGCAACAATTGATAGAACATCTACAAGGCATCAGCATGTGCCTATTGCTGTCACCATTATAAAGATCAATTGAGTTTCCTACAGTTACTGATGTTTAGCATTATTAAGAAAGGTCTCATAATAGACCATTCTGGATATACTTTTGTATTCATGAACCTCTCGCACTGCAATACAGTAAGGTATTTGATTCTTTAGGATTCTTGCACAGTGCTACAGTTAGACATCTAGTGCATTGTGCTCACATTCCCCTCATGGCATGCCTACAATGCCTTAGTTGCATCGGCTAGGCATTTCCCCTGATAAAGGAGGTGTGTAGCTTGAGCACTTGCAGCTTTCCTGATAACCTTAAGTCACTCTTGCAAGCAAGTGCTGTGGCCAACCAAAAGAAAGAAAAGGTTTTCCCCATACGTTGAGAATCCTGATGGTCCATGATTAGGACTATTGATTGGTTTGGTCTCACTGGATTAGCCATTGGAGAAAAAACTCGCAAACTATCCCATCTGTTCAAATGGACCTATCAACCACATATGATTTTGCAAGCATTAGTTCATACTGCAGCATTTTGTGATACATGCAATGAATGGTTTGGACAGTAGACAATCATGCCACCTGACCAAATTGGGTGCAGTTCACTCAACTGATTACCAGAACACCGCAGAAGTTCTTCTTCAAAATTGCAATCAAAATAATTCTATAGTGAAAAAATGTAATCAAATTGATAAACCACTTGGTGTGACATACATGGGCCCATCTTCTTTTATCCAAATCATCCATGCAAATGAAAGGCTATGGTTTAAGTTAATTGCTGGTGTGGTTCCTAGGTTGCTGAAGCTCAGGTCCAGCAAACTATCAGCATTGAGCAAAGGCTTTCTTCAGGTCCAGCTTCTGGCCCTGGTACCACCACAATGATATCAACAACAGAATCAGCAACTGCAGCAGAGCCCAGCCCACCTCCAAGCCAAGTGATCCACACCCCTCAACCTCCACCCCTACCTGCGACTTCCTTTGCTAATTCAAAAACTACCACAGATGAAGAGCGTAAGAGAACTGCAGCTGCTATTGCTGCCCAACTCACTGCATCAACATCAGGGGCTCAAATCCTGACTACAGCTATGGCGTATATGGCTGCTAAAGAAGCCGCCTCCACAAATTGTGGCCTAAATATCAGTAGCTTTGCAAACAGCTTTCCTGACCATCTAACAGGAAAAAAATGCAAAATTGAAAGCCCAATGCCCATTCCTAACATCAGCAGTGGCTACTTTGGACCCGTTCAGCAGCAACAACAACTGGGCTCGCTCTACTTCACTCCTGTACAAGCTTCTGGTGCAAGCATGCAGTTCATGTCCCAAACCAACCAGCAGCAGCCTCCATTTGCTCCTTCTCCAACACTACCCCCAATGCTGCAACCTGCACAGCAGTATGTACAATCCAGAGTGTCGGCTGGGGCTTGGGCTGGGGTGGGGGCCGTCCATTATGGGTATGGGGGCAACAGCCAACCACCACCTCTATCCAATCATACAATGGGCTGGGTACCACAACCACAGCCAGAGCAGCAGCATTCAGTGCCAACAGGGTATTATCAGTCACCAACTATTGGATTCTATTGGTAAAGCCTTGTGCCCGCTCCACCATTTCCTCAGCTGCGAAGTCATCTAGGACCATCCTACCAGCCATGGGTTCGCATGTCAGACCTTGAATGTTATACCATGTAAGTTAAATAATTTTTCTTTCCTAGAATTAGGCCATCATGGTTAAGAAAAACAGTACTACACAGAGCCATGTTGTCAGCACCTGAGCACCCTGATGTTCAAGAGCATGATGGTTGTTACTAAACTAGCTAGCCTGTTTGTTTCATGTAATTGAATTCCTAGGAATCCAAAGACTTTGTACAAGTAGTTAAAAACAAAGAGTTAAAGGTGAATACCTAAAAATGACCATTAAATAATCTCCTTTTTAATGGAATTTGAATCATGGGAAGATGAGAAATGAATACCTGACCATCATCCTAGTAATTTAAGTCCTAAGGAAAGTCAAGATTCCTCCTATATTGCTATCTTATATTCTTCATCCCTCATCTCTTTGATAATCCTTCAGTGAAGCTAATTTGACCATGAATTCATATGCATCTATGCAAACAAACAGGTCTAAGCTTTCCATGTGGAATTTATCTTTATTTAGAGAGTTCTCTTCTAACAGTTTGGCATCTGAATTTCCTGTTCATTTTAAGGGCCAAGTCCTAGGGGCCTGTTTAATTCTTCAAATGCAGGTAACTAAGATTTTTTTTTTTTTTTTGGTTCTTGTGCCTACATTAAGGGCTGGAACTCACACACGCTCCCTCACACACCCATGTCCCTGACCAGCTAAGCTAACTCTAGTTGCCTGTAAATAATATTTTTCTTGCTCTTGTCCATAACTAAATTTGGGGAAGAACTTAACAGGTAACAAAACTTACTACAGTAAAAAAAAAAAAAAAAAAAAAAAAAAAAAAAAAAAAAAAAAAAACCCTACTACTGGGAGCTGAGTTCCAAGGATCTGTACAGTGTCGAAGCCTCACACGGAAAAAAAGTATACAGGGACTTGTACATGCTTTATTTAGGTCAGTACAGAAAATCAGAAATAGTACAACTGACCCTACCTTATTGAAATCCAAGCCTTTCATCCAGTGGGCCCATCATCCCATGTCCTATTATCTCCTTTACTATATGATCTTAGCCATCTCCTGTGGTGACCAGCAGATGGACTTAGCGAACTGTTCACTTTTAACAAGGGCCGCAGTTTTAGGTTAGGATTATCTGATGGAGGAGGACATTGGTCTTTCTTCCTTTAATGATACCTTTAATGTTGGCCTTTCTGATCCCCTTTAGTTGGGATTAATCAAGTTTGCAGGGCCAAACAAATGGCTTTTCTTATCTCTGAATAGACTACAAATGAGGCCCTCTTTGTGTGATCTCCTAAGATTCCTTTAAGAATTGAGCTTTTATCAAAGGTTTCAACAGTGAAGGATGAAGGTGGAGATTTGTTTAAACCAAAATGGTTGCCTGTAATTGGTTTTCTAGAGTGACCGATTACTGATAGTTAAAAGTAACTTGATTGGAGAACAAGGGGCTGCCCAATTGGTTGCTCACCCCACCCCGCCTCTCGCCCAGATGATCAGGGATTGATTCATGAGTCTCTCCCACCCTACATGTTTGAGTATCCTCACCTCGCATGTGCAGATGGTTTCTCTATGGTTCCAGCTCCCTTGGCTAGGGTGCCAAAAAATGTAATTACTCACAAAAATTAACTTGAATATGGGGGGCAACCAAGTTCCAAGATCCAATGAGGCTCAAGAATTTTGTACCCTCCGAATCTCCACCTTGGCCCTTCAATGCCCCCTCTTTAAGCCTCCCAGTCACTTTTGTTTGCGTGGTTTGTCCTCAAGAAGAAGAAGATCAATCACATGCCACATGTGATTGAGATAGGATTGAATGGTATTGCATGTGATCGCTTATTGCCATTGCTCTTCTCACTGGCTTATGACAGATTGGAGGCTGAATTCACATGCCATAGTTTATAATATGTAATAGAAAAAATAATAGAAAAAGCAACTGCTTTCAATACATGATTCTTCTGCTTCAGTGATGGTGAAGACATGTAATAGATAACCTGAAGCAAGTGGGACAAGTACAAGGTTCTGCTGCATGTCACATGAAGGCCATGTCGAACCACCTTATGCCATCTAATGTCTACAGTAGGATCTAAGTGGGATTAATGGTTCCTCTGTGGATTATTGGGTGGGGCCCACATGGGTACAATATGATGATCGCAATCATCCATTTAAGAGCCCCAAAGTTAATCGTTAAAGAAATGTGGAACCTTCAGATCACTGGATCGTAGTTAGTTGTGGTTTGTGGGGGTTGCGATTTGCTTAATATGCAGAGGTCCTGGTTTACTTCCTTAGTTGGATTGCATGATTCATTGGTTCCGGTTCAATATCATTTTTGGGTTTCTTGCAAGACAGTCTTTTCAAGGCTATTAGTGATCTCATCTTCATCTTAGTTTATGAAAAATATATTTATATTGTCAAACAATAAAGTCAACTATATAGCAAGATCTCAACCATCCGTTTTTTTTTTTTTTTTTTTACTTTTCTCCCTGTAAATTACGGATGATTGATGGATTTTCGTAATCTTTTATTTCCTTAATGATCGACTTGTTGGATCGCAAAACATTAAAGCCCACTGGTACGAACCTGTTCCCAGCCCATGATTTCAATGGACAGAAGAATCTAGTTCACAGATGATAGTGTAGTATAACCTGAATCAGACTGAACCGGGCGTTTGACCCGGTTGGATTGCAATGGACCTTATAGATAAAACCATACATGTGAGAGCCCCTGAACCCTGAACAAAAATTGGTTATAAGAAAAATGACTTCCTTAACTGAGTGCTCAAGATTTAAATTTACCAACAATTCATTGTCATGACCCAAATCAGCTCAAACAAGAACTAAGAGCTCTTGGAAGGTGCTCATTGTTGCAGCCAAAAGCATCTTGTGGTCAGTGAAATTTCAGTGCTTCCGGAGTGGCTTTTCAAGTACAATATACTTGAAACAATAGGAGGTGCAACCATACAATCTGTTTGAAGAAAATGTCTTTTTTATGGAGGATTACTTAGACTAGTACTTCTACAATCAAGTAAAGCAAATTTACATAATAGGCTGTGGGAAAGAGAACCAATAGATTTAAGTACTTGAAGCCCATTGGGTAGAGAATTTTATCTCCATTTTTGCTTCATTTTTATTGTATTATGCAGTTGCAGACACCCTTTCATTGAGTGCATGCTCTAAAACACATGTGAATATCATTGTTCTGTATATATTTATAAATACATATATCACTTCTTACAATAGATCACAATAACACTCATCCACCTCCTCTAAAGATATATATATAAAGAACAGAAGAAATGAAATCTCACAGATCGAACTCTCCTACTCTGTAAATGTAATAAACCAAATACTACAAAATTAAGAAAAGAGAAGGTTTCCTTCTCTTTTTTTCATTTCTTTCCTCATCTGCTCCTAATAAGAAGAATGAATAGATTGGGCGTGACTACTTGTTCTGTGTCGGGTTGGGAGCACTCGGCGGTACTGTCCGTAAACTCGCTTCCACAGCTTTCTTGGGCTCTTCTGTTCTTGTTTGCAAGCTCTTGAGATTTGTTGACCCTGAAGCTATAGAAAGTAGCAATCTTCTTGGTGGTTGTCTTTCTCTTAGGTTTCTTCTTTCAAAGGGTTGAGATGAAAGGGAGCATATAAGGAAATGAATGAGAAACAATGAGGTAATAGCAACTAAAGGTTTGGAACTGCCTTTCATGGTCTTGCGTGCAAGGAAATGAAAAGAGAGAGATTATGCGAAGATGGAAGTGCAGTTGCTTTAAATGAGATGTTTGAGAGTTATTTTATACTATTATAAATACTCGTAAGGTTATATGTGTTTTTTACTCTTTACTTGTATGGTATGTGCAACTTTTAAAAGAAAACCTTTTAGCTGTCTTTAGGACTGCGGGAGGAAATACATCTATCACCATCATGACTATATAAATATATATATATATATATATCAAAAACTCCCCTATCTCAAAAAGGGAGTTTTTGCCCCTATTAATAGATAATGATTTATTAGTATTTTAAGAGATCCACCTTTGTGGAAGAATATTTAAGAGAGAGAATCGGATATGTGTATCACTGATGACACGTGTTACACTTTTAGTAGGTAAAAGAGGGTGTGTTTTTTTTAGAAAAACGCCTCGAGAGTTTTGTAGCGTAACTCATATATATATTGAAAAAGTGTAGAGTAAACAACATGTTATAAAGACAAAACAATGAAAAATGAGAATACTATAACAAACTAATCAAAACAAAGGAAACGACAGGAAAAAGGAAAGGAATTAAACAGCGGTTTTGGAGTCTTGCTTGGACAATCCCAATACCTGATAATGCTCTCCCTGCAATTCTGAAATATCCTAGTGAAATATTTCCATAATAGTACTTTGCTTGCATAATTTACTTTCGAACAGATAAAAAGGGTAATTTCATTTACAGCTGACATGAGGTTAATGACAGTATTTCTAATATGTTGGAACGTGGGAGCAGCTCATCATGTGATGCTCAATTTACTACTACACATCTCTAGCTTATTTGCAATCCTTAGGCTTTAAAATATAGATGGATCATGTCATCAGGCACGTGATATGAAATCAGCCACCTTGTTGGTTTGTACTCCTCTGTTTTGTTTAGTCTTTAGTACTGCTAAATCTAGCATTTGGGCTAATTTTTAGTTGGGTTTTGGCTAACTTTCCAGTGCATTATAGTTATCACTCCCCTTCTAGGAAAACACCTTGCTACAGACATGTTCTTGAACTTTCATGGATCAACAATAATGTGCAAAAGCCAACCTCTAGCTGTTTTGGCTTACTTTTGTTGGAATATCTAGTGCATCATAGTAACTACCACCAATACCTTCCTGAAAAAAGCCTTGCTACCGATCCTGTTGGTTAAACTTTCATGGGTTGCTGAAAATGTGCAGAAGCCCTATTATTTCAGACATTCTTGAGTCTAGACCCAAGATATGAGCTAAAAACGGGCCGTATCATGCTTGAATTTGGTGACAACTTTCAATGTTGACTCCGTTTCGAAAAAAAAACCCTCCAATGTTGACTCAGTTTATTACTTATCTTGGAAATGGACTAAGATATCTCAGACTGGGTGGTCAGCATTGTTAAAAGTTAAAGCAAAAGCCGAGTCAATGAACTAGCTCCTCTTGTTTGAGGTCGAATCAAGTCGTGTATCAGTCTTAACTGTCGTGATATTTTAGGAGACAAATGCACAGGTATTACAAGGTCCAACAGATTTCCTACATTCAAAATATCATAAATACAGCAATTATAGAGCAAACATGCCCCATGTGATTTGATCAACTTGACCTTAAATTGAGGATAAACTAAATCTTGTATGGGATTTGCCTCATGTCAGCACATTGCTGAGTCAACCAGGGTGACTTGGACTGGATTAAATAATGTTTAAAAACAAATAGACAAAAAGTATCACACTGATTTTAAGAACTTTCCAGATGCCATAACATATTTCAGATTTCATGTTCCTAGTGATAATGCACCAGTGATCTATCCTAATGTTTGAAGAGAAGTACAGGGTCTTGAGCCTCAGCATGTGTATGGCAGTATGGGTCACTAAATTTTGTACATGTGGGGCAATTTATTCAGTGGCCCGGACCATTTGTCTGATTGGCTCATCTTGGGTGAGAGATGGCTCAAAGATTTCCATTATTCAAACATCCTAATCTGTCAATTAGTGGTCTGCAATAGAGAGTGAAGAGAACACACGACAGTCCAGAAGAAAGGCTCAAGAATAGTAGATTACAATCTTCCGATCGGGGAGGTTTTGGGTTGATCATGTCAACGGTAGGTCCCGCCATGATATGACGTAGGTAAATATACCATGGGCCCTGCTTATGCATACACTAGCCCTCTACCCCCTTAATAATTTTAAATTCAGTTGGGTCAGATGAAATGAAGCTCTTTAAAGTACTCCATTGTGACTGGAATGTGAAGGAGCCCCTTGTTTTTCCAAGATTCAAATATGGGTAGAAATTGAATGTGGATTTCAATAACTAGGGTTTTTATTATTATTTTTTTTTTTATAAGAACCCCACATAGTCAAACCCATCACCCATCTTTGGAGATGAATTAACAAATTAACTTCCCTAAAATAATTGCTTCTCATCTACCTAGTTTTGTAACTTTGTATGATGTGGCCATCTTTTTTTTTTTTTCAAGATGTGGGATCACTTCATTTATATAGTCAAAGATCCATCTCCTTCAAGTGGTGTAAATGACTCTTAAGGATAAGATTTACAGATATGATCATTGTATTTTACTTCTGGAAAGTTGAATATGAGAGAAGGCTTTGTCCCGTTGTTTTGAAGCTTTTCATGGTGCTCAGATTCATAACACATGGGGGAGAGAGAAAAATACTATCCTCCCACCAGAGGATATACAATATTTTAAAGCATCTAGTTTGTAATTGTGAGCCTCAGGTCTGCTGACCCAAACTGTTGATCTAATTAACCATCATGGAACCAGATGGTCTAAGATAGATAAGCATAAAAAGGGTGGCATCGCTTAGACTGAGGAGGTCAATGAAGGAATGTTGATATGTTTCAACTCCCAAACTGTTTATCATTTTGTCAATCCAGAGAGTGGCCATGGCCAACCAATGGTCCCACTTTGTTAATCTATGTGCTAAAGGATGCTATGCCTAGATATTGGGTCCAGAATCATGTAATTCCTCCAGATAGTCAAGATCATGTAATTTCTTCACACGGGTGTATGGGGATCTTTCTTGGAAATTCTTCGCATCTGATCCATAAGCACAACAGCCATCAGAGATCAGACATAAACAGGAATTTCAATTACCTTTACATCTGCCCGTGGTCCACATACCTAAAGAGATTTTTCAGCTCTATCAACTGCACATAGGGCTAGATCTCTGTGAATTGAGCTAAGAGTTGCCAGATGGACCCTCTAAAGCGTCTAAACAACTTACATCTGATTCAATTTTCTTGCTCATTTGGCTATGACTGGTTCAGTGGTACTGCATAGTTACTTCACTTGTACTCATTGTAAGTTTGTAACCTATGATGCCCAGATATGGCATGAATAAATGCACCACGGATACACGAGGATGGAGCATTTTGCATATAAAAATAAACTATGGATATGATATAGATACATTGTCTGTTTTTAAGTGTCTGGCTATATCATAGAATGTACTTCTGCACAGGGCTTAGTACTGACATTGATACAATAATTTTAGACATCTTCCTCAGCAGTGAAATTTTATAGGAATGTAACACATAATAACCTTAGTAACTCTATTACCAAAAAAAAACCATAGTAACTATTAAGACAACAGACGTTTTTCATGCACCCAAGTGCCTCAAATAGATTTAAAAAAAAAAGGAAGCAAAAGCACAGGTATTTTTAGTAGGTAATGGGCATCCAAGTGACCATGATATGATACATGTATTGCTCATGACATGGTAATACAGAAATTCTACTTTCAACTAAAAAGACCATTTCTTTTTCATCCATAAACAGCCTTTTAAAGCATCCTGCATCTACTCAGACATGCAATACATCTACCACTTGTACATATATTAGTACAAAATGGCCTCCAAAAATTAAAGTACTTTGGACCTGGATACAGGCACAAAGCCAATCTCTGGTATGTGCCTAGATGCAACTAGGCCAATTTTGTGTGGAGAAACTGTGGGTTATAGAATAAGCTTTATTTAGCCAAAGCTCGTGAATTAATTGTGCAAGTCATTAAGTGCCCTTCTGGCAGCTTTTATTCATTTGGGAGCTACCTTTGGGATAAGCCTCCTTCTGATGGGCCCTCTCTCCAAGCAACCATGGTGTAAGCATTACGTTGGCCCCTTGTATGCCTCATTTTGCAGCCTTGTATGAATGTCCAAGTATAAATAGTTCCTCCACATGTGATATAAACTCGGTATGTCCCCATCTCAAGAACGGAGAAATGTAAGTTAGGGTCAAACAAGCACTGCAACTATAAAAAAAGTACTTAACCAAAATGTGAGTTACTTTCATGTGTACCCAAATGTGAGTTACCTTCATGTGAAAGCAGCACTTGACCTGCCCTGCCTCACTCAGGCACTAAGGGCCTGGTTGCTTCATTTAATTGAGTTCCTAGCAATTCTAAGACTCTAGATTCCAATAGAATTGGTTAATACTAAGAATCAAAGCTGAATATTCTAAAATGACTGTCAAATAACCTTCCAATTTATGACAATTGAATCAATGAAAAATGAAAAATGAATGCCTTGCCATCACCCTAGTAATCAAGTCCTAAGAAAGTCCAGTCTGTGTACACATTACTACCTTATATTTTCACCTCTCTCCTATTTAATTATCCTTCGTGGAGCTCATTGGACCATGAATTTCTATGTATTAGAGTCCCTTGTATGTCTATCCAAACAAGCAGGCCTAAGTAAACTAAGGTATAAGTCGTTAACTACTTACATGCACTTAAGATTCAATAAAGGGAAACACATCCATGACACCCTTTCTTTCCCTCCATTTGGTTCTGTCAATTACACAAACACCCTTGGTGTGAAAGATAATATCAAACTCTGGATCCTTGGGTGCTTTGACTTGGAGAAATCCTTAGTTAAGTGGGGGAACTCCACATCAAAGGCCACCAATAGAAGATCCCTGTGACTCAAAATAAACTCCCTCTGTCCTATGGGTGTATTCTCAAATCTTACTCCAATAGGAGTTGGTTCCCCACTCTAAGATTTACCCTGTGATTTAAAATATGATTATTTAATCTTATGGAAGCTCGGAGGGTGTAGGAGAATCGATCTGGTTGTCTACGTGAGGAAAATGATCTATGCATTTTTATTTCATTTTTTGTATTGTTTCATATACTCTTTAGGTTGAGACTTTTTTATAGGATGTGTTTGGATGCATAGCAAATTGCAATTGATTTGAACTTGTCAGTAGGGCAGCGTACAGTTGGTTGGAACATGTGATTTGGAGACATCTAAAAGCATTGTTGAGTTTTTTTTTTCTGTTTGGTATTCTTTTTTAATTTTGGGTTTTAAGTTGATTCACCTATTTGTTCAGCTGGGAATTCTTAGTAATCTTTTAGTTTTAATTGTGCATCTTTCTTGATTTTCATTTGTTTTAGTTCATGTAGTAATTATGACTTTCAAGAAAATATCAAAATTGTTTGGTTGATTATAGTCATTGTTAAAGACGGTCAAAATCTAGTACACCCATTATGTGCTTCATTTAGAGGACCTGTCTCCCTAAAAGGGAGGATATCTTACCATAGTGCTAGTGAGGGTGGTAGGAAAAAAATGGTTTGGAACTTGTGATTTATGTTTGGCTTTTGAAATTTGAATGACCTTAATTTCTGGACTTTTCTCACTTGATTTCATAAAATAATTATTAAGAAGAGAATGGAAAGATAATAATGATTTTTACTTTTGGGCCTTTTGATTGATACTATGTTATTCACACTTCTAAGAAGCAGGTTTTAGTACTATCGTTTTAGCTTTGTTCCGAAAATCAGGCTAACTCATAAATTTCGATTTTCACTTTTCGCTCATAAAATCAATGGAGGCCGTGTATTTGCCAAAAAATTTCAAGTAAAATGCTAGTTAGTACCTTTTTCTCCTTATACTAATGAATAGGTACCTGACTTAATACTTGGATCAAGTGATTGTTAGGTCATTTAGCGAGTTTTTAAGTGTCAAATTTGAAGCATGCATTGGTTGCCTTCTAGTTAGTCATGCTTTTGTATTTTTGAACCTTTTTAGCTTTACATTTCATTTTGCTTGTAAAAAATTTGCATTTTTGATTGAAAGATTTGCAAATAAGGCCTTAAGTTTTTGTTTTGTTTCAAAAAAGGACACAAGTTTTTAAAAAATTTGAAATAAGTCTCTAAGTTTTTCAAAAAGTTTTCAATTAAGGACATCAATCCATTTAAAGATATTTTTCTACAAAATTCTCTCTTAGATTTTTTAAAAATAGCTAAAATACCCTTCATTGAAATAAAACTCTTATTCACTTTCTCTATAATTTCCTCCTTTCCTTCACCGATGTCCTCACGTTAATCAATAACAACTAACAACCCCACAACGATTAGCTGCATATTGTGGTTGCAAAAACTATATCATGGTTTTTAATGAAAGGTAGTTTGGGTGTTTTAAAAAAAAATTGAGGGGAAAAATCAGTAGAAAATACCTTTAGATGACTTGATATCCTTAATTGAATATTTATTGAAAAAACTAGGGACTAATTTGAAAAGTTTTCAAACCGACGTCCCTTATTTGACAATCTCCCTTTCCTATTTAAGGTCCGCCACAAAGATTCAGGAGAGCCTGCTGCTCTAACAGCGTAGGGTTGGGCCGGGGTTGGAGCTTTTTGAAGCAGATAGGCGATGATTTTACCCTCCACGTGACGCATTTTTCACTCTTGAGTGATCCTCTTCATCAACTGTCTCTCCTTTTCAGGTATCTCTCTTTCAGTAATTCTCTTCTTCGAGTTTCAAACTACTACTTCTTCTTCTTCTTCAAAGTTTCTAACGTGAACTGCTTGGGGAGTTTCTGGATGGGAAAAGAGAGAGAATGACGGAAGGGTCATCTTGGTAGGGAGGGTTTTGTTGGGTTGGGGGTTGTTGGTTGTATTTATACCTATGTCACTGAGTCTTTTTCGATTAAAACGTTCTGGTTTTGGTTGGGAAAATAAGCTAAATGTTCATTGATTCTAAGACAGAGTAGCAATTGGGTTTTTAAGTGTGTCTCTGATATTGGTATTGAATCGGATTGGTGGATACCGTAGGAGCAAACACCCCACCCCCACTCCAAAAAAAAGAGCATTTGGGTCGCATTGTTTTGGGGCCTACAGACTCACCCATCTGAGAAGAAGAAAAAAAAAAGGGTTATCCCTTCGATTTTTGAGATGTACCCATCTAAGTTATGTTCTTTTTTTGTGCTGAGGGGGTAAATCTTTAAGATATTGCTATTGTTGTTGTTGTTTGCATTTGAATTATGGTTTTGGTTTTGGAATTGACTATTTTTGTGCTTTTGGAGACACCCACCTAAGAACGGCTGTTCAATTTATGTTTTTGGTATTTGCTTCTTTTCTGTTCCTTTTTTCATTTTTTATTTTTCCTTTTTATTCATTAATTGAACTGTGAATGGATTTGCTCAAGTGTCAAGAGAATCAAGAGTAGATATGAGACTGACCATTGGTAGAGTTCCAACTGAACCAGAGCCAATGTAATCAATCATTCCTAGAAGCTCAATATAACTTTAATGATCTTGTGGCTGCTTGATGAGAAGCTGTAAATGGCAGCTGCTGATTAGTATTCACTCATACCATACATGGGCCTCATCCATCACGGAGCAAAAGGTTGAGGGCCAAAGCATTGTTTTGCCACATAAAATACCTTAATGTAAGTATGCAATAATGTTCAGGGCCTTTGGGCTGCCATCAGTCAGGGGTCTTTGATATATAATTTCCAGAATGAAGCATTTGTGTAATTGGCAAAACCACTGGGGCAGTGGCATTGGGTTGGGTCGGTTTTGGTTGGGATGACCTATAAGGGTAACTAAGTATTTTTTCCAATGCAAAACTGCCCCGTATAATTACCAGGCTGGAAATGTCAACCTGACATACCATTTGGTTCACAAGTTTATTAAAACCATGGGGGCAGGTTTAAACATATTTATCCACCAGTCTGGTTTGGGTGTGAAATGCTGTTGTATGGATTTGATCTACCAGTTATTAATACTTTCACAGATCATTTTAACCTTGGATCACCAGTTTGTGAATCTCACTTTTTGTTGACTTCGTTCTAGGGGATAATGAAGATTATAACGTATAATTCCTTGTTTTCAGTAGTCCTCAAATGAGATATTTTACCTGTGTACTGTTTCAGATGTCTTCTTCAGGAGATGAATCACCAGCACATGAATATATGAAGCTTGCCTTAGAGCAGGTATTCTCTTTAAACTCAATGACTATGTACCTTTGTCCAAGACAGAGACCATGCTTGAAAGTGGTGGAACTTGCTGTGACCTATTTTAAGAGATAATTGTGAGCCTTAGAGAATGAGGAAAATAATCTACCGAATGGGCAGATGCTTCATTCACTTATATAAACCAAGAAACTCAAATTTAAGTATGGACCATTTGGTTTTGGTCTTTATCTAATCATTCACATGTAAATCACAGTTCTCACTTCTCACCATCGAAGTCCATTTATATGATTGCCAGTATAGGTAGCTTTTTACTAATTGAACTGATTGGTTTAGATTGGACTTGTGACCCATTGTTTCAGTCAGGTCCAACCCAATCGTCCATTCTTAATCTTTTAAAACTCTAAGGGTGGATATATTGGTTTTATAACAAATGATTATGTAGCTGAATCCGGAGATGGGATAAGACTTCAGTTGTGATGATGATGTTGTTGACGATGATGGTAGCGTTGATGATGATAATGATGATGGTGATGGTGATGTTTATCTACACTGCTCCTAGTTTGTGATAAGATAAGAAAAATTCGCTGTGTGGCCCACCTCTTCTGTAGGTAGAGTATTGGGTCAATTTCAGCATTTCACTCAATGGTTTGACAAGAAGTGGGCCCATCTTGCATATTTGTTCCTTGTACAAGAAGTAGAGCATGTGAAGGTAGGCACTAGATGCCTAGAACTAAATGAACTGAACTGAGTCATCATCATCATTAAAGTCATAGCCCATCCATCATGCATATTTGTTCCCATAAGTAGAGTTTGTGAAGGTAGCTAGTAGATGCCCAGAACTAAATGAACTGAACTGAGTCATCTTCATCACTGTTATCATCAAAGCCATAGCCCATCTATGATCTATCTCAGGCATTGCGTGAGCTAGTATTCCACTCGCCCCATTTAGAAACATGTTTTGGGTAAAAGTTTTGAACCAAACCAAAATTCCAAATTATGAGCATGACAACTATGTTTTGTATCAATGCTTGCATCTTGGAATCGTTGTTTGTTATTTGTCTGTTACATGCTTTAAGTTCTTTTAATGTGCAACATTATATGAACATGGATGATATATTGAGTAGTTGAAGTCTTCTTCAAAGTTACTGTGATGATGATGTGGACAGTGAACTCGCTACATAAACTTTGATCCTTCGCAGATCAAGCCCAAATTCATACTGGTTTGCAATAGACAAACATAGTCTTCTTTTTTTCCTTTTATAATATAAAATTTTAAATGGGCTGGTCTCAGCCAATTCATGCTCGAGACAAGGCTATGTCAGCCTAAATGAGATTTTTTATTTTTTGGTAATTACCTAAGTGAGAGTTAAAGACACCAAGATGAAGTATTCAATACCCTTATGTTACCATCCTTGCATCTGATGTTTGTTTCTTTCTTATTTTTCACAGGCAAAGCTCGCCCTACACAACCTAGAAGTACCTGTTGGGTAAGCTCATTAGCATATGCTCGTTTTTATCTATTACCTGGGCATATGTATATCGATGCATCATTGTCATTTGTAGCCAGGCGAGTTTTGACGTATAGCTATTTTATGATGTTGCCTTTCTTCTTTTCCTAATCACTAGAGTGCATGGTATATTGGTTGTCTTGGTTAATGCTAAGGTTGTATGGAAAATTTTGCTAAATGATGGTTTACTTTCAGGGGGGTTATTCATGTGCATCCATCCCTCACCATATGGTAAGGGACAAACTTGATAGGGCCCACCTAGAGCCCCACCGATCATGGGACTTGTGGGGGTGGAAAGAGTCATCTTGGATGAGCCCATATATCAAGTTTGGGGTCAATCCCAAGTCTCTAACCCCTTCATTCATGGCCCACAAATTTAATGACTTTATATCAAAGAAAAAAATTGACCCTCGATCCAACGGTCCAATCCATTCGTATTAGTGAAAACTTAATTGACCATTGTAATTCTGGGGTCGTATGTGTGTGGATGGTTTGGATGGATCATAAAATTGGCCCCACTATGTTGTCCCTCACCATAATATGCCAAGGGATAGATGTGCATGAATATTTCCCTTTGAGGTTGGGGGGGGGGGGGGGGGGGGGGGTGGGAATTGGTTTTCTATTTTTATTTTATGCCAATAAAGAAACTTATTTAAATTACTTGTGAATTTTTTTATCTTTTTAAAATGTAGTAAGAATAAATGACATGATACCTTTTCTTTTCTTTTCTGTTTTCTTTTTTCTTTTGGGAGGGGGTTTGTGGTGCGGGGGTGGGTGTATAAAAACTAAAAAAGGATGTACTACTTGATACTGAAATTATGCACTACTGTCTTTAGTGATTGGTAGAGTTGTGCATTTGCATCTCAATGATGGAATTTTCAATGGTTCAAGTTACCCTAATTACCCACTCAATCTAGCCCAACTTGGATCTGTCTTTAGTGATTGGTAGAGTTGTGCATTTGCATATCAATGATGGAATTTTCAATGGTTCAAGTTACACTAATTACCCACTGAATCATCCAGTTTGGAACCCACTTTTGGGTTCATTTAGTCCAAGTCCCATGATCTTGACTAATGACTGGATTGGAGGAGTCATGCTGATCTGATCAGCTTACAATCTGTTCGCAGATAATGGTATGGGGGGAGGGAATTGGGTCAGGTTGGCCCAGTGGACCTGGTCAACTGAAATCCAGTTTGACCCTCAATAGTTACTTTGTTTCTTCTTTCTTCCTGTATATTCGCAGAGATTGTCCCTGCTTATAAGACTTATTTCAAAATTCCACACATTAAGTAGAAGTTGAGTTAGTTTACTTTTGTGCTCTCTTATAAACATACTGGTCCGAAAGTAACTCCTACCAAAATGACAAACACTATTCCATAGAGCAACATTAAATATGCATACAACGAAAGTGACACTGATTAACAAGTAGGGGTTTACAAATTTAGGCCTCGACAAGTCAACTGGAGGCATAAGTAATTATCAAGCAAATATCATATCATGGTGGTGCCTGTAATCTATGGTACCCCGGTTACTCATATATGCTCAACGTATCTTTGTTGGACCGATACGGTGCTAGTATCAATATATTTGATACTGCACCGATGCTTCTAGGATACTAGTTTAGCGCATCCTACTTACTAAATACATTATTTCATATAATTATTTCAATATTTTTAAAAAAAATTTACATAAGAAACGTTAGAATGAAATTCAAACAATGATAATTTCATTAATTTAGAAATGTTCTAAAGAAAAAAAAATAAATAAGACACGTATCCATTTCTATATCCTAAATTTTCAAATTTGTAGTGTCATATCCACAATCCCCTTATCATATTCGTATTTGTATCCGTGTCCGGGCATCATAGCCAATAATATGATTAAGGTTGATCAAGCAAGAGTGTGCTGCACATGTAAGAAAATTCCACACAGATAAAACAATGTTAGGATGATCTCTACCAAAGATGGAGATGGTCAGCAAGGTCAGGGGTGGTTCTTGTCGTTTTAGCTTGAGGTTACTAAAATGCCCCCGTGGGCCGTAGCAAAACGTTAATGTTGAACACTAGACATGATTGAGAAAGGCAGGCTCATGGGCCCTGGGCCCCAAAGGTCTCCTCCCAGTAGAAGATAGTTACCACTCACAAATCACAACACACTGGTCCGAAAGTAACTCCTACCAAAATGACAAACACTATTCCATAGAGCAACATTAAATATGCATACAACGAAAGTGACACTGATTAACAAGTAGGGGTTTACAAATTTAGGCCTCGACAAGTCAACATAAATAGAAGTTGAGTTATTTCAAAATTCCACACATTAAGTAGAAGTTGAGTTAGTTTACTTTTGTGCTCTCTTATAAACATAAATATATATATTTTTTTATCATTTTATAAGCACGTCTTTAGCAGATAATAATAGAAGTATATAACTAAAATCCTCGTAAACACAATATCTTAAGTTGCTAAAAGTTCCTCTTGAGTTGTTTTGTTCTAGAAGTTTTGATGGTTGTCTCTACTGAAATCTACTTTTTGTTCCATTTTGCTTTCTTTGAATTTCTTCTCCCAGTTGTGTGATTGTGGAGGATGGAAAGGTCATTGCTTCTGGGAGTAACAGAACCACTGAGACAAGAAATGTATGGGCTTCATACTTTTTTTCTCTTTCAGTAAGATTCATATAGTTTTCTTGAACTAGATATTTTCACATTTTAGTTATCAAACCTCTGCAATGATCTTGTAGACATACTTCTATGTCCTTTCTTGTAATCTGGTTACTCATGGCTCTCAGTATTGGTACTAGGTAGCCTAAGGAAATCACAATGATTTTGGAACTTATACCTAAGTGGGCTATCAAGCACTCCATATCCCACATGACACACTGGTTGATACTCAGGCCAATTGTCTATCTGGTCAGCCCTACCACAAATGGTACACAGTCCTGCCCACGATCAGAGTGTTTTTTGAGGATTATCCATGAATGGTTATTAAAAAGGTTCCAGTTATCAACTTATCGCCGGATGTCGATTAGTCCTTATTGGAGACGGCCCATGACCCCTCTGCAGACTGCAGCAAGTCCTTTTTGGAAATTTCTTGCATTAATTCCTTAATTGCAGCTAGGATCATCTGGCATTTTTTCCTACTCATTGGAGATAACCCGTGACCCACCTGCAGACTCCAGTAGGCTCCATAAGATGAATGATCTAGGTCATGTAGTACCTTGTGAACTGAGTTAAATTGGGTATATCTATTTGACACATCATCTTGTCTGGAATGTAATTTTTTTTCCTTATTTAATGTTAGGATGTTTCTAGAATTATGTTGTATTCTTCAGTTCGATAAGTATCATTTTAGGATCTTTGATTTTGTGTTCTAAAGTATATATCATGATGGATGAATGTATATCTCACAGGCCATAGCATTGCACATTTGCCAAATACTTAAATTGATGATAGTCTGGTGCTCTGTTGACCATCAGCAGACATCTCATGATAGGCCTTGCCCTCATCCTTTTGAAGACTAAAAATTGTGAAATTTAAGGCATTCATAGTCAATTATAGACTATCGGAGACTTTCGGTAGCCGGCTGTCTCAAGTACTTCATTTCGCTTTGGGTTTATCCAGTTGCGTATTACCAATAAACTGATTTACGTGTACAGGCTACCAGGCATGCTGAGATGGAAGCAATTGACAGACTACTTGAGCAGTGGCAAAAATCTGGCTTTTCACAACTAGAAGTTGCAGAGAAATTTTCAAGATGTGATCTTTATGTTACATGTGAACCGTGCATTATGTGTGCCACAGCCTTGTCCATTCTTGGTTTGCTCATCAACCTAGTTGTTTATGACACATTTGGATGTAGCCCTCCCTAGAGGAATGACAACAGGTTGGCTTTGCATGCATGGGGGTAAACCCTAATCTGCCCCAACTCACACCTATGACCCTGTAACCAACACCAACCCCTAATGGGTTTACAATATGTGATACCAAACTTGACCTGTGACAAGTATGGATCGGGTCTGCTTTGGTACTACCGTTATCTTTAATTTTTTATTTCAAGATATTGACATTGAGAAATATTTTATATATACATGTCTACACGAAGAGGGACTTGAACCTGCGAACTCACCAAATACCGACTGCACAAAGAGAGCTTTGTGTATTTTATAGAATATAATATACATTGGGGATGAACAGGGTGGGGTAGGGCAAGCCAAAACCCGAACCTGCTCTAGGCCCGACTTGGATGAAAATCTGTAGATCTATACGTGCTGCAAACCCAACAAAACAACTCTCAAGCCCAACCCTAGTAGAGGCCAGTCAGGGTGGGTCACCTGTTTAACCCGATCCATCACCATCTAAGCTCCTTAAATTGGAAATCTGTGTGAATATTATGACAGAATGGATGGTTATTGTGCCATGCATTTGGTGCAGCATGGAAATTGGAGATCACAGTAGGTGAAAAGATATTTCTGCCTTTTCAACTCCACACCAATATTAGCATCTGATACGGATTTGGTGAGTAGGGCAGAGAACTGTATCACACTTACCTAATTTCTATGCCCAAATCCAAGGTAAAATGGATGACCTTCTGTTCCTGCAGAAAGATTTGAACTGCTTGCAATTCTGGGTACATGGCTACATGCAAATGCATATATAAATTCCTTGTTTAAATCTAACACTTGAATTGGTTATTTGTTTTCTCATTCTTAAATAGGAATAAGAGCAGTCTATTATGGCTGTGCTAACGATAAATTTGGAGGTTGTGGGTCCATTTTATCTCTACATGCAACTACAGCTGAGCAGTTTCCAAGGTTCTCCCATAAGAAAATTAACCATCATTGTACTGCTAAGTCATATGAAGCAGTATATAATGCTTGACTAAAATAAATGCGCTTTTTTAGATAGATTCAGTTGTGTTACTCCACATTTGGTAATATATGCCATAAATCTGGTGGGCCACATAACCAAATGTACCATAAGCCATTGTATGTATCTCTTATCAGATGACCCATACCATGGACATTGACAATTACAACCACATGTTCACATTTACTGGGGATTATTGGGCGGTATCTTCTGTGAGCCCACCATAACTCCCTAGAAGGTGGCCCCCACATGGACAATTTGTTGGGCCAAGCAAATGCTCATATAAACACTGTGAATTTCTTCATTTTACATGAGCTACACCATCATTGTCCACTATGATGAGCATCAAGGTCTCTGTTCTTTTGGCAGTAGGAAAGCTTTTCAAGAAAAGGGTTTCAAATGCACTGGAGGAATCATGGCATCAGAGGCTATCTCTCTTTTACGAAGTTTCTATGATCAGGGAAATCCCAATGGTATTTGCTCATCATGTCTTATCTCTTATATTCAATTTTAATAGAGTAACTATCATCATGGGGGTGGGGTGGGGTATTAAAATAGGAAGTACAAACTTAATACAATGAAATCCACACAACTAAAACAAAAGAGGGAAAAAGAGATTATGCCTGAACTAGAAACAACAAAAGCTACATGATGGGAACACTAAAACTCACCCTTTGCCAAGGCAAAGCCTCTGCCTTGCTATTTACGATCTTCTTATATGTTTAAATCCACTTGAAGCGATGATAAGAGAAGTTTATTTCATTAAAATAAAAATTGAGTTTCCATCGGCCCTCTTCCATAGAGGTAGCCAAGAAGTAGCATTAGTGGAATCGTTTTCCACAATTGCCCTGCCATGAAATGAATAAAAGAAAATCATTAGAGCTTCGAGAATAGACAACGTGTCAACCTCATTTGACTCCCTGAGATCCGTGTGCTTAGAAAACATGAATAGCGCATCCCCCTTGTTATTCCAAAGGACGCCTGCAATACTTGCAAGACCTGGCTTACCTTTCACTGTGCCATCTACGTTTAACTTCAAGAAACCATATAGAGGGTACCGATATTTTTACAATCTTGTCCTTAGAAGAACCAGAGACCACACAAGCTTCTCATTTGTGGAGAATGATATATCTATGCAAAATATTAAACTCCTCCTTAATGACCACCTATCTAGCTATCATCATAATCCAAATTATTTTCTTGACTAGTTTCTAGGCCATTTTGTCAAAATTATAACAATGCTTCTGAAACCTAATTCAAGGACCAAATGCTGTTGGATTTTAAGATCAACTTTATTGTTTAATAGTTAAAAATGGCAAAAAGCCCATCATCATTATCAGCACCTTACGCCCATTAATTTGGGATTGGCTAACAAAGTTTCTACAATCAAACTCTAAGCAAGTATAACGAAAACTCCTATTTATCTAATTATGTAACAAGAAAGTAATATTTGTTATAGTGTTGCTTATATGAGCCTTACACTTGCCGATTCTCCATGATTGAAGGGATCATCCTTATCATCATTGTTGACAATCTATTTAGGGTTACCTTTTGCAAGTTCTACTCTTCGGATTGACCCTATTAGACGCTATTGTCTTTATTCACCTCCCTCTTGTAGCACATGTAACCCTTTGATTCAGCTTATAGGGGCTGGTTCTGGCCTTCTGTAAGTGGGTGAAACCATCTCAAAAATATGATTCAGCTTTTTATTCTATGGGAGCTACCCTGGGGTTTCCTCTTTACATACTCATTCCTAATCCAGTCTTATTTAATTTGCATGAATTTTATTCTTTGTTTTTCTCTCACTCTCTTCTTCTTCTTCTTCCTTTTTTTTTTTTTTTTTTTTTTTTTTTTTTGCCTACATTTAGCTCCATACATCTAAGTAGGTCTAACTGTTATTTTATAAAAGTGCCCTTTTGACAGAAGTGCCACTAACAATTGCATACTACTCTACTGGCTTGTCTCTGCTTAGCCCACCTTGTGTTAATCCTACTTGTTATGTTTAACTCAAACCTTCCTTTTTTTTAGCTGACTTTATTTTTGTTTGGTTTTCTTTTTTTATTATGCATTCATTGTTTGCTCTTTTGTTTGTTCTTTTTTCTTTAATAAAATTTACTGTTATAAAAAACAAAAATAAATAAATAAAAAAACTCAAAACCCTCCTTTAATGGAAGTGGCACCTTGTGAAGTGGCACCTTGTGTGGGACTAATTCACTAAGTTATTTTCAAATTCAACCTTCTTAACTTCTCTACTTCTTGATCCTTTAGATTTGCAATCATTATATTCTCTTTGATCATTTGAGTTACAATCCATTTGACTTGAATGCCTTCCTTCCTCTGAATTACAAAACTTCATCTTATACATCTGCCATTTAGTTGTCTCTCACCAAGCAAATAGAAGGGCTTGGAGCAGACCCTTGGTGCAATCCGGCTCCAACACGGAATTCAAACATGACCACAGTTATCACACCCATTACGAGCTCTGATCTATGTCCCATATGATTACTATCCTTTCATTAAGGATGCCTTTTTTTTTCCCTTAATTTATTTATATGCCGAATCAACTTCCTTTGTACCATATTGTGTCATATTGTGTAGTTAAATCTTTCCTCTTTTAGTTACACAACCTTATTTCTGGATGATTGATCACTTATTTGAACATCCAAAATCCCAAAATTAATAACTAATGTTGTCTTGTTAGACTCCCTCTTTGAATGATTTTATAATTTCCAAATTGCATTCTGTGAAACACTCTAGCATTAGGATTTGGTTCCTGTAGTACCATTCGTATTAAGTATGCCAAGTGCTTGATATAGCTGACCATTACTTGGGTTTTTAGACTAACACTTGCCAAAGTACTGGCATGATTGAGTTAAACAATTTTCATGAGAATAATGACACTGCTAGTGCTACCATGGTTCATGGATGTTGATAAAACCAACCTATTTATCAATGCAATTCAGCTTTGTAATTGTTTCTTTAAGGAAACCACTTTTCTTAGTGATATGCAAGGTGTAATTATAATTGTGTATATATGATTTAGGGACTGCTTACTATTATATTTTAACGCTTTTGTTTACCTATTAATTTCATACTCAACTCTCACACTATTATAAATATTTTTTTTCATGTATTTCAGCACCCAAGCCTCATAGGCCAGTCCAGATATCTCAATGAGAAAAACTGTGAGTTAGTGTCATCTATATATTCACGTCCATGTCAATATGTGAGTTCATGTGGACTTTGATTTTTGGGTCAGTAAATGCATATGAGCCTTGTGACTGCTTCATCATTTGTCCCATACTGAGAATGGCGTAGGCTTCAATTTTGGTCGTGATGATCTACAAGAAATACCATATGAAAGCGCAAACTGCAGTTTGGGATTAAGGTGAAACCTATACAGGTATTTTGGGGCTGGAAATGTATGCAGAAGAAATCGATTTATGTAATGAAAGAAACCTATTACAATGGAGCAATCTTTTATTACAAGAGATAGCATTCAGGTGTACAGTTTTTGTCTCTCTTTGCAAATTTGAAATGTGAATGGAATAACTGCCGAGCAGACCTTTCAAATTTACACCTAGCATTACATTCTGCATTTGGCTGAAACTTTTTCTTTCTTTTAGAGGGATAAGCAAGTCTTTCAAGTTTCAATAAAAAATAAATTACAGAGGGAGAAGTCATCTATGATTCTCCAAATGGGGCATGCCCTATAAAGAATCAAAGTACAAGGGGATCACAAATTACATAAAGTCCAAACCCCTAACAGAAAAAAAAAAAAAAAAAAAACAAAACCACTTGTCCAGTCCCTTGTATCCTCAAAAGCATGTGGCAGAAACTTGCATCATCTGGATCTGAAGAAAGAAAAGCCACAGCGTCAACTTCCTTTGTAGATGCTCTTTGCAGGGTTTGCTAGACCATCAATTATAAGATGGAGCCGCATCATAGTTTCACAATGCAGACGGGAAAAAATCTCTAAATTTTTTTTCTCATTTTTATGGGAGAGGGGTAAGCTGACTCCTTCCAAATGTGCCTACACGAAGGACATAACATTTGCTAAATTATGTGCAATGCCTCTGGCCTTGAGCTTGCAATCCTGAAACCAGAGGACAAGGGATATGGCCTGTTGATCTGGTCAGCCCCATCTTAGTTGGGCCATGACACCATAGAAAAGTTTGTTGAAATTACTCCCAGTTCAAACTTTTACAGTTCACATTATGCCTGAAATTTGACTATTTTGGGAAAATGCATATACATCTCCAGGTCCATAGTCCCACAGGGCCATGCTGTCAATAGCATGGTCCTCATCTGAACTCAGTCCATTGTTAAACTGGATATGGGCTGCCATTTTTGGGCCATCTATTTGCACATGGACCAAGATAGCTTTGGTACGCACTGTCAATAGGCCAGGTTCAATCCAAATTGACATGAAAATATGTGATCAGTTTCAATTTGTGGTCTCCATATCTGGGTTGGTCTAACATCCAAGAACCTTGATCAGAGTCTTCCCAATATGAAGTGAGTGAAGTTAGAATGATTAATGCCTGAACCCACGTTTTTCCGGGCTGTAACGATTATGTGCATCCTCTTGATTGAATTCCATAGTATTTTCCTCAAGCGCCCTTAATTTTTTTGATTTGATTATGAAACTCAAAACATTTTTTATTTGATTATGAAACTCAAAACATTGTATGGGATGCAGAACCCCAAATAATGCAAACTGACTACATTCTTGTTAGGAATGAAATTGACATACCCCTATCAGAGGCAAATGAAAATGTGCTCTCAATTCATCATTATCCAATAAGTTTTTCTTTTTGACCCTGCGATAGGGGGCTGGGACTGGGACTGCACATGAGGTTAGTAGACCTCAAGGGTGAGGTGATAGAGCCATCAAGTGAGGAAAGTTGAATACACCTCAGATAAGGTGAGAGAGGCCTCAGATATCATTATCCCCTCTGCCAAGAGAGCCCTCAGAGGGAAGGTGCAGGTAAGAACCAGCAACACTTTACTATGATAAGAGGCCGATCTTGACAATTTCCTAGTGAAATACCATTTTTGGCTCATACTAGTAAAATCGTTGCATTCTATTTTAACTAATAAGAAACCCCTAAGCATTTTAAAATTACACTTGAGGGATGAATTTTGAAGAAGAAAAACCTCAACAACCATATAACTTAGCAAGGCCCTTTGGTATCCTGTTTATGCTCGTTTGCAGTGAGAAAAAATAGAGAGTGCAGTTAGATTTGACAGTTAAAACATATTTGCATAAATTACAAGCAACATTAGATTTTATTTCACTCTATTGTTTTCCATATAAAATTCATGTTAAGATATTATAATCCTCCCATTGGTTCCAACTAAAAAAAAGGGCATTTAAAAACTATTTTAGGTTCCCATTCATAAACAAATCCAGATTTGAAAACTAATTTAGATTTCAATTGTTAATCGGGGCCAGTTCCAAATCCATACAAAATCGACCCATGGACTCAGGACTCGACCCATGGATGTGGACATGTAAAAACCTATTAATATATTATATTAGTTCTAAACAAGCTAGGATTTATTAGTTTTGAGGTAGTCTTGAAGCCTTCCTAATGGGTAGAATAATAACCCTTTTGGATTGAATGATATCTACATTTCTTACTTGATAATTAGTTACTTATTAAGTAGTTAGTTACTTGGTAAAACTAAAGTAATTAGTGACTTTGTAAATCTGAAACTAATTACTTGAATAATCAAACCCAAAAAAAAGACCAATTATTTGATTAGTTAAACTGAAACCACCTTCATCAGATTCAAGAAAAAATTTCTTTACAGGATTCCAACTGGATAGAAGAAATTGAACTAAAAATGCTAAGAATGGATAAGAATTTAGAGAGTGATCAGATAGAGCTAATACATATGAATGCCATCATATCGGCAATCAAACCAATAGGGAAACAAAAATCATCATCTCACTCTGGATACAACAATCCCAACAAGTAAATACATCATTAAAAAAAGTTAATACCAAATCAAAGAAGCTAACAAAATCCAAATAAAAAAAAAGTTTCACATGATAATAATTCCCAAGCTGTATTTTGATTATCACAAACAGATAACTATAACAGCACTTCAAAATGATAAAAAAACATAAAACAAATTATAAAGATTTGGATATGAACATTAAAAACATAAAAGTCACTATAAATATCAACATAAAAGAAATCAATAATGTACACCATCTATTTAGCACCAGATTCTTCTGAAAAAACAAAACCCCCAAAACAAATAATATAACTTTAAAATGAAAAGATTTTACTAAACAAAGATGGTGGGTCTAATTTCACAGTCAAGAAAAAAAACCCATAACTGAAGGCTTTGAAAAGAAAAGAGGAAAAAAATATGAGAATAATGAGATGGGCATCAGATCTCCAAGGTGATAACATCAATGGAAAATTCAGATGCAAATTACCCATTAAAATGAGATTCCTCATCTGCCCAATAAAGATGAAGAGAAGAGAGAAAAATCAGAAAAGAGAGCTACATGGAATCAGAGATTTGGATTTTTGACTTCTGGGGAGTTTTGGAGGCATGGGCTTGGAAAGAAACCAGGAAAAATTTTGGGGTTTTGAAGTTGTGAGAAACTGAATGAGAAAGGAGTTTATATACGCAGAGGATTTTAGGGTTAGGGTTTTTGGGGTGTTCTCCTTTTTTTAGGGTTTGGAAAAGAAAGGGGAGTTGTTTTAGGATTTCATCTGGACCATCCATTTGACTCTAGCAGCCGAATACCGTCCGATTTTGATGACGCTTCCCTCATCTGATGGGACTTGAAGCAAACTAATCTAACGGTTGGATGGATAGAAACATTGCCAAAAAAAAAAAAAAAAACCTAAGCATCTTTGCTCGTAATAAGTTCAGCGCCATTCTTGTGGGCCCGCTTGGGGTTGGAAACCCCCTACCCTAGAAATATATATAAAAGAAAATTGTTGGAAGCTTGAATCATCATCCCAATCACTTAATCAATGTAGATAAGTTTTTATCATCCAAAACAAACACACATGGCCGATCTAAAGGTATGGACTACTCGGGTGGGTGTCCAACATGAGATCAATGACTATCCAAGAAATTCCTATTTTATGATCCACTCATATAGATGAGCAGGTGGGCCCCACTAGGTATTTAGAAATGCGGTGCTCACTTTAGTGTGAGCATAAGTGCTCACCTAAGGTTGTTCCAATAACCACATGGTTATAATTCAGTTTAGGCAGTTAAAAAGATTATTCAACTTGGGGAAAAAACGTAATCCATTACAAGATCACATACATGTAATGAGTATTCCCTTGAAAAGATTGAGACCAAATATTGGGTCAAAAGATTAGGTGTTACTATTCACTGTGGAGGACACAATGGACCTTAGTTTGAAGGGGTTGGGTTGAATAAAGGTGAATTTCACTGATCTGTCAAGTGAAAGATTTTATTATATTACTAAAGGTATTTTCAAGATAAAAGGTATTTGTAACAAGAGTCTGAATCATATGTGGGAACGTAATATAAGCCTAGAACTCCACCTTAGAGCCCATATAGCCACATAGAGATAATCCAAATCATTCGGATGAATGTCATCTCCTTCAATGAATATCCGCAAATCTTCATTCAAAAGGAGTGTGCCCCACCATAAAAAGATCAATGGTACGGTGGGGCATACTCCTTCAAGTTTGAGGATGTATCATTGACTGGGATGACATTTACCTTAACAATAAGTCTAGCCAGACCAATTGGTTGCCCGATGTCCAGCCCGATCCGAGTTGGATTCCAGCTAGACTGTGAGTTAGACCTAAAGCCCGCCAGAAATTTTCAAGCCCACCAGATGTTTTGAAACTTGAGAAGAAAAACAAAAACAAAAAAAAGGGCCCTAGACCACACCATCGCTCAGCTCTCTCTCTCTCCATCGCAGCGCCGCACTCCCCACGGCTCCGCCCCCACATCGCAGCGCCTCTCTCTCTTTCTCTCTCTTGACGCATATTCTTCCTCTTCTCCTTTCTTCTTCAACGAAAGAGGGAAACGCACATGGTCCGAAAACACAGATTCTGTGCCCAATGGATGGAGAAGACCCAGCTCTCCAACTGCACCTTCAGTTGCGGCTCCAGATTGGGACCCCCTAGCAACAGCCATCCCCATCTGAGTTTCCAAGCTCATGGTCTTCGACGATGGCCATCCCTTTCGAGACCCCATCTTTCTGTCTACCAACTATAAAACAAAGCAGTTGCATTTTACGGACCCCATTGCCTCTTTTTGTCTATCAGCCCTAAAGTTACCCTCTCCTTTATCTTTTCTCTGTTCAGAACCCACAGCTTCCTTTTGCCTCTCTTGGGTAGAAAAACCACCCAGGGAAGACCTCTTTCCCTCCGAGTTTTGTGTTCTTCTCTTCTTGTTTGATCTCTCTTCGGTTTTTCTTAATTCTCCCATTCTCCTTCTCTTTCTCTCTGTTGTTACATTTCTAGGACTTCTCTTTTGGGGTGTTAGTGCTAGCAATGAGTAAAAAGGCATACATCAAGGTTGTGAAGATTCACGAACCTCTCTTCCCTTCCCTTCTTCCAAGCTCAAGATGTAGAATAGCTTTATTTTTCTTTATTTTTTCTTTCAATTACAAAACTACCCTCCATAAAAAGCATTTTCCTTTTCTTTTCTTGGGTGTCTTTCACCGGTAGACATGTGTTCTTAAAGTTTACATCCACTTTAATGGATGCAAGCAGAAGGTGAAGAGGCTGCTTCAAAATATGTGAGGTACATTTTTTCTTCTTGTTGTCTTTTCTTAATTGTCATGGGTTTTCTTCTTTTGAATATTTTGGTATTTATTTTTTTACAAAACAATCTCTAATGGAGATTTTTTGTTGGGTTGTTAGGGTGTATTCCTTCAACTTAGATGCAGAACAGGGGAAGGTGACAGTTACAGGGAATGTAGATCCAAATACTCATAAAAAAGCTTCAGAAAAAAGACAAACATGCAAAGCTATGGCCCTCATAGGGAGGGAATCCTCAGCTCAACAAAGCAGTTCCAAACCCTGTAAATTAACAATGGAGAAGGTTCCAAATATGGGAAACCTTAAAAGGGTGGAAAAGATCAAAAGGGCCAGGAACAATAGCAGCAACAGCAACAACTGCTACAAAAGATTAAAGGGTTAAAAGATATGAAGTTGCCTCAATTCAAGGACCTGAAGCTGCCCACCAAGGCCCAGAAATCTGTCAAGTTCATGATGACATGGATCTAGTTTTAGCTTTATGCCATATGTATCAATATATGTTGATAAGATAGGAAATAACATATATGGCAGCAAGCCTAATTCAAGTGCTCCTTGAGCTTGAACAAGTGTAACAAGATTGCAAAGCTCGTCTGTTTTGGATTGTGTGATTGAATGGAAATTGTGTTGATTGTTTTTTTTTTTCTGAAGTGTGGAGATTGTTATATCTTTGGATGATGTTTGTTACAGTGCTCTTTATCTCTGGAAATCATACCACCCTGGCCTAGAGTATGTACCCTTGTACATGTAGTCCATAGTTAGAAGATCCATCTCACTGTTCTAATTGAATCCATGCTTGGAAATCGACCAAGCTTGAGGATCCATCCGTACTACAATTGGCCATTTTTCTGTTGAATGTGGATCCTTGCCTCCATTCATCCTTCTGCATGTTGACTAGTTAGGTTTCTCCAACTCTGAATATTTTTGTGGCATAAACCATTCAGCATTAGCCCATCACTTAAATAGTCTGGATGACCAGATATGAGGACAATGCACAAAGTCTAGGCTCAAGAATACTATGAGTCAATCCCACTCCTCTCAAAAGGTTCAATGCCATGATGTGGACAAAGTGAATGAAATCAGTTGCACTGAAGATCATTATGCACAATAATCTTACCAAATAAATGAACAAAAGTTGCATTGGCAACTAAATAAATAAACAAAAGTTGCATTGCCACAAGTTGCCAGAGTAACCAATGCAAATGGAATCAAAATGAAAAGATACTAGGAAGTCACAAAAAACACATAAATGAGACTCAATGATTCCACCAACAATTTATCTTTTTCCACCAAATCCTAAACATTGAATCAAAATCACCAAAAACACATAATATAGAAACACTAGTACCACGGTACCAAAAAAACCAAAAAATAATATATTGAATCATTAATATCTACAAAACGTTGAACTACAAAATTCCAACTACCAGTTGGAAAAACAACATTTTATAATCAACAATCAAAACTCCCTAGCCTAAACCACCAATATCCCAAAACAACCACGTCCTGGGTCTTCTCCATCCATTGGGAACAAAATTGTAGGACGTCGTGGAGGCTTCGGGCTTGCGGGGGAGTAGATCTGATGGGGAAGAAGACAACTGGAGAAGAGGGAGAAGAGCGATGAGAGAGCTGCGTTTTTCACTTTTTTGTCGAAGAAAGGAGAAGAGGAAGATGGAACATCGTTGGACCGGGTGTTGCGCTGGATCCACCGAGAGAGAGAGAGAGAGAGAGAGAGAGAGAGAGAGAGAGAGAGAGAGAGAGAGAGATGGTGGTGTCTAGGGCATTCAGTTCTGTTCTTTTTTTTTCTTTTTATCTTTTTTTTTTCAAAACATCTGGCGGGCTTGCAACTTCTGGTGGGCGATGGTGTAGGTCCAACTGGAATCCAGCTCAGATTGGGCTGGAATTCGGGCAACCAAATCGGTCTGGCTAGACTGATTGTTACCTTAAATAGTTGGATTATCTCTATGTGGAACTCATTATGGAGTTCCAAACATTTATTACATGGTTCCCTCGTAATGGCTGAGACACAGGATCCAGGCTGTTGGAACAATGGCATAAGAACAATAGAACCTGACCATAAGCAGAATAAATAATATTGACTTTTCACAAAGACAGCCATCTTTATCGGCAACTATAAATCAGCTCATGTATTTTTACAATCTACAGATCACCTCTCAATTTTCCTCACGAGCACAAAAACACGTCAATCTCTTTCATAGGTAGAACATATTACATGCTAAAACAACTTAACAAGGCCTCACTAAATTTAACTAATTGCATTGAGGGAAATGTCTTAAGTCCAAATCAAATCAACAGACACCTTCATCTCTGATAAAACCTCAACAACTTCTTCATTCTCGCTCTTCGGCAATTTGCTCATCGGTTCTCTCACAACCCACTTGCCCGTAGAACCAGCCAATGCAAAGCGAGAGCAAGATGATGAAGCCGGAGTCGAATTAGAGTTGATCAGCTTTGATTTATCAGGTCGGAGTAACTCAGCTAAGAGAAGAACTAGAGAAGCCATCTGGGTCAAGATTCTGTGTGTTCTGGAAAATGAATGAAAAGCAAAGAAACCATCATCATATAAATATATATGAAGAGAGAAAGAAATGGGTGGGATTAGTTTCGTACTTTGGACACAGATTGGGATGGTGGTGTTGACATGAAAAAGTAAAAAGCCCATAGATTCATTAAAGAGTCTGTGATGAGTTTGGTAGTCTTGGGTCATAATACGTTTGAGAAAAACTATGGATTTAGGACGCAGTTGGCAGTTTGTGGTTTTGTACCTTCACCAATAAACCGGTGGAAAAAGGTTACATAAATGAAATCAGGGTCTACCCCTGATTGTTCAACCATATTTTTCTACAGCCTGTGGGCCAATAAATAGCCAATGCAAAGGGATCACAAGTCTCCATACTTGAGGACGTTTCACCCAAATTGTCCCACAAACCTGACACTTGGGGCTGGATGGAGTTGGGCGGGCTCCATTGGGTCCATGTCGGTACAAAAGGTAGGTGGTTCGGTGGAGCATTGGTGGACAGTAGTGTCTCGCACCTACTATCATCGAACTACATATATATTCTAGATGCCGGCACAACTTTATTGCATGCCTCTCTCAACAAAGTCATCTCTCTATCTCAGCTACAAAACGAACCAAACCCCACCCCACCCCACTCCACCCGGTAACGAGATTGCCCACATAGGGATTTATTATTAAAGTGAAGGTGACGTAAAGCCTTTATTTATCGGGCAAAAAAATACCAGGAGGTCATATCATAAGTATATAAATTGAAAATCTCTTCCTTTTTTTAAAAAATAAGGTAAAAAAACAATCTCCTTTCTCCACTAAATGACAAAAAAAAAAAAAAAAAAAAAAAAAAACATTCATTTTTTACACAAAAAGTAAAAAAATTATCTATCGAGCCACTAAAGATAAAAGACCATTATAACCCATTTAGATTTTATTTTCTCTTAATTTAATGCTTGACCTTATTTTATTATACATGTAAAGTTCTCAAACTTGCTAGTAAACTTGCATAACCATCGTGATGGATGTGAACCTTTCATAGTACATGAAACATAACCATCATATCCATGGGGTGGCCTATCTTACTATGATAGAGTCATTTTTTATTATGCCCACTCATTATGATGGATTCCCAAATTTGTATATGCCTTCTTATAGTGATTGCTTGGTAGATTCGATTGCTAATTCTCTTTGGTTTGGTTGATTGCATCCCCTGTACATTGACATTTGGACTAGCTTATTCATCCCATTCTAGTAACGAGCACTTTAACTAACTTTTACGCACCGTCATCATTGAGATCTTATCTCATCTACTTAGTTCACTTAACCCCTATTTAAATTCATACTAAAAACACACAGAAATAACATGTTGCAAATGAATCTTGATGTGTGAACACACAGCATCTGCTACAGCTGGGTCAACAGGTGTTTTTGAGGCTGGAGATTCCAGGACTTTCTCAGAAAAGTCCAAGTCAATTCACTTTGCTGGGTTGGACTGAATCCTGAGTTGGACTCGGTCAGATTCTTGAACCTGTCAAACTCAATGACCTATTAATTAAGTCGAATCACCTGATTCCAGCAAGTCAAAAATGATTTTTTTTAACAAGGCTCATGGGTATTTCTAAGGCCTGCTTAAAATGAAAGCAGACCAACTGCTAAACAATGGTCTATTTTATCAACCGGCTAAAAAAGAAAAATTAAAAATTAAGTGCAATAGCATAGATAGGCTAATAATTGAAAAAAATTATAAAAAAAAAAAAAAAAAAACAAATGACATATTCTCTCTTCAAATTTATTTTCATTTGTTATAAGGAGACTAGAGACATCTACACATTTCAAAAGAAATATATTCTGCTTTCTGACAGAGCAGCTTGCATATGGGACTAGTCTTGGAGGAACTGTAACTGTAAACAGAAAAGCCATTCTCCTATGAACATAAAGGTAGATCATCCAGAACTTTACAAGAAATATAAACCTACAATATCAAAGAGGGAAACATATTCATGACCCATATTTCTTATCTCAATATATATGTAATGAGCACTCTTCAACTCCACAAATAAGCTGCACAATATTTTTTTTGATTTCTCTGTAAGCAAAACAATTCACTTGGCTTCCACCACTTCCAGTGAACCTGAAGGCTTGGCGTGTGGGGCTGGTGGGGCTGGAGGAGCATGTTGTTGATTAAATGAGACGCGATGGAGCCTGCACCGGAATGAGCCAGCATGTTTTGTAGGAGAACACACACAGGCCTTGCCGTTTGGATTGCTCGAAAAAGAATCCGTGGACCATGATCTCTTCATGGAATTCAGGTGCATTGCAGGTTGATCATTGCAGCTCTGGTTTTGGCTTTCCAAGGCAGTCAGATCTTGGGAGCTCATGATGTCAAGTTCAGCTGCAGCAATGGAAAATGGAAAACACAGTTATTTATCTTCGATGGTTAGTTCTTATTTCTTATTATCAAATATGGGTCATATTGAAAAATTGATTGAAGGGAGAAAGGCGCAGAGACTGATTAGAGAATTCCAAGATAAATACTAATCAAAGGTCCTTCAATTGTTATTAATAAAATTACAGACTGGTTATGTATGAATTGACTAAATGATTTCCAATACAAAATGAATATGTATCAAATCTCAATTGGATTTAAAACAAACTAAAACAAGATGAATCGAACAGGAGTGAAGGATGCTAAATATAGGAAGGTTTCAAAGCATCTGTGCTCTATGGGCTTCTTGTTTAACTTGGTTTCTGTGAACGCCCCTGCCAAATCAAACGTTTAAGGGCTAAAGTAAAAACCCCTTCATTCATCACAATCATTTTAAACACACTATATTTTAATATCCCTCTCTTCTTGAAAAGCAATTCCTTTGCAAATTCAAAAATTCCTTTGTTAATCAAATGCATGTCTCTTTTTCTAGCCACAAAAAAAAAATAAAAAAATGCAACTCTCTTTTAAATAATTTCTGTATCAATGGCAGCATTGCTCTTTAGTTAGATTTTAGAAGGATTATAAGTTAATGCACCGAAACAACCTTTAATGGGAAACAACAACAAATTCCTTAGAGGGGCTGATCCCCTGCCCACATGAAGATGGAATCTTCATACCACAATGGGCATTTGTGGTCAATACACAACAGCAGATGGGGTGCTTACTTTCTTGTCCATAGTTGAATAGATGAGATTTTCAGTCACAGCTTGCTTGGAATTTCTAAGTAGGAACTCTTTATGCCAAGCCCAGATGGATAGGATAAAGCTCTGATAAAAGAAGAGTGTGTATTTGTATTAAGCTAATAAAATGTATTAAATTATTTAGAAACCCAAGGATTATACAATGAGAATATGAAATTTCCAAAATCCAATAGAAGATCATCATCCAAAAGAATCACAATCATTTTAAGAGATTGGCCACATAAAATTTTAGAATTTTGATCGAGTATCATAATCTTTCAACCCACTCACCTTTCTCTTAAAGATAATGGATGACACACCAGCAACAATTGCGTCAACAAGAACAACAAAACAGCTAAAAACAGCAGTATATAAAGAACTAGACGTATCTGTCAACAAAAGAGAAATGGGTGTTTCACTTACAGGTACAAGATTGATGGGTAACAGAATATTCTGTTGGAATGTTGAGGAAATTATAATTTGAGGAATGGAATGGAAGAAGTGTCTCTGCCTCTGGTAAGAGAGTGGCAAAACTACCTCTGTAGAGGAAGGTGTCTCTATTTATAGAGAGAGAGAGAGAGAGAGAGAGAGAGACAGAGGGAGGGGAGTAATGTAATGGTTAAGACTCCATCCACCATTGCTGTTCCGTGCCCGTTAGTCTATGGGTTCCTTTTTTTCTTTGGTCAATGCATGTGGGCTAATAAAGCCAATTAATTCCCTTTGAATGTCAAGATGAGGAACTTCTTTATTTGTATTGATTATTAATGTTTGTATATACCCCTTAAGTTACAACATTATTTCTATTGAGCATTTAGCTTAAACTCATGCCCTAAGATCATATTTTTAACCGGGGTGATTTTGGGTCATCCCTGATCAACAGTGAGGAAGGGAATTAGGCCTAGATCCTACCCAGTCAGTCCAACATGGACCCACTTCTGATCCCATCCAATGCAACACTTTCTATCCCCGTTGCCCCCAGACTTTATTTGACACTCATCAGGATTGTTTTGAACTATGATGCCCACATACGGAATGGAAATGGCAAGGACACGCTATGAACATGACAGGAGCACAGATTTTACATATAAAAAGTAAGGTATCGGATATGATACGACACGATGCATTGGCCATTTTGAAGTATTCATACATCATAGGTTTTGAAGGCTATATATGTCATTCAATTCCTTTTGGATCAGAGATTTGGTGGGCCCTCCAATTCCCCCTCCCCTCCTCCTTGGTGGGCTTCAATTAGCCCTTGGCTTTCTTATCGGCTAATCTACGACTCAAACCTCATTCATTTCTAGTTCCCAAGGCCAAAACCAAAATTCTTATGGGATAGAACATATGGGTTTGGGCTTGGGTTTGACCCCGCCCAAGTTGGACCCCTACTCACCAATCACAAATAAATTGGGTGGTTTACCATGATGATTACCTCAACAATATAAGGGTCATATTGTCAAACTAATAAAAATGATAGGTCAGTTCCAGCTACCAATCATTTCTCTTTCAGATCCAAGGACTTTCTGGAAGCTGTACACTTGGCCTTTCATTTGTGGGGAAATCTACACCTTTCAGCAGCAGAAGAAGCAGATTAGAAGCATCTTTCTTCAAAGACAAGAAGGTGTGCATGCAAAGCAAGGAATAAGAAAAGATGTTGATTGAAATTTTCAGCCTACTAGTACTACTTCAATTGCGTTGTATTAAAGCAGAAAGCTACGGTCAGGAATAGCGGTCAGAAGTTGAAATTTGGAAGGAGTCATACCTTTTGAAAGCCCACTATCAGAAAAGTAAGGTTAGGCAATGTGGATGACATGAATGGGCTCAACCTGGACCAGACCCACTTTTTAATTGGGTCGAAAATCTCAATCGATACCCACCTCAAAAGTCAAAAATGTCAACAGAATTTTAATTGGGTCATAGGTCAATCTGGGCTGATTTGGGTTGGGTTCTTGGGTTGAGAAAGCCCATTTATTGATTGAATGGAATGTGAGCCTGACCACCACACCATTTCTTAATCAGGTGAGAAATGTCAGCCCAAGCTCAAGCCAAAAATAGAAAAGGCGAAACCCTGACTAACCAGTTGGAATTCAGCTTGAGTTGATGGGGGTTTAGTATATTCATTAGTCAACCCTGGAGAAAAGGGCAAAAGAACCTATCATTGTTTCTAATAAACAAAGCCAGGTTCAGGTTGCCCAGACTCGACTCGACTCGACTCGACTCAGTTTAGGCGAGTTAATTGATCAAGCAACTCAACTCAACAGGTCTACGAGTCCAGTGTGAGCCTGGGTTTTTAAAAAAAAATGGCAGTTTATTCATATCCATCGTTGTGTATGTGGGGACCTTCAGGTGGGCCCCACCAGAACATGTGGTAATAAAATCACAAGACATTGACAATAGTAACGTGACACAAAGTTTTCATTGGACGGTTCAGTCAAAGAAGCGTGGCCCATCCATCCAAAGATGTGGACCGAGAAAATTCGGGTGACATGATTGACTATCTTTATCAGGAACTCTTTGCCAAATTAAGGACCGAGAATGGTATACAGTCATGACCTATCAACGCATGGCTAGAAACCCAACACACTCATGGTCAAGAGGTGTTGGCCCCTCAGCATCATACATGTGCTCAGGAATTAATACTTGGGTCTTCAGATTGATTGTATCATTGCTTGCCAAAACCAGAACAAAAAAAAAAAAAAGGGTGGCCAGATGGAAAAGTGGATAAAGTAATTGATGGGCAAGATGAATCTATGGTGGGGTCCTATGATGAACGGTCCAAATCAAGTGGATGTGGGCCATTTTGGCCACCATTATATAGTGACCAAGGGCAAGGGTGGACCCAGGGAATTCAATTAGGGGGCTCAATGTAAAAGAAATATTGGGGAAAGGGCCAAATATAAAATATATATACACATAAATTTTTAATATTCGTAAGGGTTTTTTTTAAAAAAATAACTTTTTACAAGTGTGGGTGGGGGCTTCAGCCCTGAGACCTATGTACCTAGGTCCGCGCCTAGACCCAGGTGCAAATACGCAGTGCATTCACAACCGTCAAACCGCAATGCGTTTCAAAAATTTTAATAAAAATTGTGGGTCCACTCTCAAAATCCATAGGAAAATCCTCCGTTTGTCCCAGAACCAAATTACTTATTAAGGTCTTTACCCCCGAAGAAAATAAAAACCGTGGTTCCGCCACGCCATTGAGTAAGGGATTTTTTTTTTTAAAGTCTAAAAAATTTGAAAACCTATAAGCATTAAGAAGTAGAAACGTCTAGACGACAACAATAACAACGTGTATGCCAACGATCACTGTGAGACCAAAGAAAGCGCAGATTGGAGAAGAAAATAAAAAAAAACATTACTCATTAAGACTTGGTGACAATTCTTATTTCAAAACTAAAAATGTAATGGTAACATGCACGGTATCATCTTGAAGATCCACATTCCACAGAAATAGAAATGGTATTCATTACTGTAATGACAACGACATTTGAGAAGATTTTCCACTCCCTTGTTTCAGTGGGTCCCCTGTGATAAATCGGTTACTGTAATGACCGTGCCATCTGAAATGGTACTTGGCCAATTTTATTTTATTTTTGACCCCATCGAACCCACACTCAGTTGTGGGAAGGAGACCTCCGTTGAGGTAAGAGAGCCCTCGGATGAGGGTAGGAGACCTCGGGTGAGGTGAGAGAGAAAACATTCCCAGGGTCGATCCCTTTGCATCCAAGTGAGAGCTAACGCATCTTACCACTGGGGTAAGACGCCCTTTGCTGATAGACAATGTGGACTGTGAAAAGAATGCAACATCAGTCCACAGAACGTGCCAAACATACACAGTATCTTTCAATCTCGAGAGAGTTTTGGCTCTATCCATTAGGTGCATCAGACAGAAAGTTCAAACTATTAAGCCATCGGCTCTCGAACTTTCAGTGGATCAAACTATAAATTTCAGTGCCATGGGCCAAAAGACCTGTGATTCTAAAATCATGTAATCCATAAAACAGCTCTATCACAGATACGGTAAGATGGGTCTTAATCATGAACACTTTGAGTAGCATTACATAACTTTTTGCAGTGGTTCTACAGGCCAGAATAAAGAGTGGCAGAATGTTTTATTCCTTTTCAACAGTATTTAGGTAGAGCGAGGAACACATGGAGGCATATTACCCAGCTGCCTTTAAATTCCACTCATAAAACTTAAATTAGCCAGCGGGCCAGGTCATCTGTCGCCCCCCAAGAAGATGGATGTGCAGATGATATACAGATTGACCTGCAAAAACCATCAAATGATCAGCCAACTAAAATAGCCCAAAAGTTATGCAGTCAAACTTACAAGAACGGGGGTAATAGAATACAGACATCCTTTTGGTCCATCATTTATAACAATCCTAAAGCCATCATCCAGGCCCTCCTGTTTAGCCACAAGTCTGGCAGTGTACAAAAGATAGCCCAGAATCTCACAGTGCCTCTCCTCCGCCTGGGAACGACAATAAATCAATGAAAAGAATGTTAATTAAGTAGCAATAAAAAAATAAAAATAAAAAACATTTATGCTTGCCAAAAGTTTGGATTAATTCGAGATTGTGTCCTCTTGCAGGCTACATTTTTTTTTTTTTTTTTTTTTTCTTGCAGGCCACTTGTGATCAGTTAATTCCTAAACTTACAGAGGAGACAGCTGCTGACAGAATTTGAAAGAAAAAATGAATTGTTGCAGTGCCAGAAAATCCTTTTCCTTTTCTGACTTTCAGGCAGTATTTAGGATAACATCAATTGAAGCTGTAAGACTAAGGCATCCGATTAGGAAAAAAAAAAAAAACTGAAAGGTCCAAAGTTCAAAATAAATTGAAACAATTGGCAATTAGGTCTTAATGTTCTAGGAAAGATCTTCATTCAATCAATTATTGCATGGTAATGAGGTGGCTTTTCCCCATTGCAAATAAAGACCAACAAATGTCTCCATGGGGTGTGTTTTGGATATTTCCCAATCACATTTATAAATATTTCCGGTGCATTTACATATGTTGAAGAAAATGGAAAGCACGCTGGATGAGACACTACTTTCTCGAGATCAATAGAGGACATTGGCACTGAGTAGTGATTGAGGGTGGAAAAGACAAAACTTTGTGCTGCTCCAAAGCCCAAGCTGATGAGGACATCAAAGCTCTTCCACACAAATTCTACGAGAGAAGAAGACAACTAAGAAGACCAATACACAGGCTCCTATATGGTTGGGTGATCACTGCCTATTGTTGGTTCACGATTCTGGTAAAGATCCACTGTTGGATCTTCATTCTGATAAAGATCAACAGTTGGATTAGCCTGATCTAACCTATGATCAAGACGCATACCCCGTGTAGCAAACATCAGGAAGACCCCACATTGGGATGTGCCACATGGGAGGGCCAGCAAAGAAGACAAACAAGCATCAAGGATTTAGAGGGCCCATCTAGAGGGGAGGGGGGCACCCAAGTTGACCATACGGCCCAATCGTCCAACTCCAGTTGCATTTTTCTTTTCTTAGTTTGTCTTGTTTTATTTATTTTTATTAATTGGATTTATTATTTAGGATCCACAAGGCTTATGTAAGTGTTTTAATCTCAGCCATTAGAGTGCTTTCTACAGATGAGATTAAGTCTAGGGTTAGGTTTTATTTTACTAACAATATCATAAATATTCTTATAATTAAAACAAGAACTCCAAATATGTTCCAACCAACTAATCAAACATCTAGTGAAAAAACCAAGAAGCCATCAGATTACCCCAATCCTTGATTTTAAATTATTATTTATTATTTGATTTGATTGAAGATGATTTGTATTAAAGAAGTGTGAATAATTATCGGCAGCAGAGTTGGGTAAAAATGGTCTGAGTGGAGGGTTGTGAGGCCTTAGATCTTTTGAGCAAAGTTTTTTTTTTTTAAGAACCAAAGAAGCTTTAGTGTTAAATCCCCAGTGACTCAAAGTGACTCCAAGTCTGGGAAAACAAAAAAACAGTTGCAAACAATTGACCTTTTTTTAAGAAAAACCCCCAGTTTCAAATCTCCAGATTATATGCCTTAAAAAAACACCACTTACAAGGACATATTTATATTGACATCAAGAGTAGCAAAATAGCAAAGCATTGGAGCCAAAAACCATACCTCGGTAGGTGCTAAGATAAAAAAGATTGTATATGTAAGAGATTGGGTAAAAAAAGATTGTATATGTAAGAGATTGGGTAAGTTTGTGAGAGTCAGAGAGAGAGAAGGGGGCGCGGAGGAGGAGGAAGAGGAAGAAATAGTTAATGATTATTCTAATGCAAGTTTGAAGGGATGAGGTGTTTCATCATAAATAGTTGCTGTGGTTGAGGAAAGAGGAGATACACATACAATTATTCCTTTAGTTTTCAGAAGAAACCGCTTAGAGTAGGGAGGCGGGGCATATGCTAACGTGGATCGAGAGGAGAGAGGTTTGGTTTGTTTTCTTTCCAAATGTTTTCCAACTTCAAGGAAGAAGAATTGTAATGCTCTTTTGAGAATAACGATGAGTGACAAAGAAATCGAACTTTTGGCTCTCTCCTGTGAGTAGACCTAGTGCAAAACCATTGGCGTGGGGTCATCCGCATTAGGCCATGCAAAACCAGTGAAATCTTCTGCTTCTTCTCCTTTTCTATTATTTGAGGTTTCGTTGGTTTTCACCTTCCCAGGTTTTGTCACCTTCTTCATCAAATCAACCCTAAACAAGCCATATCTTTCACATCGCAAACAACTGATAACCATCAGATTCATCAAAGTAATATCCATCAACTACGCCATAAACATTCAAACCAATTGGCCAACCCACACAAATCACAGCCCAAAAACATCCAAACCTTTGGTCAACTACTTAAAAACCTCAAATCCACATGATCAACTATCCCTAAACCCTAAACCACATTGTCGCCCAGCCCAAGTCCTGCCTAACATCAGCTGAACCCTTCAATTCTCAATCCACCCTAGCTAAACTTCTCCAAAACCTTGTTCTCAATGGCCGCACCTACCCAAGCATCAAACCAGCCATAGCTGAACCCATTCCAGCCACTACCACAAATAGCCAAACCTCATATGGTCCAAACAAGGCCCAGCTGAACCCCTATCTGCATAACCAGCCCAGCCGAACCCAATTCTAGGGTTTTGGACCCCTTTTGATCAAATCTTTTCATTCCTTTGCACATAGTTTAGATTTTGAGTTTTTAGATTTTGAGTTTGTTAATTACTATTTGGGCCACACTAAACTGTAGGGATTTCTAAATACAAATCTGAACCTTTGTTAGCTAGTTTCACATATCTCAACTTCGTTGAAAACCTCTTTTAACCTAACTTTGTCAAATCCTCAGAAGGGATAGCAAATATGGCTGTCATTGGTTGTTCCCTAAGCTAGTGAAAGAAATATTCTTCTATTGAGAGCTGAGACCCTCAATTCATTTTTTGAGGGGTCCGCATTGTGGGATCGTAGCAAGGCCTAGATTCATCTCTAATTCCCTAATTGAAATTCAATAACAGAGGTGCAATCTGAATTTTATTTTATGTTTTACTTTGTGATTGTTAGACTTTTCTGATTTCACAACATATCTAGGTTAGCTTTGCGTGGTCCTGCATCACAAGCATATTATTTATAACCATCAGTTACTGCCAATATATTCAAACCAACTGTGATTTGAGGTACAAAAATTGGCACTTCAAGATGGCTGCACTTCTGATGTGACATCAACAACTATCAGCCCACAAGTAATGATGTTGGCAACTTGGTATATACCTATTTGCTTCAAGTGATGTTTCTCTTTTATTGACTTCTGTTTTCATTTGTTTCTCCAGATCATTAAAGATAAGCATTTCTTGCAAACAAATAAATAAAATTTAAATATACTATTAGAAAAAAAGAAGTAATAACTTTTTATTGGTAAAGGAGAAGTGCAATAATTTGGAAGTAGAAAGGCATCAAAGGATACCTTAGAGAGCCCAGTCAATCCATCCTTTGCTTTGGGGATAATCAAGATGTGGATAGGAGCCTGGGGAGCTGTCTCTGAAAGCAAGAACCTGCAAAAAAAATTGCCCACAATAAAAGATAAAAACTAGCCCCAGTTTAAGGATTTTACAGCTAGTGATTTCTTTTTTAGCGGGAATGATCACGCAATACTTACCATTAAAAAATTGTTAGCCAATACTAAAGGATTTTTTTTATACTAAAGGATTTTTTTTTCTTTATTTCTCTTGATTAACAACTTGCTACAGTACTTTCAAAGAGAACTCAGGCAATGGATAAAAATAAAAGATGAAAAAAGACAAAAAGTCACTGAAGTATTTCCTTATCATATGGTCCAATTATTTTCTTATATTGCAATAAACAAACAAAAAAAATATATATATATATATACACTTTTTATGCTGCTTTAATGTACTTTCAACTTTATGTAATACAATCTTTTATATTGACAATTGCAATCTTCTTTCAAAATATATTTTCTAAATGTACTAATGCATTTGAGTTGATATGAGAGTATTAAGAATTAAAAGTTGCCATAGCAGACACACTGTATCTGTTTTTGCCAGAGACACCCACATCCATAGCTGTGCCCAAGTAAAAAGTTCAGAAATGCCATTGTTGTGCCGCCCCTTTCAACTAAATTTATTTAAGAGTCATTCACAAGTGAAAGAAACCCTAAAGGCTATTGTTCGAAGCAGCAATGTTGCACAGATGAGCTTCAATTTGTTTGTGTTTTTGAGGTGGCATGGAAAATGGAAAGTAAATAACATGGATTTTTTTTTCTTTCTCTTACTTCACCCTTAATTCATCTGATTGATTAGAAGCACAATTCTAACACTGGCTCCAGGTAGAAAGGTAGGCTAGCAGCTACCCGTCCAATGTGGCTTCTAATTCCCACTCCAACTCAGATATATAACGGAAAAGTGAACAACCTGTATATACTGAAACATTTGAAACCACTGGCAGTACTCAAATGCTCCTTGGCTTATATTAGACATTATTTTCTAGCAGACCAGTTTGAGTTGAAAAAAATATCTCCAATATTTTGAATTCCATCTTTCCATAAATTCACTTCTTTCCTGGTTGAAGAATCCTAAAATTTAACCCTTTCAACCCAAATCCAAACTTCTTATGACTACTACAAATGGACTGGCTAAGCAAAGAACCAATCAAACTTTGAGACTGATCAATAAAATTTGCCAAGAGCCAATATTAAGAAGTACAGGTGACACACATTAGAATTGATAGCATGCAATGCATGTTCTTAAATTTTCTATCAATAAAATAGAGATACTTTTGCAACTTTCCCTAGTTTCAAAAGCTGGAACAACTTTTGTTTATTTTGGGATGTGATGTAATTAAAGTATCATTTGAATAGAAAATCAAAGTGTTGAAATTTTATGGAATAAAATTCTAGTGAAGAGGTAACAAACACCACAAATAATGGCGACTGATCCCCATAGCCATATTTGTAGACAGGCATGAATGTCTTCTCTGGCCTTCTAAACAAGATTGCTGCTGCTATCTCAGTTTAACAGTCTACTCATGGGCCAATGATCTAGGAATAGGGAATTTGAGTGTTCCTCTGGCTATCCCTCAGGGCCCATCAAATCAACTGCCATCATCTCCCGAAAATGGATTCCACAGTTAATACAGACTGGACTGCTGGATCTAATAAGTCAATCAACAGTCTGCACCCAGATACAATTAGAACATCAACTCTTGAAGAACTAAAAGTGGCAGCTTGCATCAAGTACTGATTCTGCATCTCGGTCAAATGTCAATTACCTAATGCAAAAAATTCCAGCTGACCCAAAGACAGTAGAACAGCTTTTTTGGAGGTAGTATCAAATCAATTCAAACTTCGTGTTATTTTTTCGACTATTCTATATTCTTATTGGTAATTTATACTTGAGCTCAAGGAGCTATGTAGATATACATCTGTGCATATCAAGCAATGTTTACACTCTTTATACAAACCAAGATGCCTACCAATCACTCAAATGAAATCATTGGCATGCATCTATCACAAGCAATAATATGAACTAGAAAATAAAACAATACCTTGTCATCCTCATAAACCACGTTGGAAGGGATTTCCTTGTTTATAATTTTGTCGAATCTGGATATATGACAGAATTCAATGAATAAACCTCATGTTGACGCATTGCAAGAACAAACCCAAAAAAAAAAAAAGGAATTTCTAGTCTATGGAGAAAGTATAAACAACATTATCAGTAGATTTTGGAAGTCTTCCATCATAAACATACATAGATTTGTTAATCAAACAAAAGGAAATGGTAAGAGAGAAAGAGACATCATACCCAATGTATTGCAATTTCATGGGAAAGTACAGTTATTGCAATAGACAACAGCATCATCTGTGATTTTTTTTTAACAGTAATGGTAATTGTATTAAAAGAAAAAATACAACATATATTGGAAAGCAAGGAAAGAAAAAGAGGAACTACAAGAGAGGCCCAGAATAAAAGGAAACAATATCTACTCTAGACTTGGCCAAAGAATTGGCACCACATTAGCCTCTCTCCACAGTCCAGACATGACAAAAGGATACACAGGAAGTCGCATAAGGACTGATATCCCTCTAAGGATAAAGTGCATCCTCCATGCATAAGAGGAACAGCAAGAAATTCAATAGACCGCATCAAAAGAAGCGCTCTCTCCACAATAAGGCGGCCGGAGGAAGTCCCAAGAAGATCCTAAATCCGTCCCCAATAGGAAACATTACCTCACTTGAGTCCTTAATGACAGTGTATCTAGACTCTGGAGAAATTCAATCTACACACCCTTATGTCAATAAAAGAGAGCTCCTCCAATGCCTGTCTAGGCCACAAATTCCCTCTAGCAGCTCCATCCACATCAAACTTAAAGTAACCTACAGGATGTGGGTTCCTTGTGGTCAGTGTTACACCCCACCCGAGTTAAACTTGTTTAGTACTAATTAATTATGTTTTGGTTAATTTAATTATACTTAGTCACTAATTAAGGTAGTTTATGTAAATTCGGATTTTCTCAATTTTCATCATATACATGTCCTCTTGGCGTCACGTGTATCTCGTTGAGCACGTCGATTTTCATACTTAACTTTACCTCATTTGATCAACCGTTGAAGAAGTGGGCCCTCATTTGACTTAGAATGGAAATATCTAAAACAAGTGGACTTTCTTGCAAAATATGCATCTTTCTCCCTTAAAACCCAACTCAATTCCATGCCATTCGACTGTTGTCCATCTTCTTTCTCTTCTCTTGGTTGACAAGGACCCATCTCCATCATCTCCAACCCTTCCAAATTCGAAATCCTTGCTAAGAGGTAAGCATCAAACCCTTTGGTTTAGGTTCTTGAGTTACATTTGAGTCAAGAGACTCGTGTTTAACCATGTATGATCATTCAATTACATTTTTATGTGAATGTCATGATTAAGGTTTCTATTTGGGGATTTTGGGTTCATTTGAGCTAAAGAGTGAGCAAAGTCTTGGAAAGCTTGATTTGAGGCAAGTATAAGTTTTAATATCAATTATATAGTGTTTCTTCTTTGATTGATTCAGAATTTCTATCATGTGAGCTTTTTCGCCTCTTATGGAAATGAAAATGGAATGATTAGTTTTATTTGGATTGTATGTCTAGATTAGTTTTATGGAGTGAATTGGTGGAAATGTATTGAGGTTTATATGTTGTAAATGAGAGCAAGGAGGCTCCATTGTGCAGGTTATTTGATAGAAGAGGTAGGGAAAAGAATGGAAAGAAGAGAACATGGAGAATCCTGGAATCAGAAATTCTGGAGCGTCTACTCGAGCGGACAGGAGGCCGCTCGAGCGCACGACTCTCTGGAAACCTCCGCTCGAGCGGACACCCTCTCTAGAAACCTCCACTCTAGCGAACAAACCCCGCTCGAGTAGACCTGAAGCTAAAGTTGGGGGTTCTTTTGACCCCTCAAAAGAGTGAATGATCATTCCTAACCTATTATAACCTATAATAATTCCCCATAATCTTCTCCAATGGATAATTATGGGCCACACCTTAACCAATAGGGGATTAAGACCACAAAAGACCCTTATGTCTTTAGAAAGGAACCCTTAACCTCTAACTTTTGTCTAATGGAAAGTCAGTAGCTAACACTATGCCATGAAGATTAGTTTAGAAGTTCAACGTATATTTCTCATAATAAGTGACACTAAAACAAGATAGTAGTACGTTGATTATTCTAAAGTTACTTTGTATTGAACGGTGAGAGACTATGGATATTAGATTAGAATGGGCTACTAATCATGGATGAAAATAGCGCCGCTACGTAGCGTAGAGGCCGCTATATCGGCCGTAGCGGCCTCCACCGCTACGCTACGGCCGATATATCGGCATTCGCACCCGTAGCGGCTGCTACATCCGCTACGGGGCCGCTACGGAGTGAGAAAAATTTCTACTTTTCAAAATTTTTTAAAATGCATAATAAGACTTATTTCTTTTCTTCTTCTCTTCAAATAACATTTCTACACAACTCTTCTACCCTTTTATGTTTAAAAGAACACCAAAAAGCACATGATCTCGCTGAATTACAGTCGATACAGAAAGTTCTTTTCTAAGTACATCCTATTAGACACCCCTTTTGGTAGATGTATTTTTTTCTCTAGGTACTCTTAAGTCTTGATTTTATGACATAAATTTTTCTTTTCTGAGCCTTTCATTAGTTTCTAAGTTAGTATAACTAAGCAACATGAACACATGAGAAAAAAATGATCATTACTATTATTTTCTATTTATACAGCAATACAGGACCTCATATAGTGTGGGGACCACTACGCCCCCTTACCTTAGTTACTTTTGCAAAAAAAAAAAGCATTTTCTCTCATTTTCCAATATTCTAGATTTTCTAGAATTTTTTCATATTTTTTTGACAATTTTTCCAAATCGCACCGCTACGCTACATATCGCCCGCTACGTAGCGTTTTGGCGGCAGGATGCTACGCCTGCCGCTACCGCTATTTTCATCCTTGCTACTAATATACCTTGAATTCTCTAAATCTGCTACATTTCATATTGAAATTAGATTCTTCATTGATATCAAAGTCTGGTCAATTATTTAGTTGCATCAATAGTATTCATTATGATTCGATTATCCATTTTTTTCCAATTCATTATTACTGTTGTCATACAATTATTCGGTATTCGATGGGAATTTGAATTGAGTAAGTATTCGTGTATATGGAATTATTATTCGATTTGATTGTGAACAAAATGTGTAACTTACTCAAATTCGATTATTATTCGATTCGATCAAGTTGGCACTACTTAGCTCCGACCTTGTCATACCTAACGGGGATAAACTCGGTTTAGTATTCGAGACTACTGCAATAAGTCATCTGGAGCACCGGAACTCTAGACCCGGGTAGCCTGCCTTTGGCCTGACTGCTGGTGACATCCCAACTAGATTCGCTCTCTTTGAGAGGATGAGCTCAATGTAGTAGCCAAATTAGTATGTTTATTCTCCATTTGATTCGTAAAGCATGAATTATTCGATTTTACACAATTGCCTAGTTATTACTTGATATTGACATCTTTTAATCAATTGTCATTTAATTCGATTTGATACATTATGTAATTGCTTATTAATGCCTATACTTGCCAAATCGTTGTATTTGAGATACTATTCTCGGTGTCACAAGGATTCAGGATACCGAAGAGAATATTAGTAGCAAATCAGATTAGAGATTGGATCGGTAAGCATAACGATTAGCTTATCTTCCGGAGAATGTAAAATCGTGGTAAGCATGGTTGGGATTAGATGTCGCACCTTGCACTAGACCATGCTTTAATTATGATTACATTCGTATTAGGATCATGTTCCTTTGAGATAAGCATCTAGTAGCTATTCATTAGAGTACTTGTGTACTATACATTTAAGAGATTTTAAATTATTAGCTTGTTAAAGATAAATTGTGATATAATGGACTGCTCATGGCTTTGTTATTATAGATATTGTACTTGCTTCCGCAGATAAAAGTTCATTGACAGGTGTCAATGAGTAATTCTCACATGTGGAATGTGGAATTTTCTCCTTCGTGAATTCGGACTTGATTCGGAACAGGTGCGAGTTCACGGGAGTATGCGTGTCACACCTTGGGAACCACCCTAATCAAGGGATTCTCGGGTCAGGGATGTGACAGTCAGCCTCTTTAATTTTGGAGAAAAAGTATACGCATTACACTACTAACTCTAATACATGCATTACAATTGGAGAAAAAGCCATCATACTTGAAACCTCTGTACTCCGGTCTAAAGAGAACCCACCTGCCAATGGATACAACTACCCCATCTACCACCTCTTCCACCCCTTTCTCCTTGAAATTAAACATTTTGTTATTTCTCTCATTCCAAATCTCCCACAAGATAGCAAACAATGAAGAACTTCATACAGCTTCCCCAAAAGAAAAAAGGCGAAGAATCTAGGAAGCCATAGTCTCCCCGATCAACCTTGCAAAACACTAGCTTAACCCAAACCTGGATAAGAGAACTGACCAGACCTTCTAGGAAAAGGGGCAATGAAGAAACAGATAGTCAAAAGATTCCTTATCCGCTTTGTCGAATCCTAATATATTTAGAAGAAGACACACCCCCTCCTAAATTTATCAATAGTGGCAATCTCCCCTCTGGCCACCAGCCAACAAAATCCCTCCAACCTTGTGAGGACAATCCCAACCAAGACCTTCCGAAAGACATAAGAGGAAGGTTTCTAAGTCCAAACATCTGGATTTAGGTCCACCATGAACCCAATTCATACTGGGTATTTAAATTAAATTGGGTTCAGCTGTTCAGTTCCACCACGGCACAGACCCAATCAGTACCCAAACTGTCCTCATCCCTGGGACAGGTAATGTGATTTGAAGCTCGCAACCTTGTGGTTGAAACAACGAGCAGCTCCCAACTGTGCTACGGGTTCTCATCAAGAACTATTTCGCTCAAAGGAAATTTGATCCTCAGCATGAAGATTTGTATAGTATCGCGGCCATTATATTTGCACTATGAGTCCGGATCCCCTGTTCCATAGAAACAGGGAGATTCTGTTTCGTCCAATCCACAATTGCCACCCATCTCCCTGTTTATACAAAACAGGGGATCTGGACTCTTGCACTATAGAACTGTTAATCCAACTTGCCTATTATGCAAACATAAAGAAATTAATTGATGTCCCAGATAGGAAGAAACTTGACACCCTTCTTTCCATTGTCTGTTTCAAAGAGGAGAAATGATGATGATGATGATGATGATAACTTCTGCAACTTATCAAAATCACACCCACCCATCTCACATCTTTCCTTCTTTTGGAAACCCCAAAAATCATCAACTAAATCCAAGCAACGAATCTTTCCTGACCAAGCAACCAAGGAAAATATGAATATCTAAATACCCAGAAAACAACAGCCATGTCATTGATAGTGCATACATCCCAAATAAGCATCAACACACAAATCTGATTTACAAACAAACAAATGACAAATGGGTTGTAGGAAGAGGGGCTTGAATAGACAATGAGAACATTGTTATTAGTACATAAAGAGCAGATTTGGACGTTCCCCATGTTGCAATTACGGAGAGATTCCAATATTTTAAAAGAACAGAAATCAACTCAGATTCAAATACAGTTTTCCCAATTCTCCATACCAAAATCAGAACAACAGTACCCCAACTAAAAAGGTATTAAGAACCCTTAAAAAGAAAAAAAAAATTAAAAATCTGACGAGAGAGAGAGAGAGAGAGAGAGAGAGAGATTGTACATGGTGGGAGAATCAGATGGAACAGCTGCAAGAGCAGCTTCTTTTTCAGCAGCCATTGAGAAGGAAAGACAGAGAGACAGAGAAAAGAAAGCTTAAGAACAAGTGAACAACCCCAACTTGGCACTGCTGCAACTGTGGGCCTTTCTAACACAAACAGACGCACACTAAATATAATAATAATAATTTCAAAAAAGTATAAAAATCTCTGAGTCTTCTTCCAATCAAATCCTCTTCATAAAAATTTAAAAAAAAAATAAATAAATACATGTATGATAAAAAAAATTCAAAAATCTTGAATCCATATAAATCCTTCGTTTTTTTAACCATGCATAAAGACAGCTGAAGTGGGGCCCACTGGTTCATTTGAGTTAGATTTGATCATTTCTCTTAAATGATTTATTAAAATAAAAAAATTGAAAATAATATAAGGGTATTTGTGATATTTTTAAAATTTTTGTATTAAATGGGAAAGACTTGATGGAAAGAAAACTAGAAAACTTTCATTCTCTTTTGATTTGAAATATTTAAATCTTTATATACTCTTTTGAGAATAAGCCAAAAGTTTATACTTTTTTTATTGTTTTCAAAAAATTAATATGAGCCTGTGTTATAAGTATGAATACCCCTAGCAAACACAAATGTGTGGCCTCGCTAGCTCCTAATAAACCAAACCATTCAAAGTCCATTCTTTCTCGCGAGTGATATATCCTTAAACTTTACAACAGCGTGGACCTAAAGAGGAGCGGGAAACTTTCCTTGTAATCAACATATTATGGATAATGTAATCAGCATAATCTTATGGATCATTAATTATATGCATTAATTGTGTATTGAGTCATCTGTTCAATTCAAAAACTAAGGTGGACATCAAGGTGGAGTTCCACACACCCCACTCACACCAAAAATGTGTGTGTGGGACACTAAAGACTCCATTATTTTGCTTTGAGGATTTTACGCAAAAGGTCCCGAAATTTGGACATTCCTCGGGAAGGGCCCCCAAATATTGTGTATTACTAATGAGGTCTTCCCGCCAAGTTTTTATTTTTTTATACTTTTTTCTGAGTGACGATAGCGTCACCATGGGCGACGCTAGCGTCTCTCATCAGACATCTTGCTGTGTACCCCTATTTAGAACATTTTCTAGCCGGCTTCCCGAGGGTTTTTCTGGTTGAGATTTAAGGCTTTCGAATACCATATTATGAACTTATAATCTTCTATTTTTTACTTAATTACAATCATGTTTGCCTGCGTTTCAAACCGTGCACTTTTGCAACTCGGTTAAGAAAATCTGCAGCCACCTTGCTGAGTACCTCTGTTTAGGACATTTTTTAGCCAACTTCCTGAGGGTGTTTTTGGCTAAGATTTGGGGCTTTCGAAGACCATATTATGAACTCATAATCATCTATTTTTCACTTAATTACAATCGCGTTTGCCTGCGTTTCAAACCATGCACTTTTGTAACTCGGTTAAGAAAATCTACAGACACCTTGTTGAGCACCCCTGTTTAGGACATTTTTTAGCCGACTTCCCAAGGGTTCTTTTGGCTGAGATTTGGGGATTTCGAAGACCATATTATGAACTTATAATCTTCTATTTTTCACTTAATTACAATCACGTTTGCCTGCTTTTCAAACCCTGCACTTTTGCAACTCGGTTAAGAAAATCTGCAGACACCTTGTCAAGTACCCCTGTTTAGGACATTTTTTAGCCGACATCTTGAGGGCTTTTTTTGCTGATATTTGGGCTTTCGAAGACCATATTATGAACTTATAATCTGCTATTTTTCACTTAATTACAATCATATTTGCCTGCGTTTCGAACAGCGCACTTTTGCAACTTAGTTAACATATTAGGAAATACTCAGACGAGCAACGCTAGCGTCACTCATATGAAAGTTGAAAAAAAAAATGAAATAAGGCCTAAAGGACCTCGTTAGTACAATACCATATTTGGGGATCCTTTCCGAGGTATGTCCAAATTCCGGGATTTTTCACGTAAAATCCTCTTTTGCTTTTATTTTGTTTCCTACTGAGTCCTATGGCTAGGCCTGGCTTAAATGCTTGGCCCGGATCGACATGTTTAACAAAAGGGGTTAAATGGGGGCCTATTATTATATATGAAAGAGACTGATTTCAATTGTACTTAGCATGGGTGATCAAACTTTTAAAATAACTATTTTATATGATTTCTTATATGGTCATTAATTTTCTATAACAACCATTTTATAATAAAACTAAACTCAAATGAATATATAATATATGGGATTGAACAACAAAAATAATAAGTTTCATAATTAATAAGAAAATGACAATATTATTGAAAAAAGAAAAACTCGCGACAACAGTGTGGACCTAAAGAGGAGCGAGAAACTTTCCTTGTAACTGATGTACTACCATATACGCTTGCTGAAAGAGAAAGGGTGGAGTTTGATTTTTTTTTCTTTTTTGTGTGTGTAGCTTTAACTTTTATAAATCGTGATGTAAATAGAGTGAAACACTACAATAGACCCAATCTACTAAAAATCACAATCATTAAGACAAACGTCCTTGCTATTTATGGGTATCTCAAATTTTCACCTTATTCTAGGTTATTTCCACGGTCAAATTGATTCTCTAATAAAAAAAAATACAAAATATTGCAGGAGTTTTTCAAATAAAGTTTTTTCTATGATTTGGACTCTCTATCATGCCTTTTGTCTATCAAGAAACTCCCAATATCATCCTATTTCTATCAAGACAATAGCATGTAAGTGTTAATGGGTCCCAGTGTCTAAGTACCACTAATTTAAGGAATTTCAAATATTTTTGTTTGTTCTGATTATATGATTTTTTTCTTTTTTTTAGAATGTGAAATGCTGATTTCTAGGTTATCTGGTTTATTTAATCTTTAGTCTATTTTATTTAATCTACTCTCAGCTCAGGGTTGTCTGGTTTCTTTTTTATCTATTGAATTTGAATTTACACTTTTTGCTAAGCATGCAGAACTAATAGTAAAAAGAATTTCCAATAATATTGGTCCATCTAAATAAAGAATTAAGCCCATTCTTATTATTATCATTTTTGTTCTCCTATATAATTTATTTCTCTATGTCAACAAGAGAACTTTCATTTTTTTCCAAAGATTTACTTTTAAGTTCATTGTATTTTATTAGAGCAACTTGAATAATTCTTTTGTTTCTTTGTATTTCTTTTTATTACATTTTTAGGTCTCATCTGCATCCTTAGTTTAGATTAGTGTTCAATCCATTTTCAAATGTGAGCATCTTGAGACAAATTAGTACAATTATTAAACATTTCAATTTGAGAGGTAAACCTTTTTTAATTCATTTACTTTTAAGCTCATCATATTTTATTTGAGCAATTTTAATTATGTCATTTTAATATGATTTACACAAAAGAATCATCAATTTAAAATTTCTATAGAATTGCAATATTTTTATGGTTTGTATTTGTATGGTTTTTATAGACTGTGAGCTTTTTTTTTTCCCCTTATTTCAACTTTTGGGTATTGGGTTCTCCTTAGTTTTTTTTTCCTTTTAAATCGCTTTTTATCATGAGATTTTCTGTGAATTCTCATTTTTCTATTGTATTTTTTTATTTTTTTAATGCTTGTCATTATGAGTTAATTATTTATTTTACTTCCATTGGGTTCTTTAAGTTCTCTTTGTGAAATCTTTTTATGGATTTTTTTTATTTCTTTTGTGGCTTCAGATTTTCATTTTTTAATATTAGATTATCATAAGTTGGTTTGGTTCTTCTAAAGTTCTTTTATGATTGTATTGTTTATGGATCTTTATTTATATATGTATATATTTTATAGCTTTTTTAATAAAATTTATTTTATTTTATTTTGTATTTTTTATTATAATTTCTCACTTGTGATGGGTTTTTAGTTTTTTCTTATGATGGTTTTTCATGAATTTGTGGGTTCTTTTGTCTTTGCCCTTTTGTGCTTCATTTTTTAGTTTTTTTTTTCTTTTTTCTCATGAGTATTTGATTCTTTTAAATAGCTTATGTTATTGAGTTGATTATGGATGTTTATTTCTATGTTTTATTTTCATGTGTCTTTCAAATTTCATTGGATTTTATTCATAGTTTATATTGTTTGTTTGTTTTGATTTTTTTTTTTTATAGTTTTCTTGATCATTAATCTTCAATTTTCATGGGCTTCTGTTTTTTTTTTTTTTTAATTATATGGTATTAAGTATTGAATTCTTATGGACTTCTTTTTGTTTCTTCTCTCTCAGACTAAAACCTTTTGCAATTAATTTTAAATAAACTGATCATAAAGTTTTTTTTTATATAAATTTTAATATTATGATTATTTTGCTCGTGCTGTTTTTCTTGTCATTATATATGAAAGAGATTGATTTCAATTGAAATCAACCTCAATTGATTTTGACTTTTCCATTCACTGTTGACCACATTGGTTTCAATTAAAATTGACCTCAAAACTGCCTCAGCCTTTGAATTACACAGTTTGATATAGGTTTTTAAATGAGAATGTATGTTTCCCCTCTCCCTTATCATAATTCTCCTTCATAAATATCCTACAATATCTCTCCTTAATCAATTAATCAAATCTATCCTTAAAAAGTGGGATGGTTTCTAATCATTATCTCCTCTAATCTTATTCCTAATTAGATATCTAAATTGTCTCTCTTCACATCCTATCTTCTATATTTCTATACTAAATACACGTTGCAAAAAGAAAGACAACATCGGCTTCTCCTTGAGCCACATTAGCTGCTTGGCCCATTTACATATTAGATATTTAATCATTATTCTTCTTTGATTACATTTTTTTATTGAATAAAGTATCTTTGATAAATATGGTTACAAAAAAAATAGCATTCTGGTTTTTTTGCAAAAAATTTGATTCGTTAAAGTTTTTTTTACGTCTTATTAACCAAAACTTGAGTTTAAGAATAATGTTTGTCTTAATGGGCTAGACCTTCATAGGACTATTCTTCTCATTTGGTAGCTTCTTAGATTAGGACATTCCTATCATATGAGATTTCCAATAATTCTTTTTTTTATTGCCATTCCTCTTTAAATAAAATATCTTTGATAAAGACAGTTAAAAATAAGGAAAAATACTACAGCATTCTAATTTTTAGTGAAACATGAAAGTTTTTTGTTTTTAAAGTCTATTTAACATAAAAATGGATTTAAGAAGAATAATTCATGTCTTAATCGGCAGGGGCATGAATGGGACAATTATTATCATTTGAGATTTCGAACAAATTCTTTTTCTTTAGAAAGTTAAAATAAAATGAAAAAAGAAATTCTAGCATTTGAATTTTTAGGATACGCAAAAAAATTTTTATTTTTAAAGTCTATTTAACCAAAAATTCAATTTAAGAAGAATGATGCACGTCTTAATCGGTAGGGGCCCACATGGGACAATTCATATCATTTGATATTTCTAACAAATTCTTCTTCTTTGATCATCGTGCATATTAAATAAAGTATTTTTGACAAAAATTGTTAAAAAAAAATAAAATAATCAACAATTATTATCTTTAGTGACGATTTCTTATTCATGAATAAAGGTTTTTTATTTTTAAAGTATAACTCTTTCTAAAATGTGATTTTTTAACTTACTATATTACTCTTTATCTTTTATAATTACAGCCACATTTTTATTAATAACTTTATTTTTTTGAATTTCATTATATTTATCCTTTGGTTTGTCTCACTATTTGATTCTTTTTATCTGCAATGCAATATGATAAATACATTAGTATGTTTGTTGAATTAAAAGTAATGGAAGTTCTTGCCAACGCCTCAAAAGTTGTATTAAAAGTTAGATTATTTCTCACGGTTCAATTGTCACTTTAGATTATAATTGATTATGATATATCTTGTGAGTATAGATAAGACTAAAAAAAGAAATAATATATATATATTTTTTACTTAAAATTAACTTTTTTTGGTGATATATTATAAATAAAACCCCAAGCTTAAATATTCTTTAATTTTTTTCTGATCACGGTCCTTTATTGCTAGTATATATTAAGTTGGATAACTAGAGAGGCTGGACTCTATTTGTTAAATGGTCTGAGAAACAAGGGAAGTGGGGCTTAGTATGCCCCACATCTCTCTTATGCTCCAGAAATATAGGTGTCTATATACGGATAATATATGGTTCAAAAACTGGGCGAGTGAATACCATAAGAAGTAGATATGAAACTCATAAATGAAGAGTAGGACAACGAAGAAAATTTTCAACAACGTAAAGTTCAACGATGAACACAACAAAGTAGGTCTGGTACCAAATAAAGAAAGTGCCGTAGGAGTGGGCTTGGGGTTGTTAGGATCACAGGTAGACCTTGCATGGCCTCTCCTCCTTTTTGTTTTTTCCTTCACATGAATAATGTTTTATCCATCAGTAATGTCACAAATGGATTTTAAATCTCCTCCACTAACAGATTCAATTAAATCCCCAAGTCATTAGTAGAGAAAACGGAAATACTTCTCAACACACCCCCTCATGTCTTATTCGGTCAGCATACTTGTTGGAAACATGCATATATTTTTCTTTTCCAGCGTAAAGTCATTCTTCTTTGGGTTCAAACTTGTGACTCGTTTGGATTTGATACCATATTAAATTTTCTCTAATAACAAAGCCTACCAACAATCGGTAGAGGCAACAAAAAAATGCTTTTCAACAATGGAGAGAGAGAGAGAGAGAGAGAGAGAGAGCATGCATAGAGAGTATATTTTCTCTGTCCCCAACTATAGATGGACTGGTTAGGGACATGACTCATGAGCGAGTGTAAGAGAGTGTGTGAGTTTGAACTCTCCATATAGCATAAGAAAAACTAAAAGGAAGACGAGTAGTGTTTTTCTTTAGTTTGTTTGTTTGGTTGTTAAGAGTATCATGAGGCCTAGTTGTCATGGGATCAATACCTAGGTGGCCACTAATTAAGGTGAGACCGCTCTTTGCCACCAAGTGGTGCAGATGATATTTTTGTTGAAGCTTATAGCCCCGTACTTTCAACAAACATTTAATTCTACCCCCACCAATCAAGTCCGGATCCCCCTATTCCAAGTAGCCATGTGGAAAAAAATCACATGTCACTGGGCCATTTGATAATTTTACTTATCAAGTAAATTTAAGTCAAGTAAAGTTAAGCATAAAATCAAAAACACTTTAATTCGAAACTCCCTCCTCCTTTTTCAGAAAAAGTAAAAAAACAATTACCTTTATTCACTAAAAGACAAAAACACTCCACTTCCCATACAAAAAGTAAAAAATATTCAATCTCAAACAACTAAAAATAAAATATCATCATAACTCACTTATATTTTATTCCATCTTTTATTTCACTTCACTTCACTTTATTTTAAAAGTAAAATGCCAAACGGGTAGACCTCTCAACCTCTTCTTCAAAATGAAAATAAGAAAAGGAAGGGGACCTTTTTTGTAAATACAAAAATTGGGGTTGACCAAAAAAAAACCCAAGGCTCCTTTCGTCTTCTCCAACATCGACCATGGCTGGGTTTCAACTACCGCCTTGTCTGCTTTCGTTAGACGGATGGTGGACGCCACATGTTCCATTCCACAAAACGTCTAGATCATTATGGTCGCCCAAGGGTTCACACTCAGATGTGTGGACCTGATCTTTGATCAGGTTGGCCATGGGTCCCACAATCTAGTCTATCAAAATCTTGTATTAACGTCCCATGAAACATTGGAGACTGGATGGTGGGCCAGATGGGACCTACTCCTCAAGCACCCGCCACAATTGCAGTCGCCCCATGGTCTACTTCCAGATGTGGGGTCCTGATCATCGATCAGGTGGGCCATGGGGCCCACAACGTCTGTCGATCAAAACTGTTTTTGACGACCTCCTTTTTGGTGCCATCATTATAATACAGTTTTGAAAGATGAGTCTCAATCAATCTTGTAAAGGGTGAGAGCTATCAACAATCTCTTTGTAGTTTTTATTACGTCGACGGGCCTTTTCTAGCAGGAGGTAGATCTTTTCTTGAAAGAAAACGGTAAACAGAGAGAGGGGAATAGAGTTACAGAAAAAAAGGACTGATCTTTTTTCATCTGATATCTCCAAGTCACAATCCTTCTTCCCATTTTTATACTATCGACCCAAAAATCCCCACATGCCAATCTCCAACTTCCTATCATTTTCTCCTCACCAGTAGCAGAAAGATCACAACAGAGACCACCATCTCTAAAGTCTAAACCAAGAACCATTTAAGTGAAGACTCTGTAAAAAAGAAGGTTCTTTTACGCTACAGACATGGCCACAAGTTGGAGGAGGGCGTTCTGCACTTAGATTCCAAGTGACTCTGAAACAGAAAAACACCAAACCCAGAGCCCAAAGAGCTCTTTGAGTCAGGATCTCTTGGCGCGAGCAATCCCTCCACCCCTCGTCTCCGCTGCCGTACTGCAATTCCTCTTCCTATGCCACTGGCACAGGATAGCCCAATTTTTTTTGTCAACCTAATTTTTTATATTTATAAAAAAGGGATTTAACAGGAAAAGGCACTTAATGTGCACATGTTACGCAATCAAACACTTTAGCACTTAGGGCACCAATTAGAGCAATTGGGCCCGATTTTCATTTTTTTTTATTTTTACATATTTGGCTCATTGTCGGCGCCGACCTTATTTACACTGAATAACGTCGGTAATGATGCTGTCCGCGAGCCATTTTTAATCAGATTTCGAGTTTCATTCTTCTCACTTCTCTACAATTGCAAAGAGTCTGTTTTCTTCCTTCAAAGAGATGTGTTCTGTGACTAGTGTATTTTCCCACCAGTGATTGTCCCATTAATTTTCAATCAATCTCCTCTTGCTATTGGGTCTACATAAAGGAGGTAATGAAAACTTTTCTCTTCACATGATGGAACCCTCGAAATCAATCTCCTCTTTCTATTGACAACTTATAATGCATATAATATCATTTAATGCATGGACAAATAATTATTAGGCAGAATACATTTTCTCTTTCACTGTATGTTGTTTATTGTTTGTTTCATTAAATATGGTATATGTTGCACATGAGGAGAATTTACTCTTTTATAATCCACAATATAATACATAATACTAGATTGACTTAAATGTCAACAACCAAAGTAGTTTATACATAATTAGTTTCTAATAAGTAGTAAAACATTCACAAATTTAATAAAATCTAAACCCCATGCATTATTGGTTGAGAAGGATGGTCCAACTAATTTATCTATTTTATGATGTTCTAATCGCATGTCAAACGTTGAGCACCTAACAATCTTTCATTATGATGGTGAGTTTGAATTTGAGTTCAATCGTCCTCAATACAAGGGTGGAAGGCAAAAGATGAGATATCTCTCAAGCAATGTCACGTTCAACGAGTTGTGCAAAATTGCTTTGGAAGCTTTGAGTTGGACGGCAACAACTTCCGATCAGATAACTCTAAAGTATCTTCTACACAATGGCAATTTTTTTCGATGATAGATATTGACGATGACAATGATATCAATGGTTTGTTAAAATCGTCAAATAGTGAAGCAAAATGGATATTATTATTCGTTTCAAGAAGGCTATGCCATGAAGGCGCTTTCTAACACAATCATGGGAATAGGTATGTTCTGAAGTAAACCTTTTTTGTCATAACTCCATATTGCAGATCTGTACAAGATGAAAGAAACGAAACCATTTGAGTAGCTCCCAGCATTGGAAAGCCTGATATTAAATTAAAGGCCGTGCTACCACCGTCACCTCCACCTTTTAAAGATTTCCCCACGATTGATATACAGGAAGATGACAATACTAGATTCCCAACAACATTGTCCTATTTTGTGGACGATGATGAGTCCATGTTCAAAGAAATCAATGTAGAACTGGTTGATGTGAATGGAAGCAAAAGTGTGCGCAGTTCTCCCGCAACTAATGTGGATGTGAATAGAAGTTCAATAGCTGCTCAAGTAATTAATTGAGGTGTCCAAAGGGATACTATAAGCATAAATAAAGAAGACGGTTTTTCAAAATCTCCCTTCGTGGACACCATGACCCCTGAAGATGTCGTGCCCAAAGAAGGGACCGGTTCGGCTAGGGAGATGTGGCTAGGTAGAGAGTTTCCTGGTCGCGAGGCTTTTAGAAGAGCTATAGCAAAGTATGCAATATACAACAACTTCACCTTGAAACACGAATGACTAATATGAAGATGGTCACAGCAAGTTATAAAAGAGTCGATTGTCCATGGCATATACATGCCTCCATGGTCCACACTTCAGAGTTCAAAAGTATAATTCCACACATTGTTGCTCCAAACCACTTATAGGAACTGCACATCGGCAAGCAACCGCAAAGCTAGTAGCAAAGTTGATTGAAGAGAAGGTGCGATGCGATAACGATCTTAGGCCCAAGGAGATCATCAATGAATGTCAGATTGAGTTTGGGACCCGCATGACATACAAGAGAGCACATATGGCAAAGAAGCTTGCATTGTGCAAAGTGCGTGGATCGTACGAGGAGTCTTTTATGATATTGCCGCTCTATGCAACGAGCTTCATAGAACCAACCCTGGTTCGTACACTGCGTTGGCTATCAGGACGGATGACCAATTTAGACTCTTCTCTTTGGTCCTTCGGTCCATGCTTAAGGTCATTCCAAACCTCTCTAAGGCCATTGATAGCGGTGAATGGATCACACCTTCGTGGCAAATATCCAGGAGTGTTAATGGTTGCCGTAACCAATGATGGAAATCATCAACTGTTCCCCATTGCATTTGCCTTTGCCAAAGCGGAGCGGCATGATAGTTGGGAGTGGTTTCTTGCACACTTGTCCTTCTAGTTGAGTGAGCCAAAAAATCTCATAATTATATCCGACCGTCATAAATGTCTGATTCCTGCAGTACAAGCCATGATGCCAAGTGTAAAGCATTGTTTTTGTTGCCATCATATAGCTGAAAACATAAATGCGACTTTCAACGACCATGGCATTATAATAAAGTTTTGAAGCACAGCGAGTGCATACCGACCTTATGAATATGATGCTTACATGGACCACATAAAAAGTGTAAATGAGCGTGCATATAATTACATCCATGCGATCGATCGTCAGTTCTGAGCAACGACATTTACCCATGGACGCAGGTATGACATGCTTACCAGCAATGCTGCAGAGTGCATAAATAGTCTCTTAAAAGACACCGGAATGCTCCCGATTACAAAGAAAGTGGAAGAGATACGTGCAAAACTGATGGAATTCTTTCAGAGACAATCAACTAAAGTACAAAGTATCACTTTAGTACTAACTCTGTACGTAGAGAAGTACCTAGCCACAGAGATGGAGGAATCACGAAGGCTGATGGTACGGGTAGCGGCATTAAATGAATATCAAGTGCAATCTGCAGATTTTGTTGATTTAGTTAATCTAAATTACAGGTCATGCTTGTGCCACAAATGGGACGTAATTGGGATCGTATGTTGCCATGCTGTTGCCGCCATGAAAGCGCGGAATATAAATCCATATGACTATTGCGAGTACTGGTACCTCACAAGCACGTACCAGAAGACGTATAGTGATGTCATTCATGCCACCCGTGATAGGAAGAAATGGGAACAACACATTGCAACCGAAAGAGTTCTCCCACCATTGGAGAGCAAGCAACCTGGTCGACCAAAGAAGAACAAGATCCGAGTTGAAGATCAACATCGCCAGCGAAGAGTGGTAACTTGTTTGTGATGTGGGAAGAGGGGTCACAACCGTGTGAGCTGCAAAAATCCGCCAGTTCAACAATGACGTTGATGGATTTTGTGTTTTGGTTTTGCTCATGTAATCTTTTTTTTTTGTTTTAGGACTGTTTTTTGATGTTTTATGTTGTATGTATGTTTCTGGGAAGTTTATTAATTAAAATGGCAGTAATGGTTTTTGCATTTTTGGATGTTTGTGGATAAATTATCATTTATTTTGAAAAGATGTGTGGAACCCACTATTTTCTTGTGGAAGATGATGTATACTTGTATTCAACATAAGGAATCTGCATGGAATTTTTATACCATGCACGTGGAGAGTTTTCATTACAGGGTCGGCGATGACCTTATCCGTGTTAAATAACATCACTACCGACGCAGGTTTTCAATTTTTCTTACCAAAGTCGTAACTTTTCCTGAGATCATCCATTACAGGGTCGGTGATGACCTTAGCTGTGTAAAGCAAGGTCACCACCGACGCAGGTTGCCAATTTTTTTTGCCAAAAGTTGTAACTTTTCCAAGCCTCATCTGGAAAAAAATCTAAGTATAGGTTGGTGATGACCTTAGCTGTGTAAAACAGGGTCACCACCGATACAGGTTGCAAATTTTTTTTGCCAAAAGTTGTAAATTTTCCAAGCCTTGTCTGGAAAAAATTCTAAGTATAGGTCGGTGATGACCTTAGTTGTGTAAAACAAGGTCACCACCGACGCAAGTTGCCAACTTTTTTTGCCAAAAGTTGAAACTTTTCCAAGCCTCGTCTAGAAAAAATTTTAAGTATAAATCGGTGATGACCTTAGCTGTGTAAAATAAGGTCACTACAGAAGCAGGTTATGTATTTTTTTAGCAAAAGTTGTAACTTTTTTAGGCAGATACGGTCAGTGATGACCTTATTTGTATAAAATAAGATCACCATCAATGCAGGTTATGTATTTTTTTAGCAAAAGTTGGAACTTTTTCATGCGAAAATCCAGTACAGGGTAAGTGAAAACCTTATCAGTATTAAATAAGGTCATCACCGACCTCATTTTCACTGCTGTTAACTGCAACAACGTCGGTGATGACGCTGTATAAAGAAGGAAAAAAAATTGGGATGGGAGTATGACATGTAATTAAAAAAAAAAACACACTTATCTGCTTAAAAAAACTTGAGGCTGTATTTAAATACAAACAAAAACATTTCATGTATTCTATTTACATTCAATCATTTAATCGATCAACATCCCACATAACAATTATGAAAAAATTGGCCACTTAGTTAAGTTTAAAGTTTGAAGCAAACAACATTCACAGCATAACAACTGCAATTACAACCGACGCCAGGATCAATATTGAATCACACATATTGCACAACATAGGTAGGGGAAGGTTCACTGTAAGTCAGGCGGCAAGACCGGGAGTGGAGGGAGGTTAAGCTTTGATGCATTTCGAATCCAATTCTGCTTGAATATGTCGATGGCAATTCTCCACCGGTAGTACGGGATGTCTGACTGAGTGAACTCGATGGGACGACGATATATGCAATGTTCAGCGAACGCACAAGCGAACAACCCACAGTCATTTCCGTTATCTTGAAATAAGATGTCCGTGTTTGTGATAATCATCCACATCATAGGCGCTGACCACCCGAAATCCATAAAGCGCTGCTGAAGCCACAATCTCTATCCAAACATAGTGAAAATGAATAATATTTCAATTTTAAAATTTATTTACTATCGAAGCATCAAGCTGCCAAGACAAGAGAAAATATGTACTTACGAATCTCTTACAGGTATTGCGGCCCCAGATCTCTCAGTTGGAACTATTGCAGTACTCCCAACGTTTCTCATCGACATATCCGATCAGTAAAAACCAATGATTGTGAGCGTGCTGTACGTAGACTAAAGTCTTGCGCTACATCGCGTCCATCACACACTCTCCCTTTGGCCCAAAGGCCATATCATCCCCAGTCTTTAGGACCTTTTCCCAGAAACTCTGCAGGATAAGCATCTCAGACATCAAACAATTAAGACATAAACCTATTGAGTAAAAACTGGGGAGGCTTTAATCTTTTATTGCACTTACACATATACTAGGGTCAGCCAAGTATGCATCCTTACACTTTTCCCGTAGCACTTCGAACCAGTAATATATGATTGTCGAATCCATCCAAGTGCCCTCGTCCAATAAATCTCTAAGGGACTTAGAATCAACGCAGGAATGATCATATCCAACTCCTCCTTCCTGTCAATGCAATGAGTTGAGTGACATTGAATTAGTAAAAACCCAACAACTTGATAATTACTACGGAAGTGTTTTCAACAATTGCAGTTACCTATATGTGTAATATTTGTAGAAATCCATCAAAAGTTCCTTCTCCACTTCTGTCAGAAGATAACCCGTTTGGGGCAATGGATGTTAATAATCAAGAAACCTATCCGAGATCTTCCTCAATCTCGGTATGTACTTGCACATCTGTATCAATGAATCAATTGTAGCCGGTGAAGGGGCTACAATGATTGCCTGGCAAGTGACATTTGGTGGTGTGTTGTATCCTTAAGGACCGGGCGAGACAGAGATAAGATCCTCGATAGGGATGTCATCCACGTCACCAAAGGCCGTGTCAAGGTTGCTGGCATCAGCTTCATGTGGTTGCTCCTCAGTCGAAGTATGAGAGGCCGATGCCTTCATAAGGGAGTCCTCTATCATTAAGGGCACATCGACACTAACTCGAGGCTTCTTTGAGGGAACTTTTAAGGACCTCACCTTAATCCTTGCACGCTTTGGCATTCTGATGTCCTGCAAAATGAAGCAAACTATGGTGAGGAAATCACATTAACCAAAGATTGTAACCTATTCATATCATTGGAATTTATTTATATACTTACCAGCGGGTTATCATCTTCCAAAGCGGAAGTACTACACATCTCGACGTAGTCCTTGTATGTAGTCCCAAATGTAGACCTAAATCTCTCGACCTTTTTCTTAATTGATGTTATGAAATATTTTAGGTCCACATTTGCAGCGATCGAATGATTGCATGACCGTACGACGTGGTCGAGGAAGAGAGAGACCTACAGTCCACATATTGAAAGGATCCTGTTAAAAAATATATTCACAAAATCAATATGAAGCAAAGTAAGGGATATAAAGGGTGTGAACGTCATACCCGAGTCTGTGGGAGGGTAGAAGAAGGGGCATTGTGCTACGGGGCATGATAGTATTTGCTTCATACCATCTCATGTATGTTTCTTCATCCTCCTCCCTGCCTTTCGATTTTTGTTTTCCCTTCAGCACATTGTTTGCCCTTGCTTCTTAAGACTTCACCTCTTCCTCGTGCACTAGACTCCAATTTATAACAGATCTCCCCTTATTTTCCTTCCTTAAGATGGGCGTGACATAGCGTGGAGGCACAGTCTGTATCAAGCCAAACTGACTCATAACCCTAGGGGAAGGGTGACGCTCCAACACCTAATATGATATAAGGGGAGAGTCTATGGTGAAAAGTGCTTTGTCGCCCTTAGAGATGTGCTTCAAAACTTCATTCCCGTACTCTCTATACGGCCGCCACTCAAGCTGTGCACGAAGCATTGGATAAATTAGAACACATAAAACAAGTATGAAAATGACAGAAAATTTGAAATGAACTAATTCCACCTCTTTAGACGTGAGGTTATTGAGTTGCTTCCGCACCTCTCGCACGGTCATCGGCTGAGTCATTCCTTAAAGTCGGTTGGCCCATGTAACCATCAGCGGAAACTATATATCATAGTTCAAACGCTGGTTTAGACTTAAACCTCGACCGATCTTCATTCTGGTATACGCCCAGATCTGTCAAAAGAGAGGGAATCATTAGAACATTAACATATAAATAGTGAAAGTATGAAGAAGAAATATATCGACCTCGCTTGCAGAAACTGGAGGGGGCCAGAAAGAGACTTAAACTTCTTCTCAACAGCATCGCCCTCGTCGATAGGGTCGGGCATCTCGCGCTTCTTCAGCCCTTCCCAATGAACTCCCTTGTTTAGCACTCTGTACATGTTGCCTAAACAAGCGGAGGCCCATGAGTAGAGCCTAAACTCTCTAAATAACTCTAAAATACAAAAGGGGCCTCATGCCTCTGAAGAATTACAAAGAATCTGTCTAGCAACAAAAAAAAAAAAAACAAATAGGCTCAAGTTATGCACATCTCCTCGGCCTCTGTCATCTTCTTCTTCGGCTATCCCTTACTTTTTTTCTTTCCCTTTTTTTGCTTGGTCTTCTCCTTGTCCCTCAACTCCTCTGGAGTGGGACGGAAGACACGTTCTAGTCATGTAATTTTAAGGGAAACCCCATTGTAATCTTCTTTCTAATGGGGGACAACACCGAGCAGCTCTTGACAAAACTTGTCAATCTAATAGTTGGTGTATGTACGACCGGTTACGGGCGGGCCATCTATAGGAAGGCCGTAGATCTAAGCTACGTCCTCTAGTGTGATGGTAGCCTCACCGAATGGGAAATGGAAGGTGTTCGTCTCCAGCCTCCACCTCTCAATCAACCCCATGATCAAGGCATGGTCGATCCTCATCCACCTCATCCGAGCAAGATGATACAGCCCAGCATCCATTACCCACTGCATCTGATGCTCATTCAAGTCCCACTTCCCATAGTCGGGGTTAGTGGGAAAGCATCTGTAGGTACCCAACTCCTACGAGAAACATGACAGTTTGAATAACATCAGACATAGATCGAAATGAAGTTCAATTGATTAGTTTTTGTGTGAGAGAGTATACCAAACCACGTTCGATAGTGGCGGATAGGTGATGGTCTTGCTCTCTCAAAAGTACTACTGGTTGAACACTTGAGGTACTAGCCTCGTTGCGTGGCAATTCTTCATTGCTTGTATTCTCTTTAGACATCTGTGTACGTCCAAATTAGACATTATAACATTGAATGTTATGAAGGCAAGCATGAATAAAAGGGCAAACATACATAAAAAATGTTCACAAGACGGAAATAGTTAACATTTAAAAATCTCATGCTTAAAAAAAATAGTTAACACAACACTAAATGAAAATGGAATATACATGAAAAATGAAAAAATTAATAAAAAAAAAAAAAGGAAAGGTAGGAGCATGAAAGGAAAGTAATAGGCTTTCCATAACATTTAGGAACAATAATTTTTACAGTGGCACCTATGATCAATTCAACAAAAGCAACAACCTCACAGTTACTGGCAATTTCCATAACTCAAGATTCATTTGGAGGCCTTGACGATTGCAATTGGGACATAGATGAATTTCCAAACTTTCAACCATATGATAGATTATACATTACCAACCTCAGAATCTAAACATGATATATATATATATATATTATTGGTAATGTACTCAAATGTACAGAACTTGGAAAAAATTCATCAAACCAAAAACATCAGGCTTATTCTAGATCTATATTCTGTAACTGAATTAAAAGAGATGGCCATGAACAATTAATAAATTCAACCTAAAACTTGTAATCACTGAAGTCTACTTTCCGTCATAACTTACATTTAAAAAGAAAATTTCCAAGCTCAGAATATTTGGAAACAATCCTCAAATGACATTTATTGAGAAATGTATGTCTTCATGAAATTAAAACCCAGCAAAAGGTCCTTCGGCAGCTTCTGGGGACATGCCTGACAAAGACCCATTTGAAGGAAAATGGAAAAACCAATCAAAGTTCTGCCCAGATTGTGATTAGGGTAGAAAATCATCCTTCTTACTGAAAAACAAAAAGAGGAAAAAATGTGATACAAATTTCCATATAAGAAAGGAACTTTTCTAAAACCCCCGAGGCATGCATTAATCTTAAAAATACGGACTTTTAGAGAATTCCCCTTTTTTTGAAGGGTAAAAACCCCCTTAGCTCTGAAATTAGTTATTAAAAACCCTTGACTAACTTTTTTGAAAACTATTGTTTTCTCCTGCCAATTTATGCGTAAATTATTAAAAGAAAAACATGTCCTGACCGTTGCCTAGCCAATATTATTTTACTGTTTTACTACACTTAGCTAAATAAATAAGAGCAAACTATTAAATATAGGTTAGCAAGCTAGATTAGGGTTAAATGTAGAATTAGGTTATTTGGGTTAGATTTCAGTTTTCCATTTGAAAGAAGGGATGACCTTTTAATTGTCTAAAATGGCAGGAGATATAAAAAAAAGTGAAAAGGGTGTTCTTACCAACAGGAGTTTTACTTGCTTATTTATTTGTTTATTTCTTTTCTTGAATTCTTTAAAGGCCTGTTTGGATGCAAAGAAAAGTAGAGAAAATGCAGTTGGACAAAACTATCTACAATTCAGGTTTGTTTAAAGGAGGGTTTCTTCGCTTTTTTTCTTTCTCCCCTTGTTTTTTCTACGTTCAACATTTTTTTGTACATGCAAATGGTTTCAAAAGTTGGTGGATGATTATTAGAACTATAGATATTTCTTTTATGACTGTCTTTCAGAATGGTTAGACAACACATTCTGCTACCCATTATAACTACTAAGCAAATATTCACTAAGTATCTGCGCATGGTAGATACTTAGTTAACAAATTCAAACACTTGTATTTGGAAATGTCAAAATCCTGTATAATATTGGATAGGACCTGTGAATCTCAAGTTATTGTCACCTCATTGTTTATTAACTTGAAACTCATGATCTGGATGTGTTCAAGTTCCAGCTCTTATGCCAAACACTTACAAGTGAAGTGAAAGAGAAAGCGAATGCAGAAACAAAAGTGAAAACAATGTAAATGGTTTTGTTAACAATCAAAGATAACTAGTACTATGGTCTATGAATCATCCAAGTTGGAAGGATAAGTCCTTTGACATGAAACCTAGTGTAACATTTGATCATCTGAGTGAAATTTGAAAAACAAGGTTTGTGTCATTCCCTCAGGTCTGTCCTAATGTGACATGTAACTTCATGCAATATTTTAATTACTGCTATGGGCATATGAACCCATGACTTAAACCCACAAAGCAAACCCAAACCCCACTCCATGTATGCATCTAGTCCTGCTCTGTTTTAAGCTTTTGGGACCAAAATAAAGTCAATCCAATAAATCATAACAAGAAAACGAATCCAACTCAGAAATCCAATCTAACTCCCAAACATAGTTACATCTACGGAACCATCGTACTTCTCAAGTCAGAAAACACCAAATTCGCCTACAAACCCTAACCACAATGCAAACAAACAATGTACAAATCAAGCAACGACGTTGAAGCTAAGATACCATGCACTTTTATATCATATGCGGGATGGCGGGAAAACAAAAAGGAGGGAAAAAACAAGACATTGAGAAAGATTCAAAAATGGAAGGAGATGGATACCTTGGAGTCTAGGTGGAAATCACAGACAATCGAAAAAACGAAGGGAGCAAAGAGAAGCAGTTGAGGAATTCAGTTTGAAGCCTGGTGCAACTGGAAATGGAATCAACCGCTCGTCGACACTTGTCCAAGGTCAGTCTCGACGGTGTAGTGGAGAAGAAAAAAGAAAAGAATGAGAATAAATAGAGAAAAGAGCCCTAAAATGATTCGCGGACAGCGTTATCACCGACCTTATTCAATGTAAATAAGGTCGGCGCCGATGATGTGCCAAATATTAAAAAAAAAATAAAAATTGGGCCCAATTACTTGAATTGGTGGCCCAAATGCTAAAGTAATTGATTGCGTAATATGTACACATTAAGTGCCTTTACCAATCAAATCCTCTTATGAAAAAAAAAAAAAAAGCCTCTCATTTTCTTATTTTCATTTCAAATAAGTGGTTGAGAGGTCTCATAAGTGACGTGATGTTTTTTACCCGCGGCTGTTTGATATAGGTCCCACCAATCTCTTTCTGATTATTAGGTTCAGACAACAGACAGAAACGACAGTAGCCCTGCATTTTCTTTTTCTAACAAGAACCATTAAAGGTTGGGCAACTGGTACCGCACGTTGTTGAGAAATAAATGGAGCAACTAATGTTGATTGAATGTTTAGCGGAAAAAACGGCGAATCCAAGTGGGTGTCTTTCTTCATTGGGAAATGACAGCGGTTCTCATCTGTCTATCCTTCCAACCCTGAATATACCACATTTTTTTTTACCTGTGCGGACCCTTTTTTTTTTTTTTTTTTCTTTCTATAACAAAAAGAAGTGGGTGGCACATGGATTGTTGCCCTCTTTATATGGACAATACATCAAAATGGGGCATGCCAGTATAGCCGGCCTGGCCATTGCCTGGGGTGTGAGTGTTGGGTCATGCCGGCCCACGTGCCATGCTGGGCTGACTCATTTTTTTGAAATAAAGTGAGAAATTGCAACAAAAAAAAAAAAATTGAAATATATACGATATTGAAGCCTGTACAAGGGCAATAACTATTACTCATTGACACTTGGATGAAGACATAATTACCACCCATTCAAATTTGAATTACTCAATTTTAAAATCTCCATGCCATAAAGCGGCATTTTAAATGCATCTATTAACCCACCAACATCCATACGTCTATCTAGGCTGTGCCTTATTGGGTCACACGCCGTGCCTTCTCAGGCCAAGGGTTGTTCGTATGTTTGGCCACGGGCCGTGCACCTAGCCCAGCACGACTAGTGGCTGGGATGGGCTGGGCCAATTTTACATCTCTACTCTGATCTATCCAATGATAGGGCAATTATTATATATTATAGGGCTATGAACCGATTTTGCAATTGAGTCTTGATTTTGTAATTGATTGCGAAATTGAGCCTCAATTGCAAAATCAATTTTGATTGGAGAGTTGAGATTTCCATTTAGTTTGGGCTTCAAGAACTTAAATTTTTTTTTTTTTTAAATCTCTAGCCATTCCTAAAATTTCTCACTTCTAAATTGGTTCAAATCATATCCTTAATCTTAGGGTTTTGTTTGGAAATTTACAGTAATACGTTTCTCTTCACGTTTCAAAGAGCCTTTTCTTTTTGAAGCTTCTCTCTAATCTTTAAAATCTCATGATCGTTATGATCCATTTGATTATAAATCTCATATTATCGGGGCCTAAATATAGAAAGTATAGTCGACAATCCAATTTCCCACGAGACCTCTGATATGTGGGCCCAGTCCTAAGATGAGTTATTATTGACTTTGATGAATTCTATTATGTATTCTAAATTAATTTAAGACCACTTGCATGAGCCTTGATCTCTCTTATGCAATGCCACTTAACAATTTTGCTATATATTCTAAATTAAGTTAAGACCACTTGCATGAGCCTTGATCTCTCTTATGCAATGCCACTTAACAATTTTGCTATATATTCTAAATTAAGTAAAGACCACTTGCATGAGCCTCATTCTCTCTTATGCAATGTCACTTAAAATTATAATAATGGTCAGTATTCCATCATCGAATTTTCGTCACAGCTCCTCACCCCACGGAACCAACTCAAGACATGAGAAGATAGATCTATCAAGTTCATTAATACTTTCGTGATATAGGTTTCTGATCCACAAACCATCCAACATGGAGCTTATTCATGAATGTTTTGATCAACACAGCATGTGCCCCACTTGGAAAAATCGAACACCATCGGGGTGTAGATTTCACTCCTTCTAACCCAGGATTTCATCGAAGTTAGAGACCTAGATGATCCAGACAAGGGATGTGAGATACCTTATTTTGAGGAAGCCTACTGGAGTTCTAACTCCTGTTTTATGGTTCCTTCATTCTCTATGAGAGTGACAGATTGGCATAGATTCTTCCCTCTTTTGTGTGTGTGTGTGTGTGTTCTTTTCCATGTCATTAGATCTCATGGTGTATTTCTTTACCAATAAAAAAATTGTGTATTTCTTTCAAAATTTGTTTGTGGGGGTGATAAAGTTAGGCGATTTTTTCTATTTTTCTTAATCTCTCATCTTTTCATCTTTATGGGGGTATTTTGTGCTTTTGCCACTTTAATTTTATTTTTTCTTCAACTGAAAGTGGTGGATGCAAGATGGATCTCAAAAGCAAAGCAAAGTGTATTTTCTATTGTCGAAGATTTTTTATATTCTCATTTTTCATTATTTCTTTTTTGGTTTAATGGGTTTCTTTTTTCTACTCATTGACAGTAAGATGATTGGAGACGGGGAAACGCCTTTAGACTACTATAGCCATTGAATTGTTGGTCTGTGAGTGGAATGGTTAAAGTAAGCCCCATCTAAATAGAATGAATGGCTACTGATCTAGGTCCTCCTTTATATATACGAAAGAGAGTGATTTCAAATTGAAATCAACTCTAATTGATTTTGACTATCCTCCACAATTTTGAATTCTCTTTTAATATTATTTAATCCAATTCAATTCAATAAATTGTCATTCATTACTCACTCCCCACCTCTCAGTCTTTCCAAACAACTCTTCCATTTTTAATGGCATTGAAATCTCTCTCTCTCCGTCTCTCTTCCCCACCCCCCACCACGTAGGAACACCTCTCTATATCTCTTTGTTTGGTCCCCATCTAAGCTTGGTCTTCCACGTCACTTTTTTTTTCCTTTCTTGTTGTCATGATATGAGTTTTAGAAAAAGGTAAGTAGTAATAATTTTATCAATGGGAAGGCAAGTCAAACAAACCAAAACCTGAGCCTGTCTGGAACTCGACTCGAGTCAAAATCTAAAAACCTCTATACCCGCCTTGAACCCAACCGACTGACTATCAAACTTGCCTCTAATTGGAAAATCTCATATTTTAAATTTCTTATAATTTTTCCCATCTCAATATTTCATATTTCATGTTTCTACTAAAATCTTTATTTTTTTTATATTTATTATTAATTTAGATTTTCAATTGTGTGATTCTTAAGAAAGCCAATAAATTTTTTATGTGTGAGAAATACTTCTATTTTAGATTTTATAAAATATAAACATATGAATTCAAAATTAAAATTTATATTTATGTCATAAGATTAAATGATATTTTTGGTATGAGCTCTAATGCCCGTGCTTAGCACGGGGCCATTTTGCTAGTTATAATATATTATAGACGTAGGCATCGATTTCGAAATTGGGGTTTGATTTGCTAATCGATTGAGAAACTGGAGCTCAATTTCGATTTCAATTGTAAAATTGAAACTCCAATTTCAATTTCAATTTTTATTAGAGAGATTTCAAGATTTACATAAAGAGTCCACTTTTGTTAAGCTTCTTTATGTGAATTTTAAATTTATATATATATCTATTATGGATAGGTGATTAAAGAGTCCAGATGAGAAAATCCACATTGCTCAATAACTCTATCCAACCAAGTTAAAATGAGTCTTTTTTAGGTGGATTTAGAATTTTAATATATCTATTATAGTTAGAAAATCCTTAATGTTTGTGATTTTTAAAAATGGATCATTTTTAGTGATTTATATATATCGGCTCCACTTACAATAAACTTTTTTAAAGTGGACCTCATATTCTAATTCCTAAAGATGGGGCTACATGCAATTTTGGAATTGATTGTTTGGTTTTGGTTTTAATATTAACTTTACTTTATCTTCTTTCTAAAAAATAAAGATATACCTTATCTGTTAGGTTTTTTCTTATAAAGACATTCATTTAAATAGAATTCATAATATATATCTTATCTTTTAGGTTTCCTTGCAATTGATTAAGAAAGTTGTATATAGAAACTAAAAGATTCTGTGTCGAGTGATATGTAATATGCATACAAACTCACAGCAACTTATATTGCAACTTTGCAAGGCACCCAAGTTCCTAGTTCGAAAAGAAATAAATGTAAGTCTTGATTGAGGACATTTTCTCTTTACCTTTTTTTTATTCGTCCCTGAAAGTGTACCTATGAAATCCAAACTACTCAAGTTTAAAATTATTCAATGTCTTGGTGCACGGCGTCTAAATGGGATTTTAGCACATTCCATGAAAAGTAAAATATTTCAAAATTATTTTTAAGAAAATATAAAAATAAAAAGGATTTTTTACCAAGAAGATATAAAGATCTCCAGTCATTCTCAAATAAAGATAAGATTTGAACTTTTGTGAAAGAAGCAAAGCCCACTTTCAGATCAGCCCAGCTGAGCCGTGCCGTAACGTATCCCAATTAGGCCAGGCAATGCCAAACGCAAGCTAGCCCACATGCCCATCCTATTCTTTTATTTCTAAATTTGCTTCTATAAACTAAAAGAGGCATTATGGGCTTTAAGGGTTTTCAATTTGAAATAAAGTTGAAATTACTAAAATAAATACATAAATATTGATGTTAATTAATATAAGATTTGAAGTTTCATACTCATTTGTATAAATGTTGGCCTGAGCCATCGAGCCAAAATAAATGGTATATTTATTTTTTTATTAATTAATATTAAATAAAACAGTCATAAATGGGACGTATTTTTATTTTTGGGCCCGGCTCAGCGCGGCATGGCTTTCCAGTGTGTACTGATCCCTGCGGTAACTATATATTCACCACCACCACATTGAAAAGTATTTTATAGTTGAAAATATAAGATTAGTACCATCTTGAGGTCACGTCAATCATCAATGCCCATTTTAGGTACTGCAGTGCGACTGATAAGTAGGGTTGATATAATTGGTTTAATTGCTCACCTATCACTTCTTCTATTACAACCTCTGACAGTCCTATCATATTTATTTTAGTAGTCATCACCCACATAAACAAACTGGCTCATATCTTTTGATTTATCTGGCAGCCAAAGTTGAATTATTCTAACCGAATACCTCGATGTCATTATATTATCATATAAGTTTGTTTCAATTATATTGGGGTTCACCGTATGAATTTAATTTCTACATTATAATTTATTTCGGGCCAAATCCTCTGCTGGAGGTGAAATAAAGTGGAGCCAAACCATTTTCAATTGGTTTTATGGGAGCATCATAACAGGGTATGATGGAGGTGGAAATCAGTACTATTTTATAGTCTCGTAGTTGTAATTCAGGAGACATGTATGTAGAATGAAGATTCTAGACATGCTAAGTCAGCTCTTCACGCAATTGATCAAATGATCATAACCCTTGGTTCTAAGTGTACACATTTTAATGGCTGCACATCATGCAAGTTTATTGTGATAAAATCCAGTTCTGAGTAATGTTTGGAGTGTGAAATATGGTCAATACTAATTCAAGTCACGGAGGGTTTGGTTTGATAAAAAATGAGGCCCTCGCATGGAAACTAAAAAAAGGATATGAAAGAAATTGGCTATCTAGATGATTAACCAATACAAAATATTAGCATGATATTTGATAAACACCAAGATCATCAATATGTAGATATCGATAAATACCTAGATCATCAATATATAGATAGTTCTAAATTTTCACCTTTTCAGATTACAATGAAATAATGCCCTTTGCCAATGCACTGGTAGCTTGGTGCATGACATTCCAAAACTACAGGGACTTAGAAATAATGACTCAAAACAATTAGTGGAAACCCATGATATGGTGGGATTTATCAATTTTTGCAAAATACAATGACCTAAAACAGTTAGAAAAAAATGCACTTTATCTTCCATCGAAGATTGATCAGTTATGAAAAAACCTACATTTGGTAATCAGTCATTGGAAGCTATAAACCCGTTAATTATTTCCTACTAATTGATTACTAAATTATGCGCAATTTGTTTTCCAAAACTACGGTGACTTAAAAATAGTGACTGAAAAAAAATTAGTGGGATCCCAGGATATCGTGTGGTTTATTAGTTTTTGCAAAACACAATGATTGAAAACAACATGGAAAATGCATTTTATCTTCCAACCTATTTTGAGTTATGAAGAAAATTCCACATTTGGTAATCAATAAGTAGAAGCTATACACATGTTAATTATACCCTATATATATATATATATATTCCACCAAAAACACGTGATATCATGGGAATCAAGTGATAATTAATTATGGAAAATACAATGGCTGAAAATAGTGAAGAAAATGTGATTTTATGTTTCACCATATATTGATTTTTGAAAAACAAAATCGGCATTCGGTAATCATTTAGTCGGAGCTATAAGCCAGCGAACTTTTTTATAAATTCTAATAAAAAGTTAAGTGATATCGTGGGATTTTAACTATGGAAAACGCATGATATCATAAGTCATGATATCGTGGACTTGGGCAAAATAATCAAAAGAAAAACCAATCAAAGTGAAGCGACTCTGCTATTATTTTGGAGTTTTGTCACTATCTCTCGGAATTCGATTATAAAAGGCACTGGAATTCGAGTATAAAAGGGACAGAACCGTAACCCCACCAAACCACAACCCACAACCCACACCCCACACCACCACACCCCCCCCCCCCCCCCCCCCCCCCCCCCCCCCCCCCCCCTTTCCCCACCTTTCCTTGATAACCTCTCCAATTTCTCGAGACCCTGGACCATGGGCTGCCTTAATTAAACAACAACCAACTGCATGGACTATAACATTTCTTTAAATGACTTGTTCACTTGGGATTTCATCAACCCATGCCATGCCAGTGCTAACTCTTCCAATTTCACCTCCTGGGGAACTTCTCCCACGCCTCCTCTCTAGCCTTGCAATCACCATCCTCATCCTCATCTTCATTTTTCAATCCATCTCATCATGCTTTCGATTTCTAGCAAAGACCCAGTTCATATGGCTTCTTGATCCACCATTTCATCCCTCTAACACAGCATCTTCTCATCTCTCCATGCCTACCTACGACCCCAGGGAAGAGCCTGGTGTGGTCCAGCGCAAGCCCGTGGAAGACTCAGAAGAGCTGGTGCAGTGTGCTGTGTGCTTGTGCAACATTGAAGAAGGAGAGGAGATGAGAGAGCTAAGATGTGAGCATCTCTTCCATAGAGGATGCTTGGATGCATGGTTGGGATATAGACATCTCACATGTCCCATTTGCAGGGAGGCTTTGCCAGGGAAGCTTCCTGATGGGACAGAAGGAGCTGAAATGGAAGAGATCATGTCTCAGTACTCTTTCTTAGTTGGTTCAAATGCTCATAATACAAGCATCCATGATTCATCATTGTCTCTTTATTGAAGCTAATGGGTTTTGATCATCTCTTACACTCGTTTGAATGCAGTGGCAATTTCCTTATGTCCATACTCATTGATTCATTTGAGTTGACAAAGCCAGTTGGTGACTGAGGGAGTTGGCTCGACGTAACAACATAATAAGCTGAGTTATCATCATCATCATCATCATAATAATCATTTGGGAAAGTCATATTTTGGGTCATAAACGGTGTAACCTGGTGTGAGAGATTAGGTTATTTATTCCTTTTATATTAGGGCACGTTTGTTTAGTGGCAACTTTTATAGAAAGATGAAATTACCACATCAACAAATTCTATGGTTTTTAAATACCTCTGAAAAGGTTTTTTTGAGGAAGTTAGAAATTCATGATTGGTGCAAAAAGTTTTTCCTTGATGAATTGGTGCTAATGTGTTGTTTGGTGCAGCTGCATATTTCTTTAGTGAAAACTACTGGGTGGGTGGGTCGGTATATGGGTGGGGTTGGGAGGGAAGGAAGAAGAAAGATGGTGGTTGGGTGGAGTGGGGTGGAGTGGGGAATAGGGTGTCAGTTTTCTGTGGAAATAGACTTCCCATAAGAAGGCCATTTCCATGCATCGGAAGGAAAAGGCTGACGTGGAGAAAAAGCACTTCCGCAGAAAACTGCCACATCAAACACATGAAAAATGAGCTTTCCACAAAAAAATCATATCATTTTCCTCAAAAATGGGCTACACAAACGTGCCCTTAGGGTTCTTCCTTAGTTGTAAATCATCAACCAAGTCATACGTTGGATATGGCCAACTTATTTGGTTCAAACGAATCATCAAATGACAATGTTTGTGTACTATTTGGATTTTGCCTTTTTCATTAAGGTCGCATTTGCCAATCAAATTCTTCAAGATTTCTCACTAGTTTTTTACAAAGTCATAAAAAACCTATGTTTGGCAATTGTAATTCTTCAACGATTTGAGCCTTTTTTCTGGTAAAACATCTTCTATAGGATTAGTAAATCATCAATTTTGCAATTGGAGTGTACCATTTTTTCTCAATTATACACATTGACAAAAACTAACATCGTTGTGAAATGCTCAGCTATACAAACCCCTGATGAGGAATCCTTGTTCCAAGTGTAGTGAGGAATCCTCAAATATGTGAGTCCTTTGTAAATTCATCACCTGTATACCAAACGTGTCCTATAAGATTAAGGACATGTTTGAGTGACACTAGAATTCTGTAGTATTTTATATTTTCTATTTTGGTGTCATAGTAAAGCAATTCTTACCCCTTCTCATAGGAAATGCTCCTATGGGCTTGAAGAAAAGTAATTCAAGTTTTTCAGTTCTTTTTGCACAAAAAAGGTGTTATACCAAAAAGAAAAATAACAAACTGAAAAATCTGGAGTTTTTTGTGCTACTTAAGAATCATTGGTTTTTGTGTCCAAAGGGACCCCAAACTAGTATCTTTATAAGCATAGCACGTTACTATTTACTAATACTAACACACACCAAGTCATGTGATATGTGCTTTTATTAAACTAGTATATATTATTTAAATGTATCATGATTTTCAAAAAAAAATTAGAAGCAGCAGCAACAGCAACAAGCCAGTGAATTAGGGTTAGTAATCTAGCTAGTTGGAGCAATTTACAGATAAATCGGGTTGGGCTTGTTCCAAGTCTCAAAGTGCGGATCCAAAGCCATTTAAGGCCCAAATTTGGAGCCTTTTGTGATGCTAATTAATCACAATCTTGTGACTGCAAGTTTTGAAAAAGAAAAATATATATTAATAAAAAGATCTACCCAAATGTGAAAGTTATAACTCTTTGATTAGAAGCAGATGATATGATAAAACTTTTAATATCTTCTATCATTTTGAAGCCATTGTCTAACTGAGAAAGACCAATGAAGTCAGTAGTTTTTATCGAGGGATAGTGAGCCTAGCTAACCTATGATAAACTGGACTTGACCCATATCCTCCTCTTATCTAAATTGCTCATAAACATGGCACTGTCAGGGATAGCAACAATATTCTGAAAATGTCTAAAAGTGTCACAAGAAAATTGTGATGATGTTGGAATAAATATTTAAATTTTTTTGAAAAGTCTATAAAAATTATTTTTAACAGTACTCGTATATGTTTTTTCTTTAAAAAAAAAAACAGTGCTCATACATTTATTTTGTTTTTTTAATGTTTCTATCATTTAGAGTTTAAAAATAATTTTATTTTTTGAGATGTTTTCCTGAGAACGACATTTGGGACATGAGTCATGACACATGTCATGGTCCACTATCCTCAGTCTGCTTTAGGACTAACCATGTTTCAATTCAACTTTTTTTTTTCCCATAATGGAGGGTGTCCGAGCCCTTTGGGCCAAACTAATACCTTGGGGTCCAGGGCAAGCATGATAAATCCCCTATAGCTCCAATGTGGTACCACAGTTTTCGAACCCCCAACCTCCATATTTCAATTCAACTATATATGGGTGATCAATCATTGGGTTCTTCATGTGAAATACACAATAGCAAAGAAATTAAAAATCAAAATCAGAAGAGTCAATCTACGTAATGTAAGCAATTCAATGGTGGTCGGAACACAAATTGTATTAAAATTTGGTCCCTTAATTACAAACACAAGGGGAATTAGAATGGCATTGAGCTGGTAACCCCTTTAATTAACCGAGTAAAAACACAAGATAAATAATTTTGACTAATTTTAAGGCCCGCTTCAGCTCTTCCTTGGAACCTAAAAGTAAGACCCATTATCCAATCAATTGGTTTAATATCATCATATTATAATTTAAAAAAATAAATTGAGACGAACATCGCTGATATTTGTGTGTCATCAAAATGCATAAACCCCAAGTTACATGTAAATAGAGTTTAAATGCACAAAATCTTGTGAAAATCTAAATGGGCCATTATTTTTGTTAAAGTTTCTTCTGTCATCTTTTGTTTATATGCTTTCAAAGTTCGTATTTGACAAAAAAAAAAGAGAGAAAAAATTATTTGACTTACTAAGCCATTGAGTCTACCATATAAATCCTTGCCCTTTCCAGTCGAATTGGAGTCACATATGTCACTATTTCACCAAAGTTTCTCATTGGGATGAACATGAGGGATCCATCTCCAGTGAAGAATCTTTCTTTCAACTCATCTCCATCAACTTGCTTGTCATAACAGTTTGTATTAGTATTTAGTAGCCATCACGCTTAATGGATGACTTGGACAAAGGACCTAAAACTGCTAGCTGGCATGATAATCACCTCACCGCCATTAATCGCTGCCTCCATCGACAGCCCACGTACATATTAATATCACAAGTCCAAGACAGAAACAAAGTTTTGTGGAAATCATGTGAGCTCAATGTAGTGTTAGATTGTTAAACGTAAATCCAGCGGATAATACGGATAAATTGATTTATTTCATTAATTAATTTATATTTTCATGCTTTATTCATAAGATGAATTGTATTTTATTCTATGTTTGCACATGACCAATATAAAATGATATGATGGCTCATGAAATTAACCGGAGCCTACAAATATATAAGATGTGATTCATGTATTTGGATGAGATCCGCATACAGGAGACATAGATCACAAATCTTATATTTAAATTGATTCACAGCCAATGATGAGATTAAGCATTTCATCTGATAAGGTTGTAATACTATGATCACTATTAGATAGTTTGATATGTCTCGATCATCAGGGTGTAAGACTCTAGATCATCGTGCTGGTACATTGGATGTAGTACCTTGACCACAAGTAGTACCTTGTACAAATCTGTCTTTTGATCAAAAAATTGCTCTCATAATTTCCGAGCAATATGCTCTTAATCATGAGAGATTAATGGACTCAAGTTTCTTTTGTATATTTACTTTGAGTCGTCAATGAGTGAAGCCAAGTGTAGGTCAACACATCGATGTTTTGGGTATGTGGTAGTAGGGCTGCGGGAACATATAATTCTCAAGATGGAATCTATCCTCACAAATATCCCCTAGTGCCAATCAATGGATTTTATCATTAGTGAGTGCGCACCCATCTCAATTGAGAGTTAATTGGATGGTAAAAATAATTACTGTGATTAATTGGGTTACAAAGATAATAAGAGATGGATCCAATTTGGTTGGACATATTTATTCTAATAGATTCATGGATATAATTGATGGAGGAGCCTACTTATAATAACTGGGAAGTTTATGGTCTCCTTGTAATTATTCCTAAGACTGTAGTGCAATTGCATTTAATTAGTGGGCTTATTTGCAATGAATTGTGGGTCCGGAGTTCACATGAAATGTGAGGCCTAGATTCCTAGCTGGAACCAGATTCTAAGGAATCTCTAGTGGTCCCGATGTAATCCCTAATAAGAGAAGGTTACTAATCTCATTAGAACTCTTAAGGAAATTAGGAGTATGATACTTACTAAAAATAGAAGTGAGACTTCTAATCTTGATCTAGGAGGAGGTGTGCCAAAGACTATAAATAAGAGGTGAGGGTTAGAGATCTCTATACACAATAATCTCTTAAGTTCCTCTCTCTCTCTCTCTCTCTCTCTCTCTCTCTCCTGGTTTCCTACTAGAGATCTAGGGTTTTCTTTTACTTGGATGTCACGCCATTCTCCTTTAGAAGTTCTCTAAGAGGATCATAGCGTAGAAGAACATAAAGGCAAGAGAGATCAAAGGCTTGCGAAAAAGGTTTTTGTAGAGATCAAGTTCTCGATTAGAGCATAACCAAGCTTCAAATGTATATATCTATTGTTTATTTGAATTAGTAGATCCAGTTATGTTTGTTGCTTCTTATTCTCTCTTCTTGATGGATGTTTGATCTTAATGCATGAGAATTGGGTTTTAGATCTTGGGCTTGGGTTCTTGGCCGTATAAATAATTGATCCCTGCATTAAGAGGGTCAAAAGTATTGAACACCTATCCACGAAGTCCACCGACTTTCCAACATGTAGTACACTCATCAATGGTGTGGTTCCCACAAGGGCAGTGAATGTAGTAGAGTGAAGAAAAGATGAGATTGAACATGGTCATCAAGGATGGTCCTAGGAGGGTAACTGCCCCTGCTCCACCTTCTCACCCCAAACTTTTGTTTTGTCGAGTTGTATTTTAGATATCTAAGAATTTTCTATGGGTATTTATGTCATTTCACTAGATGTTCCTTCCCCAATTGGAGAGCTTCTAAATGCACACCACCTTTTTCGTTCCACGCTCTCTTTCTCTTTACACCCATCATTGAAGTGTGGAGATTTTAAAAAATTTCTTTGCACACTCCCCATAATACATAAACTAACACCCACCCCCCCCCGCCCCCCCCCAAAAAAAAAAAACCAACACCGCCCCCTCTGGCAGCAGCGTCAGAGGGGGAGAGGAAGGGTGAGAGATAGAGGGAGCGAGAGAAAGAGAGACTGGGAGAGGGAGAGGGAGAGCGACACACCAATCCACACATTGCCACTTACTAAAATGAGTAGGAGCGGTGGGGATTAGTAACCTGGCTATTGAGGAAAAATGGCTTAGAGGAGCCGAGACTGGGAGGCTTGACCATCGGTGGGAAGACCAACCCTTCGACTTGCACCTGTGTTATGCACTGCAACAAACCCATTTATCTCTCTCTTTCTCTCTCTCTCTCTCTCTGTAAGACACAATGGAAGCTTTAGAAGAACAAAGAAGAAATTTTGATATGTTGTTGATCGATTCATAGGCACGGCAGAGAGAAATTTGAGAGGGTTTGGTTTTTTTGTGGAGAGAAAGAAAGACAAATGATGGCAACTGCCTTTTAAGACGAGAGAAAGCATGGAGAGGGAGAGAAGGAGGCGGAGGCGGCAGGTGGAGGAGGGTAGGGAGAGAGAGGGAGAGGGAGAGAAGGAGGCAGGTGTAGTTTGGAGATTTTCCACAAGGGTATATTGGTAATTAGTTTTTTTAAAATGGTGACTGCAGAAAGAAAAGGTGGGTGCATGTAGAACCCTCCAACATTTGTGTTTTGAAACAATAGAAATTAGAGGGTAATTATGTCTTTTCCATTTCAACAAAAGAAAACAAAGAATTCGCTACTAATTTCTCCACTTCAACAAGACTACAAGTCAATTTACTAGAGCCATCTTAGGAGTATCCTAATATGTAGGCTCCATTTGGAAGAATAATTATAATCCTAGTATTGTAAAGATAAAAAAATGAAAATTATTAGACTCTAATGAATAATGAAATTACAAAAGGGAGGTTATTTATATGTTCTCAAAGCATGCTGGGATCAAAGGCTCTAATGAAGCGGAAGTTCTGGCCACATTGAAAGCTCTTCGCATTTATCATTCCCCATATCAACAAAATCTAATTGTGAAGAGCAACTCAGCTAATGTCGTTTCCTGGGTGAAATATATGAAAGGACCTTGCAAAATGCAACTCCTTTTCAATGAAATCAATCTTCTAGTTTCAAGCTTAAAGTTTCGTTTCAGCACGTTAGTAGATCAGCAAATGAAATGGTGGATTGTCTCACTAAGCAAGGGTTCGATCGGTCTTGTACTCTTAGTGCTCTTGTAATGTATTTGTTGATCATGACTGATATATTTATCTTAACCTTTGCACCTTTTATAGTTTTTTTTGTTTGACTTTTCTGAGTTATACCTTCTTTCTCTTTAATGAAATTTTACTCTTACCGATAAAATAAACCATTAGGCTATGAAATGATGTTTGTCCGGCAGAGTATGCTCTTCCAAGAACTGCTCCTTACCCCACTGGTAAGGAGTTGGGTTCTTATTGGGGAGGTCAGGGGTTCAACCCCCACCTCCTCCTTATATATTCATGCATGTGTATATGTGGGCTTTCTTCCCACCTCGATCGGTGGGCTTTCTTCTCGAGTGTGCCGGGCTTTCTTTCCACTTCGGTGGGCTTCCTTTCCGGGTGTACCGGGCTCTATATAATAATTATAAAAAAAAAAGTTCCCAGCCACTAAAGCCGGGGTACCAAAAAAAAAAAAGATAAAGCCATAACCTAGACATTTTGGTTTTGGTGTAAATCTATACTACGCTCTCGAGTCACTCAATATCTTGACCGTTCCAACGGGATAGATTTTAGAACCACCAAGCAAATAATTCATGGTTGCATTCTTCATGGTATAATGGTGACCCCTACCTGTAGTGAATCAACATTATATTAATTGCTAACTATAAGGAATGTCACAAAATATTTCTCATTTTGATCCGAGTGATGGTCACCATCAGATTCATTGAGCATTTTTGAGGTTTTCTGGGAATAAAAAGGTATTCTAGTAAGAAAACTCTAATATAAATGGGTCTACACTCCCAACAAACCTTGTCATTATATTATAATTTAGTTGTGCCAAATTTAGTTCCTTCCCACAGTACTAATTTGGAACTCGAATTCACAGATCATCTCTCACACTCTTTCCATTAGAGGAATGTGTGGAAGTACTCCACTATCAGGCCCTGTTGTTCCAAAAATAAAAAAAATAAAAAATCAGGCCCAATTGAAATCATCGCTACTCAGCACTCACACTGGAAGAGTTGGGCCGGTGACGCTATGTAAGTTAACAATATTATTAGGAATACTATGTTCTAGCCTTCTAGGTTAGTGACATTTATGGATATCTCTTTTAGGGTTATGTTTCCTATTGTGGGTAGATTTCTTGCTTAGCAAGTGTGCTTAGGTTTTCCTATTTATATTGATGCATGTAATGGGATCACAATAATACAGAGTTAGTATTTTTGGCGTGTGTTCATCTTTTATCTCTCATTTCTCCCTCAACAAGTGGTATCAAAGATGGTCACTAATTTTGAGCTAGAAGATTAGGCGAGAGCCAAGGGCGGCGATGGTGTGGCTGATTTTTCACATTTGGTGGATCTTGGAGATCATGAACAGATCTAGGGACATATCATGTACAGATCAGCACAGATGTCAAGGCACAATCACGGTGGTCAGATCGACGGAGATCAAATTGTGTAGGTTAGGGAAACATGAGAAAAAAGAGAGAGGAGGGGATCCCATTCCCATCCCACTGAAAATTTGGTATGTACACATTGCAGCTCTTTTCACACTTTTTATTCTCAAAGCTTCACTCACAGTTGGATTTGGATTTGAGTTAAGGCAGTTAAATCAAGAGCTAGGATAATCTTATGGGGCTGATTTTTTTAATGGACCTTGTCAATAAGAAGAAAAGCATCCAAATGAGACTTAGGACCGTTCTTTTTATTCTCAAACCTCCACTCACAGTTGGAGTTGGATTTGAGTTGAGGCAATTAAATCAAGAGCTAGGATAATCTTGCGGGGCTGATTTTTGGCACGGACTTAGTCGGTAAGAAGAAAAGCATCCAAATGAGACCTAGGGCCGTTTACCAAATTTTCAGTGGGATGGGAAGGGGATCCCCTCCTAGGCGTTGATAATGAATCTTTCTGCATAGATCGGTAGGTGGACCTACCTGGCTTACAACCCCTGCTGCCGTTGATTCCAGTGGAATTAATTTGATGGATGGACTTAAAGTTTGATACATAAGTGAAGAATATTCTTGTCTTATATGTCAACTTGAGCCAAACATTGCAAGGGTTCTACCCTGCTTGTTTGCATAAAAACCATAGAAATTGAATACATAAAGTTTTTTATGGTCAAATGTTAGAGCAATGCTACATGGACAGACTCCTGGCCTGAACTTTTGCCTGAATTGCATTGTAATGCCATATTTACCCTCAAATGGCCTTCACTCACTTACTCAAATGTCTTTTCACCTTTTTATTTTCGGAGTTCGGGCCATAATTCTGGCTAGGAGTTAGTCCAAGCAGCATTTTTCCAAATGTTATACCCCTTCACCTTAATAACAGTGATGTAGATGAATTTGAGTATTTTGGATAAGAGTGGACTGTGGAGTATCGATTTCCCATCTTCAGTTTATTCAATTCCCATTCAATTGGAAGATTTTGGATATTAACCTCTGATTGTGAGGAAGGTTCCAGGTTTGGTAAACACAGTAGATTCCTACCATCTGTGGAAGATGTGATCCAACGGTTAATGGCTTTTTGAAATTTTATGAGAATCCATGATAAATATAGGACCAAGATTTCACTCTACAATATTCTTTGGGTTTTTAAAGGATTTGAACGGTGCTAATCTTGTAAATAGGGCCTGTAGAAATAAAAAATTAATATTTTAGGGTCTAAATTTATTTATAAATATCTCAATATCCGTGACAGATCAATGGCTGAAATTTGATTTAGTAGCCCTTTTTTTGGCATTATAATTGTGATTACATGTTCAAAGCTTGATTGTTGGGCTTAAAAAGTGGGGTTATAAAGTGAAAATGGTTTCTCTTCGTCTGTTAGGTTTGAGAATATCATGAACGGTTGATCTATTTTTCCTATTTTTGTTATGATCCATTATGAATCATATTTCCAAATTTGATCCTATGACCATTTTAGGCCTTTTGAATAGATCTAACGGTTCGGAATTTGAAAAAAGGGCCCACAAAATTTTAGAAATTGAGATCCAATGGTTCGGAGTTTTTAACAGATATATCAAAATATATGAAGGATCAACGGCTAATATTTGACCGCATGGCCGTTTTGGGCATTTTATACATGATTGACAATTCAAATCTTAATTATGAGACCTAAAATGGTACCCTAGACATTCACGCCAGTTTTACTGTTCATCCTCATTCGATCACTGTTCATCCGCAATTCCACGAACCTATGTATTTACTAAATCGGACTCGTTCGGCATTAGGAATATTTGGAAAAGAAAAAATTGGGACTCTTTTCCGCGAGGAATCCCCTTTGCCGATAGTTGCCAAACGTGCCCATGGAGATTTCCAATAGAACTCAAATCTAAATAATCCGACAGTCAAATCACAAATTATTATTATTTTTCTAAAAATTGGGCACGCGCGGGTCCATCTCCTATCCCTTTCACCTTTCAAGCTTCAATTTTCAATTTTCTCCCGTCCTAAGCCCTACCGATCTCACCAAACAACACCTCTGCCTACAGCACCCGAATCTAGCCTCCATTTAACCCACAGGCCCCACTTTCAAGCCGAGCCTAAACCCACCCATCCAACCCAGCACTTTACCATGAACCCATCTGATAAAACCCAGATTTACTTAACCCAACCAACCCGATCGTACCTACTCAATCTTACAACCAGACCCCATCTACGTCCATTTCACTCTAAAATCAGGACCATATACTAAACCCACTCACAATCTATCCCAACTAAACCCACAAAACCAAAGACCCCTTTACCCACTTAAGCCCATCATTCTCAACACAACTGTCCAGCACTTATCAACCAGGACCAAGCTCATGCAAACCTGGCCCACCTGCACTATACAGCTTCTAGCCCACCTGTGCCCACCAGGTCCGGCTCTAGCATAAGGCCAATAAAGCCTTTGCTTTAGGCCCCAAAAATTAAGCCCCAAAAAAAGGCCCCAGAATAGCAAGTGACATCTTTTGAAATTTCAAAAAATCAAACTTCTCAACTGTCATCCCCTTATTTTTCTCCCAAAAATATAAGGCCCCTAATAACTCTCTCTTCTCAAGAAGATACGACCAAGTTCTCCCCAAAATATAAGACCCCCAAAATATAAGGCCCCTAATAACTCTCTCTTCTCAAGAATATACGACCAAGTTCTCCCCAAAATATAAGGCCCCTAATAACTCTCTCTTCTCAGTAAGATACGACCAAGATTTTCATGAGGCCTTAAAGTGTTATTTATGGCCTATTATATTTCCAAATCTGCCCCTTATATTACTATTTCTAGGAGTCCAATTGATTTTAGCACACCATTATATTTCCAGCAGTCCATGTGTATCAAATCTCAACTATACATTCAGTCATGAATTTTCTTTACAAGCCTTTCTCATTATTTTTGTGCATCCTATTTCAATAGGGGCCCATTCAGATTTGACTCATTATGTGATTGTAATAGATCCATAGCTTGAGATTTCAGCTCTAATAATAGATCTTAAAATTTAAGATAAACAATGGGCCCCCGCCGGCATTTATTTACTTGCCCACAGTGCATATGAGGACCGTGCCTCTGGAACATCCAATACGCAGAACACAACTCTGAAGTCCATCTTGGACGGTCCTGACTCATGGTGCGTATGTGCATTATGTGCAGGTGAAAATGCTTCGAGCCCTACCAGTGGCAAATTGAATTTTTTTTTTTTAGCCAAATAGGTAGTTGGATTTTGTGACCCAAGATTTTCGTGTGAGTTTTGGGGATGGGTCTAAAGTTTTTGTGTGGGTTTTGGAGGTGGACTTAAGATAGATTAGCAAAACTTGAATATAAAAACTTAATTAGTAACTTTGCATCACAAAAAAGCAGGAAAAGTAAATTTTAAATAAAATATTTATAATAATATTAAAAGATAGAAAAAGCCTCATTTAGGATTGTCGCTTTAGGCCTCGAATTGTCTCAAGCCGGCCCTAGTGCCCACTCACCACAAATTTTTACCCACACCTAGGACTCATCTTCCTCCTCACCTCTTCCATCCAAATGCCCTTTTCCCACAAGCCCATAAAACAAAATAAACACACTTGGCCCCACCAACAATCCAGTACCTCTCCATTCTCGGTCCCCATCTATCCAATCATGCAAATCCACTTCATCGGGTAAACCTATAACACAGCCAAGTACCTTACTCAATCCCAACTGTTTGGAAGTAGGTGGACTTTCTATATGCGTTTTTAAAACTTTTGACTCACTTAACGCACGAATCAAACACCTAAAAGGCCAAGAACTCAATCTCGAGATATAAGAACCCAATTCCAAGATATAAAATCATAATCTCACTCATTAAGATCGAAGATCTGTGTAACTAAATTAAATCCACCAATTATTATCCTTGTGATCCAATTAATCATAGTAATCATCAGTACCATCTGATTAACACTTAATCAAGATGGATGCGCACTTACCAACGTTAAAATTCATTAATTGGCAAAAGGGGATATTTCTCTATTAGATGATAGACTCTATCTTGAGAATTATATATTTTGACAGTTTTACTACCACATATCCAAGATTACGAGATGTTGACCTACAATTGCCCTCGCTCATAGGTAACTCAAATCAAATGTATAGCAGAAACTTGAGTTCATTACTCTCTCAGGATTGAGAGTCAATTACTTGGAGATTATGAGAGCGGTCCTTAATGAAAGATAGATTAGCATAATGTGTTACTCATGATATTTCCGTACGTCCAATGTACTAGTACAATAATTCAGAGTCTTACACTCTGATGGTTGAGACAAACCAAACTATCTCATAGTGACTGCAGTGCTGCAACCTTTTTTAGATGAGATGCCCTGTCTCATCACTGGTTGTGCAGATCCTTCAAGTATAAGATTTGTTATTTATGTCTCTTGTATGTAAATCTCATCCACACACATTGATTACATTTAATATACTTGTATGTTCCGGTTCATCTGATGAACCATCATGTCATTTTGTATTAGTTACGTGCAATCATAAGATAAACTACCATTCATCACATGAAAGTATGAAATTAAGGCAACAAAAGAATTTATTCTCATCATCCATTAGATTGAAGACATACTGTCACGTCTCGGTCCCGAACCACCCTAGCCTAGGGTAATCCCCGAGGTGTGACACGCGTAATTCCGCGTCACTGTACCTGCCTCGAGTCAAATACAGTAACACGAAAGATAAAATTTTTCTTTCCACATGCCAATCATAATAAAATAGTGGAAGCATATCAACGTTAATAACTTGAGCCATTGCACAGTCCTATTTAAAAGCTGAGTGTTAAGTTTTTACAAAACATAATTACACATTCAATTAAAGTAGGGATTACAAAAATCACCCCACATTCTATTACAAAAGAATTTTCAACTATCCAAATGGTATGACCCACACAAAAAGGGGCTAGTCACACCCTACAATTTGGTTTGCAAAAGAATGATTCCAAAACGCTCTCCATGGACCCGGCTATATAGGCCCGTTGCCGGCCCATTCCTCTAATCCTGGACGAACCTCTTGAGCCTCCTCTTCTCCCTCCTGGGCCTCCTCAAGGCCGGGGGTTGTACCTGCATTTGTGACACAAGAGTAGTATCTCAATACAACAAATTGACAAGTATAGGCACAAACAAGGAAATACATAATATATCAAGTCGAATTTAAATGACAAGTGATTGTAAGATGTCAATATCAAGTAATGCTAGGCAGTTGTGGAATTATCGAATAAATTGATGCTTTACAAATCAAATGAATAATAAAACATACTAGTGTAGCTACTACATTTAGCTCATCCTCTCAAAAGAGAGCGAATCTAGTTGAGATGTCACCAGCGGCCCCGCCAAAGGCTAGCTGGCTATCCCAGTCTGGAGTTCTGGTGCTCCAGATGACTTACTGCAGTAGTCTCGAATACTAAACCAAGTTTATCCCCGTCGGGTATCACAACGTTAAAGCTAAGTAATGCCGACTCGATCGAATCGAATAATAATCAAATTTGAGTAAGTTTACACATATTTCAATAATCGAATCGAATAGTAGTATTATTTAGCTTTTCTAGCCCAATTTTCTATAATAAAAAAAAACAGAGAAACAGGAGAAGAATATTCATAGTTGAGATGAGCTGCAGTGGATAAGAGTATTCGAATAGACTTGAGCATAGCCACCGGCGAAAAATTCTCATCATAATCGATGCCATCTTTCTGAGTATACCCTTCCGCAACAATCTTGACCTTAAAGCTCTCAATTTTTCCATCCGGTCATCTTTTTCTCTTGTAGACCTGCTTGCACCCACTAGGTTTAATATTGGCAGACAAGTCCATAAGTTTCCATACCTAATTAGAGTACATGGACTCCATCTTTACTTTCATAGCTTCTTGCCAACGTCCCGAATCCTTGCCATTTATTGCATCATCATAGTTACTGAGATCCTATTCATGCTCCTTTTGAATTGCCTCGTAAGACTCTCTCAGCAACGTGAACTTGTTAAGTGGCCTAACAATCGTGCCGTTACGACAAGGCTCCGGTGTAACTAAAGCTAGCTTACACTTTCTTTCCTAAGGGACTTGAAGCGGGTATCCAATGAATGGAGTTAATCCCTTTCAACAATATATTGGCACCAACCCCTTTATTTATTATTATTATTATTTATTTTCATCATTTTTAGTAGATCTTCTAGGTTAATTATGTGTCATTGTGTGTTTCGGTTGAATAACTTCAAAATTCGTAACTGTTTTCAATATGGTTCAATTCAACTCATGTCATACTGATTTTTCTTCTTACGCACCTTTGAATTGACTTTGCAGAAAGTCCAAAATCATGCGGTTTTTTATTTAATATGGAATGTTTGAAAATTCTGGATTGAATAAGTTAAAACGTGTAGACTGTACTGCACCAGATTTTCAAAGCCTGTTTCAATAAATTTTTTGTTGAATTAAAACTCATTGATTTTCCTGAATACTCTCATACCAGTAAACTCTCAATGCGCTTTCAGCATGCAGTTACTTGGATTCATGTGCACTATTCCATAAGGTTCCAACCATGAAAAAAAGTCCAGAATTAAAAGTGGGACACTATCATGATCATGTCTATTGAATCCTCATAAAATTTGAGACCAATCTGAGTCGTTAGAAAATTTATGACAAATCGGGTAGCAAACATTCCACAACCCTTAAGTTTTAGGATTGTGTTACCTACTTCATTTCCTTGGTTTCTTATCTACATTTTCTTTCTTTTTCATGCATCAAACCTAATTTTCTTCCTTTCATCCCAAGTATTCTTTGAGATGGATTGACCCCAAAATGTTAAGGATGAGACCATCACGATCACCGGCGGTGCTGTGATGCATGGTACCTCATAATCACCCGCATGGAGACGATAACGATGACCGTTTACTGTGATTGGTGGTCACACTTTTGTTGTTCGAAGAATTAGTTGGAGATCCTCGAAATTGGACGGTACTTTCAAGTATTGCTCCATATAATATTGTGTTTCCACCCCTTTATCAGGTTTGAAAATCAAGTCCGACTCACACAAGCACATGAGAAGAGGGGCATCATATCCAGGGATTGAACCTGAGCAACTAGGAGAGAGACAGGGTTACTAACCAGCGAAGCAACCTCTGAATCTCGAGTTCATGGCATGTTGGATCTTAGTTAACATGCCAATCTATGTTGGAAATACAAATAATTAGGAGTTTTCTCCTGTGGATGTTCCTTTATGTGGACTTCTACAGTGCCACGGTAGGTGCCATGAAATTCAAGGAGTCCATAGGTCTTTGATGGAGCCCTCGCCTCTTTGATGCCTATATCAAGGCGTCCACATGTGGACGTACTGTAAGAGAAAATCTCGCTACAACAATTTCTCGTCAAAGAAAATTATATTTTTGCAAGGTTTGAAATATATTTATATATCAGAATTCACATCTTCCAATGTCTAAAAAAATTATGTATTCATAATCTCCTCGTTTATGACTTTTTCGTATCTTCTTCCTTTTTGTTTGATATTGAGTCCCCACAGCCTAAAAACATCTTAAAAGGGCTTTTTTTTTTCTTTTTTTTGGCTTCTCATGCATGTATAAATTATTTTAAGATTTTCAGGTTTTTTGGTTACATGAGAAGAGTAAAAGAAGAGTAGGAGATAAATCATCAAATCACGAATGTACTTAAAAAAGAGATGGCTAAATTTACACTAACAAGACAATTTTACATTTCCTTAATTATTATACTTGGGGAGAGTAAAATAAAGTGGGAAAAAGTGATGATTCCCCCCACCCCCATAACAAAAGAGGATTTCATGAGAAAGAACCCCTTAATGGCTCATGCACGAAAAAGGACCTCATAGCTTCTACTATACAAAAAAGGCCCTCTCTCCAATTTTAAACTCTTTTTACACCTTTTACACCGAGGGACGATATCGTCGCTTGTTTCAATACAGCAACGTTATCTTCGCTCATGTCTTATTCTTCCACTTCTCCTTCGCTTTTTTCCATCTTCCCTACTTCATTTCTCGTCCAACCCACCACCCACAACACCTGCATCATCCTCAAGACCACCGTCTCAACCAAATTAAGTTTAATCATGTTGCAAATATCTTACGTAAAAAGGTCATCAAATGAACGAGCAACCAAATTTTCATTAAGCAAAATCGGCATCATCAGCTGTAAATGGTTGTTTTCACTGTTCAAATTCCTTTTTTAATTTCATTCTCTATTCTCAAGATATCATATACGAATTATTAGTAAAAAGAAAAGGAAAAAGAAAATGAAAGAAATAGAAAAAAAAAAAAGGAAAATAAAAGCAACAAGGAAAAACAAAGGAATAAAGGAGGAAAAAGAAGAAAACAGAGGAGGAAAAAATTGATTCCTAAGTGAACTTCTTGATCATCACTTTTGGGTACAACATAATAGTGTTGGAGAAGTTCAAGAGGTGGGTCCACTGCTGCAACTAGGATTGGGCTAGACCTGAGCCCACTTGGCTCGACCGAGAAGAAAATGCAACTTAGACTAGTATTGTTCAAGTTGTTGTAACCTTTATGTACATTGTTACACCATTTTCTACTAGCTTAAGCTTTTAGAGTAAGTGGTTATCAACATGGTATCAGAGTGGGAGATCGAACATTTGAATCCCCAGGGTTGTTGTGCCTTGTAGTCTCCCACTGGGGGTGTGATTCTCGTGCGGAGCCCTTGTATTCCCATGGAGTGTCTAATTCCTGTGAAGGAGCTCGCACGTGCGCCAGGGGGTTGGGGGGTTGTGTAACCTTGATATACATTATTACACCGTTCTCTGTCAGCTTAAACTTTTAGAGTAAGTTGAAGTTAGGTCTCATACTTGGGGCTGGATTTTACAGTCTGTCTAGAATTTTTGGGTTGGCTTGGGCTAAGATTTTGAATTCGAGCAAAAGAATCGGCTTGGCAATTCAAGTTTCATCTGCACAGAGAAAGGAAACAGGTCCTATGCATCGTGCATGCTGTGATTTGCTTGTAATTTGGTGTTGAATGTGCTAGTCCCTTGTTGTGTTTTGTTGTTTCTTTGTGCATTGAGATATTGAAGTGTCATCTTATTGAAGTGACAATCCTCCTCCCATCTTCTCACCACATACATCATTCAAGGGAAGGTGTGTGTTGCATTACTGTTGATGGATGGTGTGAGAATGCAAGAATAGGAATGAGTTGGTTGGGATGGAGGTGTTGAGGATAATGGAGGTGTTATGGGTGGTGGATAGGGCGAGAAATGGAGTGGGAGAGATGGAGAAAAAGGAAGGGGAAGAAAAAGAAAGAAAAGGAAGAAGAAGAAACGAGTGACGAAATGTTGCTCAATCAAAACGAGTAACGATATCGTCTCTCAGTATAAAAGGTCAAACAAAAAAAGGTTAAAATTGGCAGGAGGGCCTTTTTTGTACAGTGTTTTTTGTGCAGTGGAAACTATGAGGTCCTTTTTCATGCTTGGGCTTTTGAGGGGTTTTTTCCCGTAAAGCCCTTTAAATAAATACATGCACACTTTATATCACATCAAAAGCTTATTTTTCCTTTTTCATTCAAACAACCATGAAGTAAAACTTTTTTTCATATTAGTTTTACTCTCCTTGAGACTTCTTCCATCCAAACAAGGAGAAGTAAAACTTTATGACATCTTAGTTAGATTTTTACTCTCCTTTGACTCTCTTGCTAGAGTTTTTCACGCATGTTTTTTTTTTTTCCCTTTTGTGCTTTATTTAAAAAAATGTGCATAGGCCATACAGCGCTTCTATGAAAATCTTTTTAAAACCTTAGGAGAGAGAGGGAATCACTATTTAGATATGACCATATAGTTAAAAGCTTCATTGAAAATGGAAGGGCAGTTTCATCCTTACCTATTTTTAAATGTTGAGTTAATCCTTTTGCTATAAATGTTTAAAAAAAAAAAGCACTCTTATAGAGTATGATATTTTACATAAACGAACCTTCAAATTAATCTCTGATTGCATGCAAATATATGTATGTTTATTTATAAGAAGTATTTATCCAATTTTAAATTATTTTAAAAAAGCATGACTCATTCAAATTTTTTACACCCGAAGAGTCAAGTCTAAGTTACGAGCATTTCAACCTTGGTATGAATGGCATTCATGGGGCGTTTTGAACATTTGATGAAATATTAGGACTTCTTTTAATTACCAAAAAGGTAAGCATAATGGGTTTGAATGAAATGAATTGATCTGGCAAGTGTCGTTTGATTTTGGCCAAAAGTCCCAAAAAAAGGTTTATCTTACACGAGTTATTTATGAAGGTGGAGGGTATAAGAGAGGATTATGCACCATCATGTTTGGTTGCATCCAATTTACGGATCAGATGTGTAAAAATTGGTGTGTTCACACCAAATATGCACTTGAGACCCTGGTAGACCATTACACACCTCATGGCTGATTGGCATAAAAAAGGCAACGCTACACAAACTTGGGCTGTCATTAGGGGGTCACAAGTTCCTTTCAGAATTTTTCATCCTTGTGGGCCCAACAGTCAATATCTGAATCACCTTCGGAAGGTCAAAAATGGCTAAGGGTGTCAAATTTTAGTTCTTGGTCTTTCATGAAATTTGAGATTTTCTCAAAAAAGTCCAAACAAAATAAAATGTCATACTAGTATTTTGTGGGCACCATTGCACGATCCGAAGCATCCATCCTCTTTAAAAGGCTAAAAACAATCACGGATTTTGAGATTTAAAAAATAAAACAAATAAAAATTGCCATTTTTTGCTTCTGCGGGGGTCATTTTCACAATCCGAACCACTCATCCTCTTTAAAATGCCAAAAAACGACTATGGTTTCAAGTCCCAGGTCTTGATACATCATAAATTTTAGAAGTTAATGAATATTGGAGAACCATTTGGTATACTCAGATTCACATGTGAATATATGTGAAAATAACAAGCAATGGAATTTGTTTCACATGCTATTTACTTATATACTTAAATCTTACATATTTAACATTTACATATGTAAATTGCATAAATGCATCTCATGCGTAAATGCCAAATGACCATGCGGTTGTTTGTTTTTTGTGAAGATGATTCACATGAGTAAATGACCTACATGTGAATCAGTTACATGTGCAAAAAGACTTACATGAGATCCGGATTCCATTGTTTGTCAATTTCACCTATTTGCACTTGTAAATTTAAAGAACATCCAATGGCCATATGTTATTCAAAAAAAAATTCACAACCCATGATGGATCCTGACCTCATTTTACCCTCTGGCCTTTTAAGGCCGATGAATGTTTTGGATCTTAAAAGGGCGGCCCACAGGAAGCCCAAATCATAGAATTAGTGGTCTCGAGTTTCTCATAAATTCCTTATAATTTAGGGCAAATCAACATCCAAAATTTGCCCCTTACCTGGTTTGTGTATTCTAAAGAGGGTAAACGGTTTAGATCTTGAAATACAGGCCCACCAAAATGAAAAAAATAAAAATAAAAACAGACTGGGCAATTTACATCATTCATCACATTACGTAGAGATAGGGACATCAACGATTTCAAAGTTTTTTACGATTTTCTCATTGTTCATGAGGAATCATGATATGAAATTTGACCCTCTAGCCGCTCTTGGTGTTTTAAAGATAATCAATGGTTCGGATCTTGAAAAGGGGCCCACAGAAGTCCACATTGTATATCCATCGTTCTGGGTGTTTTCCAAATTTCTCACAATATAGGAAGATCCAACGGCTGAAATTTGGCGGTAGAGCCATGTTAAGCCTTAAGAACATGATTATTGATTCAGATGATGGTTTGGGGCCCACAAGAATGAGAAAATAAAAAAAATAAAAACATGGTAACCCCTTTTTGAAAGTTTACGACACTGTAGCACGTGCATAGTAACATTAACATGTGAAATGCTTTACCACCTATTGAGATGTGAAAATAGAGGGTCCTTTTTAGTTGATTTTCATACCATTTCCATACGTGTTTTGCGCATGTAAATCGAATTCACTCCAAACAAACGTGATTTATGTGTAAATGTTACACATGTGATTCAATTACATACGTAAACGGGCACAAACAAATAACCCCTAATAACCAATTCAAATTAATAAACTTATATATGAATGAAAACTACTATAATAAAGAAAATAAAAGAGAAAATATTGCATATTACATAATTTGTTAGTCCAAATATTGAACAAGAAAAAATCAAATATAAGTTCCAAATTACAATCATCATCACCATCATGAAAGCCTTGACCCAGCTATATTTGGGTTCGCTACATGAATTCTATTTCTCCATTCCAATCTATCATAAGCTAAATTCTCAAAGAAGTTGCACTTCTTTAAATCTATTTTTACTACCTCCATCCAAGTCCTCTTTGGCCTACCCATTTCCTTCTGTGAGCCATCAACGTGCATGGTTAAACTATATGAAAATTGCAAGTTCTCAAATGAATTGCCCAAACTATCTCAAATTGGGTTTTCCTAATTTTATCCCCAATTGATGGTACCCTTAAATGCTCTAAAAACTGCACATTTCTAGTTTTATCCTTCGTAGTTTTACAACACATCAACCTCGACATTCTCATCTTTGATACGTCTATTTTGTGGCTGTAAAAAACTGCACATTTTTAGTTTTATCATTCGTAGTTTTACCATACATCAATCTCAACATTCTCATCTTTGACACGTCTATTTTGTGCATATGTTGCTTCTTGATTGGCCAACATTCTGCTCTATAAGTCAGAGCTGGTCTAATCACTGTTCTGTAAATGTTTTTCTTCAATTTTGTTAGAAATTATCTATCACAAAAGGCACTCCAAAAGTAAGTCTCTACTTCAATTATTCCGCTTTTATCTTGTGTTCTACATCTTCGAGCCAAGGTAACGAGATGAATCTTTTAGCTATCATTCTTAAAATGTTGACTACAAACCTTGTACATAACTTAGGTATTTGGTGTTGATAAGCGGGGTCAGGTCCAAGGTGTTGGAAATGTGTCAATAACTCAAATTGTATGGTCCTCACCAGCTCTTGAAATGCTGGCCCTTAATGAGAGGAAAGTCACAGACCAATCAACATCAATTAAGAAATTAGAATCCCAAATGGAAAACCTAATCGAAGAAGTTGGGGGTTTGCAACAGTTGATTGTCAAGGTAAATCTATATTGGAACTTTTCTTTTTTGTTAACTAATTTAAATAGCATTATATTTTTTCTACATGTATTGAACAAATAACGTGTTGTGAAACATCATTATAGAAACCCATGGATCTAGAATCCCAAGGAAGCACGTCGATTCCATCGACGATGCCAGGATCAATTACAGTTTCCATTAATCCAATAGAGAATGATCAATCTTCAATGAGATAGCAATCATGCAAACTATTATCTTGGCATAATGAAGTCGTAGCGCGTGGAAGAGCTTATTCAAGAAAGGAACTCTATCGGATTCATGGAAAATCTCTTCTAAAAAATGCATACAAGGTTATGGTTGATATTGTTCACAAAGGAAACATCGGATTATTTCACCAAATGGTTATCATTCAACTTTAGGTGAAATTGGAAATTGATCATTTGTAGCATGGCCTACGAGCTTTACTTTGTTCATCGATTAGTTTATGGCTTGTAAATAACAACTTATTAAACTTTAATCACAGCTTATAATTATTTATAACTTTTGTTAGAATAGTAGAACGCATGGAATGTAATATTGTCTTTTTAAGTATTTTAATTTTCCTTTATTTTAGTGTATAAATGTCTTTTTTCTTTTTTTGATAACGGATGGTGTCCCAACCCTTTGGGCCTTACTAATCCATATGGGCCTAGGGCAAGGCGGGTAAATCCCCTGTGGGAGGAGCTCTCTTTTTTATTCATTGCAAGTTAATTTTTGTTTATATATATAGACACACACACACTTGAATGTTATTACAGTTTCTATTACAAGTTTTTAAGTTTTATTTTTTCTTTTTAAGAAAAATTTCTTAATATTAGGATCATTTTTGAACTTTAGTATTATATTACTTAGGAACAGATTCTGCAACGGTTTAGACACATTCCAAAAATATAATTTAGAAATAGTTCAACATCGTGCCAAAAAAACGTTTCTAGGAACGGTTCAACTTTGCTTCTAAAAAAACAATTTCACAACGAGTTGAGATTGTTTCAAAAAATACATTTAGGAACGGTTCAACATCGTTCTAAAATATAATTTTGGAACGAGTTGAAAATTTTTTTTTTTTTTTTGCGAACGGATCAGACCCGTTCCATAATAATATTATAGAATGATTATGGATCATTCCAAAGTATTAGGAACACCCCTTTTTAGAACGGACCAAAACCATTCCTTAATCCATTAGAAACGGTTCAAGACCTTTCTTAGTAGCGATTTTTGGTATAGTGATATTACTTTAAAAATTAAATATTAATGGGTTCTCCTTTGTTGAGCACCAATAATCACCTCATGCCAAGCATCGGCCTTTGTGGGTCCCAGCTAGGAATGGGACTATGGGGAATCAAAGCACTCTCTCTCCACCTGCTTGTGTATGGTGACAAAAGCTCGCATAATCATCCTAACCATTTGATGGTGACAAAGGCTGGAATAATCATCCTAGCCACTTGTTCAGTTGCCCACAAGTATTTATTGTCCAAACAAGCGCAGTGCCGATCCAAGAGTCCGGTCCATTCGGATGGTGTCTAACTTGGGACCAACTAGTTTTTTTTTTTTTTTTTTTTGGGTTGTGGGGTGGGGGGAGGGGCGTGTCCCCTTACTTTATTGTGATTTATTTAAAATCAACTTTACTTATCAAATGGGTCAGAATGCAAGCAGCTTATTAAAATGAGGTGACTCGGCCGAGTCTCCCCTATTATTTGATTTGGCCCAAAATCACATGATCAAGAGGGTCAGGAGTCAACTGAGGGAGTTTTCCCACCTTAATTCAAACAACCCATTTTCAACAGACCAAAAACTAACGTTATTGTTTAGGAGGCATAAAATGAGTGTCTCGGAGAAAAAGATCTCACAATATTGACAACTTTCGGGTTCGCTTGAAAACTCTAATCCAATTAATAAAGGCTAATTAGACTAAGGTCTAAAATAAAAACTATCACTTTTAAGTTCTAAGTTAAAATTTAGCATATTCCATAAAATTATAAAGAAGCTATTAATTCGTGAGGTACTTGGGGCCCACCTTTTAGAAATCACAATGTAAAATCCGCCATTTGCATCATTTTGAAAATTTGTGAGATTAGTTTCATCCAAAACACATAAATCCTGCATCATCCACCTCTATCCAATTGGAAAACAAAATCTAAAAAGAAAAAGCAAGCCCCTAGGCTTATTTTGTTAGAGGCAACAACTCTAATCTGTAAATAAACTCTAAAACTAAAAAATTATTTAGAGGTTTTCCAAACACTTTGAAATAAAGTATAAATAAATCACAAAATAAGAGCTCAGTATCAGACCCACCAAACGAGCCCATAAACTTGTAACAACAAATAATAGATGATCTATGTGGGCCCCGTTTGTGGGCCTATGCATCCAAGTGGGACCCAATAGGTTGCATTTGGAATAACTATTTGAAGGTCAAAGAGTCCAGTCCATTCGGATGGGTGTCTAACTTAGGATCAACAACTTTTCTTTTCGGGTGGTGGCTGTCGTGGAGGGGGGTGTTTTCTTAGTTTTATTGTGAGTACCGGTGTTTGGTGGAGGTTTTTCCAACATTATTTATTTAAAACCAACTTTACTTATCAAATCGGTCAGAATGCAAGCAACTTACTAAAATGAGGTGACTCGGCCAAGTCTCCCCTATTATTTGTTTTGGTCCTTCATCAAATTCACATGATCATGTGGGTCAGGAGTCAACCGAGGGAGTTTTCCCACCTTAATTCAAGCAACCCATTTCTAACAAACCAAAAATTAACATTATTTTTTATGAGGAATAAAAGGAGTGTTTCAGAGAAAAAGATTTTACCAATATTGACAACTTTAGGGGTCATTTGAAAACTCTAATCCAATTAATAAGGGCTAATTAGACTAAGCTCTAAAATAAAAGCTATAACTTTTAAATTCTAATTTAAAATTTAGCGAGTTTGATAAAATTATAAAAAAGGTCTTAACTCATGAGGAACTTGGGGCCCACCTTTTAGAAATCACAATGTAAAACCCGCCATTTGCATCATTTTGAAAACTTATGAGATTAGTTTCATCCAAAATACATAAATTCTGCATCATCCACCTCTATCCACTTAGAAAACAAAAGCTGAAAAAAAAAAAAAAAAAAAAAACAAGCCGTAGTTGCAACCTGTAGTTTCAAGAAGTCGACCAATGTTTGGAGCACCCTATAAAAATAATATTTATAAATATGTTTAGATACAAAAATATGCTTTTGTTTTTCTAGTTTAAAAAATATGTTCTTATGTGTAACATTAAATTTTTTTTATCAAGAGTATTGTTTTAGTCATATAATTAAAAACCCATGTCAATGTGTCATGGTGCTTGAACTCAACACAATGAAGCTTCTAATGTAGTAAGACCTACTTGGATATATAGGTAGGTAGAAAGCACTATGAAGATGTAAACCTGGTGGACAAGATTTTTTTGTATATAGAAAGCAACATGTATTTGATGCTTGGTTCAATTTTTTTTCTCTGTTGGAACATAATTGCTGGTGAAAATAACTGTTTGTTAATGTGCAGTGAGAAAAGATTTCGAGTTGGCAAGACGTATTGGCGGGCGACACTTGTGAAACATAATACTTTGCAGCAATATGTAATTCTATGACCGTATTACCAGCTAGAACTCCGGATGTTATCGGGCAAGTTGATTTGCAATTGATGTATTCTCCATTGGAGTGGGAAAGATCCTTGCTGTATAATATTTCGAGGCATAATGCAGAATATCAGTTGAATATAACAAATGGCCTCATGTTTTAAATTTGGCTCAAGAGCCCTCGAGGAGTAAATGTATTATTAAAGCAACTGGTGGGGTGACAGATATAACTGCCTACTTAATGTCTAATAGAAGCTTTCTAGCCTGTCTCTGTGTGTGTGTGTGTGCGCGTGCGCGATTGTGCGTGTGTTTTTTTCTTCCCTAGTTCTCGGTTAAGAGAGATTAGATCAAAGACGAAGGTTCAGTTTCTATTGATTGTATTGGGGGTAATAGATATAACTGCCTTCTTAATGTCTATTAGAAGCTTTCTAGCTTGTCTCTGTTTGTGTGTACGTGATTGTCCGTGTGCGTGTGTTGTTCTCTTCTCTAGTTCTCGGTTAAGAGAGATTAGATCATAGATGAAGGTTCAGTTTCTATTGATTGTATTGCAATGGATGACCAGTGGATCGAATGCCCAATGTGACTTGTCTCCCAAATATGAAGACTGCTTGCAAAGCCGGATGACATTATTACTATGAAAATTTGGGGTGTTTCCGGTTTGCTGTCTGTCTTCGAGAAGAAGGTATGCTTAAATTGTGTTCTATGGAGAATTGAATCAATCAACTCTCATCTGGTATATTCAGAATTTTTCTTGTTTTGCAGTGTATTAGTGTCTAAAAAAAAAAAAAAACTGCGGTCAATCCACTTCTAGCTGACTTGGTGAGTCACCTTCTACACAGAAACAACCAGGGATAAGCCTTCCAAAAACAGCTAAAATAAGGTACCCAAAATAAAATAGGCATTTAGAATGCTCCAACTTTCAGATTTTCAAAGCCTTCTGACCGTTGGCATATTCAGCCAGACTGACTCATTGGGCATTTCCAACCATCCCATATAACTAGATACAAAATGAAATCTTCTTACTGTCCCAAGCTATCATCTTCGACTAGATATAAAGAAATGTTTAATAACGTCAGACTTTTAATAATTCACAAGCGACAGCCACGACCCATAATACCTGGTGGGGTCCAGTATGGAGAAAGATTGATTAAAATCAAACAACTGCTAGAAAGTTGTTAAGTTAGATTAAACACTAAACTTATTGTTAATTTAATATTACCTGAACAAATAGGAACAAATAGGAAGGAATATTTCTATTCTGCTGAGTTGAACTGATTTTAAAATCTTCAGTAACTGTATAATACATTCTTAGGTTTCCTTAACAAAAACCCATCATAGGTTCACCATGTATGAGCTATCAACTACTAGAGAACCATGTCATGATCAATTCCTCATTGAAGCAAACAACAAAATAAAAATTACACAAGGGGCTTCTAGCAAGGTTCACCATGGTTATGCAACATTTTCTTGTGTTGCAGTAACCGAACTGGTGACCTATGATACATATATACTTCAAAATGGGTAATCTCCTGTGTCACATCATATCCATAACTACACTTTTTATGTGTAAAATCTGTATCCCTGCCATGTCCACGGGCCCCTACTTTATATGGGCATCATAGACACTTAGGTTGATCCAAACAAAAATAAAAGGTATGTGTATTCCAAGCATTGGTTAAAGTTTGATCTCATAAATGACACTTTTGAGATTTCTGACCGCTGACCGGGTCCCATCTACTTCACTGATCTTCATTCCATGCCAGATAGCTTCATCAACAGCCATTACATCCATCCTGTGCCAAGTGCAAATAATTTGTGCATTAGCATAGAGATCCAAGCTCTTGATATAACTAGTAAGTGTTAACACTTAGATAAAGTATATATAGATATATGCAAATTGAGATTGCATCTGATTGCTTTGTCATACAAAAGGACAAGAATGGCCATCTTCTTTTAAGATAATTACAAGTAAGTTGCCTGGTAAACTAGTTTTCATTTAGTGTACTGAGTTCTTGAAAAAAAAAATTTGGGCATTTGGATGTTCCCCAGGCTTCAATTAGTCAGAATACTTTTGCATAATGTACATCCACTACTATTATCTAGAAGAAAGAATAACATTAGCTGGATGTGAATTTCTTGACTTGTCCAATCAATTCAAAATTGATTATCTGCTCCATTGCACCAGATATTAGTTCATACACATCTCCCCACCCCAGCCCCCCTCTCCTAATTCTTCTTCTTCTTCTTTTTTATGTATTTTCTGGTGATAGCAAAGGAGACATGACTAAAAAATAAAATGCATCTGGATGTGCAGATACACATACTTTGGTGCGTATGATTCTATTTTGCCTAAATCAAAGCAGGCAACACTATAGGTCACACATAATGACTCATAAGCAAAGAATTTGAAAAAAAGGAAACCAATGTAATTTGGTTACCATTTCCCACATAACCTCAAACAACATAAAAGAATGCAAAAACATCCATCTTGCTAAAATATTGTGGTTCGCTTGCAATTTGAAAGGCACCGAGAGAGGCCCTATTAAGGGGTTACGAACATAATAAATAAACACCGCTCAAGAATTTGTAACTCCATTTCATGTTGTCACAAAGACATGGCATGGGCACGTGGGATGTGCTGCGCAATTGCTATTCCAGTGTAGGGTGGTTACACACATTTGGAGCTATGGTTCCATAAAAGAAGGGAAATATGATGGAGCTACTGCATACTATATAGATGTTTCATTAATTATCCAATATTAGAACTTAACTCTAAGATCGGTGACTCACAAACTAAGGGCTAAATGGATACAAAAATGGTTCAGAAATGGGCCAGAAACTGGAGATTTTCCAATCAAGGAGATTTTCGGGGCATCATCCATGGTAGCCCGAAGAAGCTCAACTGTCTTTATTACCAAACCCCACATGCTTTGCAGCTGGTGGGGAATCCAGTGCAGGACATTATACCTCATCCCCATTCGAGGCACACAAGTTAGATTAGTATAAGCAATCATATTTCAAAACTTCATATTCCATGGATAGGTTAATACTTACATTTTAGCTCGAGGTAAATGGGCCAGTATGAAAACTTTCACTGGCCTCCTCTAAGATGGAGAGGCTGCTCTACAGTATTAAAAAGTGGAGGAATGCTTCAATGTTGAAAGCTCATATATTGTCAAGGAGTTAAAGCACAAAATTTGCAGTATAGAATTAATCAATGAATAAGAAGAGTTCAAAACAAAGGGAAAAAGGAGCTGTAGGATATAATACCAGCACCAAGAACGAGGCCAAATCCTGTAGGGTATCTTAGTGTAATTCAGGCCCATGTTGTCACCATTTCCCCATTCGAACTTCTCAGCTACTAATCCTACAAGAAAATTTCAAAAGAAATGTAACCTCCTATTGGCGGTGTGGTCTGATTAGGCAAACACAAACAAAAAGCCTAAGTGAGAGGGACTCCACCATTATATTCAAAATAATGTGATTAAAAAACAAAAAGGAAGCAGTTGCAATATGCATGGGTATCTGAGTGAATTTTGTTTGAGGCAAAAAAAATTTGAAAAAAATATTGAAAACCCCAGAATATTAGGAAATGTTAAATTCTGATGTATTTTTCATTAGCAATTAAAATAAATGTAAATGCCAATAACCAAACCCTTCCATGTCATATAGATCTTGTATCAAGCTTGTATAATTTTAGATAAATAATACTTGGGCCCTATAATCATATTAGTCATGTTTTGAGTTGGTGTGAGTGAACCTTCAGTAGATTTTGTGAAAATCTTCAACTCAGTGAAAAAAAAAAAAAAAGATATCGGCAAGTAGGCATCGTCTTAGTAACCATGTTTCTCCACTTCATACACAAATACAATCAACAAAGTCATTTTCTAACCACATCTCTTAACAGTTTTGCAAGCTTTGAAGACTTACAACCAGTTGCTTCACAAAGACATACCCTACAGAAACATAACCTAACCTCGCAACATTTGAAGGAAACACCTCTTTAGTTGGCGGAGTCTACTGGATCATCAAGTGGCATTGCTGAACAAAATTTACCCATCCCCAAACGACGGTCACTCCCAACATTCCTTTCATTCTAAGAAAGAGATATCTCCTTTAAATGAATCAACAAACAGAAAGAGATTTCATCTTCTAGTAATGGGTCTACTTTTTGTGGGGTTGTTTGAAAAACTTTCAATAATCCGGGCCGAAGAGGATCTTAAAAAAGAAAAAATAAAATCAAATACAGAAAGATATTTAATGGGTTTAGGAGAATCTTATGAAAGCATGCTTGATTAAGTAGAGAAAATCGAGGAACTTCCCACAGGGTTTCACAAATGGGTTTTTGCAAGCAGAAATCGGTCTCATGGAAAAGTAAAACAATTTTCAAAAACTGAGAGAGAGAGGGGGGTGGGGTGTGGGGGAAGGTATTCGTACCAGTGACTCTGCTTCCGGCTGTGAAAAGGAGAGGAGAGGAGAGGAAGAGTTTGCTTCCAGTGGTTATAGCAGCTGCTGGTGATGATCGCTGCCGATGCCGGTAGATTGAGAGAGAGAGAAAGGAAGAAAGACTGAGGGAGAAAGATAGAGATCGGGGGAGGGGGAATAATGATCTGTCAGCACCATTGCCCCCTTTTTCGTAATAATTTTCAATTTATTCAACTGATTTTTTTTGTTGCACGAACCTTATACCTCTTGCCTCTTATGGTTCAATACCGTGTCCCCCAAATTGCACAAGATCTGAGTTGTTGTTGGCGCGCGCCGCCCCCCCCCCCCCCCCCGTCACATTAGCCACTACTCAACCTGAAAAGCCTAAGCAATTTCAATCATGCATAAATCATCCTTAAGATAAAAATCTGCACCAACTTCCATTAAACTAAAGTGAAAACACCAATTGAACAGAGTGTCAGAGTGTCTCCAAATGCTTATCCAAAGCCATCACCATCACCTAATAAAATGATACAACCCTCAACAAGATGAATAAAATCAGATAATACAAACACTAATCGCATTATTTCCAAAGACGAAAAAAACAGAACCATAATAATAAGACATAAGTAAACACATTTCCTATACATTCCTATCATGAATACTACTACTCCTAAAAATGGATTTTCTTGAAATTACACTATATGCATCCTCCTCATGCTTAAGACTCTCTATTTCCTTTTTCTTGGTTTATGAAGAAGAGTGGGAATTTTCCTTTTTCTGAGAAAACCTTCTTTAATTTATTCTACTCGGTGAAGCCTCTAATTTCATTTTCAAAAGAAAAAATTCACTCCTGCTCAATGGATTTTGTGTCCATCTGTGGGTGGGTCTGCATTTTTTTGGAAGTTCAGTTCCAGATTTCTTTTGCTTCGCTAGTATGAGTTCTTGTTCAGAGAAGAAACCTGAGTGTTTTTTCAGATTTTTCTGAGACGGGCTTTTGACTTCTTTTGGGACTAAAGTTATTCTATCTGGTTGCATTGATCATCAAATGGGATCGTTTTTTAGCTTTCATTTGAGGTGGGTCTTTGATGATTCTTCAATGCAAGCATTCTTTTGCTCTCCATTTACAGTTTTCCTACAGAGTCCTTCCAAAAGTTTTCTTTTTTTCTTGGGTGGGGTTGTTTGAAAAACTATCAATCAGGGCTTGAGAGGATCTTGAAAAGAAAAAAATAAATGCAGAGAGATATTTAATGGGTTTAGGAGAATCTTATGAAAGCATGCTTGATTAAGTAGAGAAAATGGAGGAAATGGGTTTTCTCAAACACCACGCAAATGCACAAACTTCGTTAGGCCAAACACTGAGAGAGACAGAGAGAGAAAGGAAGGTGTTCGTACCAGTGACTCTGCTTCCGGCTGTGAAAAGGAGAGGAGAGGAGAGGAAGAGGTTGCTTCCGGTGGTTATAGCAGCTGCTGGTGATGATCGCTGCCGATGCCGGTAGATTGAGAGAGAGAGAGAGGAAGAAAGACTGAGGGAGAGAGAGAGGTCGGTGGAGGGGGAATAATGATCTGACAGCACAATCTCCTAACCAACGCTTTATCACCAAGGAGAATCGGTTTCTTCATTTTCCTTACTGTAATAACCTTTCCGGAAAGCATATGCTAGGGATGGCTGATATCTTACGACGATACCCGTTGCCTCCTTCTGCTAAGACCAGATACTTTTCCTCCAGCAAAGGACAATCGTAAATTCTTAGGGACCGAAGGGTGGTTAGTAGCTCCTCAGGCAAGGAAGGAATTTTAGGACAATATTCAAGTGACAGGTTTTGCAGCCCTTTTGGCAAGCAGGTCGGATTGCTGTAATTTGAGTTTCCGAGCCCATCATCAAGAGTAGCGGGCAAATCCACATCAGACAGGGATGTAAGCTCGGGACAGTCGGCAATTTCCAAAGACCGCAGAGAGGTGAGATGTTGCAATACATTCCCTAGCGATGTTAGATTTGGAAAATCTCTAATTTCTAAAGAAGAAGGAGAGGTAAGATACCGCAATGAGCTCAAGCTCAGCTTGGTGCAATTGTTGATATCAATTTCACAAATAGGCCTAATATCACTTTCTAGGCCTGACAATTCTTCCAGATCGGGCATAGAATAAAGACTTAATGATTTCAATGGTGGAAAACCTGTCGTAGTGCCATCCCCATAAAACTCACGGCCAACTTTTTTTAGTTCATAAAGATTCGAAAGCCATAGGAACTGGAGAGAAGGGAGTCGGCCAAAAGGTGGGAGGAGACGACATCTGCATTCGCTCAATTTGACAAGATTTAATTTGGAGAAGCTCGAGTCCCCCAACCATGTTGGAAATCTGACACCGCAGTAGCCTTTTATGTAAAGGGTTTCGAGGTTGGTGTGAGGTTGGAGGGCACTGAGTACCTCCTCCTCAATGCCTTCTTGCCGCGATTCCACGTCGTCACATTTCCATTGCAGCTCCAATTTGTCAATTTTTTGCTTATTTTTCAACTGAACCTCTTTGGCCTCCTCCACATCGACCACATTCTCAAGCTCTGAGATGCGAAGAGATCCTCTTAGATGTATCAAGTCCTTCAACTCGTTTATTCCACGTCCAATCTCCTTTCCCACATTAAAATAACTCAACGTTTGGAGGCCTTTTAATGTCCCAATTCTCGGCGGGATAGAAACTGAGGTAAAACAAGAAAGACGCAGATGTCTTAGGTTGACAAGGTTGCTCCAGTCACTGGGTAGCTCTACAAGCCGCTGGCATTCAGACAAGTCCAAGGTTTGTAGATTGTAGAGTCTGGTTGTTGATTTCGGTAACCTTACAATGTCTGTGCAGTACAAGGAAAGATACCGAAGTTGTAACAAATCTCCAATTAATTCTGGAACCTCTGCAAGCTTATTGCATCCAGTCAATTTCAAGGTTTGTAGATTGTAGAGTCTTGTTGTTGATTTCGGTAACCTTTCAATCTTCGCATCAGACAAGTCAAGATACCGAAGTTGTAACAAATCTCCAATTGATTCTGGCAATTCAGTGATGCAACATCTACCCAATCGCAAAGTCCGTATGTGCCTCAACTTTATAAACAAATCAGCTGGGATATTCTCAGTGCAGAGCAATGATAGAGCGCGCAAATTTTTCAAACGATAGAAATAATAAAAATTGTATGAGGTTATAATATCATCTGACATGTAGCGAGCCTTTTCAGCATTATTTCCATGTGACTTCTCATCTCCTATTTTCCAAAGATCAGCTCCTAAAACAGAACGTGCGAGATCATGAGTGAGGTCATGCATTGTGTAATAAAAATGACCGTCAGTTTCTCGACAATTAAGTAGAGACCTTGAAACCAAATCAGCAAGATATTCCCTGCCTATGTCTTCCATTTGCTCACTAGTACTTCTTTTAGGCTGAATAAAACCTTGTGCCATCCACTGCAGAATTAATTTATTGCCTGTGACCCCCCACTGACCTTTATCAATTAGGCAACCACAATATGCAAAACACCGCTTCAAATGTGCTGGCAAGTGATGATAACTCAATCTTAGAGCGTGCAAAATGTCATTTCCTTCTTCTGGCAATTCCCATATCTCGCTTTTTAAGATTTTTTCCCACTGGTCAACATCTACTGCAGAGCATGACAGACCTCCCAGTGTCTTCACTGCCAAAGGCAACCCATTGCACTTGTTTACAATTTCTTTGCCTATCTTCACCAAGTCCGGATGTGTATCTGAATCCCCATCTACAAATGCTCGTCTTTCGAACAAAGACCAGCTATCATCATCTGACAGACCCCGCAAGAAATGAGTGGGAACTGTTCCCATGTTTGATGAAACCCTTTGCGAAACCGTTTTGCTTCTTGTGGTTACTAGAATTCTGCTTCCTCTTGCCCCAAACATCAATGGAGCTCGTAGGGCATCCCAATCATTGCAGTTTTCATTCCAAACATCGTCCAACACAAGTAAAAACCTCTTCTCTTTCAGAGCCTCCTTAATACTAACTTGAATTGCATCCAAGTTGGTAAGATGAGGATTGCTTCCAGGAACAGACTCTGCAATGGCTTTCGTGAGCCTCATTAAATCAAAATCTTGGGACACATAAACCCAGACTTTTACCACAAAATGTTTCACCACGCGTTCATCATTGTAGGCAAGTTGAGCAAGCGTCGTCTTCCCAAGTCCTCCCATACCACAAATGGGAACGACCTGGATACCCGAGTTGGCGGCCGAATAGTCGCCGTCCGCCGTCAACAAACCAACCACCTTCTCTCTGTCAGTTTCTCTTCCGAATACAATCGGCTCATCTTCTATGATGGAGCTAGTCGGACGCCTCTTTGCAGGTGTGAGCATTTCAGACTTGAGCATCACTTTGAGGTGGAGCTGATTGCTTCTGCACTCAATCTCTTCTAAACTCTCTCTGATCTCCTTAATTCGAGGACCCAAGTTAAGATTGGAAACAGAGCTAGAGACAAAGTCAGATACCGGATCAGTCAGCTTCCTCTTTCTTGTTTGCATATGGGCTCCTTCTATTTTGGATCGAAGGCGGACTTGGTATTCGACTTCATCGACGATGTCCTCGGCGTCGTAGGCAGCATCCTTGAGCTCTCTCAGCCACAGGCGGACTAATTCCTCTTTGAAATGTCTGGCTTCTGCGTCATTGAGAAGGGCTTGGATTCTGGAGAGGGTTGATTTGAGCTTTTGGGCCTCTCCTTCAACGCCCTTAAAGAGAAAGCCTAGGCTTTGGAGGAAATTGGGGGTCAAAGTATCAAACATAGATTGGAAAAGGGAGCCTAAACCTGCATCTGCCACCTTTGAAATTACAGAATCCATGGTTCCAGTACCTGCTGAGCTGAGATGAGATGAAACGAGGGAGATGAAGGAAGGAGGAAGATCTAATCGATCGAGAGAATTCAACAGTAGTATAAACTCAAAAAAGCCAGCCGAGTCTTCTTGTGAGTCAATAAGAGATTCCATTCCATACAATGGGGCCCATTTATGGAAAGAAAGCAAGCAAGCTGCCTCTGCCACCACATATAACATTCATGGAACTTGCGGATAAGGTTCCACATTATTCACCAAGAGAAGTAGTCTGGCCCACGTCATATTTTTCCATTCACTAAGAGAGAGGGAGAGACTATACGGTGCTCATGTGGACCACACTAAATTGTGTTCCAACATTAGACTCATCATACCAAAGGCTTGAAACCTTATTAGATTTAGAACGCTGCTTTTGTAAATTAAAAAAAAATAAAAATAAATTATGATCCACAAATGTAAAGTATCTCATCATAGCCCTAGTGAACTAAGATCGTTGACATGAAGGAAACTTTGACCCCAAGAACCACAAATTGCAAATTACAATCCGGTGGTCCAAATTAACCGGATTCTAACAATTTAGAGAGGCGATTGTATTGAGAATATACGTGTGTCTTTCTTGTTAGTAATGGTAAGAGCAAGAATATCACGCGACCTATTTGCCTTTAAATCCCAGTCACAGGATCATAGATCCTACAGGCTTAGACATCATCACATCCAACTGTCTATTCTGATTTTTTTTTCTTGTTTGTTAATGACATTTAATTTGGAAGTCAAGGACCTTAAAAAATTATTTTATTTTCCTTTTACCTCTTTTTTTTTTTTTTTGGTGAAAATTTTAGATCGGCTAAGGACTGAATGAATGTGGCTCAAGCGTCCAGCTCCAAAATGACAAAATATTCTTGTATTGGTGCAATACCAGAATGGAACCTTACAAAACCCCCGAAATCATATTTTTCCTTTATTTCTCCCCATTGTTTTCCCCCGTCTGGTGATTTTGTTACCTCCTTTTTCCTCAACAGTTTGCAACATGGTCTCAGAGGTTGTTTCTCAACCTGTTTTGGATTGAAGCATCATAGATTCAAGCATCATATCATATGGAGGTATTCTTTTTGTCGTCTACCCATTATTTGTTTTTCAAAATAATGATTCTTGTAAGTTTCTTCATCTTCTTTCGATTTCCTTCAACCTATTTCTAATATAGCATCATAAAATTATTAATATTCATGCACTATTCGCGTTTTTTGCAATGAATTAACCCATTAATTAGTCCCTCCATTTTCTTGACTGGACTTCTGAATGATATAGTAGTAGTGTATATAACCCTGTTGGGGATATCAGAATGATATGTGGTCAGAAGCCATGATTGAATTATGTCATTACATCTTTTCCATTGTGAATGACTAGAAGAAGTAGATGATGGTGTAGTTAAGCATACCAAAAACAAAAAAACTATTTTTTTTTTTTTTTTTTACACTTTTAGTATTGAAGGAATAAACGAATGGTGCCACCGTGATACCAAGACATCCCAATTTGTTTTTAGAGATCCTACTCTTCTTAGGATAGGGAGGGCCAAAGTATCAAACAGACGTTGGAAAACGACACTTAAAAGCTGCCTCTGCCACCATCATCGAAGTTGCAGAATTCATGGTTCCAGCAGCAGCTGAGATAGACGAGACGAGATGAAGCAGACGGAAGGAGGAAGAGATACATACACTAAAAGCCAGGTCGTCTTGTGAGTCAAAAAGAGATTTGGAGCAATGGAGCCCACAAGAAAGAAAAGCTGGGCTCTGCGTTTCTAAAAGGCAGGCTAGCCTGTTTAGTCAAAAAGAACTTTAACACAACGAGCACACTTATAAAAAAGAAAGCTGAGCTGCCTCTACCACCCATTCAAGGAAGTTGCAGACTCCATGTTCCGGTAAGTGAGAAGAGATAAATTACCTACATTTTTACATTTTTTTCACTTGAGTGGTAGTTTGGCAAACGTCAGTTTCATAAATGTAAAAGACTTGAATTTTTATTACTATTGTATTCTTTAATCTATTTATTAAAAAAATAACATTTTAATGATGTATTTTGTATCCGATGGTGGTGGGCTCTACAGTGAAACTTGGGTTATCAGAGTCCATCAAATAATAGGGGATCAAATTCTTACAATTCTGTTTTTAAGTATAACCTAATCCGTAATGGACATGTTTGTGCATGGAGTTTGAATTGATGATTTGCTGATCATAGGCATCTCCACCTATGATATTTGCTGAAATAAATATAAAAAAAGATAAAATTTTGTGCTAAATAAAAAAAAAATTGACTTGACTTAAAATAGAGCTCCATGGCTCCACACAGGCAGAGAGCTCAATTGCTCAACAACACGTACATGTTTGCATGCAAGGAGGAATGAGCCTAAGATTTGGAACCAGCCTGAGAATCATCTTGGTTTAAATGGCCAATGGATCGGTCTATTCATTGTTCGTGACAAATTGACCCAGAATTTCAAAAGAAAAAAGAAGATGAATTTATTTTTTTAAACCTGATGATCGGTACCATTATTGACCTAACTTAGATCTAATTGTTATTCATGATAAACTATATAGACCTCACTAAGCTCAAATAAATATAATTATGTTGTGTTTGAATATATAAGGACTTGAACCCACACCTGCTATATATATGTGTGTGTGTGTGTGTGTGTGTGTGTGTGTGGATACAAGTTTGGCTGACCTACCTGAAGGCTTGTTTGGCAAGTTTGATCTATTTAAAACAGAGCTGGTTCGATTAGGTCTATTTGAAATGGAGGTTTTTCAATTAAACCCTTTTACATAAAATATTTTTTTTTTTACCATGTATGGTGGGTTGATCTTGAGAAACCCGACTAACACGTAAGTGAAACGCGGGGGAGAGAATCTGCTACACACACAAGGGAAAGGATCCGATAGAAGCTTGTTAAAATAGAAAAAGAAAGCTGGACATATGGTAGAATTTATATCGGCAAATCTATCATATAGTAAAATGGGATTTTGATTGTACACTTACCTTTAGAATTAGATATGCACTCCAACTTTTCATATCTTAAAAAATCCTCTAGAAACGTGTTGTGCTTGCTTTATGCAAGAAAAATAACACAAATACCCCTCCTCGTGGGGATTATAATGGCTCAAATTTTTAATGAAAAATATGAGTCAAAATTTCCTGACAGCCATCTCATACACTTCACCAAACATGAATCTAAATGAATCCACTTTTCCTAACCGAGTCTCTCTACCAAACGCCAATCAAACCCAAACTTCTCCATCTTCCAACCATAAAACCCTATCACCACCGGCCCTTATCGTCTTCACAAAGTTCATGAAGATCAGACATCCCATTCTACCATCCTCATCTTCCAAACAAACCTATCATCATCTTCATCTCTATTCCATTAAACTAACCAGCCCCACATGACCACTATAACATCACACATCTTCAAACCAGCCAAAACCTAACCTACACAATTAATACTCCCACCATCCGGACCCACATCCACCATCACGTTTGCAACTCTCGACCCTCACTACCCACCAAAGCAAATCTCATCTCTTCATTGGTCATCCCATCAGATATCCCTCTCCATCATTTGTCCAACTCCTCAACCAACAAATCCCACCCAAGCCCAAACCATCTTACAAAATTCTCCATCTTACAAGATCATCCAATAAGGAGTAAGAAGAATATAAAAAAATAAAAAGCTTACCCAGAGCGGTGGTGGCAAAGTCGGCTAGAAGGAGGTGAAGAGAAACGGAAAAAGTCACTACAGAGAAGGGAAGTTAAAAGGGGCTAGGCATATTGCATTATCCCACAAAAGGGGCATTTCATTAATTTTTTTATAGACAACAATTACAGCACACCTCTAGGAAATTTTTTGAAACTTGACAACCTAGAGGGCATATCTAATTCTAAAGACGAGCATAAGGTCAAAATCCCTAGTAAAATTATTGGACAACTTGTAAAAGACAATAAAATTACATTTGGCTGCTTTAGACAATTATGTTTGTTTGAAAAAAAAAATTGGTACGTTTTTTTTATAAGCATATGCTAGTTTGAATCAAGTTTTCAAATATTAACTTTACCAAATAGAATATAGAGGAATTTACGGGAAAAGTCCCCGTAGAACCCCATATAACCTTCCAGGACTCAGTATCACGTTGGACACGGGAGAGGTTAGGGGTGTACACGGATCGAATTGGTGTGGATTAGGCCAAATCCGTCTCCAATCCGTTACCTACGGATTGACGAATTTGAAATCCGTCACCAATCCGATCCTGTTAAAATCCGATTCGATCTGATCTGTGGAGGACCGGATCGGATCGGATCAGATTAATCTGTTCAATCCGTGCTTATACATTAGATGTTAAAAGAGAGAGAGATCCGTGCTTATACATTACATGTTAAAAGAGAGAGAGAGAGAGAGAGAGAGAGAGAGAGAGAGAGAGAGAGAGAGAGAGAGAGAGAGAGAATTCAGATTGTAAAATATCAAATGGTGTTCAGATGTTGGGCATGATCTGGCCTTTAAACATGGTGTGGATCACCTTAACCCACTAAAAAATAGAGACTCCACTTGGCTTTTAATTTTTTTTCGTATTTTAAATTAAGACAACTAATTTATATTTAGACCCCTTATTTTATTTATATTTAATGTGAACAGATCGGATCTAATTGAATCCGCATATTGAGGGTGAAATCCGCCACCGATCCGTTGCTAACGGATTACAAAAATTTCAATCTGTCACCAATCCATTTACCTTCAGATCGGATAAAAATCCGCGGATCGGATCAGATCGGATTTACGGATCGACGAATTTTTTGTGCATCCCTAGGAGGCGTCCTCATGTGGCCTTTTTCTTTCTTTCTTTTTTTATCGTTTCACCATATGGTCGATATCGACCATGAAGTTTGTCGATATCGACCATTATACGAAACTACTTTATATGTTACCCCGATTCTCTTTTTGGCAACCTCCTTTTAGGTCATCCTTAGCTTGGCTTGCTCTATTACCTTGGTGGTTGGACTCCATTAGGCCTCCACCACACCTAATCATTTCAAGTGACGACCAGGACGTTCCTCCCTCCCTTCAACCATCTATAGATGAATTGGGGACATTGAACTTTATACATTTATATTAGAGGGGGGGATGTAATTAATTAAGTTCCAAGGAATTCTATAAGCGATCATTGATTTTATGGAAAATGAATAAAGGGGAGATGCTCCCAACCATCACCCTCGAAATTCAACTCCTAGGAAAGTCAATGTGTCACCTACATCTCCACTCTGTATCTCTTTGTCCCTCCCTCACCTCTTTAATAATCATTTGCTGGAACTCATGCGCCCATGGATTCCTATGAATCCAATTCTGTGCAAACAAATTGTAGAGAAATGATGTCCCTAAGGGAGTCCTCGGTTTAACCCTAGTGAAGCCACACATTTACCTGATCCAAGCCATTTAAACCACAGGCCCTGCTAGGCTGAATATGCAATCTGGCAAATTTCATTTCAGATTGCATATTTCATTTCGTTCGAAGTGTTGTTCACTGTTGATAAGACACCGGATCAATGAGGCATTACTTACTTTCTCGAGCTTAATTTGAGGAAGCAAGTATGAGAAACAGCAGTACTACAGTGCAACAATCCAACAAAAAATAAAAAGATGGTTACTCGGCAGCTCTCTTTTGCTTCCTCCAACTCACTCACCCTCCATTCCAGGTCACGTGGATTCTTTCAACAAAACTGGCGCTAACCCCCTGGTTAGATATGTGACTCAACATGCCCATAGTTTGAAACAAAAATTACCCAGATTAAAGTTTTCAGGATATCCAGAACAAGGGTGCTTGCCAGCTGGTAAGATAGGGATAAAGCAGCAAAATAAAAACAAAGGCACATGAAACACCATTGTATTAACCAGAATTAGGAGTATAGCAGACTGAAAGAAAGGGGAAGGGGGAAGATGGGGGGAAAAAGGACAAGAGGAAGTGGGGGAATGAAAGTGCTTAAAAAGTAAACTACTAAGGTTGTCTAGTGTACAGGAAATTACAAGCCTAATTAAATTAGATACCCAGAATCCAACATCTCAGAAAATCATTAAAGCTGCCTCTGCAAAATAATTTCCCACTTACAAGAGGTGCATCTAGACCATAAAATCATACTGTTGTCCCCAAGGCCTACTTAATGGGTCTTCTTACTCCTAATATCCATAGTTGCTACCATATACCGCACCATATCCACCACCAGCATAGCCTGCATTTCCACCAGCTGGACCAACTGTATGTCCAGCATTAGATATGGAGGGGATGCGTAGATGGAACCATGACTCTGATAAGAATTGTATCCTGGGTCAACAGAGCCAACTGGGTAATCTACTGGGTTATGTGCTAGTCCTGCAGCTTCTGCAATGAAATTCTGCATCAAAAGGGCAGGAAAATGATGGGGCTTATCAGCAAATGGTGTAAACAACTGCGTATCCAAATGATCACTGAGAATAGAAGCAGCCCAGTTACCAATATCTAAAATAAAAAAAATAAGAACCAAACAGAGAAGGATTTGGAGGCAGAATATATAACGTATTTTGTCACTACGTCATGTAGGCGTCATTTGGACTAGGAGAAAATGTGGAGACAAAAGGTGGAGAAAATTGTACAAATTCCATGTTTGAAATTTGTTCCGCGCAGAGTTTTCTCTCACCTCGGGTCTTTCTTCCTTTTTCTCCTCATCCAAATAGGCTGTATTTTGAGAAGTAACCATTCAATCCTGCTTCAAATCACATGAACCCTCTGAATATCAACTGTTATGTATTTCACTTTGATTGGAGTAATGTGAACCATTGGATTGATCTTATGTGAAATGTAAATACATTTTCTACCCATAATCAATCCATTGGTAAGTATCACTATGACTGAAGTGAATTTAGACAATTCTATGCAAAAGAAAGAGAGAGAGGAAATCGATGAAGACTTTATGATTTAAGAGTAACCCACCATTGCGAAAAATAAATATATAAAAAGATAAAAGAGTAACAATGTCACTTTGTTGGATGGGTGGGCTTATATATGATTTTTGAGCTTCAATTAAATATATAAAAAGATAAAAGAGTAACAATGTCACTTTGTTGTATGGGTGGGCTTATATATGACTTTTGAGCTTCAATTGAGTTTGGAATTTGGTTAGGGTTGAGTTGAAAAGTAGAATTTACAAAACTGACCCCGGATAAATGGGATAAGGCTTCAACAAAGATGATGATAATCAATGGCCCAAATTATGTTATCTTAGCTACAAAATGAAATTCAGCTTTATATTTTTATTAAGTGTTGTGATTCTATCTGATTATTTTTTCATTTATCGATTATATCCATGGAAACTATGTTGAGTTTTAAAAATTGGCCAATTCCGATTCAACTCGACCAAGTTGGCATGGGCTCAGTAGGTGCCCAAGTCAAGTCACCCGTTGAGTCACCTACTTGGCTGAGTCCTATGGTTTTTTGCCCTAAATGCACTTCCCATTTTTTCTATTAGAAAAAAGTTATCGGAGGCTCTTATTGACATTCTTCGCTGATTCTAGAAGATCCAAAGCCCATTTTTTCTTAAAGATCCAACCATTCGAGGATCGATGATAGTATACTATTAATCCAACTGAATGAAGTACGAATTTGGGTACCTATAGCAACTTAAATTCATTATTAATATTTTAACACAACAAATTTTAGAAATTTAAATTTAGGAACTATGTTTTATATTTTAGATATTTTTTTTGCTATTTTTCATGTTCTTCAAATGTTATTGGGAGTAGTGTGTGAATATTCCAAACTCGGCCAGCTGTAAATTCCAAAATTTTAAAACCTAGGGAACCTCTGCTGAGTTTTATACAGGATGTCTTAAAAGTTGGTGTGTTAAGTCTGTGTCAATGGCTAAGTTCACATCGCAAGAAGTTGATGCTTTTCAGAGAGGCAGCAATCAGGTAAGACAATTTGGCGACATGCACTCTCTTTGGTTTGCTAGTTCTTCTGCTCATTAGATATTTCACCCTTTTCAGCGGGCTAGGGAAATCTTTCTAAAGGATTGGGATATGCAACGGCAGAGATTGCCCGATAGCAGGTAAAAACTTCACTGCACGTTACTTAGAATTGTAGGTATCTTGGCGTTTTGCAAATATAACGTTCTCTTACCATGTTGTCTTCTCACAGCAATGTTGATAGAATCCGTGAGTTCATAAAGAATGTATATGTGGATAGAAAATATGCTGGGGGAAGGTCCTCTGACAAGCCACCAAGAGACATGCAGGCAATCCATTTCTAAACCATATGCTCTTTAACTAGGCTTAACACTACAAGATTATTTGTTGGTTTTATGATTTGACTTTTTATTTTTTCCATTTCAGATTCACCACTTCATCTAATAGCATAAGTGAACTGGACTAATTTTGTAACTTATCATGTCCTGACAGAGCCAGAGAAACAATGAAGATGACACCAGACGAGCCAGTTCATATCATTCCTATTCTCAGAGTCCTCCTTATGAAAATCAGTCTGAAGATCGGCGTTATGGAAAAAAAGCTGGTGTACTTACGAGAAAGCCCGGTTCAGATCGTGTTCACTATGAAGGGAAGATAGCTAGCTTTGTTTATAGTCCAGGTCGATCGGTGGAGCAAATGTCTGAGAATAGGTTTGCCAATGAAGGCTCTGTTGGAAGAGTTTCAGATCATTCAGTGTCCAGCGCAGGTGACCCATATATTGTAGGTCATAAACTGTGTGCCTTGGTGTGAGAGATTAGGTTATTTATATATTTTTTTATTATGGCACGTTTGTGTAGTGGCAACTTTCATGGAAAGATGAAATTATCACATCAGCAAATTCTATGGTTTCTAAATACATCTGAAAAGGTTTTTTTAGGAAGTTAGAAATTCATGATTGGTGCAAAAAGTTTTTCCTCGATGAATTGGTGCTAATGTGTTGTTTGGTGCAACTGCGTATTTCTTAAGTGAAAACTGCTAGGTGGGTGGGTCGGTATGTACGCGGGGTAGGTGAGTAGGTGGGTCGGTATGTGGGTGGGGTTGGGAGGGGAAGGAGAAGAAAGAGGGTGGTTGGGTGGAGTAGGGGTGGGAGTAAGGAAATGAGGAGTCAGTTTTCCGTGGAAATAGACTTCCCATAAGAAGGCCATTTCCATGCCTCGGAAGGAAAAAAGCTGACGTGGCGAAAAAGCAGTTCCGTAGAAAACTGCCACACCTAACACATGAAAAAGGAGTTTTCCACAGAAATTATTTTCCGAGAAAATAGGCTACACAAACGTGCCCTTAGGGTTTTTCCTTAGTTGTGGATCATCAACCAAGTCAAATGTTGGATATGGCCAACTTATTTTGTTTAAACGAATCATCAAATGATATTGTTTGTGTACTATTTGGATTTTGCTTTTTTCATTAAGGTCGCATTTGCCAATCAAATTCTTTAAGATTTCTCACTAGTTTTTTACAAAGTTATGAAAAATCTATGTTTGGCAATTGTAAATCTTCGAAGATTTGAGCCTTTTTTCTAGTAAAACCTCTTCTATAGGATTAGTAAATCATCATTTTTGTAGTTGTAGTATACCATTTTTGCTCAATTATACACATTGACGAGAACTAATATTGTTGTGAAATGCTCAGCTATACAAATCCCTGATGAGGAATCCTTATTCCAAGTGAAGTAAGGAATCCTCAAATATGTGAGTCATTCATAAATTCATCACCTGTATACCGAACGTGTCCTATAAGATTAAGGACATGTTTGAGCGACGCTAGGGCCCTGTTTGGCATCGTGCCAACGGGGTATTTTTTTGTTCCCATTGGATAAATTTAAGAAAACACGTTTGGTAACTATAATATGTCGTTCCTCGCAAATGTTTTGGCTGGCACCATATTCTTTATGAAGACAAAGGCAAATTGTGATTGCTGCATGCACCCTCCACAACTTTATAAAAATGGAAATGCGAAGTGATAGATATTTTATTCACTTTCAAAATGAAGGGTTTATAGTTGAAAATAACTCTGGTGAGAATAATGAAGATAATGGTCTTTCTGCAGCTTTACAGTTAGGAACGACACAAGGCAGGCAGGAGATGGCACGCAAACGAGATGAAATTGCAGATGCAATCTTTGCACATCATGCTGCATGTATTAACTTTAATAAATAAGGTAATTATTTTCTCTTGTAAAGTTTTTATATGCCATAAATGTATTTTCTTAATTAGATCAGTTTTAGTGAGCATTTGAGAATTGGAAAATTAAGCTCTTATTTTATATTTTAGAGCTTATTTACATGTTAATATTTTGAGTTCTAGATTTATTAGCTAAGGGGCTACTTAATTTAGTCAAGCATTTTAGATAAAAAGAATAGAGATGAATTGTGCAAATTAACTTGCAATTGCTTTGGAAAAAAAATGACCTCATAAAATCTTGAACATTTGTCAAATGGTGGGTATTCTACATCATATGTATTAGTCTAAAATGACCCTTAGTTAATATAATCCCTAAAGGTGGGACCCATGTTCACAATCACAAAATGTGGACGCACTTTGGAATTCCTAAATGTGTGTCACTTGTTCCCAATAATAATTTGTGGGTCTACATTGTAAATCCTCTAAAGGTGGGCCCACCTTGTAATCCTCTAAAGGTGGGCCCACATTGTAAATCCTATCAAGGTGGGCCCCATATTCTAGTTATTAAAGGTGGGTAAAACATTGTAAGTCTAAAGGTGGTTCCCATAAACAATGATACAATATCTAGATTGTAATTTATACAGATGGGCCCACATTCTAACTCCTAAATAAGGCGATTCACGTTATAGTCCTTTAAGAGTGAGCCCTACTATTTTTTAATGTTTACAATGAATTCATGAATATTCATAATTGATTTAAATTCAACATTGTTGACAAATATGAAGTTTTGGTTTCATTTATTAGAAAAAATTATTATATCGTTACCAAACAAGTTTCGCACAGCATATTCTCGATGGAACAATTTAAAAGCACGTTGTCAAACAAGTTCACAACAGATCAGTTTTGGCACAACCTGGCCTTAGTACAACCCGGTCTCAACACAAAACCAGGAACAATACTGAAACAATGCCAAACAAGGCCTAGAATTCTGTAGTATTTTCTATTTTCTATTTTGGTGTCACAGAAAAGCAGTTCCCACCCCTTCTCATAGGAAATGCTTCTAGGGGCTTGAAGAAAAGTAATTCAAGTTTTTTAGTTCTTTTTGCACAAAAAAGGTGTTATACCAAAAGAAAATTAACAAATCTGAAAAATCTAGAGTTTTTTGTGCTGCTTAAGAATCATCAATGTTGCCCAAATGTGTCCAAAGGGACCCCAAACTAGGATCTTTATAAGCATAGCACGTTACTATTTACTAATACTAACACACACCAAGTCATGTGATATGTGCTTTTATTAAACTAGGATATATTATTTAAATGTATCATGATTTTCAAAAAAAATTAGAAGAAGCAGCAGCAGCAGCAACAAGCCATTGAATTAGGGTTAGTAATCTAGCTAGTTGGCGCAATTTACAGATAAATCGGGTTGGGCTTGTTCCAAGTCTCAAAGCGCGGATCCAAAGCCATTCAAGGCCCAAATTTAGAGCCTTTTGAGATGCTAGTTAATCACAATCTTGTGACTGCAAGTTTTGAAAAAGAAAAATATATATTAATAAAAAGATCTACCCAAATGTGAAAGTTATAACTCTTTGATTAGCAGCAAATGATATGATAAAACTTTTAATATCTTCTATCATTATGAAGCCATTGTCTAACTGAGAAAGAACATTGAAGTCAGTAGTTTTTATCAGGGGATAGTGAGCCTAGCTAAACTATGATAAACTGGACTTGACCCATGTCCTCCTCTTATCTAAATTGCTCATAAACATGGCACTGTCAGGGATAGCAACGATATTCTGAAAATGTCTAAAAGTGCCACAAGAAAATTGTGATGATGTTGGAATAAATATTTAAATTTTTTTGAAAAGTCTATAAAATTTATTTTTAACAGTACTCATATATGTTTTTTCTTTTAAAAAAAACAGTGCTCATACATTTATTTTGTTTTTCTTAATGTTTCTATCATCTAGAGTTTAAAAATAATTTTATTATTTGTGCTGTTTTCCTGAGAACGACATTTGCGACATGAGTCATGGTCCATTTTCCTCAGTCTGCTTTAGGACTAACCATGTTTCAATGCATTTTTTTATTTTTTTTTTCATAATGGAGGGTGTCCGACCCCTTTAGGCCAAACTAATATCTTGGGGTCCAAGGCAAGCAGGATAAATCCCCTATAGCCCCAATGTAGTATCACAATTTTCGAACCCCCAACCTCCATGTTTCAATTCAACTATATATGTATATATATATATATATATATGGGTGATCGATCATTGGGTTCATGTGAAACACACAATAGCAAAGAAATTAAAAATCAAAATCAGAAGAGTCAATCTACCTAATGTAAGCAATTCAATGGTGGCCCGAACACAAATTGTATTAAAATTTGGTCCCTTAATTACAAACACAAGGGGAATTAGAATGACATTAAGCTGGTAACCCCTTTTAATTAACCGAGTAAAAACACAATATAAATAATTTTGACTAATTTTAAGGCCCGCTTCAGCTCTTCCTTGGAACCAAAGAGTAATTCCCATTATCTAGTCGATTGGTTTAATATCATCATATTATAATTTAAAAAAAAAAAAAATTGAGGCGAACATCGCTGATATTTGTGTGTCATCAAAATGCATAACCCCAAGTTACATGTAAATAGAGTTTAAATGCACAAAATCTTGTGAAAATCTAAATGGGCCATTATTTTTGTCTTAGAAAGTTTCTTCTGTCATCTTTTGTTTTGTATGCTTTCAAAGTTCGTATTTGAAAAAAAAAAGAGAAAAAAGTTATTTGACTCACTAAGCCATTGAGTCTACCATATTAATCCTTGCCCTTTCCAGTCGAATTGGAGTCACATATATCACTATTTCACCAAAGTTTCTCATTGGGATGATGTTAGACCCCGTCCCGGACTAATCTTAATTAAGGCTAATTAATCTAAATTAGTGTTACTTAACCATGATTAATTGTGCTAATTGTGGTTAATGACCAGAATGAGATGGGTTAATCTCAAATGATTGAATTAAGCTTAATGAAGTGAATTTGAGTGGAGTTGAGTTGATTAAAATGAGTTTAGACTCAAACAAGGTGAACTAAGGGCCTTTTTGTAAATACGAGTTTTCACGTATTTCATCAAATACGAAAATCCTTGATACCAATGTATGTATCTCGAAGAGCACATTAATTTTCATAATAGACTCTAGTGCGTTTAACTTGAAATTGGTCAAATGAGCCTTCTTTTGACTCTAAATGTAAATAGACTTAAGGATAGGGGCTCTTAGTGTGAAGGCACCTTATATTAGAATGAAATGAGTCATTCACTCATTTTCATCTTGAGCAAACCCTAGGCTTATTTCTTCTTTTCTTTTTCTCCCTTCTATTTCTTCTCCATCAAGAGTGAGGATTGGAAGTTGTGGGAGATTTTGAGGAGGCATCATCACCTTCATCTTCTTCTTCAAGTCTTTCCCCCATTCTTGAAGTGTTTAGAGCTTGAAAGAGGACCCAAGCCTTATTCCTTTGAGCTACAAGTGAGTTTTGAGTTCCTTATAAAACTTTGAGGTTCTATTAAATGTTTAGAGTTGATTCCTAGCTAGTTTGGTTAGCTCATAGAGAATTGTTTTCTTGTTTCCATGAGATTAGGGTTTGGATTGGGGAAGATTTGCCTTAAATCAAGCCAAAGAAAAAGGGCTTTTGTCTAAAGACTTTAATAGAGGCAAGTATAAGTATTGACTTGTGATTAATGTTGATTATTGTAGAAGATTCATAGTATTCCATTGATTTGTGTTTTGTACCATTTTTATTGTTATTAGAACGGAATTATTTTGTGGGTTAATTGATGGAATAATGGAGTTGTTAATGTATGGATGAGATGTTAGATGAGGAGTGAACAGGAGGTCCAAGTTTTATGCAGGTTTAGAATGGAAAGAAGGGGAAATGAGGAAGAGAGAGATCTGTTTCTGCACTGAAGTTGGGTTTTCGGTGCAGGTCCAATTGATCGAACTTGACTGTCCGATCGATCGGATAGAGATTTAACTGAGGACAGTTTTCTGTCCAATCGATCGGACAGGGTGTTAACTGTGATGAAATTTTGGCTAATCGATCGGACCTGAAGATCCGATCAATAGTAGGTTTTGGATTTTTGTTTGAGTTCAAGAGTGCTTCTAATGAGCACGAGCACTCCCTAAATTAGTTTTAAGACTAATTATGGGGCGATTCAAGGTTATTAAGAATTGAGAACAATAAAAGGAGGAATTGTGATTAGACCATTAGAAGCATTGGTTCTTATAGTTAGTTGATTATGGACTAACCTCTATAGGTGATGATTACGGAAACTCCAATGTACTTATTTTATATAAATGTGATGTCCATTGAAAATAACACGTACATTGGATAACCAATGGTTACACCTAAATGGTTGGTTGGAACTGAAATAGAAATGAGTAGGATTGTGTAATTGATAATTCTCTCATTGTATGGTATTTTGTGTCACTGCATTCCAATCTCATAAGATCGATGTTATTGTTTATTTCCTTTCCAGTGTTAAGAATGGAATCACTCTATAGAATTGAATCCAGAAATGGATTGGTTAATGAAATGTATTGATTCTTGAGTCTGGCACTACCTAACTATTATATTAAGTTCTAAATGATTATTTTCATAAGGCCAGGGTCATGAATGGTGCGCCCTTCCGCCCTGAGCCAAATGACTATTCCTACTGCAGTAGATGGATTTTGGGGTATTCCGGAGTTCCATGGTGATGCTAGTGTCCCTGGCACGAACACTGGTAAGTCCCACAAGTTTCGATCATATTTATGGGTACTGATTAATGCCTTCTATTCGGAAGATGAATCATTCCTTTAAGGGAAGATGGTAAATGAAATGAAAGGAAATGAATTGAAATGAATACTATGGTAGTTACCATCTTGTACGTGTCTATTGATTGTCTTTTTATGTTCATCCATTGTCATTGTAGGAATTATCTAGACTTGTCTAGAATTGGAATTGTTTACTAAACTAATTGCATGAGTTTAGTATATATACTAACATGTGATATCATACGTTATGTTTATATATTGTTGAACCTTCGTGTTCATTAGTGTTATTGATGGCATTACAAGCCCGATTACCCATGCCGGTCCGGCGGCCCCAGCGGCAGCGGAGGAGACCGTTGCGGTTCCTCCCGGAGGATTGACAGAGTGGGATGGTCGAAATACCACTTGATAGGGATATTCAAGTGCGCGAATGGACTAAGAATGTTTTGGGCAATTCTTTTTTTTTAGAATTCATTTTGAGATAGTTGAAATTTATTTTGGAATGTAATATTTTGAGAGCTTGAGTGGTCATCAATCTGCATAGTATTTGAATATGCGATGATTGATGAAAGAAATCAAAGAAATGATACATGTATAAGGAACTTTTTTTTTTGTATACATGTAAAATCTTAATTGATTTTTATCAATGTGTATTTCCGCAACTTGTACAATTGACAGGTATGAATGAATGTTATCTCTTGTGGATTATGTTTTAACTTTGGTTAATTCAGAATTTACGGGAGTAAATATGGATCGCGGCCTTGGATTATTGTAACTCAAGCCCTGGTCGTGACAAATGAACATGAGGAATCCATCTCCAGTGAAGAATCTTTCTTTCAACTCATCTCCATCAACTTGCTTGTGATAATAGTTTGTATTAGTATTTAGTAGCCATCACGCTTAATGGATGACTTGGACAAAGGATCTAAAACTTCTAGCTGGCATGATAATCACCCGCACCACCATTAATGGCTGCGTCCATCGACAGCCCACGTACATATCAATATCACAAGTCCAAGACAGAAACAAAGTTTTGTGGAAATCATGTGAGCTCAATGTAGTGTTAGATTGTTAAACGTCAATCCAGCGGATAATACGGATAAATTGATTTATTTCATTAATTAATTTATATTTTCATGCTTTATTCATGAGATGAATTGTATTTTATTCTATGTTTGCACATGACCAATATAAAATGATATGATGGCTCATGAGATTAACCCGAGCCCACAAGTATATAAGATGTGATCCATGTATTTGGATGAGATCCACATACATGAGACGTAGATCACAAATCTTATACTTAAATTGATTCATGGCCAATGATTAGATTGGGCATCTCATCTGATAAGGTTGTAGCACTATGATCACTATTAGATAGTGTGATATGTCTCGATCATCATGGTGTAAGATTCTAGATCATCGTACTGGTACATTAGATGTACTGAAGAACCATAAGTAGCACCATGTACAAATCTGTCTTTTGATAAAAAACAAAACTGCTCTCATGATTCTCGAGCAATATGCCCTTAATCCTGAGAGATTAATGGACTCAAGTTTCTTCTGTATATTTATTTTGAGTCATCAATGAGTGAGGCTGATTGTAAGTCAACATCTCGATGTTTTGGACACGTGGTAGTGGGGCTGTGAGAACATATAATTCTCAAAATGGAACCTATCCTCACAAATATCCCCTAGTGTCAATTAATGGATTTTATCATTAGTGAGTGCGCACTTATCTCAATCAGGGGCGAAACCAGGATATGGACACTGGGGGGGCCAATATGAATAAATTTTTTCTTGGGGGGGGGGGGGGGGGGGGGGGGGGTGGGCATTACGAAAAATGGCTTTAAATTCTAAGTAATCTAAAAGGCTTTTCTACAATTTAGGGGAAGGGTGTGTGTGTGTGTGTGTGTGGTGGTGGTGGGGGGGGGGGGGGGGGGGGGGGGGGGCATGGCCCCTGCCAGCCCCTCCCTAGTTTCGCCCCTGATCTCAATTGAGAGTTAATTGGATGGTACAGATGATTACTGTGATTAATTGGGTTACAAGGATAATAAGAAATGGATCCAATTTGGTTGAACATATTTATTCTAATAGATTCATGGATATAATTGATGGAGTGGCCTACTTATAGTAATTGGGAAGTTTATAGTCTCCTTGTAATTATTCCTAAAACTATAATGCAATTGCATTTAATTAGTAGACTTAATTCCAATTAATTGTGGGTCCGGAGTTCACATGAGATGTGAGGCCCAGATTCCTAGTTGGAGCTAGATTCTAAGGAATCCCTAGTGGTCCTCATGCTATCCCTAATAAGCGAAGGTTACTAATCTCATTAGAACTCTTAAGGAAATGAGGGAGTATGATACTTACTAACAATAGAAGGGAGAGTTCTAATCTTGGTCTAGAGAAGGTATGCCAAAAACTATAAATAAGATGTGAGGGTTAGAAATCTCTACACACAATAATCTCTCAAATTCCCCTCTCTCTCTCTCTCTCTCTCTCTCTCTCTTATGGTTTCCTACTAGAGATCTAGGGTTTTCTTTTACTTGGATGTCACGCCATTCTCCTTCAAAAGTTCTCTAAGAGGATCATAGCGTGGAAGAACATAAAGGCAAGGGAGATCAAAGGCCTATGAAAAAGGTTTTTGTAAGATCAAGTTCTCGATTAGAGCATAACCAAGCTTCAAATGTATAAATCTATTGTTTATTTGAATTAGTAGATCTAGTTATGTTTGTTGCTTCTTATTCTCTCTTCTTGATGGATGTTTGATCTTAATGCATTAGAATAGGGTTTTAGATCTTGGGCTTGGGTTCTTGGCCTTATGAATAATTGATCCCTGCATCAAGAGGGTCAAAAGTATGAAACACCTATCCACGAGGCCCACCTACTTCCAACATGTAGTACACTCATCAATGGTGTGGTTCCCACAAGGGCTGTGAATGTAGTAGAGTGAAGAAAAGAAGAGATTGAACATGATCATCAAGGATGGTCCTAGGAGAGTAACTGCCCCTGCTCCACCTTCTCACCCCAAACTTTTGTTTTGTCGAGTTGTATTTTAGATATTTAAGAATTTTCTATGGGTATTTATGTCATTTCAATAGATGTTCCTTCCCCAATTAGAGAGCTTCTAAATGCACACTACCTTTTTCTTTCCACACTCTCTTTCTCTTTACACCCATCATTGAAGTGTGGAGATTTTAAGATTTTTCTTTGCACACTCCCCATAATACATAAACTGAACCCCACCCCCCCCCCCCCCCCCCCAAACCAACTCCACGCCCTCGGGCAACAGCGTTAGAGGGGGAGAGGAAGGGAGAGAGATAGAGGGAGCGAGAGAAAGAGAGACTGGGAGAGGGAGAACGACACACCAATCCACACACTGCCACTTACTAAAATGAGTGGGAGTGGTGGGGATTACTAACTTGGCTATCGAGGAAAAATGTCTTAGAGGAGTCGAGACTGGGAGGCTTGACAATAGGTGGGAAGACCAACCCTTCGCCTTGCACCTGTGTTATGCACTGCAACAAACCCATTCATCTCTCTCTCTCTTTTCTCTCTCTCTCTCTCTGTGTAAGACACAATGGAAGCTTTAGAAGAACAAAAAAGAAATTTTGATATTTTGTTGATCGATTCATAGGCATAGCAAAGAGAAATTTGAGAGGGTTTGGTTTTTTTTTTGTGGAGAGAAAGAAAGACAGATGATGGCAACTGCCTTTTAAGATGAGAGAGAGCACGGAGAGGGAGAGAAGGAGGCGGAGGCGGCAGGTGGAGGAGGGCAAGGAGAGAGAGGGAGAGGGAGAGAAGGAGACAGGGGTAGTTTGGAGAGTTTCCACAAGGGTATATTGGTAATTAGTTTTTTTTTTAAATGGTGACTGCGGAAAGAAAAAGTGGGTGCATGTAGAACTTTCCAACATTTGTGTTTTGAAACAATAGAAATTAGAGGGTAATTATGTATTTTCCATTTCAACAAAAGAAAACAAAGAATTCGCTACTAATTTCTCCAGTTCAACAAGACTACAAGTCAATTTACTAGAGCCATCTTAGGAGTATCCTAATATGTAGGCTCCATTTGGAAGAATAATTATAATCCTAGTATTGTAAAGATAAAAAAATGAAAATTATTAGACGCTAATGAATAATGAAATTACAAAAGGGAGGTTATTTATATGTTCTCAAAGCATGCTGGGATCAAAGGCTCTAATGAAGCGGAAGTTCTGGCCACATTGAAAGCTCTTCGCATTTATCATTCTCCATATCAACAAAATCTAATTGTGAAGAGCAACTCCGCTAATGTCGTTTCCTGGGTGAAATATATGAAAGGACCTTGGAAAATGCAATTCCTTTTCAATGAAATCAATCTTCTAGTTTCAAGCTTAAAGTTTCGTTTCAGCACATTAGTAGATCGGCAAATGAAATGGCGGATTGTCTCACTAAGCAAAGGGTAGATCGGTCTTGTACTCTAAGTGCTCTTGTAATGTATTTGTAGATCATGACTGGTATATTTCTCTTAACCTTTGCACCTTTGATAGGTTTTTTTGTTTGACTTTTCTGAGTTATACCTTCTTTCTGTTTAATGAAATTTTACTCTTACCGATAAAATAAACCATTAGGCTATGAAATGTTGTTTGTCAGAGCATGATCTTCCAAAATAAAGCCACAACTTAGACATTTTGGTTTTGGTGTAAATCTATACTACGCTCTCAAGTCACTCAATATCTTGACTGTTCCAACTTGATAGATTTTAGAACCACCAAGCAAATAATTCATGGTTGCATTCTTCATGGTATAATGGTGACCCCTACCTGTAGTGAATCAACATTATATTAATTGCTAACTATAAGGAATGTTACAAAATATTTCTCATTTTGATCCGAGTGATGGTCACCATCAGATTCATTGAGCATTTTTGAGGTTTTCTGAGAATAAAGAGGTATTCTAGTAAGAAAACTCTAATATAAATGGGTCTACACTCCCAACAAACCTTGTCATTATATTATAATTTAGTTGTGCCAAATCGAGTTCCTCCCCACAGTACTAATTTGGAACTCGAATTCACAGAGCATCTCTCACACTCTTAGAGGAATGTGTGGAAGTAGTCCACTATCAGGCCCTGTTGTTCCAAAAAAAAAAAAAAATCAGGCCCTATTGAAATCACCACTACTCAGCACTCACACTGGAAGATTTAGGCCAGTGACGCTATGTAGGTTAACAATATTATTAGGAATACTATGTTCTGGGTTAGTGACATTTATGGATATCTCTTTTAGGGTTATGTTTCCTATTGTGGGTAAATTTCTTGCTTAGCAAGTATGCTTAGGTTTTCTTATTTATATTGATGCATGTAATGGGATCACAATAATACAGAGTTAGTATTTTTGGCGTGTGTTCATCTTTGATCTCTCCTTTCTCCCTCAACAAGTGGTATCAAAGATGGTCACTGATTTTGAGCTAGAAAATTAGGTGAGAGCCAAGGGCGGTGATGGTGTGGCTGATTTTTCACATTTGGTGGATCTTGGAGATCATGAACAAATCTAGGGACATATCGTATACAAATCAGCATGGATGTCAAGGCATAATCACGGTGATCAAATCGACGGAGATCAAATTGTGTAGGTTAGGGAAACATGAGAAAAAAGAGAGAGGAGGGGATCCCATTCCCATCCCACTGAAAATTTGGTATGTATACATTGTTGGTGTTTTCACAATTTTTAGTCTCAAACCTTCACTCACAGTTGGATTTGGATTTGCGTTAAGGCAGTTAAATTAAGAGCTAGGATAATCTTATGGGGCTGATTTTTTGCATGGACCTTGTCAATGAGAAGAAAAGCATCCAATGAGACCTAGGACCGTTCTTTTTATTCTCAAACCTCCACTCACAGTTCGAGTTGGATTTGAGTTGAGGCAATTAAATCAAGAGCTAGGATAATCTTGCGGGGCTAATTTTTGGCATGGACTTGGTCGGTAAGAAGAAAAGCATCCAAATGAGACCTAGGACCGTTTACCAAATTTTCAGTGGGATGGGAAGGGGATCCCCTCCTAGGCATTGATAATGAATCTTTCTACACAGATCGGAAGGTGGGCCCGCCTAGCTTACAGGCCCGCTGCTGTTGATTCCAATGGAATTAATTTGATGGATGGATTTAAGGTTTGATACATAAGTGAAGACTGATCTTGTCCTATATGTCAATTTGAGCCAAACAATTCAAGGGTTCTGCCCTGCTTGTTTGCATAAAAACCATAGAAATTTATTACATAAAGTTTTTTATGGTCACCTTAATAACAGTGATGTAGATGAATTTGAGTATTTTGGATGAGGGTGGAGTATCGATTTCCCATCTTCAGTTTATTCAATTCCCATTCAATTGGAAGATTTTGGATATTAACCTCTGATTGTGAGGAAGGTTCCAGGTTTGGTAAACACAGTAGATTCCTACCATCCATGGAAGATGTGATACAACGGTCAATGATTTTTTGAAATTTTCTGAGAATCCATGATAAATATAGGACCAAACTTTCACTCTCTAATATTCTTTGGATTTTTAAAGGATTTGAATGGTGTTGATCTTGTAAATAGGACCTGTAGAAATAAAAAAATAATATTTTAGGGTCTAAGTTTATTTATAAATATCTCAATATCTGTGACAGATCAGCGGCTGAAATTTGATTTAGTAGCTGTTTTTTTGCCATTATAATCGTGATTACAAGTTCAAAGCTTGATTGTTGGGCTTAAAAAGTGAAAATGGTTTCTCTTCGTTAGTTAGGTTTGAGAATATGACGAACGGCTGATCTATTTTTCCTATTTTTCTTATGATTCATTATGAATCATGTCTTCAAATTTGACCCCATGACCATTTTAGGCCTTTTGAAGAGATCTAAGGGTTTGGAATTTGAAAAAGGCCCACAAAATTTTAGAAATTGAGATCTAATGGTCCGGAGGTTTTAACAGATATATCAAAATATATGAAGGATCAACGGCTGATATTTGACCGCATTGCCGTTTCGGGCATCTTAAACATGATTAACAGTTCAGATTTTAATTATGAGACCTAAAATGATACCCTAGACATTCACGCCAGTTTTATTGTTCATCCGCATTCGATCATTGTTCATATGCAATTCCACAAACTCGTGTATTTACCAAATCAGACTCGTCCGACATTCGGAATATATATTTGGAAACGAAGAAACCGGGACTCTTCTCCGCAAGGAATCCCCTAAGCCAATGGTTGCCAAACGTGCCCATGGAGATTTCCAATATAACTCAAATCTATATAATCTGGCTGTCAAATCTCAAATTATTATTTTATTTTTTTTTAAGATTGGGGAGGCGCAGGTCCATCTCCTATCCCTTTCAAGTTTCAATTTTCTCCCGTCCAAAGCCCAACCGATCTCACCAAACACCTCCTCTGCCTACGACACCCAAATCTAGCCTCCATTTAACCCACAGGCCCCACTTTCAAGCCGAGCCTGAACCCACCCATTCAACCCAGCACTTTACCATGAACCCACCTGATCAAACCCAGATTTACTTAACCCAACCAATCCGATCGTACCTACTAATCTTACAACCAGACCCCATCTACGTCCAATTCACTCTAAAACCAGGACCATATGCTCTCAACTAATTCCACTTACAATCTATCCCAACTAAACCCACAAAACCGAAGATCCCTTTCAACAGTATATTGGCACCAACCCCTTTATTAGATTCGGGATATATAGCAAAATACCAGTGAGATCCTACCATCTCCATCTTAATTTTATTTGCTACATTTTCTACTTGTATAGTTAGCCTATTTGTGTGCGTCTTAGATTGTCATTCATCATTACATATTTGTTTACTATTCATCATTGTACTTAGCGCCAAGGTCATTCTTGTCATCCATTTCCTTTAACTTTGATTTCTCCAAACTGGGAGTTGTGGTAGATGAGCTGATCCTTTCATGGGGTCAATCCATCTATGCGCTTAAATGTTAAAAAGGGATGAACAATAGTTCAGAATTCCTTGCATACCCTTATTAGGCTCTTCTAGCCTAATCATCAAAGAAAAAAAAAAGAATAAGAAGAAGAAAACTCGTAGTCGAAATGAGCTGCAATGAAGAAGAGTATCTGGATAGACTTGAGAATGGCCACCGGCGAAAAATTCTCATCATAATCGATGTCTTCTTCGTGAGTATACCATTTTGTAATAAGCTTGACCTTAAAGGTCTCAACTATTCTGCCCGGTCCTATTTTTCTCTTGTAGACCCGCTTACACCCAATAAGTTTAATATTGACAGGCTAGTCCACAAGTTTCCATACCTGATTAAAGTACATAGACTCCATCTTTACTTTCATAGCTTCTTGCCAACGTCCCGAATCCTTGTCATTTATAGCTCATCATAGTTACAGGGATCCTATTCATGCTCCTCCTGGATTGCCTCGTAAGACTCTCCCAGCAACGTGAACTTGTTAAGTGGCCCAACAATTGTCCCATTACGACAAGGCTCCGGTGTAACTAAAGGTAGCTTACACTTTCTTTGCTAAGGGACATGAAGCGGGTATCCAGTGAACGGAGTTAATCCCTTTCAACAGTATATTGGCACCAACCCCTTTATTTATTATTATTATTTATTTTCATCGTTTTTAGTAGATCTTCTGGTTAATTATGTGTCATTGTGTGTTTCGGTTGAATAAAGTAGATAAACTATGCTTGACTTTTTAGGATTGCAAATTGATGATTAGGGAGTCTATTATTGTAATCAAATTGTTGGGAAGTCCCACATCCCACATCCTTTGAGTCATGAGTTTAGTAGAACTTCATATACCTGTTTTGGTCTTCCACCTATCAACTTAAGCTTTTAGGTTGGTACATAGTATTAGAGCGGTTTCAATTCTATTGTTCTTATATAGCCCACTGTGCAGGCCCATCAAAACATGAAATATCAGAATATTTACGGTAGACTGCTCCATTATGTTATTGTGTTACTTTCACCATGATGATATTTTCCATAACAAGTCTGACAATTGCATCGAACTTTACATATAATTGAAATTCTACAGTATGAAAACTGTTTTCAATATGGTTCAATTCAACTCATGTCATACTGATTTTTCTGCTTACGCACCTTTGAATTGACTTTGCAGAAAGTCCAAAATCGTGCGGTTTTGATTTAAAATGGATTTTTTGAAAATTCTGGATTGAATTAGTTAAAACCTGTGGACTGCATTGCACCAGATTTTCAAAGCCCTGTTTCAATAATTTTCTTGTTGAATTAAAACTCATTGATTTTCCCGAACACTCTCATACTAGTAAACTTTCAGTGCGCTTTCAGCATGTTGTTACTTGGATTCATGTGCACTATTCCATGAGGTTCCAACCATAAAAAAAGTCCAGAATTAAAAGTGGGACACTATCATGATCATGTCTATTGAATGCTTATAAAATTTGAGACCAATCTGAGTAGTTAGAAAATTTATGAGAAATCGGGTAGCAAACATGCCACAACCCATAAGTTTTAGGATTGTGTTACCTACTTCATTTCCTTGATTTCTTATGCACATTTTCTTTCTTTTTCATGCATCAAACCTAATTTCTTTCCTTTCATCCCAAGTATTCTTTAAGATGGATTGACCCCAAAATGATAAGGATGAGACCATCATGGTCACCGGCGGTGCTGTGATGAGTGTTAACTCATAATCACCCGCATGGAGATGATCAAACAGAGCCACGACCGTTTGTTGTAACTGGTGGTCACACTTTTTTTTTTCTAGTGGATTAGTTGGAGATCCTCGAAATTGGCCGGAAATTGGCCGGTACTTTCAAGTATCACTCCATATAATACAGCATTTCCACCCCTTTTATCAGGTTTGAAATCCAAGTCTGGCTCACATAGGCACATGAGAAGAGGGGCATCATATCCAGGGATCGAACCTGAGCAACTAGGAGAGAGACATGGTTACTAACCAGCTTAGCAACCTTTGAATCTCGAGTTCATGGCATGTTGGATCTTAGTTAACAAGCCAATCTATGTTGGAAATACAAATAATGAGGGGTTTTATCCTGTGGATGTTCCTTTATGTAGACTTTTGCAGTGCCACGGTAGGTCCCATAAAATTCAAGGAGTCCTTAGTTTTTTGGTGGAGCCCTAGCCTCTTTGATGCCTATATCAAGGTGTCCACACGTGGACGTACTGTAAGAGAAAATCTTGCTACAACAATTTCTCATCAAAGAATATTATATTTTTGTGAGGTTTGAAATATATTTATATGTCGGAACTTACATCTTCCGGTGTCTAAAAAAATTATGTATTCATAATCTCCTCGTTTATGACTTTTTCATATCTTCTTCCTTTTTGTTTGATATACTGGACCAGCACTTTTAAAGATTGAGTCCCCGCAGCCTAAAAACATCTAAAAAGGGCTTCTTCTTTTTCTTTTTTTCTTTTTTTTGCTTCTCGTGCATGTATAAATTATTTTTAGATTTTTAGGTTTTTTGGTTACATGAGATGAGTAAAAGAAGAGTAGGGGTCAAATCATCAAATCACGAATGTACTTAAAAAGAGATGGTTAAACTTACACAAATAAGACAAAATTTTACATTTCCATAATTATAATACTTGGGGAGAGTAAAATAAAATGGGAAAAAGTGGTGCCTCCCCCCAACCCCAAAACAAAAGAGGATTTTACGGAAAAAAAACCCTTAAATGGCTCATGCAAGAGAAAGAACCTCATAGTTTCCACTATACAAAAAAGGCCCTCTCTCCAATTTTAAACTCTTTTTACACCTTTTACACTGAAGGATGATATCCTCGCTCGTTTCAATAGAGCAACGATATCGTCGCTCATGTCTTATTCTTCCTCTTCTCCTTCCCTTTTCTCCATCCTCCCTGTTTCATTTCTTACCCAACCCACCACCCACAACACCTCCATTATCCTCAAGATCTCCGTCCCAGCCAAATCAAGTTTAATTATGTTGCAAACATCGTATGTAAAAAGGTCATCAAATGGACGACTAACCAACTTTTCATTTTCATTAAGCAAATTTGGCATCATCAGATGTGCCTGGTCTTCTGTAAATGATTGTTTCACAGTTCAAATTCCCTTTTTAATTCCGTTCTTTGTTCTCAAGGTATCATATTCAAATTATTGGAAAAAAGAAAATGAAAGAAATAGTAAAAGAAGGAAAATAAAAGCAACAAGGAAAAAAAAAGGAATAGAGGAGGAAAAAGAAGAAAACAGAGGAGGAAAAATTGATTCCTAAGTGGACTTCTTAATCATCACTTTTGGGTACAACATAATCGTGTTGGCGAAGTTCAAGAGGTGGGTCCACTGCTGTAACTAGGGTTGGGCTAGACTTGAGCCCACTTGTCTCAACCGAGAAGAAAATGCAACTTAGACTTGTATTGTTCAAGTTGTTGTAACATTTATGTACATTGTTACACCGTTCTCTACTAGCTTAAGCTTTTAGAGTAAGTAGTTATCAGCATCATATCACAGCAGGAGATCGAATATTTGAATCCCCAGGGCTATTGTGCCTTGTATTCTCTCATAGGGGGTGTGATTCTCGTGCGGAGCCCTTGTATTCCCATGGAGGGTCTAATTCCTTTGAAGGAGCTCGCACGTGCGCCGAGGGAGAGGGGGGGGGGTAACCTTGATATACATTGTTACACTGTTCTCTATCAGCTTAAGCTTTTATAGTAAGTTGAAGTTAGGTCTCAATCTTGGGGCTGGATTTTACTGTTTGTCTGGAATCTTTGGGTTGGCTTGGGCTAAGATTTTGAATTCTAACGAAAGAATGGGCTTGGCAATTCAAGTTTCATCTGCACAGAATAAGGAAACAGGTCCTATGCATCATGCATGCTGTGATTTGCTTGTAATTTGGTGTTGAATGTGCTAGTCCCTTGTTGTATTTTGTTGTTTCTTTGTGCATTGAGATATTGAAGTGCTATCTGATTGAAGTGACAATCCTCCTCCCATCTTCTCACCACATGCATCATTCGAGGGAAGGTGTGTGTTGCATTATTGTTGATGGATGGTGTGAGAATGCAAGAATAGGAATGAGTTGCTTAGGATGGAGGTGTTGAGGATGATAGAGGTGTTGTGGGTGGTGGATTGGGCGAGAAATGGAGTGGGAGAGATGGAGTAAGATGAAGGAGAAGAAAAAGAAAGAAAAGGAAGAAGAAGAAATGAGTGACGAAATTATTGCTCAATCAAAACGAGTGACGATATCGTCTCTCAGTGTATCATGTAAAAAAAAAAGGGTTAACATTGGCAGGAGGGCCTTTTTTGTGTAGTGGAAACTATGAGGTCTTTTTTCATGCGTGGGCCATTTAAGGGGTTTTTTCCCGTAAAGCCCTTTAAAAAAACACATGCACACTTTTTATAACATCAAAAGCTTACTTTTCCTTTTTCATTCAAACAACAATGAAGTAAAACATTTTTTCATATTGGTTTTACTCTCCTTGAGACTCCTTCCATCCAAACAAGGAGAAGTAAAACTTTATGATACGTCAGTTAGATTTTTACTCTCCTTTTACTCTACTCTTGCTAGAGTTTTTCACGCATGTTTTTTTTTTCCCCTTTTGTGCTTTATTTAAAAAAATGTGCATAGGCCATACAGCGCATCTATGGAAATCTTTTTAAAACCTTAGGAGAGAAAGGGAAACAATATTTAGAGATGACCGTATAGTTAAAAGCTTCATTGAAAATGGAAGGGCAGTTTCATCCTTACCTATTTTTAAATGTTGAGTTAATCCCTTTGCCATAAATGTTAAAAAAAATAACACTCTTATAGAGTATGATATTTTACATAAACGAACCTTCAAATTAATCTCTGATTGCATGTAAATACATGTATGCTTATATATAAGAAGTATTTATTCAATTTTAAATTATTTTAAAAAAGCATGACTCATTCAAATTTCTTACACCGAAAGAGTCGAGTTTGAGTTACGACCATTCCAACCTGGGTATGAATAAGATTCATGGGGAGTTTTGAACATTTGATGAAATATTAGAAGGTCTTTTAACCACCAAAAAGGTAAGCATAATGGGTTTGAATGAAATGAATTGATCTGGCAAGTGTCTTTTGATCTTGGCCAAAAGTCCCAAAAAAAGGTTTATCTTACACGGGTTATTTATGAAGGTGGAGGGTATAAGAGAGAAAAATAAGGAGACATTTGTGCACACGCAATTTCGCAGAAGTCTTATGTAAGGTAATTGATGTTAGGTTGAATTAATTTAGCTCAGCAGAAAGTGCCTAAAAGACAATGCTTTTTAAACGCTAAACAAGATTTTCCTTTCCAATCTACCCTAGTCAGAAATATATTTCCCCAAAAGAGGAACACGTCTTTACTTTTCCTGATCATTTGGTTACACCATTAGGTTGGTGGGGATGAGAGACAAAATTGAAAGGTGGCTATAGGTTGCTGCGGGGTCAGGTGAGAATTGAAATTGAAGGATCGTGCTTAAAATTAAGGAAAATTTTAAAAGAAGTATAAAACTTTTCGCTTGTTTTCTAAAAAGTAAATGAAGATTTTAGTATCTTGAAAAAGTATAGAAAGGTTTTCACATTTATTTCAATCAAGTCCTCTCTATAAAATTTATTTCAGAAATGAAAAAAGCACACTTCTCATATGAGAGGTTTTTATATTTTCTTAACCTTTTCCCTCCATGAAACTGGCCATTTTGGTTTTGATGACAATGACCATTGAATGAAGCTAGTTTACTTAAATGATAAGAGTTGTGTAACGATTATGCACCATCACCATCATGTTTGGTTGCATCCAATTTACAGATCAGATGTGTAAAAAATGGTGTGTAAATCAATCCATTTTCGCACCAAATATGCACTTGAGACCCTGGTAGACCATTACACACCTCATGCCTAATTGGCGTAAAAAAGGCAACGCTACACAAACTTAGGCGGTCAATTAGGGGTCACAAGTTTCTTTCAAAATTTTTCATCCTTGTGGGCCCCACAGTCAATATCTGAATCACCTTCGGAAGGTCAAAAGTAGCTAAGGGTGTCAAATTTTAGTTCTTGATTTTTCATGAATTTTGAGATTTTCTCACAAAGGTCCAAACAAAAAAAAAATGTCATACTAGTATTTTGTGGGCACCATTGCACGATCCGAATCATCCATCCTCTTTAAAAGGCTAAAAACAGTCATGGATTTTGAGATTTAAAAAATAAAATAGATAAAAATTGCCATTTTTTACTTTTGTGGGGGCCATTTTCACAATCTGAACTCTTCATCCTCTTTTTTTTTGCAAACCTAGAGATTTGACTAAACCCACCGAATACAACCCAAAAGCCTAGGTAACTTTTAGGTGCTCAGTAGAGCCTCCATAAGCCACAACACACACAAGCACGCACGCGCACACAGGCGCGTGCGCGCACACACTTTCCACCGATGTGGGACTTGTTTAACCACTCATCCTCTTTAAAATGCCAAAAAAACGAGTATGGTTTCAAGTCCCAAGTCTTGATACATCATAAATTTAAGAAATTAATAAATAATGGAGAACCATTTGGTATACTCATATTCACATGTGAATATATGTGAAAATAACAAGCAATGGAATTTGTTTCACATGTTATTTACTAATATACTTAAATCTTACATATTTAACATTTACATATGTAAATTGAATAAATGCATCTCATGCGTAAATGCCAAACGACCCTGGGGTTGTTTGTTTTGTGTGAAGATGATTCACATGAGTAAATGACTCACATGTGAATCAATTACATGTGCAAAAAGACTCACATGAGATCTAGATTCCACGGTTTGTCAATTTCACCTATTTGCACATGTGAATTTAAAGAACATCCAATGGCCATATGTTTTTCAAAAAAAAAATTCACAATCCATGATGGATCATGACCTCATTTGACCCTCTAGCCTTTTAAGGATGATGAATGTTTCAGATCTTAAAAGAGAAGCCCAAATCATAGAATTAGTGGTCTAGAGTTTTTCATAAATTCCTTATAATATAGGGTGAATCAACATCTGAAATTTGCCCCTACGTGTTTTGGGTATTCTAAAGAGGGTAAACGGTTCAAATCTTGAAATAGATGCCCACCAAATGAAAAAAAATAAAAATAAAAATAGACATAGACTGTTCAATTTACATTGTTCATCACATTAGGTAGAGATAGAGACATCAATGATTTCAAAATTTTTCACAATTTTCTCACAGTTCATGAGGAATCATTATATGAAATTTGACCCTCTAGCCGTTCTTGTTGTTTTAAAGCTAATCAACAGTTCGCAACTTGAAAAGAGGCCCCATAGAAGTCCACATTGTAGATCCATTGTTCTGGATGTTTTCCAAATTTCTCACAATCTAGGAAGATCCAACGGCTGAAATTTGATGGTAGAGCCATGTTAAGCCTTATGAACATGATTATTGGTTCAGATGATGGTTTTGGGGCCCACAAGAATGAAAAAAAAAAAAACATGGTATCCCCTTTTTGAAAGTTTATGGCACTGTAGCAAGTGCATAGTAACATGAACATGTGAAACGCTTTACCACCTATTGACATGTGAAAATAGAGGGATCTTTTTAGTTGATTTTCATACCATTTACATATGTGTTTTGCGCATGTAATTCGAATTTACTCCTAACAAACGCGATTTAGTTTTAAATACATGTGTTTTGCACGGAGTCACTCCTGATGAGGAGAGATTGACGTCGTAGCAGAGGAACCTCGCCATGCTGGCGACAAGGCTCATCTTCTTGGTAGAAGAGGGGCCTTATAAGATGTAGTTTTGCTTCTGGATGTGGACGAGGCAATGCTAGTACTGACATGAGACCGGATTTGACCTCATTCCTAAGATCATCCATGGCTACGGCCTCGATTGTGGGAACCTTAGGTAGCGTTTGGTTAGCTATAATAAAGTCGGAATGGAATGGTCATTCCAAAGAAAATTTACCGCGTTCGGTTTGTAAAAAAGTGCCGGAATGATCATTCCTTTATGTAGAGGAATGGTCATTCCACTCGGGAGGCTGAGGAAAGACCATTCCATTCCTATCTAACTTTTGGTTGAGACAAAAATACCCTTTCACATTATCCCTGAAAAAACCATTATCGTCTGACAAAAAGGGATGTCTCCTCTCCGTCTCCATCGCCATCCTCTCCATTTTCAGTCCAACGAAGGCTTGTCAGTGCCACGCCGAGAGCCCAGGTCTCGGGGGGTGCCAGGTACACAATTTTTTCTTTTTCTTCCCCATTTTTTTTTTAAAGCTACTGCAATTGCTCTGTTTTTCTGTAGCTGTTGCAACAGATCGTCTCTGTTTTTCTCTCCTCATCGATGACCGAGTGGACCGACTCTCACCCAATAGAGCTGGTTCTGAAAGGCTTCATCAGCTCTCAGAGGTTCTTCTTCTCTCCCTGCACCACAAAATCGATCATGGAAGAAGCCCACGTTCCAGTAGAAGAAGAAAACAAAATGGGTCTTCAAGAAGCAACAATGTCAACAAGGATAGGTGTTTTCCTGTTTCCCTTCCAGTTCCTCTCTGTTTGGATCTATGAAGAAAACACAAAACAGAGGAAAAACAGTGCTGTTTTCCTCTGTGAACCCATTTAAGTGGTAATTATTATTAGTCTTCTAATCAATGTTTAGATGGTTGTAACATTGATCCAAATTTAACTAATGTTTCTCTATTACTTGTAAGCTCATGTGGTTGGATGACATTTGTTATGGTGGTGGTAGTTGTTTGCTTGACTGGTGGTGTCGTTCTGGGAGGGAAAATTGCAGGGAAACAAGAAGATGATGATGCCGTTGCCATGCTTTTTGTGCAAAAGGAAAGGAATTTCCTTTCCTTGTTTTCTCTGCTGCAATAGAACAAGGCCCATATGTTATGACCACCGTCAAATTCCCGTATTAAGTTTCACTAAACAATTGGACACTCGGTTATGAAGGCTCTCCACTTTGGTTTTATGGTGCCACTGAAACAAGCCAACAATGGGGCGTTTATGACTAACAAGGTTGCAGTGAGACCAATATTTAATCCTAGTGCCGCCCATCATTCGGTCATTCAATGTTGCTCATCTGCTGGGACCTAGCACATTTCAACCCTAGAAATCAAATATAGATGATTTTATTAGACAGTTGTGTTATGTAAAAAGTTCATACAAAGGTATTTTGGTCAGTTTTATATAAATTTTATTCCATTCCGGGCATTATCCAGCATACCAAAAGCAAGAACAGGAACCATAATTCTATTACTGGGTTGATTCCTCAGCGTACCAAACGCTGGAATGAAAATGACTATTCCTGCCTCATTCAATTCCAAACTCATTCCACTCTCCATTCCATTCCTGCCTAAAACCACTCCAACGAACCAAACGCTACTTTACTTGTATTGAAATGTCAAAACCTATCAGATTAAATAAACAAAAAAGACAAAGAATGACCAACCTAAGTGGGAAGATCATGGCCACTTTGAGGTCCTCCAATTTCTACACAGACACTAATAAGAGGAGTAGGGATTGTATATATTGGATGGGATTTTCCAACATAGATCTCAAAATTTTAACAGCATTAGAACAACAGTTTTTTTTTTCCCTCTTTTCTTTGTTAATGGGAGTGAAGGGAAAACTAGCTTACAGAACAATGGTGGTTGAAAGGGAGGGAGGAAAGGGTTAGGGGTATTTTGGATATTTAAAAAAAAATAGAGGAAAAAGTAGTAAAAAAATTCAATTTCTCGCCGAATATCCAGATTTAAAATATAAATGGAAAACTTAATTCCTAATATGAAATGTAAGTTTTATTTTGTCATGATTTGAAATCTTGAAAATACCTGAGCCCTGTTTTGAACTTTTCTCAACTTGTAACACCCAATGATAGATGATATATGTGAGCCCCGTTTTGAAGGTATGGATTCAAGGATGTATTACATTTGTTTCCATTCCACGTGGGCCCCTATCCCTATATCCACGGTCCAGATACAAGAAACCAGTTGTCCCATCCACGTGGGCCCCGATTTCCACGGTCTCGATACTAGAAGCCAAAACCCTGAGATTTCCCTTCCGTTTCTTTTTCACGCTGATTCCCTGCTCCTTCTCTCGCCTGCAACACTCGCATACACACTCTCTCTCCCTCTTCCCTCTCTCAAAACCCTAAAAATCCCGCCTTTTCTTCAAAACCCCAACCCTAAAGCTCCAAAAGCCCAAAATCCCAACCATCTCTCTTGATTAACCCTTCTGTCGTTCCTCCCCAAAATGATTCCTTTCATACATTCGATCATGATCTCTTTTTCCTCCACTTGAAGAGGGCTGAAATCTCATTCATTCTATAGTTTTCTGTCCAAAGCTCTCTAATCTGATGATGGAAATCGCATCCCCTGCATCAACCATCCAAGAATCGGTTGAGATCGGAGCGATGAGAGTGAATGAGGCGGAAGCTCCGAGATCTCCGTGGAAGAATCCCGCGGAGGGGATAAGAGGAGGAGCGGAGATTCCTGTAATGGGAGCAGAGTCTTGGCCGGCGCTTGACGAAGTCCGGCCGAAGGGTTCGGAGGTGGTGGCTGCTGCGGCAGCGTCTGATCGGACTGTGGATGCAGTTCCTGCTAAGGTGAAAGAGAGTTTCTTGTTGTTTTGATCATCTTCTTTTGTTTTTGTTTCTGTTTTTGTTCGAATTGATGATTGGAGAGAGATCGGGACTTGATGCGCAATACAAATGCAGTCTTTAGAGAAGAATGTTGAAAAGAATATGGCCCTAGAATACTCTAGCTGCATTAGATTTTTTATTTTTTCTTCTACTTTGAATGTATGTTATTCTTCACAAAGGGGCGTTTGGGAGGTCTAAAAGTTAGAGCTTGTGTACAAGTTCAGAGATTATTTACATTTTTTAGGGTGTTTGGCAACCTCTTGTTATAGTTCTTACTTAAATAGAAGAAAAAAGGGCTTTTTCTGTGACTTTTTGATATAGATAATCTGCGTAAAAGCTTAAAGGCAGAAGATTGGTTCATCCTTGTTTAAACAAAAAATGCCCAAGATGAAATGGGTTTATTTCTTAAATGTAACATGTTAATAAAAAACTCTCTCTCGTTCAAAACACTTAAGTATTAAGCCAACAAAAGTAAGATAACCAGTTAGATGCCAAAGTTTGAAATGTACTCCATATTTTTTTTCCACGAGACTCCTAAACATTTTTTTAAAGTAGTAACACTTTCTCTCTGAAATCCCCCTCCAAAGCTCGCTGCAAACTCGGAGAGATACCAAAGTTTGAAATATACTTCATATATATTTCTTTTTCCTTAAAACTCAGAACATACTTTAAAGAAACATAACCATATTAGCCTAAAGTACGGTAGAGGATATTGAAAGGAAGAAGCTAAAATTATCAATAGTTGTCGAAGAAAGGACGTGGAAGGAAGTTACAGTCAATGCATTACACATGTATGATAAAATGAAAGTGTACTGCATGCTATAAAGCATATGCTTCATAGTTGACAGAGAGACCTATGATGCCCACCAACTGTACATTAAATTTCTTGGATCCCATGGATTTTGTTTTCCACCATGAACCTTGATACTTTGGATATGTGATTATTAAGTCATTCCCTTTTAAGATTCCTATTTAGTACACACCTTGCATCATAAGTCCAAACCATTCAAATTCACATATTCTTCATGAATTGGCACTCGCCCAATTTTGGCAAGCCTTTTTTCTATAATTAAAATTATATTTTTGAACATGATAGAAATGCCTCTCAAAGTAGATCTTATTTATATTTTAATCAACCATATTACTACGTAGTTAAGAGCTTTTCTTTAGAATTTTGCCAAATGTTCTAAATGAATAGTTGAACATAAAAATTTAACTAGCTTCTATTAGATTAAACTGGATATTCCAAATGGGCCCTAACTGTACTTAATTTTAGATTCTTTGGAAAATGCTCTTATTTCGTTTGATTTCTTTTCTTTTCATTTTGTTTCTGGCTTTCTGCAGACTGTTTGATTTGGCACAAACCCAAATTATTCACTTTTCTAGATATTATTCTGCATAGAATTTCATCCAAAAAAACTACATGGTGTGTGGCCATCAAACTTTGAGGAAATAGAAGTAAGGGCTAGATTCGTTTGATTGGCCTCATATTCCCCTCATCTACATCCAAATGTTTCCATCAAAATCTCCTTTGATTGTCATGCATCCAGGCTTGGGCGTTTGATAGTCAAGCCCCCTATATTTGCACAACTTCTCCAACAATGCCTCCCTTAATCGTCATGCATCTAGGCCCGGACGTTTGATGCATCTATATATATATATATATATATAAGTCCAGATCCAATGCGCGTCAGTGTTCACATTACTGTGTGGGCCACCTGCTGGCCTGCATGGGGACGGGTCTAGGGGGATTGAAAGATCTGGTTGGGGCTCTCCTATGTATAAAAAATAGTCTCATCTAATCATCCTAACCCTTTTGTCCATGACCCACAAAATTTGACCATAAAAACGGGTGCCTAAACAATCCAATTGTCCAGCCCATTTGGATGGGTGCAAACCCAGAGGATTGGTGTCTATCACGGTGTGTGTGTATGTGGTCCAGTCATGATGCACGACATAGTAGGCGCAAGTCAACTGAGCCAATCCACCCATTGACCTAGAGGTCAACCCGGTCCATTGGGTTCAGCCCACAGGCCCAATTAGACCGATTGCTATTGTGTTGTTTTAATTCTATCTTATTTCTAATTTCAGTTATTAGTTTATTAAGATTGCTAAATGCTATTTGAGTTTTCTCTTTTATTTAGGTTTCTTTAATTTTTTAGAAAAGTCTCAACGTCCAACAAAGAGAGGGAATAATCCTGCTTCTCTATATATAGATGATTCCCCATTGTAATTGCTAATGCTTACTATCAATTAATATTTTGAGTTATGAGTTTTCTCTTCAGTTATGGTGCTTACCTTTATTTTGAGTTTGCCCTAGTGGCTTTAGTTATCTTTGGATTCGATCAATTCCTTGGGAGATTGATCTATTTTCGATCGTAGATCTGAGGCTGCTCCTATTGGTACTAGAGCCAAATTCCAATTGTTGAGAAGAAAACCGTCCTTCCCAGGTTTCTATCTTACATCCAATCCAAACCCATCAAACCCACCTTCGAAAGGCTCCCTCCCCCAACCCCAACTCCAACTCAAACCAACCAAAACCATCTCCCATTACTGCCAGTCTCAATTCTTAATTCCCCAATATGAGATGTTGCATTGTTTTAAATTTGTTTTATTAGCTTTGCATTAAGTGTGAACAAAGGATATGGAAGTAAATGTGAACTTAAATAACTATACTTTGTGAATCAATTTGATTACATTTAAGAATTTTAAGAATACATTGCCTTGATTGTTTTCAATGCCTTTTCCTTCATTTAGTTTATTGGGATCAAAGTTGCAGCGAAGAAAAATTGCATTGCTAATTTTCTGAAAAGGAAGGAGACCCAACTCTGAAGGGGAATCCAATAATAGGCCCACAACCAGCCAGCCAATCGGGCCTAACTTGTGGTGGGTGGCCAGATTGTGCCAAACCAATGGTTAGCGAGCTCATAGCCCATGAGAGAGAGAGAGAGAGAGAGAGAGAGAGAGAGAGAGAGAGAGAGTTTTCTGAAGATGGAAGGAGAAATGATGCAGCCCAGGTGCAACATGGGCCTAACTACAAAAGAGAGGCCCAATAATATGCTCACAACCAGCCAGCCAATCGGGCCTAAACTGTAGTGTCCAGCCCATTGGGACAAGCCCATAGATGATTGACCCATTAGGCGTAACTTATGCCCAGCCAGCTCGTTAGCCCATGTCCTACTTTCTTAGTATACAAATTTCCAATAATGTTTCCTCGATCTAGATTCTTAGTATAGAAAATCCTAAAAAAGATGGATATGGTAAGATTGATTGGCTTGTAGTAAATAAAAGATAATTGATTAAGCAATAAGAGAGAGAAAATAATATCCTATTAATTCAAAAGAGATTGGCATGTTATGATCGTATGGGGAGGGAAGTCCCATCTAGTATCCCTAATAGGTAGGATCGTTGTTTTGAAAATTGAAATCGTATCATGGGGATGAATGGAATCGTATCGTGAATCGTAGGATTTAATTATTTTTCTTATAAAAGGAAAAAACAATTCAAAAAATAGATAAAAAGAAAAGAAGTTGTTAAAATCCATCCATTTTCCATCCATAGATGCGTAAATACAATGACAAATAAGACTATGATACAATTATATGAAGAACATCATTAACATAGTAACATATCATAAGCAATGTTGTAAATACTTAAATACTTTTAGATATTAATTACTAGGAAAAATGAAGACGCTGCAATAGTTTGTTTTCTTTAAGCCAAAAAAGAAAAGTAAATTTGGATGATCAACCATGCATGTTAGGCTGTCTCCTGAGGTAAAAAAGTATTTATGAGGAAAAACTTGGAAATATTTTTTAAAAATGAATATGGTACAAACCTCATAGCCCATAGGTACAGTAAAACACTTTAATCGAATGATTTTTCCTGATTCATATCTCAAGCATTCCCAAAACCGCAAACATTCTTTAGAGATTTCATTCACCACTAACTAGACATTTAAAGAGAAAATGGTAACCAAAAAAAAAAAAAAAAAAAAAAACGGAAGAAAGAAAGAAAAAGTAAAAACATTATTAGATATTTTCTTTACTGTGGCTATTCTTGTTTTGCTGAATTGCTTGAACCGTAAGATTCGTTGAAACAAGTATTGAACTGCAAGATTCACACATGAATCCTAGAGGCATGTTTGGTGAATGTTGTGGAATTCATGAGGAATCCGCATATTTGAGAATTCCTCGCAGCTTCAGATTTGAGGATTCCTCACTCAAGATTTCACTTCAATATAGGTGTGTATCGGTGAGTGTGGTCGAGAATAATTTGTATCAGTGCAAAAATATCACAAAATTGTGGATTTCCAAATCCTCTGGGGAGGGTCAGACCTGAGAATCCTAAAAAATGGGCGTTTCCATTGGTCCAAATCCTTGAGAATTTACAATTGCCAAACTTGGATTCTCCAAATCCTTAGGGAAAATTGGGGAGGAATCTCCGAGGATTTTGTTACCAAATGTGACCTACGATCCACTTATAAATGAAATTCACTACATATATAGTATATGAATCATTTTCCTTACGATTTTGGTACGAATCTTAGGATCTTGGATACAAATATTAGGATTCTATCAACAATGGGCAGGATTGTTATCCCATCCTCTATAACTAACCTTTTAAGCTCTCATTTATGAACTTTAATGAAAAATATTTTCTTCATTATTATGAATCCATAGAGCAAATGATTCCCTTGTATGAAAACTCCTTGGGTTGCGAAATGTGATGACTCCAAGGCTGGGCACCCATGGTGAATGTTTGAAGACTTCATCTATCATTGCGTCTCATGAGAAAAATTGGACTGTCTTTTCAAAGAACTGATATGATTGAACATTGGTAAATCCCATACTCCGAGTCTTGGGCCCACCTGATGATATATTTTTTCCCGCTTAACGTTGTTATTTGTTCATGAATCATGATGGTGAATACAATATGATGTAGAGGAAAGACAAAGAAATACTGCTTACATGTAACTTCACTATTTATGATTTTATGGTATTTGCTGATTGCATACAATGGTTGTCTTTTTTAGGGTTTAACGACGAAGAAAGCTGACGGGTTTAAAAGTGGAAATCCTTCAAATAGGCATCCCCCATTTCATAATCAGAAACCAGGTTCCAAGCGTAATGCGCATGCACATGGTGCTCCACCCTTTCCTGTTCCCTTGCCCTACCACCAACCACCAATGCCCCCAGTTTTTCGTCCTGTCGTTCCAGCACCACATCTTCCAGCTCATGAGTACACTTATCGTCAACCTTGCCCTCCACTGTTCCCGAATGCAGAGCTTCATGTTGTAAAGTCTACATGCGAGACTCCCATGCCAGTTTTTATCCAACCTGGTCAGAGAGGTGGTGTTGATGCCAATAGAAGCTTCCATCCTCCACCACGAGGTGATCCAAATGCTTATGGTGGCAATTTTGTTACCAGACGACGTAACATGCAAGACATTGGTGGTCGTTTTAATCCTAGGTGGCGTCATCAACCGTCATTTAATCCGAGAGACAACATTGTGCAGCAACCAAGGGCTTTTGTAAGGCCAGCTCCACCTTTTTTTGGTCCAGCTCCAGGGTTTATAAATGGTCCAGCTTTCCCCGGTAATATTTCAAATTAGATTCATTTGCTTGTATTTGTGTTGATGCTATATCTGGCTGCCCTTTTGCTTTGAGATATTGCATATTTATATTTCTTGTAGAAATGATGCATCGCCCTTGTAGCTTTTGTTACCTGTTTGATCTTGTTCAAAACTGCTGTGTAGGTCTTGCTCCTGTGTACTATGTTCATGTTGCGCCTCCAGAGTCTGTAAGAGGTCCTCATTATATCTCACATCCACCACATTCTGTCTATCCTATACCAACACCTGAAGCACTAGCTTTGAGGACCAGTGTAGTAAAACAGATTGAGTATTATTTCAGGTGATTCCCGCACCCTGTTGAAACATTCAGTGGTTACTCAGTGTGCTTTTATGTGCATGTGTCCTATACATCCTGGCATGCATGTGGTTGTTTTTCTTCTTGTTTGCATCATATATTATGAGAAATGATCTGGTGCTGGCGTGCTGCACACCATACATTATACCTCTCTTTTTATCCAATAATAAGGGAATAAAAAATGGACACGCTATCTCTGTTTACTGGTTGTATCTGATTATACTCATAGTGCTGTCCTTTTCCTCACCATCTCTCTGTTGACACCAAAACCTTCGAAACCTCTGCATCTACCTTTGTGCTACATCTCTCTGTTTCTAGTTGCAGTCATGAATCTTATTCTTCATCTGCCCGTTCGTCCCAGGAAAATGGGCTTTGTAAAGCACAGGAACCCTTCAAATTATGGCTTTTTAAGTTGCAGAGACATGAATATTAGCCTGGATTTGCATGCTCTTCCCAAGATTGGGGTTTTGGGGTGTGGGGTTTTTTTGGGGGGGGGGGGGGGTGGTGGTTGGGGTGGGGGGGATGCCGGGTTGGGGGGGTTGGATTTGCTACGAATTAATAGCTGCTTTTCAACTGCTCTTATCTTCAAGTTATTTTAGGGGAGCTTCTTGGAATGGATTGCTCTGATCATCTAATTTAATCTATGTGGAGCTCTCTCCTCTGAAATGCAAATTGTTCATTTGAAATGTCCCCAGATTTAGGCAATGGCTTGGATTTCACTCCATTCGGAATGATACATATCAATTTGGAATTTAGCTATTTGTTATACACATGATCAATCCAATGGTGTATATATTCCTGCCGGCATGAGTTTGTGCCACTACCTACATATAGTGAGTGGTTTAGATCAAGTGAAGGTGGTCAAAGTCATATCAGGTGGTCCAGTGGATTCATTGTAGGATGCTATTGTGCGTGTTATGTGTGTGTGGGCGGATTCATTATAGGTATCTACTTTGTAGCCGGAGATGTCAGGAACAGAAGAAGACTGTTTCTGGGTTTTTTTTTTTTTTCCTTGGGTTCTTTCATGGCACCACACCTGATGGTTATGGTTTAGACCGATATAAGCTTATGGTGTAAGATTTAGCAATACACCATAGTTTGCTGTATATCTGGATGCACCAGATCATTTCTTGTATATCATTATCATTATTATTGTTATTGTTATTATTATGGTAAGCATTAAATTATTGGCTTAGACAAGACAGAAACCAGCACATAGTTTTCATGGAGACATGGACTTGGTCACATGAACTAGCTCCCCTAATTGAAGGTGTTTTACTGGGTGCTAGTTGTGCTGTTGGCCACTCATCAATCTATTTATTTTTCTTAGAGATTGAACTTTTGGACATGCAAAATTTATCAGATGTTCTTTTTCAGCGACGCAAATTTGCAGAAGGATCACTACTTGCTTTCCTTAATGGATGAAGAAGGATGGGTTTCGATAAATAAAATTGCTGATTTTAATAGGGTATGTTCTTTGTATAATGTCGCATTATATTTGTATTTATGTTATGGAATGTTTAATCATTAATGATTGTGCTGCTATTAAGTACGTGCACCATAACCACACACACACAAACCCACACACACACACACACACACACACACAAAAATGCAACGTTGCTGACAATTGACAACAGGCTTAAATCTCATGGTACTTTGACAAATTAAGCTTATGAGTGATATATCCTTATGCTTCATTTTAGTGATGTTTTATCTGAGAAATGACAATTAAGTGTTCTCCCATAAATCTTAGAAGCTTGAATGTTTCTAGTGTTGGCCAACTATGTGTTGGTCATGATAAAGGGAGTGGAATGTGGAACGGGCAATTTGATGCACGACAATATGAAATCTAATCTAATATGAATTTATGAGATCAATTGGGAATTAATAATTCGATTAATTATAAATCAGCCACTCACACAATTTGATGCTGATAATTTGGGGGAAACTATGTAAGGGTCCAAGGCTTTACACAATTCCTGCAGTAGCGATCAGGGAGGATGTAATGGAAGATAGAACTTCCACTTGCTTAGAGATGAGCCGATTCAAGCAGATTAATCGTTCCCTTGGTGAGGATTTGAATGAAAGTCTTGGCTCAATTACAGTGCAAGTGATTCAATGTGTAAAAGGGAAATAATAAACAAATTCAGACCTGAAAATAACTTTTCCACAGCATAGTCAAGGATCAAAATAAGTTCAGATTTGGGAAATTGATGTTAATTTGGGTTTGTAATTTGAAAAGAGTGAAAATAATGCAGTAATTAGGGTTTCAATGGGTTTCGGCCAAGGTGCGACGGACCTAATGGAGGTTCAGCTGGGTTGATTAGTTGATTGGGTGGGTTTGGGTATGCCTAGGAGGGGCCTAGGGTGGATTGGCTATGGCTGGTAGATGATTTGGATGGGCGGCTGATATGAAAGTGGAGATTGCTGGTGGCAGTTAAGGAGCTAAAGGTTTGATGGCTGACGATTGATGGGGATGGTGCAGATCTAGGGTTTTAGGCTATGTTTGGCATCTCGACTTTTTTTCTGATAGACCATTTAAAATAGAGCTATTAAAAAAAGAGCTATAAAAAAAAGAGGGCATTTCAATTTTAGAGGATTTGTCTCTACGTTTTTTAGAGCCTCTGCCTCTATTTTTCACATGTCCAGAAAGTGGGCATTTCAATTTTAGAGGATTTGCCTTTACTACTCTAAAATAAGAAGAGGATAAAGTCATCTACCAAACGCTCTAATTTTTCTAATCTCTGTCCGATTTAGACAAATAGACAAATAGAGGTAAAAAATAGAGATACCAAACATGCACTTAGGATGAGAAAAACCAAAGGAAGAAAATAGAGAAGAAGATGAGAATCCACTTTCAATCCAAGAGGAAAAAAAAGATCTCAAGAGCACTCGTAGAAGAACTCAATGGAGAACTATAAAAGCTTTAGTTTCATTAACAATCATCATTGAAGAAGAGAAAACAATACAATGTATCTTATAAGCATAACACCCTAAGTGGTGAGGAAGAAAGCAATGGTGGGACCAACAATTGTTGCTTGACGAGTGAAAGATGGAGCGACTCAGAGGGTGGAACCACGATCCCGCCTGGAGAAGATGACCACCCCCTTCTCTTCTCCCTTTTTGTCTAGAAGCAATGTTCGTCAGGGCGGGCACAGTCATAGACTCTTTCATCCCTATAGATCGATCCTCCAACAAGCAGAGAGGCTTCGGTTTCGTCATATTCAAATCGGAAAGGGAAGCCCTTCTAGGTCTACAACTAGCCAACGACAGGTCCTGGGGAGGTAGACGCATCCTTGTAGATTTGCTAGACCTCACATAGAAAATCACTCTACCACTGCAACCACCCGACCCTCTCCTTCCAGCACAGGGATTCTGGTCCCACTTTCTGGCCACGCACAACCAGTCATTAACGCCTTGAGCCTCCCTCCACCCGGCCTCTTAAGTATTACTACAGGCTGGATCGTCAAAGATGGCTGCATTAACTTCATACATGTGGCCCTTGGGTTGTCGAATTGGAGAAGAAGACACTATGTCTTAGCTTGATTGGCTTCCTCAAGCCAAATCAAGAATTGGCATATGTAGCTCGGTGGCTTCAATCCTTTTGGGGTAGATTAGTTACAGGACTCAAACAGCTAGAAGGCAACGCCGTTCACATCCAACTCCTCTCAGAGGAGGAAGTCCGGCAAGTTTTGCAATGCACTGTCGACCCATCCTCTTCCCCATTCATGGCCCTAGACAGATGGATGGAAGTTATCGGATCCCCCCCAACCCCCCCACCAATCACGAAATGGATTCACCTCCATGGAGTATAGCTACAAGCCTGGAATGAAGGTGTCTTCCGCCTCCTGGGGGATTTTATTGGCTCTACCATACAAGTCGACTGCCGCACTTTGGAGAAGGAGGTCATTGCTTACGGCCGTGTGAAGGTCCTCATAAGCAGACTCTGCAAGCTTCTGCTTGAGATCCCCCTTTCCATTGGAGATCTTCTCATCTCAGTCAAGGCAGAAGAAGAAGAGGATCCTCCCTTTCTCACTTCTACGGACATCGAAGAAACCTCAATCTCATTTGCATCCTCTGAAGACGCTGGAGAAGAGTCCCCCTCATTCCTCGCCCTCGAAAGCTTCCAGAAATAGGGGTTCGCAGACGGACTAGGTCTCGTAGGCGAGCCAAGTTTTGTAGGTCTAGATCTTTTAACTCATCCCATCTAAAGGCTTGGACCTGGCCCATAGACAACGGGCCGAGCCCAAGCTTTTTACTTAACGACCCGCGCTCTCTAGCGACCTGGCCCATAGATAGCAGGCCGAGCCAAAGCTCTTTACTTAAACACCTGTGTGGGACGAACTCTCTAGCCCTAGCCTCTTCCCCTCTCCACTATTGAAATAACATTAAGTTTGTCTCTTGCGAAAGCAGAAGATCTGGTGCGTCTGCTGCTTCAACATCGGCTTCCATCTCCGGCTTGACGAACTCCCCAACGGATACGACTGGTGAGATGTTCTGGATAGCCTCGACCTATCCTTAATGCAAGGATCTCACTTGCCCTCCCCTAGTCTCGGACGGACTTAGTTTTCGGGTAAAGACGGACCCCCTTTGGCTCCTCGCAAGCTGCTGCTACTTAGACCTCGAGTCCATCCCCTCAGGTACTCCTTGCATCCTGTCCCTCCCTGTCTCCACTCTCAGGGATTCCACCACCCCTTCTTCTTGACTTAGGGATCCTGCCACCCCTCTTTCTCGACGGATCCCTAGTGATGGCCGGACCTCCATCTCAAAGAAGGCCAAGCTCAGGGTGACAAATAGCTCTTTGAGACCCTATTGGCACTCTGACACAGCAGACAAAACCTCTCTGCCAGCCCCCGTCGAAGGATCTTCCTCCCCCAACTCTTGGCTGCCTAAAAAAATGAGAGTCTGCGGTGAAGCAATAGGCATCTTAGTAGATAATAGCAAAGGAGGTTGGGACAGCCTAATTGCCTGCGCCAATGAGAAAGACAACCTCGGCAGATTCGGCTCCTCCAAAAAATCTATCAAATGGAAGGGTGGCAGAGAACTTAAGAACCTGTCGTGTTCCATCAACTATGACAACCGCAACCATGAGAGTCCTTCCTCTCTCAAACTTGTCACTCGAGTCAGAGATATTCAAAAGTGTTGCCAATGAAAGCCGTTTCTTGGAATGTTCGCGGGTTAGGGAGTTCAGTGAAAAGGGCAATAATTAAGGAGGTAATTCACTCTTTTAAACTAGACATTCTCCTCCTTCAGGAAATAAAGCTTCGTTCTTCGTCTCTTCCTCTTGTCTGAGAAATATGGGGGTAATAGTCAATGTAGCTGGATCGCCCTTGATGCTGATGGAACTTTTGGAGGTATCCTTATGTGTTGGAACAACAGACTATACACTATAAAAGATCACTTCATAGGTGCCTTCTTTGTCTCAGTAGTGATTGAGGATAGGGCGAATGGCTCAACTTGGATCATCTCCTCTGTCTATGGCCCGACTGATCGCAAACTCCGAAATAGTTTCTGGTGTGAGCTAGACTCCATACGCAGTAGATGGGATGAGCCGTGGCGCATAGGCGGTGACTGGAATATCACTAGATTACCCTCAGAAAAGTCTGGAGTTGGGAATACTATAGCAGATATGCAATCCTTCTCTGATCGGATCAATTCCCACTACCTTGTCGATCTCTATCTAGGAGGGGTTAACTTCACATGGTCCAACCATTAGAGTCCTCCGACAATGTCGCACCTTGACAAATTCTTGGTCACTGGATAGATCTGTATCCTGAAGTCTGCCACATTGCTCTCCCCAAGCCCACCTCTGATCATTGCCTCATCTTCCTCAACTCCAAAAGCATAAAATTGGGTCCCTCCCTATTCCGCTTCGAGCTAATGTGGCTGGAGGACAAATGTTTCAGTGCTTCAATTAAGGAGTGGTGGAATAGCTTTGAAGTCAATGGTTGGGCAGGATTTAGACTCTCTTTGAAGCTGAAGATGTTGAAAAACAGCATTAAAGAATGGATTAAGAGCAATTTCGAGCTTGTAGGACCCCTTAAGGCTAAAATTCTAGAAGAATTGCAATCTATTGACAGAAAGGAAGAATCTCAAAGGCTATCCGAAGAGGATCTTGCTAAGAGACTTGGCCTTAAAGACCTCTTTTAGCGCAAAGTTTGGGAAGAAGAAATCAAATGAAAACAGAGATTGAGGTGTCGGTGGTTAAAAGAAGGGGACAAGAACACCAAGTTTTTCCATAGTTTGGCCTCGACAAGGAGGGGCAACAAGATAGACCACTTGATGATCGATGGTAATAGAGTAGAGGACATATAAGGGATAACCAGCCACATCATTGGTTTCTTTAGCAATTGTTCAGTGAGGATGAAAGAAGCAAGCCTACTTTAGACAATCTTCAGTTCCCCACCATTAGTGAGGAAAACACTAACTGGTTGGAAGAAGAGTTCCAAGAGGAAGAAGTAAAAGCATCAATATTCAACCTAGCTAGCGATAAAACTCCAGGCCTAGATGGCTTCCCACTCTCCTTCTACCAAGAACATTGGGACCTCCTAAGAGTAGACATTGTGGCCTTCACGAAGGAATTTCACTCCAGCGGCAGGCTCTCCAAAACCATTGGTGCCTCTTTCATTGCTCTTGTCCCTAAGAAGACCGAGGCGGACTACATAAAAGACTTCAGGCCCATAAGCCACTTAGGCAGCATTTACAAAATTTTGGCTAAAGTGTTAGTAACCAGACTCCAAAAGATCCTTCCATCATCTCTCCCTCTCAAGGTGCTTTCATCAAAGGAAGACAGATCTTAGATGGGGTTCTCATTGCTAATGAATGCATCCATTCCAGATACAAAGACAAGTCTCCTAGCCTAATCTGCAAACTAGATTTGGAAAAAGCTTTTGACATGGTGGATTGGGATTTCCTTCTTTATTTGCTGCTTTGGGTGGGATTCCGGGAAACATGGAGGGGCTGGATCAGAGAATGCATCTCAGCTGCAACCTACTCCATCCTTATCAACGGCTCCCCGAAAGGCTTCTTCCCAGCAGAGGGGCTTGCGTCAGGGAGACCCTCTATTTCCGTTCCTTTTTTTCATCATTGGAGAGGCTCTCAGTCGGATTCTTTCAAAAGCAGATGATCGCAATTTGATTTGCGGTTTCAAGCCCTCTCAAAGTGCACCTACTATCTCCCATCTCCCACCTCTGTATGCAGATGATACTCTCCTCTTTTGCGACGCTGAAGAAGATCAAATAAAAAACATGGTAGCCATTCTCAAGATAAACTTCTCCAAGAGCGCCATCCTAGGGATCTCAATTGACGAAGACTCTCTTCATCACTACGCAGATGCATGCATCTTGGGATGTAGAGTTGACTCTTTCCCATCCACCTACCTTGGTCTCCCCTTGTGTCTCGGTAGGGTACTAGTATCTATCTGGAACCCAGTACTTGAAGGAATTGAGAAAAAAATGTCTTCTTGGAAAGCAAGATACTTATCCCTAGGAGCAGAATCACATTGATCAAATTTGCACTTGCCAACCTTCCTATCTACTACATGTCTATTCTCAAGTGCCCTGTTGCTATCATCAACCGCATTGAGAAGCTTCAACGTGACTTTCTATGGCAGGGCCGTGAGGAGTAAAAAAAATTCCACCTGGTGAATTGGAAATCGGTTTGCTGCCCTAAAAAGTCAGACTGTCTAGGTATGAGACCTTTAAGGAGCATGAATCAAGATTTGCTTGGCAAATGGCTTTGGAGATTGGGGGACGAAACTGAAGGCTTGTGGAGGAATATCCTACTAGCCAAATACAAAGTAAGGAGAAACGGATGGGACATCTCTCCTCCATCCCAAAGGTGCTCAAATTTTTGGAAAGGGATATGCTCTACCAAAGTCAGACTGTCTAGGTATGAGACCTTTAAGGAGCATGAATCAAGATTTGCTTGGCAAATGGCTTTGGAGATTGGGGGACGAAACTGAAGGCTTGTGGAGGAATATCCTACTAGCCAAATACAAAGTAAGGAGAAACGGATGGGACATCTCTCCTCCATCCCAAAGGTGCTCAAATTTTTGGAAAGGGATATGCTCTACCAAAGTCTCTTTTGCCCAATCCATCCGCTACCACGTTGGAAATGAAGAGAAAATATCCTTTTGGCATGACATTTGGGTTGGCGAAACCCCTTTAGTGATTCAATTCCCTAATCTCTTCAGATGCGCTAGGAACCACAAAGCCAGGATCAGAGATTACCTTGACACGAATGGCAGCCGTCACTTGTGGTGCCCCATCTTCAAAAGGAATCTCTCCGAGGCTGAGGAGTCAAATCTCTTCGATCTTTTTGAGGTCCTCAGCGGCTTAGATATCAACAGCAAAGGGCAAGATAGTAGGCATTGGGCCCTTCCAACAACGGCTCTTTCTTTGTTTCCTCCTTCTCCGCCCTTCATGCAGTGGTCCCAACTACTTATGGGGTTTGGTTTTTACTTTGGAAAATCAAGGGCCCTCTCCGAGTCCTTGCTTTTGCCTGGCTCACTCTTTGGAATAAGATCTTGACTATGGATAATCTCCGCTGCCCAAACATGTTTATTGTCAACGCTTGCCCCCTTTGCTTAGCCGAGGAGGAATCGGTCGACCACTTATTCCTTCAATGCAGGCAGACAAAAGCAATCTGGCCAGCGATCCTCAAGGAGTTTAACTATATTTGGGTTATTCCACAATCCTTCCCCGAGATGTTCCAACAGTGGGCTTGCCCGATCACTACCTCAAAAGGAAAGATCATGTGGCGCCTGTCATTTCTGGCTTGCATCTGGATGATGTGGAAAGAGAGAAACAAAAGGTGCTTTGAAGGGACCTCTTCCTCCCAAGAAGACCTAATCCTCAAAAAGAAATTCAGTGTTGCCTCTTGGGTCTCCTTTCTTCCATACTTTTGGGGCTTAACCCTTGATGTATTATTGTTCAACTGGAGGGAAGTCATTTCATTTTGATTTGGCTCTTTATTTTCCTTTTGTCTGAGGCCTTTAGCCTCCTTGTATAGTTTCTCCACTTATTGGGCGGTGGCTATATTTCTGGGGTTCTTCCCCAACCGCTTCTCAGTATAGCCCTTTATACTGTAAAGCTTTTGATCAATACAAGTTACCGTTAAAAAAAAAAAAAAAAAAAACCCCTAAGTGGTGACATCATCATAAATGAAAATAATATAAAAGAAAAAATAAGTCGAAAGAGGGAGACTTGCGCATGGGGTTTTGTGCGCATAATTCCCTTTGCAACTTAGATTTAAGCCGTGGGCCCCCTCTTGGACTCCTCTTGGTTATTTCTTTTAAGCTCTTTTTGCCCCTCTTGAAACTTATTGAATTCTTTTATTTCCTCCCATGTGGCACTTCCTAATGTGGGGTCTTTAATGCGATTGCTCACATGGGGCCTTTAGTCCATCAGTTGCTAGATCGGAAGAGATCCAACCATTGGACGTCGTCAAAATGGTAATCCAATAGTGGATTCTAAATAAAAAACTTAAATTTCATCATGTTTTGGCGGCTGTTTTGCATTGTCTTTCTTTCTTTCTTACTTTTTTTTCATTTTTATGTGGGTCAAATTGATATAAGTTTCTAAAGACATTGGCTTTTGGTATATTATGTACTTCAGGTTAAGAAAATGACAACGAATATTCCTTTTATCCTGGAATCATTGCAGAGCTCCAGTTCTGTAGAGGTGCAGGTTAGATATTTTTCTTCATTTTACTGTACCAGATCATAGTTGTTCTCAGTCTTCATTTCTGTCAGTTGATACCCATGTAATTAAGTGCAGTTTGTTATCTTAAATGCTATCTGCTTGGCCATTGATTATCACATATCTTGCCCAGTACTTGTAACAGTTAACATTTTATCAGGGTGACAAGATGCGGAAGCGAGATGATTGGTCCAAATGGCTGCCAATTTCTGGAAATTCTGCATTTTCATTGAAATCTCAGAGTTCACCAGGTCAATTTGGTGATGATAAGGCATCTACTGTAATAAGGAATGGCGAGGGTCATGAAGATAACGCAATGGGCATCTCCAAAGAGCAAGGGGAATGCCTATCTAGTAGTGAAGGCAATTCAGGTCAGAAAGATGCTTCAAGAGCAACATCTAGGACTGACTTGGAAGGTAACCTTGATAATATGTTGGGTGCAGATGAACAGAAAGTATGTCATGCAGAAACTGAGTTTTTAAACGTGTCATTCCATTCCGCATCAAATTCGGATGCTGACTTATCTAAGATAGGCAGTGGTCATTGTATATTGGATAAGGATTGCAGTGGTGGCATTCCTGATTTCAAGAGTACCAATTCGGATTGCAGTGTTTCCCTTGGATGTTCTCAGGGAACTGTCACCCCTTCATGTATTCCTAAGCGTAAATGTGAGACCCTGGAGGTGTCACAAAATTTAGGCAACCTATCAAATCACTTTGCAAATGAGACTTCTGGGTATATGGGAGAACAAAGCACTTTCCTGCTTGATGAGGAGCTTGAAATGGAGCAGGCTACAGTTAGCAAAGAGCATAATTTGTCTAACCAAAGGTACCTGATTTTATTTTTCATTTTTATTTTTAATTATAGGTAAGTTTATGTCCCCTTTGTCATTGAGGTTTCTTCTTAGTGTTGCCGACTTGTATTCTTAAATGCATGCTGATGTTTATGGCTTTCATATGGCGTTACCGTATAATGCTTCCGCTCCATGTCTTTATGTGAACTTTTGCATTTCTCGTTCTTGGAGAGTGGATGCAAACTGTGACCTGTGGATTGCATTCATGGGCACAATTAAGCTTTTCTTCAACTCATATTTTAAGTACTTGTTTTATTTAGTTGGTAAAAAAATGTTTCTTTTCTTTTCTTTTAGTTTTTTTTTTTAGAATTTTATTTAATTGTGTTGACATGTGCAGAATTGAATACCACATTAGTGGTGGTTCTGTTGTTTTGGCACTATCGGCCAAACCATATTGATGTCAGTTTCCACTGTTGACTTGGGTGGTGAATCGTGACCTACAATGTGATATTCAATTTCTGGATCATCCTTGATGCAGAAAATTCAAATATATATCAGTTTGGCTAGACCTTGGCCTCACTTTTATCTCTATTTTGATCTTATAATCAAGTGTAGCATGGCTAATCATCTGCTGATTATGTTGAGCTGTAGTTTTTTTTTTTTATTTTAATTATATATATATATATATATAAAAGATTGGTCTCATACGATTTCATGATCTTTTGATTCTGAATGGCATCAATTTATGTAGGGTTGATGAAGAGGAGGATGAAATGGATGTCAATGACCAGGATGTGCAGAGACTTATAATTGTTACCCAAGTAAGGCTATTGAACTTTTTATTGTGTTGCTGGAGAGGATGTTCATGCAATTTTTCTTTCTTTTTCCCCACATTGCTTTTGGTGATGTCTAAAGTATTTCCATTTTGGTTTTTCTTCCAATTTTATCTTTCTAATCAAAAGTACTGTTAAGGATTTGTAGGGGATTTTCCACAGCTTCAAAAGTCAATAAGATGTGAATTAGTAGAACAAGTGGAGGTGTTTTCATAAAAATAAAATATTTCCTTTTTTTATTTTTTATTTTAATTATGTGTTGTTTTAAGTATTTTTATTTGGCTGGCCAATTACCTTGATCTCTTGTTAAGTTAGAATTTTTTTATAATTTTCCGCATCTAATTATATCTTAGCCATGATGCTTCATAAACTGAACACTGCTGGATTTGGCATGGTACATAACTCATATATCTGCTGTGCAGAATATGAGGATTGGTGAAGATGATATAGCTGCTGCTTCAGAATCTGCACCCATCTCAAAAGAACTTGCAACTGCAATCAATGATGGACTTTTTTTCTATGAGCAGGTGGATAGGCCCATTGTTTATATTAGTGGCCAATTCGTGAAATCTGTATCTGTTGGCGGAGTTATGTTTTACCTCTGTTCTTGCTGCTTTCTCCAATATGCTTTTTCCCACAGAAGTTTGATTATACTAGGGTGATGTGTACTGCTTGGAGGGTATTTGATTTGTGCATGCTGATCAGGAATTAAGAGCTAGGCGATCTAACACTTGGAGGCATCACATTGGTTCAGAATCAAAGAGTCCAGACTGTATAACCTCGGCAGGAAACACCTCCAAAGAGCCTACCAATTCTAGCAGTGCTCGAAGAAGGCAAAATAAGGGAATGAACCGGCAACAAACATCCCATAGACAGCGCTTATTTCCCAGCAATCTTAGGAACCATGGAAATAGCCGAAGTCGTCATGGTATCATATTAGAAAGCCCACCTAGCAATTCGGTTGGCTTTTTCTTCGGATCAACACCCCCAGAAAATCATGGGTGTGTATTGGCTGTTGCTCAATTTGTATTTTCAGTTTAATTGCCTGAACAGAATAATGTTGCTACTTTGCAGACTTTTGGTCAATGGACTCCTTTTGGTTGGCAGTGGTGAGGCTGATGCCTTATGTGATGGGATGTCCCAATGAATTTCATGGGTCCCAACTCCTCCCAAGTCTTCCTCAAGCAGGAAGTCCTGTGACTGCTTGTCCATGGCTATTTTTTTTCCCTTTTATTTTCCCTCCTGTATTGTGTTAATTTTGATCATCATTTCAGCCCCATGTCTTCAAAGCTGAGTGCTTCTCCTCATGGCATCTTTTCTGGGAGCAGTCCGCCCGTGGGATCTTTGCCGAAACCTTTCCCACCATTTCATCATCCAAGTCATCAGCTTCTAGAAGAAAATGGATTCAGGCAGCAAAAGTAAGTGAACTATACTCCGTGTGTTTGAACTGAAGCTCTGGTCAGTGCTTACATGATTGCTCCTTGTTCTAGGTACCTCAAGTTCCAAAAGCGTTGCCTAGCTGACAGGAAAAGATTGGGGATTGGTTGCAGTGAGGTGGAACAGTTTTAACCTTTTCATTTGATCATCCACTAATTATGTTATTAACTTCTGAACCTGGATCCCTCGGATCTTTCTTATTCCACGAAGTACCTGTTTAGTCCGTTTCTTTACTGTGATAATGTCTATAGATCTTGCTTTGTAAATTGAGGACTGCACCCTAATTGTTTTTCACTTGAATTTTACTTTGTGTACCTTCTTGAATTCATTAGTGTACATATTGTAACAGTTGACAAATTCTCCCCATTTGTACATTTGTATATTTTGTTTCTAGGGTAGCATATCTATATTCTATCTATATAGATCATGTTGTACCTCAAAAACTTTCTTGTTCCAATTCTAGTCTATACTAATTAAGTATTTGCTTGTTATTGTATATGTAGGAAATGAATACGCTGTATCGGTTCTGGTCATTTTTCCTCAGGGACATGTTCTTTCCTTCCATGTATAATGAGTTCCGGAAGTTTGCATTGGAGGATGCAGCTGCTAATTATAATTATGGATTAGAATGCCTTTTCAGATTTTACAGGTTGCTTTTATCCCACTCCAGTTCTTTCAGTTTTCATCAACCCAAGATTTCATGAAAATCTTTCTTTTTTTCTCTTTTCTTATCTCCACATTTCCTTGATTTCTGTGCTATTTTGTCATCATCGTCATGACCGTATTCCATCAATTTGGGATTGGCTTTCTGATATATATTTTATATTTTCAGCTATGGGTTGGAGAAGCAATTTAGGGAAGACCTGTATGAGGATTTTGAGCAGCTTACCTTAGAATTCTACAAAAAAAGCAATCTTTATGGCCTTGAAAAATACTGGTAACTGTGACATGTTAATGTCTTTATTTCCATTTATTTTTAGATGTAGAAGCTTCCTTCTTTTTGGATATTCATCTTCTTTAATATCTTTCTTTTTTATGTTCTTTCTATTGCTGTGGCTTGCCTTAACAGCAATAATTTCCACCAGCATTTATCTCACTTGGTGAATACCCATCACAAATAGTTTGAAATATCACAATATTTTCATTAAGAATTGGTGACCCAAAATAATACTGAAGTTACGGTGACAATTTCAAAACTTTCCTTATTGTTTTCCCAATATTTTTGTGTTTCGTGGATTTACCTAAATTCTCCATATTTCTTATCTATGTAATTTTAACAGTTATAATATATTTTTAATGTTGTTTTTTCTAAGAACTTTCTAGCAAGATTCTAAAGGATCTCCCATTGAAAACAAAAGATGTTGAAAATCTACTGATATTATTCCAAGATGAGGAATGTTTAGGAATGAGATTTCTGACAGCATGAATACTGTTAAAATGGTGCTTTGACTATCACCATTACTGCAACTGCTATTCCATCTATGCAGCTGACAATAATCATACAGATAGTACCGACCAGTAGCTTCTATCTCTAGAAACACTGCTACCATATATCACCTAGTTATTGCAAAGAGTACATGCATAGTTGTAAATGAGTCCACACAACCAGAAAACCACTTTCAGATCCTTTATACTGTTTCAACTTGAGCACATGAAACAATTGATGACATAACTTTGTATAGTAAGCTTTGTTTTTGTATTTGTCAAAGTTAGTACTAATTTTCTAGTAATTAGCGTGTAATACTAATTATTAGGTTTTATTATCAAAACCATCAGTGGTGGCAGTGGTTATTTGTCTTCTAGGTTTTGTTAATTGTTTTTCTAATTTCTCGCACTCTATTTGTTAAAATAAGATTATGGTTTTTAACATATTTGTATGAATGTATGAGCAGATTCGGCATTTTAAATTCATTTATCTGGCTATGTACACTAGTGTCTTTAGGTGTTCAAGTTGCATAACCAACCATAATGCTATGGCTATGTACACTAGTGTCTTTTCTGTCGGTGCTTCTGTATAGCTGCTATCACAAGCCCAAAACAAAAAATGCACTGTGCCTAGGGATGGGAACCAGAGGTCAATTCCATTCTGGATCCTGTTCCGGTTTGACCCTATAGCGGAACGTTTCAGCATTGTGGTCAATTCGGGTGTTCCATTCCGGAAAAGACGCGATTGAAAAATGAAAAAAAAATATAAAAGACTAACTAAAGTTGAAAATAATGGATCAATGCTAAAATAATACTAAAAAATGCATACTTACATCACTTAAATTAAACAACACTTTACAATTGACTGTTTTCTAGTTTTCACTAAATATGAATGGAAATATGAAACATAGGCCGGAATGGACATGAATTATACTGGAACAAACCGGAATTGGGCCCAGAAACTTTAGAAAGAGAGTTTTTATTTTTATTTTTATTTATTTTTATGTGGGGTGGGCGGTGTTAAGGCAATTCTGACTGCAACAAGCAGGTCAGATCTGGCTAGATCCAAAATAAGATGAGTGCATTAGTATTATTGGATAAAAGAGCTTCAAATATATTTTTTAATATGTAAGTAGGGTTTTCTAAAAAAACGCCTGGGCACTGTGTAGCGCTCCGCTGGGGGGATTTGAATATCTATGTGTGCCCCTCCTATGGACAAAAACTAATCCCAATCAGATCATTCTAACCTTATCATCTAGGGCCCACAAGTTCAGTCCATTCGAATGGACTGTACAGTCGATCCAACGGTCCAGTCCATTCTGATTTATCCAAACCCGGGGCCCATGTGAAATTCAGCAGGTGTGTCCCAGCTGGATGACCCACCAGTGGGCCCCACATGTGCGGGCTGATGGGATTCCTCCATCTGCTTGAGCTGAGGAGAGGGTTTCTTATGTATATATATAAATATGGGAGATGCTCCTATGATAGATGTCTCTCACCTTAAATGAGAGATTGGGTGGGGGCCCTCACATTCATATCCAATGCCCCCACCCCTATCTCTCATATAAGGTGAGAGATATCTCTCATAGGGGCATCTCCCTATATATGTGTGTGTGTGTGGATGCAGTCGCATTGGATCTAGGTCCAATCCGAATTTCTCTTGGATCACAAATAGGTCTCACACCCACTTTCTTCAGAACTGGAGACTTCGGAGCCTTTGCTTCCGCCTTTCCCTTTAAACAGCAAGTGGTACTGTATTTATGTTGATGCGATGTTATTGTTTCTATTTGGCAGGGCCTTTCATCACTATAGGGAGGTAAGGGACCAGAAAGAGGCCTTAAAAAAGCATCCAGAGCTAGAGAGGCTTCTACGGGAAGAATATCGTAGCCTGGATGACTTCAGGGCAAAGGAGAAGGAGAAGACAGCAATCACAGTGGTTCCTATGACGGAAAGATGCCATTTCTAGTGGCAGCCGAAAACAGGTCTAAATTGGTGGGGAAAAACTTGAATTGACAGCAGCTTAAGAAAATTTTAGGAATGATGACTGATTATGATTTTGAAGGAATTTCACATAAATGTCATATACTCGGAGGATGTTGTATTTTTTTGTTTTTTGTTTTGGGTTTTCTCTCTGTTTGGCTATGGGGCATTTTTGTGCAGGTTTTCAAGCCCTCTGCAGGTAGAGAATATTGTTGGGTCAGATTTTCCCAACCCGTGTTGTACATAAAAGAAGAAAGAATAATAGCTGGATCTGGGATTGTGGAAATTGACCAATAATAGACTAGTTCACCCAGGTCAGCTCATACTCTTTGTTTGTAATTTATTTATGTATTTTTATTTTTTCCGTCTTTAAAATCTTTTATGGTTGCATAGAGCGAAGGAAGGTGATGCAGTTTTCTTATAATAATGGAGTCTGTTGTGGTTTGTTTAATCCATTTTAACTTGTTCCTCTAAAGCAGGGGTTGTCAAGGGCTGGTTTTCGGGTAGGATCCTTCTAATTCTGCAGACTCTGAATCTGCCCAGGTCTAGATCTCTTGACACCCAGATCTGAGGTCCACCATATAAGAAATCATTGAACCAGGACCCAGATCATCTAAAGTCTGAATCTGGGCTCCTCAACATTTGGTTGCTAAGAAAATGTACAAATTTAAACTAGAAAGTGAAACTATGGAAGGTATCTAGTAGTTCACAGTTTGCCTGCATCTTCCCAGCCATCTTTTCTCTAGGCTATTTCAAAATCCCTGGTTTCCTGAAGGACCTGACCTGTGAAAATAATAATAATGTAGCTACTGATGGGGTCTGTTTTGGTTGCAATGGCGTACATGCCTGAAATCCCTTTATTGTAATGGTAGATGTTGAATTACTGAACAAAAAATTGCTATTGCAAGTGTTATTAGACCTCTTAGAGTTGAAATGGTTGATATCTTGCTGCCCTGCAACCTCTGCCTACCCATGGAGGACACTGATGGCCACTGCCAACTTTGTTGGGCAGTTGGACTAATATATGCGTAGGCTTGTCATTCATGATCCTTAAATTCGAAGGGTGCTGTTTGTTGTACCCAAGTCCAATGTGGTTTTGCTTGTTTTTTAAATATTTCTTTAAGTGCATTTTTGAAATTTTAAGTTAGGTCCTTGGATAGGTTTGGGTCCATCAGAGCCATGCCAGACATTGTACCCTAGACTTGCGTGGAATCCATGTGCAGCAGATATAGTTAGTTGGGCTTGAGGCTGGTAAACCATGATCCTGGCCGATTTGGCTAAACCATTTACTGTCTACTTTTGGATATGGCATCTGGCTCCAAAATCATTGCTCCTGGAATTTGATCAAATACCACCACCTCCTCCTTAGCAATGGGACTTCTGGTCTCTTTCAAACAAGTTAGCTCCTTATCCAAGATCTATTAGTCAGTGCCCAAATAACCTTCTCTTTTTCTTCAGTTTTTTCGCATGCTTCCAAGCCCTGAATGGCCGTGATTACAGATTATGGTTCCATTCCATACTTTAATTTCCACAATTTCTGCCTCGGTTGTTTCTTTTGTACCTTCTCCATCTTTTAACAGTACTTTCCTCGACTTCTAACCTTTTTAAGTTGGACTATAAGAGGACTCTGGAGTCCCAAATCTTAGTACATTAGAGTTTCATGGCCTAAATGTAAATTTTTTGGATCTAGTCCATTAACAATGCAAGAAATCTGGACCCCGTATTAGGGTCTGGATCTGGCTGTTCAGTCTCCAATCAATGACAAGATCCATGGGGTATGACTCTTCCAGTCTCTAGACCCATGGCCCAGCCTAGATTTAGGCCCATCGTCAACCTTACAGTTTAATGCATCAATTGTGAGGTGTTAGGAAGTTAAGATGTTGAATAGTCTACTTGACTCCCTTTCAGATTTCATTTACAATTATTTGGGTTTATGTCATCTTCTTATAATCTTTCTAGGTTTGTGCCAGATCTGGTCCTACAAGTTGATGATGGGATGGAAGCTCCATAATGAATTCATCATCAAATGTAACTTTTCCTGCCAATGCAGGTTACATGGAATTCTACTTCCATACAGAACTGGACTAGAAATTTGATTTAGAGATAAAAAAAAAATAGCACGCTGCATGGTTCACTAATTGCTATATAGATCCTGTAATGGTGCATTGATTCTGACGCATGAGGTCTGTTATTTAGAAGTTAAAATTTTTTTTTCTTGGCATTCATGAAGAAGCCTTTTCTATCTGGGGTCAATTTTGTGAGTTCTTTTTAACGAAGACTTTTTTAAGTCACATTTCCATGTAACACTAGAGTCTAACACGCGCCATCAATGGCACTCCGGAGTAGCCTATTTTATATTGGGGGCGTGTCTCACCTTCCATGCATGGTTAATTGTTAAGAGCCTCTAGAGGGTGAGCCCTGGTTTCGAATGCTGAATTGGATCTGGGTGCGCTTGCTAACTCACTAGAAATAGCTCTTTACGTATTGGTTCTACCTACTTGCCATAGCTTATATGAGTCAAGGTTGATCAGGGTATATTTAAATAATGTCAATGGCTCTTGGAAATCTTGGAAAGTCCGGCAAATCCAGCCATCGATATAATAATTAAACCAAGATGGTGTTGAAACCAATGTTACGAAGGAAAACAAAAGAATGGTACATGAAGGCTGATTAGTGATCACAAAAGTCCAAGCTACTAGAGACGAAATGAGATGAAACTATGAAATGGCATATGAAGGCTGAGCACAAAAGTCCAGGCTACTAAATGATTGAGAAATCAAGGTTGTTGTCTCCAATGATATAATTGAATAGATATTTCCAAGAGTCTTCAGGGCCAGTATCAAGCCTACATTACTCCATGCTTCTGCCTCCTATGTGCAGATCCCAAGTTCAAGATACTGTTTTACTTTCATGGCCAATTCAGGGACTGATACAATGGAATCCAAGCTATGGAAGTTTTTAATCAATGAAGAGAAGGAAAGGGCTGGAAAACATGAAATCACAATAGCCCAAAAACCGACAATCTTGAGAAAGATCATGTATGCAGAGAACCAGAACATACATGTCAATATGGTCATTTGGGTGACACCATCAAAGGATGTGATTGACAATTGGGCTCATGGGATACTGGCTAAGGGATCAGATGGAAGCATGGGAAGCAAAATATGCATTCTACATTGCAGGTTATTCACTGAAGATAGGCCTCTGAATGCTAAAAACTCCATTGGAAACTGGCTTGCAGATGGGTGGTTGCCACAAGACCTGAAGGAATCATTAGAAGGAGGATTCTCGGCTTTGGAAGGACTGATGACTTCAATTGTGGTGGATGGTGCTGAAGACAGATGTGCAAAGGCAGATGATTATATTCAAGGCATGAAAGTACCCAATGAATTCTTTCAAAATATGAAGACACTTCAGGCCATCAGTCTGTATCATACAGGTATGTCATCTCTTCCATCCTCACTATTTCAGTTAAATGAATTGCGGGTGCTGATTTTAAGAGGCTGTCGTTGGTTAGCAAAGATGCCGCCGTTGATTGGGAAGCTTAAGAAACTCGAAATACTAGATATTTCGTATACTGAGATAAGAAATTTGCCTACGGAGATAGGTGAATTAATCAAGTTACAAAAACTAGGATTGAGGGGTTTAGGAATTAGAATGATCTCATTTGGAATCTACAAGTTACGTGAATTGCAGGAATTGGATATGTTTAAAAGTTCTGTTGGATGGGTTGAAGAATCAGAAGTTGGAATCTCAAATGAGATTGGGGAAGGGTCTGAATCATCTGGTGCAATTAGAGGTGTGAGCTTGAAGCAATTAACTCATCTAGAAACCTTGACAAGCTTGCAAATAATGGTGGAGAAGTTTGAATGTGTTAATGAAGGGATCATTGGACATTTAAGGAGATTGAGAAGATTTCAGTTGGTAATTGGTCCACATTATGGAGCCCATAGTTTTGATAATTCTTTAGATGAAAATTATGACAAAGTGTTGGTTTTCTTGTTCTGCCAATGTGAATCCCTTGATATGTATAACATTTTGAGTGATTTGGAGTGCCTGATCATATCAACATGTAGAAGATTGAGCACGGTTTCATTGTTAGTGGGGGTGCAGAAAAAGTTGCGAGAACTTAGAATCGATCACTGTGATGATTTAAGGGAGATGACAGGGCACAGAAATGAAAACCTGCTTAGAAACTTGGAGACTCTAACTCTAGCTTCATTGCCACTTCTAGAAGGAGAACTGGAACTTGGAGAGAAGCTGACAAAGGTTCAGATCACTGGATGCCCGAAACTAAGAAATCTTCAAACAACTCTCAGCAAAGTATGGAGAGCTAGAGAGTTATCCGTAGGAGACTATGAAGGAATAGAGACATTGGAGGAGAACCAATTTGTGGAACTGGAGAAACTGATAATTTACTGTTTACCGCAATTGAAGAGCATTGGTGTCTTTCGTAGGTTGTCAGTTCTACATTTATGGAGATGCGGTGAATTGAAGAATTTTCCGTTCAGCCTCCATGAGTTCGAGAACTTGGAATCTCTTCATGTATCTGACATAGCTGAAATGGAAGTAATAGTAGGTGTGGATGACAGTGGAGCAACTACAGTACTACCAAGATTGAAAAGCTTGCAACTGCGGAGGCTGGAACACCTTAGAAGCATTTGGAAAGGGAAAACTGGACTTGGTTCTTTCAGGAACTTGGGTGAATTAACAATCTCTGAATGTCCAAATCTGAAGACACTTTTCTCTTCTGGCTTTCAAATGCTTAAAAAACTGAAACAAGTTTACATAAGTTATTGTGATGGGCTGGAGAAGATAGTAGAAGAGACAGAGATCGAAGACAAAGGAATCACATTAGAGAATTTGGAGAGAATTCGGTTGACGAATCTTCCAAGACTAACAAGCATTTTCACTGTGAAGTCAGAAATAGGTGTGTTAGAAAATATCAAAGTTTTGTACTTGAGTCATTGCTCAGCATTGGAGGTTGTCATACCATGTTTCTCACAAGGCCTTAAGAAGCTAAATCATATATATGTAGGGGACTGTGACAGTGTAGAGCACATAATTGGGGGTGAGGGGGTGTTAGAAAATGCACTGCCCAGCTTGGAAAATATACTTCTTCTGAATCTACCAAGATTACGATCACTTTGGCAAGGAGAAGTGGGAGATGGGTCTCTCAAGAGCCTGAATTTCTTAGAAATAACCAGATGTCATAAACAAAATAGCATACTTTCATCAGGTCTAGATAAGCTTAGAAAGCTTCGACTGATTCGGGTAAATGATTGCGATGAGATGGAAAGGATGGCATATAAAAACCCAATTGAAAGTTTCGGGCTACCTGCTCTTGCAATGTTGAGTCTTTCTAATTTGGGAGAGATGAAGGTGCTATGGAAGAATGGTTTAGGAATTGGTGCTCTGCAGAGTTTGGAGAGATTGACAGTGGGCAACTGTTCTAAACTAGAGACTCTATGGGATGGAGAAATAGGCATCGGAGCTTTGTCAAGCTTGAAAACTTTGAGAGTTTGGAAATGCCCAGCGCTAAAAATCCTCATTCCTTCTTATCTGCAGCGATTTGATAACTTGGAAGAGATTGGGGTGAATGATTGTCAGGTTGAAATGATTGTAAAAGATATGTTGGAAGAGAATGCACTACAAAGCTTGAAGATGATGGAACTTCAAGATCTACCAAGTCTTGAAGTTCTATGGATGGAAGGGGCACATGGACCTGGAGCTTTAAGAGAACTGAAAAGGGTATGGTTGAATAACTGCCCATCATTGAAAATGCTTCCCTTTGGTCTGATTAAGTGCCATAATTTGGAAAGCTTAGCTGTGAAAAAATGCAGCAGTATTGATGCGATCATTCAAGAGACTCATGAAAATGTACTGATGAGTTTGGTGGGCATGCATCTCCAAACGTTGCCAAATTTGAAGGTGATTTCAGACAGGGCAATGGGTGTTGGATGCCTTGAGAATATAGAATATTTAACATTAAGTGGAATTCAAGGGCTGAAGGCTCTACAGCCTGATTTGTGTTTGCTTCGTAAGTTGAGGCAACTTAAAGTGAAGGAGTGTTGTGAGATTGAGGTGTTGATATCAGATGTGAAGTGGAAGAAATATGCATTTGAAAGCTTGGAGTACTTGGAACTTGAAGATCTGCCCAAGCTGAAGATCCTTTGGGAGGCAGTGCCAGGGAAGGTTTCAGTGAAAATTCTAAGAAGGCTTTATGTGAGAGGATGCCGCATGTTGAAGACTCTTCCATATGGGCTCTTGAAGCTTAAGAAGCTAGAACAGCTTCATGCAAAGAGCTGTGATGCAATGGAGACTATATTTCAAGAAGAAGGTGAGGAGGTGGCCATGATGTCGAGCTTGATTAACGTGAAACTGGAAATGATGCCACGATTAAGTAGAGTTTGGGAAGGAATAGCTGAATTGCCAAAATTGATGTATGTAACTGCGATAGAATGTCCTCAGCTAAAGAAGCTTCCTTTTGTGCTATGTTCGTCAAGTCTTCAATCAATCAGAGGAGGAAAAGACTGGTGGGATGCACTGGAACTCGAAGCAGATACAAAGTCAAGTCTTCATAAATATTACAAACCATGGCCTATGGAACAATCCATACTGAAAAGAAGGCGATTCCTCCTGCTGAAGCGCTACTTATGAACTGCAAGATGTTGGCAATGAGGATTTGTGTCTGAATGTATCCCAACTTCTTTTCATTTGAACCATGCTTATGTTGTCCTCAGTTCTGATGCATGTTTGGGGCAGCAATGCAGCACAGAAAAAGCTTCCATTTCTACCTCAAATAATTATTTATGAGATCATTCATCCATTCGGCACTTCCCAATCGTGCATTAGAACGGAGTAGTTCTTTCGTTCTACCAAAATGTGCAGTTCTTTCTTCCAGTTGGGTACTTGCAGATGCACCACTCTATATTTTATAGCCTTCTTTCTAATTCGTAAGTGTTTGTGTGTGTGTCTATATCTATATGTATTGTTGCTGTAATGAATAAGGTCCTCATTGATTGTTGAGTCGAGTAAGATAGTGATGATGATCATGCTAGTCATGTAAGCGAATAAAAATCTAGTGCTGGACTTGAGGTATTGTAAGATTTGAAGCTTGTGTGTGCATTTTACTCACTTCTTGAGCTCTTTTACAACTAGCAATCTTACCATTTTCCTAAAATGAACAGAAAATAATGCCATGTCCGTTTAATTGGTATTGAATTCCAGTTGGAAAGTGATGGTACTACCTACACCTTAAACCCTTTAACTGCTCACCTTGTTAATACTTTGAATATTAATAGGGTGCCGCTTAAATATTCCGGGACTTTAAATAGGAATTGGTGGTGGTGGAATAAAACCCTAGTAATTTGATGGTCCGCTCTACTTCTGCACCCTTGACACGTCACTCATCACCCCCTTCAACCCCCTTCCATACAATTCTCTTTCCTATCAATGAGCTCCTAGGAATCTAGACAAGCCACACAAGTTGGCCCTTGAAATCGATTTTTATCACAATCTCAATCATTAGATGGCATCTCACATTGCTCTACTACCTTTAAGGTCACCTTCGGCACCCAAATTCTCATGGAAAAGATTTTTTTCACCGAACCTCCCCCACAAAGAATTTCAAAATCCTCATCTTTGAAGATTTGTGCACTTAAACCAATTTTTCTCAGCAATATTTATCAATATGCATTGATTTCGATGTAAAATTATCAGCTATACAAATCCTCATCGAAGAATCCTTGTTCCAAAGGCTGCAAGGAATCCTTACAGCTGCGGATTCCTCACTTGTTACCAAATATGCTCTAAAAAGAAATAAGAATCACCTGGATCTTCAAAAGGTGACCCATTTGTATAATCTAAATAGCTTTCATGTCTAATTAAATTGACGATGGTTTGTGTTGAATCAATCCATGAAGTAAAGAGGAGGGGAGGAAATAGAAAACAGGGGGAAAACATAGAAGAACAAAGAGGAGAATTATGTTTAGAGAGAAAAATAAAAGGACGACAAATGGAAAAAAATCTCAAGGTTGTTTGGCTTGATGGAAGTTGGTGGAAAATGGAAATAGATGGAAGGTATTTTTATTTTATGTTCATTCAATTGAAAGACTATGTTTTGATTGATGGAAGTTGGTAAAATTGGATGGAAAGGAAATGATAGATTCAAGTGTCTTTCTGCAGAATGTTGAAAATGTGATGAACAGATGCACTATTTCTTGAAGTGAAGAGAATTGAAATGGAAACATTCCATATTTTCCAAAAGGAGAAAAAGAAATGGCATTGTGTTGATTCAACTGTTGGGGTTTTTATTTTGGTAGCCAATGCTTGGGAATTTGGACAGTGATGATTGATCTTTGTAATTTCATGCAGAAAATGAAAAAAATCAATAAATAAATTAAAACTGGAGTTAGAGAGGGAATTGCAATTAGATGGTGGAGGTGGAGATTGAAGGGACAAAACTAGGAAATTTTACTTTGGGGGCTTCCATGTAAAACTTTTTCTTGGGGGCCATATGTCAAGAAAAAAAAAAAAAAAAGGAGAACAAAGCCTAATAAAAATGGGATTTTTTTCAAAATTTCTAGGGGGCCAAGGCCACCTTTTGTCCCCTAGTTCTGCCCCATGGGTGTGATGCTGAATTCCATGCCTTGCAGAAATTTATCCGGGTGAGAGCGGAAAAGTAGTTTTCAACATTCCCCTAGAAAATGTTTATTTCCCTGAAATCACAGAAAATTTGCACCAGCGAGAATTAATGCGTTTTCTGGGAGCATTACACAAACATGAACTAAAGTAGATATGATCATCCAGTGATTAACTAAATTGTGAAGACATCAAGTTACATGTCCCTGGACAAATATCTACACAAACTAGGAAACTCGACTAGAAAGGTCCTTGAACCCAGAAAAACTGCCGAGTCTGGTTGAGTACACAGTTGGACTTGACCAGACTCATTCATCTTTCCTTGACTCAGCAGGCTACTATCTTAATGAGCAGAGTAGAACAAAATGGGAGTTCTAAACTATGCTTAAAAATATAATCCTAGAACCAACCCTACTATTAAAAGTTTTCTATAGAACTGCACAATTACATGGTGACAGTTATGTAAGATATTGTGGAGAACAACAACATTCAAGCTCTACTCAACCTGTTGGAAGACATTGATAATTTTTATTTTTTAAACTTCAGTATGATCCACAAGCTTCCAAATCTGCTAATTCACAGTCAGGCTCGGATAGAACGCATGGTTTAAAGGCCTAATGGTCCATCTGGCCCATTAATTATCCATTTGAGGTACAACTAAAGAATATATCATCAGGACTGTCCAATACACAAGGGAAATTAAATAGTGCCCATGAGATTATTGGATTGAAGTGCATGATTTATGGCCATCACAATGATTTTCCACAGAAAGCATACTCAAATTAGGGCGTAAGAATGTGGTGAGGACATGTCATTTATATGCCTGATGATGCTCTGCACGAACTCACAAAATGTGGCAAACGACAGATTGAATGAAAGAAATCCTAGTCCATCCAATTGGTGCTTCCCATAATTGCATCAGAACAGATAAGAAATTCATTCTGGCAACTTGTGAGATTCCTTCTTCAGCTGGGGTGCTTCCAAATGCACCACTTTTAACACATTAGTGGTTACCTGTCATGCAACATAGTGATCATGATCATTTTAGTTATATGAATAAGAATCTGACATGGGATTTCAGATATAATTAGTTTTGAAGCTTGTGTGCACATTACTCTATTCTTGAGCTATTTTTCAACTGCGATCTTACCAAAATAATGGATAGAAAAGGCCACAAGACCTGTTCAATTTATTGATATTGAATTATAGGATTTCTAATGAATGCTTTTCTATCAAAGGTGCTAAAGCGAAGGGTTAAATGTGAAGATCCACGAGGGGTCATCATTTAATACCCCCCTTTTCTTTTATGATCGGGAATTATTATCCACCCATCACCCAACTAAATTAAGGAAAGTGATGGTCCTATCTACATCTACACATTAGACCGTTCGCTGATGGATGCTCATATTTCAATGCACACACTTCATAATGAATTCCCTGGGATTCAGTACCAAGTGGAAAAACAGGTGGTCAAGATGGTTTAACGAAGGACATGATTTCCTACGAAACAGGAATTGAGTGAAAGGGCTAAGAGTGAAGAATCATGGTGGAGACACCTACAAGGAGACATTTGAATATCCAATTTTGGAGGGCTGATCACCCGCGCACATCTTATGCTGTGCATCCATGCGCATCTCGTTATGGAGCCTACCTGGGGCCTCACCAATCAATGGGGCTGTAGGGGATTGAAAGATCTGAATGGGCCCTACCTCTATATAAAATCTGAGGTCCATTAGATCATTCTTATTCTTTCATCCATCGCTCACAAGTTCTACTAGTTATATCAAAAACACAAAAGGCTAGTTAATCAAATGGTCCAGTCCATTCGAATTTGTGATTAGGTGGGCTCCACTATAAGGTGTGTACTGTAAAACCCGAGAAAAAAAGGTGTGCAGCTGGCAAAATGATTGTGCAACTATGAAATTCAAGTAATTTGATCGTCCCCTCTACATCTCCACCCCATTACCCCATTCAATGCCAATCCATTGATGCCCATTTCTTATGAATTCCTAGGAATTTAGACAAGTGGGCCCTTTAGTTTTTATCACCAGCTAATTCTTTAGAGGGCATCTCACATTGCTCTGATGACACTTAAAGGAAATCCAAAATTCCTGAATCGTCAAAAGGTGACCCATTTTTATAATTTAAATAACTTCATTTTCTAAAGAGATTTAACTAGGGTTAGCTTTGACATCAGTCCATGAAGTAAAGAGAAAGGGAAGAAGTAGAAAACAGAGGAAAAACATAAAAAAGGAGAGCTGAGGAGAGAATTATGTTTCAAATCGTTGGGGTTGTTTGGGTTGATGGATGTTGGTAGAAATAGATGGCTAATTTTAGTTTACTTTCACTCAATTGGAACACATGGAGGTTGGTGGAAATGGATGGAAAGCCAAATCTCGATTTATTTGTATCTATAGACTTAACTTGCATTTCCATGGATTTCCCTTAATTCCCTGAAATTGACTCGGTGGGTTACTGTCTTACAAAGCCAGTCCACCAAACTGGGGTTTTTAAACTATGCTTCAAAATATAATCATAGATCTAACCCTATTATTAAAAAAAAAAAAAAAATCACCCACAAGCATATTGTGTATTATGCTTATGGGGTCCAGCTTGTGGGCCCACTTGAATGCAATCCAATCATTGAGACAAGCCGGGTAGGATAGATGAAAAAGGTATTCTTCTTTCTCACAGAAAGGGTCATGCAAAAAATCATCTCTATCAGCCCTAAAGTTTAATAGTATTTCTATGCACACAGTCAATCATAACCATCAAATTATAAAGTGCCCATGGGATTATTGGGTTAAAGAGCATGATTTATGGCTAGGGATGTTCCCATCACAAAAATTTCCCACTTGAAGTCTGCTCAAATTAGGACCTAAGATTGTGGTGGAGGACATGTCAATTGTCATGCAGGCATATATTATGCCTCGGATGATGCTCTACACGAACTCGCAAAATGTAGAAAAGTAGGAAAACGATTGCAGTTGGCAGTTGCGTCCAAAAGCTACTGAGGGTGGAATGAAACCCTAGCTTGGTATACTTCTCAAGAATCAAGGGTAGTTTGGTACCATGACAAAATGCCAAAAAGTTCATGCACTGCCACAAAACTTCAGAACTTCATTTTTATGGGTCCTTCTTGTTTTTTCTTTCAATACACACTTATGCTTACTTTTTTTGCAAGGGACCCTATGTCTACTTCCACTTGCAGAAACCTCCTAAAAAGTCAGGAGTTGTAGAACAAGTCAATTATTTTGTAATAAAAATGTTCAAACATTTATCTTGACCGCCCACCTGCACAACTTTTTTCCACAGATCCTGTTAGCATATATGAAAGCCAAGTATTTTGACCACCATCAATTTTAATTTTGACTGCTCACTCAAGTTCGACTATCAATTGATCCCTTGGAGCTCACAATTTAATTTTAATAAAACATCGTATTTATATAATACTTAATGTGCGTATTATGTTTTGAACCTACAATCGCTCATTTCTTTAATTCTTTATAGATCTATTTTAGACAATCAAAGAAATTTTTTTTTACATTAAGCTCAATAAAAAATATCAAAATTAGTTGTTGACCGGCGGCCTTGCACATGAAAGCAGCCGATTATTTACGTATTTGAACTTTCGATTTTGAATAAAGTATGTATGAAATCTATTTTTAGATCTAGGAGAAATTCGAATCTAGACTTGAATCCTAGCATATTGTATTTGGAAAATTTAGATTTGGATCCTAGGTTCTATTTAACTTAAATTATTTACTATTTTATAGTCTCACTTGAATACTAATTTTTTTTTATATATTTTGAACCTCTTTTTTCCAATCATACTAATGCACTGCATATTACTTTAGATTTGGATCTAGAACTGTGTCTTTTTTTTTTCTTTTTTTTTTTTATCATTTTAATTTATGCCTATCCAAATACGATACATAGTCATGTCCGATTTTGATTTTATTACTATGAAGACGAACCGATGTTAGAAATTGACCATAGTTTCATTCATGTTAGTTTCACCTCATAGTCAGTCTTGCATATATGGGAGGTGAAAGATCCAACTCATGTGACATTTGATGTTTTATTTTCATTTTTTATTTTTTGTTATAATTTATTTTTTAATACTTATCATCTTTCTTTTCCTTTTGTATATTTTAATTGCGTGATTTATAATAAATCAATTTAAATGATCTTCCACATATGTCACACAAATGTACCCTTAATATTTTGCAGTTTTTGGAATATAGGTAAGTAACATATACATTTATTTCTCTTTTTAGGCATCCAATCTAAATGAAAGTTCCAAATTTCTTTTTCTTCCTGATTTTTGTACCTTTTTTTTTTAAATGTCAAAAGGATACATTTTTTTGTAAATTCGAAAGCTTCTACCTTAAAGTTTCTATTAATTCATTAATTTTTTTTATTAAATCTTGCATTTTTTATTATTTCTTATTTTTAGGTTTTCGTACATTGATTGCAATACAATTCAATTACAATCCATTATAAAACAAACTAAGTCATCAGGTGTTAATTACATTACAAATATAAACCAACAGGGGGTTATATGCAAAAGGGAAAACAAAACCCATTCTCTCATATGAGACCCCCTTCCTGTCCTAGAAATGCAATGTTTGGTGAAATCACCACAGTCCAGAAATTTTCATCGGATGTTGACATGCACTCTCTATTTATTTTTTGTTTTTTCTTTGATGATCATCGATGATTCATGCTTTTTCTTGCAATCATTTTCAATTTGAAGAAAGAAACTTATTATCACTTAGATCCTTCAAAATCCTGCTAAAGTTTCAGTTTTTCTTCTCTTTTATCTCTTTTCAACCCAAATGTCTGTTTCCTTGAAAAAAAGAAGAAATAAGGATTTTTTTCTGCTTTCTCTTCTTGTTGAATTAGCTTTGAAATTCGAAGGATTTCATGTTCTGGGTTCTTTTTTTTTCTCGTCTGATTCGACCAGAAAACGGTAGTTTTCCTTTGCAAGTTGTCGTTTCCTTGGAAGAATTCTTGGCCTCTTCTCATCTCTTTCATTGGTTTTTCAGTCTTCCTCTGTTTTAACGATTCATAGCTTTTGCATTTCGAGCAATAAAAAACTCCGGGTTTCCTCCACCTTGCTTGATTTTATAAAAAAAACATGGCAGTTTCTGCCTTTCTGAGATCCTTTCCTTTAAAAACTTCCCCTTTTCCCGCTAAACTTCTTCTGTGAATTTCTATTCATCTGTTGCCTAATTTAGAACTTGTATAGATTTACCAAAAGAAAAGAGAACTTGTATAACATATATAACTTTTTGTTTGTCTTTCCTCAACTTGAGGTTTTATTTTTCTGGGGTTGTTGAGTTCTTGGGGTATGTCATCTCCCATCTCTTCTTAATTTATCTTCTGGGTTTGTTAGTTTCTGAGACTATAAGCTTCTGGGTTCTCTTCTTTTTGTCTGTATTGCAAGAAAATGGCAGTTTCCGCCTTCAGATCAACTTCAAAGAGAGGAAGTTTGGGAGCTTCTACGACTACCATCTCTTCTACAAAAGAAAACAATACAGAGGAATTGGGGAAGAAAATCCCCCCTCGGAGATCAAGAAGCGTTAGTGCTCTATCCAGAACTTCCTATGAGAAATCATCATCATCAGCAGCATCAAACATACTCGAATTTTCGAATAAAAGAGATAATCCCTTGTTCTGTAGCTCTAGTCCATCACCTCCTGATGAATTAGAATCCAAACCCATGGTAGGAATATCCAAATCCTCTGCAAATGCTACTAATATCATTGACTCTGTAAACAAATCGACAAGAGCTAGTGTTTCGGATAGCAGAAGAGGGCGGTCAGTTACTAGAAGCTCTGATCTCAGCAATCAGTTCTTGGGTCATAGGAAAGAAGTTGGAAGGAGTTTATCCAGGGTAGATACCGGAAGACGGCCTCGATCAGTATCAAGGGGACACTATGGGAGCCGTGAGGTTGGTTTGAGTTGCCCTTTCTTCATTGAACGGTTTATTTATTTGAATTCTGATTGTTGTAAGTAATATCTAATTTTTCAATTTTTCTTGATACTCTTTATTCTTTTCCAGAGTGAGGTTATCAATGATTGTAGTTCAGCTGCAAATTTGAGAAACAAAAGAATTGGGAATGTTGTTGGCAGTGGGCAGAGTAATTCTTCTGGATTATCCAAGCAAACAAGGATCTTGCAAACATGGATGAGTCGGAGTCCGCTTTCGGAGAGCTCAGATGGTTCTGTTGTAAGTTTGACTCAAGTCTTTTTCTATGATTTTCTATTTTATTGTCAATAGATTTGATATAATCTCGTCGCTGCCATGTCAATCTATTTGGGTATCTTTCAGGCGTGTGTGCAAGATCTGAATTGGGAAGATGTGCGTTCTACAAGTTCTTATTCCGAAGCAGAAGAGAAAACTATTAAAGCAGTGTTTGAGCAGATGAAGGTGCAGTTGCTGCTTTTGTAACCTTTTGATCTTAAGAAGCACTATATGAATGAGTTGATTCACTTGAAATATTAAAATTTGTGATAGTTTCTTACTTTTTGCCACTTATTTATCATTAACTGTAAGGAATTTCTCCTGATGCGCGCTTTTACTTTTATTCATTTACTATAGTCTTCCCAGAGTGACCATGTGGCCAGTGATGCTGGTGGTGGTGGAATATATGAAACTGTTCGATCTGAAGTAAGGCGTGCTGTTTCTGAGATCCGTACTGATCTTGAAAATGTAAGTTTTGTAATGCTTAGAAGGCATTGTGTGCATCTGCTATTTAGATTCGGACTTAGTATTTACTTTCTGCTCGTAGATGGTTAATCTTCTTGATTTTGATATATGGTTACTTCCTGAAACTTAGTATCAGACACTGTGAGAACTGTATTTGTTGACAATAAAACTGTCCATAAAAAGTTAAGAAGTTTTATCAGTCATAAGAGAAAACATAGCTCTCTTTGGACAATATTTCACACTGAAAAAGAACATTATCCTACCAATAAAAATTGGAGCTTATGCCTTGAGGCTTGCCTCAGACGGGGCTTCTGTGCAACGCACCTCATACCCTGACCTCAAGACATGGCTTGCATTCAGGGTATACTGTCTTACTGAATGAGGAATACACCCCTGACAATTAGATGGCATTGTGTGCATCTGCTATTTAGATTCGGACTTAGTATTTACTTTCTGCTCGTAGATGGTTGATCTTCTTGATTTTGATATATGGTTACTTCCTGAAACTTAGTATCAGACACTGTGAGAACTGTATTTGTTGACAATAAAACTGTGCATAAAAAGTTTTATCAGTCATAAGAGAAAACATAGCTCTCTTTGGACAATATTTCACACTGAAAAAGAACATTATCCTACTAATAAAAAAAAAATTACATTATCTTGAATCCTGTACAAAGTAGCATGGAGTAAATTTCTGTTGATGGAAAGTTCAACTTAGCATGTATGAAAATGACCCCACAAGAGGTAGTTGCAGCAATGGTATATAAATAGGAAATAATTATTATTAGGGATGTTGATTGCATCCCCTTTAACAAGCTTACATAAACAGGTGAAATCGGTGGTTTTACAAGTGTTTGGAGCTTATGCCTTGAGGCTTGCCTCAGACGGGGCTTCTGTGCCACGCACGTCATACCCTGACCTCAAGTCTGAGACATGGCTTGCATTCAGGGTATACTGTCTTACTGAATGAGGAATACACCCCCAGAGAAAGCTTGTGCTTCAATCACGCTTCATTTCCGGGGGAACTCCGTATTCACTAATCTACTTTTTATGAAAAAGGGAGGGGCAGTTTGTAATTGTAAGAATCTGATTTTTTTTTAGATCTAGCTCAATTCAGCTCTAGTTAACTCATTATAAGGCTTAAAAAGAGCTAGACTGTTTCTTTTTTTTTTTTTTTGTTAATATATTCCTTAGATTTATTTATTAGAAAAGATCAACCAGCTTGCCAGAATAAGAGTGGGAAATTGGAGATCTGATCATGTCAATCATGATGAAAATTAAAGGGTCTTGGAGAAAGAAGATGAGATTATGGATAGATGGGAATGTATTACCAAGACCTATTTAATATGGCACATAGAAGTGAATTAAGATCATGAGTCAATACCCTGAGTCATGGGTTGATTAACAATATAGTTGAAACACAAATCCAACTTTGCCTAAGATGGAGAGAAAGGGCACTAGGAACAGGTGGTGTACTTATGAAGACAGAGTTTTCAATGGGCAGCGTTGGTGATGGTTGGTTGACCAAAATGACCAAAATTTAAGTGCAAGAAGAACGCCTAAAGAATGGAGAAAAGGCTAAGGCCCCTTTCATAAGAATGAAGGAAATTCAAATTTGCGCAAACTATCAAGCTATTAAATTATGAACTATACAATGAAAGTTTAGGGGAGAATAATAAAACAGCACCTGAGAAAAAAATTTAAAATTCAGAGATCCAGCTTGGGTTTATGCTGAGTATGTGGAAGCCATTTTCCTATTGAGATAACTAATGAAAAAGTCGAGAGAAGAAAAAAAATTATAAATGGTTTTTATTGATTTTTTAGGTGGCCTTAAGTAGGGTGTTAAGGGTGTTAATTTTGCAATCATGAGGAGAAAAATGCATTTGACAGAGATTATATAAGGTATGGATGAAGGGTGATAACTTATTTTTCTTCTGATATAAAGGGGTCTATGGCAATCTTTCTTATCTTATGGGTTGCCTCTCTGTGGGTAGAAACAAATGTTGATTTCTCTGGGATGTGGACTAAACTTTCAGGACACATTGAAGAGGACAGAACATAGTTCCCAATGATGACAATATCTCTCCAACCAACATGCTTGATATCACTGATGCATACTTTGGATTCAGCTGCCAAAGGTCAAAGATAAGCTGCTGCCTTGATTCCTTCTGAGGTTTCAATGGTGTGGGTTGTTTGACAGTCTTTCAGCATGATATTGATCGCATGTCTGAAAATTTCAATTTCTCATACATAAAACCAGGATCTTTTTTATTAGTATGAGGTCGTAAAACCATCTCAAAATTCGTTCAGTGTTTCAGAAAACATGAATGTATGAACAAGGTGAGGTTGCATATTATATAGTAATAATGACATGGAGGTCTTGTCTTTAATGTACCCATCATCGTCAACATCTAGCTAAGGAATCTCCCTATTTATTTACTCAAGGTTCTTCTTTCCACTAAGGAATTTCTTGAGCGGCTGGAAGCAACCCATGTGGTTGTCTGCTTGTTCTGATTTTGTTGGAAATTGCTTCACCTAGGGCTAGAATCAGTAAAGACACTACTGGTCGAGTACAGTCATTGCTAGCAATTAAGGTTGCAACGACATGATATACACGAATTCACTATCACACAACAAATAGAAACTGCCAAAATGGATCACACAACTGATCAAGTGCTGACACAACCAAACTAAAACTTCAAAAGGGTCCATATTAGCCACTAAACATCACAGTGCAGAGCACACCCAACTGAATACTCATAATACCCAAAAAAAGTTAAAAATAAGTGAAAAGGAAAAACAGATGAAATAGAAATAGGCTAGGACTGTTATTGCCAGGTCTCTAAATCAGTTTCAGATATGACATTGGATTTATGACCTAAAAAATAAACAGAGAAAACCAATTTAGATCTCCACAAATACCAGACACTAGAGATAATACAAAACTAGAACTTTAGAAACTTTCTTATGAAATCTATCAAACTTACCTTAAACAAAATTTAAATTTTTTAGTAAAATCATTATAAATCCCAATAGCTCTATGATCTTGGCCCTCCTTAAATTCTATTTTGTACAGGTCGACCGTGCAGATGGGACCCACCAATGGCGTTCTGATGCCCGATTAAGTGCTTTAATACCAAGTTGAGTTTTAGATCTTTAATTTAACGGAATATGAAAAGGATGACGAAAGCCTCTGGAATTGCTGGATGTTGCCTTGTGCTAATCTGTATCTTTCATAATATCGGATCACTTTTATTGAGCAGGCTTTTTATGTGATCTCTAAATGAAGTTGGATTTTTTTCAAGATCATTTTTTAAACATTTTTTGTCCTTTGTATTATTATATTACTTTTTTTTTTTTCGTAAAGTTAGTCTAAGATTCTAAGTTTTGGGCTCTTTTGGTTACTAAGGAAGGAGGTTTATATGGTTCGATTCTGGATTTGGAAGCACAGTTTCAGTCACAAAAATCAGAATTTTTCGATGTATTTTTCAGATTGCATGTTTGTATCTCTGTTTCACTTTTTCAACTCTTGCAACTGGAAGCATAGGCTGGATACATGCCAGGTTGGGATTGGCCCTGATCCAAGCATATTTATCTTTTGTTTGGAAACTCAGGCCTGGATCAGATCTTTTATTTATAGGATTTGATAGACACTGTTCCAGGTTACATTGGCCATCACAGCCTAGGTTTGGCTTATGCATGGCCTTAATTGAAGATGTTCTATATTGACCAAGGTCTACCAATTTATTTGAAAGTCCTAACAAATAATGGATGGTACAAGAGCCTGTTACCCAACAATATCCATTATGAGGCCTTCTGACCCCTACCCTTCATATATGATCTGCTTGTAGGAGAAATTTATCCATTTAAGGACGGCCCATAAAAAACTAGCACAGGGGTCTTGACATTTAAGTGCATAATCAGCCCTAGAAATTGCCTTACATTGTTTACAAATTTTCAATTTCTTTATTTTTTCCAAATGTTAACAATCTAAAATTCTTCCAATCAGGCAATCCGAAGAAATAATCCTTCTGTCATCACAACAACCAATATTGCAGATATTCCTCCGGAATCAGTGAACCCAGATGCTATTGAGCTAGTTTCCGATATCAGAAGGGAATACGCCACAAAGCTTGAGCAGGTCTGATTGTCTCTACTGTGTCAATCTGATCTTTCTGTTAATAGTCTATGCCAACCTGGCACGTATGATACTGATTTGATCTGGGTTGCAAACAAATTGAACAGTTCAGTTCCTAGTAAAGATGTTTATGATCCTATTGCTTCATTCGTGCTTATCTTTTGTTATATTAAAATTAGCAATGATTGCATCTCTCTCTCTCTCTCTCTCTCTCTCTCTCTCTCAGTCCCAGGAGCGTGCTCGGAAACTTCGTGCAGACTTAGCTGTTGAAGAGCTGCGTGGAGAAGAACTTGGTAGAATTTTGAAGGAGATACTTCCAGATCCCAAGACTCCTGAAACACTAAAATCTCGGCAGAGGAGAAAAGTAAGCCAGATACGTTTATATTGCTCCTTCTCTTGGGCTTTGCTTTGGTGGAAGGCAGAATGTTTCATTCTTTTTCTTCTTTCCGCCCCATATTGTGATATCCAACTGTTCAGATCTATCATGAATATATATATATATATGTGGTGCTGTACACTGCGCAACTCAGTATTGAATCTTGCAGCATTTGTGCCTATGTAGTTTGAAGGCAACCATATGATTACTGTTGCTGTTGGAAGCAGATTTCCAGAAACACCCCCTGCCGCACCTCAATGTGATGCCAGTATGCCACATTACAAAAAGATTTTTTTCATTTAAGAATCATTAGTTCTAGTACAGCTTTAGGCAAAAGGATTTTCATTTCATTTTTATAAATTGGCACCGATGATGATAGATTTTGTCGAAGAACAATTCTCTTTTAGTATTATGCACTACACATGGAGGAAATAAAAAATATTAAATTAAATGTTTGCTTCGCCCCACAACCTGAACATGTTACACTTATTCTTTTGTGATTTAACACCACCCAAGCCACACGTATTGTTGATTGAACAAATAGATGTTTCTCTTGATTCAGCATTTACTCAGTACTTCTATGTTGAAATATTACAAAACCTTGCTTCTTAGTTGCAACATTAATCTGCTTGCCTGTTGTTGTTGACTGCACCAAATTACAAATTGATGGACTGAAACTATGGTGGCAGACTAGCATAGAACGGCGAAAGATGTCAAAGCGTCTGACAGAAGAAGCGATGAATTTTTTTGATGAGTGTGTATCCATATCAACTTTCGATAGTTCTGATTTCTCAGCACCAGAGGATCCTCCATTTGGTTCAGTCCTTGCTGCTGATCCAGCATGTGGCAGTGGGATTTTCCCTTGCCACAGTTCGAGTGCCTCGACCACCTATTGCTCCAATGATCATCTCAACCATAACAAGGTTGTTGTTTGCATTCACCTATTTGCCCTTTGTTTTGATAGCTTCATGGTGGGATCCACAATCTTTGAAATCCGTTGTCCAAAAATAGAAAAAAAATGCTTTTTCTTCTAGTTTTTTTTAATGGTTTTGTTGATCGTTATTTCATTATATTGCGACAGGAAATTGATAATGAAGCCCAATGCTTAATTAGCCATGAAGATTATAATCCAACAGCTGAAAGCAGCACTGCCAAGGAAGCTCTCTCAGGTTCCAGTACATTATGCGGGAGCGCTCACTTCTCATCTGCACAAAAACCAGTGGAAACAGATGGGTTTCATGACATCAGAAATTTTATAAGAAAGTTTGAGAAGGAATTCCAAAAGGATGGTCTGGAGATTGCAAGATCAAGCTATAATGCAGACGACTATGATTTGAGACTGTCAGCAGAGAGCTTGGTGTTTGACAAGGTAATATATAAGAACAGAATAGTGTCTGGGGGTCTTCTTTTATGTCATTTTAGTATTTCTTGATAGTCATATGATTCTGCACAGAAGTCGACCATGTCAATAAACTTGAGTTTCTTTATGTATGACATTTACACAGATCTGGTTGCTTGTAACTCTAGTGAGAAAATATTCTCTGAAAATTTTCAGTCGTAAAAAATAATGAATTATTAAGTAACCTTAGATCACATTTGGCTGTCAAATCCTCGGGGACTCGCTAGTTTCCCACTAAATCGTGAGAAACCCATGTTTGGCAGTAGTATATATCTCCAAGGATTTGGGCTTCCTAGGTCCAATCCCCTTTCGAACGATTTGGAAACCCTCATTTTGCGGATTTACTGACCTATATTAATTTTTCTCAGCATACCCATCAATCCACACCCATATCGATGTGAAATTCTCATCTAAACAGACCCTTAGTGAGGGATTGCTGTTCCATGGGGAGTGAGGTATCCTCAAATCTACGGATTCCTCACCTGTTATCGAAGACGCCCTTACAGGTTTTCTTTGCGTGGGCCATCCATGTGAGGCCCCTGCCATGAAAATGCCCAATGGCTTCTTTTGTTTTTAGAGTTTTGATGATAATTAGTGCATGGATTGCTGGAGCCATTTTGATTTCATCCGCTCAAAGGGTGGGTGCCATTGTACAAAAAAATGCCCCCCTGTGCTGCATATTGAAGGTAAGGTACATACAGATGCAAGGGCTACCTGATGGTGAAGTGGCCAGTTGATCTTTTCATTTCATCCACTTGTGGGTCCTGTGTGAAGAAACCGTCAAGTAAAGAGGTACAATGGTGAAGCGGACAAGGCAAAAGTTATGTGAGTTGGATGAAACTAACCTCATAGATTCTCAAAATGGCAGCAAACAGAGGATTTCACATTGTAATTTTTAAAAGGTGGCCCTAATTACCACAATTCCTAAATGTGTTAAGAGTTTTTTTAATAATTGTACATTAGAACTAAAAAGTTAGAGAGTTTTTATTTTAGAAGTTAATTTAATTAGCTCTTATTAACTAGATTAAAGTTTCCAAAGGGTCCCTTATAGCCTGTTTGGATGAGGAGTATTGAGTAAATAGTGAGGAATTCCCACTAGTGAAATATAAATTTTGGATTTAACCGCTTATGTCTATCAATGATTCTCCACTGTGTTTGGATTTGACCAATGAATGTTATGAAGTGAAAATTCATTTTCAAAATATTTTTTCCATTTGAAAAATTAGTTTTTTTTTAAAGGAACTTTTGGTACCCAGACGTGGAGGGGGGCCCACATACAAGTGGGAAGGATGGAACCTCACGCTTTTGGAAAGATGGCCTTCACATGTATATTATAAAACACAGGAGCTGTTCAAAAAGTAGATGAGCAAAGTACAGAATCCCAACACGAGAAGAGTGGTGAGATGTCAAATGGGCCGGGCTGTGCCGTGTGCCAGTCAGCGGCACAATACAATACGACCCGGGGTGTGTGTGTGTGTGTGTGTGTGGGGGGGGGGGGGGGGGTGTGGTTTCCAACAATTATAAAACGGCTATAAGGGGTGTTTTGACCATTTTATCCCCTCCCAACAGCCATAAAACGATCATATTAAGGGTTTTTTTTTTGTATTTTTGAAATTTCATAACTTTACCATTCTCATTTCTCACCAACATCATTCGACTCTCTCACTCTCTAACTCTCTCTAATCATATTTATAAAATTTTAACACTTTTTCAATGGGTATAATAGGGAGTAGTACGGCCCCTTAAAAAGTCCGGCATTCAGGTGGAGTTTCTTGGGATTTCTTTTATAACAAATTGGGCAGAACCTCCAGCTCAAGTCAAGTTGTAACGGAGTTATCCTTGTATTTTAACTCTGGTGTTTCAAAGATGCAGGATGCATCTAGTTTTGACATCTTAGCCTGGTGGAAAGCATACGAAAGCAGATCTCTGGTGGTATCCACCATGGCTCATGATCTACTGTAGTTTCCTACGAGACTGATATTTGCCTGACAAGAGAAGGCGGTAGTTGGAAGAAATTGAATATTATGATCTAGTTGAATATATTAGCGGACTACAAATGTAATTTTTTTCTCTTTTCTTCATTGTAATCTGTAAATATAAAAGTTTTCTATTTTTTTATTTTTATTCTCCAAAAAAATTATAAAGGTTTTTAAGGTAATTCTATTGAAAAACCTTCAAGTAGAAAAGACCCAAATGATTCTCTTCTCAGTGGAGTAGGTCGACTTTAATCGAGTCACTTAAATACGTGTGTAATACTATTCTTAGTGTGTATGTTTTAATTTTTTAGTGCAAGACCATAATTTTTTAAGCCAAAATAGCCAAACATTTAGGGCACGACAAAGCATGATAGGCACGGAGGCACAGCACGACCTAGTACAACTCAGGCATGGCCCTTGCAATGCAATGTCGTGCCGTGCCATCACGGCCTGTTTGACATCTCTAAATTTATTGGTGTGTAGAGAAGATTGCTTATTCAAATTGGCCCACAGTGTTCTTCACCTGTCCTACTTAAATCCCAAGCAATCAGAATATAATAAAGAGGTGAGGCCTACCATTAGTTTTACACAGATCATTCAAGGAGTAGCTCCTACTGATGAAGAAACTGACTCTGGCCTCCTGCGTGATGTCACCTTTGGAGATTATAGCTTAGAGCCCAGCCAGGACCACTTGAGGAATTGGTACAAACACCAACAACTGAAAGGGTAAAGGATCATTTTCACAACCAACAGATCAAATCATGATTATGATATACCCCATGCAAAATCAATGATAAGAAACCCTCTGATCAAGATCCAACAGTGGGGCCAATCCTTTTGGGGCTCCTGCATTACCCTGGTATTGCCAGCATAAGGGAAGAAACACTGTAGTAAAGAGGAAAAAAAAAATATTGCAAAGAGAAAAAACAAAGGACAGAAAAAAAGAAATTTCTCATGAACAGTTTAGATCCTGAATTGAGGACCTCTATAAGTGCAAAAAATTAGATCGGTAAGTTGGAATTTTTTGAATGTTCTTCACAAATTACTCAAAATTTATGGAGATACAAGACATAAAGGTCTTGAGGTTTATTAGTTCAATAAACAAATTAAACTATATAAATTAGAAATATGAGGCCCACATAAATGAAAAAACAACAGTGGTCGATGGGATTTGGTCCCAATTGCATAATCAAAGGTGGCATGTGATAACCTGTGCCTGCTCTTTTTTGCAAGCTTTGATGTGAAAATGACCTTATTTACACACCTTGTTTTAAACTAATGGATCTTGATATTTTCAAATTATCTTTTTTTATTGGCAGTTGCAAGCTCAACCCTGCCCGCATCAGCTACCTGACACTTAAATGAAACTGAATGTCAACATTTCCTATTAAACTCACCTCACATGCATTGATAGCTCAGAGTTGCAACTTGTTACACCAGAACCTCCAGTTTTTTTTTGTTTTTTTTTTTTTTCTATTTTTTTTCTTAAACTTTCATACCACCCTTATTAATTTAACACCCCAACAGTTTATTTATTTGTTCAACAAGACATGTGCAAGTGAATATTAAGAGTTATCACCTAAGGTTAAACACATGGTATGGTCTAGTAATGTCAAATCAAAAAGTTGTGATTTCACCCTGTCCACCTGCTAGACTTGAGATCTTATTCACAGTTTGGATTGAAGAACAGAAAAATCTGATCAAAATACTAATCACCAATGATTTAATACTAATTCATTATTTTCTGCAGGCAGTGGGACCCACACATCTTGACAATGTTGACAGTCAATTAGATCCACATTTTTCTCCCCAGTAAACTCTATAAAACTCAGTTTCAGCAGACTTACCTTCTCACTTTGGAATGGAAAAACAAAATTTAACTACGTTTTCCACTTGTGTCAAATCAAACAGTCAATCTTATTCTCACTGAATGGTGTCAAATCAAACAGTCAATCTTATTCTCATCGAATAGAGATTTGGTGTGTACCATTGCATGGAGAGTGGACTGAGCCGACGTTTTTTTATTTCATGTTACATGGTTTCATTTTAAAGAGGATTTCATTCTACTAGGAATATCTAATAACACATGATTTAAAATGAGTTTTCTTTAAGAAAAAAAAATAAAATGTCCAAACCAAACTGTGACTGCTGCGGCTGTGAATCATGGGGCTATTAGCTAGCACATCTCTAAAAGGGTTGAATCGTCGCAAAGTGGACTGCGTATGTATGAATTTGATTTGACCTTCAAATTTTTATTTGAATACAATAAAGAGGCGGAGCATCCTCCAATATCAATTGTAGATGGCCTGATCAAACCAGTGATCAGTGAATCAACGAGAAACAGATTGTTTGGATGGCTGAATCACGCCCACGTCAAAAAATTATTACCAGCCTTTCAGCAAGAACAGCAGTGCCCCACAAACAAGTAGAAATATGTTTTTTAAATTCTAAATAGCATCTCCCGTTCAACACATGTAATCCTTTTATAAACTTGTTTAAGAAATAAAGAACTGTGGGTACCCAATTAGATTCTTTCATCATGTAACTTGAGAAAATTAGACTTCAACTGCACTGCAATTTACAATAGGAAATTGAGAGAAGAAAATCTACCAATATAATAAAACTGTCCATCAACAAATGGTCCCAGCTTTGGTTGTTGATTTAGGCCTCAAATTCACAATTGTGGATAGGCTAAATTTGGGCTATGGGTCTGCTGTACAAGACCCATGGATTCTTGCCTTCAGTCAGTTTGGTTGCCTTTAAAATACCAGGAAATGTACTTGAAAGTTAAGTACATTTCACCAACACAAAAAAAAAAGGTACATTTAAAGGGAAAAACAATTTAATATAAATAAAAGTACATTTTGCTGGTAAGAAATAAAAAAGTACATTTAAAAGGAAGAACGTGCAATGTATCTGATCTTGGTCGCTGAATTATAGACTGTGCCATAATATGTCCTACTTTAAATAGCAACAAAGGAATTCCCACCGCAACAAAAAGTTTTGGGATCTGGCTCGAACCAAAATTAGCATTGACCACATCGCATGCTAGTCAACGTGATTGGCTAATGGATATTCATTTGTCCAACCCAACCATGTCACAAATATGGAGATATTCTCAAAATACTGCCACAAATTTTCAAGGAACAGTATTTTCCCAAATTACGGTATTATCTCAATAATATCATAATTTGTTCAATATATTAACAATACTATGACAAAATTAAGCCTGATAAAATTGGAATATAAATTTTGGAAGGATTAATAGAATTTATAAAAAAAAATTCTACTATTTGCATTTGAAGAATATTCATTGCTGCAACATTTTTCCAATGATATTCCGATGGAGAAAACCTCTGAATTTGAAAACATCCCCATATTTTTCTAAGAAGATAATTTCCCCGACAATGATATTAGTGACCACAATCCAGCAAAGTATATGTAATCACTAAACTTTGAAACACTTAAAATCAGGGATTTGAATTGTCGAATTGGAGTATTGGACTGATTTTATCTTAATTAAGGTGGGTGCAACAGAACCATTTCCAAACTTCTATTTTTTGTATGATTGGACCCATGCATGCATTTCATAAAGAATGCTGGAAAGTGTAATTTGTAGGTTTGATTGAGGAGTTCTTGTAATTTATGCGTTGACTATGGAATCCACTCCTATTTTCAATGAAAAATGGCTTGCAAGAAACCCTTAATGATCAGCACAACTCGAAAACCTAACCCTCTTCTCTAATTAGGCAACCTAATTCCAGGTTTTAATGTGGTAGATGGACTGGAGACTAACAACCCATTACAACCATTCAACTTGCAAAACAGAAAACAAAAGAAGGGATTTGTTAACTTGATCTAGATAATCTGAACCGTTGGATTTCATTCATTATAAATGGATATAAATGTGGACAAATGTTGGGGCTAATCCCAACCAATTTTTTCGTTTCACGGGCCGGGTGGCGATTCCTGACTTGACCTGCCAGCCCAACCCGAACCAACCCAAATGTTTATGCTTTGGGGCCTGCCAACCCGACTCCAACCCATACCAATGAAATTTTCTTTCTACCCTAAAATATTGAGCTTTAATGAAATTCTCTTTCTACCAAAATAAAAATAATATTATCTGGATTGATACAGGTGATCCTATGCATGGTATTTATATTGCTGAGGCTAATCTTTTTCAGGATGTTCGGACAATCCTAGAATTACTACCACTGCATGTAATCCATGTAATCCAGATTTGCTTCAAGCTAGATTGATGATATCTTACTGAAGATTATGAAAAAACCCTCTCTCTCAGATTGGAACCCTAGCATGCATGGTAATTTGATTTTTGATTTTTATGTTCTGCCCAAGTTTCTGAACAAATTTGTTATCTGAGTCTCCATTTTTCTTAAATTCCTTTTGAAATAGGCATGGTCATGTTGTCAATCTAGTGGATGTTTTGAGCTTAAATGGGCTTGAGTTTGGTTATTCACGTGTGAGCCGAGCTCGAGCAAACTGAAGCTCAGCTCATCTTGGTTCATTGACAGTCAGTTGTATAAAAATGGGCCAAACACCATCAAGATTAATTGTCATTTATAAAATCTCTTAAAATCTTAATGATTCTCAGTCTTTTGTATTTCAATCATCTAATGATGGCTAATATTTGGATAGTGTTAGATTAAGTCGATCTGATGCCAATTAATGGAGGAATTTACTGTAAATGCCTGACTTGTGAAATGTGACTCCAATCTACCATTGGAGGGCACTAAAAATTAATAAGTTTAATAAATAAGGGCTGATAGGAGAGTAGGTCAAGAATTACAAAATGATAAAAATTTTTTTTATAAAAAAGCATTTCAAAACATTCTTCTTTAAAAATGAAAATATTAAAAGAAGATTTATATATTTAGAGAGCAAAGGCGTTTTGAATTGCCTTCAAAAGAAAGAAGCCTTTGTTTTGTCTTTCCATTTCAATGAGAGAGAGAGAGAGAGAGAGAGAGAGAGAGAGAGAGAGAGAGAGAGAGAGAGAGAGAGAGATTTCTGAAGGGCAGTAGCTTGCAGTCCCCACCTTTCATCCCATTGGAAGCATGGCAACTACTCAGGCCAATTGTAGGGTCTCAAACTAACCCATGGTTAAACACCCTGGTCAAGACCCTAACCCATGGTAAACAACCTGACCCCACATCCCATTTCATGCACACTTTTTTTTTTCTTTTGGTAAAAATTTCATGCACACTTGTATATATAATATCCCTCCCTTTCCCTTTCTCTCTCCGAGTACCCTTATATAGCTTTGCAGACAACCTGATTTATCACCATTCACCAAAACGAGAAAAGGTGGACACCCTTTGATCAGGCTCGCGCATAGAAATTCCATCTAGTTTCACCATTTTCTTCCCCAAATGGATTCTTCTTGCCTTCCTTCTAACTCAATTTCCTCTTCCTCCTCTTCTGTTTCAACTCCTTCTCAACCCACTAAACCCAAGAAACGTACTAGGAGAAGTGCCAATCCTGAGAAAAGCAAGAGAAATTTTGGTGCCACCCCAGGAAGGAGAAGCTCTGTGTATAGAGGTGTTACAAGGTAAGAAACAATGATGTTGCAGTGCTTTTTGTAGAGAATCTTCTTTCCATTTTACTTTTCCTTTTGTTTCCTCATTGGGGTATTTGGGGTTTTTGTTGTTTGCACCTGGATGGCATTATTCAGGCATAGATGGACAGGGAGGTATGAGGCCCACCTTTGGGACAAGAGCAGCTGGAACTCTGTTCAAAACAAGAAAGGAAGACAAGGTGAACCTCTAAAAGCACTAATTTCTTTAATTCTCTCTCTCTCTCTCTCTCTCTCTCTCTCTCTCTCTCTCTCTCTCTCTCTCTCCTTCCTTTTTTTTTTTTTTTCTTTTTGCTACCTTTGTTTGGCTAATGCTTTTAGTTTTTGGTGATCTGCATCTGTAATGGCCATATCCCTCTCAGTCTATTTGGGTAAGTTAAATGCTCCCTCTCTTTCTCTCCTAAAAAAATAAAGAACACTTTTTTTTATGGTAGTATGCTCTTAATTGCTAATGTGGGCCATGGTTGTAGTAACAATTACTTACCATGGTTTGCAAGGTGATCATGAAGATCTTACGTGGGCCACCATGGCTCATGTTAGCAAAACGAGCCCATTTTTCTTTTATATATATTTATGAATGATGGTGAGGAAATGTAGGGGCCTATGATGATGAGGAGGCTGCTGCTCATACATATGACCTTGCTGCCCTCAAATACTGGGGCCCAGATACCATCTTGAACTTCCCTGTAAGTAATTTCTCAAAAATCATTGATAGAAAGATCAATCAAAACAAATATTTAAAAAGTATTGTTTAATATTAAAAACTTTATTTGGGCAATGCAGTTGGATACTTATGGAAAAGAGTATGAAGAGATGCAAGCAATGTCCAAGGAAGAGTATTTAGCTTCTCTGAGGAGAAGGAGCAGTGGGTTTTCAAGAGGAGTGTCCAAATACCGTGGGGTGGCCAGGTGATGCAGATGTGATCAACAACCTGCTTTGGGGTTTCCTGATGAACAGTTTCTAACACATTACTGGGTTTTTCAGGCACCACCACAATGGACGGTGGGAGGCGAGGATTGGTCGAGTTTTTGGAAATAAATATCTCTACTTGGGAACTTACAGTATACTCTCCCTCCCTCTCCCTCCCTCTCCCTCTCCCTCTCCCTGTCTCTCTTACCCTATACAAATGCATACGCATACAAGCATATATTTTAAAATAGATTCATGCATGGATATTGGATGGAGACTGGTCAGCAATTGATCCATGGAATACATGTATCCTTTTTTTATTCGGGCACAAATGGGTAGCAATTGGTTAACATGGATGGGTGGGATCCACATCCTAGTATCCGAACTAACTCAAAGTTCTTTCTCCTCATGTACTGACTTGGACTAGATTTTATTGTTATCGGAGTTAGGTTAGGTTCACCATTAAATTAAGAAGGCATAAAACTTGAATTTAGAACTTTTGAGTTTGGGTTCACCCTTAAATTAAGAAGGCACATAAAACCTGTATTTAGAACTTTTGAGCGTTAAGTTTCAATGGGTTTTCTAAAACCACCCCCCGCTCTTTAAAAAAAAAAAAAGTACTATGAGATGTGTTGTGCTAGAGTGAACGCAGAGGGTGAGTCTACAATTTTAATTGTAGGCAATCTCTAAAAATTAGTGGACCCACCTTTTAAAATATAAACTGATTAAGAGCATTTTTTTTTCATTTATAGACATTGGCAAAATGTCATTCTAATCGATGTTAAGCCCACATTAGATTTATTATGTATATAACATCTATTTAGAATTTTACATATTGTAGAATCTTAAATTCATATTCTACATGTGACTAATCCATAATGTGTTTCAGAGTGATACTAGTTTAAGAAGGCGGGTACCACTTATTGATATGATAGATGGAAGATCCTCTCACAAGTCACAATTAAATTGTTTGATTACTGTTTTATTAATCAGTCAACTATACACGATGTGAAATGTCGGACTTTTTCACACTACCTCACATGCAGGCCCAACAGATTTTATGGACGGGCCTGCCATGTAGCCTATACAATGAGGATAGACTCCCATATAAGATGCCATGTACCAATTCCAAAATGTAAGGTGATAGGTGATAGGCATAAATAAGTACACGAAGCCCAGTCTAGATCAGGACTTGGGCGATGTATGTGGAATTTCCCAACATGCTTCACCTTATTAAATTTAAATTTGAACTTGTCTATTGGCACCCAACATCTGTAGGTACACGTGATTTGATTTCAATGTCTTTAATTATGTGTTTACACGAGTGAGTACCAATGTGAAGATGGCCCAACTTATGATCAAAGATGGTGTGGGGCCCAGTGAGATCAGGATCCATTTTTATTTTATTTTTTTAAATTACAAGAATGTAGAGCATGCTGTTCACGAGGCGTGTGCATGGATTGGGCAGGGGTGGTGGGCCGTACATGTGATGCATGCCAAATTGAACGTATTATATTAACCCCATGCACATGCAAGCACGCACGTGAAGTGTCACGCCCTTAAAAAATTTCATTTCTCACCCCCATGCATTACGAGCTTCCTTGATCCCTAAATTTCCTGTTAAGAGTACTCACTTCCTATTTAAGTGGGGACCATTTTTCAATTTTTTATGGGCTTAGATAGCCTCAAATAATTTATTTCTATGTGTTTGAGCCATGGGAAATTCGATCTTAGCCGCTGCCTTAGTTGAGGTGTCAATGCAAACTCAATCTAGAAAACCCACTTGATTCTTTGGGGTTAGTTTGTGTATCATTTGAATTAGAGCTCAATAGCTTGTTTGGTTGCTAGCATTTAAGGATATATTGTCTGGAGCATTTGGAAAACTCCAAATGTTGGTAGAGTTTCTAAGTGCTAATGGCAAAAGAGCATTTTGAATTTTAGAATTTAGAGAAATTGACCGACCAAAAATGACTTTTGGTTGGCCAGATTAGAGAATTCCAACCACATAAGCCCAATTAGATGGATAATAATTCTGAAACAAGCCCTAAATGAATTTTCGTGGGTCTCCTGCTTTTGTTCAGTTGGTTAATTATAGAGTGCATGGGAAAAACAATCATGGAACTTCAGCCACAATAGATTGGTGTTGCTAGTGACAATAGAAAGTTAGTTTTGAGTACACTGTACACTGATGTGGCACATTAATAAATTTTCTATTTGCAAGTAAAGGGAAGTTTTAGAAGTAATCTCTAAACTCAATTTCTGTGAAAGCAGAGAAGATGGCATGGCGGTTTGAGTTTTCACATATCTGACCTCTTTAATTAATGGATCAGATTGGTTCATAAATTCTCTCCAACCTACATCCATGTTGTCTTAGACCTAACCCAATTTATTGTACTTCACCAGCAACCCAAATAAATAAACTTGACCAGCTACCTTCGAAAGTCCACCCGACCCGACCTCACATATTGCTACCCTCTAGCATTAGGTTCTGCATTAAAAGCACGTGTCTTTTGTCAATTTTACATCAAAATATGTCCTCCCTCCACTTTCTCTAGTTTTATTAGAAGGGCTATCTATGGGCTCAAATCGAGATGAGAAAATTCAAATATTTGATAGGCCAGCCCCACCCAGAGGTGGTTCAAAATCTGGGCCCGGACCAACACAGGTCAGGCCTGAGATTAGGAGAACCAAATATTTGTAAAGTCTGGCCCTTTTGTCCAGCCAAACCAGTTAAAACTCTGGCCTTGCTTCTTGATCAGTCAAGTCGAGTCAACTCATGCAAATTGGCACCCACCAATTAATGGACACTGATGGATATGTTGCATGTCGTTCTGAATTGATCATCCATATCCGAAATCGACTACTACTGATCAATGTGTAGAAAGTATAATACAACCAACCAATAGGAATCTTTTGCAGTTCACCCCTTAAATTGGACGGGATCAATATGATCTTGGTGGAGATGCATGCACCACATATTGGTAGATAAACTACACGTGCAAGATATAACCATAGTTTTAAACTCAGGACTCGACTATAACTCAATAACTTGACCGGGTTTTTGAGTCAAATTCTGTCATACTTGATTTACTCGACAACCCGTCGAGTTAAGTTTTGAGTCTGCTTGAGTTTAAGAACATAAATTCAACTCACTGAAGGCAATTTTACTGTAGTTTTATCACACATTCTGACATTCATCTCCTTTTCCTTCTGTAGGTACTCAAGAAGAAGCTGCTGCAGCATATGACAAGGCTGCAATAGAATACAGAGGACTCAATGCAGTGACAAACTTCGATATCAGCCATTACATAAGATGCCAACCTCCACCCCAACCCCCACAACCTCCTTCGACCTCCCATGAAATACCCCCATCTCTGATTGAACTCCCAGAAAATCTCGATCCCATCGACCAACCGACAATCGCCGACCCCCTCCCGGAACAGCCATGGAACTTCTGCATGGACCCCACCTTCAGCCTTGTACCCATTTCCGACATTGCCCTCGAAATACCTGCAGAATTAGAAGACTTGTTTAATGGTGTAGGATTTGAAGAGAACATAGAGGTCCTCTTTGAGGGGTCTGTGGATACTACCACAACAGGCAGCCATGAAGGTGGAGTTGATCAAATGAAAGTTGATGGCATTTTCGATGATTTTGGCATGTATGAGGGCAATTTCCTGAGTGGATTTGACCAGGTTGATGGATGTGGGTGGTTGGAGGAGACTTTCACTTCTTGTGTTGTTGACTCCATCTCATATCCTTTTCCTTTTAGCATTTGTTCTTAGGTTTTGGTTTTGTTGTTGAGATTTCAGTTGGGGTTTCATAGGGGAGTTGATGTTAGTGTTTAAGATAATGGACAGTTGGATTTTAAGACAAGAGACGCAATGTAGTACTCTTCCTTACTCTAATGAATAAGCTAGTTGATAATGATATTCTTTTTATACGTGTGCTGTAGCCAAATTGATCATATAAAGATGTGGCATGCATGGGCCATGACCCAAAAAATGAAAAACATGTCCTATCCATATCCAACCTTCATTTCAATATTCTTTTATTGCAAGAGATTGTCATTAGTAGTAAATGAAGAGTGAGTCTCTACTAGGAGGTAACTTCATTACTTAGTAGTGTCCAACTAGGAGATTCACACTCGCAATGAACAAGACGAGGTATGTAAAGCTCTAATTCTAGATTCCAAAAATATACAAGTTAACAAAATATTAATAGGATTCAAAATAGATGTATTTTGTTACTGAAGTATGCCTAGAACCTACATGAATTGGATCTTTCATCTCCCATTTATCCAAGGCTACCTGTCACTTGTCACGTCTATAACTACTTTTTGACATACTTTTCAAAGAGTTTTGATCTAATAACTTTATTTGCAGTGATGGTCTCGAATAGACCAAGCAATTAAAAGAATAGAGGTTGTGTGGGTTCAAATCCTAATACATATATTAGAATGTCTGTAATATAATAATTTATTATTATTATGTAGAACAATACAATGTAGGCTCCACGGGGGTTAAAAAATAAGGAAATGGTCAAAATCATTGGCTTTCATATATAAAAAATGATTAAAAAACACACATAAGCAAATGAGCCTATGCAACTTTTTAATGCAACCTGACCAAGTTAGCACAACAGCCTTTCAAAGCAAGCCTATCTTCTTTTCACAACCACTCTCTATATTTTCAAATTCTTTTCATATGTCCTTGGCATCTATCTGTTGCCAACTCTCCTCTATAACCAGTGTTTTTTTCCCTTTTTGGTAGAACCTCTATAACCAGTGTTAAAGTAATGGAGGGAGGAAACTTTGCTCAGAGAAATACAACTTATTTGTAAGGGCTTCCCTTGTAAGCTTAACAGTAGAGAGAGATTTCGCCGCCCACTTCTCAAATTTTAAATATTTGCACGCAGTAATTTGATTGGATGAACATGCCCTTATTTTTGCAATATTGCACAAATTGCATCATGCTACATTGTAAAGCGGTCTCTCTTTAGCCATACTAAGAACTTTTTTCTCTCTATTCTCCTGGCCTTTTCCTCCGCTTTTTCCCGCCTTTGCTTGCTCTACCCACTAGATTTTGTCCCCACCATTTCCGACTACATCCAATGCCAACAGCCTAAATGCGAGAGTGGACTATGGATGAAGGGGCTAAAGGTATTAGATTGACTTCAAGTTTAATATATAAGTTGGTCTCACTTGGATCTTTCAGTCCTCCTTGTCCTCTGACCAATTGGGTCTCATAGTGGGCTGCAATAGGTGGTCCGCACAGTAAACCGTAAGGACAGTCCTTACAGGACTGCCTCCCTATATATATATATATATATTCTATCTTCCAACTTTATATTAAGGTATATAGGCCCTTTTTAACATGTTTTCGATATCAAGATGTTATTTTGGGAATACCCATGAGATGTACATAGATCAATGCATCAATCAAATTGCATAAGAATATTTATATGTAAAATGTTCTAAGAATAAAAGATTGTTATCAGGTATGAATGTCCAATATTTTCCTTTAAAGTTGTTTTATATGCATAAAATTTGAGCAATATAGCAAAAACAAGGGTATTCGTCCAGTAGTGAACCTACACGTAGTCAACCTGGGGCAAGTGCCCCATGTTGATTTTGAAATTGCCAAAAATTTAGATGAGCCTGACATGGCCTCATACATCTAATAAAACAGTTGCTCTACATCTAAATATTGTGATTGCCCCACGTCACAAAACCTAAGTGATTGAGAGAATCATATCCTATTCGCACTGTTATCTTTGGACATTTTCTTTTTACTGAGAGTTTCATATCGTTTTCATGCCGATCGAGCTTCTCAATTCTTATCCTCTCGTGGTTAGTCTCTCTCTCACCAAATAACTCTAAATAAAACAATTTCCTTCCCTCATTAGATTCAATATAATTCTAACCACTCTATACCTAAATCTGAGTCCTTAATCTCCAAATTCTAATTTCAAACCCTTATCCCCAAATGCTAATTCAAACCCTAAGCTATAAATCACCTCATCTAAGCATATCTACAAGTCTGAAAATGACTAAATCACCATTGTAAACACTTTAATCTTCAATTTATACAAATAAATTAGGCCTTAGGGTTCATATGTTTAGATAACTTGACTTACAGTTAAGTGACAATTATTCTTCTTTGCAATGAGCCTATAACCAATTATAGGAAATTATTTTTAGAGCTAGGTTAGTGTAGGCCACCAAATTTCTTAGGTCAAAATAGAACCCCTTTGGGAACCCATATTAGGTAATTGGGTGCTCACCCAATTCACCATTTTAAGGCAACCAAACACTTATAATTAAGGGAGATGTTATCTTAGCTGTTTTGATGATGATGAATTAATGATCATTTGAATTTGGAAGAGGCAATGGGAAGACCTTTCAATTAGGTAAGAGATCTGATCATGGAAAAAGTTTTTGTATCTATTTAAATGCATTACATTTTATTTGGGGTTTTGAATGTGAAAAACCTTAGCAAAGTTAGGCAAAAGTTTACCCCCGCCCAAACAAAAATCTTGGGTCCGCCGCTAATTTGTCCACTTAAATTTGCACAAAGCAACTATGGGAAGCATTTAAAATTTGAGAAGCAGCACCACGTAAGTGTAATGTCAAAACTCAAAACCCCTTATTTGTATGATAGTCCACATTAAACGTTTTCTTGTTCTTCTCAAGTACCATCACTAGTTGGTAGGACTCAGGTGGAGGTACCATCAGTTTCTTTCTTTCATATTAAAAACCAATAAAACAAGTCTCTTTAAATCATTTCAACTCTTTGGCTCTCATCCCTCTTTCATGCACTTTGGTATTTTAATCTTTACAATTCAACCGCTGTAGTTTCTTAAGTTGTATCATGTGCATTGGTTATTAAAATAGCATGGAGAGGAGCTCGTGGAGTATTGCTTGGGAAAAGGAAGGTGTGAGGGTGCAGGTGAAGTAATGAAGTTTACTTTACGTAACATCTCTTTCATAGGATACTTTAGTTCCAGCGTCCGGCCTTCTGTATGCTTTGATCAACAACTTTCTTACCCAACAAGAAGGAAAAAGAGAAAAGGAAAATTGTGGACTCTGGGGGGGAGAAAGGTGAAACATCGACCCACATCTTGATGTCAGGAGTGCTCCTGGGGTCACTGTAGCAGTTGAAAGCTGGAATCTTGAAGTTATCAATGAACAGTTATGACTTTGGCTGGGCCTTGACTTTTAGTAGTGAATGGGAAGGAGGTTGATAGGGGATGTACCTCAGTACCTGCAGCCCTGCACCAAGATGAGGGGCTGCAATGGGTTTGGTTGGGTTGAGCCCTTGAGCACCATGGGTTACATGTATAGGCAGCTCGACTTGAACTCAACCCATTTATTTATTGGATTGAGAATGCCGGCGTGAACTTATAGATAAGTTAAAAGGGGTCAATTAGAACCTTAACAAACGGGTCAAGGTTCGTTGGGTCAGCCATGTGAAAGAGCAATTAGTTGGGTTGGATCCAAAATAGGTTAGGTTGGTGGGGTGGTTAAATGGCAAGAATAGACTCAACGTGAACCCAATCCATTTATTAGAATAGGAGTTAGTCTCCCAATTGAAGTATGTGTTCTTATTGTTAAGAATGGGGTAAATTGCATTCAAGCATATGTTAGAAACTAGTACAACCACCTGTGCTTGGCACGGTCACATTATAAATTATAAATTTTTATATTAAAAGGTTCTGTAGAGTACATCTTTTCATCCATGAAGTAAGTTGCATAAATGAAAATAAAAAACCTGGACATATAAGGAGTAGAAGAGATAGGGTGGAGCAAGAAACTTAAAAAAGGAAGAAGTGAAGTTAAAGTGGAGAGTAGTGAGTGGTTTGATGATATAAGGATATGAGTAGTTAGTTATATAGAGAGAATGTGAAATATTTTAAATAAAGAGGGTTAACTGTCTGTCAAAATTATAACCAACGGTTAAAATTAGATCCATAACCTTCCAGCTTAATTATTACAATTGTGTGGTGTGGCCTATCATGCCATTGGGCCCTAGTCGGATTAAGCATCGGCTTAAAGCCAAAGAGTCAGTCATCATCCAAGGATCAGCAGCATTATGATTACGACCTTCGTAAATGCATAAAGATGTTTGGGTCAGAGCTGGCGCCAACCCCTTGGGTACGAGTGCACCTCGACCTAGTTATCAATGCATAAAAAGAGGTCCACGGATTTATTTTTATTTTTTTGGATCGGGCAACAAGGTAAGCAGGGATCCATCCACAGCCTTTTGGTTTGAGGCAGATTAAAAAAGAAGAACGGCCCATAGTTGAGTGTATGGGTGCAGTTGGTTTGGGCCAAAGGTTATTCAAAACCAGCTCATGTGGTAATCTGGCCTGAAATTTATGCCTACATCCAGCCCATAGATGAGCAAAAGTTGAGCTGGGTAAGTCCACTAGTCAGGCTTCAACCATACACAGGCCCAAGTCCATATCATTTAACTACTGGGCCAGCAGAAGGGCCCATGTTCCTAACAAAGACCTTAAATATACCCAATAAAGTTGAGCTGGGCCATGATTGGGTCGGTCCATGCCCACTCTATCGGCTCATGAATGCTGAAAAACCTATACTAACCATTTTCTTGGGGTTTCAGGCCCCAGTCCATGTCTAGGACAAAGCCACCCTTATTTCCCATTTCAGGTACTCCAGACAATTGTTCTTATGGCAAGTATTGTGGATTGCAATGCAATCACATATCACAGGAGAGTTTCTTAAACTTGGAAATTTTAACCATACATTCTCTTGATTTCATGCAGAATGATTGCCTTTTCTATTACAACTCCACTTTGTGGGCCACTAAACTTAAGTTTAAAGACACCCCACATCTGTCAGAGGTTTATCATCATCTCATATCCACATTGGGACCCACTGTATCAATGGCCAGGTATGGGGAACTATACACTTCAGGAGGCCAAAGACATGATAGTATCTTTCTGTCTCCTGAGACCAGCAAGACCATGCATTGTACTTCAGATCACCTGATTTGACCAAGATGGTGCTAAGTTTTTCTGATACAGGGTTGGATCACTAAACTGCAGTCTTGGCAATTGCAGGGAGCAGAATGATAATTCTTTATCTTATGGTTGCTTGTGTAACTGCAGCCATTCCTTTTAATTTATGAGGGGATTGGATTTTGGATTAAGATCTCAAGCTTTTCTAATATAGGTCCAAGCTTCGGAGTTGATTTATATGCCATATGAGTATTGGATTATATAAGTTTGGATTGCAATCCAAGAGGATCAACATTCTAATCTATAGGAAAATTGAATGATGAACCAAACTTACGTGGACCGTTTGATACTGCGACCAATAGATAACTGACTCTACCAAAATAACTGTTACCTAGATTGCAAATTGTTGGATGCTATAATGATCTAGTTAACCCTAATTTAACACAATCCATTAGTATAACACAAAATCTTATTGTACTAATTGGCCCAAAATTTACCCATGAGTTTATATCTTACATATATATCAAACCAAAGGTATATGTACTACTTCCTGTGGGTCGAAATTTGAATGTTTGCCTATGCATTAAAGGAAGAGTTGCAAATGGGTATCCTATTATCAAGTATTTGAAGTCTCTTGTTCTGAATAAAGCTTGCATTGAATCTCTTTTTGGATCCAAGAGAAATTTGGGTTTAGATTCCAATTCCTGTATACGTAGGATATGGAACATCCAAATTCGAAAATGAATGCCGGTAAATCCCTACCTGAAAGTTCAAATCAATCTAAACAATTAGATTCATCTATTGATTATATATTTTTTAAAGGCCTACATAGTTCGGGCTATATTCATATTTGAGAGTGTACTTAGCTTTAGTTATATCATTTAATAGCTCCACTTTATATATTTAAAAAAATAATCATCCAACTATAATAATGGAGTTGACATCTTATTTTGGGTTTGAATTAAGGCCTGTGAATGCGCACGCGAGAAGGACTGATTGAGAAGGTCATTAGATACATGGACGACTTCGAAAATAAAAGTTAAATTTTGTCAATTCATTGGTGCTGCCTGGTGATTTTGAGAAGTAGGGAAGAAGATACGGATTCCATTTAGGTCAGTTGGATAAAATGGGGTGCCTTTCCTAGGCTAAGCTGTAGACCCAAATCGCATATAAGTAAAATCAGAACCTAAATAGAACTTAGATGGAGACAAACACATCCAACAAGCCCGATCTAAGTCAAGTGGGGTTGGGTTGGATGGATACCCAAATTTATGAATATGGACTTGCTTTTTTATGATATAAATCTTTAGAAAAATGTATATACTTTGTATACCATCATTTAGTATGTAGAGTACCAGTATGTCAAAATCTTTTATCTAAGATGTACCTCTCACAGTTCCTACAAATGGAAATGCTTTTAGCCCCTTATTTGACCTACTTATGATCAATTCACCCTCATCACGCTCACTACTACATCAAAAATTAGGATTTAGGGTTCACCTTAATTTGACACTCTTCTAACTTATATTTATCAATGGATTGAATGAAAAAAAGTAATAAACAGGTTGGGATGATAAGATTGGGTAAATTTACTTGCCTAAAATCTAATCCACAATCAGACCTTTCCATTACCTATTTCCCCATGATTGTGTGGCATGCATTCAAGATGATCTTGTAAAGGATTAAGATTTGTTCTCTAATTGGAACAGTGAGAGGTGGCTTCTTGGTGAAAATGGCCATGCATGCAGGTAGAGGGTTTAGAAGGTCTCCTCCACCTCTTAGCAAAAATAGTAATCATATCATCATTTGGTAGACTTTTGAGGGCCTCACACTTGTATAAAAGCCTATATTACGTCAGTTCTTATTTGGGTTCAACCCTTGTTGGCACATTTCCTCACCTAAGGCTGTGATACCTCACCAAAGGGTCCCCAGCTCACCAGAGGGCTAGCTCTTCAGGGGGCTAGTGGGGCCAGCCCCCACTAAGCTGGGATACCAAAAAAAAAAAAAAATGAAGTATATGTAGGTGCCGAACTTGCACAATCAATTCAAGAGCATCTAAAATTAGAATGTATATCACCTAACTCTGATAAATGCTAAATTGAGTTCTTTTAAGGGCAATAAAAGAGGGGTTAGTGAGAGCAAGAGAAGTTTTGATTAGTCATAAGGTGGGCCAAATGCTCTCTCCAAGTTCAATAAACCTTTGGGCAATAACTAACTACCTCTAGGCCCACAAAGTCCATCCCAATCCATTTCATTTGGGCTTAGGACTCCAATTCCAAGCCAACAATTAGTGTTCAAGTCTACTACCGTAGCATGATTAGTTAAGAGATCCCTTACAAGGAACCGGCTCTGTGAAAAAAAATAGTCAACAAAAAGTTGTCAAACAAGAAGTGGATTCTCAAAAGAATTATTTTCAATTGGATTGTCAACACTTTTTATATAGGGAAAAAAGCAGATTACCTACCTGGACTTTCGTCTTTTTGCAGAGTACCCCCTATAGTTCGGTATTTTGTACTAAACCTACCTGTAGTTTTAACTAACATGCAAATATAACGGATTCTATTAGTATTAACGGTGTAGGCAGTATAAATGGTGTCTAGTGCATATTGGCGGCAAGTTACTCGCCTAAAAAGGCTCATTTGCCCCTAAACCACTCCTTTAAAAAGGGTAATGCATACAGGAGCAACTCTTAGTCATTTTTGTTGCCATTTAAAATGCCTTCCTCTCAAAACTCTCAAAACTCTTGTACCCATTGTTCTCGTGCTCAAAACTCTCAATTTGGTGGTGAAATTCGTTACTGTCACTGCGGGCATAGGGCTGCTTTGAGAACTTCCCGAACACAGCGGAACATGGGGAGGAGGTTTCTTGGCTGTGCACTATATGGGGTTATGCTGTGAACCATCTGATTGCTTTTCTTGATGTCTGGTCAACCCTCTTGTTGGTATTATTTTTTTTTTCCAATTTTTTTCCAGATCCAGCCAGCGTGTGGATTTTTTGAATGGGTTGATGGAGAAATAGAGCTTGTGCCCAAGCTATTGGATATGATCAATGTGTTGGAGAGGGAACTGAAGACAGCTCGTCAAAGGGAAAAATATTACCTACGTGTGTTACTCTAGAGTTGGGCTGGAATTGTACTTTTGTTGTTCATATGTTACCTACTGATAGCTTGGTTCCCTGTAGATGGGTTGGAATTACCATGATCAAATGTATCAATTGGAATATGACATTATGAAAATGGGTTGGTGTTGTTTGTTTGTCAATACATGTATTTGTTTGATTTACTCTTTATTTTGCTCTAAACTTTAATTAACCTGGAATAAGAAAATCATCATCATCCAAGTAGTCAATCCAAACAATAAAAAGGGGTTATCTATGCTGCTCCAAACAATCATCATCTAATAGCCAATCAATCCTAACAATAACAAAGAATGTCATCTATGCTGCTCCATACAAACTTGTCATCCAAATAGACAAACTAAACAGTAAAAAACAAACTGGTGAAAGTTTTTTAAAACACCATCATCACCCAAACAGTCATGTATGCAACACCATCATCACCCAAGTAGAACATCAAGCCATTTTTGAGCTGCCTTTTCCTACTCCAGTCCTTCCTCTACCTCTGGGTGTTGATGTAGACCTCACTGCTTGTAACATCCCCCTACCACTTGTATTACTTGGTGAGGAAAATGGCTGTGAAGCCGGCAGCGATTGAGAAAAAGATTGTCTGACTCTCCTCTGGTCAATCAAAATTTCCAAGACATTAGTGATTAAATGCATATAATCTAGTTAGAAGTATAAAACATGGTGAAAACATTGTACCTTGTGTGCTGACATGGGTTGAGAAGATGGCTAAGAAACTAGCATAGGCTGTGATGCTGGCTGGGAAGCTGGAAAGGGCTGAGAAGCTGGCTAGGAAGGTGGCATGGGCTGTGATGCAGAACCAAAGAGTCTTGAATTTGGATGTACTGGTCCCTTGTAAGACCTGGTATTATGGCCTGTTTTCAAACATCTAGCACAAGTCATTTTTCTATTCCTTTTAGAAACTCTAGAAGAAATAGGTTGCTCATCCGTTTCCCTCCTCCTCAACTTCTTTGGCCTACCTGCAGGTCTTCTATACAATGGAGGAGCAACTAGTTCCATTCCACTTTGTACCCAATCATGCATGCCAGGTACAGTATGTATCATATAATTATATGCCCTCAAATACATCTCTTTGCTGTAGCATGCATGAATATAATCTTTAGGCTTTTCTTGATTCATATATATATACATGCTATGGCATGCTTACAAGGTATCCCAGTTAAAACCCACATTCTGCATAAACATGTTCTACTTTCAATGTTAACAACAAAAGTTTTGGCAAAACAGTCCACCTCAAACTCACCTCTGCCTGACCAATTGGGAAAATAGTGTCTGCTGTCATCCTTGTTCTTTTCCAACTTCTCCAATATCCCTGGACATACTGTCCCATCATATTTGGTCATTCATTTCAACATCACTTGCGTTCTGGTCATAAGCTTCCTCCTCACACACTCAAGCAAACCAACTATTGGTTTTTCACTTGCTTCAAGTATGTAACTGTTGAATGACTCGCAGAAGTTGTTTGTTATTGCATCACATTTGGCCCTGCAAGAAAAATGAGATCTGGCCCACCTGTTTGGATTAGCAGCTATTAGCCAATTATATGCAGCTTGGTCCATCTCTTTGATCCTCTACATATGACTATCAAATTCTCTGGATGATCCACATGATGCTGCAGCCCACATAACATCTTTTAACGCTGCAGCCCACATAACATCTTTTAACAATTTGCATTTAAAAAGTTTTTGGAAGTTATCATACATACACCTCATGCAGTGTCTGATTTCAGCAGTAGGAACTACTATCTTAAATGCTGCTTCAAGCCCTTTCTGTCTATCGGACATAAAAATCCAGCCCATGTCACCCCCATCTCCAATGTCATCAATTAGTGATTTCAAAAACCAAGTCCATGAGTCCAAATTTTCAGCCTCTACAACAGCCATTGCAATTGGGAACATATTATCATTCTCATCTCTACCTACTGCAGCCAGCACTTGTCCACCATAACTGCCTTTGAGGAAGCACCTGTCTAGACCAATTATGGGTCTACATCCACTCACGAGCCCTGACTTTTGTGCCTCATAATAGACGTACAATCTCTGGAAATTTGGACTTGTATCCAAGTGAGGTATTTGTGTCACCACAAATATCTTTGTGTTGGGATTATACTTCTGGACAGTGACACAATAGTCTCTCAAACTAGTGTACTGGATTATAATATCTCCAGAGATGTTATCTGATGCCTTCCTCTTGGCTCTATACAACTTATGCTTCGACAAATCTACCTTCAGTTCTCTTCTCAACTCCTTTTGCATTACAGGAATTGACCACTTCGGATTGTCACTCATCCTTTGTTGATATTCACTGGCTATATAGCTGGAAGTTACCAAGTGATTATGAAATCTCATACCACATTCACGTTTGGGCTTGAATGTCTTAATTTGAAATGTCTTCTCACCCTGCATGGGTGATGCATGAATCCTAAACCCACAATTATATTTACAGACAACCGTGATCCTCTTGTTCTCATTTTTCAGGTATTTAACGTCATAGCCCTGCCTTACAGTCCATTCAACAACTGCTTGTCTGAAAACTTGTGGACTTGAAAATGTCATACCCAACTTCAGTTGAAGATTCTCCATATCAGTTAGCTCATTACACTCAGGCCATTTATTCCTGTTGTTCTCATCAGATGAACTGCATAAAGAGTGAAAATCATCCCCATCATCATCATCTGTAATCCAATTCTCATCAACTGGTACCTGTTGCTTTGCTTTCTGCACTTCTTCCATACTTTCAACTTCATGAGATTGTTTTTCCTTCTCACAAGCTCCTCTGAAGATATCCTCATCTTCAGGCTTCTCAACATCCTCATGTAACTCCGGAGGCTCATCAGGATCAAATCCTTGTTCTTCACTTTCAACCTCACTGTCATCATTTAACTGATGTTGCTGGTTATGATCATCCTCAATATCAGGATGGTGATGAACATTAGAGTAATCATGATGACCACATTGTTGGTTTTGGTCATCATCAGTTTCATCCTCAACGTCAGCACCATAATCCTCTTCACAGTGTTTCCTGCTCGCTGATGTAACTTCTGCTGTAGGTAATTGCTTCAAGGGACCTTCGCTATCAATATTTTCAACAAAATCTTCCCCTTAGGTGGCACTACCATCAAAGGTTCATGTCCTTTCTCTATATAAATAGTCAACACTTCACTGTCCTTATAATGTTTTAATAGAGCAACTACATCCTTGTCTGATTCAATTTGCCTCAGACCACCATCAAAATCCAATCCTGGCACCTTAAAGTACATTGAACTGTTCGCTGGGTGCCCTAATTCTATCGCATAATCTCTGAACTCAAAAAATGATGCTTTATCGATATCAAAATCAGCTATTTCATCTACCACACCCCCAATGTATACACTATTTGGTGGGTCTGTAAAATAACCATCATGGTGGAATTGAATTGTAACTTCATCAAACAACATCTGCATGTAAACGACAATTATTTGAGGCAAGAAACTAAAATTAAACAAAGTGGATAAGGCCTCTCTCTCAATATATATAGCATAAGTTGTATTTAGGCTATTTCCATCCAAGCATATGGGTGTTACCATCATAATATCTGATAATGTTCAAATTGGGTATTACTGGGTTGGCTTCTTATGTTTCCATTTATTTTCCTTTCAAGTTTCTTGTCGGAGTTTGATTGGCTATCTTGAAATACAAGTAGATTTACCTGCTGAAAGACTTTAAAGAGGGGGCATTTTCAACTAAAATAGTACATGGGTGAAAGATCACTCTCTCTTTGACTAGTGCTTAGTAGTAGTTCCAGGGAAATAAAGCATCCAGACATCTTTACTTTTTGTATTCCTAAATTGATGTACATTTGAGGGGAATTACTGATTGCTAAACAAGCCATGGGTCTGATACTGCCTTCCTACTTGTCCTTTTGTTGCAGTATTTCCTTTGGTTCAAAATTCTTGTGGTTTCCTCTTGTTTTCTTACCATTGTGTTGGTTCGTTGGTGTATATTGATGGCGCATTTGATCTTTTTCATACTGGTCATGTGGAGGTATAGCTACAAACTTGTCTTTTAACTATTACTGGATCTTTTATCTCTTCATTTCTGTTACATAAATTTGTGACTGTATAGTTTATAGAGAATTGGATATTGTTTGTTAACTATTGAGTTGTCACTTAACATGTACATCACAATTATACTTTTCATCATCTTGTATGTAATCCTACTGTCACGGTTAAAAAAAAAAAAAAAAAAACCACACATACAAAACTACATCATGGGTATTGTTTTATTATTATTTTTTATCTTTAATATCATCCTACTGTTACTATTTAAAAAAAGTACATCATGGTTATGGTTGATGTTTATTATTATTTTTTTCTTTAATATAATCTTACTGTTCCTGTCAGTACTCAAAACCTTTATCTTAGGAATATTATATATATATATATATATATATGGCCGATCATCTTTGATCCATTGAATATGAGATACATCATGGTTATGGTTGATGTTTATTATCTTTTTATCTTTAATATAATCCTACCGTTACTATTAAAAGAAAAAAAAAATACATCATGGTTATGATTGATGTCAGTACTCAAAACCTATATCTTAGGAATGTTATATATATGGCCGATCATCTTTGATCCATTGGATCTGAGATTTGGTGGACCCACCCTATCCAAAGACCTTTCCATCCCCCACCCCGTCCTTATTGGTGGGTCCCGTTGGGCTATCAACCACAATGCCAATGGGTGATATGGCCAAGGAGATCTCTCCTATATGCTCGGATTGACAGTATGAAAAAAAATCCCTTAATTGGTCTTACATTATATTTTTAATAGCAGTAATAAACTTCTTATGAGTGATGATGAATGGATCCACTACAATTGAGACCTTATCCCATCTTGGAGGACAAAAACCATGCATGTGATGATCGATGGTCGATCAGATCTTAACGGTTCATTCATCAGGTCCCACACATAGTCGGCTGTAGGACGAGAATACAATGATTGGTGATCCTTGCTATTGAATTGCTGATACAAATGATCACTGAAATATGATACAAGAGAGAGAGAAGGCTTCTGTTTTAGTGACTGGAATTTCGACAATCAGATGTTTTGCACTAGGTGGGTTGAGGTTTTTTCATATCAACCTATCAACCATCTGCTGGAAACTAAAATTCCTTGACAACCATTATGTGTGACTGTGGTCCCCTCCATGTGTGACTGCCACCATTTTCTGTATACCAAAGTGGCCGACACAGTGCAGACAAATGGGGATTCTATTCCACCAAACATTAAAAAATAAATAAAATAATTCAAAAGTAAAAAATCAAAAGAAATAGTTTGCATCAAGAGGGGACCATTTTCGTACACATCACTATCAGACAACGAAAGAACCCTAAATCATCCCCATTCACTATATGAGATAAAGAAAATGATACTTTTCTAATTCAAACTTTACATAAATCATGGAAACCCATCAACAAGATCCTCCAAATACATGCATGTAGAGCTATGAAATTAAGATGTTCGTTCTAAACCCTAAACCCGAAATTACAGTCATCATTTGTAGACCACCATATGCATCACAATATACATGAAAGACAGAGTTAAGGGTATGAGATCATACCTCTAAAAGCGCTAATCGACATAGACTCTTGAGGGATATGATGATCGTCGCAGAGGAGGGGTGGTTTCTCCTTAGATCGCCAGCGAAGATGAACCCTAGCTGCAAGTGAAAGAGGGAAAAATGAACCAAAATCGCTAAAAGGCATCTTATATATGGAGGGGTAAATTCGCCATTTCCTGTTTTCCATCACGGCCGTCTATGTTTGCATGTTAGTTAAAACTACAGGTAGGTTTAGTACAAAATACCTAAGTACAGGGGGTGCTCTTAAAAAATACTAAAGTACGAGTAGGTAATCTACTTTTTTCCCTTTTATATACGAAACATGCAAGATTATGAAAAAAAATTTTTAAATCCAAAAACCAAACACTGAGTTTTTATATTTTCGAAAGTTCCCAACAAAATAAAACTGAAAAACACAAGGTTAAATTAAGATATCTTTGACAAACCTGTCCAAAATTCTCTGCAGTTTTTAAATCATAGGCTTGTGCCAAGAGAAATTTCACATTTGATCGGGTCAGGTGGATTGTGTTAGGGTTTGGCTTGGCCCAAGTTGCTCTGAAAACTTCAGTCATAGTCAGGTTTGTTGTTTACCCCCTTCACTGTGACAAAATGCTGAATCTAGGGCAGCTTTGCTTAAAATCTTCCCTCCCTCCTATTTCTTTGATTTTAAGTTCCCTCATCCTAAACCCTTGTTCCCCCACTCATCATCCCCAGCCCAAATGTTGCGTTTTCTTCACAGAAAACTAATCCAAATCAGAGTTCCAGCAAAGGATTCTAAAACCCTCGTCTTCTCTCCTCAAAACCACCAAACTCTCCTATCCATCTCAAATCTCTCACACTCCACTCTTCAACCATCTCTCACCCTCTCTTACCTTGAGAAATCACGTGGGTTGTCTCCAGAATCAGCTCGTTCTGCTTCCAAAAAGGTAACTCTCAAAACTACTGAAAAACCAGACTCTGTACGTTCATTACTCAAATCTCATGGCCTCTCCAAAACCCACATCTCAAAACTCTTCTCCAAGCGCCCAGAGCTACTCTCAGCTAATCCAGACAAGACCCTCAAACCCAAAATCCAGTTTTTCAATGACCTGGGCGTTTCAGGAGCTGCCCTTGCAGTGCTCCTCATCTCAGAGCCCACCCTACTATTCACGAGCCTGAAGAATCGCATCATCCCATCCGTTGATTTCCTCAAAACCATCGTCTAGACTAATGAGAATGTGTCGTTATCGATCAAACGCTCGCCCCGCATTTTACATTGCAATATCCAAACCAAAATGAATCCCAATTTGTCTATCTTGAAAGATCATGGGGTACCCGAATCCAATATCGTGAAATTAATCACGACCCACCCGAGAGCGCTGGTGCTCATTCCTGAACGGTTTAGGGAGACTGTGGAGATAGTGAAAGAAGTTGGATTCAATCCAGTGACCCCGAATTTCATTCTAGCAGTGCGCGTGGTGGCAGGTCTCATTAAACTGAATTGGGAGAGGAAAATTGAACTTTATAAGAGCTTGGGTTGGTCTGGGGATGAAATTCTATCTGCGTTTCAGGTGCAGCCTATGTGTATGAGCTCCTTAGAGAAGGAAATTAAGAGGGTGGTAAGTTTCTTTGTGGATGAACTTGGTTGGAAGCCGTCGGCTATATCAAAGTATCCGGATATTCTCTTGCTTAGTATTGATAAGAGGATTGTTCCAAGATGTTCAGTTGTGCGGCTTCTGATGTCGGAGGGTCTAGTTAAGAAGGATTTGAGTATCCTTAGTGTGTTGAAATCAAATGAAAACAGCTTTTATGAAAAATTTGTGAGCAAGTTTCAGAAGAGGGTTCCTGAAGTGCTCAAGGCATATGAAGGCAAGATGGAATTTTGGTGGGAAAAAGAAGGCCAGAGCTACAATTCATAGAATTTTCACTGCACATTGCTGGAAGGCATACACTATTCTTGAGGGATATGTCACCATCGTAGTTTATTGATTTACGACTTGTTCAGCTACAATTTACAGCTGATTCTCTCTGTGCTCTATCTGACTTGCCATTTCTTGGAAATTCTGGCAGAAGCAGGTAATTTCATTTTTTTTTCTTCTGTGAGCTTGTTATGAAACTTCTTTGGGTCTGTTTGGATTGGCATATCTTTACTGCAAGTAACTCGAGTTATGTATGAATAAGCCTTTTTGGGCTAAGGTTACTAACCTTAGTTATATGTACAACTAGGTTCTTCAGTTCTTTGCAACAACCAATTACAGGTGATTAGAGTTAAAACAGGTTGTCTGAGTGCAGAGTAACTGCATTTCAAGGATGGAAATGGGCTTTTACTTTGTTTAAGCTTGCAACAAAGGAATACATATGTTGTAAGCTTATCTTTAAAAAAAATTTCTTTGGTTCTTTTTTTTAAATCATTACAATTATGCAACAACAACGAAGATCTCTTCATACATGTACAGGGTGGAAAAGGGTTGTCCGCTGAATGTTTCTGAGCTTGGAGAATCTCCTTGCTAACGGTTGATCATTTAGGTTCATCCCCTGGCAGGCTAAGTTTTGGATATTAAACTATTAAGAACATTTGCTGCAACATATTTAAGAGAAAAAGGCAGGATCAATGAATGTGCATTGAATATCAATAGAGTAAGAACATTTACTGGAGAGGATTTTAGTGAAAACGCCAAGATTAACCGAAGAAGTGTATTCCATAAATGAACCATAGTTGCATTTGGTTCTTTAGGCATTGGTTGATGCTTTTATAGTTGTTGAATTGTGTAGCTGGGTCAATAATTTCTTTCTAATTTTCTCATTTTCGGGTGGTTATGTAGTTGAAGAAAGGGTTCAGCTCTTCCCCAAAGACCTACCTGTGCTGTCTTCCCAAAGTCTGACTCCCTGCCCCTACTAGCGCACCTGTCTACAGTAGGAGGCCCAGGCCCTCCTAGAGATGTAGTATCTAGGCAGCTTATGGGTCGTTTGCTATTGTGAGGCCCCTTCCATTTAACTAATTAATTTAGCACGTGCTAAATAAAGTTACAGTTACAGAAGTAGCTGTTATCTTATTTCTAGAAAAGTTTTTATCACGAGTTATTGTTGTCTCAAGAGTGCTTGTGCAGTAGACATCTTATCATGATTTTCACAAGTCCAATAAAAGAAGTATGCAACTTACATTAGCTAAGAATCAGGAGTGGTAAAGAGTGTAACATTGTGTGAAGGGATTATCCTTGTTGGATTAGTTTAGTTTAGTATATAAATGGTTGTACTCTTTTACTTTGAACTGCTCAATATAGATACTTGTTTTTCTCCCTATTTGAATGTTGAATTTGTCTTTTGATGTGAAGCCTGGACTTGTGACTGCTTATTATTTAGTAACTTCACTTTACTAATGAAGCGAGGTGAATAGTCAATTTGAGAGATGAGAAAAGAGGAGTGGTCAAATCAAAAAGTGCTAAATGACAAAAAAAAGAATGTTATGGCCTTTTGTTATTGAGTGACATGATAATGTAGCTTTTTGACCTTTTTTTGTAAAAGAAAAGAGCTTTTTGTAATTTAGTGGTATGAAAAAGTAATGTTTTGACTTTTTTTAATAAAAAGAAGAGGTGTTTTTTAAATTTTGGTATTTTTTTAGTTGGCCCCTTTTCTTTTCTTCTCTCTTGAATTGACTCCTTCACCTCATTTCACGAGTAAAGTTACCAAGGAGCTTTGTCTCAGAGTAGCCATTGGCTATTACATCCCCTTGTTGCATGATTTCACCATGTGCCTACTTTATTTGGCCTCCAACCCCTATTTTGCTTCCCATATGTTGCATCAATCACTTGTCTCCCCTCCCCATGCCTCCGGTCCCGTTTTGACAATGATTTCCGATTCCTTTGCCTCCTACTCCTAATACCTAGCTTGCCTTCTCCATTGGCATGGATAGTCTCCCAATTCATAAAGTGAACACTCTTCTTATTGTCTTTCCCATCCCATAGGAAGTTATTTTGAATCTTCTTGAGCTACTTAGCCACTCTGGGAATTCTAAAGATTGGTTGATTGTTAAGGTTGATTTGTTAAGGGTAATCGAGCAGTCAAAAGAGAGGTACAAAATCTTATTGTGAAATATGAAATTATGGATAGTATAGTCTTATCCATATCCATGTCCGCGTCCTGGATACCAAAAAGTGTAGAGTTGTATCTGCATACATTTGTCATCTAGGCATGAAGATTATGAGTCCTGATCCATAATGCACATACATGGAACAGGATATGGCAAGGGCACGCCATGGGCATTGCAGGGACATGGATTTCATACATAAAAATGAACTATTAGATATGATTGGGATTCATATTCCATTTTGAAGTATCCAGCTACCAAAATTCCTACTGTTGTCCCGAACTTATCATCTGGTCCTAAGTCACATTAGGATTTTGAAACAGAAGTTCATTTAAAGGGTCATACCAACTGTTTTGACTTATGAGGGTCATGATGGTCACATTGCTTCCAACTTAATATAGCAGCTCTGGCTCACACTGTGGTGCGTTCTCTCAAACCCATCTGCATTGTGGTCTAGACTACTGTCTCGATGATACCTCAAACACTGTACCTTTTCAGAATACCGAATGAGAAGCTCAAGACTTCAGAATCTGGAAAGCAAGGATCCAACACAAGCATCTCATTTTGGATGATCAAAGCTGGGTCATATGGGATGGACATCAAGTTGATATATTCAACAATATATGGGTGCTGGGATTACAATCTCTATCTCAGATTCCAACAAAAATCCCTTCTTCCATTTCCCAGATTGTATCAAAAGTTTCAGATCTTATAATCCGTAATGGAAATAGGCTTCAATGGAATAGGATCTTGATTGAGAGGTTATGGGACGAGGACATTGCTTCTAAAATTTAAGTCAATCCCATTAGGAGGTAGGGATGTAAGATGTTGGGGATCTTAGCCAGCAAGAAAATGTTCACTAAACGCGTTATTCGAATCTCTTCAACCCATTGATGTTGGACCTCATTGGCCATGGAGAAAAATATGGAAGTTAAACCTTCAACCCACATTGGACTTAATTTTGACGGATCTTTTAACCCAATAACAAAGAATGCAGGTATTGGTGGTATCGCTTGTAGTGCAGACAGCTGGATCTCTCCATTGAGGCTGAACTCAAAGGTTTAATAGTTGAAGTTGAATTCTGCAAACAGATGAATGCCTCACATGTTCAGATCGAGGGAGACTGCTGAACAACCATAAAATTGTTCCTTTACATAATTTGGATTTTCGTCTAGCAAAGACCAAGATAACTGAGAACACAAACGGATGGCAAATATTGGTTGCTAAGGAATGAGATATCAACTGCAGAGCTCTTTAGATATTCCATGGAATGGTTCTGGAGCAGTTTGAATTGTAAAGGTCAGATTGCAACTTAGCCTCCCAGGAACTGTAGCTCTGATAATCGTACTACTTTCCATTTCTGAATATGCAAGCATTTTATTAAAAAGGAGTCTGTTGGCAAGCAGGCGGCAACACTGTCTACCAGATTTTTAGATCTAATTGATCTCAGTTACAGACTGCAAAGTTCTTGGCAAAGTGTAGAATCAACAGGGAACATTCTTCATTTGTAAATGGCTAAAAACTGCAGAAAGAAAATTACATGTGAACTGGTTGTTAGGCAATTAGAGTATATTTTATTTGTTTCTCAAAATCTTAAACTCTATTTGGTATTTTACAATCTGAATTCTGTTCCCCACCACCACACCACCCCCCCCCCAACCCCCCCCCCCCACAAAAAAAAAAAAAATAGAGCGAGAACCGCAATGTAATTATCTTCTACAGTACTTCAGTTACAATATAGTGATGCATAGTAGTGGCTAAAGTAACAGGTTTGGGAGGCGGCCTCTGGACCATCAAGAACATAAATTAAACTGGGCAATGAAGTAGCAGACAGCTATCTTTTCAGCAGGTTGTAGGCTGGTAAATCCTTTGTGTTGGAGACTTTTTCCAGAGCAAGCTGATGCTCCAACTGTGATCTTGTAGACTTGAGAACATCCACTCTGCATCCATCATCTGAAATGCTACACAAAATAGGTTATCAAATGCCATTTCATCTTCTCCAAGCAGTTCCAGATAGCGAGTTCCTGCCACAGAAGTCGGCCTGCCTGCAAGAAGTGATTAGATGCAACTTCATTTTTCATTTTGTCATTCACAGCAGTCGAAAATTTGTATTTGATGTATTAAAAACAGAAAATAAAAGTTGGTAGTCCTCAAGACACCTACTGGCAGATTGTGATTGGACCTAACCTGAAGTTAATGGTATCTCACAGTGAATTGTGTGGTCCCCAACATAGTTTTTAAAATCAGAATCATATCGCAAATTGTTCATAAACATAAATTGAATCGAATTGAACCGCGAATTGTAAGATTTTTATTTTTCTAATAAAAATAAAAAATAATTAGAAACTAAAAGGGAAAAAGTAATTATTCATAACCATCCATTTTTCCATTTATAGCAGTATAAATACAATAACAAGTAAATCTATCATACAATCATATCAAGAACATCATGACATATATATATGAGAGATGCTCCTATAAGAGATATCTCTCACCTTAAATGAGAGATTGGGTGGGGGGCCTCACATCCATATCCAATGCCAACAGCTTAAATGTGAGGTTCCCACCCCAATCTCTTACATAAGATGAGAGATATCTCTCATAGGAACATCTCCCTATATATATATATATATATATATATATGAAACAAATGATTTGTAAATAGTTAAATAAGTTTAAAGTATCAATATATATATTTTATTATCTTTAAATAAAAATAAAAAAATAAAAATCTAAACCGTCAATCTTACACGGTAAGATATCTCTTGAAGTTAAGAAAGTGTTTATAAAGAAAAAAACTAAAATAGATTAAAAGAAGAAGAAGAAAATATAGACAAGCACCAAACGTATAGTCGAATGCTTTAATTAAATGCACATTCTTTATTCATCTTTAAAACCTTATCAAAGTCATAAGAAATTCTTAGGAGATTTCATTAACTACTAAATAATCTTTTAAAAATAAAAGAGTTAAAAGAAAGAAAGAATAAAGAAAGAAAAAAAGTAAAAGATTATTAATATTAACTTATTGGTTATAGCTATTCTCGCTTAACCGCATCGCTTGAATCGCAAAATTCGATGAAACAAGTATCGAATCGTAGGATTCACACATGAATCCTAAGATTCATCTGTAAATGGAATTCATCGCATAGATACAAATCGTTTTCCTTGAGATTTGGGATACGAATCGGAATTCGGAATATGAATCATATGATTCTGATAACTATGGTCTCCAACTACACTGGACAATGTGGCCACAATCCACACATTGATCAGACAAGCCTGACCATGAATGAGAGCTACCCCAAAAAAACCTGCCAATGGATAGCACGGTCCTGAAGGACTACCTCTTGCAAGATAAAAAGATAAGGTTCTCCAACGATATAAATCCACCACCCCTGAAAACAAAGAGAAAAGAATTATTCAAGCAAGATTAGCTCAGAGTGGGAATGGAATTCAGTATCATGCCTTCTCCACTTCAAATTTATGAATAGCTAGCATTGACCGTGACAGTCAGCCTGGGATGAAAAGGTTGGACAATCTCACAAAAGGTTTTCTCTGTTTCTCAAATGCAAAGCAGAATGGGAATGAGAAAAGCTAAGGTTCAGTTTGGCAACTCTATTCAGAGGCTCTATTTAACTTAAAACTTTTTGAAATCACATATAGCTCGTTTGGGAATTTTTTTAGGAGCACCATTTCAATCCACATTAAGGGGATACAGCTCTGTTTCAAAAATGATCAGAAAATGGGTCAATTGGAATAAATGCATTTGTCTGAAGCGGAAAGACAGCCCATTAACATTTTTGGACAAGTTTGCCATCATAGTTTTTTTATAATGACAAGTTTACCCATGCATATGGGTCCTTTACTCAACTTCGATTGTGTTTCGTAGAGAAGGAAGAACTCTCCTCTTCTGGTGAACAAGGAAAAAAGAAGCCCTCATCTCTTCCTTGGATCTTCTTCCCCACACAATAGAAGAAAGGATTCAAAGGTTTTTGAAAAGCTCTTGAGATTTCCTCATCTTCAAATACTTGTCTCTCTTTCCAGGTATGAATTCAAACATTTTTAACAAGCTTCCCTCATCTAGGGTTTTGATTCCGAATTAGAAATGAAATTATTTTGTTTATGGAGATGCCTTGAATTGATGCTGCTTGTTCTTTGTGCATTTTGGTTTGCTCATGAGCTCTTTAAATGTGTGTCCCAATGTGTTTTAAAAACTAATGTGAATCATATATTGCAAAAACTTCAGATATTTTTCTTTCTTTCCCTTTCTCCACTAAAAGATAGTAGTAAATTGATTTGCTGGGTGGGTCCTAAGGTTGGTTTATGGGTCCATGAATGAAGCTTCTTCAAGGTTTTGTTTTGGGAAAATCATCATCCTTGGAGGGGCCAGCATTTGGACGGTCCGGATGATCAAATGAGGCCCTGCATTGGATAGAGGAACATTCATAGCAGAGTAAACAATATAATTGCAAAGGGGTTGTTTGGATATTAGGAAATCAATCATCTCTATTTTCACTTTGATTTCATTTCTGGGATAAAATGAGAATTGATGCAGATTTCATATTTTCATTTTCTAGGATGGCTTGTTTCTATGGTAAAACATTTTCATTTGAAAGTGTTTCTCCTTCTTATGTAGACTGAATGGTTATTTGATTTTTAATCTGATTTCTACAAGATTGTGGAGAATGATTTTATCTCAAAATTTCATAAACTATGGAAAATGTCCACATGGAGTGATTGAAAATCATTCTTTCTTGGAAACCATTTTCATTTTCTATGGAAAATGCTTTGTACAAATGAGAGGAACATGTAATTTGGATTACCAAATGCAGGTAATTCAAGTCTTATGTAAGTAAAGATTTATGTAATTTGATGCCAATTGAATTAAAAGTATGCATATAGGGGCACAAAAAGGAGTTTCCTGTGCATGAACACATCCCCTTGCTCATGGCCTGAGTTAAATTCTAAACCATGGATAGTACTGTGGTTGGAGCAGGACCCAAGATCAATTTTTCGTTGTACTGGGGTGATCTGATGAATATGCATGTACTATGTTTAGTAGCTCCAAGGAAAGAGAGTCAAGAAATGCTTTTGAAGATGGTTTGGACTTTTGGAGTCATAAATAAAAATCCGCGACCAGCCTCAAAACAAAGCATGAAAGTGTTCTTAGGAGAAGGGGATGCCCTTAGCTTGAAGACTTGAATGAAGCAGTGAGATAATATGTGAAGTTAAAGACAACTATCCAAACAAAAAAAAAAAAAAAAATGGAATTGTGAAGTTACAGAGAGTCAGAGATGAGAGATGATGATTTTAAATAAAGGTGAGTATAAAAGTAGAACTTGCAGGGAGATTATAGATTAAATGGGATGGAGCATTAACGATGCTGAGATTTGGGATTATCAGTAAGGTAGGCTTGAGCATAGGAGAATCTAAAACTGTAATAGGTTTGGCTTGAATGTACTACTCAATTACTTGGAAATTCTAGCTAAGAATGCCAATTTTGACAGCCCTAAATGGTAATCATATTATTGTGTGTTTTATCTTTTTCTACTAGAGACTCAAACTTATGCACCCTAGTAGAGCACACTACTTGATTTTCCAGGCCAGAGTTGAGCTACAGCCAGGGACCATTTTTCTGTGAGTAATTGTTGGATAATAAGGCCTGGATGAGCTTTTGAGATTTTTTTTTTCATTTTCAGTAGCTTTTTCTAATACTTATCTAATGCATATATAAGCCATAATTTTTTAGCATTCTTGATGTGTTGATAATTTTCCTTTTTATTATTTTATTTTTCATGGTGTTCTCCTCTCAATGGCCTAGGAAAAACTGTTGTGATCAACATATTAGCTAGATTTCTAAATGCCAAGGGAACAACTATACTTGTATTTTTTTTAGGATATAGCTAGTTACTTACATTTGTTAGCATAGGCTCTACTTTACTATTTTGAGGTCTCCATCTGAATGTTTGACTAGCGTCAAGTATTTGTGAAATCACATGACTAATAAACATAAATTTTTTTAGGGACGTTTAGATGGGCGAAAGAATGGCTCCATCTCATAAGGGTAAGGAAAAGGCTGAGACAAGTAGGGCTGTTTGGTCAGAAAATATGAAGAAGATTTTCTTGGATCTATGCATTGAAGAAGTATTGCAAGGTGGAAGACCAGGGTCAAATTTTAAAGCACAATCATGGACAAAGATTATCGAGGGTTTTAAAGTGAAAACCGGGCTATTGTATGGACAAAAGCAATTAAAGAATCAATGGGATCTAATGAGAAAACAGTACAATGCTTGGACAATCTTATGTGGGCAAATTGGTGTAGGATATAATGAAGCAACTTAGACAATTACAATGGAACCTGAGAGATGGGACGAATATCTAAAGGTAATATATTTTTACATTTTCTAGAATTTATAGTATGTAAAATCCTCTTTTATATTAATTAATTAAATTCATATCATTTGATGTAGGGACACCCTGATGCAAAGATATTTAGGACTAAGTCTTTGTCATTTCCCAATGAAATGACAACTCTCTTTGGTGGAACCCAAGCTAGGGGAGAAGATGCTTGGACACCGTCTTCAGGTTCTATTCCAGAAGACTTGAGTATGCAAATGGCCTCTCTTTTACCTGATACAGGCAATACTCAGAATGCTGTTGAACAAGAGCCTTATGTGGATGTTGAAATGGAAGTGCTAATGCTAATGTCAAATGTGAGAAGAAAACGACCTGGTCCTTCACGAAGCAAGAAGAATGCTAAGATCAGTAAGTTTGATGACAGTCTTGAACGTATAGTCATTATACTTGAAGGAGAGAAGAATGAAGAAGAACGGAAAGAGAAAGAGAGGAAAGATGAAGAAAGGAAGGAAGAAGAGAGAAAAGAGAAAGAAAGGAAAGAAGAAGAGATGAAAGAAAAAGATAAAGAGAGGAAAGTGGAAGAGATGAAGCAAGGTCCTACAATGCAGGAATGTATTGCTACTTTAAAACTGATACCAAATATCAAAGAGACCTCAGAGTTGTATTTTTTTGGAACAAGGGCATTTAAGGATAAGGACAATAGAAATATTTTCATGTCGTTTGAGAGTGATGATGCTCGCATCTATTGGCTGAATATGATACTGAAACATGGGCCTTGATAAGTTTTTTTTTTTTTTTTTGTTTTAATATAGTGGGATTTTTGGAGGAGTATGGAATCACATTTGGATGTAAGAACTTAAGACTCATCGCTTTTGAATACATTGAATGTAAGAACTTATGACTCGTCACTTTTGAATATACCGAATGTAAGAACTTATGACTTGTCACTTTTGAATACATATAGAATGTAAAGACTTATGACTCTTGACTTTTGGAGCAGTATCTTTTTTTAGGAGTATAGAATCAATGTAAGAACCCCACCAATTATTCTGATGTGGGATGTAATGAATATATGAACTTGGCTTTCTTTCTTATTGTGAGATATCAAATGGAGGCAAGAAGTTTATGTTTTCTCTTTAATTATGGGATGAATTGAATGAATGAACTTGTGAATTTTTTTTTTTTTTTTATTGTGGGATGGAATTATGAAATTTGGTTCTTCTTTTTTTTCTTTATTGTGGGATGGAGTGAATGCAGGAAACTATGACGCCAAGGAGGCGAAGATTGATAGCATTTCTCACTTTTTTACTTCTAAAAAAGCGAGGGATGTACATATCTAAGGAGCCATGTAGGACCTCAATTCTATCAGGTCATGTTTTTGTTCAAAGCATTTTGGAGGGTAATAGAACAATATGTTTGGAGTTATTGCGTATGGAGAAACATGTCTTCTTACGATTGTGTATGGTATTACGCCAAAAGAGTCTACTTGAAGACAGCCGATATGTTTCATTTGAGGAGCAAGTGGCTATATTTTTATTGACAATTGGGCAAAATCATAGGAATAGGATCTTGCAAGATAGATTTCAACACTTAGGTGAAACTATCCATCGTCACTTTCATGCAGTTTTAGTAGCAATGATTCACCTCTCGATGGACATTATAAAGCCCCCTTCATACGACCAAGCACGAAAGGAGATATTGCATAACCTTCGATTTCATCCATATTTCAAGGCATAATCTCACACTTAATAATTTTTGCAAGTATTTTCCAGCTTTGAAATTAACTTTACTTTTTTAATTATTTTGTCTCTTTCCGAAGGATTGTATTGGGGCAATAGATGGTACACTTGTAAATGCTGTGATTCCCGTTGAGAACCAGGTGCCTTATAGGGGAAGAAAAGGAGAATGCCAACAAAATGTTTTAGCGGCTTGCTCATTTGATATGCAATTTACTTTCGTTATTGCTGGGTGAGAAGGCACTGCACATGATTTACTCATCTTATTGGATACTATTTATAAACCACAAATGAAGTTCCCACATGCCCCTCCAGGTATCTATGATTAGTAAATTATGAATCAAATCTCATTTTCTATCATGATATTAAGTTTTTCTATTTTCAGGTAAATATTACGTTGTTGACGCTGGGTTTACGAATATGCGTGGTTTTCTTGCTCCATACCATAATGTTCGGTATTGGTTATCGGATTTTCGGGGTGGTGGTCATCCTCATGATAGGAAGGAGCAGTTCAATTATGTCCATTCATTATTAAGAAATGTAATAGAGCGTTCTTTTGGAGTATTGAAGGCTCGTTTTCCGATTTTGAAAAGGATGCCTCCCTACCCATTCCCTGTACAAAGGAGTATAGTAGTTGCTGCAATGACTGTGCACAACTTTATCAGAAAAAAAGCTATTGCAGACGCACTCTTTCAACAGTATGAGAATGAAAATATATCTTTAGAGGCGAGTAACAATGATGACAATGGCATCTCTGACACCGATACAGCAGTAGATATTGTAGAACAGATGGAGATGTCGGAAGTTAGAGATGCAATAGCAGATGCCCTCTTTCAATCATGATGTTACGTGTTTTTATTCTTATTTTCTTATGTTCTTTTTCTTTTTTTGGTAAAGTAACAAATATTGTGCTTGGTAGTTTGGATTTTAATTAGGCTCTTTGGAGAGTTATCAGTAGTTACAATGAACATTCAGCAAAAGTTTCCAATCCAGTGGTCTAATATAATATAGGAGAATTTTTTGCATTTTCCTGGCTTTTTGTATAGTTGTTTCTTGATTTGAATATAGTTTGGCAGTATCTCAGCATGGAAGCTAACAGGATCTCAATATAGTTTGGCTTTATGAATTTTTTTTCTTTTTTCCTTTTGTCTTGTTATTGCCTTTCTATCATCCTACTACAGTTGTATTGTGGAATAATGTAGGAGCTACGTTCCACAAGAGGAGTGCTTGCAGGAGAAAGGGCAAGAGCTTTCCAGCTCCAAGTATAAATAGATATTTATGAGAGTTCCTCCAGCTGGTTTATTCTGTATTTTGCTTAGAATGATACTTACAAAAGCCTGTTGGAGTGTGTACAAGCTCATGGACTGTCATTCTATGCACTCAAGATATCGGTGATTTTAATATTATTCTCTCAACAATCAACATCTGGTCATGGTGCTTACATTATATGCATGCCAAGTTGCAGGTGGAAGTGTGTCACCTCAAACAGAGATTGCAGTCTGTGGAAAGCAGAGCACCAACACCCAGGAAACCATTTCAGGCCTAGTCCTGGACATGACTGCTTGATTTCAGGATAAGCTGTTGACAATGCCTTCTTTTTGTTTGTATTGGCCAAGGCCAAGCACAGGGCTACTACGCATAGGATCTTGATGTGCCAGTTAGGCACCCTGATGTAGGGACACCCAGATGCTAGTGAATTGGTTTCTCATATCAGAATGGAATATACCACTAAGCTTGACCAGGTCCGAGTTTGTTGCTGTGTTGATATGACCTTTCTGTTAATGCTCTGTGCCAAGCTTCCTTTTGCTGCAGCCCAGATTGGTCAAGCTTTTAGAAATGAGGTTTCTCCTCCTGCTCCACCATTTGTTCTTCATGTGAAATCATTTGAATGTCTGATATATTTGATCAATTGTTATGTTTCATTGTTTCTCATGCTGAATGCATTGATGTAGCCATGGGTTTTCTATATCTTTCCTCATCACACACATTCAGGACGCCCTATCTGTTCCTATTGGTGCAGCAGCTGATTTTGATGAGGTATGTTCATATTTAAGCTTTAGATGATTCAGATCTGGGCTGGATCAAGGTTGACCTGGATCCCACATGATCAAGCAAAATATGTGAGAATTGACAGGGACTTGGATCTGACTATTACCCCCAGACAGGGGTCCGAACCTGGGTGCAAGTTGGACCAGGACTGTTGAGTCATTGGGTTGACCAGATCCAACTTCATCCATTGAATAGTAGAAAATTAAATAGTTTTTATCAGGGTCTGCAAGGAAATTTGATTATAAATTGGAACCATATGCATTTTGAATTTTCCTTTTTTTATTTTTTATTTTTTAAAATCATTCTAGGATGAGCTGGAAGCAAAACTAGAAGAATTGGAGGGTGCTGAGTTGGAGGCAGAAATGGCACTTTAATCAGGTCTTCTATTTGCCTTCTGTACTGCTATCTTGTATTTAGAAATATCCCAAGTTCCAAGCAAAGGACATGTTACGGGTTAGCGGGAGATAAGATCCCATGGTGTTATTTTTAGAAGTAAAACTACTTGTATGATTATGCTATATTTTGTGCAGGTCTTCAGTTACTGGACAAGAAGAGATTATATGAACATTGCTGTACTTGTATAATGAGATTGTTCCTTGTGCAGCCTCCTTGTGTTTAAGTATTAGCTTTATTAATTACCCAATGGTGAGATATGGAAATCTGATGCATCTCATGAGTACTGTTTTCTTGTATATTTTTAAGGAATGATGTGATGGACTTGAATATGAAACCATGTTTGTGTTCAATCATCTCATTGTTTGTCCTGTTTGTCATTCTTTCAGAATGATGCTCCTAACAATAAAAGGGAAAGAGTACCCTAGATGGGGTTGTGTTTGGCTAAATGTGAATTGAAGATTATACTTGATTTGCTATGTTTGATTATCTGTTCTTGTGAATTGGGGTTATTTCTTGTCTTAAGTTTTTGTTTGTATTGATTTAGGAAAAAGGTGGAGGAACAGTTTTCAAATTTGGGCATGTTCTCATGCCAAGCAATTGTATAAGTTTGGACAATGGAAACTCCTTATTAACTGGGGTCCAACCAAAGGAGTTGTATGCATCAGGAGACAAGGTACTTGTTTTTGTATCTATATATATATATATATATTTTTTTTGACCCCTTTCCCATATTTGAGGTTGGAACTTGATTGCGGAGTAATTCAGCTCAATCTCACTTTTACATTTGCTACTGGATAAGCAGGCTAGAAAACCTTACACAATTACAAAGCAAAGAGAAAGATGGACGGAGGAAGAGCACAAGAAGTTTTTGGAGGCTTTAAAATTGCATGGCTGTGCCTTGCGGCGCATAGAAGGTACTCCTGGTTTAAACTCTAATTAACTATCAAAAGCTATTGGTAAAATCATATTGTTTGCATCGATCGGAAAAAAAAAACCATATAGTTTGCTACTTTCTGTTTTAATGCCTATGGAAAACAACTCAATCTGATGGACAAAAATCATGAATGAATTAGAGGTTTCAATGAAAGTACATTGCACAAGGTTTAAACTGCAACTGTGGGGCTCCCCACCCACCTAGACCCCAAAAATAAGAAGGGAAAAAGAAAAAGAAAAAAAAAGAAGAAGATGAAGTTCTCCACCATCTTGTCAAGGTGGTGATTCTTTTTCAAATCTGCACCTATCTGAATTTTAATGAGCAAATAATCCTACAACTTGCCAAATAATCTATTCCAGCTCTCTCCAAATTTGCCCAGTACTTTTAATTGGAGTTTCAGAATATGAAATGGAAATTAATTTTTAAACCATTTGAGATGTGCACCTACAGTTTTCTGCCTTGCTTATGGTCCAATTTCCATGGGCTTATTTCGCTTTTCAGTCTTGTGGTTCCCTTCTTGCGCTTCGGTGAAGTCATCTCCGGCAGCAATCATTTTCCGTTAACCTCTGATGCATTAAGGAAAGTGGTGACCGGCCAAGCTTCACGAGAGGTTCTATTCAGCATCTTGCATGCAGTATGGACTTTCTATAGCCTTCTCAAATTCTGATACTGAAAATGGAGCTTATCAACCTTTTAAAGAAAAAATCTCATGCAACCATTGTTCTTGCAGTTGCTCGGATGGCTCATTGCTGCACCCTTCATTCTGGGCATTCTAGTCTAGGGGGAGTTTTTCAAGAAAAGACTTGACACTAAAAGGAGAACCTAAAGTGTGAACTCTGCTGCAAGGAGGATTTAAAGTTTCACTTCAAATTTGTTGAAATGACTCTACACACTAGTATGATACTCGTTGAGGTGATGCCTGATAAATACAAATCATGTAGCTGAGCTTTAGAGGAGCTCTAGGGAAACTGTGGAGGTTTCAGAATCTCATGGTAGGGTTCCTTCTTTCTGATATATACAGATCATGGAGCTGAGCTTTAGAGGTGATGCCTGATATATACAAATCATGGTGCAGTTCCAGAATCTCAAAGACCAATGTAGCGGTTGATCAAGTGCTTCATTCTTGTTTCAGCTTAATGTGGGGTTATTTTTGTAGCCTGTGAGTGATTTGTATATGGACATGACCCTCTTTTTCATTTTTAAAAAAACTTGTTCTATAGTGCCTCCTTTTTGCTTAATTATGCAAGTTTCCTTTGAGGTTTAGCAATTTGTTGTTTTTGTTAAAATTACATTAACCAAGGTTTAAATGCTGGTCTCATGCCTCTATCCATCCCCATTGGATCATTGGATGCAAGAATGCTTGGGCAAAAGCTCTTTGAGAGTCTGTTTAAATTAATAATATGTATAGTGTTTCCAATTTTGGCAGTGAGAATGCATGGTCTTTATTCACATAAAAATCAGTATGCAGCCTTGAGTGGTTTTGTGCACATGGTTCTTGTTGTGCCTTACTGTTTGACACATTCTCATAGATCTTTTGGGATAGATTTAAAAGAGAAGACTGAAAGAAAATAATGCCAGACAGTAAACTTCATTAGTTGGAGGCTCAAGAAACTGATGTGTCCAAGAATTTTAGATTTTTTTTTTATTAAAAGAAGCTGATAGAGTTTGGATAATCTGATTGAGGATTTGAAAATATGGACAAAAACAAAGGCATAAAAATGGGAAATGCCAGAAGTTAGATTGGAGGCATCTCTAAATGTTTGTTTCCACGTTTCAAACATGCCATGTGTTTGGACGGATGTAGGGCCCTAAATGTGTCAATTTGGACGGATCTAAGGCGTTTCAAGATCCATTGTGCCATCAAAGGCATGGTTCCAAATCTTGTGTTTGACTTGCCTGAGTCTCAAATTGTTAAGTTACTATTGTGTTGGAGTTGAATGAAACTCACTGAGAGATAAAAAATAATTTATAATGGATGTCAAGTTGAATTTCTATTATAAATTACTTTTTTTTTAAAGACAAAAAATACCCCTATAATAAGCTCTTATTTGAAAGTTTACCAAATATATTTTTTCAAATAGATCCATTTAAATTAGATATATTGCATGTGTTACCAGACGGCCTATTTGAAAAGAGTATATCTCACAGATCTTTTTCTCACAGATCTATTTGAGCCAGATCTATTTCAAACATATAAGATTTGCCAAACAGGGCTAAACTGATTGAAATTAGATACATCCAAAACACTCCAGTTATCCTTTAGAAAATACTTGCATTTATCCGTACATACGTAAAATCTGTTGACGGATCAGGACCTTGCCAACCCATTTCCTTCCAGAGTTCTGATTTAAGTGATGGAAGTTTCCTATTGGGATAAGCCAACTTTCAAAGCTGTCTGAGGGAATCCTGCAGCATAATATTATTGTAATTTTATTTCCACAACACAATAAAAAATGTAGCTGAAATTATTATAGAAAATGATGCAAAAGTGGAGGTTGTTCCATCATACATATTTTTATACATCAACTAGTAAACTTCGGTTTATGAGCATAATTCTAATGTAATATAAGGATTGAGGAGTATCGCGCAGCCAAGTAGCAAGCAACAAATCTGTGAAGAGGGCTTACTTGATGATCCAAAAGAGTACCATCAAATGGAATCTCCAACCGCTGCTGCAGATTCCTCAATCTTTCTTGCCATGGTGGGGGTGGGGTGGGGTGGGGGGTTTAAAAAAACATAAGCATCAGAGGTGAATCACTCTGTATAGAAAGTCAGCAAAAAAAAAAAAAAAAGTGACAATGTTATTTCAAAATAAACAATAATCACATAAATTGTAGTTGTCAAATGCCACAACATTCCATCTGGCAGAAGTAGAACCCCATCTCTCAAAAGTGATAGGGTATGATTTCCCAATATTTCAGCAGTAAACAAGAGCCCAATCCTCACAACATGTTGTAAGAAATCCTAAGACAGATATGATTCTAATTTATACCAAACATTAATTAGTAAAAAAGAAAGATAAAAGCAGGTACGGAGCTAAGTCTCTGAAGGACTAGAAGATACAAGAGCCAGAGCCAAAGCAAATTCGAAGTAAACAGAATAAATTTTTATAGGGCTTCGAGTAGGAAAAATAAAATAAAAAAGTATTCCATTATATACTGTTGCATCATTTGTTACAAGCAAACAATATAACACTGAATGCAACACTAGTTGCATATCTCAATCCAATAGGACTATAATGTTGTTCTAGAAAAGCCTGATAAATCTGAGACGGGCTTATCCAACCATGTAACAAAGAAATTACAATTCTGAAACGAGATGGACATTCCACCATTATGAAAAATGAAGTGACCAATAAAAATTAGCCCAATGTTGACATATCTATTACAGAAGGACGCAACCTATCTATTATTATTGTACTTCAGCAGCATTTCTGCTATGAAACCCAGTGCTTGTATTTTATTAAGACGCATCTTTTACATATAATGTTTTACATATTATGCATTTATGAAAAAAATTGCTTATAATACATTCTTCAATACCAAAATACATGTATAAACGTGTTAAGACTGAGCATCAGGTTTTCCAGGGCTCCCCATTTAACACCCATTTTGTCTATGACCACCACTAAAACGTGTCAGCATCCAAGTGATATAGGTTGTTGAACAAACAAGATATATGTAAGAGATATATATTCTCATTTGTAGACCTAGATCCAACAAGGAATCAACTCTTGATAGATTTGGTTTGCCAAAAAAAATAAATAAATAAATAAAAAGAACACTCTTGACAGATTCTAAAACTCAATGTTGATGTCCAAAGTGTAAAGACAGAAGCAACCCAAATGGGTCAACTCAAGCTATTGGGTCAGTCCAAACACAAAAACAGCAGGACTGAATGACTTGGTCATTAGACAGTTAATGCGCAGCTAACGTTACTCGTAATCATTAGTTAGTTTCCTATCAAAATTTGAAGCCCATTGGCCATTGGGAGAGTATCAAATTTTCAAAGTGGAGATTTCAAACAAAGAGCTGATAAGAGGTAATTCTTGTAAAGGTTACGAAGGAAGAAAACTTAAAGGAGATGCACAAGCCTCGTGGAAAGAAGTAAAAACGTAGAATGTCAGGTTGTATCAATGTCCACCAACATGGAAGCAAATGAAATTGCTAATGTAGGATAAATATGTATGTGGAAGAGATCCATTCTCCCCACTGATGAAAACCAGTTTGAAGCCCATTGGCCATTGGGACACTATCAAATTTCTAAAGTGAAGATTTCAAACAAAGAGCTGATATTGTTAAATCGCACTTTGCCGGAGAGGATAATCCCACACTTGTCATACGTTGACTTCTCACCACCAATGAGAAGGAAGGAGAAGAGTGGAAACAAGCTGTGATATTCTAGACACGAGTAAAATGTGAACACGGATTAGCTGATTTGGTTCTTGACAATGGTAGTGCAATAAACTTAATTTAAACTTTATTACGCAAAAGGTAATTGACAAGCTCCATTGGCCAGCTAAGACGCTACCTAAACCATATAAAGTCACACGGTCTAACGGTTCTATAATTTTTGTGACTCATAAACATATGGTATCTTTCAATATTGGTGGTTATATGGACAAATTTAGTGTGATATAATCCCTACAAATATCACTCATTCTTATGGGATGATCATGGCTTTTCGGTTGGAAGGTGAATAGTGATAAAGAGAAGAACACATGTTCCTCCCAATGGAAAGGAGGACATGTTACACTCATTCCATTGCAACCAACAACGACATCTTATCTATACCTTCACCTTCACCTTCAACCGTGGAGCCAAAAAGCAAGCAAAAACATGAAAAAGAAGTTGTGACTGAATTGACAAAGTTAGAAACCATGGTAGAGGATATCATGGAGACATAAAGGGCTTGTTTGGTAAACGTCCTCAGAGAGGATTTCTAGTTACTTTCCGCAATCCCGTGGAAGACCCACGTTTGGATAAGCATGGCAAAGGTAATGGAGGACCAGAGCCCCCACCATCGGATTTGAAGAATCCACGTATCAGTGGAATTGTGGAGCTACAATGTTCCTGAACGTTAATATAGCCGTTGATTCCATCTAGAACTTGAGATATTTGCAGAATAATTTTGATTGATGATATGCACCATAGTAAAAAAAAAAAAAAAAGGGATTATTTGGCAGTACGTTTTTTTTTTTTTTTTTTTTCATTTTTCTGATTTTTTTGGGCCTCGAAATCCTCATTTGAACCGTGAATAATTTAGAGGAGCCCAAATATAAATAGGGGCCCAAATTTCAACCGTAAATCTATCATGTATTTTGAGATATTTGCAAAAACGTCTATACTCTAAAATATTATTTTTTTTTAAATTTATGTGGCCCCCTTTGCATGATCTAAACTGTTCAAAATATCTGAAGAGCCAAAATTGGTTATGGGGTGAAAGATCAGCCCTTCATAATTCATGGATTATGAGAAATTGACTAAAAACTTATGGTTGTTGGATCACACAATGCATAGACTCCATGATTCCCTCTTCTGCCAAACTTGGAATTATTTTTAGGAAATCCTCTTTGAGGATGGCTTGGTTCCAACAAATCAAAGAAAACCTCTAATTAGGGGATTCCTGTCAATTTGCCAAACGTGCCGGAAGCAAGATGCAAAGGAAGACAAGAGCAACAGGATTTAAGACATGGATCTAATGAACAACTTGTCAAATCATCGATTAGATCTAATCATTGTTCCAAAAGCACCCTACAAATCATCAAAAGACAATCACATTGTTCCATCGGTTTCGAAAGAAGTTCAAGTTGTTACCCACATTGATTTCATTTTAGGGAATCAACCATTGATTTTCGAAACTTGTAATCTATTGGTACAAAGAAAACAACTGAAGTATTTAATGATCAAATCATATATTCGAGCTAAATGCAGACACCTAAAGAAGCAATACCTCCAATCTACTTCCAATTGGAGCAAAAGATCGAACCAAGCTTGCAAGCCATATGCAGAAAATGAAGATCAACAAGAGGATTGGGAGATTGTGTGATTGATTTTCGACCCAGGAGGACATCTACCGAACTTGAGGAAAAGTTCTCTCAAATAAGGGAAGAACCGATGCAGGCCAGATCCATGATCAGCCAGCCACTGGGCCCAAGCCCACTAAAGCCCATTAAAAAATATATGTTCTTTGTATACCATCTTGTCTGTAGAGTACCTAGTATGTCAAAATCTTTCATCCAGGATGTACCTCTCACAGTTCCTACAAACGGAAATGCTTTTTAGCCCCTTATTTGACCTACTTATGATCAATTCACCCTCATCATGCTCAGTACTACATCAAGAATTGGGATTTAGGATCCACCTTAAATTGACATTCATCTAACTTATATTATTAATGGATTGAATGTAAAAAAAAATAAAATGTAATAAGTGGGTTGGGATGATTTGACTGGGTAAGTTTATTTGCTTAATCCTAATCCAGAGACAGACCTTTCCGTTACCTATCTCCTCATGATTGTGTGGCATGCATTCAAGAGGATCTTGTAAGGTATTAAGATTTTTCCTTTTATGGGAACAGTGAGAGGTGGCTCCTTGGTGAAAATGGCCTTGCATGCAGGTGAGGGGGTTTAGAAGGTCTCCACGTCTTAGTAAAAATAGTAATCATATCATCATTTGGTAGACTTTTAAGGGCCTCACACTAGTATAAAATGCTACATTTAAATGAAGTCCAATATATAGGTATGGAATTTGCACGATCAATTCAAGAGCATCTAACGAAGCTTTGATAAATGCTTATTTGCCTTTTTCAAAGGTAGTAAAAGAGGGGTTAGTGAGAGGAAGAAGGGTTTTCATTAGTCAAAAGGTAGACCGAATACTCTCCGCAAGTTCAATTAACCTTTTGGACAATAACTAACTCCCTTTAGGCCCACAAAGTCCAACCCAATCCATCTCTCATTGTGGCTTAGAATTTCAATCCCAAGCCATCCATTTGGCAATTAACTAGTTAAAGTAAAGTTTAGTGAATCTAGACAAAAAATGACAATGGATCATATCAAAAGTACACAATTTCAAAATTCCCTCCGAATTTTTCAAAAAAAGTTAAAAAAAAAAAAAAACCTCCTTTCTCCACTAAATGATAAAAAAAAAAACCCTACACTTTTCTATACAAAAAGTCAAAAAGATTCTATACCAAACAACTAAAAACAAAGCAACATCACAACCCCTTATATTTTATTATATCTCTCGTTTTCTTGCCTCACCTCACCATACTTCAATTCACCATACATCCAAACACGCCCTTAAGGTTCAAGTCTAATTTAGTAACATGGTTCCCTTATATACATTGTTATTTAAGAGATCCCTTATATATATATATATATATATATGGGCAAGGCTCTCTTAAGCTCAAGTGTGTGGTGGGCATGGTTCAAAATAGTGGTTCGCAGTCATCGCGACCCATAGCGGAGCGAATTTTGATTTGACCCCAAAAAAATCCGACAAAATATCCAAAAAATTCTGAATATTATAAAATGATAGAAAATAATATTTTTTTTTCCATTAGTGCATACTTTAAAGAAAAATAATGGTCCTTGCAAGTTATAACATCATATATCATTGTTGTATCGATGTATATACTAAAATATGCTGAAATATCATAAATTTGACATAATGCAACCATAATTTTGGGCAAACTAATAGTGTTAAACATTTAAAATCTATAATCTAACAATAAATACTAATAGAGTTAGTACATATGCAGTGCCAGTACTCAAGAGTCAATGCTCAACTTAATAACTTAATCAGCAAGGTGTGCTCACCAGCCCCACCTTTAAGTTTCAAATTTAAAGTAACATTCACCACATCAAAATGAATTAACTTGCTAACTTAAAGTAGTGAGTTTGGTGTTTGGACAATTACTTGATAGCCTAATGCCAGAACGAGTGGCGTCCTTGCTCGATAACATCATCATCATCATCATTATTTCTTGAAGGGTAAAAGGCACCAAATTGTTGTGCTACATAGCCTCTACTTCCATAGTGCCTATGGATGCGGTTGAGGAACGAAGATAGCTTCATAAAATGAGGTCGAGTCATTAGTAGACGGAGATGACTGAGGGTAGTCTTGGTGCTGCCGATAAAATTCGTGGGGAAGCTCAAGGTGCTGATGTGGATGTAATACATAGTAGTCACCATACATGACTTGTTGGTGGCCAACATCACCATCACTAGTACCCTCTCCCCCGCCATATCCACTACCATCAGCACCTGCATGTGATGATTCAGTTGGTAGGACGATTCTCCGGTACCCATGGGTCGGGTCTATGTTACTAGAAGAAGGAAAATGCTCTACTGTCTCCATCATATGAGGTGGTACCTCACCACCATCTCCACCATCATCACCACCGCCATCCCCATCAGAATCATGCGGCACATCTGAAGATGAGCTACTACTACTGAGGCTAATGTCCTCATCATCATCAACCTCATCTCGCATCTCCTGAGGATCAACCCCACGCCTTCATTGATGGGTAAGGTTTATCTCGCGTAGGCGCTCAGCAGGTCTCATTGGCTCTAGCCTTTCCCCAGTCAAATCCTGGACCATATCACCAATCTGTTCATCATGATCTAGCACTGGCTCTTCTACCTTTTCTATCCATTGTGCTAACACATCATCATTCTCTGAAAAAATATACTCCAGATTGATTGGGCAGAAGTAATCTGTTTGGTCCTCAAACTCTCTCCTTCTTTGTCTATGGCGGAGCTTAATGTTGTAATGTATATTCACCAATTTATTCAACTTTTGCATTGTTAGCTAATTTCTCACTTTATTGTGAATGAATGAAAAGGTGCTCCAATTCCTCTCACAATTTGATGATGTAGTTGTTTGACTAAGGACTTTCATTGCTATTTTCCTTAGTATTGGAGCACTTTCTCCGTAGTTTAACTACCACTCAGCTGAAAATAAAATGAAAGTATATTTATTAATTAAATCATAAATGACTGAACTTTTAAATTGACGTAGAATGAATGAAATTACCATGATCTTTACCTAGAAATGACTTCATGATAGCTCATCTGGCGGTTGGTATCCCAAAACCACCAAAGGCTTCATTGTATATATTAATCTGGGATATACCATAAATAAAATAAGGATGAACTAACTCTATATGTTCTTTCAAAAATAAGAAAAAGAAAAAAGGTAGCCATGGCCAATTAGTCCATTACACTTACTTGGTTAATAGCCTCACATGCATCATCCTCATTCACTGCAAGTTTTTCAATAACATTTTTTAGACATACACGTATCTCATATGTTAAGCTTTTGTCTTCATTTTCATTGTATCGATATTGTGGGTTGAAGAAATAGCCTGCATAGTATATTAATTTAGAGAGATAAAACCACAATTTAACAATACTTAAAAGTTACGATAGCTAGAAATGCAGTATGTGATTCTTTACCTGCAGCATGCAAGTCATGATGGAGTTGGTTTTCCCATCATTTGTCGATGATCTTCCAATAAGCCTTGTAGTATTTGCAATTTGCTTGTATGGCTAACTTAGCTCGAGCTACGGCCTCATACAAGAAGCCCATTGTAGGCTTGTTATCTCCATCGGCCAACTGAAGGACCTTTATCAGAGGCTCTACAACCTTTAAGGTCTCACCAACAAATGGCCAATATCTCTTAGATTGTACAATCTTTACAACTTGCTTCACTTGGGGCGTTGGCTTCTTCCCTCACTTTGATTCCAACCATTCTTGTGATGTAAATAGTTGGTGTAGCCTTCCTCTGTATTTATAAAGGCTTTCTAGAGCTATAAAGTGGGTGGCAAATCTTGTAATGCCGGGCCGTAGTAGCTCATGGTTGTCTGTATATTTCTTCATCATCGCTATGAGCTTGTTTGACTGATAGATAAAATTATTGATCTTTTTTATCTCCAATATCACACCTTTTATTATTTTCCTCTTAGCGATGACTTCAATCATTAAATCCAAGCAATGTGCAGCACATGGAGACCAAAAAATATTGGGCCTTTGCTGCATGAGTATTATTCCTGCCTTCTTCATACTTGCATCATTGTCTGTGATAATCTGAACAAGACATTCTTCTCCAATATCCTCAATTACCTCATTGAAAAGCTTATTTAAGTACGTTGCCTCTTTGACGTACTCGGTTGTGTCAACCGATTTAATAAAAACAGTCCCTAAAGATGAATATACTAAAAAATTCAATAGGGACCGTCTAATGACGGTAGTCCACCCATCACACATGAGTGTGCGACCCTTCTCTCTCCAGATCCTCTTAAAGGTATTCACCCAATCCATCGTCTCTTTGTATTCCTCTTCAATATAGTAGTGACCAATCTCATACGGTGTGGGTGGCTTTATACCCGGACCATGTTCTGCAGCAGCGTCCAACATGGTCTTCAAATAGGGTGAAGTTGCCTTATTTGGCAAAATGGCTAAATCGAAGAAGAATTTCCCAACTACCCTAACCAGCATGTTTCTTGCATAACCCATCTTCTCGCTTAAGGCTTTGGCTATAGAAGGTTGTTTTGCAAATGGAGACCTATATGCAGCCAGGTCAATTGGACTAACAACTTTTGGTCTACGAGCCTTTTGTGTGGGAGATTCGCCAGACTCTAACCAATCCGATGGTCGATGAGTCTGTTTTTGACTAAACATCCGATGTAGCATCCCACCACCACCACTAATTGAGCCACCCCCCTCTTCATATTGGCCCCCTCTAGAAGCAGACTCATAGATCATTCTTCTCCTCTCTTCTTCCTCATTATATGATCTCATGCTCTCTCTCCTTGCTCTCTCTACATCTGATTCCCCATCATCATCATCATCTGAGTCAAGCACCTCCCTAGGCCCATACACCTTTTCTCTAGATGCTTCATACTCTGCCTCTCTCCTTTTTTTAGTTACTACTTTTTTTTGCTTCCCTGCATTTAAGAATGCTTGCATTTCCTTCTTTAACTCTGGGGATACCTTGGTACACTTTGTCACATTTCCTGTTTTATGTGCCAAGTGCTCCTTCAATTTGGTGATTCCCCCAGTTACCACCTTACCACAATAATTGCATTTAATTTTACTCTTTTTTCCATCCACATCAACACCAAGTTGCCATGCCGGGTCAACGTCACGTAGCATTCTTTTTTACAAAAGAATAAGTATAACACTAAACACATAATCCATAAAGCAAAGTAGTTTAGAATTTTAAACATAGAAGCTTAAAACAAAATGTTTCATATCCATTTTTCAAGTACATTTAGCGTTAGAAACATACACATGAGTTATACATTAAAACTAGACTAATAAAAAAACAAAATGTTAGATAAATCATCGAAAATATATATTTTGATATTGTTTTATTAAAAAATTCCGAAAATAAATATTTAATAAATGTAAGTTTTTGGACATTCATCTAGTGAGTAACATCAAATCTAACTCAATATAAAGCCATTGGTTCATGTATTGAGTATTACACAATCACTTTAATGCAAAAAAAAACTAAAACAATTCGGATTTAAATAATGAAAAAATAAAAAATATTACAAAAAGTGCTAAAATTCCCACTTTTTTGTTCCAAAAGTGTAGATCGACCAACACATTATAAATGCATTTGAACACTAATTTGGAAAAATGTAATTGATTTCAAGAAAAGCCCCAAAGTTTGGAAATAAAAAAAATTTAGATCTACACTTTAAAACACTAGATCTAGGGAAAAATAAATGAGTAACATCAAATCTAACTCAATATAAAGCCTTTGGTTCATGAATTAGTGTATTACACAATCTTTAAAAAAAAAAAATCGGATTTAAATAATTAAAAAATAAAAAATATTACAAAAAGTGCTAAAATTCACACTTTTTATTCCAAAAGTGTAGATCTATTTTAAACTAACACATTATAAATGCATTTGAACACTAAATTGAAAAAATGTAAATGATATCAAGAAAAGCCCAAATTTTGAAAATAAAAAAAATCTAGATCGACACCTTAAAACACTAGATCTAGGGAAACGTTAGTGAGTAACATACTAACATCATATCTAATTCAATATAAAGCCTTTGGTTCATGTATTACACAATCTTAAAAAAAAAAAAAAAAAAAAAAAAAAAAAAAAAAACAATTCGGATTTAAATAATGAAAAAATAAAAAATATTACAAAAAGTGTTAAAAATTGAATTTTTTTGCTCCAAAAGTATAGATCATCTCTAAGTTATTTTGATGTTGAATCTTGAAAAGAACTCCAAAAAACAAAAAAAAAAAAAAAAAAAAACACTTACCGAAGAGGTCTCTTGAGTTTGATTAGCTTTCCCCACATACAAATCCACTCAAAAGTAGCATAGATCTAAACTTTTAGGTGCTCCTCCATGTCTTGAAAGTTGTAGGAAGCCTTAGGAAGCTCTCATGGAAGAAACAAAATGGAAAAAGTGGAAGAAGAAGACAAACAACATAGTTAAAAAAAAAAAAAAAAAAAAAAGGTATCAAGCATCATAACGGCCGTTATTTTAACAACAGTTATAACGGTACGGCCGTTATTTTCAAAATAACAGCCGTTACGAACCGTTTTTTTTTTGCCCGTTACGTATCGCGGGCATTATATTCAAAATAACGGACCGTAACGGCTGTTACCGTTACATAACGCCGTTATGTAACGGTAACGGTCGTTATTTTATACCCTGGTGGTGGGGCCCATGGAGATGGGGATGAGGGGATTTCAAAGACTCCCTAGGACCCCCTTCTCCGAAAACAATAAGCCTCAAACGTGATTTCTAGTATCTCCATCTGGGCCTCAAAAGTTTAATTGTCAATAGTCCAATCGGATCCCATTTAGATCAGTACACGGTCGATCCAACGATCTAGTAAATTCGGAACTGACCGAAAGTTGGTGGACATGTGCAATTTAGGGGGTCGTGTTTGGTCAATTTGGATGGACCAAGGGTGGGCTCTACAAGCGTGAGCTAATGAAATTTTATCATAAACTTGAGCTTAGGAGAGCATTGCCCCATATATATATATATATATATATACATTCAGGTGGATCCATCCCTCGCCATTTTGGTGAGGGACAACTAATATCGAAGCCGCCCGGCATGTGAAAACAACCAACATCATCGGGTGTTAAAAAAACAAATGCCCCGCCAATCCATCACATACATCCTAAAAAAAAAAATCCCCACCCAAGTCATTCTCCATTCCGTATTTCTGAAAAAAAAAAAAAAGAAAAAAAAAGAAAAGAGAAAGGGTTTCTTTCTCAGCCCACGCTTTGGATAAAAAGCGGCAGCAATCTGAAAATGGTTTTGTCTATGTATGTGAGCCGATTTGATCTCCTCTCTCTCTACTGCAGCCAAGACGATGAACCAAGTGATCCCCTTTTCGCAGCTCGCCCCTTTTTCTCCATCAACGACGAAGATCCGGATGTGATTTTCAAATAACAGTTAAAAAACAGTTGTCAAATAAAAAATGGATTTTCAAAAGAATTATTTTCTATTGGATTGTTAACACTTTTTATATATGAAAAATGTATGATTATGAAAATGGTTTTTTTAAATAAAAAAACCAAATACTGAGTTTTTATATATTTGAAAGTTTCCAATAAAATATAACTGAAAACACAAGGTTAAGATTAAGAGCTCTTTGACAAACCTGTCCCAAATTCTCCTCGCTCTCAAATCATAAGCTTGTGCCAAACCCAAGCATAAGTAAAAGCAAAACTTCACATTTGATCGGGTCAAGTCAATCGGTTTAGGGTTTGGCCTGGCCCAAGTTTCTCCCAAGACTTCGTATAGTCCTGTGTGCTTACTTAGGGCATCTCTTGGTCATGTCCTCTTAGAGGAATCCTCTCTTGCTTTCCTCAATTGCACGGAAAATCTATAGTGTGAAGAGAGAAAAAAGTGGAAAAATATTTTCTAAATTCTTCCGACCCATGAAAAATCCTCTCACCCCACCTATCGAAGTTTGGAAATCCACGCAGACAAAGAAGCAGCGACTACGCTATAAATTCATTTGAGAGAATAGCATAGTTGCAGGGGAAATGCTCTAATCGAGAATTCCTCTCTCTTCGCCTACCAAACGTGCCCAAAGTTTCTAGGTGTTTTTTTCCCTTCACTATGACAAAATGCTGAAGCTAGGGCAGCTTTGCTAAAAATCTTCCCTCCCTCCTATTTCTTTGATTTCAAGTTCCCTCATCCTAAACCCTTGTCCCCCCACTTTTCATCTCATCTCCAGACTCAATGTTGCGTTTTCTTCACAGAAAACTAATCCAAATCAGAGTTCCAGCAAAGGATTCTAAAACCCTTGTCTTCTCTCATCAAAACCACCAAACTCTCCAATCCATCTCAAATCTCTCACACTCCACTCTTCAATCATCTCTCACCCTCTCTTACCTTGAGAAATCATGTGGGTTGTCTCCGGAATCAGCTCTTTCTGCTTCCAAAAAGGTAACTCTCAAAACTACTGAAAAACCAGACTCTGTACTCTCATTACTAAAATATCATGGCCTCTCCAAAACCCACATCTCAAAACTCATCTCCAAGCGCCCACAGCTACTCTCAGCTAATCCAGACAAGACCCTCAAACCCAAAATCCAGTTTTTCAATGACCTGGGCGTTTCAGGAGCTGCCCTTGCAGTGCTCCTCAGCTCAGACCCGATCCTACTATGCATGAGCCTGAAGAATCGCATCATCCCATCCGTTGATTTCCTCAAAACCATCGTCCACACCAATGAGAATGTGTCGTTATCGATCAAACGCTCGCCCCGCATTTTACATCACAATACCCAAACCGATATGAATCTCAATTTGTCTATCTTGAAAGATCACGGGGTACCCGAATCCAATATCGTGAAATTAATCACGACCCACCCGAGAGCGCTGGTGCTCATTCCTGAACGGTTTAGGGAGACTGTGGAGATAGTGAAAGAAGTTGGATTCAATCCAGTGACCCTGAATTTCATTCTAGCAGTGCGCGTGGTGGCAGGTCTCAGTAAACTGAATTGGGAGCGGAAAATTGAACTTTATAAGAGCTTGGGTTGGTCTGGGGATGAAATTCTATCTGCGTTTCGGGTGCAACCTATGTGTATGATGACCTCAGAGAAGAAAATTAAGAGGGTGGTAAGTTTCTTTGTGGATGAACTTGGTTGGAAGCCGTCGGCTGTATCAAAGTATCCGGATATTCTCTTGCTTAGTATTGATAAGAGGATTGTTCCAAGATGTTCAGTTGTGCGCCTTCTGATGTCGGAGGGTCTAGTTAAGAAGGATTTGAGTATCCTTAGTGTGTTGAAATCAAATGAAAACAGCTTTTATGAAAAATTTGTGAGCAAGTTTCAGAAGAGGGTTCCTGAAGTGCTCAAGGCATATGAAGGCAAGATGGAATTTGGGCGGGAAAAAGAAGGCCAGAGCTACAATTCATAGAATTTTCACTGCACATTGCTGGAAGGCATACACTATTCTTTGAGGGATATGTCACCATCGTAGTTTATTGATTCATGACTTGTTCAGCTACAATTTACAGCTGATTCTCTCTGTGCTCTATCTGACTTGCCATTTCTTGGAAATTCTGGCAGAAGCAGGTAATTTCATTTTTTTTTTCTTCTGTGAGCTTGTTATGAAACTTCTTTGGGTCTGTTTGGATTGGCATATCTTTACTGCAAGTAACTCGAGTTATGTATGAATAAGCCTTTTTGGGCTAAGGTTACTAACCTTAGTTATATGTACATCTACATTCTTCAGTTCTTTGCAACAACCAATTACAGGTGATTAGAGTTAAAACAGGTTGTTTGAGTGCAGAGTAACTGCATTTCAAGGATGGAAGTGGGCCTTTACTTTGTTTGAGCTTGCAACAAAGGAATACATGTTGAAATTCAGCTGGTTGTAAGCTTATCTTAAAAAAAAAAAAATTTCTTTTGTTCTTTTTTTAAATCATTACAATTATGCAACAACAACGAAGATCTCTTAATACGTGTACAGGGTGGAAAAAGGTTGTCCCCTGAATGTTTCTGAGCTTGGAGAATCTCCTTTCTAGCGGTTGATCATTTAGGTTTATCCCCTGGCAGGCTAAGTTTTGGATATTAAACTAGTTTGAACATTTGCTGCAACATATTGAATGTGCATTGAATATCAATATAGTAAGAACATTTACTGGAGAGGATTTTAGTGGAAACGCCAAGATTAACTGAAGAAGTGTATTTCATAAATGGACCATAGTTGCATTTGGTTCTTTAGTCATTGGTTGATGTTTTTATAGCTGTTGAATTGTGTAACTGGGTCAATAATTTCTTTCTAATATTCTCATTTTCGGGAGGTTATGTAGTTGAAGAAAGGGTTCAGCTCTTCCCCAAAGGCCTACCTGTGCTCTCTTCCCGAAGTCTACTAGGCCAATGGCAACTATGATGTTCTCCTGCTATGACTCCCCGCCTTTTCCGATGCATCAGCTTCTTCAGTTCTTCCTTAACATGTAGAAAAGACATATTTGCTGGGTTTTCTGCTGACTTATTTTCATTGAGATCATAGAAAATCTCCTAGGCCCAACTGCTTTGCCACATACCCAGGTTCCCTTGGCTCGCCTTAAACCAATACTAGCCCATGAAGATGACCTAACAATGTAAGGCCTTAGCCGCTACTAGCCCACCTGTCTACAATAGGAGGCCCGGGCCCTCCTAGAGATGTAGTATCTAGGCAGTTTATGGGTTGTTTGCTGTTAGGCCCCTTCCATTTAACTAATTAATTTAGCACGTGCTAAATAAAGTTACAGTTACAGAAGTAGCTGTTATCTTATTTCAAGAAAAAGTTTTTATCAAGAGTTATTGTTGTCTAAGAGTGCTTGTGTAGTAGACATCTTATCATGATTTTCACAAGTCCAATAAAAGAAGTATGCAACTTACATTAGCTAAGAATCAGGAGTGGTAAATAGTGTAACATTGTGTGAAGGGATTGTCCTTGTTGGATTAGTTTTGTTTAGTATATAAATGGTTGTACTCTTTCACTTTGAACTGCTCAATATAGATACTTGTTTTTCTCCCTATTTGAATGTTGAATTTGTCTTTTGATGTGAAGCCTGGACATGCGACTGCTTATTTTTTAGTAATGAAGTGAGGTGAATAGTCAATTTAAGAGACAAGAAAAGAGGAGTGGTCAAATCACAAAGTGCTAAATGACAAAAAAAATAAAAATAAAAATAAAAATTGTTATGGCCTTTTGTTATTTAGTGACATGATAATGTAGCTTTTTGACCTTTTTTTGTAAAAAGAAAAGAGCTTTTGTAATTTAGTGGTATGAGAAAGTAACTTTTTGACTTTTTTTAATAAAAGGAAGAGGTATTTTTTAAATTTTGGTACTTTTTTAGTTGACCCCTTTTCTTTTCTTCTCTCTTGAATTAACCCCTTCACCTCATTTCATGAGTAAAGTTACCAAGGAGCTTTGTCTCGTAGAGTAGCCTTTGGCTATTACATCCCCTTGTTACATGATTTCACCATGTGCCTACTTTATTTGGCCTCCAACCCCTATTTTGCTTCCCATATGTTGCATCAATCACTTGTCTCCCCTCCCCATGCCTCCGGTCCCGTTTTGACAATGATTTCCAATTCCTTTGCCTCCTACTCCTAATACCTAGCTTGCCTTCTCCATTGGCATGGATAGTCTCCCAATTCATAAAGTGAACACTCTTCTTATTGTCTTCCCATCCCATAGGAAGTTATTTTGAATCTTCTTGAGCTACTTATCCACTCTGGGAATTCTAAAGATTGGTTGATTGTTAAAGTTGATTTGTTAAGGGTAATCAAGCAGTCAAAAGAGAGGTACAAAATCTTATTGTGAAATATGAAATTATGGATAGTATAGTCTTATCCATATCCATGTCCGCGTCCTGGATACCAAAAAGTGTAGAGTTGTATCCGCATACATTTGTCATTTAGGCATGAAGATTATGAGTCCTGATCTATAATGCACATACATGGAACAGGATATGGCAAGGGCACGTCATGGGCATTGTAGGGACATGGATTTCATACATAAAAATGAACTATTAGATATGATTGGGATTCATATTCCATTTTGAAGTATCCAGCTACCAAAATTCCTACTGTTGTCCCGAACTTATCATCTGGTCCTAAGTCACATTAGGATTTTGAAACAGAAGTTCATTTAAAGGGTCATACCAACTGTTTTGACTTATGAGGGTCATGATGGTCACATTGCTTCCAACTTAATATAGCAGCTCTGGCTCACACTGTGGTGCGTTCTCTCAAACCCATCTGCATTGTGGTCTAGACTACTGTCTCAATGATACCTCAAACACTGCACGTTTTCAGAATACCGAATGAAAAGCTCAAAACTCCAGAATCTGGAAAGCAAGGATCCAACACAAGTATCTCATTTTGGATGATCAAAGCTGGGTCATATGGGATGGACATCAAGTTGATATTTTCAACGATATATGGGTGCTGGGATTACAATCTCTATCTCAGATTCCAACGAAAATCCCTTCTTCCATTTCCCAGATTGTATCAAAAGTTTCAGATCTAATTATCCGTAATGAAAATGGGCTTCAATGGATTAGCATCTTGATTGAGAGGTTATGGGACGAGGACATTGCTCCCAAAATTTAAGTCAATCCCATTAGGAGTAGGGATGTAAGATGTTGGGGATCTTACCCAGCAAGAAAATGTTCACTAAACACGTTATTTGAATCTCTTCAACCCATTGATGTTGGACCTCATTGGCCGAGGAGAAAAATATGGAATTAAACCTTCAACCCACATTGAACTTAATTTTGACGGATCTTTTAACCCAATAACAAAGAATGCAGGTATTGGTGGTATCGCTTGTAGTGCAGACAGCTGGATCTCTCCATTGAGGCTGAACTCAAAGCTTTAATAGTTGAAGTTGAATTCTGCAAACGGATGAATGCCTCACATGTTCGGATTGAGGGAGACTGCTGAACAAACATAAAATTGTTCCTCCACATAATTTGGATTTTCGTCTAGCAAAGACTAAGATAACTGAGAACACAAACGAATGGCAAGTATTGGTAGCTAAGGAATGAGATATCAACTGCAGACCTCTTTAGATATTCCATGGAATGGTTCTGGAGCAGTTTGAATTGTAGAGGTCAGATTGTAACTTAGCCTCCCAGGAACTGTAGCTCTGATGATCGTACTACTTTCCATTTATGAATATGCAAGCATTTTATTAAAAAGGAGTCTGTTGGCAAGGAGGCGGCAACCCTGTCTACCTGATTTTGAGATCTAATTGATCTCAGTTATAGACTGCTTAGTTCTTGGCAAAGTGTCGAATCAACAGGGAACATTCTTCATTTGTAAATGGCTAAAAACTGTAGAAAGAAAATTACATGTGAACTGGCTGTTGGGCAATTAAGAGTATGTTTTATTTGTTTCTCAAAGTCTTGGCTCTATTTGGTATTTTACAATCTGAATTCTGTCTCCGCCCTTAATAGAGCGAGAACCACACTGTAATGATCTTCTACAGTACTTAGTTACAATGTAGTGATGTAATCTCCAGGTATTGCACATAGTAGTGGTTAAAGTAATAGGTTTGGGAGGCGGCCTCTGGACCATCAAGAACATAAATTAAACTGGGCAAGGAAGTAGCAGATAGCTATCTTTTAGCGGGTTGTATGCTGGTAAATCCTTTATGCTGGAGACATCTTCCAGTGCTAGCTCACGCTCCTACTGTGATCTTGTAGACTTGAGAAACATCTTACAAAGAAAAAAGAACATTTTGGAAACCCTGTTTAAAGATATTCTGGTGTAAATTCAAGCTTGGGTAGTAAGAATTTACATTGAATTCCATATAATAAGCACTCTTTGCAAGCCACTGTGCATCCATCATCTGAAATGCTACACAAAATAGGTTATCAAATGCCATTTCATCTTCTCCAAGCAGGTCCAGAAAGCGAATTCCTGCCACAGAAGTCGGCCTGCCTGCAAGAAGTGATTAGTTGCAACCTCATTTTTCATTTTGTCATTCACAGCAGCAGAAAATTTGTGTTTGATGTATGCAGAACATGAAATAAAGATTCGTAGTTCTCAAGTTACTTACTGGCAGATAGTCATTGGACCTAACCTGAAGTTAATGGTATCTGACAGTGAATTGTGTGGGTCCCCCAACAGAGTTTTTAAAATCGGAATCATATTGCAAATTGTTCATACCCATAAGTCAAATCGAACCGAATTGCGAATCGTAAGATTTTTATTTTTCTAATAAAAATAAAAAATAATTAAAAAATAAAAGGGAAAAAGTAATTATTCATAATCATCAATTTTTCCATTTACAACAGTATAAATACAATAACGAGTAAATCTATCATACAATCATATCAAAAACAACATGACGTATGTGTGTATGTGTGAAATAAATGGTGTGTTAAATGGTTAAATAAGTTTAAAGTATCAATATATATATTTAATTATCTTTAAATCAAAAAATAAAATTAAAAATAAAATATAAACCACAATCTTACAGGGTAAGATATCTCTTGAAGTTAAGAAAGTGTTAATGAAGAAAAAAACCAAAATAGAATAAAAACAAGAAGAAAATATAGACAAGCACCGAAACCAAACGTACAGTCACATGCTTTAATTAAATGCACCTTCTTTAATTAAATGCACCATATAAAAGCCGTAAGAAATTCTTAGGAGATTTCATTAACTACTAAATAACCTTTTTAAAAATAAAATCGTTAAAAGAAAGAAAGAATAAATAAAGAAAAAGTAAAAGATTATTAATATTAACTTATTGGTTATAGTTATTCTCGCTTAGCCAAATCGCTTGAATTGCAAGATTCGATGAAACGAGTATCGAATCGTGGGATTCACACTTAAATCCTAAGATTCATCTGTAAATGGGATTCGTTATATAGATATAAATCGTTTTCCTTAAGATTCGGGATACGAATCGGAATTCGGGATATGAATTGTAGGATTCTAATTTGACAACTATGGTCCCCAACCATACTGGGCAATGTAGCCACAATTCACACATTGATCAGCCAAGCTCGACCATGAATGAGAGCTACCCCAAAAAAACCAGGTCAGTCAATTCATCAAGTGGGCAATGAATTTGGACTGTTGGTCATTTTTTAAGTCATACATTACTTCTTTGTTTATGTAACACAACAAAGGAGTTGTCTAACCTGATATTTTTGTGCCGGGGATCATTCATGGTCTGGCCCTCCTGATGAACAGATATATGCCAGTGCGCTTGTCCACTTAAGCAGGGCCCCTTGCCATAATCCATATATTCTGCATGAGGAAGAAGAGGTTACCCTCCATATTTACCTGATTGCAAGTCCAACATTTGTACCAGCATTAAAGAAATATTTATACCAGCAACAGCAAAAGGATATTCCCATTCAGCTCTCTTCACGTCTTGTTTGTGCAACAACCTCTGGAAGGAATCCTGCCCATGATACATAAAAGTTATAGCATGCTGCTGTTTTCTAGAAATCTGAGGCTATTTAGAAGCCTGCGATTGTTCAAGAAGTGGACTTCTGCCTAGTCACCATCCACAGTGGGTCACACCAGAACAACATTCTGATGCACTAAAGAAAAATGGCAAGCCGCATGTGGAACAATGGCTAATGTATAAACATGATTCAACAGCCCATTAGAGTCCTTTGGTTTCTTAGCAACGAAGATAAGATGTTAATTAAGAGGGCTGATTTAGTAGCACTAGCAAATTGCAGTCCTTGATACCACAGCAACCCCATTTGCTTACAGAAATGGGGTGCAGACCTGACCTTGTCGTGCTTCCAGCCAATGGATAGCATGGTCCTGAAGGACTACCTCTTCCAAGAATCACCAATCTTTTATCCCTATGCAAAATAGTGCCCAAAGGTGACCTATCGCCTTGAAACAAGATATAGAACAAACCGGATAATCCTTGGCCAAAAAGATATGGTTCTCCAACAATATAAATCCACCACCCCTGAAAACAAAGAGAAAAGAATTATTCAAGCAAGATATGCTCGGAGTGGGAATGGAATTCAGTATCAAGCCTTCTCCACTTCAAATTTATTATTAGCATTGACCGTGACAGTCAACCTGTGATGAAAAGGTTGGACAATCTCACAAAAGGTTGTCTCTGTTTCTCAAAGGCAAAGCAGAATGGGCTTGAGAAAAGCTAAACTGATTGAAATTAGATACATCCAACAACACCCCAGTTATCCTTCAGAAAATGCTTGCATTTATCCCTACATACCTAAAATCTGTTGACGGATCAGGACCTTGCCAACCCATTTCCTTCCAGAGTTCTGATTTAAGTGATGGAAGATTCCTATTGGGATAAGCCAACTTCCAAAGCTGTCTGAGGGAATCTTGCAGCATGATATTATTGCAATTTTATTTCCACAACACAATCAGAAATGTAGGTGAAATTATTATAGAAAATGATGCAAAAGTGGGGGTTGTTCCATTAGACAGATTTTATAAATCAACTAGTAAACTTAGGTTTATGAGCATAATTCTAATGTAATATGCGGATTGAGGAGTATCGCGCAGCAAAGTAGCAAGCAACAAATCTGTGAAGAGGGCTTACTTGATGATCCAAAAGAATACCATCAAATGGAATCTCCAACCACTGCTGCAGATTCCTCAATCTTTCTTGCTGGAGAGTGGGGGGGGGGGGGATGTGGGGGTGGGCGTGCGGGGGGTGTGGGTCGGGGGTGGTTGGTTGGTGTTAAAAAACATAAGCATCAGGGTGAATCACTCTGTATAGAAAGTTAGCAAAAAAAAAAAAAAAGTTACAATGTTATTTCAAAACAAACAATAATCACATAAATTGTAGTTGTCAAAGGCCACAACATTCCATCTGGCGGAAGTGGAACCCCCTTCTCTCAAAAGTGATTGGGTATGATTTCCCAATATTTCAGTAGTAAACAGGAGCCTAATGCTCACAACTTGTTCAAAGAACTCCTAAAACAGATATGATCTAATTTATTCCAAAACATAAATTAGTAAAAAAGAAAGATAAAAGCAGGTACAGAGCTAAGTCTGAAGGAGAAATACAAGAGCCTGAGCCAAAGCAAATTCAAAGTAAACAGCATAAATTTTTATTAGGCTTCCAATAGGAAAAAAAAAGTATTCCATTATATACTGTTGCATCATTTGTCTCTTTTTTGTTTTTTGCCAGAAAGGATTCATTTATTGAAAAAGCAAGGTTACAAAAGTCGGAGATGTCCCCTCCTGCGTACAACAATAACTAGAAGTATAGCAGATGCAACAAGAAATAAACGGACAAAAAGATGTTTCTGAGGTTCAAAACACATTTCCGCTTGCCAGTGCTGCCTGGTAATTTGATTAGGAGGAGGAAGCATCATCAGTAGGAATGGATATTCCATGACCACCCTGAGGACTACTGGCTATTGATGAATGGATGGATACTTTTCCCTACATTGGTTGATGCTCCATTTTCGTCATTGTGATTGAAGAAGGAGCGGGTATATTTTGGCGCTCTCTTTGTGTCCTCATTTAGAGGTCTCTGATGTGGGTTGGAAGAGAAGCCCGACCCTCTGCTTCATCAGGAAGAACAAATTTTGCTAGAAGGTCGGCCACTGAGTTTGCTGTCCTCTTGCAGTAATCGATGGACCAAGTTCTGAGTGATGACAGCATGTTCATTGTGTCCTGCCATAGAGGCATCAGACCCCAAGCGAAGTTTTCTGAGTGTTGAATTGTGGAGATGATAGCAAGGCAATCTCCTTCAATCTGGATATTGGAGACATCCAGTTCCTTCGCATGAACGATGCCTCATTGAAGTGCCAACAGTTCAGATTCTAATGGAAACTTGGCAAGGACCTCTGCAGAAAACGCCATGATCATATTGCCATATGGATCACGGATAAGGTCACCAATACCCGCCTTTACCAGTAGCTGGGTTGAAGGATCCATCAAAGTGCAGCTTGACCCACCCTGGTGGAGGCGGCATCCACCAGTCTGGAGAAGTCGCCATAGTGCTTTCCGGACCTGCATATATTTTAGACAAAGATTGTTCTAGTAGAGAGTGAGAGGTTCTATGGATGACTGTTAATGGGTTGACTGGGGTGTATTCGAAGATATAACTATTTCTGTTTCTCCAGAGGTACCAACATATTGAAAACCCCACTAAACGATCAGAATCTGAGGCCAGGTTCCAGAACCAGACCGAGATGGAAGAGGAAGCAGGGGGCGGCGGGAAAGAGGAGGGGAGCAAGTCCCAAACTAATCTAGAAAATGAGCAGTGGTCGAAGAGGTGGTCCACCGTTTCATTAGACATTCTACAGACCGGGCAGCCTGGATTAATCTCAGCATTCCAGTTGGACAGACGAGCTCTAGTGGGTAGTCTATCCAAGAGTAATCTCCAGCAGAAAATTTGAAGTTTGTGGGGAATGTCCAGTTTCCACACTGTACGCCATGGAAGAGCTGGCCCCATTGGGCGAGGGTAGAGATGCTTGTACAGGGATTTGAAACTACATGAACCAGCAGGTTCGTCCTGCCCACAAGCTAGGTCTCTGCTTCCCAACGGAATCTTCAGAATTTCTAGGACTATTGGTGTCGGCCAGAGGGTCCTTAACAAATCTCCATTCCATGTCAGCCCAGCAGGAGAGGACATTATGAAATCTGCTACCCTCATCACAGACAGGTTTGGAATGCTGGGATAGGCGGAGGTGGCCACTGTATGTGCTGAACGGCAATTGACCGAGGTCACACAAGTGAGCGTATAATCTTGAGTAAAGCCCATTTTACTGTGACAGCCCCACTTAATTGTGATTAGTGCCTAATTAATCTTGAGTAGGCGTATAATATTTGCTTTGAATGGTTTTGGTGACGGATTAGATAGATTAGCAGAGTTTTGAGCCAACTTAACTAGATTTATGACTTTTTAATATTTTATTTGTGTGTGTATTTCTAGTATGAGTGGGTCTTCATGTGCATTTCATCAAGCATTTTCCTTACATTAAATTTCATGTTTGGGCTCAACCCAATTGAACCTAACACAACCCACTCCAAGCCCAATACCATACCTAAAGCCCTTTCGTCAAATTCCATTTGACAAGTGGGACTTGCATGCAACGGACCACAAATGCCATTTAAATCACCCATCTCCCAACCGACCCTCTCATTCTCTTTTCCCCTTCTTAACTGAAACTCTACTCCTTCCTCACTTTCTTCTTCATCATCCCCAACCATTCCCCCTCATTTCTCCCAATCCAAATTATAAGAAGACATTGCATGACTGATCAATAGGTGTTGGCTTCATCTTCAATCTCATCTACATTCTCTACTAGCAATCACACCCTCAAGATCTCCTCCATTGACAAGGTTCTCACTCAATCACCTTCTCCCTGCTTCCAATCAAGTTGATGAGGGCTGTGCATGTTGGCTTAGAGCAGTCAGGGAAGCATAGACGATATCATTAATATCAAAGCTTGAGTAGTCCATTAAAGTTCTAATAAGTCATCTAACAAAATCATTAATCAAGACTAATAATGTAAAACCCTTAATGCATAGTACAAAAGTACTATAATGATAGAAAATACTAGATGCTTTACCTCAAACGGAAACATGATCCTAATACGAATGCAATCATAATTAAACAATGATCTAATGCAAGGTGCAACATCTAAACCCAACCATGATTACCACCATTTTACATTCTCCGGCAGATAAGCTAATCAATGTGCTTACCAATCAAATCTCTAATATGAATTGTTATTAGTTATTCTCCTCGGTATCCTGGATCCCTGTGACTCCAAGTGTAGCACTATAAATACGACAATTCAACAATATATATGAGCAATTAAGATATATCATATATGATATCAAATTTGAATTATTGACAGAAGATCAAAAGATGTCAAATAATCGCAAAACTAGGCACATTGTGCATATGATCCACTACAACAATCTGCACTTTTGCCGGCGCTAAATAAGCGCCGGTAAAAGTCTAGAAAACGCTGGGAAAAACTATTACCAGCGATTTCCCTTGCGCCGGCAACCCGCCGGGAAAAGTATACTAGCAATACCATTTCCTGGCGACAAGTAGGTTGTGCTGGTAAAAAGTATACATTGCCGGCGTTTTATTTCGCCGGTAAAGGAGGTTATATTCGTTGGGGCAAAGATGTTTATTTCTTCAATAATAAATTTAGAAAAAACTTTTGCTGGCCTTTTTTTGCGCCGGGAAAAGAGGTTTATTTTGTCAAAAATAAATTTTCAAAAAACATTTGGCGGCGTTTTTTTGCGCTAGGAAAAGGTGTTTATTTTTCAATAATAAATAGAGAGAAAAACTTTTGCCAGCGTTTTTTTTGCAGGGAAAAGAAGTTTATTTTTTTAAAAATAAATTTAAAAAAACTTTTGCCGACATTAATTTTGCGCTGGGAAAATATTTACAATTTACGAAAATTGTTTTCCGGCGTTTTATATCACCGGGAATAATTTTTTTTAAAATATAATTTATTTATTTATTTGATTTTCAATCTTCTTTTTCTATATATACATCAGTTCATTACAACTTCCAACCTGTGTCACATGAATAAATTGAAATTGCTAATTCCATTATCCAAGACCAAATCTACTACACCCAACATCCATTTCCATTCCAAAATCATGCAAAAATGAAACAAGAAAATTTATTCCACTTCATATTAATATTCAAACATCCTTTCAACATTAAAAGCACTTTACCATTACCATTACAAAATTAAAACAACCAGTAACATTCTACTCTGTACCAACATTCAAATGCCAATGAAAATTTACATATTCATATATGATCATTTCCTTATTGCACCATTCCAACACCTGCACCATTGTTTTAAAAAACTTCATGCATCTCATTTTACCATACAGCAATGTGTTACTCTGCATACTTGGCCTTCATGTTGGCTGCATCCTAGCTGCATGGACTCTTTTAACAAACATTGTTTTTCAATTTTCATTCAATTTGCAAAAAAATAAAAAATAGCAAGATTAACGTATAATTAAGAATGTCATATGCACAACTTTTAGTGAACCTATATATAAACAAAGCAACTAAAATCAATTATGAAAACAGTGCAATTCTTCCCTAGAACTGAGAGATTCCATTAAATCAAATCCATAGAAAAAATACATCACAGACTGAAATTAAAAGTCTTTGGAGGAATATAAGAGAAGGACCCAAGGTTTAGAGCAATAAACTTGGGTCTTGGATTTGAAAGTAATGGGGCCAGCAATTATGATTGAGATCATTGAAGATCTATCACATGATATATATCTATATATATATATATATATATGCCCCCAGAACAAAAAAAATTTATTGGCCTCAGATCTCTGTTTCTAACATTACTTGTGTACAACAAGACCCATGAGTCTCTTCCTGATCAAGAACAAGAACAAGAACAAAAATTATGATAAGTTGCTAAGCCATCCAAATTTTCCAACTGTTCCAACATCAGAAAGATCCCAAAACTTCGTAAATGTTTGAAAATTTCAGCAGTAAGTAAAACACACCATGCTGATCTAGATTGATGGGCGAAGTGACGCTAATGATGACAAAATCAACAATGATGATGATGTAACTGAAATTCGACAATGATGATTTATAACTGTAACGACCTTTGACCCACAGTTTTTTTTTTTTTTTCTTAATGGTAAATTGCATTAAAGAAGAAGAGGGAAGTGGGCTTAAGCCCCCAAAATACAAAAAGGATCCAGCTAGGAAGGCTTACAAAAAGACGCCAACCCACTGCAGCAACCAACCATAAAAACTGGACACAGAACAGAAGAACAAGAAGAGAAGACTATGCACGTCGGAGCTCAAGCAAAACCCAAAAGAAAAACAAACTAGCACCCCATAGCCAGGCAACAGGACAAGACAATGCACAGCCTGCTCTGAAAGGCAACAGGAACAGAAAAATCACTGTAATTCAGCCTGCTCTGAAAGACCATACACAACCAAATAATTCAACAGCAAGCCCACTGAACCAGATCAGCACTACCCTGCATCCATTTAAAAGAAAGGCCTACGCTGCATTCCAGCTAGGATCGAGACTGACTCCCCTGCATCACAAAAAAGCTGAACAAAAGTCGACAATAGAGGAAGAAGGAAAGAGCACCACTGTCTGCACAGTTCATCATAGATCCAACTGCACTTCCGGGGAGCAGAATAGCTTGAAGCACTGGAAAGAGGCAGGAACAAAATAGGAGATCAAGCTTGGCCTAGAGCTCTCAGAATTGGATGGGGAAGATCAAACATGGCCCAAAGCTCTGCATCTGGACCCAATTAATCACCTTTGACCCACAGTTGAGATCACATAAAGAAATAAATAAAGAAAACAGGTTTTAAACAAGCTCAAAATCATCTCTGCATCTGGACCCAATGAATCAAAATCATTCTATTTCACTTCACAAACATGGAACACATGACTGATTGAAAGTGATCAGAATCATTGAATCTTATCAACTGGACAGGGTGTATCAGGACACTTTTAGATTTCGTTGGACAGTGGATTGAAAAGGACACTTAATTTGCATGCTAAAACCCCATGTTTGCTTGGACAATTGTAGAACTTTACTGGGTGGAGTAGAGCCTGTAACGCCCTAATTCCGAATACTGAAGATAACATTAAGGTACCTGAAGTTGGTGCGCTACTTCCCGGAAAACCCGAGAACTTCAAAGATCGTAGTCCGCAGTGAGATCAAATTTTTAAAACTTTTTAAACAAGAACATAATCAACAGTTATATTGCGGAAGCGTATAAAAAGATAGCGGAAGCAATAGCACCATGTAAATAAATCAGATGTAGCAATGCGGAAGTCTAATATAAATCTCAAATGTAGTTATCAAAGTGTTTATACATATCTGACTATTTACCCAACTCACTACAAAATCTCTCAAAATCCAAAACAAACTACACTCAGTCCCCTTGTGCAGGCGCTCCATCTTCTGGCTCAACCACCTGGTCAGCCGGCCCCCACCCATAGTCTCCAACTACAGGCACCTCGTAGATCGCGTCATCCGCGGGATCATGGTCGGGACCTAAGCACCAAAGATGGGTCGATCCAAGGATCTGGTAAGGCACCATATGCAGATAACACGAGATGTATACAACAAAAGAGAATAGCGACGGGTACGTAATCATATGAATAGCAAAGAAACATGTTCTAGGCAGTTGAGCAGTAATAAACAGTATAGAATCAGAAATATAAAGTATCTAATCTAATCAGACAACAAATGACACATTCACACAAGCTAGATACAAAGCGGGATATTATGCCGCAGCCCTCCCGTACTGTAAACGTCACATACCATAAACAATTTGCGGTGGGGAAAGAGTAATAACCATGCAAGGGATAATAGCCATGATAATAATAACATACAATATATAACACTGATCACACCCATTTATAGCGCCGATCACACCCCTTTATCGCACCGATCACACCCCTTCATCAGATTAACACGGAAACGATATCACACCGTCCATCTAATCACAACTCATCATGATAGCTCTAAGTAACCAATATAGCCCCTACCAGCGATGATCAGTCAACTGGCTGAGCTTAGAACAACTGAGTGAATGTTTAGTGCCGACTCGGGAACCAAGAACAGGTCTGTGTCTGTCTAGGCTTATCTTACATGAGCAAGGTCCTCACCAAGTCTCTAAGAGGTTAAGGTACAATGACATAAACACAGTTCAATATCCAAGTCCAAGTCCAACATCACTGAATCGACTCCAAGGCTCACAACCGTGGCCTAAGGCAAGACAAGTACCATACCATGTCCATTCCACAAGTAATCATCTCGGGCTCATACACCATGAGCTAACCAACCATTTATCCTAACCTTTTCATGCTATGGTTTCACATCCCCAACCTTAGGCCGTATGAGGGCCCGCCTAGCCACAGACACGTCATTTATCTCCAAACACAACATAGGGTCATCAATAAGTAATCTTAGGTTCAGGTCCTCCAATTTTCATTAATTAACAGGTTTAAAACAACAATAAGGATAAGAGAGAAGAACAACATATGAAATCCTCAGAACATGGAATCAAGTGGAAATAGACAAAGGACCAATCCTGGGTAGTGGTTCACTCTTGGTTCAGGCCTCATCATATGATCGGATCCCTAACTGTAGTTTCAGGTGTCAAAAATAATAAATCTGGTGCTCCTGAAGTTATGGACACTATGGACTACAATTAAGGGTCGAGTCATGACGATTCGAATCCCAAAACCTCAATTGGTGGACCCCACGACTCAAGGCTGAGCCATGCCATTGATTCGTGTGTGGCACACGGTCAATGGACCCCACAATAATCAAACATCAGAGTCACAGAAGTCTGAAAAATCTCACTGTTCACAGTTTGCCCGATCGACATCATACCCTAGGATGTCGACCAGGTGAACTGGATGTTGACCTCCCAGGTCGACATCCGGCAGTATCCCCGGTCGACGTCATGGCCGTGATGTCGACCGGGTCCACTAGGACTGGTGTCAAGCAGCCGGGGGGTCTCACAGGGTTCTCTGTGTATCCGGTCGACATCATAGCCGTGATGTCGACCGGGTACACAGGACTCTGTAAGTCTGAGAAAATTCAGGTCTCAGTTATTTCCTGCAGGTTCATGTATGTCCGGTCGACCGAGACAGGGTCCGGTCGACCGAGTACACTGTCTGTGCACATTTTCAGGAAAAATAACTAGGACTTGGTTTCTTGACTTTTTAGTGTGCCCGATCGACTGGGTACACGCAGATAACTGAATTCCATATTTCTGGGATTTTTCCCTTTTCAATCCAATTCTCATTCAATCCATCCTAGATCTCCTCCATATATCACATAAATAAGAATAAACACAAAAACACTCCAATAATCTCCATCCATCATCCAACCGGGTCATTGATATTCCAAATGGGTAAACCCATCCATCAATTGGCCATTTTTCCATGAAAACAAGCTCAAAAGATGATCTAATCATGCATAATCATCTAATAGAACTGAGATTACAGAAACAAGGAAAGAAAGCATACATCTAGTGAAATTGCATATGATACTTGCCTCAATTCAGAATTTATGATAGTGTAGAGAGAGGGAGAAGAGAATTCCAAGCTTCTACTAGTGTTGTGATGAAATTGGGGTGGTCTCTAGCCTCCTTGTGCTGGAACTTAGGGGAATTAGGGTTTTCTTGTGGAAGAAGATAGGTTAGATGAGAGATGAGTGAAAATTAGGATTTAGGCTAATGTTCGCAATAGCTTGCGTTTTTATAACTTAGGGTTTAGGCTAATTACCAAAAGGGCGATTTGGTTGTAAATGAAAAAGAAATGGGGCCATGGGTATTTGGGTAATTAGGTGGGATTCTAGAATGTTCTATCTCTTATTAGCCCTCCTATTAGTTCTAATGATAGCCAATTCCTGATCTAATCAAAATCTATTAAAAGTTAAATAAAAGCTACATTCTAAGACTTAGGAATATTAGAAACTACACTACTAATTCCTACTAATTAGCATATTAACATATGAACTAACATATTAATAATTATTTAATTCAAACTGAGGGCCCACAAGGGGTAGACCTCACAGAGCCTGTCAACGCATGGCTCAGACTTGAGTAGTCATATTGAATATAAATTGTTACTGAATTCTTGAACCCACACAAGTGAAAACACAAGGCTTATGGATCTCGAAGAAGACCATTGCAAGAGGATGCAAGAATTAAAAAAAAAAAAAAATTCGTTTTCCATCTCTACTAGAAGATTGAATAAATGAAAGTATAGTTTATGTGATAAGGAGCGAAAAGCGAAAATAGGCTTAGCGCTAATGATGTTTGATTTATGTCTTGTATTCAGAGTTAACTGGATTGGTCCATTGGGTTCATTGGCACCAAGTTTTAGTCAAGGTTATTTTATAATTAAAACAGGCTTAGGGTTTAAGAAAACGAAAGCTAATAGTGGATTGGATCTGCTCTTTTCCTTTTCCCTGAAATTAACATATATATATATACTTTGATTAAAATGCAAAAAAAAAAACCCAACTTTTCCGGGCAAAGTTAGATCTTGGAGACCTAAATGCACAAAAATCTCTGCTGCAAGCTTCATGACTAACCAAATAACTTCACGAAACATCAATAAGGCCATCTTTCAAAACACGATCTCAATTTAGAAAAAAAATACAACACCATGTACACTGCCCACTTGGGAGCTGGGTTAAGACCTAGGGGATATACACAAATTATGTGACACGATATTACAAAATATTGCTATCAGTAAACCCCTGTGAAAGTGTTGTCATTAATGTTTGAGCTCTGTGATTTGAATGGTAACTGCCTAGGACAATCTGCGTCTGTGATTTGATGCTGGTTCTTGTTCTTTTAGTGCCGGACATTCTTGGTGGGGTACACAAGGTGGGCAGTTAGGATATGATCTGCCTTTATATTTGTTAATGTTCTTGCTATTGTTGTTATTATAATCATAATTCATAACCAACATCATGATCGTTTATGACAAAATCATTGGCCATGATTTAGTGCCTGGGAGTTCCATACTTCCACTCCATAGATATTCTAATACTCATGAAAAAAAAAGAAGTCTATTCAGACTTTCCTTTTAACTTCTTTTCTGCAGCTAGATAATCAGGCAGCTCCTTTCTAGAACACAACTTCCCACTACTGATCCATTTCCAACATGACCCACCCTGGCACTGATCCATTTCCAATCCAACTAATTTCTCATAGCTTTTTCATCCCGTTCTAGTACTAAACTAACTTCTTCAACCTCTATTAATTATATTAAAGAAAAACAAAAACGATCCCACCTCTGTTCTGTTCAGTCCTGACATGATAGTAATGATGCATGCATGAACCTGATTATTAGAACTAATCAGGTGCTAGAATCATCAAATATCAAAGAACCTAACTGGAATTCATGAACAATATGTGTAGATTCGCACTCAATTAAAAATAATTTATGTTAAAAAAGATTCAAGCAGAAGCATAGACATGAAAATTATTGAAGGACCCAGTCATGTGATGTTTTCTCAACTTAATTTTGTCTTACGCTACTCTTTTAGAGCTTGGAACACATCACTGAATCATACACAAATGATATAACTACAGCAACTAATGTGCACCAACAGGTGACATTGGGTCATGGTTGGATTTAGGAAACATCTAACCTGACCTGACCAAGTTTTTGACTCACTCTGAATCTGCTCCTAAGACCAAAATCTTTTTAAAACCCATATCCTTTTATAGCTAGGTAATAGAATCAAATACCCAAGGAAAAAGTGAGATAAATGAAAATGACCATCAAATGACCTCCCCCGTTTAATGGAAAATGAATCAAGGATTATGTATGTTTTGTTCAAGTTTCTAACAATTCTCACTATATAGCAACATCAAACAAATCAACATGAAACAACCACCATAGCCATCTTCCATCTCACTATATAGCAAAACTATAACAAAACCACAAAAATCCAGCATGTGAAAGAAGAAGAAAAAAAAAAAAAGGAAAGAGAAGAAGGGCCATCTTCCATCTCACTATACAGATTCCAGCCATCCATTCTCAAAGTAGGCCTAATCATGTACATTTCTGAGAAATCTTATCAGTGGCTTGTTCATGAGAAGGGCCATCAAATCAAAACAAAGGAAAGAGAAGAACAAAAAAAGATTGGGTGTACTATCTACATTGAATGCGCATGCGGGGCCAACTTGCATTAATGGACTCGCCACATTGCAGATTAGATGATGTATTTGTGGACATTGCCTGATGCATCACTTGGATTTGAAGAACATGTGACACATCATCACATCACTTGAAGTTGGGAGTAAATGGGCATGGTTAGATATGTGTGTGATGCTTTAAACCAGGAAAACAAAGAGAATCAGCAGCAGTAACATCCCTAACTATTGGTAGGATGGTCAAACCAAGAAGATAAAAGTTTCAATACTCAGATGATAGTGTCCACAGCTCAATCAATCCATATATCCATGTAAAACAAACAAAACTGTGAGATTTACAGTTTCGTACTGTGCAGGAATCTTGGGCATTTACCTTCAGGTGGTAGTGCAGTTGATTGTCAACAGATAACAAATATCAGTAAATCACAAAAGTGATACATTTAAATAAAAAGTTAGAAAAGAATTTGTGCCAGGTATTACAAATTCTTGACCTTAACTAGGACATAATAAATAATATCAACAAAAACCAAACTATTACATTATAAACAAACAAAAAACTTGAAATCAAAATGAATAATAAATTACATCCTAATTCCTAAATCACAAATGATTTCAACATTCAAACCTAAAGAGTAACAACAAACAATAAAGCATATGTTTTTCCACATTTTCTCTTATTTCAGTCTTCATGTGTGGTAGGAGTCAAACATGTTGTCTGTCAGCTCCGAGTTCTGAAAATTGGCCTGAGTTGAGTCACCCTATGAGTGGAGTCACCCAAGCCCAAACAGAAAAAAAATAAAATTAGTAGTGATTCAGATGAAGGGAAAGAGAAGAGATAGGAAAGGTAATAGGGAAAATATAGAAGGGATGAGTGGCAACTCTGTTTTCATGGTACTGAACCAGACTCCAAACTGTGATTTAATATCTATATCTATATACAAGTCTGAAAAGCCATGACTCAGCCTTATTATTCATACAATAAATGCTTGACTCAGCTGGGTGTTTAACCCATGTTAATCATACATGCTGACATTGAAGTTGAGTTTAGTAAAAGAAACAAATATTAGATAAGTAATAAGATACAATGACAATAAAACGTATACATTATGGCATGTATCAGTTACATGTAAAAGTGTAAGACCAAATTTCTGCAGGGGCTTAGTCGGCGGGGTGGCAGGGAAGGGTTCAATCTCTTTTCTTGTCCTCTTGGAGCCTGTGAAGGTGCAGAGTTCTAGTGTGCTTTCATTGAAAAGAAGCTGGCTAGTTTTGACGAGCTCTCCTTGGTGTTGTTTTGGGTGCTCTCTTTAGTCTTAGTGGGTCTTGTTTTGGGTGCTCTCTTTAAGATTTGGAATGAAGTTGCAGTAATTCTCTGTTAAATGTTTTAGTTTTTGCAGAAAAAGAGGAGATATATTCCAGTTACAAATTCATTGATAATTAAGAGGTTATCCCTATTGCTTATCATTTGCTAGTAGTAAAAATGAAACTCAAATCTGCTGTAGTTCAAAAACCTTTCAGCAGTTCACAGAATTTGGACATAAAAAGGAAGAAGCATATGTGCATTTCAATTCTGAATTATTTTTTTTCCCTCCTTTGTGATTGTGCAGAATGTTATATGCGAGAGGAGCATATGGGTGGCTGAAACGCCTTTCAACATGCAAATAAATACCATTTTGAAAAGAGTAATCATATACAAACCTAGAGAAGTTGCATCCCGAGCTCCACCAGAGGTGCCATCCCCACCAACAAGGGAACTTGGATCTATGCCTACGCACTCAGCTAACTGGAGGACTAAGCCCTCGAGGAAACTGGCTCTCTTGCCAAACTCTGCTACCTGTCGCCGCAATTGAAGTACCTCATAATTAGGGCACATCCGATTCTGGGTTGAACCTGAAGTGGACTTCATGCGAATGCCAAAACCCTTAAGGTATCCCGATCTCTGTCCAAGCACCTTGACGGATATCTGTTCATTGGTCATCGGAGATGTGATGGAGGGTTGGGATTGTTCGGCAGTCACTCGCACTAATTCCTCCTGCCATTTTTAAACATGTTAAAATCAAATAAAGTGAGTTTAACAAATGTATAAAAGTATATTTGTATTGATATATAAAACATGACTTAGGCATATGTACATGTGTCTTCTGAACCTCCTCATTTATCCACTTTTTCTTCCCATGCATATAGTGGGTGTCATGGTAAAAATCGGGAAAAGGTTGCGTGATTCCAGCATTTTGTGCTCTCTGTTATAACATTAGATATTTCGTTAATAGAAGAATTTAATTTTCATAACTTAGTCAAATAGCAAAAATTCTTAAATCTGCACTTACGATTATTGAACTACGTGCTAGGAATGATCTAGAGCCACTCGTATGATTCCACGGCATCTTCGATCGGCTAACTCTCACTTTCTTTGACTTCTCCTACAGAGAAAAATAAAAAACAATATATTAGTCAAAATAATTTTTAACTACTACAATCATCTTGATCAGTAATTGAGGCAGATATATATACAAAACCATTAAAAGTTACCTTCCACTCCATAGTCTCCCACAAATTGTTGATCATCCAAGCCCAGTCATCTGCCTTACAAGGCTTTAGTGGGTGGCTCTTTGGATCAGGCACCCCCTCCTCCAAAAGAGACAAATAGTGGGTATGTAATTCACACTTCCAATCCCTATACAGCTTCTGGCACTTAGTATCAACGGCAGCCTTGATGATCGGATCGTTCACATAGTCCCCAAACTCAAAAAATTGCTGCAATTGCAAACATAAACATGTAATGTGAGATAACAATTAAACATTAATGAGTCTAATTGAATCTTTATTAAGTTATCTCAAATGAAATTACCTGAACTCTCTTTACCACCAATTACTTGATCCCCTCAGGAACAAACTTCCAGCCTTCTTTCCGAACGGTGCCTCATCTCGAATCGCTTCCCCGAGAAGATTTGCAAAACTAGTGGCGAATTCACCCTCTGGCACAAGGCTCGAAGTTGGGGTCGAAATTGGGATGGCATGGCCAAGCTGCCTCCTCAACTTTTCCACCTTACACCCCCTTGTCTTGCCCCGTACACGGAGGGGAGCTCTCACCTGAGGCTGATGCTGTCACACCACAATATTAATTGAGTTACTAAATATATAACATTAAAAGAATGTACATTTTAAACGTAAATAATTCTATATTTCTCACCAACACTGCTGCCATCCGTACGCGGAGTCAAAACCTGGTCAGGCTGGCTAGAAGAACTGGCAATCCGTGTAGGACTACGCGCTCTAGCAATGGTCGCCACCTCTGGTATGCTATCCGCATGAGAAGACTGTGTGACTCGAGGCTATGCCAGTGTAGCTTGGCCTACTCCGTCGGGCATGTTCTTTGCACGAGACAACTGTGTGACTGGAGGTTGTGCCGATGTAGCCTAGGCCAGTACAGCTGCTATAGCGCAAGCATGTCTACTTCGCTTCCCTCGATTCATATGAATAACCTGTCACAACACAACAATGAATTATTAGTACATAAATACATAAATAAAGTGAATGAAATAAAATTTACAACTAGAATGGCTTGTAATAAATCAATAGACACAAATTACCATATTTGCCGGAGACCCAAAAGTCTCATCATCCCCATCATCATTCGTATTTTCATCCGAAGAAACCAACCCAAAATCGCCCTAGGGTGGTCGATATTCTTCGTTGTCATCATCTTCACCCGGTTTTCTTTTTCCCTCTCCATTTTTCTTTCTGCTCCTTTGACCCAATCCAAAAACGGTCTTGGCTATGTGCTTTACCTTCAAAGCACGACATCTCTCGTCTATTTCCATGATGTTCTTACTTCTCACCCTTTTGTATTCTGTCAACTTTGCCCATTTGGCCACCCACCCAGGCTTGACATATGTTTTACTTCCCTTGGGCATTTTTGACAACTATATATGACATACAAGAGAATGAAGGCATATAAAATAAAATAAAATGAGCCATGAAATGTAAACCAACAACTTTATCAATTTAGAACACTTGTCCATACACAAATCAGAAAACAAACACTACACATCATACTCTATATCCGGATCGGACTGGCTACACAGATCGCCTTCATCATCATCATCTATTTATGCCGCCATAGTTTCATCCTCGTCATCGCTATGCTCCACCATTGGCCCATCACCATTAGCTATCTCTGGCGGAATATCATCCCTACAGTAGTGAACATCCCTATCTTCGACACAGATTGGGACAACATCGGTTGTTTCATGCTGCTGGAAGGCCTTGTTAGGCACATCATCCAGTTCTGGTACATCCCACACTCCCCAATGCTTGACTCGTTCTACGATTCTCCAGTTGTTGCCTTTGCAAGTATCACTAACATAGAAAACTTGCTTCGCTTGACTTGGTAGGACAAATGGATTATCTTTATACCACCGACCTGTAACATCAATGCTTGTTATGTGTTGATCGGTATGTATTTTGTTTCTGGTACCGGTGTTGTACCATTCACATTGGAACAAAACCACCCTACCCCCATGCATGTATGTCAATTCCCAGACTTTGCACAAGTACCTGTAGAAGTCAATTGTCTTCCCAATATGCTCCCCTTGCACGACCAACCCACTATTCTAGCACTTGGGCCTATTCTCGCGATCTCTAGTGTGGAATCGGACATCATTGAATATGCACCCTGAATACAAATAAACTATCGAACTGGGACCATTTGCTAATGATCACATTTTATCGGTTGTTTCTGGCGACCCTTGGTTTCGCAAATCATTCATCTACATGAGCAACATGTGGTAAGTTTATTAAGTTGATGTAAATTGAGGCCCAGTTAGATAATGTTTACTATGTCAATAGGGCATCATATATCTTACACGTTGCTTGAACCATTTTGGAAATGTGTCTCGCTGTATTTGACTCATGTCATGCCCTTCTTAGTTTTGTATTGTATTCCTGTGTTCCCTACTTAAGCCAAAGCAATTCATAAGCAAGTAAAAGTAGAGGAAGAATCAACAAGGGAACAAATATCTATGCACACATGTATTTAAGCCAAAGCACTTAGTCGAGATATGGTTCTAACTTGGGACTATTATGCAATACAAATCAGTGAGCCATGTTGCATTCATTCTGAGAAGGATCTGGTGCCCTTGTGATCTGTGCAAAGGGACGAACATTTTGGGTGAAAATCTCCATACCGGGACCACACATGCCACCATCATCATTTCGTTCGTCTCGATCAGTCCCTTTTAGGTACATTGAGCAAAAAGTCAAACACTCTTTGACAATGTAAGCCTCGGCGATTGAACCTTCGGGTCGTGCTCGGTTAGTAACATAGCCTTTTAAAGTCCCGAGAAACCTTCAAACAAAGAGACATTAGTATTAAGATTACTTTTGCAAGACAGTCACACTACTACATGAATAACACTTCATCGGATGGTAACAGTTACCTTTCGATGGGGTACATCCACTGATATTGCACCGGTCCAGCAAGCACGGCCTCACGTGGCAAGTGAACAACCAAATGGACCATTACATCAAAGAATGCTGGAGGAAAAATCTTCTCGAGCTTGCAAAGTATGAGCACTCCCCGTTCCTCTAATTTTTTTAAAGTGCTCTGTTTTAATGTTTTTGAGCTGAGGTCCTGGAAGGAACTGCCCAACTCAAATAGAGTTGTACTTAACTCCTTATCAACATAACCACGTAGGCCAACCTGAAAAAGACGTTGTAGGAGGACATGATAGTCGTGACTTCTCATACCCGATAATTTGCCATTTTTTGAGGTCACACACCTTGAAAGGTTTGCAGCATAGCCATCAGGGTACTTGATTGATTTCAAGAATTCAAAAAACCCTCCCTTTGTTTTGGGTCCAATGTGTAGGATTCATGGGGTTTCACAATGGATCCTTCTTCATTCCTCTGTAGATGCAATTGTTGCCTGATGCCCATATCTTTTAAATCGTTACGCGCTTTGTCCGTGTCCTTATTCTTCTTATCTATGCCCACCACAGTCCCAACAATATTTTCACAGATGTTCTTCTCTACGTGCATGACATCAAGGTTATGCCTAAGGTTTAGGTTCTTCTAGTACGGTAGCTCGTACAAGATGCTTTTCTTTGTCCAATTCAATAGTGCAGGCTCACGAGGTCTCTTCTTGCTGTTGGGGCCCTTCCCGAACCTAACTTCTGGTAGTTGATCCAACTGGTCAAGTACCTTTTGCACCGGTAAATGCAAGGATTTCATTTTATGTTCTAGTTGACCGTTGAACTTCTTGCTCCTTCTCCAAGAGTGGTTCTCAAGCAAGTAAGCTCGATGTCCAACTGTAACACCCTGTCCCGAGTTAATTAAGATTAACTCTACTTAATCGGGATTAGTGCTAATTCAACATGTTTTATGGAATTAATGTTGATTAATGGCTAAATTGATATAGAATTTGGCTCAAGTGGTCAAATTGAACTTAATGAAAAGAATAGTGAAAGTTCTGAATGGACTTAAAATGGTTTTAGGCTAAACCATGCAATGTAAGGACTTTTTCGTAAATACGAAATTACACGTATTTCGTCGGATACGGAAACTCTTGATACTCACACGTGTATCTTGAGGAGTACGTTAACTTCCGTAAATGTATTACTTCCATTCGACGTGAATTGGTTCAAATGACCATTCATTTGACTTGAATTGTAATTAGAGGAAATAGGAGGGGGGTAAATGCAAAACTGGAGCTTATAAGATAATGATGAACTCCTTTGAGTTCATTCTCCAGCTCAGTCGATCTCTTCTTCTCTTTCTTTCTCTCCTTCTTCTTTCTTCCAATTTCTCTTCATTGAGTGATGATTGAGAGAGCTAACAAGTGCTTGTGAAGAAGGACTCCATCTTCACCATCCTCTTCTTCATCTCTTTTCTTACTATTTTGGGAGTTTCAACTTGAGAAGATCTCAAGCTTGCCACCAAAGAAGCTACAAGTAAGTGTTGAGTTGAATTCAGCACTTTCATGGTTTCATTATTGAGTTATGGCTCAAAGAATTCACAAGAATTCTGTTTTGTGGATGGATTTTGGGTTTTAGGTTCAAAAGGAGGTTTGGCTTGAAGAATTCAGCTTGGATTCAAGCTAGACAAGGGAATTCGTGCTAAGAAGTTTCCAAACCAGGCAAGTATACTCAATTACATTGATTTCAATTGTTAAGTGAATTGTTAGAACTCAAGAAGTTCAGTTACAGAAAATTCGGTTCAGAATTTTCTGAACTTTTGGGCACAATTCGGTCAGCCGCCAGGCTGACCGACACCTAACCGAGAGCTGACCGACATAGGTCGGCTAGCCGAATTTGTGAGTTCGGCTAGCCGCTGGTTGACCGCAAGGTGACCGAAAATCTTGTCAGGGTTTTTCCATCAGAAGTTGAGCTTCTGGAAAACGAACCGTAAGCTAACCGAAGAAATTCGGCTAGCCGAAATTTGAATTTCGGCCAGCCGCGTGGGTGACCGAATAGGTGACCGAATTGGGCAAAATGTCCTGTAAAATTGAGAAATTCTGGAAAGCTGACCGAACGTGGTTCGGTTAGCCGAAACCCCTAATGCGGCTAACCGCTAGGTAACCGCCGAGGTGGCCGAAATTGAGGAAATATCAGAATGGGTTTCTGATAATTTCCTAAACCTTCATGGGTGTTAGCTAAACTTATGTGAATGTAAATTTCACTAAAAAGTGATGTCATCCATAATAACACCTACATTGCATAATGAACGTTTCACCCGAATGTTGTTTTAGGAAATTTACTTGTTTATGACTTGAGTTGGCTTGTCCTCTCTCGTCTATTATTGTTATGCTCCTTGTTGAGCTATCATTGGTTATGCTCCTTGTTGAGCTATCATTGAATAATGTATTGAATTAATACAATGAAATGCAATGAAAGGAAATGAAACGAAAAGAACTGAAGTGAACAAACATTGTAATGTATACAAGATTAAGTCTGCTGCAGTAGATGGAGCGTTCCGGAGCTCCGTGGTGATGCCGGTGATCTCTGATCAAGACACTGGTAAATACCACACATTTGATAAGCCATTTAATGATTGAACACATTTGATAAGCCACCTAATAAAGTGAGTAACCATTTGAAAAGCCACTTAATAAAGTGAGCACTAATGAAATGAAATGAGTCCTTGAAAGGTTGGGTTGTGAATGGTGCGCCTTCCGCCTATGCTAGAGGACAACGAAAAGACACTTGATGAAGTGTATATACATGCATTACCTGCTCTCTTCAGGGGAGAACTACATGCATTAAATGCTTATATGAATTGAATTGAATAGAATTGTCATACATTGGAACCACATTGCTAACATGTGATTATCATAGAATTGTGTATACATTGTTGAACCGTCGTGTTCACAGTGTTATTGATGACATTACAGGCCCAGTTGGCCGTCCCAGTGGTTCAGAGACCGCGCCGCCACCGTAGGAGACCAATCCGGTTCCCCCAGGAGGATTGAACGAATGGATGTAATCGGAGGCGACCGGTTTAGAAATTTTGGGAACATTTTGAATAGATTCATTTTGTTGTAAACAGTGATCACATGCATTGTATTTGAATATGCATGGGTGATTTATATAGGAAATGAAATGTATAAGTAAACTTTACTTTCTGTAAAGAATTTGTACATATTGAACTTGAATGTCAATGTACGTATATATTCCGCAAAATAAGGTACATTTGACAGGTATATGTAAGATCCCTTGTGAATCTCGTGTTGACTTCGGTAATGCGAGGTTTACGGGAGTAAGTATGGCATCGCGACTCGGGGTTTGGCCGTGATAACCCTAATCTCGGGCCCGGGTCGTGACACCAACCCACCCAATCTTACTTCTCAACTTACACGATAATGAATCTTTGTTGCAAGGGGGACAAGCCAAATAACCTTCTGTGCTCCAACTAGACAAGTTACCATATGCGGGAAAGTCATTTATGGTCCACATCACAGCTACATGCATTCGAAAGGTCTGTTCACTATGGGCATCATAAGTCATGACACCAATCTCCCACAACTCCTTCAACTTGTCAAGCAAGGGCCTCAGGTACACATCGATCTCCTTCCCAGGTGCCTGCTGCCCGGGAATAAGTAAGGACATCATGAAAAATGGATCCTTCATGCACATCCAGGGTGTAAGGTTCTAAGGCATAAGTATGACAGGCCACATGTTGTAAGAAGTGCTCATGTTGCCAAAGGGGTTGAACCCATCGGTGGCCAGTCCTAACCTCACATTACGGATCTCCTGGGCAAACTCTGGAAATTTCAATTCAAATTCCTTCCATTCCTTATAGTCGGCAGGATGCCTACCCAGATCGCCATCCATGCCATTCTCATGATGCCATCTCATATCTTTGGCTGTCATCCTTGACATATATAATCTCCGCAACCTGGGTATCAATAGGAAGTAACGCAGTATCTTATGAGCGATCTGCTTACCCTTGCCATTATTGACCTTGTACCTAGGCTCCCCACATTCCGAACACTTATCCAAGTGAGCATTCTCCTTCCAAAAAAATATACAATCATTCTTGCAGGAGTCAGTGTGCTCGTACCCCAAGCCCAAGTCACATAGTAGCTTCTTGGCCTCATAAATGGGCGCGGGAACCACATTACCTTTTGGTAGGGTGTCCCTAAATTTCTCTAAGACCTTGTCGAATGACTTGTTGCTCCACCTATATTGTACCTTCACATTTAGCATCCTAATGACAAACACTAACAGGGTTTCTGAATCTTTACAGCCCGGGTACAAACCACGCTGGGAAGCCTCTAGCATAATTTCAAAGTTTCGCACATCATCCATCGCTAGGGTATCATCCATCATGTAAGTTTCCCTGCCATGGTCCTTTAATAACTCATCATATCCATCCCGGTCCTCATATGATTCATCCTTGCTAACATCCGATTCATCGGATTGTGCAAGTTCCCCATGCCGTAACCAAGTGTCGTAGGATACCATCATCCCACGCCGGAGCAGATGGTCTCTCACAATCTCATAATCATGCTTAAAACCATTACAGCAGTAGTTACATGGGCATTTAATCACTTTACTCCCACCCGAAGTCGCCTTTGCGAATTCAATAAAAGAATTCACCCCTTCTATATACGGTTGACTGAATCTATTATGATACTGTAACATCCAACTCTTGTCCAGATCTGTTTACATATGTAAGGTGGCGGTTAACTCAAATTCAACCAATAGATGGTATAAAATAAATGCAAAAAAAGAAAAAAAAAGTAGAGAAAAAAAAAGAACTCAAATATAAGAAAAACAAATCAACACTCTACGCCTAAAATGCAAAACAAACAAGTAAAAAAAGAAAAAATAACAATTAACTTTAGAATTTAGACAGATCAAGAATGATAAGATCTCCATTAAAGGAACGAGTACTTCTCTATTACATGCCAAAGACAATCATATATAGAGAAGTGTGTGGTTCGTACTATTTCCAATTAAAATATACTACAAGTATAGGGTTTTGGTTCCACATATGATAAATCAGATGTATGTGTAAATAAGGAAGGATGCCCCCACAAAAATGGATGGTTTAGACTTGGAGACAGTGATGGAGCAAAATCCCTAAATTAAAGAAACCTTAAATCCCTTACATCCCCAAAATCCAGCCCTAATCCACGTATCTATTCATATATTTGAGAACCGTCAAAAGCAATAAAAAAGAAAATAAATCAGGATTGTGATGTTTTACCTTGAGATTTTTGCAAAGAAAAGTAGAGAGAGCAGTTTGAGAGAACAGTGAGCAGAGAGAGACCTAGGTTGGTCTACACCAAACGAACTGAGAATATCCTTGTCTCCAACGTTTGTTTCTACAAACCACAAAAACCCAATTTCAAAAAAATAAAAAAAATAAAAAAATTGATCATCACACAAAGCATAAAAAAGAAGCCAAAACAAACCACATAAGAATGCAGGCAATACCCATCTAATAAAAAAAATTAATGATAATCAGTTTTAATACACATCACCCCCTGTTCAGAAACCACATTTGATGAATACTCAATCCAATTTGTTTCAATGCAGTCAGTTTTAATACACATGTTTGCTTGCAACAAGTGTGAAGTCTTGAAGAGATTCAAGTGTTTGGTGTAGTCTTCTTGTTATTGTGAGGTGAATGAGAATATATATTTTTTGTTAGGTGTTTTTCTTATTTGATTTAGAATAAGGCCTCTGTACCACCCTTTGGCCCTACAACCACACGCACACAAGTGCGCACACACCGCACACCTTTATATTTCTACAAAACGGCGGTCAGCAAAGTGATTGAAAAATATAAGAAATTAGAACTCCTTTTCTACAGGTAACTAATTGCAATCTATATTAGAAGGAACATAAAAAAAAAAAAAAAAAAAAAGACTCAATCAAAATAGAGAAAAGCAAAAACCACAGAGCATGACAAGTTCAGGCACCAACCTCCAAATGTATATCATTCAAACTAAATAGTCAGGTCTAATATGAAGATCATAGAACAACAATAAACTCCCAGCCTCTCCAACTAGTAAATATAATTTTAACCAAAAAAAAAATAAAATTGTTATCTAATCTAAGTCTATAATTTCAATCATTTCCCAAAATACCAACCCATCAGAATCATATAATTAACAACAAGTAAGAAACTTAAAAGACAAAACTCAACCAAATTAAAACCATCATAAATGAAATTCACTTACAGTAAACTCAATCAAGTTTTCTTCTGAATAAAAGGAAAGTAATTGATTAGAATTCCTACCTTTTTTCTCAAACAACTTCTTAACATAGACGCTACCTCCAAAAGGGATCAAAACAAGACAAAAGAACCCATTTCCAATCTCTCCCACTCAAACTAAGAACATACTGGAATCACATAAATGGGAAAACCACGAGACAAGGATCATTTGAGAAAATTTTGCATGGTTCTTCTGAAACCACATTCTGATTTAATGGTACAATAGGGAGTCCTGAGAAACAGGAGCAGATGGAACACTTTGCCCATCCACATTTCCTTCTGATACATCTCATATCCACATTGGATGTTAGGATTATCCAGCCAAATGCAGCCCCCATTTGCTACAAGGCCCAAACAAAAGGAGCCTGATTGTATCTACTCTGCCAGAAATCCTATTGAAAAAGTAATTTGAGGTACATTGAGGCACACTAAGGCAATGATAGAAAATGAGCCATGCTTCAAGTCTCAGATCTGGCACAAAACAAATACTCATGAAAAATGGACAAGAGAGAAATAGTCGGTCCACAAATCAACGGATCATTTGTAGGTAATTCTTCACAAACAACACAAAATTGAGAGTCACATATCATAAAAAAAAAAAAAAAAAAAAAAAAGCGGTGTCAAAGTTGAATTCAAAACACATTTACCCTGGAAACCAACACTTAATTTAACTATACATTTTTTGCTTTTTTTGAATGGTGAAGTCCCCCACTCACCCCTTAAGGAGGGCATTTGGTGAGTTTAGAGAATTGAGAAGGTTCTGAAATCCTTTTCAATTCAGAGAAATTGCTGACCAAAAATACGGACAATTTGCCCGTGCTTTCTTTATAGAAGAGACATGAAGGAATCACAAGCACAACCATTCAAATGCCAAAGGGTTTAAGGAACTTGTTGGGTTTTAATTAAAAAAGGGTCTAGCACTCTAGATCTGAAATACGCAAGTTCACTACAGACAAAGTAGACCAACTAGAACAATCACTTCAAAAAAAAAAAAAAGAAAAACAACACAAATCTGCAAAATCTTCAGTTTGATCAGGAAAATGAAAAGAGAAGGAAAGATAGAAAACATGTATTTCGCATATTTGTTTGTCCCAATTCCTCCCAAAATCACCAGTTTAGCATATCAGACGTTATACACAATAGGACATAAGAGATATGAGGAGAAATACAGCAGATCTGAGCAACAGAAAAGGCCGATAACTGCAACAGATCTATAGAAATGCAAACAAATTCATTTCACATAGCCATAATTTGGATCACAAGAGAACCCACACAAGGAAGAAAAATCCAATCAGGCAATGTCTTCAAATCTTGCTGTGAGTCCTCGTGAAATCTGCAAATTTGGAAAACCGAAGGACCAAAGATACTTTATTTTCTTTATTTGCTAAAACCTCTTAAAATAATCCCAACCTTCTAAATCGAGATTCATCATTAGCAAAAAAAGGGGCTAATGAGTTTAGCAATTGCAGCATTCAAAAACAACCATAGAGAAGAAAACGCGAGAATTACAGTAGATCTATAGATTTATCAAAGGATTCCACTCATGAAATCACATTACAGATCATAAAAAAAAAAAAGAAACCCACAGATCAAAACCCATAGTTTTTCGGTAAACCAACCCAGATCAGAAGAAAACAGAAAAGAACAATTTTTTTTTAAGAAAAAACCAATCTTTACAATGTTCTCTACAACATGAGATTGATACTAACAGATCAGACAACGAGAAAATGAAAGAAAACCCAAAACATACAAAAAAAACTCATTCAATCAACAAAACCCAAACAGTAGAAGAAAAACTAATAAAAAGCAACAAAACCCACATAGGCAGCAAAATCTTGAACCAGAACCAGCTACCAACGTTTCTCAAACCCTCAGATGACCAAGTGAAATTCAAACTTCTTCGAGCAGTATCGATGAAAACCGGGTCTGGGTATCTGCAATTGATGAAAACCAGAGCTGCGACGCGTCGACACTGGTGGAGGAAATGAAACGCATCAGAACAAGATGAACGATGCATCGATGCAGTTGACTTGATGAAGAAGAAAGAGAGAGATGCATGAAATGGTTGAGCGGCCGCTGAAAATGGAAAGGGGGAATGCAGAGCTTCAAAGACGATGTAGAGAAAGAGGGGGCGCACGAAATGGTTATGGAGTTAGCGGGCGCGGGAGAGGGAAAAGGTTATTTTTATGGCGCGCAGAAAGATCGACTTACATTTTATTCATCCGAAAAATTGAACAAAAATAACTTCCCAGAGAAATTAAAGCGCCGGCAAAAGCTTAATAACACTGTGATGTGAGACGGGTGAACTTCGCCAGTGATCTAGGCATTTCGCCGACAACAAATGTAGCCTTTCTCGGCGACACTAAACTTATCACCCGTAAAACATACCCTTTGCCGGCGAAAATAATAATTCGCCGCTAGTATTTTAACCTTTACCAGCGAAAATATATCGCCGGAAAACAGTATCATTTCCCAGCGAAATAAGCTTTTTCGCAAGGGAAAGTATAACTTTCCCCGGCGTTTAATGACTGCTTCGAGAAAAAGCGCCAGTAATAATGCAAATTGTTGTAGTGTGAGTAATTTATGCTTTATTGAATCAAGATCAAACTCATATCATGTTACCAAATGATATGTTAGAGGATATATGTAAGTATGGTGATGACATGGCATCTGAGAAGATGCCACCTCGACGAATCGCTCGAATAGCGTAAGACTGCCAGAGTTAATTTAATGTCGACCTCCAGGTAATATAATGGATTGATTAATAGACTGCTAGCTCATGGCTTTGTTATTGATGATATACATGTTTCCGCAAATAAATGTTCTTTGACAGATATCAATGAGTAATCCTCACACGTGAAAAGTGAAATTTTCTCCTTCGTGAATTCGAACTTGGTCTGGAACAGATGCGAGTTCACGGGAGCACGCATGTCACACCTCGGGGACCACCCTAATCGGGGAATTCTCAGGTCTAGGATGTGACATACAGGCTTTAAGAAAAGACCAAGAGAGTTTATCATAAGCCTTTGTAATATCCAGCTTAAGGGCACAATAGTTTTTTCTTCTAGAGGGGTTACTCATCATGTGTAAGACTTCTTTTTCCACGATCATGTTTTCAGAAGGTCGTTTACCTGGAAGGAAAGCACCTTACATCTCCGAAATACATTTCCACAGAAGAGGACGAATGCGATTAACCAACAGTTTGGAAATGATTTTGTAACGGACATTGCACAGGCTAATCGGTCTGAAGTCTTCCAATTTATTCGCCCCCTCCTTTTTGTGGATGAGAATGAGGTTTGATGCATTGGTCTTTGAGTCCAAGTGTCCAGTGCTGACGAAGGCATGCACCATCCTGACAATGTCTGGAGACAACAAGTGCCAATAGGACTGATAGAAAGCCGCATTGAATCCATCAGGACTAGGGGCTGAGTTACTATCAATGGAGAAAGTAGCCTTCCTGATTTCCATCCCTGAAGGCATTTCCATAAGAGCTGAGTTCTCCTCCTCAGAGATGGAAGTGCAAATAGCATTAGGCAGGTACATATTTCTACTAGACTAAGCAGCCGTGGCACTATATAGTTTAGAGTAGTAACTCCGTCGGTGATGGGCTAAGGCAACTAGATCGCTGATGGAGTCCCCCTCCTCGGAGATGAGATAGTGGATGTAGTTTCTCCTGAAATTAGCTTTGGAAACTTCGTGGAAAAATTGTGTATTTTTAACACCTTCTTGAAGCCATTTGACTCTAGACCATTGTTTCCAAAAGGTTTCTTGTTGGAGCTATTTGAGGGCGTACTCTTTTTTAAGGGAGGTCTCCAGGGTATGAAGAAAGGAACTGGAGTTATAAGATTGACTAGTATGAATCACTTCTATCCTCCTTTTTAAGCAAAGGAGGTCCCTATGTAGTGAGCCAAAAATCGAATTTTTCCAGCTTTTCAAACATCAATGTAAATCAATTAGTCTTGAAGAAAAAGTTAGGTTGGAATTGCAAGAATCCAACCAAGCCTTTTCTAGAACAGAATGGAAGCCAGGCTGGAGCATCCACATATTTTCAAAGCGAAAATTTGGAGGGTGAGATCGCTGTCTTCCAATCTCTGCAAGAAGAAGAGGGCAGTGGTCCGATCCAATACGGGGAAGGTGATGGACAACAAACTCCCCAAAGCGTCATGTCATTGCCCAAGCAATGTCCAGACGTTCCAAAATACGGTTCGGAGGAGCTCTCTTGTTTGACCAAGTATAAGGGAGGCCCACGAAACTGTTACACCCCGTCCTGAGTTAATCAAGATTAACTCTAATTGATTAAGATTAATGCTAATTACCATATTTAGTTAAGCTAATTGTGATTTATGACCAAATTGAATTGAATTAGCCTTAAATGATTGTTTCGGGCTTAATGAAATGATAATGAGTGAGATGGGACGATTTGAATTGATTTTGGCTCAAATAAGGAAATATAAGGACTTTTCCGTAAATACGGATTTTCGCATATTTCGTCGAATATAGTAACTCTTGATACCAACACGTGTATCTCAAGGAGTACATTAACTTTCATAATTGACGTGATTTCATTTGACATGGAACGGGTCAAATGAGCTTTCATTCGACTTGAATTGTAGTTAGAGAAAGTGTTAGAGGGGCTAAGTGGAAAATGTTCCCTTATATAAGCTAAGAGATGAACTCAATGAGTTCGTTCAACTCAATCTCAGCAAAGTGGCAGCCCTAAACTCTTTTCTCTTCTTCTTTCTTCCTTCTCTTCATCAAGTGTCAAGTTTTGCAAGTGATTTTGTAAGAGGAGTGGGTCTACTTCATCTTTTTGCTTGGTTTTCTTTGGATTTAGAGTTAAGAAGAAGTTTTGATTTCTCTTCGTAAGGCTTCAAGTAAGTGGTTTGGACTCTTTGTAGGATTTCCAAGCTTTAGTAAGTGTTAAGGTTGTTTGTTCAACAACTTATAGAAAATATGTTTTGGAATGTTTTCATGGAATTAGGGCTTGGATTAAAGGGATTTTGATCTCAAATTGAACTAGTAAAGAGGGATTCTTGTTTATAAGCTTCAAACAAAGGCAAGTGTATGCATTTCCATTGATATATGGTGTTATTGCAGTTGTTAGAACTCAAAGAGTTCAAATTCAGAAATTCTAAAATGGAATTATGAGGCATTGGGCGCAGTTTGGTTAACCGACAGGTGACCGAACTGGCGACTGAACCTATCTGGAGCCATTTTCCATGAAAAATGGGCTCTCTAGATTGTGAACTGACAGGTGACCAAACCTATCCGGAGCCATTTTCCATGAAAAATGGGCTCTCTAGATTGTGAACTGATAGGTGACCGAACTCAGGTTTGATTAACCGACAAATGAGTGTTCGGTCAACCGACAGGTGACTGAGTACAGTTGCAGAAGTGTCAGAAAATCTGAAGCTTCTGGATTGTGAATTGACAGGTGACCGAGTGGTTAACCGACCTGATGGTCTCCGAGAAGCTAACTGAACTTAAAAAGGGAAATTTGTAGGAATTCTGAAGCTTCTGAGAAGCTAACTGTAGGTAACTGACATGTAGGGTTCGGTTAACCGACAGTTAATCGAAAGGGTAACCAAACTTGGAGAAATGCATATTTGAAGTCTGATTTTCCAGTATTAGAGCCTATTGATTGTTTCAAGACTGTAAATAGTGTTTAAACCTCCATACGTGATAATTAAGGGGACCCTAATGTACGATTAAATATAAAATGTGATGTTCATCGAGAATAGCACGTACATTAGATAACCAATGATTACACCTGAATGGTTGGTTGGAGTTAAGATAGAAATGAGTAGAATTACTAATTATCCTAGTTCTCTCATTGAGTTGTATTTTTATTGTTAAACTCAAATCGAGTGTGATTAGGATCACTATTTAGTCCTTTCAATTGTTACGAGTGGAATTACTGAATTGAATTGGATCCTCAAGTGGATTAAACATTGAATTTAGTCCAGAAATGGATTAAACATTGAATAGTATTATTGACTCTAGAATTTGGCACTACATAGCTGTATTAGTAAAGCTCTTATAGAGCTTAAATGAATTAATAAATGAATGAATGACTAATCCTACTGCAATAGATGGATTTGGGAGCGTTTCGGAGATCGGTGGTGATGCTAGTTGTCCCTGGCCCGGACACTGGTAGACTCCACATTACTGATTGTATCAATGGATACCGACTGATTCCTTCATTTTGGAAGATGAGATACTGAATGATTCCTTTCTTAAGGCCCAAGTCATGAATGGTGCGCCCTTCCGCCCTGAGTCAAAGAGGACAATATCATACTAAATGATTTCTCCCTTTTTGGGAAGATGATACCGACTAACTCCTTCCTTTTGGAAGATGGAAAATGAAATAAAATGAACTGAAATGAAATGCTATATTGGAGTTGGCAATTTGTATGTTCGTTATTGACTCTAAATGCATGTATTGTCTAGAATTGCCTAAAATCGTCTAGAAATGGAAATTGAATGTAATAATTGTTTAATTGGTTGATTGAACAGACAAAGATAGCATGTATTATCATTGGGTCTGTATATACATTGTTGATCGTCGTATTCACCGTTGTTATTAATGGCATTACAGTCCCGATTACCCATGTATGTCCTGCAGCGGCCCCAGCGCCAGCAAAGGAAGCCGTTACGGGGTTCCTTCAGGAGGATTAGCCGAATGGAATGGTCAGGATATCATGTGATATTTATATCCGAGTGTGAAATGAGTTTGAATTATTTTGAATTACTATTGAATATAGTCGTCACCTTGCATTGTATTTGAATATGCAGATGATGGACAAAGTAAGTAAATGATAGGACTATACATGTATAAAGAAGTGTAACTTTATAGAGAATGTTTATGGTATCATATGTATATTACTTCTGCAAATTACACGTATGATAGATGTGAAGTAAGTATCCCTTGTGAATTTCGTTTGAACTTCAGTTAATTCGGAGTTTACAGGAGTAAGTTTGCAATCGCGACTCAGGGTTAGCTAGGTGATAATAAGATCTCGGGCCCAGGTCGTAACAGAAACCAAGGTCAGAGAGACTGCTAAAATCCAGGAACTCTATAAAGTCCCTATGGCTAGTCATCCTTGTATCCCAGTGGCCTCCTATTTTTCCATGGGAAGCGGATCCCCTGTTTGGACCAATGTGAGGCCGACACGTGGATCCCCATGTCAACTCAGCTGATAGCTCATTTCCTACAATGAATAAAAGAAAAGCATAAGGGCTTTCTTACAAATTCATTAAAACTGTTAGAATGAGGAGCCCACCCTTTTCTCAAAAGCCCATTTTTTTCTCAGCTTATTGTTCAGAAGTCTCCTGCAACTCATTTGGGAAGAAATCCTACAACTCATTTGGCCAGAAATCCTACAACTCCTGCAACTCATTTGGGCAGAAATCCTGCAACTCATCTCTCAGCCTAGCTTGTTGCGTTTTATAGATTCCCTTCTCTCTCTCTCTCGTTTTCTTTATGTGTAGGAAGAAATCCTGCAACTCATTTGGCCAGAAATCCTACACCTCATCTCTCAGCCTGGCTTCTTGGGTTTTATAGATTCCCCCCCCCCCCCCCCCCCCCCCCCCGCCTCTCTTTCTCTATCATTTTCTTTATGTGTAGGAAGAAATCTTGCAACTCATTTGGCAAGAAATCGTACAACTCATGCAACTCATTTGGGCAGAAATCCTACAACTCATCTCTCAGCCTAGCTTCTTGGGTTTTATAGATTCCCCCCCACCCCCTCTCTCTTGTTTTCTTTATGTGTAGGAAGAAATCCTGCAACTCATTTGGCCAGAAATCATGCAACTCATTTGAGCAGAAATCCTGCAACTCATCTATCAGCCTAGCTTCTTGGTTTTTATAGATTCCCCTCTGTCTCTCTCTCTTTTTCTTTATGCGTAGGAAGAAATCATGCAACTCATGCAACTCATTTAGGCAAAAATCCTGCAACTCATCTCTCAGCCTGGCTTCTTGGGTTTTATAGATTCCTCTCTCTCTCTCTCTCTCTCTCTCTCTCTCTCTCTCTCTCTCTCGTTTTCTTTGTGTAGGAAGAAATGCTTGTATAACACGTCTCGTGGCGCCCTTCTTCATTATCATGTTTTAGTCGCCGCCATTGTCGCCGTAATTAGTCCCCTTTTGTATTCCATGTAAAATCTCGGTATCAGATGGCACATGCGAAGCTCTGACAAAGCAAAATCACATTTCAATTCTGTGTACTAAGGTTGGATGAAAGAAATACCGTGGTTTCACTATTTCGTTAACCAAGAGACGACCCTGTATTCAATATAAAACCTTGGGGCACATGCGAAAGTCTGACAAAGAATATTCACAAGTTTCAAAACTGTATACTAAGTTTAGGTGAAAGAAATACTGAGGTTGAGGTGTTTCATTTAACAGACCCCTGTATTCGATATAAAATTTAGGATATTAGATGGCATGGCATATACTATGGTTTGAATCGTTATATACTGAGGTTGAACCCAGTTTGAGAATGTTGTATGAATAAAATATTGAGGTTTCAATGTGGTCATCCTGCAAAGTCCAACTCTATCCGATATAACATCTAGTTATTAGATAGTTTTCGTAGGTCTGGCAAAAAATATTCACAGGTTTCAATTCTGTGTACTAAGGTTGGATGAAAGAAATACTGTGGTTTCACTGTTTCGTTATCCAAGAGACGACCTTGTTCGATATAAAACCTTGGGGCACATGCGAAGGTCTGACAAAGAATATTCACAGGTTTAAAAACTGTATACTAAGGTTAGATGAAAGAAATACTGAGGTTGAGGTGTTTTATTTAACAAACCCATGTATTCGATATAAAATCTAGGATATTTGATAAAACTATTGTCTTATTAATACAACTTCTTTATGGTGTTGGTGATCAAATTAATACTCTCTTACATTCTTATTGTCCGGTGATTTCATTACTTGTTTTCTAACATTGATCTCGTATTTATTGCAGGTGGCTTATGGAATTTCTCGTATAGAAATGTGTGTTGACATGAGAGAGTTCAAGAGATTCTGAAATGATGATGTAATATTTTGGGCTTTCAGAACTTCAGTTGTTTAACCCTTTTTTGTATCGAACACAACCTTGGCCCACTTGAGAATTTTGCATATCAACTAGCCACACTCCAGGCTCATTTGATATGGAGATATTGTAATTTTATTGAATTATATTAGTTGAATGTGATGGGAAACTTGGCGTCTTTCTGAGTGTCAAAATTAAATTCAAGAAGAAAAAGTGGATCTACTAATTAATAATGGATTTTGGTATTGGGTGTTGATTGATTGTCACTGATTAATCATTAATGCACGTATGTTGATCAATTGATAATGGAAACATCAAGGCATTATCCTGGCTAACAAAACACTGAAACCTCAGTATTTCATCCAGACAACTTTCTTAAACTGGGTTTCAACCTCAATATATAATTATTCAAACCATAGTATACAATGCCATAACATGAGACTAATAATTCTTTAAACCTTTCTACCAACCTTGGACCTTTTTGTTAAGTGCAGACCATTGCGATCTATTGCACTATTTCTTTATCGAATAGTATGAGGTCTCCTGGCTAATGAGGCACCGAAACCTCAGTATTTCATTAGGACAAACTTCTCACACTGTATGTCAACCTCAGTATTTCATGATTCAAACCATTGTATACAATGCTATAAAGCTAAGACTATAACCATAGCATTTCTTTCAACCAACCTTAGTACACATAATTGAAACCTATGAATGTTTTTGTCATCCTATAAATACCATCTAATAAATAGATTTTATATCGAATAGAGGTGGACTTTGCTTGATGATCATACTGAAACCTCAGTATTTTATTCATACAACATTCTCAAACTAGATTCAACCTCAGTATATAACAATTCAAACCATAGTATATGCCATGCCATCTAATATACTAGATTTTATATTGAATACATGGGTTTGTTAAATAAAACACCTCAACCTCTTTATTTCTTTCATCTAACTTTAGTATATAGTTTTGAAACCTATGAATATTCTTTGTCAGACCTTCGCATGTGTCCTAAGGTGTTATATCGAATACAAGGTCGTCTCTTGGCTAATGAAACAGTGAAACCACAGTATTTCTTTCATCCAACCTTAGTACACAGAATTGAAACTTGTGATTTTGCTTTGTCAGACATTCGCATGTGCCATTTGATACAAAGATTTTACATCGAATACAAAAGGGAACTAATTATGGCGACAATGGTGAGGACTAAAAGATGATAATGAAGAAGGGCGCCACGAATCGTGTTATATAAGCATTTCTTCCAACATATAAAGAAAATGAGAGAGAGAGAGAGAAAGAGAGGGGGGGGGAATCTATAAAACCCAGGAAGCCAGGCTGAGAGATAAGTTGTAGGATTTCTACCCAAATGAGTTGCATGAGTTGTAGGATTTCTTCCTACACATAAAGAAAATGAGAGGGGAATTTATAAAACCCAAGAAGCTACGCTGAGAGATGAGTTGCAGGATTTCTGCCCAAATGAGTTGCAGGATTTCTGGCCAAATGTGTTTCAGGATTTTTTCCTACACATAAAGAAAACGAGAGAGAGGGGGGGGGGGAATCTATAAAACCCAAGAAGCTAGGCTAAGAGATGAGTGCATGATTTCTGCCCAAATGAGTTGCAGGCCGCCAAATGAGTTGCAGGATTTCTTCCTACACATAAAGAAAACGGGAGAGAGAGGGGAGGAATCTATAAAACCCAAGAAGCTAGGCTGAGAGATGAGTTGCAGGATTTCTACCTAAATGAGTTGCAGGATTTATGGCCAAATGAGTTGTAGGATTTCTTCCTACACTTAAAGAAAACGAGAGAGAGAGAGAAGGGGGGGGGGGAATCTATAAAACCCAAGAAGTTAGGCTAAGAGATGAGTTGCAGGATTTCTACCCAAATGAGTTGCAGGATTTCTTGCTACACATAAAGAAAATGATAGAGAGAGAGAGGGGAATCTATAAAACTCAAGAAGCCAGGCTGAGAGATGAGTTGCAGGATTTTTGGCCAAACGAGTTACAAGACTTCTTCCTACACATAAAGAAAATGAGAGAGAGAGTGAGAGGGGAATCTATAAAATCCAAGAAGCTAGGCTGGGAGATGAGTTGCAGGATTTCTGGCCAAATGAGTTGTAGGATTTCTGGCCAAATGAGTTGCAGGATTTCTTCCTACACATAAAGAAAACGAGAGGGGTGGGGGGGGGGGGGGGGGGGGGGGGGGTGGAATCTATAAACCCCAAGAAGCTAGGTTGAGAGATGAGTTACAGGATTTCTACCCAAATGAGTTGCATAAGTTGCAGGATTTCTGGCCAAATGAGTGCAGGATTTCTTCCTATACATAAAGAAAACGAGAGAGAGAGGGGGGGGGGGGGAATCTATAAAACCCAAGAAGCCAAGCTGAGAAATGAGTTGTAGGATTTTTGCCCAAATGAGTTGCATGAGTTGCAAGATTTCTGGCCAAATGAGTTACATGATTTCTTCTACACATAAAGAAAATGAGAGAGAGAGAGGGAGGTATCTATAAAACCCAAGAAGCTAGGCTGAGAGATGAGTTGTAGGATTTTTGCCCAAATGAGTTGCAAGAGACTTCTAAACAATGAGTTGAGAAAAAAGCGGGCTTTTGAGAAAATGGTGGGCTCCTCATTCTGACAGTTTTAATGAATTTGTAAGAAAGCTCTTATGATTTTCTTTTATTCATCGTAGGAAATGAGACATCAGCTGAGTTGACATGAGAATCCATGTGTCGGCCTCGCATTGGTCCAAACTGGGGATCCGCTTCGGGTCCCAACAAGCTATTAAAGTCTCCCATAAGCAGCCAAGGTTCGGAATGTGTGACGTGGGCTGAGGCAAAATTCTTTAGGGAGGCCGAAAGATTTCGTCTCTGACTCTTGTTTGGTGAGGCATAAATAGCAAAAAGGAAGAAGGTTCTACTTTGACCACAGCTGGGTTCAGCATGAAAGGACAGATGCTAGTCCATAGAAGGGTCCAAAAAGACCCAAATTCCACCCACTGCGCTACAAGCAAACAATATAACATAGAATGCAACACTAGTTACATATCTCAATCCAATAGGACTGTAATGTTGTTCTAGAAAAGCCTGATAAATCTGAGGCATGCTTATCCAACCATGTAACAAAGAAATTACAATTCTGAAACGAGATGGACATTCCACCTCTTATGAAAAATGACGTGACCAAAACAAATCAACCCAATGTTGACATATCTATTACAGAAAGATGCAACCTATCTATTATTATTGTACTTCAGCAGCATTTCTGATATGAAACCGAGTGCTTGTATTTTATCAAGATGCATATTTTACATATAATGTTTTACATATTATGCATTTATGAAAAAAATTGCTTATAATACATTCTTCAATACCAAAATACATGTATGCACGTGTTAAGAATGAGCATCAAGTTTTCCAGGGCTCCCCATTTAACACCCCTTTCCTCTCTGACCACCACTAAAATGTGACAGCATCTAAGTGATATAGGTTGTTGAATAAACAAGATATATGAAAGAGGTATATATATTCTCATTTGTAGACCGAGTTCCAAAGAGGAATCAACTCTTGACAGATTTGGTTTGCCCAAAAAAAAAACACTCTTGACAGATCCTAAAACTCAATGTTGATGTCCAGAGTGTAAAGACAGAAGCAACCCAAATGGGTCAACTCAAGCTATTGAGTCTGTCCAAACACAAAAACAGCAGGCCTGTATGACTTGGTCATTAGACAGTTTATGCACAGCTAACATTACTTGTAATCATTAGTTAGTTTCCTATTTTATCTAAAAATGGGGGACTATCAAATTTTCCCCATTGGTGAAAACCAATTTGAAGCCCATTGGCCATTGGGAGACTATCAAAATTTCAAAGTGGAGATTTCAAACAAAGAGCTGATAAGAGTTAATTCTTGTAAGGGTTACACAGGAAGAAAACTTAAAGGAGATGTACAAGCCTGGTGGAAAGACGTAAAAACATAGAATGTCAGGTGTATCAACGTCCACCAACATGGAAGGAAATGAAATTGCTAATGGAGGATAAATATGTACGTGGATGAGAACCATTCTCCCACTGGTGAGAACCAATTTAAAGCCTTTTGGCCATTGGGAGACTATCAAATTTTCAAAGTGGAGATTTCAAACAAAGAGCTGATATTGTTAAATCGCATTTTGCCGGAGAAGATAATCCCACACTTGTCATACGTCGACTTCTCACCACCAATGAGAAGGAAGGAGAAAAGTGGAAACAAGCTGTGATATTCTAGACACGAGTAAAATGTGAACACGGATTAGCTGATTTGGTTCTTGACAAAGGTAGTGCAATAGACTCTAAACTTTATTATGCAAGAGGTAATTGACAAGCTCCATTGGCCAACTAAGACGCTACCTAAATCATATAAAGTCACATAGTCTAACAATTCTATCATTTTTGTGACACATAAACACTACTTAAAGCACCCTGCAAATTATCAAAAGACAATCACATTGTTCAATCGGTTTTGAAAGAAGTTCAACTTCTTACCAACATTGATTTCATCTTAGGGAATCAACCATTGATATTTGAAAATTGCAATCTATTGATACAAAGAAAACAATTGAAGTATTTAATGGTCAAATCATACATTCGAGCTAAAAGCAAACACCTAAAGAAGCGATACCTCCAATTTACTTCCAAGCAGAGTAAAAGATTGAACCAAGCTTGCAAGCCATATGCATTAAATGAAGATCAACAAGAGAATTGGGAGATTGTATGATTGATCTTCGGCCTAGGAGGACATCTACCGAACTCGAGGAAAAGTTCTCTCCAAGAAGGGAAGAACTAATGCAGGCCAGATCCATGATCGGCCAGCCACTAGGCCCAAGCCCACTAAAGCCCATTAAAAAATGTATGTTCTTTGTATACCATCTTGTATGTAGAGTACCTAGTGTGTCAAAATCTTTCATCTAGGATGTACCTCTCACAGTTCCTACAAAAGGAAATGGTTTTTAACCCCTTATTTGACGACCTACTTATGATCAATTCACCTTCATCATGCTCAGTACTACATCAAGAAAACAGACATTTCCATTACCTATCTCCTCATGATTGTGTGGCAGGCATTCAAGAGGATCTTGCAAGGGATTAAGATTTTTCCTTTTATGGGAATAGTGAAGGTGGCTTCCTGGTGAAAATGGCCATGCACGCAGGTGAGGGGGTTTAGAAGGTCTCCACCTCTTAGCAAAAATAGTAATCATATCATCATTTGGTAGACTTTTGAGGGCTTCACACTAGTATAAAATCCTACATTTAAATGAAGTCCAATATATAGGTGCAGAATTTGCATGATCAATTCAAGAGCATCTGGCCAAGCTTTGATAAATGCTTATTTGCCTTTTTCAAGGGCAATAAAAGGGGGGTTAGTGAGAGCAAGAGGGGTTTTCAATAGTCATAAGGTAGACCGAATACTCTCCGCAAGTTCAATTAACCTTTTGGACAATAACTAACTGCCTCTTGGCCCACAAAGTCCAACCCAATCCATCTCTCATTGCGGCTTAGAATTTCAATCCCAAGCCATCCATTAGGGTTCAAGTCTACTCCAGTAGCATGGGTATTTAAGAGAACCCTTTTATATATATATATATATATATATGGGCAAGGCTCTCCTAAGCTCAATAGTGTGGTGGGGCCCACCTGGGGCCCACGTGGAGATGGGGATGGGGGGATTTCAAGAATTCCCTGGAAACCTCTTCTCTAAAAAAAAATAAGCTCCAACCGTTATTTCCAGCATCTCCATTTGGGCCCCAAAAGTTTAATGGTCAATAGTCCAATCGGATCCTATTCGGATCGGTATACAATCGATTCAACGGTCCAGTAAATTCAGAATTGACCGAAAGTTGGTGGACATGTACAATTCACGGGGGTCGTGTGTTTGGTCCATTTGGATGGATCAAGAGTGGGCGCTACAAGCGTGACCTTATGAAATCTTATCATAAACTTGACTTTAGGAGAGCCTTGCCCTATATATATATATATATTTATATATATGGGGTAATATTCAGGTGCATCCATCCCTCACCATTTTGGTGAGGGACAACTGATATGGAATCCGCTTGCCATGTAAAAATGACCAACATCATCGGGTGTTAAATAAACAAATGCCTTGCCAATCCATCACATGCATCCGAAAAAAAAAATCCTCGCCCAAGTCGTTCTCCATTCCATGTTTCTGAAAAAAAAAAAAAAAAAAAAAACTGAGAAAGGGTTTCTTCCTCAGCCCACACTCTCTATCAAAGTGGTAGCAATCTAAAACTGGTTTCATCAATGTATGTGAGCCGATTTGATATCCTCTCTCTCTCTTCTGCAGCCAAGACAACAAACCAAGTGATTCCGTTTTCGCAGCTCACCTCCTTTTCTCCATTAACACCGTTGATCCAGATGTGATTTTCAAATAACAGTTAAAAAACAGATGTCAAAAAAGAAATGGATTTTCAAAAGAATTATTTCCTATTGGATTGTCAACACTTTTTTATATACGAAAAATGTATGATTATGAAAAAGGTCTTTTTAAATAAAAAAACCAAACACTGAATTTTTATATATTTGAAAGTTCCCAATAAAATATAATTGAAAACACAAGGTTAAGAATAAGAGCTCTTTGACAAACTTGTCCCAAATTCTCCACGGCTCTCAAATCATAGGCTTGTGCCAAACCCACGCATAAGCAAGCAAAACTTCACATTTGATCGGGTTAGGTCAATTGGGTTAGGGTTTGACCTAGCCCAAGATTCTCCCAAGCCTTCGTATAGTCATATGTGCTTACTCAGGGCATGTCTTGGTAATGTCTCCGGTTTTCCTTAGTTGCAAGGAAAATCCATATTGTGTGAAGAGATGAAAAAGAGAAAAAATATTTTTTAAATTCTTCAAACCCATAAAAAACCTCTCTTTTATTGCTTCACCCCCACCTATCCAAGTTCGCAAATCCACGTTGAGAAAGAAGCAGCCAGAACGCCAAATCAGGGTTTCTAGGTTCTTTTCCGTTCACTGTGACAAAACGCTGAATCTGGGCAGCTTTGCTAAAAATCCTCCCTGCCTCCTATTTCTTTGATTTCAAGTTCCCTCATCCTAAACCCTTGTTCCCCCACTCATCATCTCCAGCCCGAATGTTGCGTTTTCTTCACAGCAAACTAATCCAAATCAGACTTCCAACAAAGGATTCTAAAACCGTCGTCTTCTCTCCTCAAAACCACCCAAATCTCCAATCCATCTCAAATCTCTCACACTCCACTCTTCAATCATCTCTCACCCTCTCTTACCTTGAGCAATCATGTGGGTTGTCTCCAGAATCAGCTCTTTCTGCTTCCAAAAAGGTAACTCTCAAAACTACTGAAAAACCAGACTCTGTACTCTCATTACTAAAATCTCATGGCCTCTCCAAAACCCACATCTCAAAACTCATCTCCAAGCGCCCACAGCTACTCTCAGCTAATCCAGACAAGACCCTCAAACCCAAAATCCAGTTTTTCAATGACCTGGGCGTTTCAGGAGCTGCCCTTGCAGTGCTCCTCATCTCAGACCCCGCCCTACTAAGCACGAGCCTGAAGAATCGCATCATCCCATCCGTTGATTTCCTCAAAACCATCGTCCACACCAATGAGAATGTGTCGTTATCGATCAAACGCTCGCCCCGCATTTTACATTACAATACCCAAACCGAAATGAATCCCAATTTATCTATCTTGAAAGATTATGGGGTACCCGAATCCAATATCGTGAAATTAATCACGACCCACCCGAGAGTGCTGATGCTCATTCCTGAACGGTTTAGGGAGACTCTGGAGATAGTGAAAGAAGTTGGATTCAATCCAGTGACCCTGAATTTCATTCTAGCTGTGCGCGTGGTGGCAGGTCTCAGTAAACTGAATTGGGAGCGGAAAATTGAACTTTATAAGAGCTTGGGTTGGTCTGGGGATGAAATTCTATCTGCGTTTCGGGTGCAGCCTATGTGTATGAGCTCCTCAGAGAAGAAAATTAAGAGGGTGGTAAGTTTCTTTGTGGATGAACTTGGTTGGAAGCCGTCGGCTGTATCAAAGTATCCGGATATTCTCTTGCTTAGTATTGATAAGAGGATTGTTCCAAGATGTTCAGTTGTGCGGCTTCTGATGTCGGAGGGTCTACTTAAGAAGGATTTCAGTATCCATAGTGTGTTGAAATTAAACGAAAACAGCTTTTATGAAAAATTTGTTAGCAAGTTTCAGAAGAGAGTTCCTGAAGTGCTCAAGGCATATGAAGGCAAGATGGAATTTGGGTGGGAAAAAGAAGGCCAGAGCTACAATTCATAGAATTTTCCCTGCACATTGCTGGAAGGCATACACTATTCTTTGAGGGATATGTCACCATCGTAGTTTATTGATTTATGACTTGTTTAGCTACAATTTACAGCTGATTCTCTCTGTGGTCTAACTGACTTGCCATTTCTTGGAAATTCTGGCAGTAGCAGGTAATTTCATTTTCTTTTTCCTTCTGCGAGCTTGTTATGAAACTTCTTTGGGTCTGTTTGGATTGGCATATCTTTACTGCAAGTAACTCGAGTTATGTATGAATAAGCCTTTTTGGGCTAAGGTTACTAACCTTAGTTATATGTACATCTACATTCTTCAGTTCTTTGCAACAACCAATTACAGGTGATTAGAGTTAAAACAGGTTGTCTGAGTGCAGAGTAACTGCATTTCAAGGATGGGCCTTTACTTTGTTTGAGCTTGCAACAAAGGAATACATATGTTGAAATTCAGCTGGTTGTAAGCTTATCTTCAAAAAAGAATTCTTTGGTTTTTTTTTTAAATCATTACAATTATGCAACAACAACGAGGATCTCTTCATACTTGTACAGGGTGGGTTGTCCCCTGAATGTTTCTGAGCTTGGAGAATCTCCATGCTAACGATTGATCATTTAGGTTTATCCCCTGGCAGGCTAAGTTTTGGATATTAAACTAGTAAGAACATTTGCTGCAACATATTTAAGAGAAAAGGGCAGGATCAATGAATGTGCATTGAATATCAATATAGTAAGAACATTTACTGGAGAGGATTCTAGTGAAAACGCCAAGATTAACCGAAGAAGTGTATTTCATAAATGGACCATAGTTGCATTTGGTTCTTTAGTCATTGGTTGATGCTTTTATAGTTGTTGAATTGTGTAACTGGGTCAATAATTTCTTTCTAATTTTCTCATTTTTGGGAGGTTATGTAGTTGAAGAAAGGGTTCAGCTCTTCCCCAAAGACCTACCTGTGCTGTCTCCCGGAAGTCTACTACGCCAATGGCAACTATGATGTTCTTCTGCTATGACTCCCCGCTTTTTCCAATGCATCAGCTTCTTCAGTTCTTCCTTAACATGTAGAAAAGACGTATCTGCAGGGTTTTCTGCTGACTTATTTTCATTGAGATCATAGAAAAATCTCCTCGGCCCAACTGTTTTGCCACATGCCCAGGTTCCCTTGGCTCGCCTTAAACCAATACTAGCACATGAAGATGACCTAACAATTTAAGGCCTTAACCTCTACTAGCCCACCTGTCTACAATAGGAGGCCCAGGCCCTCTTAGAGATGCAGTATCGAGGCAGTTCCAGCGCAAGTAGTAGGACCACTGCCTTCTTGTTCACCTGAGCTTGAAGGGAAATCACCATACCAGCTAGGGCGCTAGCCTGTGGTGAACTACTTCAATATTAGTGACTCGTTTTCCAAGCTCAAAAGTGTGTTCAGTGGTCACTCTATGAAATTATAACTTGACCATAAATGCCTGTAGGTCAAATTTGGCATTAGATAAAAGGACAGGGCACTAAGGCTTCGCCGTCTGAGAACACAGGCCTCGCCACTTGAGAGGCTGGCTCGGCTTAAACTTCCACAATAAATCTTCCTCTTTCTGTCTTAAGGACTTCATGCAAAAAATACCGGAAGATTCGAGTGACCGAAAAGCTTCCTGAACGGAGAAGCTTGAGGGAAACGGTTCAGAATGAGGGCACGAGGGCAGCGTAGTACAGGCTTCCAATCCCGTAGTCCAAAAGCGTAGGGTCGGGAGCATAGACGCAGCGACTGAGTGACCCACAGTTAGACATGCGGGATAGGTAAAAAAGAGCTCGTTGATTATCTTCCTTTAGGTAAGGGAGTGCTTCCCGTTAGGAGAAGCACGACTGCTTTCCATGTTTCTCTTTGATTGTACACCTTAAAAATGTTGTTTTTATAGTGGAGCAGTTTGAATTGTACAGGTCAGCTTGTAACTTAGCCTCCGAGGAACTGTAGCTCTGATAATCGTACTACTTTCCATTTATGAATATGCAAGCATTTTATTGAAAAGGAGTCTGTTCGCAAGGAGGCGGCAACACTGTCTACCAGATTTTGAGATCTAATTGATCTCAGTTATATAGACTGAAAAGTTCTTGGCAAAGTGTAGAATCAACAGGGAACATTCTTTATTTGTAAATAGAAAAAAACTGTAGAAAGAAAATTACATGTGAACAGGTTGTTAGGCAATTAGAGTATATTTTATTTGTTTCTCAAAATCTTAAACTCTATTTGGTATTTTACAATCTGAAATCTGTGTCAACAACACCCCCACCACAACACCCCCACACCCCCAATGTAATGATCTTCTACAGTACTTAAGTTACAATATAGTGATGTAATCTCCAGTTATTGCACATAGTAGTGGCTAAAGTAACAGGTTTGGGAGGCGGCCTCTGGACCATCAAGAACATAAATTAAACTGGGCAATGAAGTAGCCGACAGCTATCTTTTCAGCAGGTTGTATGCTGGTAAATCCTTTATGCTGGAGACATTTTCCAGAGCAAGCTCACGCTCCAACTGTGATCTTGTAGACTTGAGAACATCCTACAAAGAAAAAAGAACATTTTGGAAACCCACTTTAAAGATATTCTAGTGTAAATTCAAGCTTGGGGAGTAAGAATTTACATTGAATTCCATATAAGAAGCACGCTTTGCAAGCCACTGTACATCCATCATCTGAAATGCTACACAAAATAGGTTATCAAATGCCATTTCATCTTCTCCAAGCAGTTCCAGAAAGCGAATTCCTGCCACAGAAGTCGGCCTGCCTGCAAGAAGTGATTAGATGCAAACTCATTTTTCATTTTTGTCATTCACAGCAGCAGAAAATTTGTATTTGATGTATTAAAAGCAGAAAATGAAGGTTGGTAGTCCTCAAGACACCTACTGGCAGATAGTGATTGGACCTAACCTGAAGTTAATGGTATCTGACAGTGAATTGTGTGGGTCTCCCAACATAGTTTTTAAAATCGGAATTATATCAAATTGTTCGTACCCATAAATCGAATTATAAGATTTTTGTTTTTCTAATAAAAATCAATAAAATACTAAAAGAAAAGGGGGAAAGTAATTAATCATCCATTTTCCCATTTATAGCAGTATAAATACAATAACAAGTAAATCTATAATACAAGAACATCATGACATATATTATATATATAAATACATATGAAATAAATGATGTGTAAATGGTTAAATAAGTTTAAAGTATCAATATGTATTTTTTATTATCTTTAAATCAAAAAATAAAATAAAAATAAAATCTAAACCATCAATCTTACACGGTAAGATAACTCTTGAACTTAAGAAAGTGTTCATGAAGAAAAAAAACCAAAATAGATTAAAAAAAGAAGAAAATATAGACAAGCACCAAATGTACAGTCGAATGCTTTAATTAAATGCACATTCTTTATTCATCTTTAAAACCTTATCAAAGCCGTAAGAAATTCTTAGGTGATTTCATTAACTACTAAATAACCTTTTTAAAAATAAAATCGTTAAAAGAAAGAAAGAATAAAGAAAGAAAAAAAGTAAAAGATTATTAATATTAACTTATCTGTTATAGCTATTCTCGTTTAGCCGAATTGCTTGAATCGCAAGATTCGATGAAACGGGTATCGAATCGTGGGATTCACATCTAAATCCTAAGATTCATCTGTAAATAGGATAAGTTGCATAGATACAAATCACTTTCTTTGAGATTCGGGATATGAATTGGAATTCGGGATATAAATCGTAAGATTCTGATAACTATAGTCTCCAATCATACTGGGCAATGTGGCCACAATCCACACATTGATCAGACAGGCTCAACCATGAATGGGAGCTACCCCAAAAAAACCTGTCAATGAATAGCACGGTCCTGAAGGACTACCTCTTGCAAGAATCACCAATCTTTTATCCCTATGCAAAATAGTGCCCTAAGGTGACCTGTCACCTTGAAACAAGATATAGAACAAACCGGATAATCTTTGGCAAAATAGAAGGTTCTCCAACGATATAAATCCATCACCCCTGAAAACAAAGAGAAAAGAATTTTTCAAGCAAAATTTGCTCGAAGTGGGAATGGAGTTCAGTATCAAGCCTTCTCCACTTCAAATTTATGATTAATTAGCTAGCATTGACCGTGACAGCCAGCCTGGGATGAAAAGGTTGGACAATCTCACAAAAGGTTTTCTCTGTTTCTCAAATGCAATGCAGAATGGGAACGAGAAAAGCTAAACTGATTGAAATTAGATACATCCAAAAACACCCCAGTTATCCTTCAGAAAATGCTTGCATTTATCCCTTCATACCTAAAATCTGTTGACGGATCAGGACCTTGCCAACCCATTTCCTTCCAGAGTTCTGATTTAAGTGATGGAAGTTTCCTATTGGGATAAGCCAACTTCCAAAGCTGTCTGAGGGAATCCTACAGCATGATATTATTGCAATTTTATTTCCACAACACGATCAGAAATGTAGCTGAAATTATTATAGAAAATGATGAAAAAGTGGGGGTTGATCCATTATACAGATTTTATAAATCAACTAGTAAACTTCGGTTTATGAGAATAATTCTAATGTAATATGAGGATTGAGGAGGATCGCGCAGCAAAGTAGCAAGCGACAAATCTGTGAAGAGGGTTTACTTGATGATCCAAAAGAGTAACATCAAATGGAATCTCCAGCCGTTGTTGCAGATTCCTCAATCTTTCTTGCTGGAGGGGGGGTTAAAAAACATAAGCATCAGAGGTGAATCACTCTGTATAGAAAGTTAGCCAAAAAAGAAAAAAAAAGTGACAATGTTATTCCAAAATAAACAATAATCACATAAATTGTAGTTGTCAAAGGCCACAACATTCCATCTGGCGGAAGTGGAACCCCATCTCTCAAAAGTGATTGGGTATGATTTCCCAATATTTCAGCAGTAAACAAGAGCCCAATCCTCACAACATGTTGTAAGAAATCCTAAGACAGATATGATTCTAATTTATACCAAAACATTAATTAGTAAAAAAGAAAGATAAAAGCAGGTACATAGCTAAGTCTCTGAAGGACTAGAAGATACAAGAGCCTGACCCAAAGCAAATTCGAAGTAAACAGCATAAATATTTATAGGGCTTCCAGTAGGAAAAAAAATCAAAAAGTATTCCATTATATACTGTTGCATCATTTGTTACAAGCAAACAATATAACACTGAATGCAACACTAGTTACATATCTCGATTTAATAGGACTATAATGTTGTTCTAGAAAAGCCTGATAAATCTGAGACAGGCTTATCCAACCCTGTTACAAAGAAATTACAATTCTGAAGCGAGATGGACATTCCACCCTTACAAATCAGCCCAATGTTGACATATCTATTACAGAAAGATGCAACCTATCTATTATTATTGTACTTTAGCAGCATTTCTGCTATGAAACCAAGTGCTTGTATTTTATCAAGACGCATCTTTTACATATAATGTTTTACATATTATGCATTTATGAAAAAAAATGCTTATAATACATTCTTCAATACCAAAATACATGTATGCACGTGTTAAGACTGAGCATCAGGTTTTCCAGGGCTCCCCATTTAACGCCCCTCTTATCTATGACCACCACTAAAACGTGTCAGCATCCAAGTGATATAGGTTGTTGAACATACGTGGTATCTATTCTCATTTGTAGACCTAGATCCAAAGAGGAATCAACTCTTGACAGATTTGGTTTGCCCAAAAAAAAAAAAACACACTTGACAGATCCTAAAACTCAATGCTGATGTCCAAAGTGTAAAGACAGAAGCAACCCAAATGGGTCAACTCATGCTATTGGGTATGTCCAAACACAAAAACAGCAGGCCTGTATGACTTGGTCATTAGACAGTTTATGCACAACTAACATTACTTGGAATCATTAGTTAGTTTCCTATTATATCTGTAAAAGGGGGACTATCAAATTTTCCCCACCGGTGAAAACCAATTTGACGCCCATTGGCCATTGGGATACTATCAAATTTTCAAAGTGGAGATTTCAAACAAAGAGCTTATAAGAGGTAATTCTTGTGAATTTTATGCAGGAAGAAAACTTAAAGGAGATGCACAAGCCTGGTGGAAAGAAGTAAAAACATAGAATGTCAGGTGTATCAACGTCCGCCAACATGGAAGGAAATGAAATTGCTAATGGAGGATAAATATGTACATGGAAGAGATCCATTGTCCCCACTAGTGAAAACCAATTTGAAGCCCATTGGCCATTGGGAGACAATCAAATTTTTAAAGTGGAGATTTCAAACAAAGAGCTGATATTGTTAAATCGCATTTTGCCGGAGAGGATAATCCCACACTTGTCATACGTCGACTTCTCACCACCAATGAGAAGGAAGGAGAAGAGTGGAAACAAGCTGTGATATTCTAGACACGAGTAAAATGTGAACACAGATTAGCTGATTTGGTTCTTGACAATGGTAGTGCAATAAACTTTAAACTTTATTACGTAAGAGGTAATTGACAAGCTCCATTGGCCAACTAAGACGATACATAAACCATATAAAGTCACACGGTCTAACTGTTCTATCATTTTTGTGACTCATAAACATATGGTATCTTTCAATATTGGTGGTTATAAGGACAAAATTTAGTGTAATGTAATCCATACAAATATCACTCATTCTTATGGGACGATCTTGGCTTTTTGATTGGAAGGTGAATAGTGATAAAGAGAAGAACACATGTTCCTTCCAATGGAAAGAGGACATGTTACACTCATTCCATTGCAACCAACAACAACATCTTAGTCTACATCATCACCTTCAACCGTGGAACCAAAAAGCGAGCAAAAACAAGAAAAAGAAGTCGTGACTGAATTGACAAAGTTAGAAACCATGGCAGAGGATATCATGGTGACATAAGAAGCAAGATGCAAAGGAAGATGAGCAACGGAATTTAAGACATGGATCTAATCAACAACAAGTCAAATCATCAATTAGATCTAATGATTGTTCCAAAAGCACCCTACAAATCATCAAAAGACATTCACATTGTTCCATCGGTTTCGAAAGAAGTTCAAGTTGTTAACCACATTGATTTCATCTTAGGGGATCAACCATTGACATTCAAAAATTGTAATCTATCAATACAAAGAAAACAATTGAAGTATTTAATGGTCAAATCATACATTCGAGCTAAATGCAGACACCTAAAGAAGCGATACCTCCAATCTACTTCCAAGTGGAGCAAAAGATCGAACCATGCTTGCAGCCATTTGCAGAAAATGAAGATCAACAAGAGAATCGGGAGATTGTGTGATTGATCTTTGACCCAAGAGGACATCTACCGAACTCGACGAAAAGTTCTCTCCAAGAAGGGAAGAACTGATGCAGGCCAGATCTATGATCGACCAGCCACTGGGCCCAAGCCGACTAAAGCCCATTAAAAAATGTATGTTCTTTGTATACCATCATGTATGTAGAGTACCTAGTATGTCAAAATCTTTCATCTAGGATGCACCTCTCACAGTTACTACCAAAGGAAATGCTTTTTAGCCCCTTATTTGACCTACTTATGATCAATTCACCCTCATCATGCTCAGTACTACATCAAGAATTAGGATTTAGGATCCACCTTAAGTTGACATTTATCAAACTTATATTATCAATGGATTGAATGTAAAAACAAAAGAATACAAAAAAATGTAATAAGTGGGTTGGGATGATATGATTGGGTAAATTTATTTGCTTAAGTCCTAATCTAGAAACAGACATTTCCATTACCTATCTCCTGATCATGATTGTGCAGCATGCATTCAAGAGGATCTTGTAAGGGATTAAGATTTTTCCTTTTATGGAAACAGTGAGAGGTGGCTCCTTGGTGAAAATGGTCATGCATGCAGGTGAGGGGGTTTATAAGATCTCCACCTCTTAGCAAAAATAGTAATCATATCATCATTTGGTAGACTTTTGAGGGCCTCACACTAGTATAAAATCCTACATTTAAATGAAGTCGAATATATAGGTACGGAATTTGCACGATCAATTCAAGAGCATCTAACCAAGCTTTGATAAATGCTTATTTGCCTTTTTCAAGGGCAATAAAAGAGGGGTTACTGAGAGGAAAAGGGGTTTTCATTAGTCATAAGGTAGATAGAATACTCTCCACAAGTTCAATTAAACTTTCGGACAATAAATAACTACCTCTAGGCCCACAAAGTCCAACCCAATCTATCTCTCATTGTGGCTTAGAATTTCAATCCCAAGCCATCCATTTGGCAATTAACTAGTTAAAGTAAAGTATAGTGAATCCAGACAAGAAATGACAAGGGGTCATATCAAAAGTACAAAATTTCAAAATTTCCCCCGATTTTTTCAAAAAAAAGTAAAAAAAAAAAACAACCTTCTTTCTCCACTAAATGATAAAAAAAACTACTCATTTCTATACAAAAAGTGAAAAGATTCTATACCAAACAACTAAAAACAAAACACCATCATAACCCCTTATATTTTATTATCTTCATTTTGATGCTTCACCTCACCATACTTCAATTCACCATACATCCAAACACGCCCTTAAGGTTCTAGTCTACTCCAGTAACATGGTTATTTAAGAGATCCCTTTGTTAGTGTCACATTCCTGTGTGCACTATTTTTGGTTTGTCAATTCCGTGTCATTGTGTCCCGAAGACCTTACATCTCGAAAAGGTTCAAGGATAATCTACTTCAAAGATCTATTCAAGCTTTTGGAAGATCTGGATGTGTCAAAGAAGACTCCACTTGTGTGCAAATCATCTCAAGTATTTTGGACCCAAAACCATTACCTACCTGGACCCTAGGAGCCTTGCTTACCTTAGCCTATATTAAGTGTTTCATTTAATGTTATCTCCATTATGTTCTGTCCAGAAATAGGGGGTTCGGTGACCTTTCGATCACCTGGCGGCTAGCCTCTTTGCAAAAAGCGGCTAACCGCTAGGTAACCGCAATATCATGATTACATTTCCAGAATGCTGTTCTCTGTCAGAAATGATTCGACCACCTTACGGTCAGCATTCGGCTAACCGCAGTATGGACTGGCGGCTAACCGCTAGGTAACCGAAATATCACGGTTACATTTCCAGAATGTTGTTCTCTGTCAAAAAGTGATTCGGCCACCTTGGGGTCAGCATTCGGCTAACCGCAGTGTGGACTGGCGGCTAACCGCCAGGTAACCGAGGTTCACAGTTACATTTCCAGAATACAAACTTCTCAACTGTTGTGGAAGTTCGGTCACTTCGCGGTTACCTTTCGGCTAACCGCCATATGGGCTGGCGGCTAACCTCCATGTAATTGAAATCCCTCGGTTAGCTTTCCAGAACGCTACAGGTTTTTGAGGTACAGATTCGGTCACCATGCGGTCACCTCACGGCTAGCCGCTATGTCTACCGTCAGCTAATCGTGAGCTGACCGAATTAGAAAAACTAGCCGTTACCTCAGAGAAATTGAAATGAGGCTAGCCGAACTACCAAGAGGCTAGCCGACAAAACTAGCCGTTGGGAACTTCTCTATATATATCTGGAGCCTGTTTTACACTGTGGTAGTACATTTTTTAAGAGCTTACTTTCCCACTTCTTCCCATCTTTCCTAAGCCTTTAAACCATCTTCCAAACACACTATTAACCCAATCTAGAAAATGAATGAGAGATGTTAGTCTCTAGAAAAGTGTGTTTGGAAAAAAGATTCTAGTTTGTTTTCAAATGATATACATTTAGGAAAATCTAGAACCCAACCTCTTGTCCCTTGATTGAGCACAACATTGGAGCATCATCATCAATATCATGGAAGCATTACAAGAGGCATAAAAGCTTGGAGCTACGGTGACAAGCTTCGAAGAGCATCCTCTGGACTTCATCAAAGGGGTAAGTGACAACCTCCAGATTTTGTCAAAAGAGGTAAGTGTTCTTCTCCCTCACTTCATTAAATTTAGAGCATTGTAAGAATGGCTTATTTCTTTGTGATTTAACCACTATAAAGATTATAAAGGGGAGTAGATCTTTGTGATCAAACCTCGTGAACAAAATTGAAGTAGAATCATTACTTATGTAGTTTTTATTCATCATAGTGGAACCAAGGGACTGTGTGGACCTTGTGAGTGGATGTAGGACATATGGTCCTAACCACTATAATTCTCTGTGCATTTATTTATGTTGTTTGTCTAAGTGTTTTGATCTAGTTTACATGCCTTCTTTACCATTGAACATTGCTAGATAATCACACTTAGTCTACATATCACTTGATCTCTTATAAATCTTGATTAATAGGTTAAAAATGGATTTAAAGTTTGATAAACCTATTCCCCCCCCCCCCCCCCCTCTAGGTTGAGAACATTGGCCTTAGGTGAACTATCACCCTTATATATAAATATTTATATATCTATGGGCAAGGCTCTCCTAAGCTCAAGTGTGTGGTGGGGCCCACATGGAGATGGGGATGGTGGGATTTCAAGGACTCCCTAAGCTCCTCTTCTCTGCAAAAAAACAGCTCCAACCATGATTTCTAGTATCTCCATCTGGGCCTCAAAAGTTTAATGGTCAATAGTCAAATTGGATCCCATTTGGATCGGTATATGGTCGATCCAACAGTCCAGTAAATTCGGAACTGACCGAAAGTTGGTGAACATGTGCAATTTAGGGGGGTCGTGTGTTTAGTCCATTTAGATGGACCAAGGGTAGGCCTTACAAGCGTGAGCTTTCGAAATTTTATCCTAAACTTGAGCTTAGGAGAGCCTTGCCCTATATATATATATATATATATATTCAGGTGCATCCATCCTTCACCATTTTGGTGAGGGACAACTAATATGGAAGCTGTCCGGCATGTGAAAACAACTAACATCATCGGGTGTTAAAAAAACAAATGCCCTGCCAATCCATCATCCTAAAAAAAATCCCCGCCCAAGTCGTTCTCCATTCCGTGTTTTTGAAACAAAAAAAAAAAAAAAATAGAGAAATGGTTTCTTCCTCAGCCCGCGCTCTCGATCGAAAGCGGTAGCAATCTGAAAATGGTTTCGTCTATGTATGAGAGCTGATTTGATCTCCTCTCTCTCTCTCTCTACTGTAGCCAAGACGACGAACCAAGCAATCCCCTTTTCGCAGCTCGCCCCTTTTTCTCCGTTAATGACGAAGATCCGGATGTGATTTTCAAATAACAGTTGAAAAACAGTTGTCAAATAAGAAATAGATTTTCAAAAGAATTATTTTCTATTGGATTGTCAACACTTTTTTATATATGAAAAATGTATGATTATGAAAAAGGTTTTTTTAAATAAAAAAACCAAATACTGAATTTTTATATATTTGAAAGTTTCCAATAAAATATAACTGAAAACACAAGGTTAAGATTAAGAGCTCTTTGACCAACCTGTCCAAAATTCTCCACAGCTCACAAACCTTAGGCCTGTGCCAAACCCAAGCATAAGCAAGCAAAACTTCACATTTGATCCGGTTAGGTTAATTGGGTTAGGGCTTGACCTGGCCCAAGTTTCTCCCAAGACTTCATATAGTCGTATGTGCTTACTTAGGGCTTGTCTTGGTAATGTCCTTTAAGAGGAATCCTCTCTAATTTTCCTCGTTTACAAGGAAAATCCATATTGTGTGAAGAGATAGAAAAGTGAAAAAATATTTTCTAAATTCTTCGAATCCATAAAAAATCCTCCTCTTTTATTGCTTCACCCCACGTATCGAAGTTTGCAAATCCACATAGACAAAGAAGCAGCCACTACCCCATAAATTCTAGGGATTTTTACCAAATAATTAAGCTTATATTATAATTAATCCATTCTATGAAGAATAACATCAAAATCTCCATTTAGTTGTTCGTATTATTTTTTTTGACGAAATTACCCTAGTTGACGATATCGCCAACTAAGTTGGTGATATCGTCAACTTCCTGTATTTAAACTTACGAATTTTTTTTATCTTCTTTCTCAAACACTCCTCTCTCTTTCTCCCATTCATCCGTTCCATAGGTTCCTTGCTACCATTTCTTATAGATCTTTCTTAAATCTAGTTTATGAAATTACTCTTCAACAACAAATATGTTCATTTTCTTATTTTTCTTATTTTTTTGTTGTCGCAACCCCAGACCGGGGCCCGGGACCGCGACGGTGGTGTGGATGGGGTAATGAACTACCCTTAACAATGATTATTCATTTCCTTAATTTCCCACAGGTTTCCGCGGTGAGGATTCCAAACACACTCATAGAACATTTACATTGGTGCGGAAGCGTGTAGCAAATCAAACTTTTAATCCATTCTCATCATATAGAACTGATAAACACATAAGTATGACATGATGTCAGAGTGAGCAATGATCTCATTAGCATTCCTAGAATTTGAAGTTAGAGTTTAAACAAAAGATCAAGTTAAATTAACATTCCCCAAAAATAATGGCCAACAAAGGCCAGTACATCCAAAAGTATAAATCATGTATCATTCTATAATCTCCCCAAAATGTTCGCAACTCAAAGCTACCAAATGTCTACATGACATTATCAGCTTGCCACTCCACTAATCGTTGCGGTTCATCAACCGCCTCCTCTGGCTCCTCCTCAAGGGCAATAACGGGAGCTGGACCTGAGTACCACAAAAATGGGTCAGACACGACGGTCTGGCAAGTGGGTGAATAGATAATACCAAGAAAGAAATCAAATCACATCTTAGACATAACGAAAACTTATTAAAACGATAACTGTCATAAAACAGGATGCATGTTTCATTTAAAGTACAGATGCAATATAAATCATATAGGGTATTCAAGGTACAGGAACTGACTAGATGGCAACCACACTAAAGCTACATCCTCTCTATCACTAAGGTGATGAGAGCACATTCAGTGCGTTGGGCTCGAGCACACGAAGTGACGAGAACCAACATTATATACATATACATATAGCTAGGCAAGACCACGGCCGCGGAACCGGGTAACGGGACAGGACAGGATCCAAGTTGCAACTGGCGGGAGCACAAGGGGGAGACCCAAGTCAGTTGATCAGACTGACTAGGACGTCCAAGCTTAGTGGTGCCGACTCATAAGTGACATGAGAAATCAAAACATGTACAAAACTATATCAGTATAAAACACTCGGGCAGGCGGGGCATGGTGCTCGTAAGCACACATTTCATATTATTATCTGTTCATGCATAAACGGGGCTGGCAGGACATATCAGGTGTATAAATCAGAATTTGAGATAAAACCAGTAGGATCGGGTAATTATACATATAATCTGAGTAAAACAATGCAATGAATCCTTATACCATTAGGGACTATATATTGGGGCATCCATATTCAAACAACATGTATAAGGGTCTTGTATGTCTATTATTATGGTACTCGAATGATAGAGGACATACCAAGTTTCCTTATGCAAGTTGATGAATCCAAAAGTCCCAATACCTTTCCGAAATGGTGTTTCTTTCTAAGTCAATCTCCTTATGTCATCCCCTGGGTCTTTCCAAGGTGGTAGGGCATTAGAACAACCCATCCAAACCTTTAAATACCATATCTGAAAACAATAGAAAAGACTCAGGAATTCTGGGTGAAATTTGGTCACTAGTCGGTTAGCTGGCGGTTAGCCGCCGAGGTGATCGGCGGTTAGCCGCTGGCTGACAGTGGGGCTGACCGCGGTTCACCCTACTAAAAAATAGCATTCTGTGTTTCTAACTGCGCATCTCGGCTACCTGGCGGTCACAGGGTTTTCGATTAGCGGTTAGCCGCTAGCTGACCGCGGGGCTGACCGCGGTTCGTCTGTCAAAACACAGCATTCTGTATTTCTAACCGCATCTGGGTTGGCTAGCCGCCGGTCACCTGTCGGCTAGCCGTCAAGGTGACCGCCCGCTGACTGCCCAGCTGCGGGAACTACACATCAGGTGCAGATTTCAGTTCTTTCTTTCCCAAACCCTTTCACCTCAACTCCAACCATTTCCTAACATGAAATGGGTCTATTCCCTTCCATTTAACATTTAATCCTTTCTACCAACCACCATTCCATCAATGCATTTAATTCTCCTTCCAACACAAATCTCATTCAATGCAAGTACAAATATCATTTAAGAAGTCCATAATGATCAAAATAAACTTTAATGAAAGAATGCATATATTCTCATGAAACTAACTAAGAGAAAAATCATATCAATAAGTACATTTCCAAAAGCATTATGAAACATAATAAACTAAAGGAATAGGAATAGTAAAAATCCACATTTTCAATAGAATAAGGACTTATTCAAATCAAATACATTCATCCACTTGCCTTGGTCTCCAAATATGCTAGTCAAGCTCTAATCCCTCTATCAAGCTCAAAATCTACAATCTACACAAAATCCCCAAAATACATTCATTACAACCCTAGAATGTCAAAATCGAGAAATAGATGGAGATAACTCCCAATAATCAAGGTGAAGTACCTCCATGACTAGAAGAACACACAACTAAGAGATGAGAAGAAAAGCTTACATGGAAAGTCCTTTAATGGCAAGAGCTTGCTCAAAATGTAGCTTGGAATGGAAGGCTCTCTCTAAAAATGATATCAAGATGAAGCTCTCATGAAGGGAAAGAAGATTAGCACCTCCATTTTACCTTTAGCAATAGATTTGAGAGAAATTGAGAGATGAAGAAGCAAGAAGCAAGGTAAGTTGAAGAGAACCCTAGGGCTGGGCTGGAACTTCTCTTTGTTCTCAAGGGAAAGTTGTAAGAAAAAGGGGGAAGAAGGAATGAACTCCTCCTTATATAGAAAATGGCAATGGGTCCCACAACTTAAAAATCCAATTGGGCTAAAACATCGTTCTACGGGCTTCGGACAGATTCGACGAAGAAGGAAGAATTGATCGTCGAAATTTCTACTTTCCAAAAAGTATATATTTTACGAGTTTCGGAGACATTGAAAATAGTGTCCAGATTTTGTTTAAAAAGACTGTTTTACCCCTATCAATGGCAAAGTAGGGTTTAGAGGTCTCGAATGGAAACGGAACAAATACGAAAGTTATCGGGAATCATAAAATACATTAAACGAAGTAAATTACAGATTTTCAGAATTATTAAATAAATCCCAAAACTAATCAAGACACAATAAAAGGGACCCTTAAAGGGCCCCACTAGATCAAAAGAGTTCCCAAAATTATTCAAAGCTATAAAAAGCTATTCTAATCCAGATTTAACCAATTTCCACTAATCTCACTTATAGCTAAAACGTGTCTTAATTAACACTAAAAGGAAACTCTGGGGGCGGGGTCTTACATTTGTGCTTTCCCTCATTCTTATTAGATAAAGGAGGGATTCTTAGGCAACAAGGTGAGTTTGTTCTACTTCATTTATTCTTCTAAAATATTACTAGTGCATTGCTATTGATGTGCACTAGAACGTTGGCATAGTGCCATGTTAATTCAATGCAAAGGGTAGCCTTTGTTGATGAGTCAAATTGTTGAGCACTTGAGATTCTTATACATTAGCGCACTTATCATGATCTATTCATTTAGCAAGTAATCTTAGATGGAGAAGGCTAGAGGAGACTTGGAGTTGTGAGTTTATGAAATGGTGCTACTATGTGTTAGTTTATGAAATGATGCTTCATTGTAGTTATTTACCAATTCTCATTTTCCTTAGAAATGTGGCAATTAGCATTTGTTTTCTAAGGAAAAGGAGACCTAGTAATTAACTACAATGAAGCATGTACATTTACAAAAATAAAAATAAAAAAAAAATCACGCATAGTAGCACCATTTCATAAAGTCCCAACTCCAAGTCTCCTCTAGCCTTCTCCATCAAAGATCACTTGCTAAATGAATAGATCATGATAAGTGCACTAATGTACAAGAATCCCAAGTGGAGCTCACAATCTTTAATAGTGCAACTCATTAGTTGGTTGCTTATGTGATACATATGCACACAATGACACTTGTATGTTTTGTTTATATGGTCATATGGATTAGTTGTCCATATGGGAATATATTGGCTCTTTGATATGGATTTAGAAATGCATTTTGTTGTTCAATTAATAGGTTATAGACTGCTATAGTTGGGGATTTTTTTTAAAGATAGTTCAAGATTTATGGTTGTATGATTGAATTTTTGAAATATATGGAGTATTGATTCTTGATTGGACTTGTTTTCCTCTAAAGCTTCCAACATTCAACTTCTGTATCATCAACTTAACCAAACTCATTGATAATTAGTATCAATTTTCTCAATGTTTTAACAGTCTATCAAGTAAAAATCCAGGCCCTTAACCAAACAATTGCTTGACTTGGGTTTAGCATGCCTTCAAGCATTGGACATGTCAATTGAAAAACAACTTCAATTAGAAATTACAAGACAATTGTACAGAGAACCGTGAGCACTAACAAGCAAATAAAAAGTCTAAAACTAAGCCCATCTATAGCATATGTCACTATTCATAGATGCCTATTGTAGCATGGAACAGGTGGGGGTTTGTGGCAACACAAAGCTTAGGAAATTCATGAAAACAATGTGTGACAACTATTCACACTTCCAAAATATGGTGCATTCGAAATTCACAATAAGCCCATTAATATGAGCAATGATACCATCCAAACTACTGACTAAAGATACATTATCAGGCAAAATTAGCAACAAAAGGGAATTATAGTCATTCTTTCCTACACAACCATTTTAGAGGCCTAAAAAGTGCACAAACACTTCAAAAAAAAAAAAAAAACTTGGCAAAGCTAGAGATAGAAATGAAAAGAGCCAATATGTGGCAATTAGCATTTGTTTTCTAAGGAAAACGAGAATTGGTAAATAACTACAATGAAGCACCATTTCATAAACTAACACATAGTAGCACCATTTCATAAACTCACAACTCCAAGTCTCCTCTAACTTTCTCCATCTAAAATCACTTGCTAAATGAATAGATTATGATAAGTGCATTAATGTACAAGAATCCCAAGTGCTCAACAATTTGACTCATCAACAAAGGCTACCATTTGCATTGAATTAACATGGCACTATGCTAACGTTCTAGTACACATCAATAACAATGCACTAGTAATATTTTAGAAGAATAAATGAAGTAGAACAAACTTACCTTGTTGCCTAAGAATCCATCCTTAATCTAATAAGAATGAGGGAAAGCACAAAGAAAAAAAAAGAAAAATAAGAAAATGAACATACCTATTGTTGAAGATTAATTTCATAAACTAGATTTAAGAAAGATCTATGAGACATGGTAGCAAGGAACCCATGGAACGAATGAATGGGAGAAAGAGAGGAGTGTTTGAGTATGAGGATGAAAAAAATTTGTGGGTTTAAATACAGGAAGTTGACGATATCGCCAACTTAGTTTATGATATCGTCAATTAAGTTGACGATATCTCCAACTTAGCGTAATTTCGTAAAAAAAATAACACTACAACAAATTGCATATTTGCCGACGAATCTTGTCGACGTAGTCTAAATACGTCGCAGAAAATGTATTTAGCTGATGCATCACAGCGTTGGCATAATGGTTACGCGACGCTACCTTTGCGCGTTGGAACATCTCGTCGGTAGAGAGGATGGCGCCATCTGGGTCTTGGAGTGAATATTTTCCCGACTTGAATTACATTTTTCCCGATGCACTATAGCATCAGAAAATAAATATTTGGAAAGACGACGCATTAACTGCGTTGGAAATTATGAATACTTAGTTGCCGATGTTGAGGTGCGTCGGCGAAGGATCTTAACAATAATTAACGACGCTCACGTTGAACGCTGGGAAATGTGTTTTAACCTAATTTAAGTCATCCCAACGTACGTTTTTTTTTCTCAATCTCGCCCCACTCATGCAAAACTCTTTCTTTTTCACCGGAACTCTTGGAGGAACAAAGGGATTGACGCCGGGACAAAGGACCAAGTGAGTGCCGTCATCTTCTTCCTTGGAAGGGGGCTTGGAATAGAGGGATTGGAGCAGGGCAAAGGGATTGACGCAAAGAAGGGGGCTTGGAACAGAGGACGAAGAACTTCAACAGGTGAGTGCCTTCATCTTCTTCAATGCATTGCTGCCACTATCATCCATCTCCCTCTCCGTCGAAAAAAACACCCCAAATCTCCTTCTCTCACGGCCAGAAAACGCCCAAATCATAGAACCTAGAAAAAACCCCTCTCTCTCTCTCTCTAGCTGTAATGGGGCCTCCAGTCCTCTTGCAACTTGTGGAAATGCCCACGATCCCGATGCGGTGTTCTTCCCAGGTGCCCACGATTAAGGAAGATGTCCATTTAGTTACCATTCAAAAAAAAGAGGGAAAGATGCCCATTTAGTTGGCAGAGATTCTTGTGTGTGCGTGCCAGGGTGTATGTTATTCTTCATAGAATGAAATAAATGATGTGTAAATAGTTAAATAAGTTTAAAGTAACAATATATATTTTTTATTATCTTTAAATTAAAAAATAAAAATAAAATCTAAACAATCAATTTTACACGGTAAGATATCTCATGAAGTTAAGAAAGTGTCCACGAAGAAAAAAACCAAAATAGATTAAAAAAGAAGAAAATATAGAGAAGCACCAAACGTACAGTCGAATGCTTCAATTAAATGCACCTTCTTTATTCATCTTTAAAGCATTATCAAAGCCGTAAGAAATTCTTAGGAGATTTCATTAGCTACTAAATAACCTTTTAAAAAATAAAGCGCTAAAAGAAAGAAAGAATAAAAAAAGAAAAAAAGTACAAGATTATTAATATTAACTTATTGGTTATAGTTATTCTCACTTAGCCAAATCACTTGAATCGTAAGATAAGATTGAACAACTTTCGAATTGTTGGATTCACACCTGAATCCATGCAAGCAAGATTTGCTTGGAGTGGCTGTGTCAAGCCTTCTCCACTTCAAATTTATTATAAGCATTGACCGTGACAGTCAGCCTGGGATGAAAATGTTGGACAATCTCACAAAAGGTTTTCTCTGTTTCTCAAATGCAAAGCAGAATGGGAACGAGAAAAGCCAAACTGATTGAAATTAGATACATCCAAAAACACCCTAGTTATCCTTCAGAAAATGCTTGCATTTATCCCTACATACCTAAAATCTGTTGACGGATCAGGACCTTGCCAACCCATTTCCTTCAGAGTTCTGATTTAAGTGATGGAAGATTCCTATTGGGATTATCCAACTTCCAAAGCTGGCTTGAGGGAATCCTGCAGCATGATATTTTTGCAATTTTATTTCCACAACACAATCAGAAATGTAGCAGAAATTATTATAGAAAATGATGCAAAAGTGGGCGTTGTTCCATTATACAGATTTTTATACATCAACTAGTAAACTTCGGTTTATGACCATAATTCTAAAAGAGTACCATCAAATGGAATCTCCAACCGCGGCTGCAGATTCCTTAATCTTTCTTGCTAGAGTGGGGGTTAAAAAACATAAGCATCAGAGGTGAATCACTCTGTATAGAAAGTTAGCAAAAAAAAAAAAAAAAGTTGACAATGTTATCTCAAAATAAACAATAATCACATAAATTGTAGTTGTCAAAAAATATTCCATTAGGAAAAAAATATCTCGATCCAGTAGGAAAAAAATAAAAAAAGTATTCCATTATATACTGTTGCATCATTTGTTACAAGCAAACAATATAACACTGAATGCAACACTAGTTACATACTATAATGTTGTTCTAGAAAAGCCTAATAAATCTGAGACAGGCTTTTCCAACCATGTAACAAAGAAATTACAATTCTGAAACGAGATGGACATTCCACCTTTATGAAAAATGACGTGACCAATACAAATCAGCCCAATGTTGACATATCTATTACAAAAAGACGAAATCTATCTATTAATATTTTACTTTAGCAGCATTTCTGCTATGAAACCGACTGCTTGTATTTTATCAAGACGCATCTTTTACATATAATGCTTTACATATTATGCATATGCATTTATGAAAAAAATTTGCTTATAATCAGGTTTTCCAGGGCTCCCCATTTAACACCCATTTTGTCTATGACCACCACTAAAACGTGTCAGCATCCAAGTGATATAGGTTGTTGAATAAACAAGATATATGAAAGAGGTAAATATTTTCACTTGTAGACCTAGATCCAAAGAGGAATCAACTCTTGACATATTTGGTTTACCCAAAAAAAAAAAAAAAAACACTCTTGACAGATCCTAAAACTCAATGTTGATTTCCAAAGTGTACAGACAGAAGCAACCCAAATGGGTCAACTCAAGCTATTGGCTCTGTCCAAACACAAAAACAACAGGCCTGTATGACTAGGTCATTAGACAGTTTATGCACAGCTAACATTACTTGTAATCATTAGTTAGTTTCCTATTATATCTGTAAATGGCGGACTATCAAATTTTTCCCACTGATGAAAACCAATTTGAAGCCCATTGGCCATTGGGAGACTCTCAAATTTTCAAAGTGGAGATTTCAAACAAAGAGCTGATATTGTTAAATCGCATTTTGTCAGAGAAGATAATCTCACACTTGTCATACATCGACTTCTCACCACCAATGAGAAGGAAGGAGAAGAGTGGAAACAAGCTGTGATATTCTAGACACGAGTAAAATGTGAACACTGATTAGCTGATTTGGTTCTTGACAATGGTAGTGCAATAAACTTAATTTAAACTTTATTACACGAGGTAATTGACAAGCTCCATTGGCCAACTAAGACGCTACCCAAACCATATAAAGTCACACGGTCTAACGGTCCGATCATTTTTGTGACTCATAAACATATGGTATCTTTCAATATTGGTGGTTATAAGGACAAAATTTAGTGTGATCTAATCCCTACAAATATCACTCATTCTTATGGGACGATCATGGCTTTTTGATTGGAAGGTGAATAGTGATAAAGAGAAGAACACATGTTCCTTCCAATGGAAAGGAGGACATGTTACACTCATTCCATTGCAACCAACAATGACATCTTAGTCTACATCATCACCTTCAACCATGGAACCAAAAAGCGAGCAAAAACATGAAAAAGAAGTCGTGACTGAATTGACAAAGTTAGAAACCATGGCAGAGGATATCATGGTGACATAAAGAAGCAAGATGCAAAGGAAGACGTGCAACGGGAATTAAGACATGGATCTGATAAACAACTAGTCAAATCATCGATTAGATCTAATGATTGTTCCAAAAGCACCCTGCAAATCATCAAAAGACAATCACATTGTTCCATCCATTTCGAATGAAGTTCAAGTTGTTACCCACATTGATTTCATCTTAGGGAATCAACCATTGATATTCGAAAATTGTAATCTATTGGTACAAAGAAAAAAAATTGAAGTATTTAATGGTCAAATCATACATTCGAGCTAAATACAGACAAAAGAAGCGATACCTCCAATCTACTTCCAAGAGGTGCAAAACATTGAACCAAGCTTGCAAGCCATATGCAGAAAATGAAGGTCAACAAGAGAATCAGGAGATTGTGTGATTGATCTTCGACCTGGGAGGACATCTACCGAACTCGAGGAAAAGTTCTCTCCAAAAAGGGAAGAACCGATGCGGGCCAGATCCATGATCGGCCAGCCACTGGGCCCAAGCCCACTAAAGCCCATTAAAAAATATATGTTCTTTGTATACCATCTTGTATGTAGAGTACCTAGTATGTCAAAATCTTTCATCTAGGATGTACCTCTCACAGTTCCTACAAAAGGAAATGCTTTTTAGCCCCTTATTTGACCTGCTTAGAGCATCTCCAAGAGCTACTTCATTTCTCCATATGCCTTTTTAAAAAATAAAGGCTTATGTGGCAAAAAAGGCATATGTAAATTTGGCATCTCACTTGGGCAACTCCAAGAGAGATGTCAAATTATTATTTTATTCTTTTTTCATTTAATCCTCATTTACTTTATTACATATATCTTACTTATATTTAATAGAATTTCGTACGATTTAAATGTTATTAAAGCAATAAATTATTAAAAAATAAAAAATAAATTGTACTTGAAACCCATTATTCATTGAAAAGGTAAAATCAAATTACATAGTATTATAGTCAATCACAAGCTTTTTCATATTGACCTTGGAAATGCCACAGGTGTTGCACCAGATCGGCTTGGAGTTGAGAATGTATTCTCTTGTGTTACGAATACGCAAGTGGTTTTGAATGAAATCCTAAAATTCCGCAGTGTGGTCACGTGACACAGGAAGGTCACTGCATTCACCCTCTCATGCATCGTAATTGGGTGGAAGACTTTGATCGCGTTCATCTTCGATAATCATGTTATGCATTTGATGCATGTGTTTGACGATCCCAGAAACGAGCAAGCCCACGAACAATTGCAAAACGTGCCTGTAGCACTCCAAAGGCACACTCCACATCCTTCCTTGCGGACTCTTGAGCTGTAGCAAAATTTGTGGCCTTTAGCCCGTTAGGACATGGAATTGTTTTGACAAATGTTGCCCACGATGGATATATGCCATCAGCAAGATCGTAGCCAGTTGTATATTCATGACCATTGATTAAGTAGTTGGCGAAAGGAGCTCGGCCTTCAGCGAGGTCGGTAAATATAGGAGATCGATCCAACACATTGATATCATTGTGCGATCCCGGTAGTCCAAAAAAAGCATGCCATATCCAAAGATCATACAATGCCACGGCTTCAAGAATCAAAGAAGGCCTGCGGTGGTCTCCACGAGCATACATGCCTTTCCACGCAATTGGGCAGTTCTTCCACTTCTAGTGCATACAGTCTATGCTACCCAGCATTCCAGGAAATCCGCGTCTCTCACCTTCTGATAACAATCTACAAATGTCACCATTATTTGGTGTTCTCAAATATTCGCTGCCAAAACATTAATGATCGCTTGAACAAACTTTTTCAATGATTCTATAGAGGTACTTTCAGCAATCCTGACGTAATCGTTCACAGCATCCGCCGCAACTCCATAAGCAAGAATTCTCACTACAGCTGTGACCTTTTGAAGAGCTGATAAACCAAGACTACCTGCACAGTTTCTTTTTTGTTGAAAGTATGGGTCATGCACCTCCACCGCATTTACAATTCGAAGAAAAAGAGGTTTGCGCATTCGAAACCTCCTTCAAAATTGAGAGGGAGTGTAGACAAGGTTTTCACTGAAGTAGTCATTGTAAAGCCTATGATGTCCTAAGATTCGTCCTCTATGAATGACTGCATGACCTTGAATAGAACCACGATGCACTCTCGTTCTCCTTCATAAGTTTTCTCTTTCTTCTTCCAGGGCAGCCCTACATAACATCTGTAACTCTTCATCCTAATCGGAATTTATGACGGTATGCCATAGCTTATCCGTCGTGTCAGATGAGGAATCAGTATAATTTTGAGACATCTCCGAAGTGATGAACCAAAGATTTTCTTATTTTGAGATGAAGAGAAGTAAGAAGTTGGGTTGTAAGAATTTTTTTCCAGAGTGGTCTCTATATATGAAATATTCCAACAGCTAGTTTTCTCCAAAGGCTATAAAATGGCTAGTTTTCTCCAAAGGCTATAAAACGGCTAGTTTTCTCTAATGGCTATAAAGTGGCTAGTGAAATGACAACTTTATAAAATTGAAGTACAATATTATATTTAAACAAAACATAATTTATTAATCAAAATAAAAAATACATATTAATTCTAAAATAAAATACAATTTAGAAACCACCACCCAACCCTCCTCTCAGAATTTCAGGTCTTTTTTTAGCATAGTATTGTTGTTCCTTCTCAGACATATTGGACGTATCCATACTCATGATCTCCATCTCCATATGTATTTTCTTTAATTGCACCTTCTTCTCATCTTGCTTGATTTTTTTCTTAAGAAGCTCTAATTTTTTTTCATCTCTTTCCTTTTTGTCATCCATCATTTTTTGGATGAGATCTGCAACAGGTGTGGACTCGTTGATAGTGGTTTGCTTCATCTTTCTTTTCTCAGCCTTTCTACCTGGTGGTCTCATCATGGGATCATAAGCATTGTTAATTGTCTCATCCTCCTCAATATTTATGGGAGTGCTTGGATTAGAAGATGATGAGTAGCCAAAAGTTGAAGATTTTGCTCTTTTTACGGATGTCTTCTCTAGTACCTGATGCTGCAGTTGTATCCACTTTGGTTGGTGCCTCAACAAGATCCAAGCATGGTCCAAGGTGAATCTTGATCCATATAGATGTTCGTAAATTTTTTTTGCTTCTGCAATCTGAAAATTAAAAGTAAGCTCAAACCATGCAGTTAATTTTTTAGTAGGCACAAAAGAAGTGGTATTTTCTGTTTTCCATTGCAACCATCCAAGACTTCCAACGGTCCTACGGGTTTTATTCAATCAAATATCATCTCTTGTAGAGAGGGGTGGTGGGTATGTGGGTAGCATCTGATTTTGTACAGAACTTATATAAACTTACAGTAATGGTTATTGTTATTTTTTATAGGTAACCCAACTTAGAATTTGAAACCTTGTATAGCTGGAACAGTCAGCCCATTTTAAGTATTACCATGTTTTTATTAACGTTTTGTTTTACAGAATTTGAATTGGAGCTTGAGCTTGAGATTAATTTGATGTTTTTATTATCTGTGGATTGGTATAATCTTTCTTTTATCTTATAATGGCATTAAGGTTTTAGTGGATACTAGCAATAATCAGGGAGCTGTGGAATTGTTATATTTTGATACTGTGTCGTGAGTCGTCTTTTTTCTTTTTTTTCTGGTTGCTTTGTTGGACTATTGGTCTATGTGGAAAAAGTGTGAAAAGTGGAATGAATTTTTGCAGTGCAGAAAGTTCCAAGTTTTATGCGGTTGTTTTTCCATGAGCAAAAAATGAAAAAATAAACTAACTTTTCTGCGATTCCATGAAAAATTATTTCCAATGGAGGGGGTTGAGCTTGGTTTTATGTTTAATGTTTTTTTTTTTCATAATTATTTCTCTTAGAAAACTGAAAATGAAGAGAATGCTTTTCAAGTTAGAATTAGTTTCATTTCTCTCAAATGTGGTATGAGAATGGTTGTATTCTGTCAACATGTGCATATTATTTATTCCATTTAAATTTCTGATATTGACTGGAAGTGCAAGCTTTGTAAATGAAGTGCCCCTGATGTTCTTGTAGACAATGTTGCTCAGCTTCACCTTGGAGGGTGGCTGTTCACACAAATGAATTCTGAATTACTTAAACATGCACTAAATAGACACCAAACATTTGAAGTAATGAATGATCCTATGTAATCATGAAACATTTTTGGGTGCAAGTCATCAAGATACATGATATGCAGCCCACCACTTTCTAGATGTGTCCAGTACAGCTGATGGGCATGATCGCATTATCCTTTGATCCGACAGTGAATTAGTAAGAACCAAAAATGCCAGAGAGAAAGATAATCTCAATGGGGGACCCATCACATCAGATGCAGTATTGCTATCTTGATTGTGCACGCATCATGTGATGAGTGGATCACATTAGGTTTGACTTTTTGACAATCATTCGTGTCCAAAGATTATATCCAATTTAATCCTAAATAAATCATGAGTGCTGCTTTTATATGATGGACAAATTTCAAAAACACCACATAGAAAAATTTCTTGATCCCTTCCCATAGCACACACAGATTGTTTGAAATTGTGATTTTGATTTTCTATAGGGATGCTTGGATGGTATGTTAATTCATTTGTGTGATTCAAAAATTTATGTCATAGTTGATGCTGTTGATTTCATGCTTCAATTGACCTGTTCATCACAAATGTTTCCAGTAATTTACCTTATGACCAGCCTGTTAAACACAGCATCACCATTTGCCACACAAATTTCAGTAATTTCCAAGATTTGGCTATCAAGAGATTGAGTCCTAATGGATCTACTTTTCTTCATTGTTGTTTCTTAGAGTTCCAGTGCTTAAGTTGCTGTTTCAGACTTACTTAGGTGGCATCCCCTTTCTTGTATCAGGTACTGTATCAGGTTCTGAAAAAGCATGGTTCTGAAAATGCATCCCTGCTTACTTTTATCCCATGATTATTTTACATCTTTGATTGTCCCAAAAGTGTTGCAGATTGTTCATGTTTTAGTGGGAAGTATTGTGATTTTATTATCATGAAAAATCTAGTACACATCATTTGTTTTTCTCAAGGATTCTAACTGTGCATTGGTTTGTACCTAGTTGCATACGAGGCTAACACCTCTGCATATTTCATTTATCCATACAAATCTTCATACTTGTTCCCATGCTTTTGTAATTTAACTTCTAGAAGCAATAAATGGATGGGATTAAATGGTATTAGTTGTAAACATAAGCCACCTAACCTAAGTCCACCTGGCTCAATTCATGGCTCATGCTCATAACCTATGAAGACCATTCCCAACCTATCTAGTGGTGAATCCCCTCCAGGTAGCAATAGAAATAAGAGTTGTATATTGTTTCATTAGTGGGCTGAGTATTATTAGGATTTGAATTATTGGAGTCATAGATGAGAGTATTCATTTTTCTCCCGTTGATTTATTTCTCATCTCATTATTAATTATTCACTGTACTAACAAATAGACCCTAAGAGATACTTCCTTACACTCAAATCCAATCACTTAGACTTTTTTCTCTTTTGTTTCAGACTGACGGTCCATTAGTTGCGAAAAACCATTATGGACAAGAGTTGGACTCTGGAGTCCAGAGTGAGCATTGCATATGAAGAAGGGGTCAAACGATTCCTTGACTTTTCATTTGCTAATGCAATATCAAGAGATATGATCAAATGTCCATTTAAGAATTGCAATAGCGTATATTATAGATCTCGGGATGAAGTATATGAACATCTAATATGTGATGGATTTGAAAAGAATTACGCCCGTGGTGTTTGGATTTTTCATGGGAAAAAATTTTCCTTGGATGAAGACGTACCGGATGAAGATGTACCGGATGAAGTTGATGATATGCATGGAATGTTACGGTCGGCATTTGGGATCCAAGATCCCGAATTTAGTTCACAAGAACCTGAAGAACGGCCAAATGCAGAAGCAGAGAAATTTTACAAATTGGTAGATGCTAACCAAGAGTTGTACCCTGGATGCAAGAATTTCACCAAGCTTGCTTTCGTTGTGCGATTGTACCACATAAAGTGTCTGAATGGATGGAGTGACAAGTCTTTTACCATGTTGCTTGATTTGTTGAAAGAAGCATTTCCTGAAGGCGAAACCTTGCCGAAGTCCTTTTATGAAACAAAAAAGATCATTGGTGAATTGGGCCTTGGTTACAATAAGATTGATGCTTGCCTTAATGATTGTATGTTGTACTGGAAACAAACTGCTAATGAATCTGTATGTTTTGTATGTGGCACTTCAAGGTGGAAAACCTATGATGACGGTGCGTCACCTTCATGTTCCAAGGAACGTAAAATTCCTGCGAAGATTGTGCGCCACTTTCCTTTGAAGCCAAGGCTTCAGCGACTTTTCATGTCAGCAAAAACATCTTCCTTCATGAGATGGCATGCAGAGGGTCGCACCAACGATGGGGTTTTAAGACATCCAGCCGACTCCCTAGCATGGCAAAGTCTGGACAACCGATACCCAGATTTTGCCGCAGAGCCTCGTAATGTTAGACTTGGGTTAGCAAGTGATGGCTTTAATCCATTTGGTACAATGAGTATTGCCCACAGCACATGGCCTGTTGTTTTGATTCCACACAACTTGCCACCATGGATGTGCATGAAACAACCTTTTTTCGTAATGTCGTTGCTTATTCATGGTCCTCGTGGACCTGGGAATGACATTGATGTATATTTGCAACCATTGGTGGATGAGTTGAAGGAGTTATGGGAGGATGGATTACACACTTGGGATGCATCATCCAATCAAAATTTTATAATGCGCGCAGTATTGTTGTGGACGATTAATGACTTCCCTGCATATGCAAACCTATCAGGATGGAGTACTAAAGGTTGTTGTGCTTGTCCTCATTGCAATGAGGACACTTGTTCTTACTACTTGTCACATGGGAAAAAGTTATGTTATATGAGTCATCGTTGTTTCTTGGATGTTGATCATAGGTTCCGTCGTAAGAAAATAAAGTTTGATGGAAAGATGGAATTCAAAGTTGCTCATCTATCAAGATCTGGGACGGAGCTCTTGCGTCAGTGTTGTGACATCAACATCACATTTGGACAACATAATTCCAATTCATCCATCAAGAAGAGAAAATGGGATGATAACACAAAGGGAAAGAAAAAGAGTATATTCTTCACATTACCATACTGGGAGCATCTTTTGATACGACACAACTTGGACGTTATGCATATTGAAAAGAATATGTGTGTGACAGTATAGTTGGGACATTGTTGAATATTGAAGGAAAAACAAAGGACACCTTACAGGCGCGTCTAGACCTAAAAGATATGGGTATAAGACCTGCGCTTCATCCATATGCACAAGGACATAAAACTTATTTGCCTTCTGCATGCTTCTCAATGGCTTAGAATGAGAAAGATATTTTTTGCAAGGTATTATCTCTAGTGAAGGTTCCAGATGGTTACGCAGCTAATATATCACGTTGTGTGTGCTCGAAAGAGCACAAAATCTTTGGATTAAAGAGTCACGACTGCCATATTTTAATGCAACAATTGCATCCATTAGCAGTGCGAAGGGCCTTGCCAAAGAATGTCAGTGCAGTCTTGATCGAGTTAAGCAATTTCTTTAGGGCAATATGCTCAAAAACTGGTATAGTCGAAGCTCTTAATGGACTAGAATCTTGAATTTCAACAACACTGTGCCATCTTGAAATAATTTTTCCACCAGCCTTCTTCAATATCATGGTGCATTTGGCAATTCATTTGGCAAGAGAGGCTAGGATTGCTGGGCCTGTACAATACCGATGGATGTACCCCATTGAGAGGTGTGTGTTAATGTAATTGTATTTGTTTCAATATGTTAATGTAGGGACGGTATTGTTTTTGTAAAACCTATTTTCACAGTATGTTATTTCTAATTATCCATAGGTACTTTCTTACTCTAAAGACATATATGCGCAGTAGAAGTCGACCTGAGGGATCAATAGCAGAGGGATACCTTTCAGAAGAATTTTTGACATTCTGTTCGAAGTATTTGCATGATGTAGAGACAAGGTCGACTCGTGCACCAAGGAATTATGATGATGGTACAATTGAAACAAATCAAATGTCATTGATTTTCTCAAAGCCAGGTCATGGACTTGGGAAGGAGACGTCGATAAATTTGACACATGATGCATGGGGGCAGATGCATCGGTATATTCTCTTTAATTGCACTAAAATGGCCCCATTTCTCGAGTAGGACATTTACTTCATCTTGATTTTTAATTTTTTAGGTGATAAAATATAATATCACACCTAGTGTTCTAACGGATGGTCATTTTTGTATGCAGAGAACACCGTAAAAAAAATCAACACTAATAATCGTCACAAGAGACAAATTGATAAAGAACGCATGCACAATGATCAATTTCCCAAATGGTTCGAATCTCATGTAAGAATATATTCTCAATATATGTGTATATATATTATAATATGCAATTTCCCAACCTGCGAATTTGGTGCTCGGCTAACATATGTGGCAACCATACAGGTTGATTGCTTGCGACTAAAAGGTGATGAACGGGTTACTACGGACCTTAGATTGCTGGCTAGGGGTCCTAGTAAGGTGGCTAGTAGCTTCTCCAAGTTTGTGATAAATGGGTTTAGATTCCACACGAAACATTTTGATAGAAAAAGTAAGACTCAAAATAGTGGAGTCATGGTTACTGCAAAAACACTAAGCTTTGTAAGTGCTAAGGACAAAACCCTATCGTAGGAGATGTTATCTACTATGATGTTTTGACTGATATCATACAACTAGATTACTATAAAGACCGAAAGGTGGTCTTATTCAAATGTGATTGGGTTGACATCACGTCCCATGGTAGGGGTATCAAGCTAGATGAGTTGGGATTCACACTTGTAAATTTGAAGCGATTATTAAGTACCAATGAGTTAGGATTCACACTTGTAAATTTGAAGCGATTATTAAGTACCAATGAACCGTTTGTGCTCGCCTCTCAAGCTTTGCAAGTATCCTATGTGGAAGACCCGATAGAAAGGAATTGGCATGTTGCTATTAAGACAAAACCTAGGAATTTTTTGGACATGCATGAAAATGTTAATGTAAATGAAGAGGAGTCATACTTGGAAAGCCGGCCATATGATGCTCAACAGTTAGAGGACATTTGTGTTGATGCCGATAATATTAGTGAAGTAAGGGCAGATGTACCTGGGACAACTATTGACACACTTATAGGCCCCCAAGCAACGAGAGAGGACCAGGGAGATGATTCTGAATTTGATGACACCGAGTTTGTGGATTCTGACATCATTATTTGATTTTTCTTTCATTTTGAAAATTTTCATTGGATATGAGTTGTTATATCTGTTTTGGGGTCTTGTTTCTTTAGTAATGGTCTATGGAATTATATGTGTCATGCCCTGTTATGTGTTGGATTGTGTGTTAGCTTTGGTTGATGTATTGTTTCTCTAGAATGGGTTGTCATTCTTTAAAATTGTGTTGTTTTATCAAAACTATATGTTTTTCTAATATTGGGCAGACAATGCCCCCCCCCCCCCCCCCCCCCCCCTACATTCTCAGAATCATCATTATGGCACAAGAGGGCTTTTAGGCTTCAACATCACCATTAAAATAGAAAAATAAGAGCAAACAGCTCACCACACCAATGGTTGAAGGAGCCAACAACTTCTTCAGGTCAAGGTGTCCCAAAATCTTCTTTAAAAACTGTTTAATTGAGAAAGGAACCTGGATTTAAAAAAATGAAGGAAATCTAAGACACATATGGCAGTAGCTCCATGGACATTGTTCACACAAAAGGGATGAAGAAAATGATAGCAATAAATCATACATATTATAATAAAAAGAAATGGTGGCATTCTTATGTAAAACTCTCATGGATGAAAGTATATATATCCCTTTAATGTGAATTCAGGAACTCTTCAAATTTTCTTTGCCTTGTGGGTTTTAGTGTTTCTTTTTCTTTTTTTATTTTTTGGCTAGATGGTGGGCTTGTTTTTATTGCACTGGCAAATTTCTTTTGAATCACAGTGACTATGATTTTATTTACACTGGTGAACTTCTTTTGAATTCCAGTGACCGTATGGATATGTCTTTTGCAATGAATTTGATACATAAAAAGAAAACATATTTTGTTTGGGATATGTGGCTGGAGGCACTTGTTTACTACATATAAATTTGAATTGTTGTTGCACTTGTTTACTACATCAATTTCTTGACCACTATCAGCTACCTAATGTTATTATCAAAATTGTGTTTTATCTTGTTCATGTTCCTGCTTTCACTAGTATGTATTTGGATCTTGTGGTACAAATTATATTGCATTTTCTAACTTATTGCCCTCTAATGATAACTGACATGGATCATGGTGTCATGGCAGGAATGTGTATGGCTGTTCAAGCATTTGTACCATTTGAATCATTTGAATCAAATGGGTTCCTGAATGTTCTGGCTGGGTTCGTTCTGTTTCTTATGCAGTTGTGTAATTCAAGGACCTCGATGACTGTTCCATGTTTAATATCCTTTGTAGCAACACTATATTTTGATATTGGAGATGTGGGAAGATGAGGTATGACTTTCTCTGTAATGTAAATGAATGGAGGGGAGAAAGTGAAACTCAAAGCTCTGAGACAGATTCTCTCTCTCTCTCTCTCTCTCTCTCTCTCTCTCTCTCTCTCTCTCTCTCTCTCTCTCTCTCTGTGTGTGTGCAGAAAATGCAATGAAAAGAGGATTGTTTTCAGCTTAGAATGCTGTTGCTTCCAACCACTTGGGATCCCCTTGGATTTCACTGGGCCCGTGCGATGAACGAGTACCAAATACCAATGCATAGTGCCTAAGTGCTGAGGTGAAAATCACCGGTGACTTTATTCTACCTATTTCTGCCTTGTAGATCTTGATCATTCTCCCAATCAATCGGCCTCTGAATCCAGAAAAGAAACCAGGGATTGGAGATCCAAACCCACACCTATCTGATCACAGTCTCCACCACTCCAATCCTCCATCATTTCTTGGTTGAACAAGTAAGGCTCCCCAGTGTCATGGCCTTGAAAATAATCAGAGGTTAGAAGCTCAGATAAGCACAGCTCTCCCACGTCCAAGTTCATGGAAGAATCGTCGTCTTGGTGAGTTTGAGATGAGACTTGGACAGTTCTCATCTGGGTCTCAGTATTGTTTCTTTTAGAATATTACTATGAGCATATGCTATTAGTATTTAAATATTTGGGGCCTAAACTTGAGCCTGAGTGGAACCCCTTCCTCTTTATCATTTTGAGTTCTGGGCCTATAATTTGAATTTATGTACAGGTATAAAATCATGTGAGCAGGACCCAATTCAAGTACATGCAGGTCTATTAATACAGTATGCAATCTCTGAGACCTGCTCAGTGCTTACTCAGATGGATTTTATGCTCCCCGATACAATCATTACCTCATGAATCAACAGGCCCTACGCCCCTACTCCTTCTGTGCAGGACAAATTATTAGGCAGCCCACATGATGAAAGTTTTAATTATGTCACATGTTCCATTAGTAAGAAAAGTAAAGTCACAAAAGAATTGTGCTTTGCTGTTGAGAGACTCTCAAGTCTCAACACCACCGTTTTACCCTTCATTCAAATTCTATTGGCACATCACAAGCACTTGTAGTTGGTACCCCCCACAACGCAAGGGTCAAATTAAAGAATTTACGAATATTGTATATAATGGAGGTTAAAATACATTTTTGGCAAAAAAAAAAGAAGAAGAGGCTTTAGCGGCAGATAAAAAAAACCGAAGCTAATGTTCCATTTGTGGCGGTTTTTTAACAGCCAATGAACAAATCAGAGACGCATACATTTAGCGGCGGCCATTTTCCGTCACTATAACATCTAGTGGCGGTTTTTGAACCGCCGCTAAAAGTAAAAATTGCTGTGGTGTGTGTAGTAGACATCTTATCATGATTTTCACAAGTCCAAGAAAAGAAGCATGCAACTTACATTATCTAAGAATCAGGAGTGGTAAAGAGTGTAACATTGTGTGAAGGGATTATCCTTGTTGGATTAGTTTAGTTTAGTATATAAATGGTTGTACTCTTTCACTTTGAACTACTCAATATAGATACTTGTTTTTCTCCCTATTTGAATGTTGAATTTGTCTTTTGATGTGGAGCCTGGACATGTGACTGCTTATTTTTTAGTAATTTTACTTTACTAATGAAGTGAGGTGAATGGTCAATTTGAGAGACGAGAAAAGAAGAGTGGTCAAATAAAAAAGTGCTAAATGACAATAAAATAAAATAAAAAATGTTATGGCCTTTTGCTATTGAGTGACATGATAATGTAGCCTTTTGACCTTTTTTTTTAAAAAAAGAAAAGAGCTTTTTGTAATTTACTGGAATGAGAAAGTAACGTTTTGACTTTTTTTAATAAAAAGAAGGTGTTTTTTAAATTTTGGTACTTGTTTAGTTGACCCCTTTTCTTTTCTTCTCTCTTGAATTGACCCCTTCACCTCATTTCACGAGTAAAGTTACCGAGGAGCTTTGTCTCGTAGAGTGGCCATTGCCTACTACATCCCCTTGTTGCATGACTTCACCATGTGCCTATTATATATAAAGAGATGCTCCTATGAGAGATATCTCTCACCTTATATGAGAGATAGGGGTGAGGGCCCTCACAATTTAAGTTGTTGGCATTGGATATGGAAGTAAGGGCTCCCACTCAATCTCTCATATAAGGTGAGCAATATCTCTCATAAGAGCATCTCCCTTATATATAATATATCTCACCTCATATGAGAGATATGGGAGGGGGCCCTCCCATTTAAGTTATTGGCATTGGATATGGATGTGATGACCCCCACAAAATCTCTTATTTAAGGTGAGAGATATCTCTTATAAGAGCATCTACCATATATATATATATATGGGGTAATATTCAGGTGCATCCATCCCTCACCATTTTGGTGAGGGACAACTAATATAGAAGCCGCCCGGCATGTGAAAACAACCAACATCATCGGGTGTTAAAAAAACAAATGTCCTGCCATCCATCACATGCATCCTAAAAAAAAAATCCCTGGCCAAGTCGTTCTCCATTTTGTGTTTATGAAAGAGAGAGAGAGAGAGAGAGAGAGAGGGGTTTTCTTCCTCAGCCCGCGCTCTCGATCGAAAGCGGCGGCAATCTTAAAATGGTTTCGTCTATGTATGTGAGCCGATTTGATCTCCTCTCTCTCTATTGTAGCCAAGACAATGAACCAAGTGATCCCCTTTTCGCATTTCGCCCCTTTTTCTCCGTCAACGACGGAGATCCGAATGTGATTTTCAAATAACAGTTGAAAAACAGTTGTCAAATAAGAAATGGATTTTCAAAAGAATTATTTTCTATTGGATTGTCAACACTTTTTTATATATGAAAAATGTATGATTATGAAAAAGGTTTTCTTAAATAAAAAAATCAAATACTAAATTTTTATATATTTGAAAGTTTCCAATAAAATATAACTGAAAACACAAGGTTAAGATTAAGAGCTCTTTGACCAACCTGTCCAAAATTCTACACAGCTCACAAATCTTAGGTTTGTGCCAAACCCAAGCATAAGCAAGCAAATCTCTACATTTGATCGGGTCAGGTCAATTGGGTTAGGGATTGACCTGGCCCAAGTTTCTCCCAAGACTTCGTATAGTCGTATGTGCTTACTTAGGACATGTCTTGGTAATGTCCCTGGAGAGGAATCCTCTCTAGTTTTCAGCGTGCAAGGAAAATCCATATTGTGTGAAGAGATTGAGAAGTGAAAAAATATTTTCTAAATTCTTCAAACCCATAAAAATCCTCCTCTCTTTTATTGCTTCACACCACGTACACAAAGAAGCATACTCCAGGGGAAACGTAGGGATCCTAGAGGCGATAATTCCTCTCTCTACGCCTACCAAAACGTACCAAAGTTTCTAGGTTTTTTTTTTTCCTTCACTATGACAAAATGCTGAATCTAGTGCAGCTTTACTAAAAATCTTCCCTCCCTCCTATTTCTTTGATTTCAAGTTCCCTCATCCTAATCCCTTGTCCCCCCCACTCATCATCTCCAGCCCAAATGTTGCGTTTTCTTCACAGAAAACTAATCCAAATCAAAGTTCCAGCAAAGGATTCTAAAACCCTTGTCTTCTCTCCTCAAAACCACCCAACTCTCCAATCCATCTCAAATCTCTCACACTCCACTCTTCAATCATCTCTCACCCTCTCTTACCTTGAGAAATCATGTGGGTTGTCTCCAGAATCAGCTCTTTCTACATCCAAAAAGGTAACTCTCAAAACTACTGAAAAACCAGACTCTGTACTTTCATTACTAAAATCTCATGGCCTCTCCAAAACCCACATCTCAAAACTCATCTCCATGCGCCCACAGCTACTCTCAGCTAATCCAGACAAGACCCTCAAACCCAAAATTCAGTTTTTCAATGACCTGGGCGTTTCAGGAGCTGCCCTTGCAGTGCTCCTCATCTCAGAGCCCACCCTACTATTCACGAGCCTGAAGAATCGCATCATCCCATCCGTTGATTTCCTCAAAACCATCGTCCACACCAATGAGAATGTGTCGTTATCGATCAAACGCTCGCCCCGCATTTTACATTGCAATATCCAAACCAAAATGAATCCCAATTTGTCTATCTTGAAAGATTATGGGGTACCCGAATCCAATATCGTGAAATTAATCACGACCCACCCGAGAGCGCTGTTGCTCATTCCTGAACGGTTTAGGGAGACTGTGGAGATAGTGAAAGAAGTTGGATTCAATCCAGTGACCCTGAATTTCATTCTAGCAGTGCGCGTGGTGGCAGGTCTCAGTAAACTGAATTGGGAGCGGAAAATTGAACTTTATAAGAGCTTGGGTTGGTCTGGGGATGAAATTCTATCTGCGTTTCGGGTGCAGCCTCTGTGTATGATCACCTCAGAGAAGAAAATTAAGAGGGTGGTAAGTTTCTTTGTGGATGAACTTGGTTGGAAGCCGTCAGCTCTATCAAAGTATCCGGATATTCTCTTGCTTAGTATTGATAAGAGGATTGTTCCAAGATGTTCAGTTGTGCGGCTTCTGATGTCGGAGGGTCTAGTTAAGAAGGATTTCAGTATCCATAGTGTGCTGAAATCAAATGAAAACAGCTTTTATGAAAAATTTGTGAGCAAGTTTCAGAAGAGAGTTCCTGAAGTGCTCAAGGCATATGAAGGCAAGATGGAATTTGGGTGGGAAAAAGAAGGCCAGAGCTACAATTCATAGAATTTTTCCTGCACATTGCTGGAAGGCATACACTATTCTTTGAGGGATATGTCACCATCGTAGTTTATTGATTTATGACTTGTTTAGCTACAATTTACAGCTGATTCTCTCTGTGGTCTATCTGACTTGTCATTTCTTGGAAATTCTGGCAGAAGCAGGTAATTTCATATTTTTTTTCCTTCTGTGAGCTTGTTATGAAACTTCTTTGGGTCTGTTTGGATTGGCATATCTTTACTGCAAGTAACTCCAGTTATGAATAAACCTTTTTGGGCTAGGGTTACTAGCCTTAGTTATATGTACATCTACATTCTTCAGTTCTTTGCAACAACCAATTACAGGTGGTTAGAGTTAAAACAGGTTGTCTGATTGCAGAGTAACTGCATTTCAAGGATGGAAATGGGCCTTTACTTTGTTTGAGCTTGCAACCAAGGAATACATATGTTGAAATTCAGCCGGTTGTAAGCTTATCTTCAAAAAAACTTTCTTTGGTTCTTCTTTTTTTTAAAATCATTACAATTATGCAACAACAATGAAGATCTCTTCATACGAGTACAGGGTAGAAAAGGGTTGTCCCCTGAATGTTTCTGAGCTTGAAGAATCTCCTTGCTAACGGTTGATCATTTAGGTTTATCCCCTGGCAGGCTAAGTTTTGGATATTAAACTAGTAAGAACATTTGCTGCAACATATTTAACAGAAAAAGGCAGGATCAATGAATGTGCATCGAATATCAATATAGTAAGAACATTTACTGGAGAGGATTTTAGTGAAAACGCCAAGATTAACCGAAGAAGTGTATTTCATAAATGGACCATAGTTGCATTTGGTTCTTTAGTCATTGGTTGATGCTTTTATAGTTGTTGAATTGTGTAACTGGGTCAATAATTTCTTTCTAATTTTCTCATTTTCGGGAGGTTATGTAGTTGAAGAAAGGGTTCAGCTCTTCCCAAAAGACCTACCTGTGCTGTCTCCCCCAAGTCTACTAGGCCATTGGCAACTATGATGTTCTGCTGCTATGACTCCCCGCTTTTTCCAATGCATCAGCTTCTTCAGTTCTCCCTTAACATGTAGAAAAGACGTATTTGCAGGGTTTTCTGCTGACTTATTTTCACTGCGATCATAGAAAAATCTCCTAGGCCCAACTGCTTTGCCACATGCCCAGCTTCCCTTGGCTCGCCTTAAACCAATACTAGCCCATGAAAATGTCCTAACAATTTAAGGCCTTAACGGCTACTAGCCCACCTGTCTAAAATAGGAGGCCCAGGCCCTCCTAGAGATGTAGTATCTAGGCAGTTTATGGGTTGTTTGCTGTTGTGAGGCCCCTTCCATTTTAACTACTCAATTTAGCACGTGCTAAATAAAGTTACAATTACAGAAGTAGCCGTTATCTTATTTCAAGAAAAATTTTATATCATGAGTTACTGTTGTCTTAAGAGTGCTTGTGTAGTAGACATCTTATCATGATTTTCACAAGTCCAACAAAAGATGTATGCAAGTTACATTAGCTAAGAATCAGGAGTGGTAAATAGTGTAACATTGTGTGAAAGGATTATCCTTGTTGGATTAGTTTAGTTTAGTATATAAATGGTTGTACTCTTTCACTTTGAACTACTCAATATAGATACTTGTTTTTCTCCCTATTTGAATGTTGAATTTGTCTTTTGATGTGAAGCCTGGACATGTGACTGCTTATTTTTTTAGTAATTTCACTTTACTAATTAAGTGAGGTGAATAGTCAATTTAAGAGACGAGAAAAGAGGAGTGGTCAAATCAAAAGGTGCTAAATGAAAAAAAAAAATGTTATGGCCTTTTGTTATTTAGTGACATGATAATGTAGCTTTTTAACCTTTTTTTGTAAAAAGAAAAGAGCTTATTGTAATTTAATGCTATGAGAAAGTAACTTTTTTACTTTTTTTAATAAAAAGAAGAGGCGTTTTTTAAATTTTGGTACTTTTTTAGTTGACCCCTTTGCTTCTCTCTTGAATTGACCCCTTCATCTCATTTCACGAGTAAAATTACCAAGGAGCTTTTGTCTCGTAGAGTAGCCATTAGGTATTACATCCACTTGTTGCATGATTTCACCATGTGCCTAATTTATTTGGCCTCCAACCCCTATTTTGCTTCCCATATTTTGCCTCAAATCACTTGTCTCCCCTTGCCTCCGGTACCATTTTGACAATGATTTCCAATTCCTTTGCCTCCTACTCCTAATACCTAGCTTGCCTTCTCCATTGGCAAGGATAGGCTCCCAATTCATAAAGTGAACACTCTTCTTATTGTCTTTCCCCATCCCCTAGGAAGTTATTTTGGATCTTCTTGAGCTACTTAGCCACTCTGGGAATTCTAAAGATCGGTTGATGGTTAAGGTTGATTTGTTAAGGGTAATCCAGCAGTCAAAAGAGAGGTACAAAAATCTTAATATGAAATATGAAATTATGGATTGTATAGTCTTATCCACATCCATGTCCGTGTCCTGGATGCCAAAACGTGTAGAGTTGTATCCGCATACCTGTGTCAGTATCTAGGCATCTAGATTATGAGTCCTGATCTATAATGCACATACATGGAACAGGATATGGCAAGGGCACGCCATGCGCATTGCAGGGACAGGGATTTAATACATAAAAATGAAGTAGTAGATATAATTCGGATACATATTCCATTTTGAAGTATCCAGCTACCATGAGTCCTACTGTTGTCCAGAACTTGTCACATTAGGATTTTGAAACAGAAGTTCATTTAAAGGGTCAATACCAACTGTTTTGACTTTTGAGGCTCATGATGGTCACATTGCTTCCAACTTAATATAGCAGCTCTGGCTCACACTGTGGCGGCGCGTTCTCTCAAAAACTCATCTGCATTGTGGTCTAGACTACTGTCTCAATGATACCTCAAACACTGCACCTTTTCAGAATATCAAATGAAAAGCTCAGACTGCAGAATCTGGAAAGCAAGGACCCAACACAAGCATCTCATTTTGGATGATCAAAGCTGGGTCATATGGGATGGACATCAAGTTGATATTTTCAATGATATATGGGTGCCGGGATTACAATCTCTATCTCAGATTCCAACAAAAATCCCTTCTTCCATTTCCTGTATTGTATCAAAAGTTTCAGATCTTATAATCTGTAATGGAAATGGGCTTCAATGGAATAGCTTCTTGATTGAGAGGTTATGGGACGAGGACATTGCTTCCAAAACTCAAGTCAATTCCATTAGGAGGTAGAGTTGCGTAAGATGTTGGGAATCTGAGCCAGCAAGAAAATGTTCACTAAACACCGTGATACAAATCTCTTCAACCCATTGATGTTGGACCTCATTGGCCATGGAGAAAAATATGGAAATTAAGCCTGCCTTCAAAGTCCCCACAAAGGTTATCCTTCTTCAACTTAATTTCAACATTTCCCCATTCTGTGGTCTGTGCCATCAACAAATTGAACCCATTGACCATTTGGAAACTTTTTCCTGCTTCATTCTCCAACCATGTTTCATGTTACAACATTTAGGGACTGGTTCTTGTACTAGTATAGCTGTTCTCACTGCCATGCTATTGTACAAATTCTAGTATTATTATGGTACATTTGGAAAATGTGTTGACACTCACATCTATCAATTTCAGCCATTATACCCCCAATCAATCAAAGTTAAAGCCTTGCTTACTTTTTATGAATTCAATATTGCTAACACATGCTCTGGTTCCACAGCTCAGCAGAGTCTTCCAGTAGATATATGGCTGCATCCTCCAGGTTACCCACATGAAACTCAATTTTGATGGATCTTTTAACCCAATAACAAAGAATGCAGGTATTGATGGTATCGCTTGTAGTACAGCTGGATCTCAAAGCTTAATGGTTGGAGTTGAATGCTGCAAACGGATGAATGTCTAAAACATATATGGTTTCTCCATGCAAGCAGCTCGTTCGCCAAACAAAAAGCTCCGGCCAAAAAGCCCAATAATAACGCAGTCAGTACATAAACATTACTCAGAAAACCATTTATTCACTGGAATCCAACCTAGCTAGCACTAAATACTCTTGTATTTCGTTTCGCATAGACAAATCCCTTGAAACCAAAATGCTTTCAGATTAGACAAACGATTAAAATCCAAAATTCTGCTCTTCCAATTCATCCGCTTTTTGGATCCCGGAAGCTCTTTATGGTCAGTTAATACTGTGGCTTTTTTCGTGAAAAACCCCTTCAAAACAACGGTGGAGGGTCCATACTTTTGATATTGACATGAAAGTCCCTTCCACCATTTCTCTTTTGCCCACTAATGGTGATATCATGGTTTGTTAATCAACCACGATATCGCCATTCTACGAGAACCCAAAATTTAAAAACCCAGCTGAGATAGGATATCACCATTCTGCGTTGATGAATCTGGGTGTCCCTTTCAGTGAAAGAATCTACTCAGTTTGATCGTAATCTAATTAATCCCTTGGCTTCAATTATTATATAAGGGATCTCATACTTAGCTAATCGATAATTTGTATTAGTGGAACATGATCCCCCACTTGAAAAACATATGAAAAATGAAAAGCCTAGGAAGAAAAGGACAAGATTGTGGAAAAGTCATTCACAGAAACCAGCAAAAGTAGAGAAGATAACAAACCGTGCAATATCAATGTCAGACACCAGACAATGGTTCCTTATGTCACCCATTTCACAAAGTTAGAATACTATTCACTTCAATATTTGCAATATTTCATAGCTGAGTAATGAGGACACCTAGAAAAGACTAGGGTAATTGAACACAAACTGATGGCAAATATTGGTAGCCAAGGAATGAGTTATCAACTGCAGAGCTCTTTAGATATTCCATGGAATGGTTATGGCGCAGTTTGAATTATAGAGGTCAGATTGTATGTAGCCTCCCAGGAACTCTAGCGCTGGTAACCCTACTACTTTCCATTTATGAATATGGGAAGCATTTTTAAAAAAAGTAGTCTGTTGACAAGAAGGCGGCAACACTGTGTCAGATTTTGAGATCAAATTGATCTCATTTACAGAACATCTCAATGCAAATAGCTCATGGAGATAGACTGCAAAGTTCTAAGAACCGACAGGGGACATTCTTCTTTGGTAAACGGCTAAAAACTGTAGTAAGAAGATTACATGTGAATCGGTTGTTGGGCAATTAGAGAATGTTTTATTTGATTCTCAAAATCCGAACCCTATTTGGTATTTTACAATCTGAATTGTCTCCCGCCTAAATAGAGCGAGAACCACAATGTCATGATCTTCTACAGTACTTGAGTTACAATATAGTAATGTAATCTCTGGGTATTTCACATAGTGGCGGCTCAAGTAGGGTTTGGAAGGACGCCTCTGGACCATCAAGGACATAAATTAAACTGGGCAATGCAGCAGCAGAAAGCTATATGTTCAGCAGGTTGTATGCTGGTAAATCCTTTATGCTGCAGACATCTTCCAGAGCAAGCTCACGCTCCAACTGTGATCTTGTAGACTTGAGAACATCCTACAAACAAAAAAGAACACTTTGGAAACCCAGTTTGAAGATATTCTAGCGTAAATTCAAGTTTGGGGAATAAGAATTTACATTGAATTCCATATAAGAAGCACGCTTTGCAAGCCACTGTGCATCCATCATCTGAAATGCTACACAAAATAGGTTATCAAATGCCATTTCATCTTCTCCTAGCAGCTCCAGAAAGCGATTTCCTGCCACAGAAGTCGGCCTGCCTGCAAGAAGTGATTAGATGCAACTTCATTTTCATTTTTTCATTCCCAGCAACAGAAAATTTGTACTATGCAGAACAGAAAATAAAGGTTGGCAGTCCTCAAGACACCTACTGGCAGATGGTGATTGGACCTAACCTGAAGTTATGGTTATCTGACAGTGAATTGTGTGGGACCCCGACCATAGTGGGCAATATCGCCACAATCCACACATTGATCAGACAGGCTCAAACATGAATGAGAGCTACCCCAAAAAGACCAGTTCAGTCAATTCATCAGGAGGGCCAATGAATTTGTACTGTTAGTCATTTTCAAGTCATCCATTACTTCTTTGTTTATGTAGCACAACAAAGGAGTTGCCTAGGCTGATATTTTTGTGCCAGGGCTCATTCATGATCTGGCCCCCCTGATGAACAGATACATCCCATTGTGCTAGGGCCCCTTGCCATAATCCATATATTCTGCATGAGGAAGAAGAGGTTACCCTCCATATTTACCTGATTGCAAGTCCAACATTTGTACCAGCATAAAAGAAATATTTACACCAGCGACAGCAAAAGGATATTCCCATTCAGCTCTCTTCCCATCTTGTTTGTGCAGCAACCTCTGGAAGGAATCCTGCCCATGATACATAAAAGCTATAGCATGACTGCTGTTTTCTGCTTACCAAAAAAAAATGACTGCTGTTTTCTAGAAATCTGAGGCTATTTAGAAGGCTGCAATTGTTCAAGAAGTGGACTTTTGCTGATTCGCCATCCACAGTGGGTCACACCAGAACAAAAATCTGATGCACTAAAGAAAAATGGAAAGCCGCGCGTGGAACAGTGGCATGTATAAACATGATTCAAGAGCCCATTAGAGCCCTGTGGTTTCTTACTAACCAAGATAAGTTGTTAATTAAGAAGGCTGATTTAGTAGCACTAGCAAATTGCAGTCCAAGAGACCCCAGCAACCCCATTTGCTTCCATAAATGGGGTGCAGACCGGACCTTGGCATGCTTCCTGCCAATGGATAGGACAGGCCTCAAGGACTACCTCTTGCAAGAGTCACCAATCTTCTATCCCTATGCAAAATAGTGCCCAAAGGTGCCCCATCGCCTTGAAACAAGATATAGAACAAACCGGATAATTCTTGGCAAAAAAGATAAGGTTCTCCAACGATATAAATCCACCACCCCTGAAAACAAAGAGAAAGAATTATTCAAGCAAGATTTGATTGGAGTGGAAATGGAATTCAGTAGCATGCCTTCTCCACTTCAAATTTATTATTAGCATTGACCATGACAATCAGCCTGGATAAAAGCTGGAGAATCTCACAAAAGGTTATCTATGTTTCGCAAATGCAAATCAGAATGGGAACCAGAAGAGCTAAACTAACAGAAAGTAGATACATCCAAAAACACCCCAGTAATCCTTCAGAAAATGCTTGCATTTATCCCTGCATACCTAAAATCTGTTGACGGATCAGGACCTTGCCAACCCATTTCCTTCCAGAGTTCTGATTTAAGTGACGGAAGATCCCTATTGGGATAAGCCAACTTCCAAAGCTGTCTGAGGGAATCCTGCAGCATGATATTATTGCAATTTTATTTCCACAACACAATCAGAAATGTAGCTGAAATTATTAAATAAAATGATGCAAAAGTGGGGGTTGTTCCATTATACAGATTTTATAATAGTGTGTAATAATCCAAATGTCATATGCGGGAAGCAAGAAACTTGGGTGTTTGAGGGGTGAACATCAACTAGTAAACTGCGGTTTATGAGCATAATTCTAATGTAATATGAGGACTATCGCACAGCAAAGTAGCAAGCAACAAATCTGTGAAGAGGGCTTACTTGATGATCCAAACGAGTACCATCAAATGGAATCTCCAACCGCTGCTGCAGATTCCTCAATCTTTCTTGCTGGAGGGCGGGTTAAAAAACATAAGCATCAGAGGTGAATCACTCTGTATAAAAAGTTAGGAAAAAGAAAGGGGCAATGTTATTTGAAAATAAACAATAATCACACAAATTGTAGTTGTTGTAAGACCCCACCCCGAGAGTTTCCGTTTAGTGCTAATTAAGACTTGCTTTAGCTATAAGTGGGATTGGTGGAATTTGGTTAAATATGGATTAGAATAGCTTTTTATAGCTTTGAATGATTTTGGGAACTCTTTTGATTTAGTGGGACCCTTTGGGGGTTCCTTTATTGTGTTTTGATTAGTTTTGGGATTTATTCAATAATTCTGGAAATCGGTAATTTGCTTCGTTTAATGTATTTTATTATTCCCGACAACTTTTGTATTTGCTCCGTTTCCGTTCGAGACCTCTAAACCCTACTTTGCTAATGATAGGGGTAAAACAGTCTTTTTACACGAAAATCTGGACCCAAATTTCGAGATCTCAAAATCATGCCAAGATTATACTTTTTGAAAAATAGATTTTATGAGGAACATTTTTCTCTTCTTCGTCGATTGCATCCGAGGCCCAGAAACCGATGTTTTAATCCCGACAAGTTGAAGTGATGGTGGGACCCACACCCACCCTTTTACAAAAAGGCCAACCCATCTCTTTCTTCCCCATTCGGTTCCAGCAGAATGAGAGGGTGAGAGGAGCCTCTCCTTAGGGTTTTTCCCCTTTTCTCTTCTTCTTCTTGTTTTCTCACAAAACCCACCTCCAAGCTTGCCAAAATGAGAGATTTGTGCCCATCTCCTTCTTCCCCTCATCTCAAGCTCTCTATGGATGCCATTAGAAGAGAAATCCAGCCACATTGAGGTTCTCCTTGAGCTAGTCTTCTTCGTTTGAAGCACTTCCAAGTAAGCAATCCTTTCAATCTCCTAGATTTGTGTTTTCCTAGCTCTAGAAAGTCTCTATCTTCTCTATTGGGAGCTCTCTTCTTCTTGTTCTTTGGTTTGCCATTTTAGGGTTCTAAGATGGGTTTATTTTGGGGTTTTTGTGTAGATTGGAGATTTGTGGCTTGAGAGGGTGATTAAGAGCTTGATTAGCTACTTTGGAAACCAAGGCAAGTGAATGAATGGATTTGATTTGAAGGAGTTCTTGTTTTATTGAAAATGTGGATTTTACTATTCATCTTCCTCTAGTCTCCTATGTTTCATAATGCTTTTGGAAATATGCTTATCGACAAGATTTTTCTCTTAGTTAATTTTCATGAGAATGTAAGCATTCATCTACTAAAGCTTGTTTTGCCATTATGGATTTTATGAATGAGATTTGTACTTGCATTGAATGAGGTTTGTATTGGTGCATTCATCTACTAAAGCTTGTTTTGCCATTATGGATTTTATGAATGAGATTTGTACTTGCATTGAATGAGGTTTGTATTGGAAGGAGAATTAATGCATTGATGGAATGGTGGTTGGAGGAAAGAATGAGATGTGGAATGGAAGGGAATAGACTCATTTCATGTTAGGAAATTGATGAAGTTGAGGTGAAAGGGTTTGGGAAAGAAAGAGCTAAAATCTGCACCTGATGTGTAGTTCCCGCAGCTGGGCGGTCAGCAGGCGGTCACCTTGGCGGCTCGCCGACCCAGATTCGGTTACAAACACAGAATGTTGTGTTTTGACAGGCGAACCGCGGTCAGCACAGCGGTCGGATCGCGGCTAACCACTACCCAAAAACCCTGTGACCGCCAGGTAGCCGAAATGCGCGGTTAGAAACACAGAATGCTATATTTTAGCAGGGTGAACCGCGGTCAGCCCGCAGTCATCCAGCGGCTAACCGCCGATCACCTCGGCGGCTAACCGCCGGCTAACCAACTAGTGACCGAATTTCACCCAGAATTCCTGAGTCTTTTCTATTTTTTTCAGATATGGTATTTAAAGGTTTGGATGGGTTGTTCTGATGCCCTACCACCTTGGAAAGACCCAGGGGATGACATAAGGAGACTGACTTAGAAAGAAACTCCATTTCGGAAAGGTATTGGGAATTTTGGATTCATCGACTTGTATAAGGAAACTTGATATGTCCTCTATCATTCGAATACCATACTAAGGGCAATAATAGACATACAAGATCTTTATACATGTTGTCTGAATACGGAAGCCCCAATATATAGTCCGTAACTGTATAAGAATTTATTTCATTGTTGTAACTCTGATTTATGCACCTGACATGTCCTGCCAGCCCCGTTTTCGCATGAAAAGATAATGATATGAAATGTGTGCCTATGAGCACCCTGCCCCGCCTGCCCGAGTGTTTTGCATCGATATAGTTTTGTACACGTTTTGATTTCGCATGTAACCGATGAGTCGACACCACTAAGCTTGAACGTCCTTGTCAGTCTGATCAACTGACTTGGGCCTCCCCCCGTGCTCCCGCCAACTGCAGCTTGGATCCTGTCCCGTTACCCGGTTCCGCGGCCGTGGTGTTGTCTAGCTATATGTATATATATATAATGTTGGTTCTCGTCACTTCGCGTGTTAGAGACCAACGCCTCGAATGTGCTCTCATCACATTAGTGATGGAGGATTTAGCTTATATGTGGTTGCCAATCTGTTCCCCACGATTGTGGCTCCCCTGAAGAAGGACAATTTGCAGGGTCCGCCCATGGACTGGGTTTGCAATGTGAGGAACACATGTTTTACAGTCGTTTTAAAGGAATACATGTTTTACAGTTGTTTCAAAGGAATACATGTTTTACAGTTGTTCTAAAGGAATGCATGTTTTACCAGATATATATGCTTTTACACATGCTTTAAAATGAATACATATTTTGTCAGATATACACGTGTACACTGGTTTTAAATCTATGCAACTTTTGATCGAACACCATGATTTACCATATGTTTTATTATTCAGATTATCGTTTATATCCTTTCATCTACCCGCCAGACCGTCGTGTCTGACCCACTCTTTTGGTACTCAGGTCCAAATCTCTTCGTTCCGAGCTGAGTGCACGTGTTGGCTGTGGAGCCATGAGTTGCAGATTTGTCGCGTCGGCTATGTCATGTAGACATTTAGCTTGACATCTAAGTTACGTTACATGTGGGGTAGTGTTTATTTAGCTTGTATTGTGTGGCTTTTATTAGCCTGTTCTCCGGGATTTTTAATTAATGCACATTGATACTTGTAACTTGAACATATGTGGGAATGAAATATCCTGTTACTGTCAGCTCTGTATTTTAATGTGATGGATTGTTCCAGTCTGATATGATTCTTGATACAATAGCTACATGCTAGCGGTTGAGTGCGATGCGGAATCCGATTGCCACGGAATTCGAGTCGCAACGCCACATAAGCTTCCGCAAAATATTTAGAATGTGTTGAAATTGTCATCCTCACTCACGCGGATCCTGGGAGAAATATAATTGTTACTTAAATCCCAATTTCACGCTCCCCGAGGTCGGGCCGCTGTAGGGTCCGGGTTTGGGGTCGCGACAGTTGTCAAAGGCCACAACAAACCATCTAGCGGAAGTAGAACCCCATCTCTCAAAAGTGATTGGGTATGATTTCCCACTATTTCAGCAGGAAACAGGAGCCCAATCCTCAACATGTTGTAAGAACTCCTAAAACAGATATGATCTAATTTATACCAAAAATAAAAATTAGTAAAAAAGAAAGATAAAAAACAGGTATGGAGCTAAGTCTCAAAAGGAGAAAATACAAGAGCCTGAGCCAAAGCAAATTCGAAGTAAACAGCATAAATTTTTATAGGGCTTCCAGTAGGAAAAAAAATTTAAAAAGAAGTATTCCATTATATATTGTTGCATCATTTGTAACAAGCAAACAAGATAACACAGAATGCAACACTAGTTACATATCTTGATCCAATAGGATTATAATGTTGTTCTGGAAAAGCCCGATAAATCTGAGACAGGCATATCCAACCATGTAACAAAGAAATTACAATTCTGAAACGAGATGGACATTCCACCTTTACAAAAAATGACGTGACCAATACAAATCAGCCCAATGTTGACATATCTATTACAGAAAGACACAACCTATCCACTATTATTGTACTTCAGCAGCATTTATGATAGGAAACCGAGTACTTGTATTTTATCAAGACAGTCTTTTACATATTATGCATTTATGAAATTTTTTTTTGCTTATAATACATTCTTCAATACCAAAATACAAGTATGCACGCGTAGAGATTGAGAATCAGGTTTTCCAGGGCTCCCCATTTAACTCCCCTTTTGTCTATGTCCACCACTAAAAAGTGTCAGCATCCAAGTGATATAGGTTGTTGAGCAAATAACATAAATGAAAGAGGTATATATTCTCATTTGTAGAACTAAAACAAAAGAGTAATCAACTTGACAGATTTGGTTTACCAAAAAAACACTCGACAGATCCTAAAACTCAATGTTGATGTCGAAAGAAGATCAAAGTTCTCTTCATACTTGAGGAATATTGCTCGCCATACAATCTCATACATGCTGGAACAGAAAACACCGGTTTCTTAAAATCTAGAGGCATTTTTTTCTCAACAGGACAGAAATGCATGCTGCTTCCAACTTTATTCTTGCGAAGTTTGAAAGTCTGACTTCAAAATTCCAGTCCCATGTTTCTTTTAACAACTTAAGTCCAAGCCAATTTCCTTTTTATTCTGTATTTAACAAGTTGCATAGTGCAACTAGCAAAACAGTTGGCATTGGTAAGTACTGCATTGAAGTCAACTTGACGGTTTCAGCCAATTCTTTTGGCTGTGCGTAAAATATAGAGGCAGTCAATTCATAACGGAAGACATCTGTGTTATTTTGTAGATATGATCTATTAACAATGGAATTAATCAATTAACACTAATTCTTAATGCCACATCTCCAGAACCACACCTCGAGTATACTGCACATATGATGCAGGCCAGATCCCTGATTGGCCAGCCACTGGGCCCAAACCCACTAAAGCCCATTAAAGAAGATTTCCAGATCTTTCCGGCAGATTGTCATCCAAGTCTATATTTTCTATTTTCGAGTAGTAGCTAATTTTTGGAGATAGTCATGAGATTAATTAGAAAGTTTATCTTATTTGATTTAATGTTTATTTTAATTAGAATTGTTTCCAAGAATAGATTAGGATATTAATCTAAATGAAGAATTGCAATCGCTCCTTAGGGACAAGTTCAGTAATTAATAAAATTTCTCCTTGAGTTTTTCTCTCAGTTTTGTGCCTGCGGTATGAGACCAAGACAATTTTGATCCTTATGGATCCATATCCCTAGCTTCAGCTTGGAGAGTAGTCTATTGGCTGCTCTTCCCTTACCGAGCTGCGTCAATTGGTATCAGAGCGAAGATATGTAGCTCCAATCTCCTATCGAGGTAACCCGAAAACCTATCCCCTTGTTTGTTTTTCCTTCAATCCATCATCATCATTAGGTTCACCCTCCATTCCATCATCTCAACTCCAACACAATCCTCGTCCCTGCACCTAGCTTTCCATTGTCCCCGTCACGATCCCATACTCAACCAACCCTTCCACTGTCCTGAACCATTTTCACCAAGCCAAACCCCTCATCACCAGAACAACACCCTATTCCTCATAATGCATCTTCGTCTATGCCCAGTTCACCCCCTTCAACTTTCAAACCCTGGGCGAATCCCACTAACCCTGTGGACTCCCAATCAGAAGCCCAAAACCGTTATTCCCACAATCCCGAAACCAATAAACTTAAACCCAAAATTTTCCTCAAATTACCCTAAATGAAGCCCTAATTACCAATACCCTAAGGCGGAAACGCCAAAAGCCCTGGAACACTAATCGTATGTCTGCCAAACCCTATCACGGCCCAATTGCAACCCCTTTCACCCAACCGAAACCCCAAATCACCCTTGAATCATCAAACCCTAATCCACGATCCAAACACTCTTACAGTCCATCCCATTCCCTATCATCCAAACCCACAACCCATCTCCACCAAAACCTCAAACCCCATCCCAAAAACCCTAATCCGGCCGGTAACCATACCCATTGTTCCCATCCAAAATGCCAACTATTTTCGACACGCAAAACCCAATGGCTGAACCTATTTTCCCCCAAATCTCTCCACCATCCTAAAATCCAAACCTTAACAAATACCAAACCCACCGTTCAAACCATTAATCAAACTCATTCGAACACCATTCCCCCTACTCCCATACCAAGTCCTCAAATCCCAAGCCCACAGTTGATTCCACCCATTCCCCAACCCATCCAAACGCAACTCAATCCACTCTGCTCCAAGACTCCTGATCTCTGAAGAAAAAAAAGAAGAAAAAAAGAAAGGGGGAGAAGATGAGAGGGCGTACCAGGGGGAAAAAAGAGTAGAAAAGAAGACGACGAGAAGAAAGGTTCCAAAAACATACCGTGCACCGAAGAAGCCTCCACCCACTGCATCAGCATTTGTCACCCTCATCATCTTCTATTAGTCTAGTTCACCTGAGCCCATCTTCTCCACCGTTTTTGTGAAACTACCAGCACACCAGCATCGTCTCAATCTCCTCTTTCTCTGGGCTTCCACAATTCGAAGTCGAACAAGAGAAAGGATCTCGACTTCTTTTTCTTTCTGTCATCGCATTGAGTTTGAAACCAGCCTGACGCGCAACCACTTTGATGACTCGACTGAGCCCTTTTTTGGGGCTTGAGTTCGGGTTAAATCCAACCCAACAGTAAGCAATAAAAATAAAAAGAGACAGAGAGAGCCTGAGCCACAAGCCATAAACTATGGGCCACAAATTGGATCCATCAGACCTTCGCTCTGTTCTCTCACCTTGTTGCAAGCTAGGTCCGGTGACCCCAACCCAACCCACTCAAGAGTTGTATGTGCTCAGCCTTTTTCATTCAGCATTATCAAGCAACAAACTGCCTATGATTGTCAATCACTAGTCATTGATCATCAAGGTAAAATCTCAAACATGTTTCATCGAGAGGCTCCAGAAGTTCCATTTTTTCATGGAAATAGAGATTCTGGAGGAGTATTTTATGTGCTGTAAATTAAGAGGTAATTCTTGTAAAGGTTACGCAGAAAGAAAACTTAAAGGAGATGCACAAGCCTGGTGGAAAGAAGTAGAAATGTAGAATGTCAGTTGTATCAACATCCACTGACATGGAAGGAAATGAAATTGCTAATAGAGGATAAATATAAACATGGAAGAGATCCCCCTGCTGGTGAAAGCCAATTTCAAGCCCATTGGCCATTGGAGACCATTAAATTTTCAAAAAGGAGATTTCAAACAAAGAGCTCATATTGTTAAATTGCCGAAGAGATAATCCCACACTTGTCATACGTCGACTTCTCACCACTAATGAGAAGGAAGAAGAGTGGAAACAAACTGTGATATTCCGGATGCGAGTAAAGTGTGAAGAGGGATTAGCTAATTTGGTTATAGGCAATGGTAGTACAATAAACTTTATTCGCAAGAGGTTATTGACAAGCTCCACTGGCCAACTGAGACACTACCTAAACCATATAAAGTCACATGGTCTAATGGTTCTATCATTCTTGTGACTCATAAGTGCCTGGTATTTTTCAAGATTGGTGGTTATGAGGACAAAATTTAGTGTGATGAATCAAGATTGGTATCTTTCATTCTCGTGACTCATAATCTCTACGTGGCTTTTTTATCGAAAGGTCAGAATAATGATAAAGAGAAGAACTCATATTCCTTCCAATGGAAAGGAGGTCATCTACATCATCACCTTCAACCAAGGAATCAAAGGGTGAGCAAAAAAATGAAAAAGAAGTCGTGACTGCATTGACAAAGTTGGAAACCATGGCAGAGGATATCAAGGCTGACATAAAAAAAGCAAGATGCAAAGGAAGACAAAAGAGCAATGGAGATTGAAGACATGGATCTAATGAACAGCAAGTCAAATCATCCATTAGATCTAATGATTGTTCCAAAAGCACCATACAAATCATCAGAAGACAATCACATTCAATTGATTTCAAAAGAAGATCGAGTTGTTGAGGCTCCCCACATTGATTTCATCTTCAAGAATCAACCATTGATATTCGAAAATTGTAATTTGTTGGTACAAAGACAGCAATTGAAGCATTTAAAGGTCAAATTATACATTCGAGCTAAATGCAGACATCAAAAGAAGCAACACCTCCAATCGACTTCTAAGTGGAGGAAAAGATCGAATCAAGCTTGCAAGACATATACAGAAAATGAATATCAACAAGAGAATCGGGAGATTGTGTGATTGATCTTCAACCCAGGAGGACATCTACGAAACTTGAGGTCAAGTTCTCTCCAAGAGAGAGAACTAATGCAGGCCAGATCCATGATCGGCCAGACATTTGGCCCAAGCCCATTAAAGGATATTTCCAGGTCTTTCCGGTAGATTGTCATCCAAGTCTACATTTTCTATTTTCTAGTATTAGCTAAATTTTAGGGATAGTTATGAGATTAATTAGACAGTTCTATCTTATTTGATTTAGAGTTTATTTTAATTAGAATTGTTTCCAAGATTAGATTAGGGTATGATTGTAATCCCTCCTTAGGGACAAGTTCAGTGAATAATAAAAAATTTCCTTGAGTTTTCTCTCGGTTGTATGTCTATGGTGTGCGACCAAGACAATACCTAAGCTTCAGCTTGGAGAGCAGTCCGTTGGTTATTCTTCCCCGCCCACATTGTATCAACATATCTGCAAGTCAAGGCTCACGCAGTTCCCCTCTCTCACAATCACAAAAATCTTGCTTTCCATTACTTATCCATTTTTATATCACTAGCAACAAAAGATTTTTTTAGACAAAAGATAAATTACAAATGAGTGATGTCTTCAAAGAAAACAAAGAATAATAAGTTTAACTCCACCTATATTTCTACCAAAAAGAAAACAAACTCCACCTGTAAAGGACTAAGAGAAAGTGGTGTATTCTTCCAATCCTGCCCATTATTGGTGGTGAAAGGAAGAGGCAGAAACCTTCCTACAAGTGATCCTGAAACAAAGATGATGTTTGCTGCAAAGAAGAGTGAGACGCTCAACAACTCCCTTAAATACTTGATATGATGTTTTGTTTGACGGTAAATAATAGCTAAAACATGCCAATAAAAAAAAAAGGCTAAAACAAACAAATCTTAAGCAAAATGTATTGGTGACAATGGTACATATATAGAATACCACAAAATGGATTCAAATAAAATCTCCTTGTCAATTCCACAATGTCACTATTTTTTTCTCTAATTTCTGGACTTCTCAATTTATGAATAACAAGTAAAAACCCATTTGATGTAACTAAGGAAATAACAACTAACTCCATTTCTTTGGAATTAGCACAGTATCCCATGTCAAAATGTATGAAACAGATTCTTGTGCAGGATTAATCATATTATCGTTGATTATCCTAGCATTAGTTTGCATATTGTTTCATAACAGATGAAGAAATTGTAGTATTCTATATCAATTATTTTTTTCTTAAATTTTAAATAAGATTTTCAAATGCTTACTATTATATAAGATATTTACATTTTTTAAGTGTTAATTCAAATCTTGTGTTTTAAATAAAATAGGAATTTATTTGTTAATTAAAATATCCCTCTGAATCCATAAATCCTATCTTTTTTCGGATTTATTGAATCCAACACTGCATACATGTATTGGATGCCAATACAATGTACCTGTACACATGCAACTTGGGCCTGACTCTTCTAAAGATATAAGTTGCATGAAGAAAGGAAGAAACAAAGACTAAATCCAATGTTCTTGTTGCATGCCCTATGTAACATAAATTTTGTAAAACTCAGTATAGTCATAACATTCAAAAAAGATTGAGTGTAGTCATTGAAGTTAATTACACTCTGTAAGACCTTTCACCATATTGCATATTTAGCCTCCACTTGGACTTTGTACAGTTAAGAGAAAACTACAATGAATGCATAAAAAGATTACAATTCTACCATGTTAATCTGCAGTATTACCTTCTAATGATAGTACACGTATTAATTAATGCTCAATGTTCAGTAAATATCAAGCTCAAAAGATTTCAAAAAACAAATATCTAGTAAGGTCACTATGGTGACAGTTAAACCCTGAAAAGTATTGTGCATAGTGGAGCTGGCCCACAAGAAGGCTCATTGGAACCCTTGGAGCAAGAAAAATATGTTAATGCTCCAGCTCCACAAGAATTAATGTCTTGGTTCAATGATTGTCTTTCTTGTTTGCTGAAGTAGGAAAGTTGATTTAGACATTTATGTTTGTTAGTCCCAAGGCTATGTTTCAATAATTTAGATTAAAAGAACTTAGAATTTTTGTGAGTGAAATTCCTTTCGGGTAAAACTCAGTGCTTCCAAATTTCTTGGCTTGGAATGAAGTCTTCTTTTCTTCTAGGAGTTAAGCCAAGATACACTCATCATTTGGACTCTTCCCTTTGTGGATTGATTGCCATGACAAAGTGAGATCTACATTCTACACCCAAAAGGCAACAGCTTCATTCTTTCATTGCTTCCTTCATCTTTATTGAAAGTTTAGGATTTAAGATTTATATGAGAGGTCGATCCTTGACATGGACAGATCACAAGTTCCAAAACTCTTCAGTATTCGACGTGTGAACCAGTCCAATAATAAAATTGATTTACATGTGAGGAAGGGTTGCATGTCATATGTGATAGCTGAAACTACATCAGATTTCACTAGCAGTGCAAAGTGTTTGAATGTGTGGAACTCCTTTGGTGCGTAGATATAGGCATCTTTATTCCGCTGGCATGACTGATGACAGCCATATGGAGGTGACATTGGGGAAGCACTCAGTAGCTTGGAAAAAGAAATGAGGATGGAAAGGATTATAAAGGAACATCATGGAAGTGTACGAGTCCAACTAAATAATGGACCAAAACAATATGCATGTTATCATCAATTCACAGCAGGAGCTAACACCATTATCATACTTACGTTACAAATGAACCACTTACCAAACCATTGTGCCCATTGAGCGATCAGTTGGGAGAAAAGATGTGTCCAATGGAGGCGCACCCTTCTTTGCTGTTCCCAGATGTCTTGATGATGTTCATGAACATACGCCTACATGTACAATAAAAATAGAAAAGAACTGAACATGGCTGGATCATATTGAGGTTCCCTTCATGCCAGTTGCTAACCATTTAATATGTACTAGTGGGGCTCAAATTTGGTGATCCGAACTCTTCATATGATGTGGCCTATCATTTATCTTTATGTATAACTGTGCATTTGCAAGACAACAGTTGAATAGCTGGGGCCATTAGACAAGAATATACCAGGCACGACCATCCTCCAATGGTCCCTCAGGTGAATGGTTTGGATTATTGAAATGTGCATCCCACCCATTGCCTTTCTGACTGAACAAAATGATGCAATTTCCCTTCATCAATTATCATAAAATAGCATCCTAAATTCTAAATGTAAATTTTATTTCTTTATTCTACACAAGTTGAAAAAGAAAAAGGGAAAACCTCTGAGTAGCTTTCGTCACGTCTGTAATTCTCAAGTAGAGGTTCACTTAGAGCATCTGATTCTGATCTGTCTGAATGCTCATGGTTAAGACCATTGGCATCTCCATGATGGATCCTTCTCCTTAAAGCTCTTGATGCCATGATTCAAGTTGCATTGAGTTTGTGAATTACGCCTTTTTGAATGTAACAAATCACTCCTAAGCATATTATCAAATGGATAACTGATATTAAATTTGATAGCCCTCCAAAAATATCATTAATCAAATGTAGAATTTATATCATTTATAAAGGACAAAATTAACAACAAAAACAGGACTCCATATCCACTTGATATAAAAAAAGATTGTTACCATTGGGAAAAAAAGATACATATTATTTTTTGTTTTCAGTCAACATACAATCCACTTAGAGCACAATGATAACTTTAGTAGAATACGAACCCGTTAAATGAAAGCTGCATGAATGTTCATGAAGAGAGATAATCACATTCCTTCCTAGCAATATAAGGCTACAAGGTGCTCTTAACGACTTAACCCCAACTATATTGAAAATAGAAAAAAAAAAACTGAAGCACTTTAAATTCAGTTGTCATTCTACTTGCAGTAGAAACATGCATTGGAAATTTGTATCTGATGATATCTTGTAAAAACTATAATATGGGAAATTTAACCCGGCAGCATCAGAGCTCAATATGATTGTAAGGGTTTGTTAGCACTTCAAAACAATGAGAATCTGCCTAAAAATAAAAAGGAAAATTGTTCGAAATTTAAAATTGAAGCAAAAGCTCTGACCAACATTTTGTCCCATCAATAAACTTGCTTATATTGGGTTTCCAGTTGGTAGCAGGGCAGCAGAATTTGTTTCTTCCAGTAAGAGGAAGAATTTTGGGTCAAACAAATGAAAAATATGGAAGCCCATATAATGCATTTTCTGTCTTCTAACCATCACTAACACAGCCAAAAGGAACAAGGTCAATTCAATTAAAATATCCACCTACTACAAAAACGAGATAAAGTGGAATACACCATTGACCATTAAATGTATCATCACAAAGTCTGTAAAGAAAAGGGAAATGAAACAGCTATCCCATTTCCAAAAGGGATGCCAGCTGTATTGTGGTTATGGCTAAGTTCTTCTTGGTTTTGAATCATGCAAGCGATAAGAATATCATAAGATGCAATAGCATATTGCAAAGTTACCAGTTAAGAATCATTCCCAAATTTACCTAGCTACAAGGGTGGAGAAGAATATAGAAACATCTCATATTCTAACAGATAGTCATAATGAACTCCTTCCAATGCTCAATATTGTTTTTCCAACATCGATCCTCACAAATATACCAGCCAAGAAACAGTAGAAGCTGATATAGCATCTCTGGTTCAATTAAACCCACATCTTGTTTTCATAAAATTGTGCGCCCATGGTGCATAATGTTGCATAGATTTCATAATTTAACTCTTTGACGCTGTCACTGTATAATGGCTATTGTCAGTTGTTACAATTGGTGTGCCCCTCATCATCACACTTTCTCAACCATGAGTTTCCAAACATTATGAAAAGAATATTAGCATCTAAAATATAGCATTGCAACAAGCAAGCACAGCCTCCCCTGAGAAACTCAAATGATAAGACCTCTTCTTCCTCGGAAAACATCAAAACCGAACAGAATATGCAAAAAAGTCCACCTGAACCTTACCACGTTCCAAAAGAAGAAAGTCTTGAAAAAATATTCAATACGGCACAAATTCGGGCAACAAAAACACAACTTTACAAAAAAGAAACCGATAAAAATGTCTAATAATATCATTGTAATCCGCAGTAAAATAAGACCAAACCCTAAAATTGTTTACATTCAAAACAAAATAGCACACACCCACAGAGCCAATTACTTCCAAGTTCTAACAGCCTACTGACAGACACCCAAACCCCAGATGCAGGAATTGAAAATACCGCAAAAGGGGGTGAATTTCTAGCCCAAAACTCTATTTTCTTAAAACCCAAACAGAATTGCAGATACCCAGAAAGCCCATTCCAATAAAAAGACCAAACCCAGATCTAAAACACAAATTAAGCCAAAGTAACAATAAAAAGAGAGAAAGAAGATGAGGGAAAACGAATGAAATCGCAAAATCCTGACCTTTTTTGGGCCTTGGTGGTATGAATGGCTTTTGGGACTGAAGAATTGTAGATGGAGATGGAGAAGGCCAGAAGGGATCTGTGATTGGAATGTTGGAACCTTGGCTTCAAGTCCTCGTTGTTGAAAGGAAGAAAAAGCAGTAGGAAGAAGAATTCATATGCAAGTCATCATCATTCACTGCTCCAAGACTCCAATGGCTGATCGATGGGCTGTAACGTTTTGCAGACTCAATGGAGATTCGAACTCGACTACGTCTCTGATTTCGAAAACAGTTTTCTTTTCTACCTATAAAATCCGGATCCTCTGCAGCCTACTTGGGCCCAATTATTAAGGTACCGTTTTGTCACACTGGAATTTCAAGAATTTATTCTTTTAAAAATTTTAAATCCTTCAAAAGTTGTCACTTTAACTATAATTTCATATCCCTTCCCTTGACAGAACATTTGAAATTCCAACAAAATGGGTAGTGAGTGAAATTCCTAAAATTCTTTTAAGTGGTTGGAATTAAAAATTCTGGTGAAATAAATATAGTATTTCAAATGACAGCATGTCTGAAAAAAATCCCCAACGTCTCAAATTCTTGTCATAAGTTTCGGTAAAGAAATATGTCCTCAAAATCTTAAAATGTCTTATCTGGTTTAACTTATTTCAGGATCAATCCTATGTGGAAGTGTGAGATGAGACACCCCTTTTCACTGAAGGTGTCTTCTGCAATGTAGGGGATGGCTTGTGAATAAATAGTTGTAGTAGGTGTCACTCAACTCATGAGTTTAGTTTCTTGGGTAACTTCACTTACTAGTGCAGTGAGGTAAAAGGTAATTTCAAGACACAATAAAAGAATAGAGGTCAAATAAAAAAGAGGATTTTACCTGAAAAATCTTCTTAAATTCACTATATATCAAAAAGGACCTAAAAGATATGTATCTACCATAGTAGTCCTTGGTTTTTTTTTTTTTTTTTTTTTTTGGCCAAGCTTTAGCCCAATTTCATGTAACTACTGTTTACCAAGCTAGTTATGGTATGGTTATGGTTCTCCCATGGGCTGGTGGGCACGTTTTTGGAGGAAGTGTTGATCCATAACATTTTTTCTCCTTTATTATCATATGAGAGGAATGGCAAGCTATCTGAGTCCTAAACTACCTTAATGCATCACCCAAAGTTATCCCTGAGGGAATTCCTGCATTCTCGCTCCACCGTCTGTGCTCCATCGCTGCAAGGGGTTGATCCCTAACACTAGGTTACTTAGAAAGTAGGACTTAAACAAGCTTAAGGCCTATTCATTTACTAGAATTCCAGGAATTTCTATATGGGGAATTCCTGAATCCTCATTTGGACTTAAGCATTAAGGAATTCCACCAAAATGCAAAGAGGGTGAAATTCTTGAATTCTTAAAGGCCAATTGGGCTTTTCATGTGCTGAAATTCATAAATTCTTATCAAGAAACAAGGGATTTGAAAATGCAAATGGTCCAAAAAAACCCCAAACACTAAAATTCCTATCAAGAATTATAATAAAGAAACAAGCCCTTTAGAGAGCAAACCGACCTAGCCCATGCACAAACCCTGCTTTAAATTGATGGTCATAAGATCTCTCCTATTGAGTAAGCTTGGTCGCAATTGTGCATGTTTACATGTTTATTAGTAAATTACTATTTATAAATCATAAAAAACATATTATTCTCTTAAAATATTTAATTTCTTTTTTAACATAGGAGTTTAAATTTATCTCTTCAAACCATCCCATCATAAGATACCAACCCAAGAACACGACCTATAAATCATGCTTGTCATGCAGCAAGTGTATTGTCACATATTCTCAACCCATCCCATGATAGGCTGGGTACAACCAACAATACCAATCCATTGATAGCGCTCCAGGATGAGGCCACTCTCCATCTGTAAAAAGACCAGTGTCATCGTTGAGCAGAGACTTGGATACCGTGTGAGTACGTGTGTGTGAGTTGTATTGGATTTTTCTCAAAAGGTACTTAACTCGGCCTTATTGAGTGATTTTCTTAGGGTATTTTTTAGGGCAAGTTTCTTTCTCTCAAGGTGATTCTTTGTAAGCCAGCAAACAGGGAAAACAGAAAGAACTTGTGAGGAGAGAGGTTGAGAGAGCAAACCCGTGAATTTTATCATGAGTTGTCCAATTTCTTCATAGTGAAGTCAAGCAAAACGCTCATAGGTAAATCTCTTGTGTCGTGAATTGATTGTGTGGTATTTGCATTGATTGTTGGTTGCGTGTTTTAGCCCCAAAATATTCTTAATAAGTTGTATTAGAAGGCGAAAAGAAGTAGAGTAAGAAATAAGTTTGAGTAGAAATTAATGGGTACGGATTTACCTTGACCTGTGGAAATTTGAAATCAAGCCATCTCTAATTATTAATGATATAATAATTAATCGAAAAAAACAGATCAGATGACCACTATATCGAAAAGGTAATTTTAAGTGCCCTTGCACCAAATCAGTCATTTAGTCTAAAAACATTTTTTTTAAACATTCTTTACTAGGGTCCCTATCGACCTTCATTTGCAATATTAAGGGTCGATTGAGACCCTGCGGTCCATGCTAACCTTCACAGAACTCCTATTTACTTTGTTTGTAGGGTCGCAATCGACCTTTATTTGTAATGTTAAAGGTCTCTATCAACGCTCTAGTGTACGCTTATAAATGCAAAAAACTTATCCCTCATTCCTTGTTTAATAGAGCCCGGGTTGGTGGAAGGACCGGAGATCTAATTACCTAGCTAAGCATTAACTAAGAGAATAATATTTTCTTTCTTATCTCATTTAGCAATTACAGGTATATAGCCTCTTAACAGAGCAACTTCCTTACATAGATTGGACAGAATCTCTTAATATAGAGAGATAACTAAGCAAATCTAATCAATACCAAGGCAAACAACTAAGCAAATCTAATTAATACCAAGGCAAACAACTGAGCAAATCTTCTAGATGTCAAAGGGATCGTAACACTGTTCTTGGAAAAAAACGACTATGCTCGACTTGCTTTCCTTTCGTAATATTCCCACCTCTTAAAGACCATTAAATCCACATGTTGTTGTTTGGTGGAGAACATTAAAATGCATATGTTATTGTTTGTGGCAAACCAATGGAAATGTGGACTTTGTACTTTGCCCGAAAACATGATTTTTTTACTTTTCAGAAACCATTTTCATAATTCCTAGTTTCATGTGCGCCATGGCTCGATGGAGGGCCGCTGGGAACCACCATGAATACGCCTGACAGCCGATGTAGAGTCGAAATCAACGCTGAAGAAGAAGAATGAAACAAACAAGAGAGAAGGTTGAGCTTCTAAGCCCTAAAATGTATGAATGGCTTGAACGCATGGTCGCTAGGGACCCTTAACATTAAAATAAAGGTCGATAGGGACCTTAGTAGAGAATGTTAAGAAAAAATACTTTCGCACGAAATGACTGATTTGGTGCAAGGACACTTAAAATTACCTTTTCAGTATGGTGGTCACCTAATATATTTTTTCCGATAAAATCCTCTATAACAAATTCTTATTCAATCCCTTTTCGATGAGTCATTGCTCATCACATTCTTTGGATTTATTTAGGTAATTATTGTAATTGAATATATATATATACATTAATCAAAGTATGTTTTATAATATACTTTTGCCTTTTCTTTCGATCATTTTGAGTATTATCGTTGGATTCCTTTTCTCATTTCTATGTTTCGGGCGCGACAGGGTAACAGTTTGAACCAAATTCAATCAAAATATACTTTTGAGATTAACAGAGGACCAAAATATACTATCAAAACATGCATAGAGCCATGATGCCACTGAAAATTATATGAACCTAATTGAAGTTAACGTCCATGACCAACGTGTATTGTAGATTAGATTGTGTGTCCAATTTAGATAACAAAAATAATGACATTTATAATTAATAAAGAGACACGCAGTGGGGATTCTAATATCGAAATACTTGACCGTATTAATGTAGGAATGTATAGATGTCGAGTATGAGTATAATACACTTACCAAAGGTGGGCCCAAGTGGCCTCATAGAGCAAACTTCGTGTTGGGGCTTAATGAATTGACTACACATGTCTAATCCTCATGCTACATATCAATCTAAGGATAAGACATCAAAAGAGTTTGTAGGATATACTAAATACAATAACTCTTTAAAATCTAGTTCTTTGTAGAGGAAAAAAAAGTCCATAAGATGTTGCAATTGTTTGCTTAATAGATTTTACCAAAACAAAATTTGTTTGCTTTATAGACCCATAAATGGCATCCCTTGGAGGAACATAAGAAACAAACAGGAAGGGTCCAAAAGAAGGAAGGGAGATTTTCACATTCGCACGCAGTTCCCCTGCTCTTAGATTAATGCAGAGGTGATCCGCATATCTCTACATTAAAACAGGAGATTAATTTTCACGCATGAAAGTTTTTAATCAAGCTTCTCTATCTTAGGCTCACACCAGATTTATTGTAACCTGAAGGGGCAGTACGAGAAGTGCAAATCTAGCCCAATGGGTGTGTGTGAAAATTGTTTAGCTGGACGTATGTCCGCGATCATTACCACGCACACAAGGCAGGGTGCAAAAACCCTGCGTGTTGGAAGTGCCCAGTGCGAGGTGTGGAAACAGTGTTGAGTAAAAACTCCCTCTCTAGACGGCACAGTACACAACACATGCAAATCGTCTTAAACACTCTCCTCTTCTCTAACTGGCCAATTGTTTTTTATAACATACAAATTAGGCCCAGGCTGTCCTTTCTAATATGATAAACTATCATATCTGGGCTATGTAATGTTCAAAGATTCTATGTATTCATTTACTATGAGCTACTTGGTAATTAGTATTTAGAAGATTAAGAGCTATAACGCTCCCTTCATTCCCTGACAAAAAGCCAACCTATTGATATGTGGACCCATTTAGGCCCAAAACAAATGCTTATCTACTCATTAGTTGGTGGGTCACAACATCGGTTCCAATTCTTTTTACAGATATAAATGTTCCATCAAATACCTGAGTATTTGAAGGACCTAGAGTGAAGAAACAAAAGAAAAAAGGAAGAAGAAGAAGTCCCTAGCCCAAGCCTCTGATGTGAATGTGCCATCAAATACATGTTCACTTTTAAAATAATTTTTCATATATTAAAACAAGGCTTTGATGATGATGATGATGATGATGATGATGATGATGATGATGATGATGATGATAAAACTTTTAATTACCTTCCAAAAAATATATATATATAATTGCAAACATATTGTGTTCACTGTCATAATTTTTGTTTAACATTCATTAATATAAGTTGTTATATTAATTGTCATGAAAGTGCTATATAAATGCATAAAAACATCCAGTAATAGAAATTTGTGCATCTTGCAATATATATATATATATATATATCAATATATATATATATACACACACACACTATACATGTATACCATACATACAAAATAATTTCTCATAATAAGTTTTTATCTTCCAGAAAAAGATAATTAATTGTAGGGGATTTAACCGAAAAAATCCCTTTAGACTTATCAAAAGCAAAAAACATCATCAATGCCTTATATAGACCAGTTTGGTCCTCCCGCTAGTTTTTTCTTTTTTTCTTTTGTTTTCTTTTTTGCTTTTGGCACTGAGCGCGAATATCGCAATTCATTCTCAGTAAATGAGTGGGGATATCCCCATTCATCGTTCATTACAACATAAAGAATGTCGAACTCCCTTTTCACATTTACCTTTTTTGGGATTTGAATAGACATCTCTACAACCTCGTTCACAGCACTAATTTGGGCGGGGATAGCCCCGGCCCAATTGATACAATTCTGAACCATAATACTCTAGTGGGCGGGGATATCCCTGCTCACAACACTAATATAGGTAGGGGTATCCTCGTTCACAGCACTAATTTGAGCGAGGCCGACGACGGTGAAAGCGAAGGGGCCTACTGTACTGTGATCCTTCTTTCTGTATTTCGGTCCTTTTTCCATTATGGGTGTATGCTGGTATATACCAATTATTGGACTTCCTATGTCTTTCAATTCCAATTCCTATCATCACCGTCGCAACTTGCAAGTTTGAGGAGGATAAGGAAAGGGTAGATGAAGTCGATTTGAATTTGACTTTGGCACCACCTCGAAGCTCGGGGAGTAATGCAGATCCTCCATCTTGTTCAAGCATCCACACTTTGCTTCCTCTTCTTCCAGATCAAGTGCTGTGTAGAACACTCCACATAAGGACTCCGATAGACGATTTGCACTCAGATCCACCATTGAGACACAACAATGAAGAGAAAAACTGCACACCCACCAAGAAAATACCAACCACCATCCTTGAACCATGGCTGCCAAAAAGTAAGCTAAGTCATCTGCTCCTCAGGATTAAAACCCCCTGAACTTGCAAATTTCTCAAAGAAGTGACATGGTTGATGATGAAGTGCAGATCATTGAAGCTCGACACAATCCATTGGTTCCCCCAAGCTACAATCTTTATCCCAATGCCATCCGAGGCCAGAAAGCGCGATGGCTAAAAAATAAGGCCAAGTATTGAGGCCTGAAACAAAAGATGAAGAGGCTCCAACAAATCTTCCATAATCTCAAACAAAAGGGGAAAAAGCCACTAGAAAGGAGCTCCACGGGTTGTAGTGTGTTTGATGGAGTACAGGGATTGGAAGACTTGGATTCATCTTGAGGTTTTAATGGAGCTTCAGATGTGAGTCGTTGTGGAAGAGAGAAGAAGATGGGAGAATAACGAAAAGAGAAAAATGGGTTTTGGGACTTTTTAAAGTAAACAGAATAGGGATATCCCCACTCAGAGAAAAAAAGAAAAAGAAAAAACCTAACAAAGCCCCTGAAACCACTATAGTCTTTATAAAACATTGAGGGCATTTTTGGCTTATAACGAGTCTTAGAGGATTTTTCCAGTAAAATCCTCTTAATTGTATATGTATAGTAAAATTCAATAATAATAACATATTCAATAATAATATATTAATAATACTAGATAGTAGCCCATGAAACCCTAAAAATAAAATTTATTACTTTGTAGTTATAATTTTTTGCAATTCATCTAAATACTTTAATTCTCAAATTCTAATTATTTCTTATGACCTACATTGGGCCAAAGATTAATTGTATTTTTTTCACTTAATATTTTAAGAAATTAAAAAAATTTGGTATTTGGATAATCTTTTTAAAAATTTCTCTACACATGACATGGCCTTCAATCCCAGTCACCATTTCCTAACCCCTTCTAAAGAAACTGTATATGAGAATTGAGATTAACTGAAAGCCCTCAAAAACAGATTACATAATCTCTCAAATCTCTCCAAGTCTCGACTTCTAATCCTAATATTAAGGAGGTGAAACGTCTTTGCTTCTTCCTCACTTCTCCTTTAATCTCTTTTATATCTGTAATACTGGCTTCTCCTTCTCTTCATCTCTCTCTCTCTCTCTCTCTCTCTCTCTCTCTCTCTCTCTCTCTCTCTCTCTCTCTCTCTCTCTACAGTTGATCTCCTCCGTTAGTTGCCAATGCCTGCATGCGACTCTACAACAATCTTCTCACCAATGGATATTCTAATAATCTTCAATTACTAATCTTTCTATTGATCATGATCGCTGCATCCCTTTGAGATTTTTTTTCAAGCCATTGTTGACTGTCATGTAAGGCTCTAAATGTCATATTGCTGATCTCTCTCTCTCTCTCTCTCTCTCTCTCTCTCTCTCTCTCTCTCTCTCTCTCTCTCTCTCTCTCTCTCCATTATGTATTGCTATGGTTTCCATCTACAATGCTATCAAATCAAATGGATTAAGACAACTACCAAATCAAATGCATCCAAGAAGGAATGATTATAAATCATTTCATGTCTATTGTACATTTTATTATCTAATAATAACAACTGATGGGCCACCATACTTCTTATCCTATATACTCTGATTGGAATGAAGGTTTTGACAATTTAAACAACAGGAAGGGACCACCTCGGCAAGAAATTGGTGATAAAAACATAAATCAAAGGTATGGGTTTGGTTGATATCAAATCTTTTTTTTATTATTATTATTACTATTTTGTTTAATTTGTCTCTTTAAGAAACTGAGATTGGTGGTGAGCTTTGCTGGCATGGACCCCTGTTGATGGGCCCATCATGTCAACCGTATGTGCACCCCACACATTTTTATTTTTGGAAAAATGGGAATTTTTTTTGTTGTAGATTTTTTGTGGCTGTTGTTTAAATGCTTTCATTACATCTTATTGGGTTGTTAGTTATATTCTTTTGCTCCTTTGTTTCATTTCATTTGAGATGTGTTTTAATTCCTGAGTATACTTTTCAAGTGGATACGGTTGGATTTATTTTCTTTTAGTATAGGTTGTAAGTTGTAACAAATAAGCGACAAACTAGTTTGTAATACTTCTGTGGAGAAAGTTGACATCTCAACAATCTAGTATCAACGTGAAGTAATTTGTGGTCATTTTTATTTTATTTTTGTCCTTTTACTGTTTGATAGATTCTCTTTTATCTATTTAATGATCATTTACTCTCTTTTTTTCTAATTTTAATCTTTTTATATTTGTTTATACATTTTTCCCTTTTTAAGTTCCTCCCTTTTTGTATATTTTATTTTATTTATTACGTAATTCTTTTATATATTTCTAATTCATGTACTCATTTATAGCTTCATTTCTTCTTTTTTCTAAAAAGTGTTTTTTTTTCCATTTTGTACTTAATTTGTACTCAACATTCTCATCTTTACTACATCATTTTGTGCACATGTTGCCAACATTATGTGATTTTTTGCTTATGATTTTAAAATAAATTTATTTGTTTTTTGAGTTTTTCACTAATATCTAAAGAAAACTTCCTAAATTTAAAAATACTTTAATAGTTTTAAAGACATAATTTCTGGAAACCAATCAAAATAGGGCTATATCAGATCGGTCACATGTAAACTAATATACCAATAATTAATTAATAAAAATATGTTATCTAGTTACCTGTGACCATACAATGGGCCACGTTGCCTATGGTAGACATGGATGATTGAAAATTGATTGGTTACTTGTGATCATTTGATAGGCCGTGATGCCTATGGTCGGTATAGATGGCTGAGAGCATAATAGTTATTAGCCAATTCCATAAAAAAAATGAAGAGTCATGGTGCAATTATCCATGATGCGTAGAATAAATGGTCTCTTCTTAAGTAGATTTTTCCTAAATTTACTCAAAAAGGAGTTGGTCACATTATAAGATTGAGCACATCATTTGTTTAACATATACTCGAATATAGTGAGAATAACTCCTAATTGAATCCAAATGATAGCTAGTGCCCAAATCCAACTAGTTGTAGAATTCTCAAAAGGCCTGGGAGGAAAAAGTGTCTCGAAGAATTCCAATCTGGAGAGAAAATGGGAGGGAAGGAAGGATTGCTTTAGCTAACTCTTTAAAACTCTCCTAAAATCCAAATAATGATTTATTTATCTTTTAGAAGCAAGGAAAATACAAAACTAACCTTGAGAATTTCCAAATCCTCCCCTTTAATGAAAGGAAAAAAGGAAAATGAGGAGGGGCAATATTGCAAGAAACCAACATACTTTGAAACCAAGCTTATTCTTATACCTTAAAAAGTTGAATCCTAGAAGAAAAACGGCATGGTCTCTATTCTGCTTGAGCCATGTCAACTTCTTATGCCGCATCAGCAATTGAAACACATTTTAAGGGATAATTTCAAAATTGTATAAAACTTTTACCTTATTTTCAAAAAAGTACAAGAGTATTTGAATATTTCAAAAAAAAGTACAAAAAGTCTTCCATATTTCTTTCAATCAAGTCCTCACCATTAAAATTCTGAAAAATAACAAATATGCCCTTATTTCATTTTTCAAAATTTTCTTTGAATAAATTATAATGCATAGGTGGTTAAAAATGATTTGTAGGAGTTAGAAGAGGTGGATGTGGTGCATGCACTTGAAAAGGAGAAATGCCTCCACATCACCAGTAGCATCTTCTCCCATTCCTTCCTTTCTCTTTGATTTTATATCCTTAAAAACAATAATTCACATTTTTATTTTATTTTCATTTGTCATTTTTGATGCATCTATTTACTCATTCAGTTTGATTTGCTTCTTTTTTTTTTTTGATAATTTAAATGTTGTTTCTATATATTCATCCATGAGATTATGTTAAATATCATACATTTGTCATTCAGTAGTTCAATTGGGTGTCTTGAATCAAATATGCAGGATATTCTTCTTTTCTCTTTGCTTCCTTTAGGTTGAGAAAAGTATTTGCTCAATCTCCTTTAAATGGATTGTTTAGATTTTAGTTTGTTTCATCCGATTTCAAATTGACAAACATTAATACTTTATAGTTTATTTTGATGCCTACGTTTCAATAAAACTGGGTTTTAATTGAATAATTTTAGTCAGTTTTCTTAATTATAATATTTAAATATTAATTCTAATCAATTATTCAATTTGTATGAGATTTGCATGGGCTTTAATGCTAGTATATTCTAATGATCGAAAAAAGTTGAGGTTTTTTTTTTTTTTTTTCTTTAAGAAATCTGAGCTAATAGTTCAAAGCTATATCATGCGAGGTTTTAAGCTTTCTATTCTTTCTTGCTCTATTTTCTTCTCTTCTTTGCTTTCTAGTGTGAGACTTTTGGTTGATCAAACAGCTCAATCCAATTATCTGTAAACTATTTACATCTAGCACCAATGATAATTGTTAGTAATGGGGAAGCGTATGGCTTCCAGAAAGCCAAGGATGATTTATATTTTCTAAATTGATATGGGTTTTAGAGAATCACTGGAGCTAAGGGGGTGTTTGATATTTTTATATGGTTTGCATTAGAAAGTGAAGAAGTTTAGAGGAGGATAAAAAGTTGAAGATAATGTGCAATGAATACTAAATCCATTCAAATTCTCTCTTTTGATGGCAAATAGATTCTTAACCATTTCTCTATAAAAATAAACTACTATTTACTTTATCTACTCATTTGTACATTGTCTTTCACGTTTCTATTCTCTTCTACCTATTTACTTTCATATGTAAAATGATTTAAAAATATGTAAAATCTCTTCATAAGCACAACATGAATATTAATGGGGCAAGCATACTTAATTTTTAAAGTTTCAATAGTTAGGATTTGTAATGGAATGGAATTGTTTTTTACCCCTTAATAAGAGACTTGAACTCACACACTCATATAGACATTACATATATGTACCTAACCAGGTAAGCAACAACATACGGACAATGAAATTATACATTTACATTAATGAGGGACAAACTTATGAATAATCCAAACCATCTGGGTCGCAGCCTTGTGGAGTAGCACTAATATTTATTGCATTGATTTTGGCATTTGGGCTGAAAACAAGATATGGAGAAGAATCTCAATGAGAGGCTTCTAGGATCATCTAGAGCAGAAGAAAAAGAAGAAGAAGAAGATACTGTTGGGAAGCAAATATGGAGAGAGAATAAAAAGATGTGGGTCATAGCAGGTCCCGCCATTTTCAAAGGATTCTCCACATTTGGTGTAACTGTAATCGCCCAAGCCTTTATCGGACATATTGGCGCGACAGAGCTTGCTGCCTTCTCACTCGTTAACACCCTTCTCCTCAGGTTCGCTAACGGTATACTGGTATGCTTCTTTCTTTCTTTTCATTTCACTGTGATTTCCACAGTACATTTTTCATGCATCCCACTGCTTGATAAGACACAATAATCCCCGCAAAGAAGTGAAAAAAATGAACTACTTTTTTCAATAGAGAAGATTTGATTTTCCTATAAGAAGGGTAGGAATGCAAGATTCGTTTCTCACATGAAAATATAAATTCATGGAGCGTTGGTTCCTTTGGGTACACAACTAAAAACTAGATTTTGCGCTCCATAGATTTATATGCCACAGAAGAGAGAGGAGTCTTGTATTCCTACCATTTTCATGGGAATCCAAAAATATGAAGAAAATCAATTCTTTTCTTTTTCTTAACTTTTTCACTTGCATCAATCAAAGGACGAGTAGACTACACAGAGAATCAAAATCATTTTATACTCTATCACGAAATCCTCTATTGCATAAACACACCTTAAAATCTTTTAAAATCTTCATTCATCTTAAAAAAATATTTAAAGGAAGAAAAACTATCCATTACCAAGAAATACTACATTCTGATTACTCGCTTTTCATAAGTTTTTAACTCAAGAATGTTATAAAATGAAACACAATTGTCTTTGTTCCTAATTGTTCATGACCCTTTTTCTTTTCTATTCTTTTCTTTTTTTCTTGTTACAGTTGGGCATGGCTAGTGCATTGGAGACCCTATGTGGGCAAGCCTTTGGAGCCAAGAAGTACAACATGTTGGGCATCTACCTTCAAAGATCATGGATTGTCCTCTTCATCTGCTCTCTCCTTCTCACCCCATTATTCATCTTCACCTCTCCCATCCTACGCCTGCTTGGTCAAGCTGAACACATTGCAGCCATTGCAGGCAACTTCTCTTTGTGGTTCATACCCATAATCTTCTCCTACATCTTCTCCTTCACCCTGCAGATGTATCTACAAGCCCAAAGCAAGAACAATGTTATTGCCTACTTTTCAGCTCTCTCTCTATTACTCCATGTCTTTCTATCTTGGCTGTTGGCCATAAAGTTCAAATTGCGTGTCGCTGGTGTGATGTGTTCTATGATATTAGCTTATTGGATTCCAGTGTTTGGGCAGCTGGGGTATGCTCTAGGTGGGTGGTGCTCCGATACATGGAAGGGGTTCTCAATGGTGGCTTTTAAAGATTTGGGCCCGGTCGTCAAGCTCTCTTTGTCATCTGGTGTCATGCTTTGGTGACCTCTCTCTCTCTCTCTCTCTCTCTCTCTCTCTCTCTCTCTGAGACTTACATTTTTGTTGAAAGTAGATACTCTCTCATGTACAGGGATGGCAATGGGTCGAGTTAAATGGGTGACCTTCCTTGATCTGCTCCAACTAGGCCCGGGTTTGGTTTGGAGTAAGTTGGGTTTGGATTTGGGCCGCTTGTCTTATTTATGACTAATTTACTTAATAAATTATTAGACACAGAACCTGTGTAGCATAAATTGGTAATGGAAATTAGAATGATTTATTTCTTATATTTAAAATAAATAAAAAAAGCTAAAAGCAATTTGTACCAAATCTGTTACACTCCGACCCGAACTAATTATGATTAATGTTAATTAAGTATAGTTAATTGAATTAATGATGGTTAATGACCAAACAGAAACAAGTTAGTCTCAAAAGATGCATTAAGCATGATGGAATGGGTTTACATGAAACTAATTTGATCAAATTGAGTTTAGGCTCAAACAAGGGAGAACAAGGACTTTTTCGTAAATACGGATTTTCACGTATTTCATCAAATACGGAAATTCTTGTACCAACGAGTATATCTCGAAGAGTACATTAACTTTCATAATGGACTCGATTCCATTTGACCTGAGATTGATCAAATGGGCCTTCATTTGACTCAAAATGAAATTAGACTTAATGAGAGGGGCTTTTTGTGTGAATGCTCCTTATATTAGAATGAAATGAGCTCACTTCACTCATTTTCCTTTGAGAAACCCTAGACTCATTTCCCTTCCTTTCTATTCCATTTCTTTTCCATTAAGAGTGAGGTTTTGGAGGTTTGTGAGTGGTTTTGAAGAGACTTCATCACCTTCATCTTCTTCCTCAAGTCATTTCCTCCATTGTTGAAGTGTTAGAGCTTGAGAGGAAACCCAAGGTTTCTTCTTTTTTACTACAAGTAAGTAGTTAGTGTTTTTATAGGATTTTTAAGTTCTATTGAGCAGTGAGGAGAGGTTTCTAGTATAAATAGCTCATGTGACTCCCCTTTGTCATGTTTTCATGGGATTAGGGTTCGAAAGGAGGTGATTTGTGTCAAATCAAGCCATGCAAAAGGGGATTTTTGTCACTAAGCTTCAAGAGAGGCAAGTATAAGCATTTACTTGTGAATGATGTTAGTTATTGTAGAAGTTAATGGAAATTTCATGGGTTTGGGTTTTTCTATATTTTCCATTGGATTTTCAGAATGGATTTGTTTTGTGGATTGATGGAGTGATTAGAAGTATTATTTTGTGATGGATGTGTTAATGAGGAGTGGATAGGAGGTTCAAATCTTGTGCAGGTTGTGGAATGGTAGTGGAAAAGGAAGAATAGGACGAAGAAGAGTGATTCAGAATTTCGGGTAGGAATTCTGATGGGTCCGCTCAAGCGAACACCTTTTTGTTTGGGTCCGCTCGCGCAAACAATAAGTTCGCTGGAGCGAACCCCTTTTTGTTTAGTCCGCTCGAGCTAACCTGATGCAAAACTGTACATTTACTGGGAGTAACTTTTTGGCCAATCGATCGAACCGAGCAAATTTTGGGTTTTTGTTGGGTTTGAGAGTGTTTTCTATAAATTCAAGTACTCCCTAAATTAGTTTTAAGACTAATTATGAGGTGATTGAGATTATTGAGAATTAAGAACAATAAAAGGAGAATTTTATTATTAAACCATTAGAAACCATTGTTCTAATAGTTGATTGATTATGGACTAAACCTCCATAGGTGTTAATTACGGGGACTCTAATGTACACATTATATATATATATATATGTGATGTCCATTGAAAATAACACGTGCATTAGATAATCAATTATTATACTTGAATGGTTGGTTTAAACTAAGAAAGAAACGAGTGGGAATGCTCATAGCCTAATTCTATTATAGTATTGTATTCGGATCTAATGAGATCGATGTTAATGTTATTCCTTTCATTCATTAAGAATGGAATTACTGAATTGCATTGAGTTTAGAACTGGATTCCTTATGAACTGTATTGACTCTTGAGTCTGACACTACATAGCTGTTTATTAAGGCTCATATGGAGCTACAATGAATTAATAAATGAATGAATAACTAATCCTACTGCAATAGATGGACTTGGGAGCGTTCCGGAGCTACGTGGTAATGCTAGTTGTCCTTGGCCCGGACACTGATAGACTCCACATTACTTATTGTATCGATAGATACTGACTGATTTCTTCCTTTTGGAAGATGAAATACTGAATGATTCCTTATTAGGCCTGGGTCATAAATGGTGCGCCCTTCCACTCTGAGCCAAAGAGGAAAATATCAAGGCCTAGTTCATGAATGGTGTGCCCTTCCGCCCTGAGCCAATGAATGATTTCTCCCTTTTGGGGAAGATGAAATGAAATGAAATGAATTGGAATTAAATGAAATGAATGCTAAGGTAGTTGTCAATTTGTAATGTCTATTACTTGACTCTAAATGTTTGTGTACTATCACTGTGTACTGTTATTGTGTTATTGTACAAATGGTTTAAAGATGGTATTGATTGTAGGACTGCTAATTGATATAGTGCAAAGATTTATTATATGCATTAGAATATGTATTATCATGTACTATCACAAGATCTGTTTATACATTGTTGAACCGTCGTGTTCACTAGTGTTATTGATGGCATTACAGACTCGATTGCCAATGCCGGCCCGACAACGCCCACAGCGGTAGCGGAGGAGACCGCTCCGATTCCTCCAGGAGGATTAATCGAATGGAACAGTCGGAATACCATTTGATATGGATATCCGAGTGCAAAATGGATTAAGAACATTTTGTAGAATTCTTTTAGGGAATGGATTGTTTTGAAGTGTGATCATTTTGGGAGCTTAAATAGTGTCTTCGTGCATTGTATTAAATATGCAGGGGTTGACAAGATGACATTTGATACATGTATAAAGAACTTTATTTTGTGAACATGTGTAATGTAAATTGATATCGTCAATTATATATTTTTGCAATTTGTATATTTGACCGGTATGAATGAGTATTATCTCTTGTGGATTCTGTTTTGACTTCGGTTAATTCATGGTTTACGGGAGTAAGTAAGGAATCATGGCTCGGGATTATCGGACTTCAGGCCCGGGTCGTGACAAAATCCGACCTATATCTATTGTGAGACCGGCTTGGTATCATGAATTATCAGCCTATCACAAGTCACGTGAGCAACCAAGCGAGGTAGTGTGAGTTGGGGTACGTTTCACTTTTAGTCCAACTCACCAAACATGGGTCCGCTCCATTCCTAGGGCATGTATGGTCAAAAGCTATGATGCCCTGATACAACATGGATACGATAGGGTCACGGCAGGGACATGAATTTTACATGTAAAATGTTAAGTATCAAATATGCTACTACACAATAAGTTGTCCATTTAAAAATATCCGTGCATCATAGATCAAGAGTACTCAATCTTGTATCAATATGGCCTCTTGTACGCTCCTAATGGGAGGTGAAGGTGGGATTGGCAAGGGACCTTATGGAGAAAAGGTTAGTGGGAAAAAAAGGACAAAAGTAAATCTGGGTGCCATGACAAGGATTATTGAATGGACAGTTAAAAAGGAAATTGGTTACATAAGCAGAATTGTGAAGGTTGGAGTCATCCAATTGGTGTAATTTTCAGATTCATCTACCCTGGGGCACACTTTTTAAATGATCAAGATCGACATATATCAGAATTGTGCTTATATAATGGTTCGCCAGAAGGGCAATGACCCAAAAAATGGCACATGGTAGCTCTGACATTCGAATGGAACTCTCTTACCAAAAAAAAAAAAAAAAAAAGACATTCGAATGGAACTCTAATTTGTGACTGAAGTTGTTACAAATCATTACAAAAAATATGATCTTATTTTCCCTTTTGTTTTCCTGCAGTCTGGAGCTGTGGTACAACACTGTGTTGATTCTGCTAACAGGACATATGAAAAATGCAGAAATTGCTATTGATGCACTCTCCATTTGGTACTTGAAACATTGAACCTATCTGTTTAAGGAATCATTTCAAATAATTTCTAATGCTTTCTATTTTTACTCATTCCTTCTTGCAGCCTCTCCATCAGTGGGTGGGAAATGATGATATCTTTTGGTTTCTTGGCAGCAGCAAGGTACTCTATTATATCATAGTTAAATATAGTTCCAGTACAATTCCTTGGTTGACAATGTAATTCATATTCATTTTTTATTATTGCATGGGTACTGAATCTTGCTTTTGCCTCTTGTAATTAGTTGTTGAATTTCAAGTTATAGTCTACAGTTGAATCATTTGGAAACCTTTTGCTTGTATGAATTGAAAACATAAGATTTCATGGAAAAATGGACTCCAGCAAGAATTATGAAAGGGTGATGGATGAAGGACTAAGGTGTAGACATAGATGGGACCTTCACTTTCCAAGAATTTGATTACTAGGTCATTAATCATTAAAGAGAAGATTATGTTGTAGCAAGTTATGGATCTTCACTTGTGCTTCACGATTTTAACCACTTTTAGGAGTATATTTCATAGAATTCCTAGGAATTCTTCAATTCCATGCAAACGGGCCCTTTTCAATTTAAAAGTGAACAAAGAAAGGTTACTTTCTTTTTTCGGTTTCCCATTACAGTGTGCCTAACTCCTTTTATAGTTACTCTAAATTTATGTGTTCAATAATCTTATCACAACTTTCCACACCAGGGGAGCTCATGATTCACTGATTGACTATTGAAAAGTATTTATAATGCATCTGCTAACGCCTCGAGGTTTTGGTAGAAATTGTTAGCTAAGAAAACTTAATATGGATTCATAGCCAACCAGTCCTGAATTTGAATCCCATAAGGGACATCTTGACGCTGAAAAAAATGTGCGTGTTGCGAAATGTGCACCAACCGGGTTCCACCCGAGGGAAAGTATTGAAATATATTTATGCTGCCTCTACTAACACTCAGAGGTTTTGGCAAGAATGGTTAGCTAAGGAAACTTAATATTGACACCATTGATATAATTAAAACCATTGTGGAAGTTGTAAGTATCTAGCACTATCTATAAAGCAAAATCTTATCCAGCAATTCTTTGAACTGAAAAACATGGTAAAATAAAAGAAGCAGAAGTTGTTGGGAGAAGTCCAACAACAGGCACCTCCCTTCCACATTGAAACCATCAAACAAATAGTTCCAGTTATCATAACCATGTCTTGTGAGGATGTTGTACATAAAATGATGTGTCAAGACCCAGATAAGTAATATCTGAGTATTTATAATACTTTGAAAGTTGATGTAATTCCTCCTCTCTCTCTCTCTCTCTCTCTCTCTCTCTCTCTCATATTTGGTACTGAACTGTCTTAGTTTTCCATGAAAATTTTCTGTCATATGGATAAAAATCTTCAGTGTCCGCGTTTCAAATGAGCTTGGAAGAGGGAGTGCAAGAGCTGCAAAATTTTCAGTGAAGGTGATAGTGGCGACATCTTTCTCCATCGGATTTCTGCTCTTTGTAGCATTTCTGTTCTTCCGCGGAACAGTCTCTTATATGTTTACAGAAAGCACAGCAGTATCTAAAGCAGTTGCACAGCTATCTCCTCTTTTAGCCTTCTCCATACTACTGAACAGTGTTCAACCTGTTCTCTCAGGTATGTTTAGATTCCCTTCCTTGTTTGTAGTGTATGTAACATTTCTGGGTATTTGTCAATTAAGGTGACAAAGGGAGATTTGATACTTACATGTCATACAGTTTTATATAATGAAACTCAATGGCATGCTTGGAATTGGCAGAAGGCCTTGTAGCATAAGCTACCAACTATTTTTTGTTCAGTGCAATACATTGGTTTTAGGGCAGATATCTGCATTTTTCGCCTTTTCCTGCGTTTGCACTCATTTTAGTAAAATGACTATTTATCCATTTTACCTCACCCTTCGCGAGCGCCTTGGGAACTTCGATGGGGCCATATAATGCCAAATTCCAAACATTGCGCTGAAAGATGATAATGATCTCCATATATGATTATCTTTTCTCTTCAAAATTGAGAATGTCCACCTCAAATCCATATACTTAATATGTACTGCATCATGTTCATCATCAGGGGTTGCAGTTGGTGCGGGTTGGCAGAGCGTGGTGGCTTATGTGAACCTTACATCTTATTATGTGATAGGGGTACCTATTGGAGCTGTTCTTGGTTACATAATTGGTTTACAAGTTATGGTGAGATCAATTATCCTAATTTGGCAATGTCTCACTCTAAATTCAAATTGTTAAGCACCTAATCATGGGAACTAAGAGTTACAGGATTCTATGTTTTAAGGATCAAATGGAAGAAGGTCCAATTGTCTTGAGTAGGGAAGTGTTCAATGTTACAGAAACACAATGCTAAATTTTATTCAGATAAAGCAGGTTTTGATCTTCAATGCATGAGCTAAACTAGCTACTAGTGTGCATTAGGATTTAGGAAAAGCCTAATACTGCAGTATTTTCTACTAGGGATGAAAACCGTTTGGGTTTAGTTTAGGCGGATCCATAGTGTACTCGAACTCAAACCCTACTCATTAATAAGGACCTGGACCCGACTCTGTCCAGTTAGAAGGCCTGTAAGTCATAACGTTACCATTTCAAATTTAAATAAGATCCAGACCCATATTGGGACACGGCTTTGATGATGATGATGATGATGATGATCCAGACCCAAATAAAGTAGCTAGATTCGTACTCAAATTGAGATCTATACCCTTAAAATATTTGTATAATACAGTTAAGATATTCAATTTTCATGTATAAATTTAAATATCGCATTTGGTATTGGGTCCTCGAGTTTGAAACCTATTGAAATCTGGATATGAATTTTATTTGAGTCCATGCAGTGGACCCAACCTGGACCTGAATTAAAAATGGGACGATTATTGGACTCGCAACCAATTGTTTCAATTCGGGTTTACGAGACCAGTTTCGTTCTCTAGTTTCAACTCGCAACAACTTAGAAATGTTACTACGGTGGAATCCAACTCTCCATTTAATGACTAAACAGAGTATTGCTACAGAGGTTGGAAAAAAAAATTCCTTTTTAATACTGCAAAAGCTGGAAATCATTGTGATATTCGTCCAACATTCCAATGCAAGTTTTACAATATGTTTTACTAAATTGATAACACTGCTAAATTCCATTATTCACTTTTCAAGTCTACTACTTTCTATTCAACTGATTGATTATCTTTGAGATGTAAATGGTAATTGCAGTTTCAAGTAATTGGTTGTTTGACTGTGGAATTATTGTTCTGTAGGGAGTTTGGATTGGAATGTTGATTGGCACAGGTGTTCAGACTTTTGTGCTTATGTGCATAACTTGGAGAACAGACTGGGACAAGCAGGTAAGTTGAGTTTTTGGATATCTTTTCCCCTATTTCTGCTACATTTTGACAACAAACAATAGTTCTTTTCAATGCGACCAAAAATCTCAGATTTTCTTATGTGACCATTTTGTTGAACATATCTATCCGTCATGTGCAACAAATTTCATGTAGCTGACCCTGACGTAGTTGGGATAAGGCTTTGATTATGATGAAGATCTAACCGTACATGTTAGTAAGATAGGTATTTGCATTTGCTTGTCTTTACTTGATTGGAACACATCCACCCAAATTGATGGGATAAAAATAAGATGATGGCTATGATGATGATTTATCAGTCCATGCATGTTGCGAATTTGAGTGATCTAGTTTTCATTTAGGTGACAATCCTCAACGTTGAGGTTGCTGCAGCAACAGAAGCATCTGTTTTATACAGTGCCTGATTTGTTGCATGCTTAAAGTCTCTGCTTGAATTTCAAAAAACACATGAAAAGAAAAGTCAACTTGAGCAGTTTTCTGTAATGTTTCTCTCCTCACAAGACTCATGATCAATACCGTCTATCTTGGGTCAACTCGATGTGTTACAGAAAACAACCTATATGATTAAATATCCTATCTTTCTAATCTTCACTGGATGCAAATTCACACGAGTGTGGGTGTTTCATTTTCTGTAATCCAAGTTCCCTTTGTGCTTTTATTAACCAGTTTCTGTTTGCATGTTTGCAGGTAGAAATGGCTCGATCGCACATAAACAAGTGGCTTGTGCCAGAATCTGAGGAAACCAATAGCTGTTCAGCTAGCGCATAAGCATGGGTTTCTAATGGTAAAAACAGATGGCTAAGATCACCATCTATCACTGCACCACCATTGTTGAGAAGAGCATTTTCATGAGGCCACTGCACAACCATTGTTGAGAAGAGCATTTTCATTTAATAATCATTGTTTTGTAAAACCCCCATGTTCTAAGATTCAGCAATATTTCTTTCTGGAAAAGAAATGAATCTATAAAATGCTTTTTGGGATTGGGAGGATGTTGTATTTCAATCAATGGTATGAATGGAGAGAGTATTTCTAAGGTTAGTGGATCTGCCATTTTGTAAGATAACTCTGTACTGATCAGTTGGCCCCCCCTCCGAACATGGACCTTCCCATTTGATATGATAACACAAGTTTATATATTCTAACTTATGATATTTTTTACTTATAAATAACTATTTCAGCCGCATTCTTTAAAGCAGTGTCCCAACTATATTGGGGTCGGTTTCTCTGCTCCATTGTATATTGAGTCAAACCCTCTATGACGTATAAATAATTATTTATCAATATTTGAGAGATGTGTTGAAAAACTTGGAAAGAATAAGAAATGAGTGCATTTAAGAGCATTTAAGGAAGCATCAATAGTTTATGCCTTACAAAGAGAGACTCATTTAAAGTGGTTTAATCATACCAAACACAAGTCAACAATGGCATTGGTGTGAAAAGGCTTTTTATGCCGTACCTCAAGAAAAAAAAAGGTGGGCAAAAGAGGACAATGATGACATTGGTAAATAGGATTGATCTAAAGAAATGCAACAAATTCAAAAATTTAGCCAGGATAGACTAGAATAGTGAAACAAAATTCATGTAGCTGGCCGCCGCATAGTTTGGATAAGGCTTTATTGATGATGATAGTGGTGTATGCTTGTCATGAATTAAGCTTTCGTTAGCTATGCATTTGTCGCGACCCCGAACCGGGGGCCCCGGGACCGCGACGGGGGTGGCGTAGATGATGAACCACCCCTTGTACTAATTGTACGTTACGTTTCTTTAACTTCCCACAGGTTTCCGCGGTGAGGATTCCTCATACACTCATAGAACATTTATATAGGTGCGGAAGCGTGTAGCAAATCAAACTCTTATTCCAATCACATCAAATAAGACTGTTAATAAACAAGTATAGCATGATGTCAGAGTGAGCAATGATCTCATTAGCATTCCCAAAATATTGAGTTAAAGTTTAACAAAAGAACAAGTTAATTAACATTTCCCCAAAAATAAAGGCCAACAAAGGCCAATACAACCCAAAAGTATAAAACAATATCATTCTCAAAATTCCCAAAATGTTCGCAGCTCCGAGCTAAACCGAATGTCTACAAGACATCGTCAGCTTGCCACTCTACTAGACGTTGCGGTTCACCGACCGCCTCCTCTGGCTCCTCCTCAAGGGCAAAGACGGGAGCTGGACCTGAGTACCACAAAAATGGGTCAGACACGACGGTCTGGCAGGTGGGTGAATAGATAAACCAAGAAAGAAATCAAAGTATATCATAGATATAATGAAAACTGTCATAAAACAGGATGCATAGTTCATTTAAAGTACAGATGCAATACAAATCATGCGGGATATTCAAGGTATAAGAACTGACTAGGTGGCAACCACACTAAAGCTACATCCTCTCTATCACTAAAGTGATGAGAGCACATTGCGTGCATTGGGCTCAATCACACGAAGTGACGAGAACCAATATTATAAACATATACATATACATATAGCTAGACGGGACCACGGTCGCGAACCGGGTAACGGGACAGTACGGGATCCAAGTTGCAACTGGCGGGAGCACAGGGGGAGACCCAAGTCAGTTGATCAGACTGACAAGGATGTCCAAGCTTAGTGGTGCCGACTCTTAGGTTACATGATACATCAAAACATATACAAAACTATATCAATGTAGAACATACGGGCAAACGGGGCATGGTGCTCGAAGGCACACATTTCAAATCATTTTCGGTTCATGCATAAACGAGGCTGGCGGGACGTATCCAGTGTATAAATCAGACTTTGAGATAAAACCAGTAGGTCGGGTGATTATACATATAAACTGAATAAAACAAAGCAATAAATCCTATATCATTAGGGACCATGTATTGGGACATCCATATTCAGACAACATGTATAAGGATCTTGTATGTCTAAATTTACCCTTAGTATGGTACTCGAATGATAGAGGACATACTAAGTTTCCTTATGCACATTGATGAATCTAAAAGTCCCAATACCTTTTCCGAAATGGTGTTTCTTTCTATGTAAATCTCCTTATGTCATCCCCTGGGTCTTTCCAAGGTGGTAGGGCATCAGAACAACCCATCCAAACCTTTAAATCCCATAACTGAAAACAATAGAAAAGACTCAGGAATTCTGGGTAAACTCGGTCACCTGTCGGTCAGCTGGCGGTTAGCCGCCGAGGTGATCGGCGGTTAGCCGCTGGATGACCGCGGAGCTGACCGCGACTCACCCTGCTAAAATGTAGCATTCTGTGTTTCTAACCGCGCCTCGCGGCTACCTAGCGGTCACTGGGGTTTTGGGGTGGCGGTTAGCCGCGAGCTGACCGCGCGGCTGACCGCGGTTCGCCTGTCAAAATGCAGCATTCTGTGTTTCTAACCGTATCTGGGTCGGCTAGCCGCCGGTCACCTGTCGGCTAGCCGCCGAGGTGACCGCCCGCTGACCGCCCAGCTGCGGGAACTACACATCAGGTGCAGATTTCAGTGATTTGTCTCCCAAACCATTTCACCTTCATTCCAACCATTTTCTGATGTGGAATGGGTCCAATCCCTTCCATTTAACATTTACTCCCTTCCACCAACTACCATTCCACCAATGCATTTATTTCCCCTACCAATCCAAATTCATTCAATGCAAGTACACTACCATTTAAGAAGCTTATAATGACCCAAAATAAACTTTGATGAATGCATGCATATATTCTCATAAAACTAAACAAGAGAAAACTATGACAATAAATACATTTCTAAACATTATGGAACATAATAAATCAAATGACATATGAATAGTAAAAATCCACATTTTTGACAAAGTAAGAACTTATTCAAATTAAATCCATTCATCCACTTGCCTTGGTCTCCAAGAATGCTAATCAAGCTCTAATCCACTATCCAGCTCAAATCTACAATCTATACACAAAATCCCCAAAATACAATCATTACAAGCCCTAAAATGGCAAAACTATGAAATAGAAAGGGATAACTTCCAATAATGGAAATGAAGCATCCTCAAGACTAGAAGAATCCAAATCTAAGAGATGAGAAGAAGGACTTACATGAAGAGTCCTCTAGTAGCAAGAGTTGGCTCAAGAGATAGCTTGGAATGGGACTCTCTCTCACAAAAGGATATCAATAGGAAGCTCTCATGGAGGGGAAGAAGACTACTACCTCCATTTTGCCTTTAGCAATAGATTTGAGAGAGATTGAGAGATGGAGGAGCAATGAGCAAAGAAGAAGAAGAAACACTCTAGGGCTGGCTGGGATTTCTGGTTCTCAAGAAATTGCAAGAAGAGGAAGAGAGGGAAAAGACTCCTCCTTATATAGAAAATGGCATTGGGTCCCACAACTTAAAAGTTCAATCGAGCTAAAACATCGTTCTACGGGCTTCGGACGGATTCGACGAAGAAGGAAGAATTGATCGTCGAAATTTCTACTTTCCAAGAAGTATATATTTTACTAGATTCGGAGACATTGAAAATTGTGTCCAGATTTTGTGTAAAAAGACTGTTTTACCCCTATCAATGGCGAAGTAGGGTTTAGAGGTCTCGAATGGAAACGTAGCAAATACGAAAGTTGTCGGGGATCATAAAATACATTCAACGGAGCAATTTATCGATTTCCAGAATTAACAAATAAACCCCAAACTAATCAAGACACACTAAAAAGGAACCCCCAAAGGGCCCCACTAGATCAAAAGAGTTCCCAAAATTATTCCAAGCTATAAAAAGCTATTCTAATCAGATTTAACCCATTTCCACTAATCTCACTTATAGCAAAAACACGTCTTAATTAACACTAAGCGGAAACTCTCGGGGCGGGGTCTTACATCCTCCACCCCTTAGGGCATTTGGTCCACCAAATGAAATAAAATAACTAACCTCGGGTAGTAGATGCGGATATTTCTTCTGAACTTGATCCCGTAATTCCCACGTTGCCTCTTCAGGTCCGTGATTTTCCCAGAGCACTTTCACCCATTGTATAGTCCTTGTCCTCAGTTCTTGTTCCTTCGTATCGATGATCTGAATGGGCTTCTCGACGTAGGTGGCATCTTCTCTGATCTCTAATGGTTCATGACGTAGTACATGTGACGGGTCGGGGACGTACTTCTTCAACATAGACACATGGAACACATTGTGTACGCCGGAAAGCTCAGGTGGTAAGGCCAATCTATAAGCCACGTCACCAATCTTGCTCACAATATCATAGGGTCCAATGTATCTCCGAGATAACTTGCCTCTCTGACCGAATCTCAGAGTTCCTCTAGTAGGTGACACCTTCAAGAAAACCTTATCTCCTTCTTTAAAATGTAAGTCCCTTCGATGAGAGTCTGCATAACTCTTTTGTCTACTCCGGGCTACTTTCAGACGTTCTTGGATCAACTTGACTTTGTCACTGGTTTCACTCACCATAGTCGGTCCATGAAAACTGCGAACACCTACTTCTTCCCAACAAACTGGAGTTCTACACCTCCTACCATACAATGCCTCAAAAGGCGCCATCCCGATGCTCGAATGATAACTGTTGTTGTAGGCGAATTCGCAAAGCGGTAGGGTCTCATCCCATTGAGTCTTGAAATCTAGTACACACGCTCGAAGCATATCTTCAAGGGTCTGAATTGTCCTTTCCGACTGACCATCTGTTTGTGGGTGATACGCTGTGCTGAACTGAAGCTTGGTTCCCATAGACTCATGCAAAGTCTTCCAGAATCTCGAGACAAATCTGCTATCTCTATCTGAAGTAATGGAGACTGGCTGTCCATGACGGCTGACAATCTCGTTGACAAATAACTCTGCGAGAGGTAACATATGCATCTTCTCTCCGGTCTTCATGGGAATAAAATGCGCTGATTTGGTGAGACGGTCCACAATGACCCATATGGAGTTGTTCCCTTTTCTGGTCCTTGGCAATCCCGAGATGAAATCCATTGTGATATGTTCCCACTTCCATTCTGGGATCTCTAATGGCTGCAATAACCCTGGAGGTCTCTGATGCTCTGCCTTCACCAACTGACACGTCATACATCGTGAAACGAAAGCCGCTATTTCCCTCTTCATGTTGTTCCACCAAAATCTGCCTTTCAAGTTCTGATACATCTTCGTGCTACCCGGATGCATAGAGTACTTCGTACTGTGCGCCTCTGTCATAATATCATTCTTCAAATCTTCAATGTTGGGCACGCATAGACGATCACGATAGAATAAGACTCCATCCACAATACGAAAGTCAGGACGTTCTGCTATATGCTCTACAATCTTGGCCAACTCTGGATCTTGCAATTGGTTGTCCTTGATCTTCCGAATGAACGAGGGTTCAGACACTGACATGTTGGCTAACATTACTCCTTCGCTTAGGGGCTGAAAATCTACCCCCAACTCTTCAAATTGCTGAAAGAAGCACGTAACTCTTAAACTTGCCACACTTGCTGACTTCCTACTCAAGGCATCGGCTACTACATTTGCCTTTCCCGGGTGGTACTTGATCGGAAAATCGTAATCTTTGATGTATTCCATCCATCTTCTTTGTCTCATATTCAATTCCTTCTGTGAGAACAAGTATTGTAGGCTGCGGTGATCGGAGTGGACTTCGAATTTCTCTCCGTAGAGGTAATGTCTCCACATCTTTAGCGCAAAAACGACCGCCGCTAATTCCAGATCATGCGTCGCGTAGTTCTTCTCGTGGTCCTTCAACTGCCGGGATCCATACGCAACGACTTTTCTATCTTGCATCAATACACAACCGAGTCCTATATTCGAAGCATCTGTGAAAATGGTGTAACCTCCGCTCCCGGATGGTAAAGTGAGGACGGGTGCCGAAGTTAATCTCTTTTTCAGCTCTTGGAAGCTGGCCTCGCATTGGTCTGTCCACACATAAGGTGCGTTCTTCTTGGTCAACTTTGTCAATGAAGCTGCAATCGACGAAAATCCCTGCACAAATCTTCGATAGTAACCCGCCAATCCAAGAAAACTTCTGATTTCCGACGCGTTCTTCGGTCTTTCCCACTTCACAACTGCATCTATTTTGGCTGGGTCCACTGATAATCCTTCTTTGGAAATGATATGACCTAAAAATGCGACTTCTTCAAGCCAAAAATCGCACTTAGTGAGCTTCGCATACAATTGGTTATCTCTTAGGAGTTGCAATGCTATCCTCAAATGCTCTTCATGTTCTTCTCTAGACTTAGAGTACACCAAAATGTCATCAATAAATACCACTGTGAATTGGTCTAAGTACTCCGCAAATATCTTGTTCATCAAAGCCATGAATACTGCTGGTGCATTCGTCAGTCCAAATGGCATCACTAGAAACTCATAGTGTCCATATCTCGTCCGGAACGCCGTCTTCGATACATCTGAATCTCTAACTCTCAGCTGATGATAACCGGATCTTAGATCGATCTTCGAAAAGAAAGCAGCACCTTGCAATTGGTCAAACAATTCATCTATCCTTGGCAATGGATACTTGTTCTTGATGGTAGCTTGGTTCAATTTCCGGTAATCAATGCACATTCTCATGGAACCGTCTTTCTTCTTGACGAATAACACTGGAGCTCCCCAAGGTGAAACGCTCGGTCTAATGAAACCTTTATCCAACAGTTCTTGCAACTGAATCTTCAACTCCCCTAATTCCGCTGGAGCCATTCTGTATGGTGCGATAGATATCGGAGCGGTCCCTGGTAACAACTCAATGGTGAAGTCAATCTCCCTAACAGGTGGTAAACCTGGGATTTCTTCTGGAAAAATGTCTGGGAATTCGCAAACAATTGGGATCTCCTCCACCCCTTGGGACCGTTTATCCTCCGTGATAAACGCTAAGTAGCATTCACATCCACTTCTCACTAGTCTATCAGCCTTCAATGCTGAGACGAATCTTGGACAAGAATTCCTCTTCTCCCCGTGAAACAATACGCCTGCCGGGGTCTCCTTTCCAACACTTCTAACAATTGCCTTTGCATCATGGCCATCTCCCTAGCATGTTCTTCATCCTTCCTGGCCATTTGTTCTTGCATTCTTGCTTGATTTTCGTTGGCTTGACGTTGCTGGTCAAGCATGGCTTGCATCATCTGTTGGAATTGATTCTGCATGTTGGGATCCGGTATGCCGTTTCCTAGTGGCCCGGTGTGCTCACTATTGCTTGCGGTGGGATTGTCGGTTACGGGTCTTTTTCGAGGTGGCATATCACTGTAAAACAAATTGTTAGCACATAGAGTCATATAAGGTTTACACATTGCTCACACGAGTCTAACTAACGAAAAGTCTAACAAGAAGTCTAACGGATCCTCGCCACGTCCTTAGGATTTCTAGTTTCTTTTAATTGCCTGAAACACGTCTCGCTCTGATACCAGCCTGTCGCGACCCCGAACCGGGGGCCCCGGGACCGCGACGGGGGTGGCGTAGATGATGAACCACCCCTTGTACTAATTGTACGTTACGTTTCTTTAACTTCCCACAGGTTTCCGCGGTGAGGATTCCTCATACACTCATAGAACATTTATATAGGTGCGGAAGCGTGTAGCAAATCAAACTCTTATTCCAATCACATCAAATAAGACTGTTAATAAACAAGTATAGCATGATGTCAGAGTGAGCAATGATCTCATTAGCATTCCCAAAATATTGAGTTAAAGTTTAACAAAAGAACAAGTTAATTAACATTTCCCCAAAAATAAAGGCCAACAAAGGCCAATACAACCCAAAAGTATAAAACAATATCATTCTCAAAATTCCCAAAATGTTCGCAGCTCCGAGCTAAACCGAATGTCTACAAGACATCGTCAGCTTGCCACTCTACTAGACGTTGCGGTTCACCGACCGCCTCCTCTGGCTCCTCCTCAAGGGCAAAGACGGGAGCTGGACCTGAGTACCACAAAAATGGGTCAGACACGACGGTCTGGCAGGTGGGTGAATAGATAAACCAAGAAAGAAATCAAAGTATATCATAGATATAATGAAAACTGTCATAAAACAGGATGCATAGTTCATTTAAAGTACAGATGCAATACAAATCATGCGGGATATTCAAGGTATAAGAACTGACTAGGTGGCAACCACACTAAAGCTACATCCTCTCTATCACTAAAGTGATGAGAGCACATTGCGTGCATTGGGCTCAATCACACGAAGTGACGAGAACCAATATTATAAACATATACATATACATATAGCTAGACGGGACCACGGTCGCGAACCGGGTAACGGGACAGTACGGGATCCAAGTTGCAACTGGCGGGAGCACAGGGGGAGACCCAAGTCAGTTGATCAGACTGACAAGGATGTCCAAGCTTAGTGGTGCCGACTCTTAGGTTACATGATACATCAAAACATATACAAAACTATATCAATGTAGAACATACGGGCAAACGGGGCATGGTGCTCGAAGGCACACATTTCAAATCATTTTCGGTTCATGCATAAACGAGGCTGGCGGGACGTATCCAGTGTATAAATCAGACTTTGAGATAAAACCAGTAGGTCGGGTGATTATACATATAAACTGAATAAAACAAAGCAATAAATCCTATATCATTAGGGACCATGTATTGGGACATCCATATTCAGACAACATGTATAAGGATCTTGTATGTCTAAATTTACCCTTAGTATGGTACTCGAATGATAGAGGACATACTAAGTTTCCTTATGCACATTGATGAATCTAAAAGTCCCAATACCTTTTCCGAAATGGTGTTTCTTTCTATGTAAATCTCCTTATGTCATCCCCTGGGTCTTTCCAAGGTGGTAGGGCATCAGAACAACCCATCCAAACCTTTAAATCCCATAACTGAAAACAATAGAAAAGACTCAGGAATTCTGGGTAAACTCGGTCACCTGTCGGTCAGCTGGCGGTTAGCCGCCGAGGTGATCGGCGGTTAGCCGCTGGATGACCGCGGAGCTGACCGCGACTCACCCTGCTAAAATGTAGCATTCTGTGTTTCTAACCGCGCCTCGCGGCTACCTAGCGGTCACTGGGGTTTTGGGGTGGCGGTTAGCCGCGAGCTGACCGCGCGGCTGACCGCGGTTCGCCTGTCAAAATGCAGCATTCTGTGTTTCTAACCGTATCTGGGTCGGCTAGCCGCCGGTCACCTGTCGGCTAGCCGCCGAGGTGACCGCCCGCTGACCGCCCAGCTGCGGGAACTACACATCAGGTGCAGATTTCAGTGATTTGTCTCCCAAACCATTTCACCTTCATTCCAACCATTTTCTGATGTGGAATGGGTCCAATCCCTTCCATTTAACATTTACTCCCTTCCACCAACTACCATTCCACCAATGCATTTATTTCCCCTACCAATCCAAATTCATTCAATGCAAGTACACTACCATTTAAGAAGCTTATAATGACCCAAAATAAACTTTGATGAATGCATGCATATATTCTCATAAAACTAAACAAGAGAAAACTATGACAATAAATACATTTCTAAACATTATGGAACATAATAAATCAAATGACATATGAATAGTAAAAATCCACATTTTTGACAAAGTAAGAACTTATTCAAATTAAATCCATTCATCCACTTGCCTTGGTCTCCAAGAATGCTAATCAAGCTCTAATCCACTATCCAGCTCAAATCTACAATCTATACACAAAATCCCCAAAATACAATCATTACAAGCCCTAAAATGGCAAAACTATGAAATAGAAAGGGATAACTTCCAATAATGGAAATGAAGCATCCTCAAGACTAGAAGAATCCAAATCTAAGAGATGAGAAGAAGGACTTACATGAAGAGTCCTCTAGTAGCAAGAGTTGGCTCAAGAGATAGCTTGGAATGGGACTCTCTCTCACAAAAGGATATCAATAGGAAGCTCTCATGGAGGGGAAGAAGACTACTACCTCCATTTTGCCTTTAGCAATAGATTTGAGAGAGATTGAGAGATGGAGGAGCAATGAGCAAAGAAGAAGAAGAAACACTCTAGGGCTGGCTGGGATTTCTGGTTCTCAAGAAATTGCAAGAAGAGGAAGAGAGGGAAAAGACTCCTCCTTATATAGAAAATGGCATTGGGTCCCACAACTTAAAAGTTCAATCGAGCTAAAACATCGTTCTACGGGCTTCGGACGGATTCGACGAAGAAGGAAGAATTGATCGTCGAAATTTCTACTTTCCAAGAAGTATATATTTTACTAGATTCGGAGACATTGAAAATTGTGTCCAGATTTTGTGTAAAAAGACTGTTTTACCCCTATCAATGGCGAAGTAGGGTTTAGAGGTCTCGAATGGAAACGTAGCAAATACGAAAGTTGTCGGGGATCATAAAATACATTCAACGGAGCAATTTATCGATTTCCAGAATTAACAAATAAACCCCAAACTAATCAAGACACACTAAAAAGGAACCCCCAAAGGGCCCCACTAGATCAAAAGAGTTCCCAAAATTATTCCAAGCTATAAAAAGCTATTCTAATCAGATTTAACCCATTTCCACTAATCTCACTTATAGCAAAAACACGTCTTAATTAACACTAAGCGGAAACTCTCGGGGCGGGGTCTTACAGCATTGCACTCTACTCAAGATTGCAAATGTGTATTTAACTATTAGAGTATATGAAGTCTTAGATTCTAAATAAAAGCGCATATGGAACTCATTTTAGATCTATGACAATTTTGAATCCTTTTTTCTTTCCAATTGGCAACATGACTAGAACTTGCAACCTCAACTTTACAATAGTGAGCACCTTCTACTATGCCGTAGGCTTTTATCAAGGAAGTTTTTGAATCTAAATCCATATCCAGATCCAATCATATAGGGTAATTCAGTTCTGGATTTAGATCCTTGCATGTTCTTATCTAGGGTCCAGAGACAAGAGAATTACATGCACTTTAGAAATATATAATAGATTTAAGGGCCAATATAGCTACAGTAATATTGATGTTTGAGGATTTACTTAGCTTTAATCATTAACTACTCAATATCCCCACTTGTGCATTTAGAAAAATTGTTTTGAACAATTTTTATACAATTATGGTGATTCCAAAACCTGGTTTTTTTTTTTTGGTTGCTACACGAGTTTCACATACGATCGGGACCCACCGTGGTTCCGCTCAAAACACAGAGACAAAGAGCTGATCTTTGAATAGGAAAAAGAATGGATCTGCCGGGTCCCAAATGAATTGGCTTATTCGAAAAAAGCCTTTCTTTGGAAGATCTATCTCGTGATTGGTACTACATGGTTCCACTCAGAAAGAACTCCAAATCATTCTCTTGAAGCTCATCCTCTTTATGATAAATGATCCGCTTGCCCCGAAATGACTTGGCCCAATAGGGAAATCCCAATTCCATCCCTAACTACGCTTTTTTTTTTTCTTCTTCTAGATAGGTTCCTACCAGGAGATCGATCCTTGATGGTACAGTGAGAGCAAGAGTCCTATCCACGCAGATTTCCCAAATTGTACTTGATTTTATCCGTATGATTCTATTTATTCATGAAGGAAATTTTTATTTTAACCGGAAAAGCTGGTTAAAAGTCAAATGCTTCCATCTACTTAACATTCCCAAAATTTTTATTGGTAAAACGCCGGTCCATTTGCGGGTGATAGCTGGCTATTCATTTTCCATCTTTCCTTGATTCAATTTCCATGAGGGTATCATGATGGGCATTTTGGATATTCACCTTTAATTATAGATTTTTTAACCACTTTTAAAAACACAGTGATAGCATTCCTCGGAATTTAAAACAAACAGGCCCTAAATTTTCTTCTAGATCAAACACTTCAGCTGTTTTTCTTCTAGGAATACACGTCAAAGTGACCCATCAATGATCTAACTTCTGCAGTCCAATTGATACCTCCATGATAGACATCATCGAATCACTTGCTGATGAATGCCTTCCCAATTCACGTTTCTGACCCTTCATATCTACATTCATCATTTTTCCTGGCACCCCTCATCTTTTTGGAGTCCTCATCTTTCTGGAGAGGGTCATCATTTAAGCAGTTGATAATGGTATTTTCCCACCATCCCCCATCTACTGCCAGCCCATAGTTTAAACACAGTAGATAAATGATACATATGGGCTCATCCAGATCCTGTATAGAGTGATGACCAGAGGAACTGTGCATTCCTTCAGTTTAATCAGGGACAATATTAATTCCTCACATAGAATTTGTCTCAATGCAGCAATAAATTTAAAGTCTGTATTCTGATAAGGATTTTATCATCTCAGTCTGATTAATTCAACATTCTAAGACCTGTTTGGATGGAATGCGTAGAAAGGTTTCATGCCTTTGTACGCAATACAGTTCTTTTGTTCTTTGCCATCCATTACAGGTGATTTACATGAAATCTGAGTGCCTGGCAACCCGATTTCCAAGTAAATAAAAACTAAAAAGAGTGGTGCTACAGCAGATCTGAAGGTAGAGTCCTAATGCATCTAGAGGTAATTCCAATCCAAACTGATGAACTGGTTCTGGGAGAGAGAATTATTTACACAAACAAGTCTCCAAACTGGTTCCTCTTTTCTTATTGCTATAATAGTAGTTGTTATTGTTGTTATGTGTTCATCTTTATTTAAATCCACATCGTACATACAAATGGACAGACCATAGAAGCAAATATCAAAGGAGACCCATGGTGACTGGTGTGAGATCGATCATTCACAAGAAACTTTTCATCCCATGGGCCAACAATCAAGGCCCCAAATGATTTGAGCAGGGCAAAAAACAATGGCCATATGAAAACAAGATAATAATCATTAAAAAAGGAAAAGAAAAGGAAAATTAAGAGTAAAATACATGGGAAAACGGTTTGCAAAAACAAAATCATATAAAAACTAATTTCCACAGCAACTCATCACTGGATTTCAAGTCATGGAGCAATAACAAAATCCACAAAAGGGAAAACTTGTCTAACACAAACAAGCTTAAAAGCAGAAGAGAACTACTAAAGATCAACAATAGTACTGAAACAATAAAAAGTCTATATGCCAGAGCACCCAGTTCTCAATGATCAATGGGAGCAATGTATGCCAAGCATGTTGAAGAATATTTCAAGCCTGCAGACAGAGCAAAGAGTCAATTCACATAGAACTTTCATAAGCATACGTGAATATATAACATATTATTACTTGTCCTTTTTTTTCCTTCAATGGTTACTTGTCCTATTATTGAGTAGATTGCAGATGATGATACCTTGTTCGCAATGTTGTTTGAGAGCCAATCGAGACCTTCGTACAATCCCTCTCCAGAAGTAGCACATGTGCTCTGGATGTACCTGCAACCAAAACATGATTTTTTATCATCAACTTCATTTTCTAATTCATTTTAGCATCAACTTCATCTGAGAACAAAATCATAATAGGATGCGTTTGGAAGTCCTGCATAATGCAAGTAGAAAACTAAGCAGCTGCTCATCTACTGCATTGTTTTTTGGCTTTTCCCAACCCAAAATATACATCTTGAATGTTTCAGGTCTGAAGGCCCCAGATCCTTTTAATTTTACATTTTTTAAGAGCTCTAGGGGAATTTTGTTTGCATATAAATTCATCGTCAAATGAGCTCCACTGAAGGATTATTAAAGAGGTAAGGGGTGAAAGATACATGGTAGCGATGTAGATGGGACCTTGACATCCCTAGGATTTGATTTACTAGGGTTGTGACTGGGCATTCATTACGCATCTTCCCTCAACTCAATTTCCATTAAAGGGGAGGTTATTGGATGGTCGTTTTGGATATTCAGCTTTCATTCTTCTTTTTTAACCACTTAAAAAATAAAAGGTGGCATGAGGCATTGTCTTAGAATTCCCAAGAATTCAATTACATGAAACAAACAGGCCCTAAATGCATTGTATTATTGGGAGGAAGACAATGCCTCATGCCACCTTTGATGGAACTTCTAAATCAGCCCTGAATCTACAGTCTCCTCTATGCTCTCCATTTAAAGTCACAGTAACATTACTAACTTTGGAGAGCTTCAGAAATTTATGAAAATTTACGAATCAAGTTGATCAAAATTTTAACATATGCATCACTGAAGTTTAGTTGGCATCATTCTAAAATAAGCATCCATGCTGTCCTCCAGCTCAATGCATCTGAAAGACTGGATAGCATGCTTTTGAAAGTTCAAAAGCACTCTGTTAAGCTATAACAATCTGACATAGTACATCTGCTAGTAGATATCATTGTGAAACTTAAAACCTCTTCTCATTTCAGATCACAAAAGTGAATTAAGGAGACTGATTTAAAAAATGAATTAGAGAGAATCAGCACAAGAAATTGTGATATAGCCAAAGGTTGTGGGGGCGTGGAAATCTATGCCCTCGCTGTTTTGCGGTGTGAATTTCTACTTGGGATCCTAGCTATTCTGATGTAACAATTGAATACATCCATTTCAGTACCAAGACTATAAAACTCTCAACAAAGTTAGTCATAAGATTGGCTCTTAAAAAAAGACAGAAAGAAAAAACACTATACCAGTGTCGCTGGCGGAGGGAATGGAGCCCAAGTTTATCAGTAATTTCAGCCGCATTCATAGCATTTGGAAGGTCCTGCTTATTTGCAAAAACGAGCAACACAGCATCTCTTAACTCATCCTGCAACAGCCAATCGAGTTCAAATTAGAACAATCAACAAGAACAAATTCCAAAGGTCACTGCTTCTATTTTTAAAAAAATATGTTTTACCAACTCTCACAACAAGCAAATAACTCAAACCACTGTTGCTCAAATCAGCAATATTGTTATGCATGTGCAAGTTTCCAGGCCCAATCAATTATGAGGCGCCAATTATCAAGGCTCACGAGCAATAAACAAAACCATTGTTCTCTTTTCTCTCTTGCTTGTTGCTGAGTGTGCTACAAAAATTTAGTAAAGCCTGGCATTCCTTAGTAGCACTTTGCAGCAATTTAGGCAAGTTTAGACTTTCTTACTCTATGGGATCTTTGGGTTTTTAACCTTTTTGATCATTATTTTTATTTTGTTTTTCTTTTGAATGGTAACTTTGACTGAACAAAGGCTTAGTAATGCAAGAGGGACATACTGATAAGCAAGCAAAAAATATACACAGAACGTTAAAACCACAAGCAAGCAAAAAAGGGGAAAACAAGAACACAAAAGATGCAAACATCCCGAAATAGGAGGCCGCACTAAAAAAAGACCACTTCCCAATTTCCTTCAAAACATCTTAGGTTCCTTCCCTTCCAAATAGTCCAAATGACCGCCAGAAAAAGATTTCATAGTCATTATTAGAAATACTTTACAGCTTCCAAGAAAGTTGAGCAAAAAATAATGTCTTTAAAAGGAAAATATCTCATAATCATAACGTCTTTTAATTACTTGTAGACTTCATTTCATTTTAATAAAATTTAAAGTAACTGTTTAAAAAGGGGGAAATTCACCTCATTTAGCATCCTGTGGAGTTCATCCCTTGCTTCAACCACACGATCTCTGTCATTGCTGTCAACAACAAAAATGAGGCCCTGTGTGTTCTGGAAATAGTGCCTCCACAATGGTCTGATCTGATTTTTTTAAACAAAACAAATAACATGGTCAGTTGAATGAGACTGAACCAAATTCCAGAGATCAAAATCTTTTTTTTCTTCAGAGATGAAAATCATTGAGAAGAGAAAACCATCTGCCATGCTCAACCATAATAAGAGAAACAACTGAAGATCTACAACCCCAATAAGTAATAATGTATCGATAAAAGCTTCTAGAACATGTATAAACAAAACAAATAAAACATGCAAAATTAATTATTTGCATCATATGGTAAAGATGCAGATAGTTCTACATATTTTTTCCATGTAAAAGGATAGCAACAGAACATAGTTTGAACACCATGCAGTTGCAGGTTCAAATCATGTTTCCTTTTTTTAAGAAAAAGTTTTAAAAATAAATAAATACCAGCAGATAGAAATTAAACTTTTTAGAGAATCGCGCTTCCATATTGAACAAAATTAGGATATTATGCGCCTCAATTACAGTTAAGTTTGTCCACATCAAAAGAGAAGCAATAACAAAGCAGGTTTGCTTGGTAAGCAAGAGGTTGATGGCTGCTGTCCTATGTAATCTGCGTTCTTTCATGCCAACTGTCCTACATCAGTATAGTACCATTAATACTGTAACAGGAATGCACTTTTTGTATCCATTTGGTTCTCATTTTGCATTGCAACCACCTCCATTGCTGATTAAAAAAAATGATAAAACATAAAGACCTCACCATATCGTTTACCATAGTACGAAAAGGAATAAGAGTACAATAATAGATGCATGGTTAATGATGATCCATACCTTATCCTGACCCCCGACATCCCACACAGTGAAGCTGATGTTCTTATACTCCACGGTTTCCACATTGAAGCCTGTATTTGAGATGCAGGAAAAGAAATAATAAATAACAAAAGGTGGATGGATGCGTTTGTAAATTGAATGTAACAATTTCTTGGTAAAATCCAAAGCACCAAAGTTTCAATAGTTACAGAAGTTAACTTTAATCAACTGCATACCAGACTATGAATCAAAAAAAAAAAAAAAGATGATAATCCAAAGCACCAAATTTTTTTATTAGATGGCAATTAACATAAAATCTAGCTATTTCACAAATATCGCCAATCATTTTTGAAAATATTCCAATATTGTCATGGTATATGTGCTAAACAACATTATTTGATTATATCACAATATTTTGAAAAATATAGATGATATTCAGCATAATACGGTAACACTGCAAATATTGTGAAAGTTACTATAAAATTGGGCACAGATAGGTAAAAAACTAAATTAAAGGTCCAAAATCGCTATCTCTTTTTTCCCCTATTTTCTCTCTCATTTTCCTCTACTTTCCGTCAATGCTTTTCTACCCCCCTTTTCTTTAATAATAACTTGGTTTAATCAATGCTAGTGGATAACTATAGATCTTGATTTGGATAAAAATAAGCAAGCCAATAGATAGAGTTTTTCCTCTTACAATGAAAAATCTCTTAGCATTTTATTGTTATGGAAACAAAAAAGTAAGCAATAAATATAAAATTGAAAATTAAAAAGTAATTAATCTTCATTAAGCCCAAAAATGAATGCTTCCCAAAAAATCACAACAAATCCAATCTAATGGGCCACTGGCACCAATAGACTCAAAATATTTCTAGATTTGTTAGAGTTTGTCGGAGATGTTAGGTTTGAATTAAATTTTAAATAGAGTTGATTTTGAATTTTGAATAAGGTTCCTTATTCTCTTGTATAAATTAGGATAATTTCTCCTAAAGAAAGAAATAGTGAAGCTTCAATCAAAATGTAGCCTCTTAAGTTCCTATATTAAGCACCCACCACCAGAGGGCATTTGCAAAGAATCATACTCAGAGAAAAATTAATTACTTGAGCGCCAAAAAAAAAGGCCTTGGTTCTGATTCACTTGAGTCTCACTTGCAAATGAGGTCCAATAAACCAAACCCATGGTGATTAAGCCTAATTAAGCCCACAATCCTGTTGGGCTAGGATCCAAACAGAAAACTCAAATTAATAGAATAGAACAATAAAATATACGAGGAAGTGGAAACTAACTCGGGCTAATGATACTAGAAATATGCATGGTAAGCTATTTTTGGAGGAAAATAATTAAAAGAACTGTGAGTTCAGATTTTTCTATTGAATATAAATATAGATAAATACATGTTGATGTGGATCCTAAAGCATGGGGTACCTGGGCAGACAAAAAGCAAGGTAATCGGATTCACATCGCATACTAGAAATGAATGGATCAGCTATGGATCTAGACACAGGATTAATGAAGATCCAGCATGCTAAGAGCCCTATGCAAAGTGTAGGGCAGAGTTTCATTTCATAATAAAAACCAAATCCCTAATTGGTTATACACGTCACAAGAAAATTGCAGTTGAGAATGCAATTTGTGATGCCAGTTCCTAATCTCTGCACCTTTAACCAAATGCAAACTTCAAATCCTAAATACAACCCAGATAATGGGACTTGCCAAAGCACTGACAAAGCAAACCCAAAACCACCACCACATGCCTATGATGCATGCACGGACACTTCAAAGTGAGCAATGGATCATGCTGTATCATGTCCGATACTTCACGTTTTATGTGTAAAATCCATGTCCTTCCATATCCACATCACCCTAGACCCAATTCTATTGGAAAACACATGTACCAAGGTAAAAAAAGGTGGATGACCTAAATGAGGCACACTAATGTAAGTTGACCAGTAAAGACGCTAAGACCTGTTTGTTTACATAGTATGGGAACTAAATACATGGGAATTCATGGTTAAATGAGCTTCATCTTTAAGATTATGAGAGGGGAAAGAAGAAGGATATGAAGTGAGGAGTGAAGGATAAAAGGTAGTGATGTGGATGGTACCTTGACTTCCTAAGATTTGAATTACTATGGTGATGGTTGGGTATTCATTTCCCATCTTCCCTTGATACTATTTTGATTAAAGGATACGTTATTCCCTATTAAAAACTAATAATAATAATAATAATAACAATAATAATCATAAAAGGAAATGTTATTTGATGCGCATTTTTGGATATCCATCTTAGATCTTCATTTTTAACAATTTGGGCAAGGATTCCTTATGTATTCAATTCATATGTATTCTATGCAAACAAATAGGCCCTAAGTCATACAGGCCCAAGTGTAACTTTCCCCTGTCAGTGGGGCCTATTGGTCCCACAAAATGCAAGAGCAGGGGGTGAAATTAGTAATCCATCAAAAAGTGTCATCTAACATTCTGAATCACAAGATCTAAGAAACTTGCAATCAAAATAAAATCAGTCAGCTATTAACAATCACAGCAAAAAGCAAAACAACTAGAACTGCCAGATGATATTATTTTTATTAGATGACTAATCCTCTAGTAAAGAAGGTGAGTAAATCCCATCAATACGCCCTAAATTTAGGCCAACTCACCAAAATTGGCCAACAGTCAACATTAAACATATTTTTACAAGGGTAAATGATCAGTGATCTGATCTACTGGGACCAAACCACACATCCAGCAGCCCAAAACCTCCTGATAAATTGTCGAAAAATCGCGCCGTGCGTGTTTACGGATACCACTTCACCCTTTAACTTAATTTTCCCTAACAGATAAAATTCGCTCTTTTTTCCTTTGACAACAACAGATCAAGCTCTTACAAATCAAATCAATTTAAGAAACACAAGCACAAACACATATATATCAGCAGAGATTTCTAATCGAATCTAAAATCATCGCAACCTGCATATAAACGAATCATGCAAAGAAGAAGAGAGAGAGTTATATAAATATACCGATGGTGGGAATGGTGGTGACGATCTCTCCGAGCTTGAGCTTGTAGAGGATGGTGGTTTTACCAGCTGCATCGAGACCTACCATCAAAATCCTCATCTCCTTCTTTGCAAACAGACGACTAAACAGCTTCGTGAACGTTAGCCCCATTTTCTTCTCCAATCAAACATCAAACAGATCAGATCTCACAACAACAACAACAACAACAACAACAACAAAAAGCGTTCGAAAACAAGATGATATACAGAGAGATGAGTCTTGGATCAGATCCGATCAGATCTCAAGGAAACCAATCTAGAACGAAACGAAATAGATCGGATCTCATCATCAAACCGCAGGAGATAAAAAAAGAAGATGAAAAGATGTAGAAGATTAGATCTGATCATATGGAGAGAGATTGAGAGATTTGCAAGTTCAGATCTAATCAGATCGAGGAAGAAAGAAAAAGAGAGAGAAAGATTGGATCCCGATTCTTACCGGAGAGCGAGAGAGAATCTGCAAAGGCTGGGAAATGAGACAGAGAGAGAAAAAGAGGGGAGTCCTCTCTGACATTCTTATAGCAGAAGATACTCGGCGGAAACTTCTCACATGCGACGAGACGTTCCCACGTGACTCAGAGATGGATCCGCCAATCGGGACAGTAACGGGTCGGGTATGGACAGTGGACACCCACACCACACCGACTCATTAGCTATATTAAATGAATGGCTGTGATAACGAGGGCTCGATCTCTGAGGGCCCGTTTGGCACTTTACTAGATTAGTAAAAGTCAAGTAAACTAAAGCCTTCATTTTTCATATAAGTATTATCTTTGGGTAGTACATAGGTAAAGTTAGGGGTGCTCATAGGTCGGGTCAGCCCGAGCTTGGGCTGATATAATCTGGGCCCATTTAGTATTTGGGATAAGCTTGGATTGAGTTACAGGGAACCTAAAGCCCAACCTGACCCAACCTAAATATTGAGTGCTTGTAGTTTACTAATAATTTGTCCAAACAATTGCCAAAAAGCCCTTGCAACTGATTTAAAAACCTGGTTTGGATCGGTCTGATTTATGAATTGGGTAGGCTTGGGCTTCACATTTAGCCCCGTGTCAGACTTGGGGCAGATATGGGCTGCATTTCTAAAATCAATCCAAGCCTGGATATGCTTTAGCTCAAGCCAACCCAATCCATGAACACCCCTAGACCAAGGATTCACTTGTAATATTTTCACATGCAAATGTTACCTATGTGAAAAGCACCATTTTCATGAGTAAATGAGTACATCCAATAGTCTCATGTGAGTTTAGGTGGTTTTCTATATATTACAAGTTTCTTAAAATCTATGATGATTCATGATATGAAACTAGATGTCTTTATACTTATCATTAATATAAAAATATTGAACATCCACAAAATTGCAAAATATAAGACATATATGATGGGATATTTTGAACGTTTTTCTCAAATTTGTCAAAATCTATGAACATTTAATATATGAAATTTAATGATGAACCCACGAATTGTTTCAGGCGAAAGCTCTATTTTAACCTGTACCACTGTTACATCTTCATTCACATATGCAAACATTTACCATCTCCTCACATATGTAAGTGAGAGACTACCAATGGCCTCATTTATATACTATTTTCATACCTCATTTACGAATCACATGCATAAATGACCACACCAAACATGATCACGTGTAAATATTATGAATGTGCTACTTCATTTACACAGGAAATGAGTACGAAAAATGACCCCTTACTTTGAGTGTATGTTTTGTTTTGTTAATACAATTCATCTTTTGTTAATTAATTTTCAACTTGGAATGAAATTCGGAGAGGCAATTATATTCATGGCAATTTGATGACAAGTGCATTTAAGAGATTTTTACCATATGGATATCCTTATCCTTAGACAATGAATTTATCGGGTGGGTGTTGACTTTTAAAGCAGAGCTCATGCCCTTGCAAATTTTACTAATATTTCCAATATTTGCGATATCGCAAAATTATGTTCGATGTCCATAGTATCACAAACTCATCTCCCTCTTCTTCTTTCTCTCTCTTCCATGACAAGGTCTTGATTGATTATAATCATGATGAGCAAGGCAGTACCTTGCAATCAAAGGCCCACTTTATGTACTGGTGGGACTGGCCTGCCGAATCAACAAACATCAGATTATCAATTGGGATTTTGGTAAACAGTAGAGAGCACTTAAATCGAAAGAGTATCATCTCTATCTTCTTGCTCATGCTCTGGTAAATACTCACACACCTGCACACACACTCAATCATGTTTCTCGCGCAGCATCAACACTACATCAAAGATGGTTGTTTCTGTGGAAGGAAAGTGCTACAGCTCCAAGCCAGCAGTGCTTTGGCGCATGCCTCCCTATTTGGGTACTTTCTATTTGTTTCTTGCATTATATTTTACCTCAAAATTGTGCAATGTCACATTGTATGGCACACATTTGTCATATAGCAAGAAAAAGATAATAAAGTCATTTATTTCGGTTTGAACACCCTATGGTAAAAATTTTGAAACCTAGCATATGTATAACAAATTCATAATCCAAGAACGGCCTCTTATCCCAATGGTAAGAGATCTCGGTTCTTACATGGCTATTCAAGATTTGAATTTGGGCAATCACATTCCCTCATCCGAGGTCTGCTCTCACTTGAAACTGCCTCACCTCACCGGAGGCCTACCCCCCCCCCCCCCCCCCACCCCCCAAGAGGGCTGAAAAAAAAAAAGTAAAAAAAAAAAAAAAAAAAGGAAGATAAAGAAGAAGACCCCATCATCAGAGTGCATCAGTAGCTAAGAAAAGGCACAAAGCTAATAAAAATCTGCAACAGACCTGGAAGTACCATGGGATTCCCTCAGAAGAAGAGGGCAGGAAGAATCCCATACCAAGTGCATGAGAAAGGCAGTTGGAATCAACTAGTCAAAAGAATTCGCTGTTCTTTTTAAATATTTTCTCCTACAACCTTGACCTTGACCAAAAGACTGGCAACCTCCATGAAAGTTCAGATCCCTTGCACATTTGAGGACGGTTTCAATCACCATCAATCACAGGTCAATCCATAAAGTCAATCCTCCCATTAGATCACCAATCCTACGACAAATAATCAGATGGTCCTACAAAAGAAACAGCAGCTTTATGCAACTGCAACCAACCGGGCCTGTTTGTTTGTAGGGTCGAAAGGATGAAATGGGTCAAAGTATCCAGAAAAAATAAAATCAAGGTACAGAATTTGAACTCAATTTGGATTTGGATGCAAGTTTACCTCTACTGACATCTACCCAAATAAATCCACGTTCAATCTAGGGTCTATGAGTCTCATTTCTGTGAACCCAGATGGCAGATACCCCCACTTTATATTCACAATAATATCTATGTATTAACATTTTTGGAAAAAATCTCAAAATGAATATTTAAAGGTAATATAAAGTTTGAAAATACGCCTATTGCTGCAAGTTTATTTCTTAGTCCATGTATGAAGATAAAGTTCAAATGAAGTATGATTTTAACATTTAATCTATAAGATCAGCTAACTGCTTTGGACTTGTTTGGCTCCGCAGATTTATGTTTCATGGGAGAGGAAACCTTTAATCCTACCCTTTCCATAGGAAATAAAAATCTTCTCTATTGAAGAAAAACGCTTCATCTTGTATTACTTTTTCTGCAAGAAAAATATATCACACCGGAGTCGAGGCAGTGGGCTGCATGAAAATTCAGAACATCAAACTACTCTATATTCTAAAAGAAACAAGAGGTTTGTTCTTTCAAAGCACACCCTGATCTATATGGATCCACCGTTGTGCACGCTAAAGAGGGATTAAGAAGGATACTATGTGCTGTAGAGCTTAACCTACCATCTTTTTAACATTGTCGTCCTAACCTTGGTTTCATGGCAAAGAATAAGAGGTATGTATGGGACCCCATGTTGCTGCTAATTGTATATGAGATTTGTCACATGCTTTTCTTTTCTCTGGTATATGCCACTGATTTCTAAAAAACACAGCCATCTCGTGTAGAAAGAGTCAAACATTTTAGATATTCACCATAAACTCACTAGCAATTATATTTTCACATCTCAACTTATTTTTCGTGTAGTTTGACAGCCAGCGAAAAACCTGTTCACTACGACATAAATTTTGAGATATTGATTACATCCAGAATAGACTAGACCGATGAAACAAAATTCATGCAGTTGACTCCAACATAATTGGGTTAACGCTCTGATTATTGATGGTGGTGATGATGATAGACATCTGTACAACAGGAGGCTTTGCAAATCTTGCATGACAGTGTAATTTGTGCTATAGCCTCAACATGGCCTTCGGTGATACTTCAGCCACATCTCAACCTATGTTTAACATAGAAGTTGTTATTTTGGCAGAAAAACACACCCTCAGAACCATGAGATGCATTTTCTACACAAGACACAGAAACTCTCTTTCTATCTATACACTTCTCAACCTCTCGACCTCTCTCCCAACCACCTTAGCTCTCATGAAACTTCCTATCACATTCCATGCCATCTTCACATTCTCCTTCCAATCCCCCACTGCAATTGTCTTGTACAGGTAGCTGTCAAAAGTCATTCTCTGCACATACTCATCCCCACACATCTCCACCAATGCCTCCCTAGCGACATTACTCCCATAAAACACACTCTGTAACAAATCCAAGAACCTGAACGTTGTTGAATACTTCTTATCCCATAGCTTAAGATAACCCATCTTTAAATCATCTTCGCCGATCATCCTTCTCCCATTCTGGGATGCTTGAACGATTGCGTCTCCACACATGCGGCCTGACTTGGCAGCAAAATATATGCCTTCACCAGAGCATTTGGTGACATACCCGGCCGCATCACCGACAAGAGCCACTCGGCCCTTGACCCGGCATGGCCGTGGATGCTCAGGGATCGGGTGGGCCTCCACTTTGATCACCTTTCCACCGCTGATCTTTTCCTTCACACGATCCCTAATCCCTGTTGGACATTGCAGCAAAGTATGCATGAATTATACAATGCATGTTAGTTTTGGATGTGCAGACAGTTGTGCATTGTATGCAATAGGATGATACTGAAATTAAACCCTTCAAGAGAGCAGATAAATTGATGATGTGAAATACCCAAATCAAACTTTGCTTAGGTTAGCCAAGCTCAAGCTCAGCTTGAATTCACTTAATCTGCTTGAGCTCGAACTTAATTAAAAATTGAGCCTAGCTCTGGCCTCTGCCTGTCTTGATCTCAGCTTCATCATGTAGATCAACATTACCCCGATTCAATATTGGGTGGCAGCTGTCACTCAATCAGAAAATTGTATAGAAAGGATAGAAATCGAAAAACAAAATAATTGAAGCAAAGAAGAAGAAGAATTGCAGTCACTGAAAATTGGATGATGAATGAATGATCAGGGGAAAAGGAGACAAAGTAAAAGGGCTAGTTCAAAGTTTGAACTAGTGAACAAAATAAATAAAGAAAAAAATCCACCATGAGCATATATGTTTTGCATTTCCTTGTTTTTTTGTTTTTTGGAATGACCCTATAGCCCTACTCAACCCGTTGGGAAGTCAGTCATGCTAACTAACATAGCCGCCACCAAAAAATTTGACCAATCCAAGTCATCCAAAGCATAGGACTGCGAGTATGTTCTACATAGCACATCCTAAATTCCTACTTACGTAAAAAAGAAAGAAATAAAAAATAAATTAGGAAAAGACAATGTTCTGTACTCCAAATTCCTAGGTTCAAGATAACCATACAGAACTGTATCCAAGAAACCACCGAGCTATGCACCATATACAATGCAACCCGTTGTTTTAGGTTGGTGTTACCCTAAATTTTAATTTACAGGCTCTTCTGATCTCAAATCCTAGCAGATTGGTGACTATCCATGGATTTTCACTCGCCAAAATATCACATCAATCAGAGGGCATCCCACTATTCGATTTTATCACATGCAAACATGTTGCCAACCCTAATGCAATTGACCATATGTTTTGTTATTGTATGAAATGAGTGCGTCGAAGTTTAATGGTTTTTTATAAGTACAATTTTTATCATATATTCAATTCAACAGCTGACAAAACCACAGCCATGCTGAAGAGAGCTTCTATAGCTACATCTGCCAACTCCAAAAGCTAGAGCGAGATGCCCAGGTTCATCTCCCGCATACCTGCAACTGCAATCAAAACCGTCATTGTGAGGACTCTCTTCAAAAAATAGGTTAGGAGTCACAAAGCTCCCCACAGTGGCAGGATAGATGAACAGCCTCCTCAGAGAGCAAAACACCACCAGAGATGGGTGATCACGGCCAACCCAATCAGAAGACCTAGACATCGCATCCTTTCATCTTCCCTACCACCAGGACAATCTCCTGGTTCTGATGCAGAGACCAAGCTTGGAAATCGATCTCCTTGAATTGCTATCACTAACCCCAGTCCCTCGCCACCTCATGGCCTTCATGAAAGTTGCAAGACGAGCCTACCATCGATCGGATGGAAGGGGCGACAATGCCCGAGAGTCAAAACTCTTTCTGGGTGAGGAATCATTAGAAGAATACTGAATAGAGAGCTTAGTGCTCTTCCTGGTCTGGGTCATAAAAGTTTGGTGGGCCTCCAGGAAAAACACATCTTCAAACCCGCTCGATGGATCAGGGTCAAAGTAAGAATCCGGAATCCCATGACCAACCAGTCGACTCAGCGCAACACGATTATTAAGTCAAAAGCGTGTTTGCAAAAATTCGAATTCGAATTAGGGAGATTGACATCATTGCCTTCAACCATTCTACCATCGTCTGAACCTCACATTCTCAGAGAGAAGCCAAAAGCATTGACGGAATCACTACTCGCCTGCTCGGGAAGGAGCCGCCTTCTTCGATCACTTCGATGGAGTACAAACTTGATCAACAACCTGACTGTGACCGCCCCTAGAACCATCCCATTCCACCTTAACTCTGCTAAATCTTATCTCGTCTTTGGAAAGGGTCGCCGGATCGACTTCAGCCAATGCCAATGCAATCTGGGCTTGCTGAAGTCGTAAGGTTCCATGCATGAAGAGGAACACCCCTAAATCTAAACCGTGAAATGCTAGGAGACCTTCCCATGGATTCCATCCATCTCTCTAGGGCTGAAAATGGAGAAGAAGCTAAATCAAAGGCCAATAACAAAACCTCTTCCACTTCTTCTGATAGCAGTTGGATCCACACCATCCTCTCCTCTATTAAATTCAGCCTTGCAGGGATTTTGCCCCCAACCATTACAGACACCAATGAATTGCATCAACACCTGATTTGAGGTAGCCCACCAAACCTTGCCAGAGAGAAAATCTCAGAATCAATCTCTCTGGAGTCCAATCTCCCTACCTTCCTTGAATCCATCTTTCACTATGGCATTGACTTTGACACTGGGATGAATCTTCAAAGACAGAGCAGAATTGCTGACCCATTGGGATACCACATCAGCATAAGCAGATTGTCGTCTGAAATGCTCCATCGGCTTAGACGAAACTACATCGACCCTTGATCTTCTGTCCAGGCCATATCTGGTTATTTGGGCACAAATTCTTCTCCCACCCCAAGATCTCCCATTTGCCAGGTCCAAAGCTATATCTGCCTATCTCTTGGATGCAAACCAAACAAATCCAAACCCCAATTCAAACCAAACACCTTATCAATGGGGATGAACACATCAACAATCCTCCCAGCCCTAGCAAACATTGTTGCAAGCTCCGGCTTGGAGATCTTACCCAGAAGGTTGGAAACAAACAAAGAGAGGATGCCCTTTCTCAGCCATTTGGGACGAGAGGACCTTTGCCAGATGGATTCCCACGATCTACGACCACGAGCGCAGGGGTTGTCAGTCACAGAACCAGCCCATCACTCGCTCTCTTTTCCTTTCTCCATCACAAGGATCCCACACAACTGCATTCTCGTCACGGTTATTTTATCTGAATGTAGTGCCTTTTGAAAGTTTTCATGGGACCCACTGCTAACAAAGTATAATTTCTCCCCAATGTTAGAAAGAAGGAAGAGGGTTGACATTGAAGTTATGCCCTCAATGATGTGGATTAGATTTTAGATGGTGGGCCCATTCTAAGGGCATTTTCAATCAGAGTGTAGCCCTCGACGTGACAAAAATGACAATCTCAAAGGTTCCTTCTAAATTCAGAACCTTCTTAGTCCAATTCCCTATGTCAAGCCCTAAAAAAGCCATTGGTAAAGCCCACCAAACAACTCGATCATTGTCAACCTTATGCTCCAAGAGCAAAATGTCATTCCAATCATAGTTAGGCATACCATCAAATCTGTCACAACGTACACAAACTTTTTGCATTGTTAATCTGTAAAACACATATCAACCTAATGGTGCATCATACACAAACAAGAGGAGTTTTGGCTAAGCATCAATACATAGATGAAAGCGATTTATGCAAATTTAGATTTGAGTGGGGATCTAAAGATGGTGATTAAGACAATCTATTTGATGGCCCCCTCCTTGGACAAGACTCCCTACCAAAAGATCATCCAAATCAAAATACTATAGCTACATGACATGCGCCTTTGATAAGTCTTATGAACCATTACTGACTTCGTTTGTTTCCATTCCATCAATTTTAAGGTTACTTATCAGAAATGGTAGAATAAAAAAATTAATAGAAAATAACACACACAGAGCAACTAAAACATACAATTTAATATTTAGTACTCCATGTACCTTTGATAAGCATAAGATTTAAAAAATAGCAGTGTTAGCTAAAAAATAATATAATAAATCACATTTGAAGAAAGTCATGAGTACTCAGTAGCCAAAATTTGACTAGTGGTCATCGTAGTTGGATTGACATGCTCAAAATAAAAATTTATATGCCTTACACATGATCATTCCTATGGTGTACATCGTATGCTTATTGTGAAATTTGAACCAGTGATAGTAGATGTAATGACGTGCAGCATGGACAGATTGGATCAAGCAAAACTGAGTCCAACATTAGTCAGATCAAGTGGTCTTCTTGTACAATTTATGGTCCTAATTGTATATAGTGCTAACAAAGTGGTATACATAGTTGCCCATAATGAGAAAAGTGCTCACATTTAGGGCACGTTTGTGTAAACGTAATTTCCATGGAAATTGGAAATTGCCACATCAGCAAAATCCATGGGTTTCAAATACTTTGGAAAAGTGTTTCCGTGGAACTCAAAAAATTATGTTTGGTGCAAAAAGTTTTTCCTTGATGAATTGGTGCTGATGTTGTTTGGTGCGGCTGCAAATTCCTTACCCTCTCCATTGACATTGAACATTGGATGGGAAATGGGTAGGAAAAGAAGTTTATAAAGGGGGGGGGGGGGGAGTTTTCTGAGGAAATGGACTTCCCATACCCCCCCATGGGAAGTCCATTTCCATAGTGAGGAAGGAAAAAGCTGAGCTGGCAATAAAGTAATTCCTAGGAAAAATGCTGCACCAAACATACAAAAAGTAAGTTTTCTGCAGAAAACTGTTTCCATTTCCATGGAAATGGGCTACACAAACAAGCCCTTAGAAATGAATGTAGTAGAAATGTCACTCTTCAAGGAGGAGAGGTGCCATGTAGCTGACCTATTCAAATAATGTACTATGCATCCAAACCTCTAATTTAGTCACTTTTTTTTTTTCCTTTTGTTATTATATTGGCCACATTATAAAAAAATGAGAAACAATCATAGCTGCTCTCAATGCTTTAGTCTTAAATGTTTTTATTCTCTATTTTTCCTGAAAACCAAACTTACGATAACCTTATAACAAGTGCCGTGCAATCAAACTCACCGTGCAAAAACAGAATGTGGCAAGAGAAACTATTATATAGGACAATCTAACATGTAGGTGAGACACTAATCCCACTATATAAAAAAGAGTTTGATGAGTTATTTATCTATAGTAAAAGAGACTCATTAAACATTGATGCGTGTCCGCGCAAAGACGACATATGCAAACCGTTCACCATTTTTCTTACTTACCACTCAATTTCATTATCTTTGATCAGGCAACTAACAATGTATAAAGACTTTTTAATAGATAAAAATCCATCAAACCATCTTTTATATGATAGAATTAGTAAGCACCATCTACATATCTTAGTAGACCACTGATCCCACCATATAAAAGAGGGTTTGATAGGTTACATATCTATAAAATAAATAATAATAATAATAAAAACATCATCGAACATTGATAATTGTCCGATCAAAGGCAATGGAAGTGAAGAGTAAAAAAAATGAAAAATGAACAAAAAGAATGCCTAGCAATGTTCAAGGAGATTTCTTTAATTGAAAAGATTATTTATAGATAACTAATCCATCAAACTCTCTTTCATATAGCGAGACTAGTAAACCCACCTAAATGCTACATGTACTTATAAAATGACTAGAGATGTGATAATATGTTCAAGCTATATGAGAGTTTCCCTACAGACAACTTTTGCCAACCCCCGTGGGCCCCACCAATGCTTGATCAAAACCATTCATATCACAAACCCTCTTGGGAACATTCACTCATCCAAAATTCACACCTAAGTGAAGTTATTTCTAATGCTAGAGAACTTTTAATAGATACAATTATTAAGAAAATCAAGACTATAATCACAATTATTGCCCTGATCCAATCATTGGATTAAGCAACTGTTGTAACACATCAATGCATATGTTTTTCTGGATGATTTGTCAAATTTTGAGATAACCAATTAATTACATAAAAAATAATATTTATCTCAATAGTAAATTGCACTTTTAAAAAAGGTCTAAAACACAATGACTTATACCAATAGTTGTGAATTTCATTTCGTAGGACAAAATTCCCACGAGATTTTTTCGTTTCGGCCATTAAATCAAAACCAAAACACCCCACAAAAGTTTTGTCCAATTTTTTGGTCAATTTCAGTCCATTTTGGTCAATTTCAGTCCTAAACTGAAATAATTTAGTATATATTATTTTAAAACTATAATATTTATTTTATGTTTTTTACACATATATACATAAATATTTTTTATATTTTTTTTCGAAATGCAACTCCAAAAATTTTCATGGAATTTCTGAATCAGCCAAAATATTTCAATTTGGTGGCTAATTTGAAATGGGTCCGAAAAGAAATTCACAGCTATACGTATACCATTCCCATTGGAGTGAGATTTGGGCCAATTCATGTCCATGGGAAGGCCTGCCATATAAACAACGATTTAGGTCAAGCAAAGGCGAGCACTACATAGGACAGTAGAAGTTGCCCATGTGGAAACTCCCATACAGACTTACGCAAATGATCATTTAGCTTCTCTACCCTTACCATGGCTCCTTCCCACATCATGGATTTCAATAGAAAGGCATGTTCGGGATTAAGGTAAAGGTTTTTCGAGTATTCAGATTTTAAGGGGGTAAAAGGGAAGAGGCAAAATCATTAAGGGGTTGTCTGTGCGGACAAACCGGCTTTCCACCAAATCATGGAGAATGCAGTTAGATTTTCCGTGTTTACATGACCAAACGCGGTTCTTATAGTAGCGCAAAAAAGGTTTTCCACTTTCCACAATTTTTTAGGGGAAAGTGTGTACAAAAACGTGCCCTGGAGGGAGTTTGGAGCTACAATCATTTCCAATAATAATAATAACAGCAACAACAGCAATAATAGTTGGGAGAACTATAATTAACTGATATTATAGTCAAATCGCATCCATATAAATATATAATATACTAAATCTGTGACCTATTAGAACTCTGATTTGATATTAGGATTTTTAGTTGAAAAGCGAGAACTACTTTATCAATTCAAGCGCAAAGCCACCATAAAGAATAAAACCTTTTTTTCTGGTAAAAACCCTTAACCATCATTGCTACAACCAGGGATAGATTCCTAGTGATTTTCAAGGAGGAGGTGGTGTCTCGCTAACGCAAGAGTGGATGGCCCAGATGTTAATGGATCATATGTTTGACAAAACCCTAGATTATTTGGATCAAGTCGATCGGTCAGAAGGGCTAATGACTCATCACAATCAGATCCCAATCAGGCAGAAGGGCTCAAATCTAAAATGGAATGGGTTTAATTTAGGTTTCAAATTACAAGACAGATTTGGGACCTGAAACGTGAGTCATAACCAAGCCCAAAATGAACATGTAACGTCATCCTTGTTTTCACCTCTCTACTTGGAACTGTAAGCTCAAAAGGTTGGAGCCACAGCCCACAAAAAGTGGGAAACCTAATAACCTCTAATGCAAGCAAGCTTCAAATAAGAAACTTTCCAATTAAGAATCCAAGAGAGGGAAGGCTTCCCAAAATCAAAGAGCAATTCAAGGAGTGAAGTTTAAATAATGCAAGAGGAAAAATCTGGATATGCTCTTCATCTATCTAGAAAAAGCCTACGACGGGGTACCTAGAGATTTAATTTGGTGGGTTTTAAATAAAAGGAATGTTCTAATAGGTTATCTCGAAATTATTAAAGACATGCATGAAGGAGCAGTAACGAGTGTGAGAACTATTTGTGGAAAGACAAGAGACTTCCCAATTACCATAGGTTTGCATCAGATTTAGGGCTCAGTCCCAAGCCCTTATCTCTTTGCACTGATTATGGATGAGTATTGAAGACTATGAGATACCACAAAGTGATTCGATTACCTTGGCTCTATAATTAGTAATAATGGGGAGATTGATGGAGATGTCAAACATAAGATAAAAGCGGGATGGTTGAAATGAAGACTTGCTTTTGGAGTATTTTGTGACCGACAAAAGCCAACAAAATTGAAAGAAAAATTTTACAAGACAGCGATTAGAACAGCTATGACCTATAGAGCTAAATGTCGGCCAATCAAGAAGCAACATATGCACAAAATGGATATAGCTAAGATGAGAATATTGACGTGGATGTGTGGTAAGAACTAGGAAGGATAAAATTAAAAATGAACGCTTTCAATAGCATTTAGAGGGTAGTAACAACGAGGGGATAAAATTAGAGAAATCCATTTGAGATGGTTTGAGCATGTCCAACGTAGGCCGGCAACCGTGCCAGTAAAGAAAATTTTGGCTATGAAGATTGATGGCCCACCAAGGGGGAAGGGGTACGCCAAAGAAGACATGGATGGATGTAGTAAAAAAAGCTATGAAGAACTGTAACTTATTGATAGATCGGAATGGAGAAACATAATTTGTGTAGCCGCTGTCAACATAGTTGGGACAAGGCTTTGATGATGATGATGAGAATTTCGGTTGTTCTATTCATTTCTAAAAGAAATAGGCGGGATTAGAGACAAAATTAGAGGATTAAGGCTTCCTGAAGCCAATCTAAGCCACTAGAACATATCTTCTTCATCAAAGCAAGCACTACCCATGATTAGATGGTTCTTTGAGATCCTTCTTTAGTATAGATTGTTCATTTAATTTGCAATATTAGGATGATTGATCTTTGTTTCTAAATGTGATTCAAATTCTACATTGTTTTCTCATGAATTACAGATTCCAGTTGGTTATAAGCCTTGATTTGTTGTTTTACTTGAATTTGTTGAATGTTCATGCCATTACTGTAGTAATTTTTTTACCGTCGACATTCATATTTGTGTTTTGTGATGTCTGGGATTAGAGATGAGATGATTTATCTTAGTTTTTCATTGTTTCCACATGTAAATATGCTTCTATCTGCGTATGCACTTTGGTTTATTGATTTCGATGGAGGCTCTTGCAATTCCTATCGCAGATCAGCTACAGTAATTTAAACTCTCTGTCAACAACACTATTGGAGTATATGATGCTTAAGCCTCAATTTCAAGCCCTAAAATCATTGTCGTTCAATTCTAAGCAGAAATCAAAGTTCTCATATTTCAAGTCGTCACTATGACTTCTATCCAGTTGGGCTATGGTGGATCCATTTGGGCTATGGGGCCAAGGGCCCACCTAATCAAAGATCTAAACCAATAGATTGAAAGCCAACCCTTGGGGCAACCCAGTGGTCCAGTCCCATGTGGGTTAACCCAAAATAAACATGCACAACACATGTGTCGACTTCTTTCAATTTGCATTTAGGAGCTTGAACTTTGCTGTTTTACATCTAAGCATCTTATGAGTTCTAAAAATTACACACCAGCCCTTGTCTTTTACTTATTGAGTCCTACAGTTACCTAAAATTGCAAATTAAAAGAGCAATCTACACCAAATAGGGATCTCAAAAAACCATCTAATCATGCTTCTTAGTGTTTGCCTTGATGAAGAAAATTGGTTCTAATGGCTTGGATTAACTTCAACAAGAAATAGGGATATCAAAAAACCATCTAATCATGCTTAGCATTAGCCTTGATGAAGAAAATTGGTCCCAATGGCTTGGATTAACTTCAACAAGAAATAGGGATATCAAAAAACCATCTAATCATGCTTGGCATTAGCCTTGATGAAGAAAATTGGTTCTACTGGCTTGGATTAACTTCAACAAGCCCTAATCCTCCACTAATTCCCTCTCTAATCCTCTCTCTTTCTCTTAGTAATGAATAGAATAGTAGAAACACACATCTCTTTCTTTATATAGTGTTGCCTAGAGGTGTAAAATGGTTCGTCCCCAGGTCAATAGGGCTCGGCACAGCACAGTTCAACGGCAAAACCCTAGTGGCCAGCACATGACGGGTTGTGTGGTGCTAGGCCAGTCTGGCCCACTTGCATTCCCATAAAACCTTCATTGTAAATAAATGTCCTGATACATACCAACATCATCACATAAGGCTTTTCAAGTTTGTCTTGAAAGATGGGAATGAGGGAGAGAGTCTTGGAAAAGTCAAAACCCAACATCATCACATAAGGCTTTTCAAGTTTGTCTTGAAAGATGGGCATGAGGGAGAGAGAGTCTTGGAAAAGTCAAAACCCACCCGAGAGAGAGAGACTCTTTTGTAAAGGTCAAAACCAACTCAGAGCTGTAATTAAGGGATTACTACTTACTAAACATCAAACAAGGAATCATGTTTTGGAAAGGTCAAAGGCCAAAACCCACCAGAGTTGTAATTAGGGGGTTACTATTTACTAAACATCAAACAAGGAATCATGCCCAAAACAAACACCACACACCCCCCCCCCCCCCCCCCCCCCCCCCCCACCTCTCCCCCAACCCACAAAAAAAAAAAAAAAAAAAACTATCACACATACAATCATACTCAATTCGCTAGTTATTAATAACTTGATTATTTTTAAATAGTAGTAGATAGATAGCCCGTGCCGGCCAGATCAATGTCCTTGGCCAGGTCGCAACACGTTGACCTGGGTGCCCAGCCTAGGCCGAACCAGAGCGCCCCCCCCACCACCCACCCCCCCCCCCCCCCAAAAAAAAAAATTTCAGAAAAGCCCCTCTATATTTTGAAAACTACATTTGTTTTTTTATATGTGGCCCTCCCAAAAAAAATTTCAACATAAAAAATTTACTAGATTAATAAAAGTAATGTAAAGCCTCTATTTTTTTAAACAAGGGGTCACATCAAAAGTACATATCTTCAAAACTCCATCCTCTTTTTTTTTTTTTTTTTTAAAGCAACCTCCTTTCTCCACTAAATGACAAAAAAAAAAACCCACTTTTTACACAAAAAGTCAAAACGACCTTTCTACGAATCCACTAAAGACAAAATACCATTATAACCTTCTTATATTTTATTCTCTCTTAATTTGCTGCTTTACATCACTTTTACTTTAATAGTAAGTTGCCAAAATGGCCCTAAAACTTGCTAAAGCTTAAGGCTCCCCTTAACAAAATATACCCCAAACACAAGCTCAATGTTATCCTAACAATAAATAAGGAAATTCTAAAAACAGATCTCGCCCATCTAGACTAGATGAAAATACTGGAATACCCCAGTCCCCAAGCACCAACAAAGCAGTAAGTAAACCCTAAATCAAAAGAAATCGAAAAATGCAAGCATGACACAATGTTTTCTTTTATTTTTGAACCTCAATTTTTTAAATTTGTTTAACATTTACCATATTTTTACTTCTAAGGATTCCATTACAACTTGCTTATAGTTTTATAATATTTTTATTTTGAATCAATTTAACTTGTCCTCCTTTCTTGGATTTTTTTTCTTAGGGCACGTTTGTGTAACCGCTTTTCCACATAAACAAAAAGGAGAAGCAGGACATCATTCCAAGGAAAACATTTTCCATCATTTGGTACGAACACTTTTCCACAAGGAAAAGGAGTAAAGGCAAAGTTATTTTCCGCGAATCCATGGAAAACTATTTCCAAAGGAGGTATAAGAAAAAATATTCCATGAAAATGAAAGTCTGCATTCTTCTGCTTTTCTATGGAAAAAAGAAGCTTTTCCTATCCCACCAATCAATATTAACACTTTTCCGTGAAATCGCAAAAAATTACACCAATTTGGATGCATTTCCTTGTGGAAAAGCATTCGCACCAAACGATAGAAAAACTTTTCCACACAAAAATACCCTGCTTTTCCACAGCCTTCAGCAGAAAGGAGGTTACACAAGCGTGCCCTAAAAAATTTTGTTTCATTTTTTTTCTTTCCTTTTTGAATTGCGATTTTGTTTCAACATTAAGGTGTATCTCAACTTCTCTTTAACCAAAATTAAATATTAGAAAAGTTAGGTCTGTATTTACCATTCTAAATCATGTCAAAAGATTGCAAGACTACCATCTTAGGATTTCCTAACAATGATTCTGTTTCAAGGTTAAATAAATAGATGAAATTTATATTTGGATTTCTCTCTAAATAAAATTAATATCTATCTCCTTTTTATCGGCATTAATATCACCAAATTTTTTCTCTAATCAAGACCAAGATTTATTATGTTTATTATGTTTGTCATCATTTTTATAGCCTTCGCTTATGATTTGGACACACCATTTTTTATTGCAACGAAAACATCCTTTCAATTTTATTAAGGTCGCAAAAAAATTCTATTTATTTTGATTACTAATATAAAAAAAAACCAACATTTTATAATCAGCACCATGTGTTGACCTTAGGCCAAATTCCGCTCCAATTTACTTTCAACTCACCATCAGATTGATCACATGTAAACCAAGTGACTAAAAATTATAAAAGAAAAAACAAAGGGAGTAAAAAATGTTTTTTTTTTCTTTTTTTTGCCAAACACTAATGGTTCAGTGACAAGGCTTCTCCATTTCCGGAGTTCACAAGGCATCTCCATTTCCAAGGATCAATCTCTCACGTGTTTTACATGTGATCAACCTGATGATGAGCCTAAATTCATTTTAAGTGAAATTTAACCAAAGATAAATACAAAAAGATTAATATTTTGATTAGCCTGCCAATTATTGGCATTTTTTGAAAAAAAATCTTAGCAATTAATATATAAATTAACATTTTTTATTTAAAAATCACTTATCAAAATGTCTTCAATATATAAAAATGATTGTGTCCGAATATTGTAACACCAACCAATCACTAGCTTTAGCAAGACTTTCAAGATTTGAAACCACGGCAGATGGTCTTTAAGTTGAGACTTAGAAAAAGGGAGATCCAGTCAGCTCTAATTCTTTTGCTCCATCCATGGAGAGATTAAAAGAATACAGTTTGATGATTTCAAGGTGATCGGTACTGTATTCACACACATACCAACATCATCGGCAAATAGCACAAGTGCCCTGTGCTTTATATATTGCTAACTAGAGTCCAAATTGTTGGAGGTGCCACTCCACACTTCTTGTGAGCATGCTAGTAGTACAGAACCACTAAGACTTGTTTTTCACATTTCCACATCAACCTCTTTAATAGAGAGTGAGACTTTTAAACTACGTGAAAACTATGGAGGGCATTCTGTAGTTTTATATATGATTGATTAAAAGTCTAGATCTCTGGTTAAAACTGCAAAGGACATTTTGTAATTTTTTATGTGATTTTAAAAATCTTCTCTCTCTATTTAGAGAGAGTTCCCACATCATTCTCTTAAAGAGAGAAACTTTTAAACCACATGAATATATGACTTTTAAAAGTTTATGTCTCTATTGAAGAGAGTAATGTGAAAAGCAATCTTAAAATCAATGTGAAGGCAAATAACATCAATTTTAATTGGGCATTTTGTAGTGCTTAAAAAGAACATTTAAGTAGAACTAATCCCTATTTTCTTACTCCAAGGCCCACTCATGATGTTCTACAGTAGAGCCCAGCCCACCTGCTCAAAAATCCGAACCGCTCAAAATAAATGCCTCTATTTTATCATGAGCCCAAAAGACATTTAAATTAAATTATGTCTAATGCGAAAGAGGCATTTATTTTGAGCAGTTCAGATTTAAAAAAATCACGTGAGCTATATACAATTTGCAATTAGAATAAGAAAATAGTCTTAATATTAGAAATCCTTATTAAAAGTCTAGAGGGTAACCTGAAAAGAAAGTAGGTGGCTGACGTACCTTCAAACTTGTACTCTACCTTATTAAACCACACGGACTTGAGTCTACCTTCAATCGTGGAATCTAGTATCCTTATTAAACCACACGGACTTGACTCTACCTTCAAATTTGGACTCAGATCCAGTATAAAATACAGTCTCTATCTTTCAGCCTTTGGCAGTGCACAGTGTCAGAAGTCACATGCCATGCAAGGTATATAATACTCGCTCTCTCTCTCTCAGCTCTGGCAGTGCGTGACAACCCAAAGGACAAAAAACCAAAAGCATAAAACTAATCCAGACCGTTGAATCAAGTCCAACGATTCCAACCCATATGTGCATGTGCAAGTGAGAAGATCCAACTACAGTTGGTGGCCCACCCATATCACCAACATGATTCAATCCAAGCCGCCAATAATAATTAAAGATTCTAAAAAGGACATAAAACGAAGAAAGAAGTTAAGAGTTGTGATACCTGCTTGAAATTGTTTGATCTGGGGCTTGGCGCAAACCGTTCCAGTCCCGACCGCTACGTGATCGCATTTCGGAAACACCCAACCATAAAAATCGGGCGACACGTCACTCCCAACGTACATCTCCGCCAAATCCTCGTAATATCCCATCTTCTCCTCGGGCAATCGGATCCTCTCCTGAAACGCGATCGCATACCCGTAATCGCCCGCCCCGATCGCCTTCGCGACCCGACTATTCGCCCCGTCCGCCCCGATCACCACATCCACCTCCACGGCCCGCCGGGTACCCGCCAGCGCCGTCCCCCCGGCCGACTCCGTGTAGTGGACCACGTACGGATCCGACGGGCCAGACGGGACGTCGAGGCCCGTGAAGAGCCCGTCGACGAGATCGGCGCCGCTGGATCGGGCGCGATCGCGGAGGAAGGAGTCGAGGACCTCGCGGCGGAGCATGGCGATGTACTCGTGGGATTTTAGGGTTTTTCCGAAGTCGACGACGATGTTGGAGGGGGAGACGATCTTCATCCGGGTGACTCTCCGGTCGACGAGGTCCAGCGGGAGGGAGAACTCGTCGAGCATGCAGAGGGGTATGGCGCCGCCGCAGGGCTTGCTGCCGGCGGGGCTGCGCTCGATGAGGAGGGTTTGGATGCCTCCGGAGGCGAGGCGCTCGGCGGCGGAGGAGCCGGCGGGGCCGCCGCCTATGACGGCGGCGCGGAGGGGGCGGGAGGGGAGGAGTGGGGAGGATGCGGAGGAGAGGATTGGGGTTTTGAAGGAGAGGAGGGCTTGGGCCATGAAGACTTTTAGGGTTTTTAGGGTTTTAGCGGGGTTAGGTGGATTTTTAGGGTTTTAGCGGCGGGGTTAGGTGAGGAAAGGAAGGTGAGAGGCAGTGTAGACTGTAGTGTGGTGCTGTGGTGTTATAAAGTGAAGGTGTGAAAGAGATGTATGGATTTTGAATAGAATATAAAGCCAAAAAGGAGGGTTTTGAATGTCGTGCTTTGTTTTTTTGGTTTGTAGGTGTGAAAGTTGTTGAGGCCGAGACAGGAGGTGGGGACCGTGGGTCTGTACATGGTGGCCAGGTGGGGGAAATGACAGAAGGATGGTGGCAAGTGTTTTTTTGGTATTTTTGTCCCAATAGTGCACGAGTGACATGTTTGCAGGGTTTATTAGCCCTACCTGGATAGTTACGATTTGCATTGGGTGTTTTTTTCCCAATTAAAGGGGTCCAGGACCTGCTGGAGACTTAAGATGAGGTGAAGTGGCCTGAGGGGAGGGAAGGTGACTTAGGGTCAATCTCCGGTAAAGCTCATGCGTTTTACCATTAGAGTAAGATGTGGTTCTCTGATGGTATTAATTTGTTGATTGTCGAGCTCAGGGCAGCGCAATCGAGATAAATTTTATTTCTTCATCCTCACGTTTTATGATTGAAATAGATTATCATTTTTAAATCAAGCCACTAAATTAAGCCTTGAATGTCAGATTGTTTAAACCCATTGATTGGGTCTGTCTAGGTGTAAAAAGGGGTTGATTTTATCACAAAATTTACACATATTCTATCCTGTTAAACAAGTACACTGGTCACTATTTGTACATGGATATATATATATATATATATAGAAAACCGGTCCCATGGAGACTGGCGTTACGGTTCGCACAGCTCGGAACGTCTATTAGGGCCCACCTTATGATTCATCCAAATTGACTATACATTTACAGCCCCCCTCATAGACACTGAATCCCGTAAATTTGCATGGATTCGGATAAACTAGACCATTGGATTGAAGTTCAATTTTTCTTGTTTGATATAAGGGGGTGCTTGGATACATGCATAGCATAATATCAATAAATTTAAATATTGTAAGATTTCACTATCATAGAATAAAATAGTGTAATATACTAATATTATTTTATTGTGTCATTTATAGTGTTTGGGAATCTTCACAGATGAAATCAGAGAGAACGTAATAAATTAACTCAATGCAGGACCCACTAATTATAAATCACGGGTATTAATAATTATGGTATGACCCATCTATTGTTAAAAAATTATAAGATTAAACTGATAAAATTATGAGATCAAAGTAATGTTGTTTAAGTAAGGTGGGACTACCAAATGTTTGTAACATACTGGAATACATCAAATGGTGATTATAAACAATGGCCCTATCTAGTTTTTTTATTTCTTTTTGTAAAACCTTATTTGATGTTAGATATCATTGATGAATACATCCATGAGAAATCATTGTGGGACCCATTTGATGTTTGTAGTTATATTAACACTAGGGGAGCTATCAAATAGTGGAGCCCATTTAATGATGGCAAACTAATAATTACAATCACATAATTCAATCTCAGTAACCATGAGACCTGGTTAATTTTGGTAGTATAGGACCCACCTAATGTTGGTAATCACAATAAAAGCCCCAAGCGTGACATTTTGTAGGACCCGCCTAATATTGATAAATAACAAGAGTTATGTAATCGTGATATAACTATAGGACCCCACAATAAATTTGTAATGTAGGGCCAATCTAATAGTGAGAGTCATAAATGTTAAAACGTATAATAGGCCACTATAATTAATGGTTGCTCATGAACTCTCCAATGATTTTTACTCAAACTTTTCATTCATATTTAGAAAATATCTTTTAAAGATTGTTTTATACCGTATATCTTTGAATAATGTAATATGAAGGTTTTTGAAATAAAGTGAGATATTAAAAAAATATTTTCTAAGTTATCCAAACACCTCCTTTTTAGGTGAATAGATTATATTCTAAACTATTGGCTTCCAAACACCCTATAAAGCTATTAAACTTGTGGCCCATAGATTAAGGAGTTAGAGGTGTTAGATTGACTTCAAATTTGATATGTAGGTTGGCCCCACTTAGATCTTTCGGTCCCCCTCTGTCCCTTAACCAGTGTGATTTCACGATAGGCCCCACTAGGCAGTCCGCACCATGAGTTATAAGGACAGTCATTATAGGACCAGTTCCTATATATAGGCCCAAAAGTAAAAGTATATCAAGATTTTGATGCATATTATTGGAAAGGAAATAAATCTAAATGAAAAGCAACTATATGATTTATCATTCGTACATTTTATATATTAAAATATATAGGAGAAAAAATAGTTAACTCACACAATTTCTAAATAAAATTCAAATTTATAATTTCCACTTGTTTTGATTTTTCATATAATTTTTAAGCAAATAAATAAAATAATTATGATTGTAGAAATTAGAATAGAAGTAAAAAAAAAAAAAAAAAAACCGCAACTATGGGGGTTAACTATATTAAAAAGCACGAAAAACATCTCCAAGAAGTCAAAGATCGGTGATGGGCTAATTAAGGTGGGTCAGATCCATGAACATCTTCACGTACTCCAATCAACTTCGTAAATCCCTTTTAATAGCAGGATACTGTATCAAACGAGTGTTAGTCTTCTTCGGTGTAGCAGCAGGAAGTAACTCAAAATTTAGTGATAAGTTAAAATGGGTTTGGTTTCTCATCCATCAGTCCTGCATAGATGAGTAAAATTCAATAAATTGTGTAGACCAACCAAAGAAATCAAACTGGGTGTAGATGGTTAACAATCAAGATAAAAACATCTGCAATCTAATTGCATTCGAACCAAACAGAAGTATAATTTAAAAATAAATAAGTAGAACACTTTAATAATATAGTTATATAGGAAAAAAATGTAAAAGTAGAACGCTTTGATGGCATAACCGAATTGACAAAGTACCCTTCCTTTTGTTAGCTGTGTGTTGGAGAAAGACCTCTCTGATGAGTGGGGAATGGGGATACCTATGTGGTCTCCTATATGAAAGGATTGCCCAAGAGGCATAACTTGCATTACCTATAGTCCAACCTTTCAAATCTCCTATCTTGTATATCTCGTGCACTGAGAAGAGTAGATGCACCCTCTTCAAGAGGAAAAGAAAAGGAAGGCTATAGCAACGGTAAATGTGAGAACAAAAATCCATAGCCATTTATTTAGTAGCCATATGAGAGAGAATAGAAATTGCATATAATAGGGTAGATATGGCATTCTAAAGCAAGATTTATAATTGATTCTCAATTAAATAAAATCAAGAAAGATAAATGTAAGACATTAATAGCAAAGAGATTTTAGGAGCTAATATGGGAAGGAATAAAGAGATTTCACTGGGTTGCGGGTAGGCATGTTGTTCAACAAATTAGAGAGATTTTAGGGGGCTGTGAATAGATTTTAAGAGATAAGTTTGGGCAGCAATGTATAGACATTTAATATATTGCCTAAGTGAGAAATCATCCATTTATAGTTTATTCAAACCATGTGGAAACCTCATATGATGTGGTTAAGAGAGATTTTAGGGCATATGGATGGATAGATTTTAGGAGATAAGTTTGGGATAGAAATGTAGAATGAGAGATTTTAGGGGAAAGAAATGGATGACTTAATTCCACGATGCCACATGTCATTTTATTAGGATGCCCACATGGCGCACTTGAAAAATAAAAAAAAAAATTGAGAATACTGACTTGGCACCCTCCACAACAAGGCTCCCCCAAAAAATCATCCATTTATAGTTGATTCAAACCATGCAGAAGCCTCATTTGATGTGGTTAAGGGAGATTTTAGGGCATATAGATAGATAGATTTTAGGAGATAAGTTTGGGATAGAAATGTAGAATGAGAGATTTTAAGGGAAAGAAATAGATGACTTAATTCCATGATGCCACATGTCATTTTATTAGGATGCTCATATGGCGCACTTGAAAAATCAAAAAAATTGAGAGTGCTGACGTGGCACCCTACACAATAGGGCTCCTCAATTGCTTTAATATATATAAATGCAGATGCTCAATATAAGAGATAAGGTGGGGCCCTCACACACCATCTCTCTTATAGTAGTGTAAGAGATGCTCTCATAGGAGCATTTCCCATACATACATATATATATATGATTTTAAGGCATTCCATTTTTTTTCCCCATTCATTTGAGCCCCTAATTCATGAACTAAACCATTCATCCTCTTAAAAATGTAAAAGTCACCCAGTGGGTCAAATTTTAAGTCTTAATCCATCATGAATTTTGAGACATTTATTAACAAGTGCAAGCTATTAAATTTGTCATTTTGGACTTTAAGAGCCTCATTTCGCAATCCGAACCGTTCATCCTCCTTAAAAAGACTAAAAATATATAGATGATCAAATTTTATGCCTTAATTCATCATGAATCTCAAGAGATTTGTGCGAAATCGCGAGTTATTGGATGTGATCAATTTGCTATATAAATAAATATAAAAATGATAAACAATGGGATGTGTTTCAAATGTGACTCATGTGCATATATAAATGAATCCCACATGCACTTTGTTATCCATGATCACGATCTTCCTGTCACATGTGTAAAAGACAAATGAATCCTATGGCCTTGGGGCTGATTGTCTTTTGTGTATGGAACATCTAAATGTGATTTATGTACTTAAAGTCTACATGAGTGAATTTTATATTTGTCAAGTTTATACATGAAGCGCCATTTTATATATGTCAAACTTATACATATAAATGAGATTTATCATACGTATTTTGAAGCACCATTTTCACATTAGTAAACTTTAAATGGTTCTGATTATATGTTTGTACCCACGCTCTCTTAATCAAACAAGTGTCTAATGGTTTTACATCTTTTAAGTGTAAGATTTTTCAAACCAAAATTATCTCATATACACTCCATTTTTGGGTATCATTTATGCATTAATGAGAAAAACGAATTTAGGTATGCATTAATGTTACATAAATGGGAGCAAGCAAACAAACAACCCATTAGGTCAACCTATAAGAAATTTCAAAATCCTACATGTGTAAAATTAAACCCATCTGATGTAGTGATATATATTGTTCTGGGTTTAAGGGTCTCACAATCCATTAAAAAGGGAAAGATTTTATAATGTTGTATTTAATCTTATTTTGGTGGTATATGAAATTCTCAAGTTTTACTTTTGGTTGGAGTGGCAAATTACTAAAAAAGTGAGTATTTGATTTATGATTCAACAAAAAAGCATGATTTATTCATAATGCACAATGTGCCCAGTTGACGATTATTTGACATCTTTTAATCTTTTGTTAGTAACTCGAACTTGAAATAACATGTGTTAAATCTTAATTGCTCATAAATTATTGAATCGTCGTATTCATGGTGCTACACTTGGTGTTACATGAATCTAATATATTGAAGAGGATAACCAATAGTTTTCCAGATTAGATATTTGATCGGTAATGATATATATGGGCTAGCTTTGACCATCAGAGAACGTACAAGAGCTGTAATCATAGGTTTGAGATTAAATATTCATCTTGCACTCAGATTAAGGTGTTGCATGTGATTAGCCATGATTTGCATTTGTATTAGGAATATGTGCCATTAAGGTTGTTACATTAAGGTAAGCATCTAGCAATTTCTTCATTAGAGTACTTTGGGTACAATGCATTTGAAGGATTTAAATTATTAATTCTATTAATGATAATTGTAAGTGTATTATTCGAACGGTAATGGACTGCTCAAGTTTTGATATTGATGATGTGAATACTTCCGCAGATTAAAAGTACATTAACAGGTGTCAGTGAGTAATCCTTACACGCGTGAAGTGTAATTTTCTCCTTCGTGGATTCGAACTTGGTCCGAAACAGGCGCGAATTCATTGGAGTGCGCATGTCACTCTTCAGAAACCACCCTAATTGGGGAATTCTTGGGATGTAACACTTTGCAGTGGCAATTCAGCTGTAATGATTTGGTTTTTGAGTCTAAAAGGAACCGGGATAAGTTTGTTGTATTGGATATTTGTACAAGATATATAGATTAGACTTGCCCGCGAAAAAAAAGGAAAAAAAATGCTATGGAATGGAATGGATCTAGCTAGGAGTGATGGTTTTATTATGGTTTATCATAAAGATCAAGGGGTTGATTAATTAAATGCTTCCAGAGAAGAGTGATTCAATGAGCGGTCAACTCGAAATTGCAAATCTGGATAGTAGAAAGATGATGACCAAAGGTACGTTTCATAGAATTGTTGAAAATGATATTGGTACATACTAATACATGCATATTGTTGTAAAGAAGACATGTACAAAGAGGAAATGAATAAGACGTCATTAGTTAACAATTGCATGGACGTGTTTATTTGTGGTAGCATGTGTTTGTGATGAGATGGAACTGTTTGCTTTGTAAAGAGACTTGCAATGGCAATATGATTAAATAAAGGGATTTTTATGAAAAAACTAAGTTTAAACCTTAATTAAACAATTTTATGAAAAAAAGTTATCAAATGACGTGATGATTGTTCATATAATTTCTTTGTACAAAATCCCCCCAGTTGACGATGTCGCCAACTTTCATTACAAAAAACGATATTATGCTATATCTTCTTTTACCTACAGATGGAAAGATTATGAGAATCATTATATTTTGTGTCTTCGTGCTCTTCCTTAAGTAGTCTTGGCAATTTTGTTGAGGTCAGTGTCCACCCTTGCTTATGAGCGGTCATAATTATGGTCGAGTCCTTGACTTCATATAAAATTATTATTGTGCCGTTTTCTATCACCAATTGGTTTTGGGATATATGGTAGCTCAATGGGATGTAAGGTCCTACAAGAAATCTTACTTTAGTATGTGGGTCTCATGCTTAGTTTCTATATAATTATCGTCCCCTTTGCATGAGTTTTGAAAGTTTGAGTTCGGAGTGTAAGGTGTTCGGTAAAACGCCTAAATGAGATTTTCTTTCTATTTGACAGTGGCTTCAAGTGAGGTTCGAGAGTGTAAGGTGTTCGGTAAAACACCTAAATGAGATTTTCTTTCTATTTGATAGTGGCTTCGAGTGAGGTTCGAGAGGATGAATTTGGGTATACTTTTGTGAACATTTAGAGTTTGAAGTTATTTGCTTGGGAAAATTTCATAGATTTTGAAGTTTATGGGCAATATGTAAGGAGCCATGTTGGGGCAATCTTTGCATAGTGAATGTAAGGGTTTGCCTAGGTATTATACTGTTTGCGTGGAGTTCTAGATCCCAAGAGTGTTTTTTGTTTCATTAATCCAAAATCTTTGAACCAACTTTAAGAATGAATTTGATAGTGGACGGATTGAACACACTTCATTATGTGATTTGTAAATGACTTGTCAAACCCTACTTCTTTTATGCATTCATCACCTCCTTTTGATTTTCCTTTATTTATTTGAAATGGGTATTCATCTCTTGCCAAATTTTAGCATCATCACCTACAAACTTAAAGACAATTAGATATGGAAACCATTGAAGAAGAAGCAAAGTCCAAGAAGAAGAAGAAAAGTTACATGAGGTTGACGATATCATCAACTTGAATCATCAACAAAGTTGATGATATCGTTAACTGGATTGATGATATCGTCAACTTGAGTAATTTCGTCCAAAAATATATATGAACAATTATCTCGCCATTTTATGATTTGTCTTCATAAAATCATTTAATTATAATTTAAACTTAATTTTTTTCATAAAAACCCCTTAAATAAATGCAAGAGTATCTATGGCCTCAGGACAAAAAAAAAGTAAGTTTCGTGGCCTTAATTAGATATGTCTAGATGCTCTTTTCCCAACTTCAATTCATCTTTCATACGAGATTAATAAGTAACGCAAAATATTATGTTTTATCTAAACAGGCCTTAAGTGGTTCCACAATCATAAAATTCAATGACTACATCTAAATATATATCAGAATATTGCCAAACAATTCAACTAAAAATATGTAATTTTCTTTATAAACTCCCAAACAATACATAATCTAATCATGGCTCTTATATCTCAAACTTAACAAATGGAATTGAATGGTTAAAGTAATACTATATGTAGGGATCAACGGTTACAACTCCTCTCTGTATTAATACTCTGACTATCCCATCAATATCACGTATAAAGGAAGAAGTTGAGAAGTGTAACAAATCCCCAATCACAATGAGTCGCACAACTTAATTGAGGGTTTGCGCGAGCTGACATCCCTCATTGCCCGATAGAAAATATCATAGATCTGTACTCTGTAGAGTGGATCAGTGGATATGATGGGGCAGTAACAAAGGAAAAAAAAAAGTGTTAAAACATAAATGCCTTTTCTTGTGTTTCAAGTTTCACAAAGAGGACCACAACCCCTGACAGGTCCTATTTTCAAAATGTAAAGGAAACTTGTCTTTAACCCTATGTTTGGGAGAGGGGGAGGGGAGGAGAGATAAAATTAATTTTCCCTCATCTTGTTTGGATAGTAAAAAAGGAGGGGAAAGAAAAGTGAAAAAGTAGGGTTTTGTTTATTTGTGATGTAGAGAGAAAATTACCAATTTACCCTTACTTTGTGAAAAAGTGAAAAGGTGATAAGGGCATTTTAGTAAAATTCCCTCTCCTCTTCTCTTTCCCTCACACTTTCCCCTCACTTTCCCCCCATTTTTGAGGGGAAAATTTTAAGGTGGGCCCCACAAACATTTTACCCCCATTTTCCTTCCCCCCACTTTCCCTCCCTCCTTCCCAATCACCATTAACTTCCACTTTCCCTCCATTTCCCCCCCCTTTTTTCCCTCCCCCCCACTTTCCCTTCTTCCCAAACAAAGGGTAAGATTTTAAACGTTGGAAAAGGAATTACACGTTAGAAATAGAGATGAAAATAAATACTCGAATATATTGGGAGATTAATCCCAGTATAGGTTGAGCTGAGCCTCAATTTTGAAACACACACACAAGTGGTCAACATACATGAACCGACTATGTGACCCGAAGATGCATATATATACTCTCCTCGTTGATGATAACATAACATTCTAGTTAGGGATGTAAACAGGTCAATTCCGGTTTAGGTCCATAGGGGACTCGGAACTGGAACCATTAATGAGAAGACGAATCCGAAATCGGTCCGTATATGGGGTGGGTCCCAGTCCCAGTTTAGGTAGAGAATGATATAGGAAAAACCTGATTTTTAGGAGGAATTTTTGAAAATTGAGGTATTATGTCGGGTTCTGGATCCACAGATCGGAACCAAGGTAGAACCGGCCCTGGACCCATTTACTCATTGGGGCCTAAATAAGGACCCAAACCGATTTTTAACGGTCCATGATTTCACCTAGTTGTTTCCTCTTAGTTTATACATGTAATAATAACCTAAGATCTCTAATAAGCCACTAACAATTTAATCCAATATTTATCTCTAAGACCCCTAACCAACTAGTCCATCTTATCTCTAACAACCCCTAGTCACATCATCCTTTCCATGAAAAGGAATTGCGATTGTTAACTAAAAATAACAACCCTTTGACATCTAAAAAAATAAATAAATGGATATATTACTGTCGCAACTTGATCCCGTTGAGCTCGTCGGTGCCGATGATTTGGAGCCATATATTCTAAAAGCTTTGATCATGCAATTTGTAAAGATCTAATGAAGATAGCAAAACTGTAAGGCTTAGTTGCATGAATAGTGGTGATAATTGCGGAAGTGGGATCACAAGATCATCACCAGGCGGCCCTATCAGTTATGATATCATAAAAAATTTAAAGAGCAACGTCCATTTTATAATTTCACCATAGCTGCGAGGAAAGAAAATCCTCTCTATTTATACATGTAATAGCATGATTATTCAAAATTTAAACTAACCCAAAATCCTCTCCCTGCCCGCCTACTACTCTCCCTCTTCCTTAAATTACATATGGGTGCTTGTTGTTTTCAAACTTTTGTCCTAATAAGTACTTCATTGAAATAAATATGAAAGACTTTTATACTCTTTTTGGGCTTATTTGTCAAATAGATGTTTGAGGCTTTATTTGAAATAGATGTTTTAGAAATAGTCCCTTTTGTTAGTACATAAAAACTAATTGAAATACACTTTTACTTGGAAAAAGCTCCTTGATTTCTTTAAAACCTTTCGATACTTGAGAAATAGAATTTTGCAAGAGGTCTCAAAATAAAGTAGCTGAGCACTTGTTCAGGTTGAATTGGCTAACTTTCACAACTTTAGATTATATTATTCAAATCTATCATTATTATCATATATTAGGTTAGAGTAAGTTAATCTATTTAGACGAACTCACCTACACTTGGATTTTTTTAGGTGGTCCGCTATATACTCTATTTCAAACTTTTCGAGCACAAGTAGAAGAAAAGACACTGGTGCAAAAGGCAACACCCTGTATTTAGCCTACATGTTGTCTTGCATGAATCGGTCTGAATCCTATGAGATCAGACCACTCTTGGTGAGTTCCCTTGACAAGGTCACTATGAAAATTTTATTTTGCTCAAAATAAATGCTTCATTCTATATAGTTCCCTTACATTGAGCACGGGACACCTAGATAAAATTAAGTGATGTGTCAGTACAAATGACCTAGATCCATCAAAGAGGAGCCCCACATGACTCACAACATAACTTGTCCGCAGCCTTTCATCATTTCTCATTATATCTTAAAAAGTTGTTTAGCTATAAATCTAGAAAAGTAACCTCGCTCATTCGGAAAATATTTTCGTATGAGCAGACTGAATGTAGAGTCCAGCTCTAGTGGCCACTCGAGCCCACCTTTGATCGGTGCAACCTCTTTGACGCTATTGTCATCTCATGATCTAGAATGAATTCTAATTTTACAATCATTACACCTTTCCTTATTGTTGAATTGAATCTCAAGAAGAACTATGGTTAAGAAAATATTAAAAGTTTTAAGTCTATCAAATCAAGAGTAGAGGTGTAAAAAAAAAAAAAAAATCGAAAAACCGTATAACCAAACCGAACCGCGGTTAATAACTGTATTTCATGATTCAATTACAGTTATTAAAATCGGAAAACCGCACTTCACGTTTGATTACGGTTTTCAATATTGACTAACAGTTATTAATCGAATCAAACCGTAAAATATGGTTCGGTTAACCAACACACGGTAAACCTTACCGTTATACTGATAAAAAAAAATAAAGGGCGTAAATGAAATATGTATATAATTCTTAACTTGAGTATACACTTGACAAAATAAATTTTAACGGCTTTTTCGGATACGGTTCAGTTACGAGTTTTAACAATTAACCGCTGTTTGATTTTTAAAGGTTTTTCTGGATACGATAACAATTACAGTTCTCTTAAAATGAACGGTTAACCGAACCATTACACCCCTAATGAAGGGCTTGGTAATCTTGATGGGTAAGATATTTTGGATCCCTCTTTTCCATAAGGATATCTTTCCACCTACCCTCCTCCCACCAGGAGTCGGATTGCACATAAATATTGATTTGCACTCTGCTCGTTGGAGAACATTCTCCAATGCTCATATATCTAATTTATCCATTAAATATTTTCTGCATACAATAGGCTTTAACGGGAAAAAGTGGGTCGAGCTATGGGCTTTTTATATGGAAGCCCACGCCCAGCCTTTATCTGTGCTCGCTTAGTTTTTAGGCCCGGCCCTGCCCCACAGACCTGAAAAACCTTTGTAAGTCTGGTCTATTATGGGCCAAGCTAAGGTCCTTACATGGGCGAGCCTGGTCCATTATCAGCCCCCACCAGCAGTACAGAAAACTATTCATGGATCCGTGGATTTAGGAAGAGAATCCTCACAACCAAACAACAGCTTTTCTCACCAAATCATTGGCTTCTCCCACAAACAACACTACAATAAGCCTGTGATTCCTTAACACTTTTTGCCTGTCTCTTTTTGTTTTTGGTAGCTCGCAATTGCATTTTCAAGAACCTTCCAAGTTCCAACCATTTCTTCCCTCCTGCTCCCATGGCTACAATCCTAAGAGCGCCTCCTTTGTTTCTGCCCCCATCAGTTCTAAACATCAAATCTATAGAAACCCATAAGCCTCTGAGCATTTCCATCAGACCCAGATGCCTAAAATCTCTAAAAACAAAACTTGGTCATCTCCGAAAGAAAAGCCTTCATTTTCCTACTTTTATTCCATTTGTTGCACATGGAGAAACCACAGAGACAGATGAAGTTGAAGAAACAAAGACCCAGGTAATATTTCCTGTTATTTTGACTGCAGTCCTTGATTTGTCTATATATGTTTGAGTTGAAGCTTGTGAATATACATGTGAATTTGTTTCTATTAAATAATTTATGCGGGATTTTGCTTTTTCAGTTTGAAAGTTTGCTGCTTTTTTTTTTCTTTTTTTCAGAGTCCTTATTTCTTGTTATTGTGATTGTATATCTTCGGTTTTAGCTCATATTTGAATGAGAGTTTTGATTTATTTGAAGTTGAGTCTTGTAGATTCGTTTTCTTCATGCAGTAGCTGGTACGAAGTTGATGACAATGTGGGGGGCCAGCCTTGTTATTTTTATTGCAATTGATTGGATTTTCTTTTTTTTTTTCGTTTTTTTTTTTTTGAATTTGGGTTGTTCTAGATATGGGTTTTAATTTAACAGGCAAGTAATTTCACCTGGAATTATGATACTTTCCATCGAATGACAGGCGTTATATTTTACTGACTTGAATATATTCATTGGATTTCTGTTTGATTTGAGTCATAGCTGTTATAAACACAAATCCTTTTTCCTTTCTTTCAGTGGGAGAGTTAGGCAGGATTGGATTGATTTTGGCCTTATGTGAATGTGGTCTAAAGTACTTAGGAAAGTAGTTACCCATCACAGAGGAAAAAAGTTAGGGAAGGGGGAATCAGTAGATTTGGATTATTATTATTTTTTAAATTTGTCTTTGGTGGTTTCCATTTATTTTAGCTTGATCGGGATATTTTTTTAGTGGGAAAAGTTACATGGAAGAGTTTTGGTTATCATTGAAAGTGGGCTTATCCATAGGTGTGTGTTCTGATGTTGAATCCGAAAGTTTATATTGGAATTGCTCATGTTTGGATAGTGATGTAAGTATTATTATTATTCTTATTGTTTCTTGGTAATGGGTGAAACTAAATCAAAGCGGGAAGAGTACCAATATGGATAACACTGCAAACCCCATAAGAACTACCTAACAAATAGTAGGGTATAAGAGCATTACCCAAAACAAAAATAATTACATAATAGGTGCTACCAAAGGGAAAACAATATCCACCCCTATGTTTAGCTATGACATCCACCATGCCCCCATTCACATGTCTCTCTACATGGTGAAAAACCACCTGGATAGTTGGGGCCAACGCTTTAAATTCATTGAACCGAAATTGCGTTCCCCAAGCCTAAGAATTGCTATGGGTGAATTATTAAACCGCATTGGATGAATCACTCTCCACAATAAGCTTATATCGAAAAGCTCATGAATATAACCGAAGGGCTTCCAAGATAGTCAGAAGCTCCATTTCATCGAAGCCTCTGAAGTCTGATCCCACCTGCTTCAAGAACAGAAGAGATCTTCCCCTTTACTATTACGAGGTACCCCTCCAATACATTGGACTTAGCTTTCCTCTAGCTGCTCCATCCATATTAAACTTCAAAACACTGGGCAATGGAGAAGACTGAGAAACATATTTCCTCACCTTTGGCGGACCACCCTCCATGCAAGCTTCCCAATTATGCTGAATATCATTAAACCTAACACTGACGAACTTCTTCCCACTCTTGCCCATTTCACCACACTTAAGGGTACATATAGAAGAGTATCGCTAGAAGCTGATGAACCCCTAAATCTTATCATTTCTTTAATTCAAATAGACCATAGGATGGCAAAAGGAATGATTCTCCAAAGCAAAATACCACAACCGTGAAAAGGGACAGGTCTCCAAGCCTTTACCATATCCTGTAGAGATTTTGGAATGCACCAAGCCAGTCCACGCCTTTTCAGAAAGTAACTCCATATTATACAAAGAAATATCTTAATTTTCTATCTTTCTAATAAAAATTTAGGTGTATTTTCTTGTTAATTGGCCTATGTGTTTTGGATTTCTCATCAAAGTTGGATAGAAGTGTGAAGATAAATGATTATTATTATTATTATTTTGTGAGAGAAATTTGCATGGTATTGATGGATATATGGTTATATGAAGTTAGATAGGTTTAATAAGAGAGCTGAAATTCATGTGCAGCCCATATATTTGTTTTTGCTGCTTGAATGTATTCGGTGCACTGTCAAAATCATTTGTATATTAGGATTCATTATGTTTTATTTTTTTTTATTTTAAGTATTTTGATCGTGAGCTCCAAGTGTAGAGCCGCGATGTAGTAATAAACTAGGGAGACCAGATCGATCCAGAGGGAGCAATGTAAACTAAGGTTCCTTCTCAACTTGTACCTGCCCTAAATTAAAAATCTAAATCTGGCCTAAAAAACTAGAAAAGTACATTTTCATTCCTACTTTCCAAAAATTATATTAATTACAATCCAATGAAAAGAAAACTTCCTAAATCTAAAAGAATCTAAAAACTAAAGTTGCTGTAAAATAATATAAAAGTTAAAACTTCCAAAAAAAAAAAAAAGTACCAAAAATAAAACTAAGAAACTAAACTAGAAACAAAAGAAACCTAAGTTAGAAAGTTAGTAATGCAATGTATGCCATGAGATGCTGAAAAAAAATCTAAGTCTGAAAAACTAGTATGCTGGGCTGTTTTAATGCATGATTTATCCTAATCTAATGCAACCTAAAACTAAGTTTTATGGCTGGGTTTTGAACTACAATGATGCATGAATCAACTAAAAAAAACAGAAGTGAAAAAGGATTTAAAACAAAGAAGATATGAGTGCATGAACGTGACCTAAAAACTGAAACTGTACAGAAATTCTGCACGCAGGTGGGTCCGACCAGCCATGTTTGAGTCGGTGGTTCACCATCTTTCCAAAATTATTTTTGCTTGAAATTATGAGGTTTATAAGAACACTGATCAAACTTTAATTTTCCCAAGTTTCATTGAAAAATAATGTGTTTTGATCAGGTTTCTAATCGCAAACTTTTCACACAAAATCCGTCCTGAAATTTCTACAACAATGTGCAGAATTGTGCACTTTTATGTCGAGATCCGAATTTCCAAAAAATATTTGGCCGAGATTCTTGACTTAAATGTCTGATTTTTCTTGCTTATTCAATTTAAAACTCCGATTCCAATTTCGATTCAGTTTTGAATACTCAAATAACCAGCAACTTAAAATATCTAAACCCCACCAATATGAATATGCATGCAATGCTAACTAGTTCCAACCATAAACTATGCACAAAATGAACATAAAATTGAATTGATCATAAAAATAAAGACAATAAACAAAAGTTCAAGAATTTAAATGTGTGGTTTTAACAGAAACTTAAATGTGTGGAAGAACATAAATTTAAATGTGTGGAAGTGTATTCTTCTCTTTCAAAATTCTTTTCTAAGCGGGGTAATAATTTGAATTATGCTCTTAGGGCCTTTGGGTCGTCAATCCAAACACCAACAAGAAAAGAAATATAAAACAAGCACCAATCACCCAAGGACAAGACAGAAAAATTGAAAAGAGTGAGAAACAATTTTACTAATATGCAAAGTCTTACATAAGATTAAAAAATAAACAATGACAATTACATACTAGGATGAGAAGCCTCTTCTAGATGAAAAATTCAAGGGTGTAGTGTGATTTCCGGGCCAAATCTCCTTGAGAACTTCCATGGAAAGAAAGAGAGAGGAAGAAGATGGAGCATAGTAGTAATTCTAGAGAGAGCTGGTCTATCTTCCCATGAGAGGAGAGGGATGTCTCTGCCATCAATTTATAGAATTTTTCTCTCTTTCTTTCTTTCTTTGTTCCAAGTTTGTAGCATCCAATCTTCTTTGTATGGTAAGTCCATTCCTTAGCCAACAAGTCCTCAAAGAGATAGCAAGGTGAGTGAGAGATTTTTGTGATTTCCAAGTGCAAAATTGCAATCCTGAGTAGAAATTACCGCACCAACTTCCAGAGGCCATATCTTCCTCGTTTCAACTCTGATTGACATTATCTTGGGCTCCACGGATATTTACTCGAAAAGAGCTTTCCAACGGTGCGTAACTTGCGCCGATCCGACGGTTGGATTGAGAGTTATAACCATTTTAATCTTGCTGTCCTTGAAAAATCCGAGAATAATTGTACACATATGGAAGCTTCTAATTAGTAGGGGAATGGGGTGTCTGGGACCCATGTGGAGGTCCAAAGGGATCTTGGGATCTTTCTTTCCTTTTTTCTTGACTCCCCTTCCATCTTTGGTTTGCTTCTAAGCTTTTTTGATTGACTAGTCAACTCTTCTAACACACTTTCCTTTCTTGAATTTCTTTCTTGATTTTTGAGTTTTCAAACTTAGTAAGCATTTCAAAAAAAAAAAACTTAGTAAGCATTAGATCTTACCAAATCTGAAGTTTCCTTTCTTGGTCTTGAAATTCCAAATCTTTCATTGTTGACTTTTCAAACTCTCCAAGAATACAAAGATATGTGGGTCCACCGCGAAAGTTGTCCTACCCTTGATCTGTCTCAAATTTCATCATTGTGAGTCTCATTCTTGATTTCTCCTAGACAAATTAAAATAAACAAATTCAACAATAATCACATGTGAGGGATTTGAATGGACTATGCATTGGGCCCTACTTGATGCACCCAAAATAACCAACTTTCCAAAAATAGATTTCCAAAAATGGCAAGCTTCATAAATTTATGCAAAAAAGTGTGATTTTTGAGCAAATTATGCATGAATGCACTACAATGAATTCTAAATGCATAAAAACATGATTTGACACTAAATGAAGCCCTTTAATATCAATAAGCCCTTAAAATGGTCTAAAATGTGTATGAAAATGTGCGCTTTTCATGACTCATCATATTTAGTGGGTGTTTTGTGTTTTGATTGTAGTAGGAACCTTTCAATTGCTTGAAATAGGTATTTTAGTATAAGAGAAATAGCTTTTCTTTTTGTAGAGTTTACATTTAGTGTTTAAGTATGGTTTTTCAAGTATGTTAAAGTGAATTGCAAGAGAGTATTTTCCTCCTCCTTCCCTCTTTCACACAAAGAGTTTTAGTGTATTTCTTCCTTTTATCCATTGTAGGGGGGTCTTTTCTTGCATGGTTTACATAGAGTGCGAAGTTTTGGGCGAAAGCCAATTATTTATCTCATCTGTAAGTCTTGAATTTTTCTCTATTCCTTAAGTTGGAGTTTGTGAGAGGATTTATCTTTTTTTTTTTTTTGGTTTATATTGCAAAACATGAATGGGAAATGGGAATGCTTAGGGCATGTTTGTTTGAATAAATACATAGGAATTCATGGTGAAATGAGTTCCACCAAAGGATTATCAAAGAGGTGGGGAGTGAAGGATATGAGGTTAGGGGTGAAGGATACAAGGTTGATTAGTAGATGGGACCTTTAACTTTCCTAGGCATTGAATTACTAAGGTGCTGGCTGCATATTCATTTTCTACCTTCCCTTGATTTAGTTTCCATTAAAGGGGAGGTTGTTTGATGTTTTTTTACTTTTAATATTTACCTTTTTTGGTTCTTCATTTTTAACCAATTAAAATGAATCCCAGGTGTTCAATTTCAAGAAACGAACAGGCCCTTAGAAAAATTCATGGAACTCTGATTTGTTTTTAAAATTTATGTATGTGTGCTTGTGTTCGTGTTTCTGCCAAAGAAAAGGGGTAGGCTGAAGAGGACATAGATAGAAGTATTATGGTTAGATTTGAAGAAGTGTAACCTATCTCAGAATTTGGCCCAGAATGGACCAAAATGGAGAAACAGAATTCTCGTGGCAATTCTTTGATGTTGCTGCTGATGGTGGTGGTGGTGGTGGTGGTGGGACCATTAGTGTTGGGCTAGTTTAGACACCAATGGCTGTTTTTTTGAGCTTTCATTTGGGCATGGAAAGCCTGTTGCTGGCTTGCCACTGTTTTTGTCATCTGGCTTCGCTGGCTGCCTCCCCATATGTTCCTGTTATTCTGTACAGTGGCCTTGTATCTTCCTCCTTGAGGGTGGAGGGAGGTAGATTCCTAATAAAAAATAGGAGATAAAGAATTATAAATACTAAAGAGGGTGCTGAAGATGTGGCTAATAGAAGGTTTGTGGAGAGGTCTTCTAGTACCTTGGACAATTGTAGTTGGTAAGATGTACCCAACATTATGTAGGGTGGGGAACAAGTCGAACCCATGTAGGTTATGTTTGTGGTCCCTATAAGCAGTCTCTGGTGCCTCAGGACAGCACATAAGAGAAGAGTTGTAGAGAGGAGTTGATGTCATGTGCCAACTAGTGGCCATGTCCCCAACTGGATTTCTGATTTTGTTTTGAAGGTGTACAATGGACATTTTCATAAGAATTTTAGGAATGAAAAATAGTCGCTCTCTAGTTGCCAACCAATGCACCTAAAATGCGTAGGCGTTGGAGGTGCTAAAGTAACTACTTGAAAACCCCCCTTGGGCAGGACACCGTCCGGACTCGAAGCACGCTCCCGCATAAGTCGCGGAATGGAGCCTTCTTGCCTTGTGCACATGCGCCTGCACAGAAGACGCGGCATGGGGCATTTTTTTGCCCTGCGTGGATTCGAACCCGGGACTTGTTGGTTCTGATACCGTCTCAAGTTGCTAACCAATACACCTATAATGCCTAGGCATTAGTGGTGCGGCAAATTAACTACTTTACAGTTACAAGGCTAATGGTTTGCAGACTTGGAAGACTTTAATTTGTGGAGTGTGATGGAGGCCATGCTAACCAATAGAAACTTAAGTAATGCATGGGTCCCTGACTTCTAAAACTGTCCTCGTTTAGTAATTATCTTTACATTTCTAGAACCTGGTGTGTGTAGACTTCAAAGATAATTTGTCCAGTTTCAAGAGATGATATGGGCTGTTCCTGTCATTTGTTGACAAAAATGTTTTGGATTGATTTTGTTTTTCTATCCAGAACTCATGAGCTTTATGTATCTCTTTTTTTTTTTTTTTTTGTTCCTTATTTTACATGAGATATTTCTGCAGAGCAGTCCATTCCATCATACTGTTGATGCAGCATAGAAATTGCAATCTGTATTTATTTAAAATCTGACCGTTATTATTAGTGCTGACAGGCACAGCCAAAACTGGTTTTGGGTGATAAAATTGGAAACCATGAATATTCCGAGCAATGTGATTTTCTATTTCTGCACTGGCTCAAATATGTAGCGGAATTGAGAACCATATTTTCCAGCCATAACTTTCAAATCAATTGTGAGATGAGTTATGTCCAAATGTATCACACCTGTATTCAGTACATGCCTCCCACCTTCCAATTCTAACACACTTATTTATCAGGATGGCTCATCTGATGAAGTTGATGTTGGGAATGGTGCAAGTGATGGTGGCATTGTTGATGCAGAAGACAAACCAGCTTCTTTCATAATAGCTTCGCTTCAGTCGTACAAAGAAGCACTGGCAAATGATGATAACTCCGCCATTGCTGAGATAGAATGCTTTTTCCTATCCATTGAAGATGAGGAGAAATCTCTTGAGAACAAAGTCACTGCTATGTCTCAAGAACTGTCATCGCAAAGGGATAGGATTCTTCGGATCAGTGCTGACTTTGATAACTTCAGGAAGAGGACTGAAAGAGAATGTCTTTTGCTTGTAACCAATATGCAAGGAGAAGTGGTTGAGAATCTACTTCCTGTATTGGACAATTTTGAAAGAGCTAAAACTCAAATCAAGGTCGAGACAGAGGGAGAGGAGAAAATTAACAGCAGTTACCAAAGCATATCTAATCAGTTTATGGAGATTTTGGGCTCACTGGGCGTCGTTGCTGTGGAGACTGTAGGGAAACCCTTTGATCCAATGGTGAGTTTTTATGCTTTCTCAGCAATGTTTAAGATAAGTGTTTAATGAAGGCTTTTTGAAAGCAAGTTATTACCCCATAACATGACAAAATCAGCATTAAGTCAATGTTTTGCCAGAGCACTTGATGAAATTCACGGAATCCACTCTTTCTACTTGGATAGGAAAATTAAGAATTAAAATTTATGGCCAGCTCCCCCACAAAACAACAGTACAGGCTGCATATGTGTCTCCAAGGGCTTAAGTATATTTATGTAGTTATGAAGCCAAACACAGCCTCCACATCTGTCCTCCTTATCATCATCATCATCAAAGCCCCTATCCCACTTGTTTGCCAGGGCCTTATCCTTCTTATTTGTGAATTCTACTTTTCCATCCGATCCTAAGTAGACCTCATGTTTAAGTATTTTTTTTTTTACAGCTGACTGCCTGTCTAGTGCTAACTTTCCTTTATCTGGGCTTGGGACATGAACATAATGAGATTACTTCACAATGCAGTGTTTGTGCAAGTATTTATGTGTATTTTGGATGAATGGGAAAATTGCCAAACTGCAAGGCATGTTGGGAATGATGGTAGTTGGACACACAGATTCCAAATTTTAAATTTAGTGACACAACCATTTGCATGCATATGTTGTAATCAACTATGATGCCCGGTTGGGAAAAATGAAAATTAGCCTACCCCTATATGTTGTGTGGCCCCACAAATTGATTAGTTGGATGATCTAAGCATTGACCGGTGGACATCTGTCTGTTGAGTTTGGTTGTAGATCAATTCTCATTTTGTCTATTTATTGGATGGTTTCTGGTTCCTAACATGTATGTGATGGGACTTTCGGTTTTGGGTCATACACCATGGATGACGAGGATTGGTAGTCCATCATGTGCCATCATGTGCCTCTCCTAAGCTCAAGCAATCATTTGCATAAAAATTTGCCAAATCTAAAGAGTCAGTTTACCTTAAAGAACAGTTCCTAAGACTTCAATGATGATGATAACCCTTCTACAATGGGGCCTTGATGCAGGACAATGCAAGGCTAACCTGGAGGACTTAATTGAGATCAGATTTCACCTCTTAAATAAAATTTCAATTAGGGAATTAGAGACGAATCTAGGCCTTGGCACAATCCCACAATGTGGACCTCTCAAATCTGAATTGAGAGTCTTAATAGACGATTATCTCTTCCACTAGCTTAGGGATCAACCAACAACAATCAGATTTTGTTGTCCCTCTTGCAAATTTCACAAAGGCTGGGTGGGCTCAAATGGATTTTCAACAGAATTGAGATTGTGAAATTGACAAACAGGGATTCATATTTGTAACTAATATTTCCCACAATTTGATGTGTCTGAATAAGCAGTAAACAAACTCAATATAAAAAAATATCTGCAGCTCAAAGGAGTTGTTCAAATAGGTCAAAAAACCCTAGAAATAGGGTTCGGGAAAGTAAGGAATGGCCTCCAAGGGCCTTGACAGGTTAGGGTAGGGCTCGGCTGATGTATACAGGTGGAATATGGGCTTGACAAAGGTTCTGCCAGGTTGGTTTGGGTTAGGGTAGGACTCGGCTGATGTAGGATTCTTCTATGTTTGATGAGGATTTGGGGCATAGGACTTCAGCTATGATGTGTTGATGTGTAAGGCTAGGATGGGGTTCAGCCATTTGGGCTTGTAAGAGGCTCGGCTTGTAGGATAAGGCTGGGAATGATGTTCGGCTAGTGGGTTTAGTGCTGTGGATCAGACAATGTATTTAGGGTTTAGGGAAGGTATGACATGGGAGGATTTGGATTTAGGGTTGATGGTTGATTGATTTACTGTTTTAACCTAATAATGGAAAAAAGGTGAACAAGTAGAAGATTACCTGGATTCACAGCCTCATGCCGATGTATCAATCCAAATCCTATAACAGGAGAGAGCCAAAAGCTCCAATTCTTTTCATTCATCATCATTAATTGTGAGAGAGTCTTTACAAATCTTTAACTATGGAAAACTTAATCCTAGACGTAATCTCAACTGTAGGAAACAAGTTAACAGCTACGATTAAAACACTTACATAAAACTGATGGTCCCTACATGATAACTCCAATTAATAAACCAAAAAAAGAAAAAGAAAAAGAAAAAAGAAAAATATAATGGGCTCGGATGCCTAGCCGTAGGGCCCATGTGGCCATTAGACCTGTACGGTCAACCTGAGTGCCCCCTCCCCCTCTGATTTCTAAACCTTCGATGCTTGTTTGTCTTCTTTGCTGGTCCCTTCCATGTGGCACATCCCAATGTGGGGTCTTTATGCTTGTTGGCACATCCCAATGTCAAATCTAGCTAGATCCATCTGTTTATTTTTGTCGAAGTTAAGATCCAACAGTGAATCTTCACTTGAGTCACAGTCCAACACTAGACAATGGTTAGCTAACCATAAAGAAGCCTGCATCTGTCTTCTTGGTCTTCTTCCTATTGTAGAACTTGTGTGGATGAGCTCTGATGTCCTCATCAGGCCTATTATGTGGTGATTCTGGATTGAGATTGATATTGCTGTGTTTGGAGTGGTTATGTGTATCAGGTAAATGATCGTCTGAGTATCCACGTCATGTTCTCTTCAACAAATTCTACTGTCACTTCTACTTCTGTTCATTTCGGGTTTCCAATTCCTGTATTAATTTGTTTTCATGTGATTTATAATTTAATGTAATTTGCAACGATATCCATAATTTGGAGAATGCAGATGGGAAAAAAAAAATAAAGGTTTACTTTTATGTACTCATCAAATCACTCTAATGCTAACAAGCTTTACAATTCTGTAAAAGCTTCATGAGGCCATCATGCGGGAGGAGTCTACAGAGTTTGAAGAAGGCATTATAATCCAAGAATACCGCAAGGGGTTCCAACTCGGGGATAGGCTTTTGCGGCCATCAATGGTGAAGGTTTCAGCTGGTCCAGGCCCTGCAAAACCCGAAGGAGCGGGCCTACCTGGTGTAACGGAGGATGGTGGTGAAAGCAGCCAAGATGGCAGTGGCAAAGAACAAGGGGAGTCTGTTTGACCATGTTAGATGTCCCATCTCATACAATTCGATTTTGCAGAATAATCTGGGCTCCAAAGTCCGAAGGCTACTATTTTACAGTTGAAAGAATGTGTTTGCGATTGTGCGATTGCTGCATGATGAAATTTCCAGTTACAGCATCAGTTGATGAAATTTTTATTTACAGCAGTAGTGTTTTACACAAGGAAATGAAATTGGTTGTCAAAGACAAATGTAATTTTTGTAGCCGAAGAGAAAACTGTTCTGGTGCTTTTGCTATTCATGGATTGATATATTTTTCTACATTTTGTATTTCACATTTGAACCCTGTGGTATGGTTCCGCATATCTAATCAGTATAAACTTTTGATTCTGTCCAAGACAGCAAGATGATGGAACCCAATATAACCCTGCATCTTTACTGGAATTCAAATAATTTCTATCCGGAGAATTTTGAAATTATTTGACATAGTGGAATTCCTAAATCCTACTTCGCACTTGAGTATTCAGATTTTCCACCAAAAAGCAAAGGAGCTGGAATTTAAGAAATTCAAAGGTCATTGGAGACCCTTTTATGTGGCTGAAAATTTGAAATTCTGGTGAAGAAACATGGCATTTGCAAATGCTAGGGGACAAGCCATCTCATCATGTCATGAATTTCTCAACACAACAAATTCTTACAAGAAATTATAGTAAAGAAATAGGCATGTATCACCTATCATGTACCCCTTAAAGATTTGGTGGTCCTCACTTGTCGCGGTTCTAAACTTGTTTTCAAAATTATGCTTCACTTCTAGGGTTGCAAACAAAACGGTTTTGGGTTGGAATCATACTGGACCTGAACCCGTTTCTAAATAACGGTTTCCGTTTTAGATCTAGTTTTGAGTCGGAATCTGTTTTGTTGGTTTTAGAATCGATTTTGATAGAAATACTCGGATCCGGTTCCGAAACCGGATCCACCTAGAGAACTTGATCTAGTTTAAAAATTAGTTCTAACTTCTCTTCAATAAGTATATCATTTAAGTTATAATAGTGCATCAAGTCTACTACCTCTAGCATTGTACATAAAAATGTCAAAAAAAAGTTTATTTCAAGGTACAATTCGCAATATCAAAGACTCATGCCGGGTCCCGGATTCACGGGTCGAAACCTATATGAACCGGGAACCGGACCCATTTATTAATTGGGACCTAAATTAGGTTCTGAACCGGATCTGTTTATGAATCAGAACCTAAAATAGGTTTCAGGTCTAGGTTTTTTCGGGACGTAACTTTCGGGTAATCGGAGAATTGGATATTCGTTTGCAACTCTATTCACTTCCATCAATTATTAGTGAAATTGTTCTCCTGAACGCATGTGCGTGGTTGATAAATGATTAAGTTCTAACGTCATAATTTTACTGCCCAGACCACCTGGTTCACAGGTTTTGGGGCTCACTTTCGGTTGATACAAGTAACCACATCACTTTGATTTCTTTGACCGGATGGTTGCATCAAACATCCATCCATGAACAACGTACTCATTGTTATAGTTTGTTGCATCCCATTTTATCATGCTTTTACAAGTATTCAACCCAATGCAAACAAGAAAATAGAGTGACTCCTTGGTTTCATCACATTTTACCATGGACTCCTGTGTATTCCTATATTACAGATATTATAACAAGACAAACAGTATATGACTCTGCTCATATAGGTGAAAGACAGCTTGTAGTTTTAAAAACTTTGTGAGTTGTGTGGGTTTTCTATTTCATGTAAACAGACAAAAGCAAGATCTAAATATTCAAAATGAATGAGAATCTTCACCGCATATGAGCCCACCTTTGATCAGTGTAGTTTCACATTCTCTTACCCCCATTATCTACATGCTCATTTTTATGCTCATCAAATCTTGACTCACTGTTCTACTAAATCTGAAAAAAAAAAAAAAAAAATCTATGGTTCATAAACCATCAAATTTTAATGTTTTTAGATGGAGGAAGAGGATAATCTGATTGAGCTGGTTTTTTTTTTCTCAGCCATGAAGAGAACTTTCCATCCAGCTTTCCCACAATGATAGAAATGCATCTAAATGGGCCCCACAAGCTGGGCTGCATATTCACAATATGTGATCTTGCTGGCGGGAAAATATTGTCCTCAAAATGAATCAGTAAAAAGGTCTGCCTATCTCTTATTTGAAACTAAATAAAAAGGAGATAAGTAGAGAAGGAGAAGATGAATGCTTCCAAAATGTTCAGCATTCTCTTTCAAAGCTCAAGCATAAATTTTCAGCGTTTTTTTTTTTTCAAAGCTTAAGCTGAGAATGTAGGGGAGCGATAGTGAGCTCTTTATAGAAAGACATTTTGTGATAGAGAGCAGCTACCTGCACACTGTAAAATGCTCTCAACACACTGCATTTTTAAAAAATAATAATAATAATAATAAATTCCTAAACTACCCCTCTTCCTGATTCGTTCGGCCACATGGGACCGAACAAATAAAAAATGTTCGGCCCTATGTGGCTGAACAAACCTGATTTGTTCCGCCCTGTGTTACCGAACATGTTAGTGGCTGAAAGGCCCGCGAGAACTAATGAGCAAAATCGCAGAAACACAATTAAAATGGTGAAAATTGAAGGTCTGGTATTTGATTAACCTTTGTACAAGAGAATGAGTGAGGGGGAGAGAGGAAGAGAGAGGGAGAGAAAGGAGGAAATGGGAAGAGGGATGAGGTTGCCAGAAAAGGAGGAGATGGGGAAAGGGAGAAAGAGAGGGCGGGGAGATGGGTTGGTGTAGAGCGGAGGTGGCGGGGTCGGCAGCTGGTGGGCGAGAGAGATAGGGAGAGAAAGAGAGCGGGAGAGATAGGGAGAGGAAGAGAGCAAGAGGGAGCGGAGCAGAGAGCAGGGAGAGGGAGAGAGACAGGAGGAGAGGGAGAGGGGTAGTTTAGGAATTTTTTCTTTAAAATTTTTTTGTTTTAAACATACCGTGTGTGGAGAGCATTTTGCAGTGTGCAGGTAGCTGCCCTCTTTGTGATATTGGATGAAAGGGCAATTTCATCCTTCTGAACACTTTTTTTTTTTTTTCGAAAGGAGAACTTTTTAATAATATTTCAAAACTTGATCATGAGCTGTTAATTATTGAGTTTAAAAATCTTTCTTTGGCAAATATCCCGGAGTTTTATTATTATTGTCAGATGAGCATGTGGGGACGTGGAGTGGCAGCAGCAGACAAGGCCTGTATATGTATTGCATCCATCTCCTAGGGCTGGCTAGGGTGTTCATGGGCCGGGGGCAGGCAAAGGCATATCCAGGCCTTGCCTGACTTTAGGAACACTGACCCAAGTCCAAGCCTCGCATTGGCCATAAAAGTCAATCCCGAGCCCGCCCATTTAATCAATCAGGCTGGCCGAATCGGGTGTTTTATCAATTTTGTGGGCATTCAAGCAATTGTTTGGACTAATTAAATTAAATTACATGTATTCCTTACACGGGCCCGTCCGGGCTGGCCTGGGATTTGGGCTTTCTATGACTTAATCCAAGATCTGCCCAATTATTAAACGGGCCTGGGCTTTGGATGGCCTAGCCCATGAGCAACCCTACCATCTCCCTTTGATTCAAATAGAAACTCAAAAGGGCAGGCCACCGACACCCTTGACTCCTACACCATTGACTTCAATTACCAGCACACATTGAAGAGAAGACTTAAAGATTGCGTTAGGTTATATTTTACTTTCATATGCATTATATTTGGTGCTAGAAAACCTTAATCATGATGACATCTATTTAACTCCATGAAGGGGACAGGAAGAGTTTTCTTGGACGGAAGCAATTATTTTCTCTACTTACGTCCATTTTGGACGGTGAGGACTTTTGGGGAGTCCGAATTTAATGAGGTTTGATGCTATGGTGACCATGAGTGGATTAACTACGATCTTCTATATATCACCATGGGGCATCCTGCCATGCACGTGCGCTGTGAACCCTAATTCACTTTTAGCGGGGTTGCTTTCGTGGATGGTTGTGAACGTAAATTCTAGGTCATCTTAGTGCGAGCATTTCTCGAAAATAGAAAATCTTTAAAGTATAGAACTTTTGGCTTTTTTTTTTTTTTTTTTAATACATCAAGATATGAATATTCCAAAAAGGGATAAGAGTTTTTCACTATTCTTTCAATCAAGTCTTTTCCATTAAAAACTTTTAAAAAATTAACGAAAGTACCCTTCCCTTGTGATAGTTTTTTTTTTTTTTTCACTTATTAATCTTTTTCACCCCCAAAATCAACCATTTTTTATTTGCTGAAGTGGGCCCCACTAGTTCATATGGGTTGGACCCAATCAGTTTCATAAATGATTTAATAAAGAAAAAAATAAAAAACGATAAAAGGGTATTTTTTTTAGTTTTCAAACTTTTGTCTTGGAGACGACTTTAATGAAAAAAATATAGAAAACTTGTATACTCTTCTAAAATATTCAAATTTTTATATGCTTTTCTGAAAACAAGGCAAAAGTTTTCTACCTTTTCGAAAATTTCCCAAGAAAATATCTCGCGAGGACAAAATTACGGCTTTCAAAAGGGATCCAATAATCAAACACCAGTTTAGCAAGTTGTGAGCTTGAGTTTTGAATTAGAGACTGTTTAGCTTGGCTCATTCAAGACTGGCTCAATCAAGGGCCTGTCAAGCTCGATTAGGGCAGTATTAGCTTGAACTAAGTTGTGGGTTGTGTGATTATAGATGTTATTCATGTAGCTGTGCTGGTCAGGTGACTGACAACCCAAGTGAAGGGAGATTTTACCAACAAACTTGCGGCTGAGTGGTGTTCACATCTTAGTTTGATGCACATGTTGACGGATTGATCCTTGGGTCCCCAAGTGAAAGATCACCCCTCGACCATTAGGCCTGACATCGCAAAAAAAAAAAAGGAGTTTTCAAAAAAAGCATAAAACTTTTCACTCATTTGAAAAAGTATTTGATGAATTAAATATTCCAAAAAAGAATAAAGATTTTCCACATATCTTTCAATCAAGGAGAATGCCATATTAGTCTTCTATCTTCTTTCGTCCCCAAAATTAAAAATAAAAAATAAAAAGGACAAAAATACCCTAATGACAAATTTTGCCTTTTCTTTTCTTCTGTCCCCAAAACCTAACCAAAAATCGCTTTATAGGCCTTAGTAATCATATGTTGATGGTTGGTTACGTTCCTTTGATGGTTCAGTCACCTAGGAGAATGCCATAATTAGTCTTGGGGCATTTTTTTCTTCCTTGGATCATCATATTGCTTAAATGTCAACTTTATTTTGATGATCATAACCATTTAATGAAGCTATTTCTTTCTATCATTTGGAATCCATATAAACCCTTTTTTAACCATTCATTCACACATAAAGGTGGCTAAAGTCGGTCCGATTAGGCCATTTGGGTTGGACACGATCATTTCTTTCAAAATGATTTATTGAAGGAAAAACTTTGGAAAATAAAATAAGGGTATTTTTGTCACTTTTAAGATTTTTTTAATGGTGAGGACTTGATTGAAAGAAATTTAGAATTTTTTTTTTACTATTTTGAAATATTCAAATCGCATGCACTTTTTTGAAAATGAGCTAAATATTTTATACTATTTTGAGATTTTCCATTAAAAAGATATTCACCTATGAACAAGCTTCATACTGTGATTTGCAATCCAACTCGTGGGGCCTACTTGGATGCATATCTATTATTGAAAGTGGGATGGAGAAAAAAGGTTAATTGATAAATGAAGGTAATGCAAAAAAATAACCTCCATCCGATTATCCTACTCCTTGCAGTTTGCTAGCAGGAGAAAATTCTTCCCCAAGTGTCTCTATTTGTTGGATGCTATAGTCATCCTTTGTAGCAAACAAGCATGAACATGGCCGCTCTCTCTCTCTCTCTATCTCTCTCTCTGTGTTCCATTCTTTATTCTGCCTTTGAGTGTGAGAAAGATTAATAATAGTTTTTTGGGTCCATCTTGCACGGTCACGTACAATGGAATTTGTCCTTACATAAATTAGTGATAAGCATACTTGCTAAGCAAAAAAGTTCAGTGCCTTGTCAACTACTTTATTCTTATTAAATTCCTTGTGGTCAGGAAGGCAAGTAATATTGCCCTAAAAAATGATTCAATCATTCCCAAAGCAATCTTATTTTATACATCATTGCCTATTTGCCGACCACATTCACAATAAGATAGATTTTCTATTGAATGCCCCATGATGAGACATGACCATGAACGACCGAGATGACCCATAAGCATACTCTAATCTTAGATGTACAAGTAACCAAATAGTGTTCTGCTGATCATTGTAGAAAAAAACCAAAGCCAGCCCATCACTGCTGGTGGTGTCCAAAATCCAAATCCACTCCAGTCATGTACAAGATAGAGGCTTTTTTGGTATCTTAGCCTCTAAGAAGATATAACTCACACTGAGGTGATAAAAACTCACACACCAAATCACATATGCAAGAAGAGAGGAGACAAGGAGATAGAGTTGATGGCTCTTTGGGACGATGACCCAACCATACACAAGAATTTTACATTTATCCATCTAGAAATCATCAAAGACCTTAGATTTGGATGGCAACATCCACTTCTGAGTGACTTTTTTCTACCATATCACAAGTCATAACAAACACTTTTTTTTTTTTTTTTTTTGTGGTAAAAGGGAGATGTCATAACAAACACTTGGGTTCTATTTAGTTACTAGTAGGCCCCCCACCACACCAAGCTGTGTCACCGCTAAATAGCCCCAAGAGAGCTTCCTGCTGCATGGGAGCAGAGAAACTGCATTAGAAGCAAAATACAAACAAAGACGAACACAAAGCCTCCAAATCCATCTATCTGTCCCGAGTCTCTCTTCCCCCACCACTGCCACCCCCCTCTCTCTCTCTCTCTCTGAATCTTTCAACCCTAAAATTCGAATCCAAACCCATCGATTTCTCCTAAACCCCCCCAATATCATCGAACAAAACTCGATTTTTCCTACCACCCCACCCCCACCCCATCCCCCCTGTGCAGAAATGAGTAGTAGAAAAGAAGAGGAAAGGAACGAGAAGATCATCAGAGGCCTCATGAAACTGCCTCCGAATCGAAGATGCATCAACTGCAATAGCCTCGTATTTCTCTTCTCTCTCCCCCACTTTATTGATTGAAGTATTTCTCACAACTCATACTTCTCGCTTTGATTGGAGTTTTGGTTTTCTTTTCTCTTCGATTTGGTGATTCTATGATGTTTGTTTTTTTGTTCTGATTTCTTGGGGAAAAATCGAATCTTTTTTGTTTTTTCGCAGGGTCCGCAGTATGTGTGTACGAATTTCTGGACTTTCATATGTATTGCTTGTAGCGGAATACAGTAAGTTTACTTGTTTGTGTGTTTTTTGTTTTTGTTCAATTAAGTTTTCAGTTGGGTCATCTCAATTGTATGTTTTTTTGTGTGGAAAACCTGCTCAATTGTAGAAGTTGACTTATTGGAACTGCAGTAGGGTGAAATTGAAATGGTATTAGGTTGGAATATGGTCAAGATATGAAGTTGTAACTGTAGTACCATTTAGATACTGCAGTTTTTCTCGGAATTAGAAGCATTGCGGTCATCATCTTAAGTTTGGGGTTGGTTTTGTGAGTCTTTCTCCACTAAACCTTGTCTATTAAGATGATTTCAGTAAGTGTTAGCTCCAAAATATATAACGCAATTGGTCACTACTTCATTTAGGGCTCATTTGGACTAGGAGAAAATGTGGAGACAAAAGGGTGGAGAAAATTGTACAAATTCCATGTTTCAAATTTGTTCAGCGCAGAGTTTTCTCTTACCTCGGGTCTTTCTTCCTTTTTCTCCTCATCCAAATAGGCTGTATTTTGAGAAGTGATCATTCAATCCTTTCCTTCAAATCACATGGACCCCTCTGAATATCAACTGTTCTGTTTTTCGCTTTGATTGGAGTGATGTGAACCATTGGATTGATGTGATGTGAAATGTAACTACATTTTCTTCCCATAATCAATCCATTGGTTTGTATCACTCTGATTGAAGTGAATATAGACAATTCTATGCAAAAAAAAATAAAAAATAAAAAAGAGAGAGAGGAAACTGACTTCATTGACTTTATGATTTAAGAGTAACTGACCATTGCAAAATAAATATATAAAAAGATAAAAGAGTAACCATGTCACTTTGTTGGATGGGTGGGCTTACATATATATGATTTCTGAGCTTCAATTAAATATATAAAAAGATAAAAGAGTAACAATGTCACTTTGTTGTATGGGTGGGCTTATATATATGATTTTTGAGCTTCAATTGAGTTTGGGATTTGGTTAGGGTTGAGTTGAAAAGTAGAATTTACAAAACCGACCCCGGATAAATGGGATAAGGCTTCAACAAAGATGATGACAATTAATGGCCCAAACTATGTTATCTTAGCTACAAAATGAAATTCAGCTTTATATTTTTTTTAAGTTTTGTAATTCTATCTGATTATTTCTTCATTTATCGATTATACCCATGGAAACTATGTTGAGTTTTAAAAATTGGCCAATTCCGATTCAACTCGACCAAGTTGGCCTGGGCTTTGTAGGTGCCCGAGTCAAGTCACCCGTTGAGTCACCTACTTGGCTGAGTCCTATGGTTTTTTGCCCTAAATGCACTTCCCATTTTCTCTATTAGAAAAAGTTATGGGAGGCTCTTATTGACATTTTTCGCTGATTCTAGAAGATCCAAAGCCCTCTTTTTCTTAAAGATCCAACCATTCGAGGATTGATGATAGTGTACTATTCATCCAACTGAATGAAATACGAATTTGGGTACCTATAACAACTTAAATTCATTATTAATATATTGAACACAACAAATTTTAAAAATTTAAATTTATGGAACTATGTTTTATATTTTAGATATTTTTTTTGCTATCTTTCATGTTCTTCAAATGTTATTGGGACTAGTGTGTGATTATTCGAACTCGGCCAGCTGTAAATTCCAAAATTTTATGACCTAGGGAACCTCTGCTGAGTTTTATACAGGATGTCTGAAAAGTTACCCCATGTCATCTGGCATTGATGATTAGATTGTATGTGCTTTCCCTTAAATTGTTCAACCTTCTTGGCTTTGATGTATTAGTATTCTTTGCACTGCACAGTCGTGAGTTTACACACCGTGTTAAGTCTGTGTCAATGGCTAAGTTCACATCGCAAGAAGTTGATGCTCTTCAGAAAGGCGGCAATCAGGTAAGACAATTTGGCGACATGCACTCCCTTTGGTTTGGTAGTTCTTGTGCTCATGAGATATTTCACCCTTTTCAGCGGGCTAGGGAAATCTTTCTAAGGGATTGGGATATGCAACGGCAGAGATTGCCCGATAGCAGGTAAAAACTTCACTGCACATTACTTAGAATTGTAGGTATCTTGGCGTTTTGCAAATATAACGTTCTCTTACCATGTTGTCTTCTCACAGCGATGTTGATAGAATCCGTGAGTTCATAAAGAATGTATATGTGGATAGAAAATATGCAGGGGGAAGGTCCTCTGACAAGCCACCAAGAGACATGCAGGCAATCCATTTCTAAACCATATGCTCTTTAACTAGGGTTAGCACTGCAAGATTATTTGTTGGTTTTATGATTTGCCTTTTTATTTTTTACATTTCAGGTTTACCACTTTATCTAATAGCATAATTGAACTGGACTAATTTTGTACCTTATCATGTCCTGACAGAGCCAGAGAAACAATGAAGATGAAACCAGACGAGCCAGTTCATATCATTCCTATTCTCAGAGTCCTCCTTATGAAAATCAGTATGAAGATTGGCGTTATGGAAAAAAACCTGGTGTACTTACAAGAAAGCCCGGTTCAGATCATGGTCACTATGAAGGGAAGATAGCTAGCTTTGTTTATAGTCCAGGTCGATCAGTGGAGCAAATGTCCGAGGATAGGTTTGCCAACGAAGGCTCTTTTGGAAGAGTTTCAGATTATTCAGTGTCTAGCGCAGGCGACCCATTCAGATATGATGCACGGTCACCTAGTTTTCAAAAGGACATCGGATTTAGCAGCCCTCCTATCCACCCTGGCAGAGATATCTTAGTTGAAGATTTAAGGCGCAAAACAGCTAATATGTACTCTGATACCAATGCAAAGAGAGAGGTAAGTTGGGCTTACATGCTCATGAGTCAAGTAAAGTTTACCATCTCATCTTATTCATGCAGTTTTCCTTGATGTTAGTCACTTGACCTGGGGATATGCACCCTTGAGTTTTTACAAGATCACCTTGGACCTGTGGTCGGGATTGTTGATGTGAAGTGCTCCACAACGTGAAGACCATTCCCAAAAATCTTTCAAATGATGCCATCTCATCCATTTGAATGATGGCAGCAAACCAATTGCATGTGGACTAAAGAAAGATTTTTACTAAATTATATGTGGCGCAATGTGTTCTAGGCCATATTCATTGTCAACATGTGAAATGGCACAAAAAATGTTGCCCTACACCATCATCAAAGCCTTATCCCAACTATGTTGGAGCCAGCTATATGAATTATGTTTTGCCATTCCAAACTTTCCTGGAATACAACAAATTTTCACATTCAATGTAAAGAAGGCTAAATATCGGATGACTGGGATATTCAAATCAGTCCCTTGCTTTCATGATCCAGAGCATTGATCTGAAGGGCTCGATAGTGGATAAAAATCACTCCTAATAAATTTTCCTATCTTCTTGGACGATCACCTGGAAATAGTATGCTAAGAATGAAATATAGCAGGAGTCCACATTCGGCGTGGAGAGGGCCAGACTGCCAAATTTGAATCTCTGTATGTTGATCTTTTCTTTTTCATGGTCTATCATGGCAGGGCCTGTCATATGCTCATTAATGGTCTGGATTGTCAATTCATGGGCTTCACAAGTATGTGAACTCAATGTAAGGGTATACTATGCGTACTCTCCGGTTGAGGGTTATAAAATATAGTACCTTCTATTTCATTTTATTCTCACATTTCTTTAATGCAAGCCAAGTCTGTATTATCAATGATTGTGAACGGCAAATTATTTTTTCGTTATTCAGAGAACAGCATCTGCAGGAAGCTTCGAATCCTTCAATAGCAACTCCCTGTCTTCTAAGTCAGTTAGCTTGGGTAGCTTACTGGATAATGTATTAGAGCCTGAACAATCTACTGTAACCAAGCTGACAGGGACAACACCTTTTCCTCCTTTAATGCAGTCATCTGCTTCTCCCAGTGCTGTGAGCCAGGATCCTTTCAATCCATCATTTATACAGCCTCCTCCATCAGTTACAGCTATAGATTTATTTGCAGACATTACTCAACATCCATCGGCAAAAGATTACGAGACAAAACCAACGGCTCCATCAGAAAACGTAGGGTGGGCTACTTTTGACTTACCTCTCCATACATCTACTTCTGAACCAAAACACGAACCACGCGCCTCTATTACTTCAGGGAATGGAATGTCCAAAAGAAACCTTGCCCCACTTTCATCTGTAAGTAACATCACGCAGTGGCCTTTGGCTCAAAATTCCACACCTTATCCTTCAGCAGCTAATCAATGGCATGGGAGTGACAGTGAAGTTCAAACATCTAATGATCTAACAACTTCCCAGGTGAGGAATCTCACAATGCAACTTAGGGACTTGGAAAATTTTTTATGCTTGAAAAAAGAATTTTATGGCGTGCAGATGAGTTGAGCTTTGGTTTGGGTGTCCACTGAGGACTATGAGCTCCCATTGGTTGTACAATTCGGGATATCACAGCGTATGATGGTTGAGGTGGGAGTGTTGGTTGTTGGTCTCATTACTGCCAATGGGAGCTAATAGTAATATTCCTCACTGGACTTAACTTTTTATTTTTACTTTTATGGAAGTGACATTTGTACCTTTTTGTTATTTAAAAAAAAAGACTGAGCATGTACAGCAGTATGCCTATGGAATGAAATGTACAGAAGTATGTTTTCTGCTGCTGTACATGTGGCATGTATGTTCCTCAAACCAAATCATGGGCTCCATTGCATATGTAAAGCAGGCTAGCAGCTCTATAATCACTCTGAAATACTGGATGAACGATTATTCCCAATGTAGCTATCAAATGGTCAATTAATGTGATTGGTGTTGGAAAGTATCAACTGCCCAGATTCAACAAATGTTTATAACCTTGAGTTCGGTATTTTCTCTTCCATCTATCTTTTGGCTATGGTCCCATTTATGATTGGGCTTATGATTTCGGTGATGATGTTTTGGACTGAAGTACATGTGTGATGTAGCCTTTCTGTACAATGGTTTTGTTTGCATTCTTACAGATTGTCCTTTTAAGTTGGTATGCCTTGATTGATTGATGTACTTTTGAGCAGTCATGGAATGCTTTTGAGGATTCTACTGTAAACCTGTCTCTTGCTTCCTTTGAGAATCTGCCACACAAGAGTGAACCAAAAATTCCAGCATATTATACATCTACATCTGGGGATCATTTTGAGAGTTCCAAGGTTTTGATGGTGCCACTCTGGATTATATTGTCTAAATGAGAATGCTGCTTTAATGCTATATGTCCTAATTCCTCTGCACGTCCACAGGACTTCAGCGAACTTGGGTTTCGAAGATCAACCATAGAAGAATCAGCTCCTAGTTTACCATTGAATGATGTTATTGCTGGGTCATCCTTTCCTTCAGAGCTTCCTTCAATGGTTGGTAGCTTTTTCTAGCATCAGGCTTGTACCTACACATTATCGAAGTGATTTAGTTACGATTTTTGTCAAAAGCATGAACTGGTTCACATTTCACAGGGCGTAACTCTGCCTCGTCCTCTTGGTCAGAAATCTACAAATCCATTTGATCTTCCACATGATTCTGATTTGGAATCTAGCACCATGGTATGTGACATCTGATTTGAAGCTATTGATATATGTATGTTTGATTGTTTTAAGTCGGTGCATATCTCTACAAAAAAAAAAAAGTCGGTACATATAATCCAAGGTGAATGGTTACCGGCAAAATCTTCTATTAGAATTTTCTTCTATGCTGCCAGCTTATATAGTGGGGATTTTATTTCTATATTTGATTCTTTTTTAAGTTACTCGCACGAGCAACTAATCAATTCAGGCGAAAGATCCTAACATTCAACTTCGAAATATCATGAGTTAGAAAACCTTAAAAGATGACTTGGATCTCATGTTGTGTCAAGCTAGCATAAAGACAAATGATTTTTTTTTTTTTTGAAAACATTAAAAGACAAATGATTTTGTGAATAAGAACTGAGATTTTAGTATTTCATCATGATAGATGGGCCATTTGCACTTCAATTCAAGAAAGAAAAATGTCGCAAGGAGAGTTAACTTTGTTTAAACGAAAATAACAAAGACACTTCCTCCACCCCCGCTCTTCTCTCTCTCTCTCTCTCTCTCTCTCTCTCTCTGTGTGTGTGTGATGGAATTCATAGAAAAAGCTCATCAAGTCTTGGCAACTCAAACGATTAAGTCTTGGCCAATAATTAACTAGTTCAAGTAGTTGTAAGTAGTTGTTCACAACACGTAACATCTAATTAAGTCAAGTCCTGAATAGGGATGTAGTGGGTCAGATACTCAGATCAGGTCGGATATAGGGTGGTTTGTGTCCTTTCTTTTTTGGGCTTAAATTCTTTGGGTAACCAACCAGGTGAAGGTAAACAGGGGTCCATTGTCATTCATATCCATATGAACCTCTTGGGTTCAGTTTGGATCCAGGGTGTTCAATACCCGCTCTTCCCCCATTTGTATTATGCAGGTAATCAGATGCAGGAGAACCATTGGAATGCCTAGTTGAGACAACAAATTCCTCTTTTTTCTTTCCTTGAATTGTTGTTGTTTTTCTTGTTTTACTGTCCAGTTTCTGTCGTCATCATCGTCGTCATCAAAAACCTTATCCATCTAGGCCAGAGGTCATCTTTGCGAGTTTAATTTTCTCCGGAATTTTCCCCATTTGAATTACTCCACTCGTTTCTATATAAAGCCAAATCCCTTTCAGCACCATGTGTTCATACATGTTAATAGTAGTTTGGGCTTTGTAATAAATAAAGGAATTACTCATGGAGGCTTCCCCATTAGCGATGGTTTTTTGACCTAATTGGCTGATTAGACCCACCTAGTTACCAGGTTGTGTCAACCAGTAAACTTGGTCAGTCAACCAGATGGGCAGTACAGTAAATTTGAAATATTTGTATTGTAAATGTTGACTTCTAAACTAAAGTGTAGAAAAAAAAAATGAAAATATTAAAACAATGCACAGATAACCTATGAAGTGCAATTTCATTTTTTCATGTTCATTAACGTATACTTTTAACTTCTACCATCCTATTAATGTTAGGCTTATACACATTTTTCATTTGTTTTATTCAAGGATAGATACGCTTTAGGACAACCAGGCCACCTAGCCAAATCCGAGTGAGACAAGGTGATTTGTGAGTCTACTGGGCAGTTTGGCCAGGTTTCAACCAGAACTCACCCAAACTGAGTTCTACCCAAACCTTTTCGCTCTTTATGCAGACAGGTGGAGTTGGCTTCCTAGTTGACCCATGAAAACCATGATTGGAGACGTATGGCACTTCATCTTCTGAAATCCCAAGGGGACAAACTAGGAGACCGACCAACTTGCTTGGCCAAAAAAGAAAACCCTCACTACAGATTTCAAATACTGTTAAATGCTGCCTTTTTCTTGTGTATTGCTCTTCCAGATTGGCTGGTATTCCATTTTATGCTGCTATATTTACTTAATAACATTAAGAAGGGTACTAGTTTGAGCCTTGAGGGAGCTGATCAGGAAGTGCTTTGTAGTGTATGAGTGGAGTAGGATTTTAGTAATCCCCTTTGGTATGTCTCTTTATGTCCTGGGTTCTTTCGTCCTTACATGTACAGAATTATCTTGCGTACTCCTTCACGCATACATGGGCACACACTATGATGACAAGAGAGAGGAGAGAGAGACGACGACGACGATGCATTAGCCTTTGCTAGGAGTCTGGACTTTGTTTTATGCGAATTTTTTTTTTATCGATTCCTGTTTTTGTAATTATTGGTTATGTATAAGTTTGGTCCATGGTTCCTTTATATAGGCTACTGATCTAATGATCCACCATGGATAGACAATGATGCAAAAGATCCCAATGTGGTGGCTACTGGCTAGGATCTTCCAATCTGGGCTGTTGTGGGGCATGGTCTTTATGAAACAGTCTTTCAGTTAAGACTCACTGTTGGGATGGGATAACTGCCCATTGGCTTCGCATGAAAATCCAGGAGGGCTGTGAGGTTATGGATTTCGAGGCGCCAAAGATTAACATTGAACACACATAAAAGAAATGGGCAGTTCAATCCAATGGTAACAGTTGGATGAGTGTCAAAATGGGGTGAGTGCCATTTCATGGGAGGGTAGTGACTAGAGATGGAAGTTGGTAGATTGATCATAGGTTGGTCCATGTGGGCCCACTAACTGGTTCTTACAGAATTTATGAGGATGGCTCACATAATAAAATTTCCATGTCTGTATATGTGTGTCCATGGAGCCTGTATGTGTATATCAATGAGGGCACCTTTAAAACCCCAAGGTGGGCCACACAGTCCTCCACATTACCTTTCCTGATATTTTAATGCTGTGATACATTGTATAAGGTTGGAACTAATGCGCTGAATTTCTAATGTATTTGCAAATGATTGGTCATAGTTGCCATTTACCCTTATTTTCCCTGATGCAGTTCTTGAACATGAGCTCTTTGCAAGCAGCATTACCAAATCCCACATTGCCTGTGGCTTTCATTGGTGGCATTACCGAGACATGGTTTCCACAGGGTTCTGCGACATCATATATGGATGCTGTTCCTTCTGGTGAGTATTAAATAATAATACTAATGATGGGAAATTACCCTCTTAAACCAGTCTGATACTTTTGCAAATTCTATAGGAGGTTTATCATACAGGGCGGGTCAAGCACCAACCTCTCAATTACCGTAAGTTTTTCTCTTATAGTTTGTTTATTTCTTAAATCATAACATACTGTGTTCAATCTTAGGGCTGTATATAATTTGTTTTTGCACAGCCAGACCTGTCCTTGCTCAAATGGAGCTAGACCTGATGGAACTGAACATTATAACGATGGAGCCGACTCAGCTAATAATACGATGATATGGTTTATTTTTATGTGTTATTATAACTTATGGACCCAGCCCTCAACTAGCTCATTTACAGCCCCCACTCCTTTTTCCTCTCTTTTCCTTTTTTCTTTTGTCTGATTTACATCCCTATCCAATCATCCCATTCAGCATGGCAAATTGCACAATGGGGCAATCTTTTGGTGAACCAAATTGTTCATAAATGGCTTTATAGGGGATGGCTGTTGATTCCCAAAAGTTCTTCCAATGTCCGATTTGGACTTATTTAGGTTGGATCCTTGGCTGTGACTGTCAATTTGCAAGTCACCTATCAGACACCTAATTAATTTGACAGGATTTATTATGATTTATGATTTATGAATGACATTCAATGACTGTACCTACCAGATGAATACCTTAGATTATTGTGATGGGCCTTGCCTGTACCATTACACATTCTTGTGCTTGTGCATCATTTGACCCTTGTTAAAATGGAGTTGGTACGCTGACAGTCTGTCTAAATGTTACAAATGCTTTTAAATTGGCAGGAATATCCCTTCACCAGGGCCAGTTGCATCTCTTGGCGGGAATCCCTTTGCCTAGAAGACACTGATGCAAACATCCTCTTCTTTCATAATTGATGAGATGGTAGGACTGACCAAGATTAGTTAATTTCTATGAGCTACCATGTAGACTTCAATTCCTGGGTTTCATTCATTTGTATCCGTTGTGCTGTAAAATGAGAGATAAGCACATTTACAAGCAGAATCATCATTGCCCTTACAGCCTGGCAGCACAATCTGGGAAGGTTTGCGATCATGAGCTTCTGTATCATCTTTCTTTATTCTACTGCTATGGGGAGAGGAGACCTTTCAAGTTTCAACACTCTATTTTTTTAATCCTCATTTTCCTTAATATGGATACCCTTTGCTCTTTTCATTTACATATACTTATCCCTTCATTCTTGAAGGACCCTGAGTACCTTTTCATTTATAATGCAATTTTTTTTTTTAGCTGAAACGGAATTCCTTGTCTTGTGCGTGGACAGTTGTATTGTTTGGTTTATTTCTTGCTGTGGTGAGTTTAGAACATAGATGTTCTGTGGTTTTTAAGGACTCATTGGAAAGCACTTGCCTTGGAATTGCATGATGCCATTGATGCCTCTGACATGAATTGAAATGGCCAATAATACTGATAATATGAAACTGGCATGTTTACAACAGCCTTAAAAAAATGGAAATGGATCAGGCTCCAGTCGGATCAGGTTAGTCCAAATTGGTAATCAGGAAGTTATACTGTGAGGGGTATAGTCCAAAGTCATCAACAGATTGAACTTTACAGTCCATTTTCATCCATTAAGTTTGCAGCATGATCACCTTCATTTTAATTTAGTATCTGCCACCAACCAAATTAGTACGGTCATCCACTCAACAAGATATCTGGACTGTATTCCTTTCACAGTAAGGCCCACAAGTTAGACCATCCAAATTTGTAAAAGCAAACAGCAAATGAGTTCCTAGCCTGAATGGTGGGAAAATCACATGGAAGCCCAACCCTCAACAACAACTGGTTTAGCAAATATCAACTGCTGTCAACATTTCAAGCCACACAAATATTCCAACAATTCAACTGGATCTAGACCACTCATCCACACCAGTTTTGTGGCATCTTCAAAATTAAGGGATCTCTGTATATAGGTGTGTACCCGTTTTGTAAACCAATTCATGATTTAAACCATTCAACGTCCTCGTATTAATGAAGTCTACGAAGGATATGAAGCCGAGGGAAGAAGGATATAGTGTGTGTGTGTATATATATATTTATATATGGGGCCAGCTCTCCTAGGCTCAAGCTTATGATAAGGTAAGCTGAAATGTATGATAGGACACACCTGGGGACCTACATGGGGATGTGGGTGGGGATTTCAAGGACTCCCTGGGATCTTCCTCTCTGTAAAAAAATCAGTAACAACCGTGATTTCTATTATCTCCATATGAACCCAAAAGTTTAATTGTCAATGGTTCATTCGAATCGATATATAGTAGATCCAACGGTCCAGTAAATTCGGATCTAACAGAAAGTTGGTGGACATGTGCAATTTAGATAGATCATGTGTTCGGTCTATTTGGATGGACCAAAGGTGGGCCCCACAAGCATTAGCTTACGAGATTTTATTCTAAGCTTGAACTTAGGAGAGCCTTATATATATATATATATATATATATGGGAATGTTCATATATATATATATTTCCCTCACCATAGGGTGAGGAATACTTCCTTTTTTGCACAAGAAAAATGTACTTTTCAAGTAGATAGGGTGAGATACACTTCTTTGTCTTCTTGTGCAAAAGAAAATTATCCCTCATCCTATGGTGAGGGAAAGATGCATATGAACATCAGTTCATATGCATCTTTCCCTCACCATAGAAAGATGGACACTTCCCTTTTTGCACAAGTTCGTCTTCTTGTGCAAAAAGAGAAGTGTCCCTCACCCGTAAGGGAAAGATGCATATGAACATTCCCCTATATAAACTTTCATTTTTGCACAAGAAGACAAGGAAGTGTATCTCACTCTATGTACTTGAAAAGTACATTTTCCTTGTCTTCTTGTACGAAAAGGAAAATGTCCTTCACCCTATGGTGAGGGAAAGATGCATATAAACCTTCCCCTATATATATATATCCCTTTTATATATATACACCTTTATAAAGCCGGGGGAGAGAGATACTCTCACATAATACATAAGAGATGGGTGAGGGCCCTCACATTTAAGTTGGGAGTCCATGCATTAAGTTGGTGAGAGTGGATATGGAAGTGAGGGTCCCCACCTATCTCTCATATATTATGTGAGAGTGTCTCTCACATGAGCACCTCCCAAAGACAAGTATTCATTTTCCATCTTTTCTTATTTTATTATTAACATCTGAAAGGCCATTTGATGCTCAATTTTGGACTTCACCTTTGATATTCATGTTAATCAGTTGGGTGTGAATTCATAGTCAACTCTTACGTATTCCATGCAAAGAAATGGCCCTTCACACTTACGCTTGGATTCACACTACGGTTAGTGCTAGAGATGTAAACGGGTCCCCAATTCTCCGATTCCTCGAAGATTTCCACCCGTTAAAAATCAGGTCTGGGTCCTTATTTAGACCCCAATAGTAGTAGATGGGTCCGGATTCGGTTCTACCTTGGTTAGAACCCATGGATCAGAAACCTAACATATTACCTCAATTTTTAAAAATTTCTCATAAAAATCATATTTTTTTAATATCATTCTCTATCTAGAGCCGAACCCGGACACAGACACGTCCTATATATGGTTCTGGTTCCGATTCCAGAGCCAAAAAATCGATTCTGAAACTGTTCCGGGTCTAGATCCAGTTCCACTTTCCCCTTTAATGGTTCCAGACCCGGGACCGGAATCGGCCCGTTTACCACCCTGGTTGGTGCCCAACTCAACTTATTAGGGCCCTGCGATCCTTTTCAGCCAAGACCTAGGCCCTCAGAAGTATAGCCTCAACCCTGGCCCATTCACAGCCCTACCATTGGATTATGTCAGTAGACAGTAGGCATGGTCTACTGATGGACGGTTGGGATCACCCTGTACATAAGTGGGGTCCACCGCAGATTAATACCCAAATATTAGAAGAAAACCCTCTCCACTACACTTCGTCTCCCACACCTTCATACGCTCCAGAGGACCAGAACCCTTCTTCTTCTTCTTCTTCTTCTTCTTCTTCTTCTCCTCTTTCTTACAAGATACTCGTCTTCTAGAAGCTTCCTTTTGCCGTCGGGGATGGGGTCGTCCGTCAGCCACTCTGCCCCTCCGGCCCCGGTCATTCCTTCCGCCGCCGGCTCCTCCCGCCGACTCGAAGGAGGAGAAGGTCGACTGGTTGAATCTCCCCTGCCCCGTTTCCTATGAAGAAATCCAACGAGAAGCCCTACGTAAGTTGAGAAATCTTCCATTTCATTTCATTTCCTTTTCTGTTACGAATCTCTGTAGTTGTTTTCATGCTATTGCTGATTGTTTTGGTGAGATTCCTTTCATTTTTTGATGCAAAATGGAAAGAATTCGACGAAAGATTGTGACTTTTGGATTGCTTTAGATTTTGGAATGGGAATCAAATCTAAATTTCGAGCAAAGGAGAAATTGGTGGAGAAAGAGAAAGGAAGTGAAGTGAGAGACGCAATGTGTCCTGATGATCACATCTAAAAGCTGATTTGACGTTGGTGGCACCCACCTTTTGTGTGATCTGATTTGCTCCTTTGGGCTCTGACCCAAATCTCACTTCTTAATCCCAGTGACATGAGCAGTTGGATTGATCTTGTGTGGAATACATTGTTTTCTGTGAAAAAACCAGATGCGTTATATAAATTTGACTGGAGTAAAATTTGGGATAGTTTCTATGCAGAGGATTTGATCAAGCAAAATTAGGCTCACATAGGTTAAACTGGATGAATAGCTGCGCGGGTAGCACATGATCATTTCTTTTAGGATGTGGTTGGTGGGGTGTCCTTATTTTATAGAAGAAGAGTATGCATTTTGGGTCTAGTAGGTTGTGGAATCACTTCAGGTTTAGTACTTTTTTTCTTACAATATGGTCCTAAAATTAGTGAGTGACAATGATGATGATAAGAACTTGGCCCCAAAATTAGTGAGTGACAATGATGGTGGGTTGGGGTTTAAAAGGCAGAATGCATTATTTCTCTTAGAGCAAATTGGCTTGCATAAATTATCCTAGGAAAATTTGTTTCTCTAGGCCCTTTGTGGATAATTGTAAGTCATAACTCACTTACCTTGCATTCAGTTTACCTGTAGATTGCTAGATCTAATTACATGTAGCTCTAACCATTCCAAAAACAAAAGGAAGGGGAAGAGAATAAAGAACAAAACAGAGAGAGAGAGAGAGAGAGAGAGAGAGAGAGAGAGAGAGAGAGAGAGAGCTCTGCATACTTGTAATTGGTTGCAGCAAACTTCAACTTCCATGCCTTGTTAGATGCATAGAGAAATTTATATGCATTGTCAAACTAGTCAATACTACTTTTGACCCAAAATAGCCATGTGTAGTGTAATATACTGAATAGAGAAACTGTTACACTATTCGTGTAAACAGAAGAAACTAAGTTCTTATCGTATCCTATCTACTTCATAAATAAGCTGAAGTGGAATCTTAAGTTGAAAAAATGTCTGTGTAGTGTCATTAAAGCCGGAACTTTTTGAGGGCATGTGCTTCGATTTTACGAAAGGACTAAATCCAAAATTCTCACTGAGTCATAGGTATTTTCCATTTATATTGGCATTTGAGTGGCTATGATTTCTTTTACTGTTGGTTATAATAATTGACTGTTTCATTATCCTTGTGCTAGTGTTTTTATGGGATCTGCTGAGATTCCTTCGCAATCATCGGACACCATCAAAGTCGGTGTCCCAACTGCACACTATGAATTTGGAGCTAATTTTCTGGACCCGAAGGTAGCTTTTCTAGCAGTTTTACTTAAACTATCGAGGGTTAAGATATGAGAAAACTACTTTGATTGTCCCTTGTATATTGTTTTAGCCATTTGTAACAGTTCCTGTAAATGCAAATTTTCATTCATCAAATGATGGGTCCTTAAATAGATGGGCAATGACCTAATGTTTATGTATTTTGCACAATCACTATCTCTCCATTGGATTTCTTCTAAAAAGAACAGCTGATCTAATATTGGTTTTTCCCCAAAGCATACCTCTTCTGAAGAGTTTTCTGATAGATTGGTTAGACTTTGTCTAGCTAGAGTGCTTTTTATGCTATGAAAATGCAAGTAGACCTGGTAGATAATTACTTCGGATGCAATACACATGCTGTGTATAGGAAAAGAGCCATCACTTACCGATACACATGCTGTGTATAGGAAAAGAGCCATCACTTACCGATAGAGAGAGAGAAAGGATAATCTAGCACTTCAGAAATAGTTTTTTTTTTTTTTCCTTTTCTGTATATCATTAATTGCAATATCTTCTTTGTGTGTTCTGCAGTTGATGCTGGTTGGGAGGATATTGACTGATGGAAGGCTCAATGCAAGAGTCAAGTGTGATTTAACTGAAAACCTTACTCTGAAAGTCAATGCCCAGGTATTTGGTGTTTTCTTGGAAGAAAGTATCATTTGATGATAAGTGCACATTTGGAAGGTGCTCAGTTTTGCGACCACAAGGTTGCAGGTTTGAGTCATGTTACCATTTATATATATTCTTGTACTGTGCACACAGGCTGCTAGAGCCCCACAAACAGTGGCGGACCCATGATTTTAGTTTGAGGGGGGTGGGCCCAAACAGGTAGTTGGTTTTTGGGTGCAAACCCAGGATTTTCATGTTGGTTTTGAGGTCAAACCCATGATTTTCATGTGGGTTTTGCAAGTGGACTTAAGATTTTCATTTATGTTTTGGAAGCGGACCCAAGTCCAGCGGGGCTGCTGCCCCCAAATCTATGTATGTAGGTCTGCCCATGCCCATAAATCATGGGAGCGGGATGGAAACATCCACTCATGAGGGACACATATAAAAAATGGTGTCAATCTCATTCCTCTAACCCCTTGATACATGACCCACAAGTTTAATAACTTTATATTAAAAAAGAAAAATTGACCCTCGATCCAACGGTTGAGTCCATTCGGTGGGTGCAAACCCCGAAGCCCCATGATTATTAGGGAGGCGGGGTGAGGGCGTCCCTTGTGTGTGAATGGCTCGGATGGATCATAAGGTGGGCTTGCTGGAAGTTCTCATTGTAATACGATGAGAGGTCACAAGAAAATTTTCCAATATATATTATTTATATAGGGCCATGCTGCTTTTCATCCACATCCTTATGGTACATACTAGCTGTTGGGGCCCACTTGGTACCGCACAAATCATGTGGCAGGGGGATCGAAAGACCCAAGTGGGACCACTTCAGAGTCCATATATCAAACTTGGAGTCTACCTGATGCCTTTAACCCCTACATTCACAAGTTTATTGGCTTTATGCATATAAAAAAATTGATCCTCGATTCAATGGTCTAGTCCATTCGGATCGGTGCAAACCCATGGGATTGTGTGTGGGGAGGAGCACATGGGACCCCCTATGATCAATCCAACTCTTAGTATGATCAATCCAACTCTTAGTATGATTAATCCATTTTTTTTTTTTTTTTTGTTTTGTTTTCTAAAATAGCAATTGAGTAATTATATTAAGGAAGATGTACTCAAAATGGAACTTAATAACTAAGCTTTTTATGGTCAGCCCAATCCGTCACTGTGTGGACTTGGCCAACTCACCTGAGTCCATTGGGACCAAGGTGTGCATTTTGAAAAAATCGTCAAAAAAACTCTGAAGAAATTTCAAAAAATACTAGAATATTAGAAAATGATAGAAAATGTGTGTTTTTTTTTTTTTTTTTTTTTTTCTTTTGCACTATATGATAGTCACTATATGAGTAGGACCCTAAAGCCGAAGACTGTTCTTCTTGTTGCAATTGACCATATTGAAAATATTGTGATGGTCCTCGTGGATGTGGTTAGGAGTCTGAATGTGGTTCACTGTAACTAGGGTTCCACAATGCCGCTTCTCCTCCTCCAACATCTCCACCCATATTTCCTTGCTCATTACTGTGTCCAGGTGGTGAGACTCTTTGACGCCGTTGATAAGCACGGTTTGGATCCAATCTTTCCTGAAACTTCTGTACGTCCTCTACTTCATCATGTTGATAATATTCACTAGTACCACCTGTCTCACTGCCTCTTCCTCCATCTCCTCCACCATGACTACTTGAAGAGCCTGTGGAACTACTTTTGTCAAAAGACACAATATGAGCAAGTTTTTTCCCTTTAGACTCTGTACCTTCTCCTTGAGGTGGGTGGCCTTCTGCCTCATCCATTTCCTCATATATCAAACCTCGAATTATTGTTGAAAGCCTAGCAATGGATCCTCTATCTTGGCTGTCCATGGTTGCAAAAGATCATCTTCTCTGAATATGTAATCCAAATTAGTAGGACAATAAGAAGGATCATCCCTTGCCCTTATCTCTCTAGTTCTGTTTCTTAACTTGAGACTGTAATGGCAGTACACAAGTTTGTTGAGTTTGTGCATAGTTAGCAGATTCATAGGCTTTGTGTGGATCAAGGAGAAAGTGCTTTAATTTCTCTCACATTTTGATAAAGTTGTAATCTGACTAAGGATGCGAACAACCTCTCTTCTTAGATGTGGAGCACTCTTCAAAATTCTCCCACCAATCAGCTGAAATGCAAAATAAACAAATAAAATTGGATATTCGTACTCTCGCAGACCGCTATCATAGAGAAATAGATTAAGACTATTAGGTGGTGTCTTTTGTTCATACCAAGTGGCATCCTTCTAATTGATCGCTGCACAAGAGGGTCTGCAAAGGTTCCTTTCCTAAGTGTATAGAGAGATCTACATGCAAAAACTAAAAAGAAATCAGTAAACCATACATGTGTAACTTATCTCAAATATATACATTAGAAATTCGCAAAAGTTGCTTTTCTTAAAAACTCACTCACTCACCTCTTGTATGGCAACGATTTGATCTTCATTTAAAACTCTCTTCAATACCTCCCTTAATCCTATCCGCAACTCTGTATCTATTGCTTCGGCGACATTGCGGTAATAGAATCCGGGGTTCGAAAAATAACCTACATTGAAAACAAGTAGAATGTACAATAAGCCGACAAGACAATAACTACGCGAGTTGAAAAATGTAAAAGCATCGAAGAATTATATTAATTACCTACAACATGCAATGGATGGCGCAGCTGATCGTCAAGCCATAACACTTTCACTAGAGGCTCATAAACCTTTAATATCTTCTCTACTTGCTTCCAAAATTTATTATCTCCATCAAGTTTAGGACCTCAAACTCTAGACCACTTGTTGCATTTCCCAATTTCGAAGAAAGTCATTCTTCTGATGCAAACATTTGAATAAGCTCTGTTCTAAACCTTATAAGGCTTTCCATAGCAATAAAATGGGTAGCAAATCTAGTTGTTCCTAGACGCACCAAGGCATGGTTATTTGTGTATCTTTTCATCAAGCTTAACAGCCATGAATGATCGTATATAAATCTTGTAATGCCTTTACATGCCTTGATTAATGCAGCTACTTTTTTCTGCCTTACAATTTCTTCCATAATGAGATCTATGCAATTTGCTGCATATGGGGTCCAAAATATGTGAGCCCTCTTCTCCATCAACATTCTACCGGCTGCCTTAAAATTGGCGCTATTATCTTTTTTTAAATGGTAAAATTAGCATCATTATCTAACAATCTGTACAATATTCTCCTCTCCAACACTTTCTACAACTTTATCCATAAGACTATATATATATATATATATATATATAAAGGGGCCAGCTCTCCTAAGCTGAAGGTTAGTTTATCCTTTGCTGAAATAGTGCTAGTCCCATAAATGAAGTTGTTTTTTGCATGATTGATCGTCTCCAAATTCAAGATAAATCCAATCAGAGCTGGATTTTCCATTTCCGTCATGCAAAAAACAGATATAATCTCTACTTTCTTCCAAAATTTATTATCTCCATCAAGTTTAGGACCTTAAACTCTAGACCACTTGTTGCATTGCCCCATTTTTAATGAAGCCATTCTTTTGATGCAGACATTTGAATTAGCCCTGATCTAAACCTTACAAGGCTTTCCATAGCAATAAAATCGGTAGCAAATCTAGTTGTTCATGGACGCACCAAGGCATGGTTATTTGTGTATCTTTTCATCAAGCTTAACAGCCATGAATGATCGTATATAAATCTTGTAATGCCTTTACATGCCTTGATCAATGCAGCTGCTTTTTTCTGCCTTACAATTTCTTCCATAATGAGATCTATGCAATCTACTGCATATGGGGTCCAAAATAAGCGAGTCCTCTTCTCCATCAACATTCTACAGGCTGCCTTAAAATTGGCGCTATTATCCTTTTTTTTTTAATGGTAAAATCGGCGCCATTATCTAACAATCCGTACAATATTCTCCTCTCCAACACTTTGTACAACTTTATCCATAAGACTATATATATATATATATATATATATATATATAGGGAGATGCTCCTATGAGAGGCACTCTTACCAAGTTGGTGAGAAATGGGTGGGGGCCCTCACATTTAAGTTGGGGGTCCTTGCATTTAAGTTGGTGAGAGTGGATATGGAAGTGAGGGCCCCCACCTATCTCTCACCAACTTGGTGAGAGTGCCTCTCATAGGAGCACCTCCCAATAAATATATATATAGAGGGGGACATTCATGTGCATCTATCCCTCACTATAGGGTGAGGGCACTTTCCCTTTTTGCACATTAATTATGGAAGTGTACCTCACCCTATGTACTTGAAAATTCCCAATTATAGAAGTGTCCCTCACCTTATGGTGAAGGATGGATGCACATGAATATTCTCCATATATATAGATATATATGGGAGATGCTCCTATGAGAGATATCTCTCACCTTATATGAGAGATAGGGGTGGGGGCACTCACAATTAAGTTGTTGGCATTGGATATTGATGTGAGAGCCCCCACCCAATCTCTCATTTAAGGTGAGAGGTATCTCTCATAGGAGCATCTCCCTATATATATATATATGCTCTCAAACTGCTTCAACTGGATCTTTACGAGGTTGGTGCCTCAGTGGCAGAATCGAGTCATTCCATAGCAGGGTTAGGAATGAAGGGTTTGATAGGCGAGGCTATCACGTCGGGATAAGGCATTTATGAGCGAGAGTTGCCTAATTTGAGAAACTTCTCAAGAAATTTGAGGCCTAAGAGTCGACTCATTGAAGTGTAGGTCGACTCACTGCGACGACCCCTTCCGAAGCCTTCGGAGTATCTTTTTGATAGGTGCCCCTATCCGTATGGGGAATTCGCTGCTGAAAGATCCTGCCTAGTGTCCCCCCTCCTTCCCCTGCCGCCTTTCGACCCGCGGGAGTGTATATATATATCTATATATGAGAGATATTCATGTGAATCTATCCCTCACCACATTATGGTGACGGACAACATAGTATGTGATTCATCCAAATCATCCACACACATGGAACCCCCTAAACTACAATGGATCAATTGAGTTTTCATTAATCCAATTGGATTGGACCGTTGGATTGAGGGTCAAAATTTTCTTTTAATATAAAGTCATTAAATTTGTGGGTCACGGATGAAGGGGTTAGAGACTTGGGATTGACTTCAAACTTGATATATGGTCTCATCTCATATGACTCTTTCCATTCCCCCCCCCCCCCCCCCCCCCCCCAAGTCCCATGATCAATGGGGCTCTAGGTGGGCCCCATTGAGTTTGTTCCTCACCATATGGTGAGGGGAGGATGCACATGAACATTACCATATATATATATAAGGAGATGCTCCTATGAGAGATATCTCTTACCTTAAATGAGAGATTGGGGTGAGGGTCCTCACATTTAAGTTGTTGGCATTGGATGTGGATGTGGGCCCCCCACCCAATCTCTCATTTAATGTGAGAGGTATCTCTCATAGGAGCATCTCCCTATATATATATATGTTGTCCGTCTATGTTCAGATGCATCAACATACTTCACAAAGACGGTCCCAGCGACAAAAAAGTTTATTGTGTTTGTGTGCCGCTGGTCCACTCGTCACACATAACGATAAAACCATTATGCTGCCACATAGGCCTAAACTTCTCCACCCATGCCCTTATGTCTTTGTATTCTTCTTCAAGGTATTTAATGCCTACATCATATAAGGAAGGCGCCTGTATATCCCGCCTAGCTTCGGTGGCAACATCAAGAATAGTTTGAAAATAGGGGGAATTTATTGTTGTAGGGGGTATGCTCTTAAGAATTAGCCATTTTGCTGTTGCTTTGGCTAATTTATTTCTTGCACCCTTTAAAACCCCTTTGAGAACATTTGATATTTTTGGTTGCTTAGTTGTCTTTGATCTATGTGCTAGAGGATCAACAGGAGGAGCTACTCTTCCAAAGGGTTGTGTACGTGTAGCTCTTCTAGTCGAAATTATCTTTACATCATCATCCCGTTGTCGGGTGCTAAATGCTTTATGCATTGCCCCTGCAATGCCCTTGCCCTTATTTGGCACACTAGATGAGCCCCTTGCATCCCCTGCATCATAATATCTACTTCCACTAAATGCATGACGCTCTTGTTCATCTTTGTGCGTCATGAGAGAGTCTCGGTGTGCAACTGCCATCTATGGGTCATCCTCATCATCAAAATCACGAGGGGCTTCATCCTCAAATACATCATAACGGGCAATATCAACATTTTGTTGCCTCTTTTCTTTTATTTTTTTTCCTGTCTTGTTAGATTCAAGAGACCTCTCATTTGCTCCCTAACTTCTCTTGATACTTTAGTTCAACTTGCAACGTTGCCGGCAATATGGGCCAAATGTTGCGTAAATCTTGTAATGCATTGGCAACTTTTCCACACAATTTACACTTGATTTTCACTATGTTAGTCTCAATTGTCTCGCCAAAACTCCGTGCAGGATCAATTTCACGCGGCATTATCAATTGATAGTTGACACGATATAATACCTAAAAAAATATGAAAAAGTAGTATGTTAAAAATGAAAAAACACAAAAATATGTGGGAGGAAACATATATCTAACATTTAGGAGCCATTCTCAAGTCATTTAAGGGGTATTCCATTAGTTAAAGTATTTTTTTTTCAAAAAATAAAAAAAATTGAAAATAAAAAAACAAAGACTTGTTGGAATAATCTATGGGAAACATACATCTAACATTTAGGAGCCATTTTCAAGTCATTTGATGGGTATTGAATTAGTTAAAGTATTTTTTTTTCAAAATATAAAAAAATTCAAGAGTAAGAAACATTTTTTTTTTTTTTTTTAGAAAAACACAAAAATATGTTGGATTGATCTATGGGAAACATAGATCTAACATTTAGTACCCATTTTAAAGTCATTTGATTAGTATTAAATTAGTTAAGGTGTTTTTTATTTCAAAAAATAAAGAAATCCAAAAAATAAAAATAAAAAATAGAAAAACACAAAATATGTTGGATTGATTTATGTGAAACATAGATCTAACATTTAGGAGTCATTTACAAGTCATTTGATGGGTATTCCATTATTAAAAATATTATTTTTTTCAAAAAAAAAAAAAATTTCAAAATGTGTGGGATTGATATTTGGGAAACATAGATCTAACATTTAGGGGTCATTTTCAAGTTGTTTCATGGGTTTTCCATGAGTAATAACATTTTTTTTTCAAAAAATAAAAAAAAATCCAAAAAAATAAAATAAAAATAAATATGTGTGCTTGATCAAAGGGAAAGATGGATCAAACAATATTATAAGCCAATGAAACCGTTATCATGTGATTCATAGAAGAAAAGAGAGAAATAAACTCAAAAAATAGAAAAAGGTCCCAAAAAAAAACATACCTAGATGGAAGGGGAAACTTGGAGTGATTGAATCTTTTTATGTAATGCTTGGGTTTGGTGCTTTTAGGTTTGGAAAGTTGAAAGATTTGAGGAAGGGAGTGTAGTGGGAGGGAGTTATAGCAGTGAAAATGGGCTCGACAGAGGTAAAAGATGAAAAAAATGGAGTTAGGGTTCGGCTAAACCCCATCGCTACGTGGCGCCGCTACGGGCCGCCACAATGCGAGTGACAATATTTAATAAATAGCGTAGTGGCACTTGCCGCTATGGTCGAGTTAGCGGCGGCCACTACGTATTTTCATCCATGATTGGGACTCGCTCGAGTCGCATGGAATGCAACCGAGACCCATCGAGTCAGGTCCGAGTTTGTGTACCTGACTGGGTCAGGGCTGAGTCCAAGCTGACTCAGGCTTGGCCGGTTTTTAAAACCTTCAAGGAAAGAATTATAAAGTGCTGGTGACTGAGACTTGATTGCTATTTTAAAGGTAGATCAAGACAAGAATTATTAAGTGCTGGTTGATTGCTCATTGTGGTAGAACGATAGTTCCAGATGTGGTCCTGGTTGACTAGAACCTGATTAGAATTTATGGGCCTGATACTGCTGGGCACTGTCATTGGACTGGGTTTGGCTTGGTGACGCAGCCAAGATCCGCGATCGAGTAATAGATCAATCTCCTGAAGGATTGATCGAATCTAAAGATGGATTCTAGCAACTAAGGCACAAACAAAATTAGGGAACAACCCATAACTCACGATAGCTCAGAGGAAACTCTTGATTAATTGATAATAAGCATACCTATTACAATAGAGGACTTCTCTATTTATAATGTATTAAGACTATTAAAACAGTAATCTATAATGAAAATAGAAGCTGTTAATTCTCATCAAAATAAGCAAAATTCCTAATCAATCCTAAGATAAATTTAGAAATATTTCCACAGTAGTATTGTCACGCCCCCAAATCCGGACCCTGCAGCGGCCCGACCTCGGGAGTGTGAAATTGGGGATTAGGTACAATTATGTTTCTCCTAGGATCCGCGTATGTGAGGATGATAATTCCAACACACTCTGAATATTTTGCGGAAGCTTACGTGGCGTTGCGAATCGGATTCATTGGCCATCGGATTCTGTGTCGCACTCAACCGCTAGCATATAGTTATCATATCAAGAATCATATCAGACTGGAACAAACCATCACAATAAAATAAGAGCTGACAGTAACGGGATATTTCATTCCCACATATGTATTCAAGTTAAAATTTACCAAAGTGTATTAATTAAAGGGATACTTAATGGGAGGTCCTTCATCATGGTCTTGTAAAGCCTCCAGTCCACCAACTTTTTCTATAAGGCCTGTAGTCCATATAGCTGGACTTATTTTGGCAAGAGGTTCTGATCCGAAATTTCCATGACTGATTTGCCCTCTCAACTGATTAGGCATAAAATTTTAAATTTTCAAAATTTCAAATATTCTGTTCTCCCTCTTTCAAAGATCATCCAGTTGGTTGCTTCTCTTCTTGTTACGGTTCGATGTCGTCGTCTTCTAGTTGATCGGAAGAAGAAAAAGAGGAGGAAGAAAACGACGAGGAAGACGATCCGACAATGTTGGTCGGTTGGATTGGGGAGCCGTTGTCATCGAGGATGAGATTGTGTTAGGAGTTTGTGGAGATAGTGTCGGGGCGTGTCGGATCGGATTAGGACGACGTGATGGACCTCATGAGGTTGCTGGACGAGTTTGGCATGGTCATTGTTTTGGCTTGTAGAACTCATAATCTCTGCAGAAACCGGAACTATCACAAAACAAAAGATTCCGGGATTTCCTTGCACTTTCCGAGGAAGATCCTCGGTTGCATAGATCGACTGCCATTGTCGGAGAAGGAGCTTCTCGCTGTCCTGCATAGAAGTTGCTGCTCCATCGCTAAAGAAGGAAGGTAGCAGGTAGGGGTGTAACGGTTCGGTTAACCGCGGTTTTTGGGAAAACGGTTAACCAAACCGTATTTCACGGTTTTTGGTTTTTAAAAACCGTAACCGTAACCAAATCGTGAAAAACCGAACCGCGGTTAACGGTTCGGTTACGGTTAATTGTCACTTAAAAAATTTTGTGAAAATTTTGTCATTTACCAATCAAACTTTCTGTAAAAAAAGAAAACCATAGTTAGAGAATGGCATAATATGTTACTGTAAAAAAAAAAAAAAAATTTCATTCAGGCCCTTAGGTTTTTTTCTTATTAGTGAAACATTTTAGTTAACCAAGTGTTTTGGGAATACGGTTAACGGAACCGCGGTTAACGGTTCAGTTCGGTTAATAACCGTGAATCGAGATAAAAACCGTAACCGAACCGTGAAGTGCGGTTTTTCGATTTCAAAAACCGTAACCGTAACCGAACCGTGAAACACGGTTATTAACCGCGGTTTGGTTCGATTTGGTTAAACGGTTTTTCGGTTTTTTTTTTACACCCCTAGCAGCAGGGCTGTTATATCGTTTTTGGTAAATCGATCTTCGTTTTTGGCAAATTTATTTGAGTTTTTAAATGAATCTTTCTTTGTTTTTAGCAAATTTATTTATATTTTTTAGATCTATTTGTGTTTTTGAATTTTATTTGCGTCTTTTGAAATTTATTTTTATTTTAAAAAATTTTCTTTGGATCTTTTGAAATTTATTTGTGTCTTTTGAAATTTATTTACATTTTCTGAAATTTATTTGGATCTTTTAAAATTTCTTTGCATCTTTTTAAATTTATCTGCGTTCTTTTGAAATTTATTGCTTTTTTTTAAAATTTATTTCATTTTTTTAAATTTATTTGCATTCTTTTGTAATTTATTTACGTTTTTGAAATTTATTGTGTTTCTTTTTTCAATTTATTTGAAAATCTTCTTAATGGGATTCAATTAATCGTGGCCAATTAAATGGTAGTTGACCATTATTAATGGGATATCCCACTAATCAGTGATATGATTTAAAGAAAGGGTAAAGTAGACATTGTAGGTCTTCAAATTTGGAAAAAGGACGTAGCACATTGTAAAAAAAGATTGTGGATCTAAGGCCATAAAGCGAAATGTTCAGGGACCTGTCGCCGAATCCCCCTTAATTAAAATCCCAAGAAAAAGGCTAATAAAAGCTGTACAAATAACAAGCTAAATAAGCACTACCCCACATGTGACGTAGCTCCGATGTCAAGCTCAATGTTTACATGACATAGCCGACACTACAAACTGCAAACTCATGGCTCCACAGCCGACACATGCACTCAGTTCGGGCGAAGAACCTGCTACCTAGAGCACCAAACAAACAGGGTTAGACATGACGGTCTGGCAGGTGACTGAGATGAATAATAAATATTCCGAATAATAAAACATGTGATAAATCCTGGTACTTGATCAAAGTTGCATATATTTAAACCTGTGTAAAATGTATATATCTCACAAAACATGTATTCATTTGAAGCATGTGTAAAACATGGATATATGGCAAAACATGTATTCATTTGAAGCATGTGTAAAACATGGATATCTGACAAAACAAGTATTCCTCACATTGCAAACCCAGTCCATATGCGGACCCTGCAAATTGCCCTTCTTCAGGGGAGCCACAATCGTGGGGAATAGACTGGCAACCACACCGGCTAAATCCTCCATCACTAGTGTGGTGAGAGCACATTCGTGGCGTTGGTCTCAGACACACGAAGTGACGAGAGCCAATGAAATATATACATATACATATAGGTAGACAAGACTACGGTTGTGGAACCGGGTAGCGGGGCAGGATAGGGCCCAGACTACAGCTAGCAGGAGCAAGAGGGGGACCCTCAAGTCGGTGGATCAAGTCGACAAGGACGTCCAAGCTTAGTGGTGCCGACACATAGGTCATATGAAAATCAAAACATGTACATATCTATATAGGCGTATAACACCCAAGCAGGCTGGACGAGGTGCTCATAGGCACATACTTCACATTAATAGCTTGTCATGTGTGTACGGGGCTGACAAAACACATTCAGTACATATATCAAAAGTTTTTAAGAAAAACTAGCAATGACATGAAAACAGACGAGAACATGCATAATTTGAGTGAAAACAGACACAATGGATTTCCACATAAATTTCGGACCATACATTGAGGCTTCAGGATTTAAACCAATGTGTATGAGACATTCGTATGTTAAGTTATGTTTTTTTTGGCTTCGCACTTCCGAAGATCAAAGCATTCCAAGTGTTCCATACACCTTGGTAAGTCAGAGAGGCCTCTATATTTCCGTGACGGGTTTCTTTCTCAACCGGGCTCCATTTATCACTTCTCGGGTCTCACCATTGCATTGGGTCCTCAAACAGACATTTCCCAAACATTAAAACACTATTTCCAAGTCCCTAACACAACCTCAGGCCTGACAGATAGTCAGCTCGAGCGGACCGGAGGTTCGCTCGAGCCGGCAAGTTTCTGGGAGGGGTCTGCTTGAGCGGACATAGGTTCGCTCGAGCGGACGGGCACGAGTCAGGTTGGCTCGAGCCAACTAGCATCTTGATGGGGTCGGTTCGAGCGCATTGGCCTCTGGGAGGCTTAGCTCGAGCAAACCCGAAGGCTAGCTCGAGCTAACAAGCTTCTAGAGGGGTCCGCTCGAGCGAACGTGGCTCGACTGCTTCAGAAACTACAGTCCAGTGCATTGCGGGCTCTCTTCTTCTTTTCTCTTGCAACTTCCTTGGAACCACTCCTTGACACCGAAAATTATGGGTCTCTTTACCTCCTCTAACCACCCTTATTCCACCATTTATCATTTCACCAAATACACCCACAAATCCATCTCATTCCAACCTCATTCATCACTAATCCATCATACATGAGGCCCATTTGTAATAGAAAATATCCTTGAAGATAAACCAAATTTAACACTTTAAATATGCTCAACTAAAAGAAGAAATTCATCAAACATGCTTTTACCAAAATCAATTGAAACAATAGGAAGAATTCCAAGATGAATGAAGCCGCGAGATCAATAGAAATGTAGAAATGAAAACTAGGAGATTCATGAAAATTTAGCTGCTTAAAACAAATCACATTTCAGTCACTTGCCTTGGTCTCCAAAGTTCTCCAATTAGCCTCTAATCCTTCCAATTAGACCTTAGCACACCTAATACAAGAAACCCCCCAAAAAAACCCAACTTAGAACCCTAAAATGGCAAACAAGGGAAGACTAGGAATGGGCTCAAACCAAACTAGGAAATAGAACCTTAGGGGATGCCATTACACATAAGAAAATGGGAAGGAGCTCTTACCTCTAGGGCCATCAATCAACAACAAGAAGCTTGAAATAAGTGCTGCCCATCTGGGATTTGCTCAAGGATGATGTCCATGGAGAGCTAGAAGGATGGAGAAGAAGAAAATGAGCTCCAAATCTCCATTTTGGCAAGCTTAGAGGTGGATTTTGTGAGAGGGAGCAAGAAGAAGAAGAGAAAAGGGCAAAAACCCTAAGGAGCTGGAGCTCCTCTCCCTTGTTATTAGCCGGAACAAATGGGGGAAGAAGGAAGGGCTGGCCCTTTTATAAAAAGGGTGGGTGTGGGTCCCACCATCACTTAAACTTGTTTGGATTAAAACATCAATTTTTGGGCCCCGGATGCGATCGACGAAGAAGAGAAAAATGTTTCCCATAAAATCTATTTTTCAAAAAGTATAATTTTGGCATGATTTTGAGATCTCGAAATTTGGGTCCAGATTCAATGTGAAAAGACCGATTTGCCCCCAGGGCTGGAAAAACTGGTTTTCAGAGCTTCGAATGGGTACGGAGTGAACACGAAAGTTGTAGGGAATGATGCGATTAGTCAAACAAAGCCGAAGTGGGAATTTTTAAGAATCACACAGAACCTCCCCATGCTGACCACGCAAAACAAATAGGACTCTACTGTCACTAACTGGGTTCACTGGCTCTCAAAAATTCCCAAAGCTAATGAAAAGTCATTCTAACTCATAAACTCAACCAAACAACCACTAATCCCACTTAGAAGACTAATCCACAAATAAATCAACACTAATTCCGTAAATTAGGGGTCGGGGTCTCACAAGCATCCTGAGCCAATTTGGGCCTGTGGGCTGCACCCGAAGGGCTGGGTTGGATGGTTGGGCCCATCATGTAAGTCCAGTGCCTCTTTTGGACTTCCGTACTGCATCAACTAGATGGATTCCAGCCACAAACAAAATTAGGGAACAATCCATAACTCACGATAACTCGGAGGAAACTCTTGATTAATTGATAATAAGCATACCTATTACAATAGAGGACTTCTCTATGAAAGTATCCAACTGTAGATTGAACTTAGGTTAGGGTTAGGTTGGTCTTTGAAAACTTGGACTCAGGGAGAAGACTTGGTCCTATTGGGGGAAGAGTTGGTTGAGTCACACATGCGAGTCAATCAAGTTGTACCAATTCGCAACCAGGCCCCATAAAGCTTGCAAAGTGGCCCTTCATAATGGGACTTGGCAGACTGAGACTCAACCCACTTGGACTTGGACTCATATTCAGCCAATTTGCAAGCTGCAATTTGACGCTTTTAGAAAGAGGACTCAAATACAACATTTTATCAGTAAAATCATAAGAATTTTCTAGGTTGTATTTTGTTTCCTCTAATCAAGTCTGCTTTGCACAAATGTGTAAAAATAAAAAGGATTTTAATTAGTTCTTGTTGGAAATATTGATTCTTGGACAGAGACTTTTTATGGACAGATTCCTCTAACTCCCCAATTGTTTTTTTATTTTTCACAATAACTCTCCATTTATTGTTTGTATGTATGTGTAATGGGTGTGATCCATGTCACAGAGCAGTGGTTTTTATTTGGATTTCTTATATTGTAAGATTAGTTAAATTGACTATTAAGATTAGTCAATGTAGACTTTGATATATTGTTTTGGCTATTTAAAACCTCTCACACGTCCATTATTTTTTTTCCCACAACACTTCTATCTAAATCCCGGTCAAGTGGTGATCCACAAGCTACATGCATCAAAGTTCCAAGGAATTCTAAGCGATCATTGATTTTATGGAAAATGAATAAAGGGGAGATGATCCCAACCATCACCCTCGAAATTCAACTCCTAGGAAAGTCACCCCCTCCCTCACCTCTTTAATAATCATTTGTTGGAACTCATGCGCCCATGAATTCCTATGAATCCAGTTCTGTGCAAACAAATTGTAGAGAAATGATGTCCACAAGGGTGGCCGCGGTTTAACCCCAGTGAGGCCACACATTTCCTGATCCAAGCCATTTAAACCACAGGCCCTGCTGGGCTGAATATGCAATCTGGCAGATTTCATTTGATTCGAAGTGTTGTTCACTGTTGATAAGACGACCAGATCAATGAGGCATTACTTACTTTCTTGGGCTAATTTGAGGAAGCAAGTATGCGAAACAGCAGCTCTCTTTTGCTTCCTCCAACTCACACACCCTCTATTCCAGGTCATGTGGATTCTTTCAACTACAGACCAAGATAAAACCCAGCTTGAATTGAAGAGGGCTTAGCTTGAGCCTATGGGTTGCTAATCGGAGCCATTCTACTCGGCCTTTATAAAGCCCAAACCAAGGAAGCCTGAACTAGTGGAATTAAAGTGCCGGAGCTCCAACAGTAGTAGGTTGGTTCCACAGTAAAAGTGAGCGCGTAATCAATAATGTGATTTTAGTCAAACCACTAAAAGCTAAGATTGGCAAGACACTTTTGTCTCACGGTACCAACCAGGTCCGATCCTTAGTTCACCTCAAAAGTACCATTTATAGACCAGTGATCTGATCTAGCAAATAATAATAACACCGACAACAACAATAATAATAATGTGATTAATAATCATGCCATCAATTGAAGTTTTTATCTTGTTCGAGTAATATTTTAGTACACTCAGATGACAGTAGGGTGTTCATTTTGAGCGGTTTGGATTGTTAAATAAGTTTTTATCACGACTCGCAGAAAACTTGAGTTGGGACACTCATAGTCATGGATCCCAACTCATAGCTGTTTTTGAATGAGGGGCAATAAATAGAGATATTGTTATAACCGCATATAATATCCGTCGGTGTTCAGGCTCAGCGTTCATGCCAACGGTCATCTGTCAGAAATATTCAAAATTCGAAGACTAGAGAAAGGCCTCTCTCTCTCTCTCTCTCTCTCTCCTCGCCAAAAAAAACTTCTTGCCGCAACGAAGTCCTCGCAAACACCCCTGCGATTCAACGAGTCAACTCGGTCAGAACCCAATCCCCCATCTCCCCGAACCCAATCCCCCATGTCCCCTCTCTATCTATCTATCCATCCATCCAACTATCTTTACAACGTTTGCAGAACCCTAATTCCTTCTTTTTTTCCCCTTCTCTTCTAACAGATTCTGGAGCTGTTGGAGGATCAACTGACCTTGTTTCGGTACTCTCTCGATCGATCGATTGATTGGGTATTTCTTTTTTGGATTTGAGATGGGATGGATTCCTGAAATCTCTACAATAAATTGAAATATTAACAGGGGAGTGCCCGGAAAAAGTGGCAGTACCGCTGGCGTTGAGGGAGAGTGGCTCTTCGGCAGATTAAGAAATGGGTTCTGCTTTAATTGATTCTTCATTCAGGTGTATTTTTTATGTGTGGGAAATATCCAAAGGTTGGTGCAAATGTAGATGATTTGAAGACCTCACAGACTTTTTATTTATTTATTTCTTTCATGGTTGGGATTTATAAAAATTGATTAGGTTTTGATCATAAGGAAAGGTATTTGGCAATCTTCTTTTCCTTGCAAGTCTACAATCTATACTCAAATTATGGAAAAATGTTGATGTCCAATAGTGAAAAAGAAATCCCTTAAAAGATCTTGAAAAAGTGTTACATAACATAGGTTTTATACTTGAACAATTACATCCTACTATGAAGGGTGCCAATTGCTTCTTTTCATGTTATTAGGAATTAGCTCAGTATTGTATATAACATGTTCCAGAATCTTGGGTGTTTATGCTTGCATATGCACATAGTTTTCAAATAGTTGCATGTATAAATATGTCCTCATGTTCCTTTTTCTTTGTTTTTTAGGTTAGAGAAATAACTAGTTTGTATTCCAAGGAAGTTAGCCGATGGACAGCTGAAGCTTTAATGGCACTCCAAGAGGTACTAGAAGATAAAAGAAAGAACTATTAAATGTTGCTAAGTAGTGTTGAGGGAGATGTAGTGTTTTAAATGTTGGTTGGTACTGCTTTAGTTTTGTTATAAAAAATCATATTTCTCAATGATGTGCGACACACACACAACATCAAGTAATGGAGTTCCTTTTTTTTTTTTCCTTGATTTTTATATGACTTAGTTGTACATAAAAATTTATCTTTTAAGATTATGTTTCATTTATTGATGCGAGTAATGGAGCAGGCATAGTATTAGATAATGATTTCAAAGTGAAAAGATATTGTGAGGGTAAGGTCCAGTGATAGACTAATAATTAAACTAGTGGGGGGGGGGGGGGGGGGGGGGGGGCGGGGGGTGGGGATGGGATGTGGGGGATGGATATTATACATAGCATTGGTGCCCATGCACCCTAAGCAGGATCAGATGAAATTGTTAAGAGAGAATTTTGGGAGAAGAAGGATGGTTTAACATGAGAAACTCCAATAAATGAAAATATTTTTGTGGGAGGGGACATAAATTGAGCATGTAGGAAAGGATAGCAGAGGGTATTAAAGAGTGCATGGAGGATAAGAATTTGGAGAAAATAATGAGTTAGGAGACACCATCTTGGAATTTGCATTGGCATAGTTGATCTTGTAATAACAAACACCTTTCAGGAGAGAGGTGAGCATTTAATTACCTTAAGATTGGAATTAATATGAGCCAGATTGACTTTTTCCTACTTTGAATATATGACTAGCTAGCTTGTAAAGACTGTTGCGAGGTTATTCATGGAGAGAGTTTGATGCAGTCCCAATTAGCAAAATTGGACTATCTAATGAGCCCCAATGGATTTAACTTGTTTCTGTAAAAAAAGACCCAAATTAAACATCCTCTAGCTGGATCTACAACCAATTATGGAATAACAAGGAGGAAAGTAGAATATTAGCTTACCCCAAATTGCTAATTCCCACTTGATTGTCTTCAATCCTTTGAGAGATGCACTCTCAATCCAATGGAGAAGAGGATAAAAGAGCAATCATGCATCACTTTAATTAAAAGAAATTAAATCATCCAAACATGGGTCGGATGTCCCATACATAATGTATTTATACTATCTCTAGCGACTAAGAAGTCTGAACATTTTTCTAATATTAGTAAGTTAAGTTTCCTAAATGGCCAAGGAAAGAAAATCAATATTATATTAACTGTCCTTCCTAATTACATCATTACTTGATAATCAAGAAATAAGAAAATAGAAAGTGCATAAAGTCCCTTTTGCATTGGATGTTTCCTTCCTTGCACGGCTCCATGTATCTTCTTGTATATCTCTGCCAAATGTTCTTTGAGTAGGTTTCCCAACTCATACTCCTTGGAAAGTCCTTAATTTGTGAGATGCCTGCACACACAAACAACAGACAAACAATAGATTGTTTTACAAAGTTTCCAATTGTGATTGCTTGCATAAGAAGCTAATAGGTGTCCCACATCATTTGGGCTATGGGTCTCAAGTTTTGTGCATGTAGAGCCAATAAAGTGGTGTACACATGGGCCAACCCTACATTTCCATAATGGGCCTGATTAGGACTCAATTGGGCTTCATACACTCGTGTGAACTTCCCCGCTTGAAAAAAACTTGACCTCAATCTACCTCTGCCACTCACTGCTTTCATCTTTCTTCATTGTTTGCTTTTGCTTTCGCTTTCGCTTCTAATATTTTTGCAGCACTTGAATAGATGGAGATCTATCATGACTCTGCTTGAAAGATTGATGCGATTCATCGAGGCCCACTACTTGGTCTGTAGTAGATCTCACCATTGGATTCCTTCCCAGAAAGGATCTGCGTAATGTGTTGCGGGCACATCTAATATTTGCAAATCTTACTCCTTAGCATCTGCACAATTTATCTTATCCATGAAAAAATGAAAAACTAATGACAAAATAATGGAAGAAGAGTGAGTGCCAATCCCTTTGGATGGCACAATATATAGTATATTGTATATTGAGCATTTGCTCCTCAATATATAGTATATGTGTGTAAGTATAATTTTCTTGAATTGTTCAATATATAATATATTGTATTGTTGCCTTTAGTGTGTTTATGGTCGATTATTTCCCTTTGATTGGGGTATTACACAACTAATATTCATTGGAAAAGGAAAACAAGATATCTTTATTGGTCGTCACCAACTCACCATATCTCCCAATCAGTCAATATGAGTAAGATCCACATAGCTAATTCGAAGTGAGATCAGGTCAATATAACCATTTTTGCCCGTGTGGACCTAGGTCGGCCCAACCTAAGTGGGTCTAGGTCTAGGTCATTTCAGCTTTGATAGGTCTAGCCTCTTTTGAAAGTGCATGAATTCACAGCCAGTCACGTTTCCTTCTTGAGGATTGGGTGTCATTTTGATTCAAACTCTATTGGTGAAGCTATGATAGGTACCAAGCTTACAAGGTCTTGCAGTTGCTTTAGGTTCTCCAACATTTGTCTTTGCATCAATTTGTTGATTTAATGCAGTCTATATGTGTATCTATGCACACAATATTCACTTCTCATCAATTTCATATGCTTTACAAAATCACATTTCGTAACTTAACTTAAACATTGATGATTATGCAGGCGGCTGAAGACTATTTGGTTCATTTGTTTGAAGATGGAAATCTCCGTGCAATTCATGCAAAACGTGTTACACTAAGTAGGTTTCTCCAAAGGAATTAAATTAAAATCATGCTCATATTTGTGTTTTTCATCTGGCTATCAAGACCTCATATCAAATCTCCTTTATTAGTACAAATATATAGTATATATGTATACTTTGTTAATCTCCTTGGTGATCATCCTTAGAGCGACACCTCTGTGGGTTCCCTACTTCTGGGCCCTATTGTGATGCAACTTGTAGTTGCAAAAAGGGAGTGGGAACAGGAGAATCCATTGCCCAACCTGTAGTTGCAACCTGTAGTTTCAAGAAGTCCGCCAACGCTTGGAGCACCCTATAAAAAATGATATTTATAAATATATTCAGATACAAAAATATGCTTTTATTTTTCTAGTTAAAAAAATATGTACTTATGTGTAACATTAAATTTTTTTTCATCAAGAGTATTGTTTTAGTGATATAATTAAAAACATGTCTGTGTCATGGTGCTTGAACTCAACACAATGAAGCTTCCAATGTACTAAGACCTACTTGCATACATAGGTAGGTAGAAAGCACTATGAAGATGAAAACCTGCTGGACAAGATTTTATTGTATATAGAAAGCACCATGTATTTGATGCTTGGTTCAATTTTTTTTTGTTTGTTGGAACATAATTGCTGGTGAACATAACTGTTTGTTAATGTGCAGTGCGAAAAGATTTCGAGTTGGCAAGACGTATTGGCGGGCGACACTTGTGAAACATGATACTTTGCAGCAATATGTATTTCTATGATCGTATCATCAGCTAGAACTAATTTGATTGGAAGGACGGAAAGAAGATGATGCCTCTTTTTCTGTTGTGGCCTGAAATTTTAAGCAAGGCACACTCTGAATGTAATCGGGCAAGTTGATCTGCAATTAATGTATTCTCCATTGGAGTGGGGAAGATCCTTGATGTATAATATTTCGAGGCATAGTTCAGAATATTAGTTGAATATAACAAATGGCATCATGCTTCAGGCATAGTTCAGAATATTAGTTGAATATAACAAATGGCATCATGTTTCAGCTTTGGCTTAACAGCCCTCGAGTAAATGTATTATTAAAGCAACTGGTGGGGTAATAGATATAACTGCGTTCTTAATGTCTATTAGAAGCTTTCTAGCCTGTCTCTCTGTGTGGGCGCGCGTGCGATTGTGCGTGTTTTTTTCTTCTCCAGTTCTCGGTTAAGAGAGATTAGATCATAGATGAAGGTTCAGTTTCTATTGATTGTATTGCGGGTAACAGATACAACTGCCTTCTTAATGTCTATTAGAAGCTTTCTAGCCTGTCTCTGTTTGTGTGTGTGATTGTGCGTGTGCGTGTTTTTTTCTTCTCTAGTTCTCGGTTAAGAGAGATTAGATCATAGTTGAAGGTTCAGTTTCTATTGATTGTATTGCAATGGATGACCAGTGGATCGAATGCCCAACGTGACTTGTCTCCCGAATATGAAGACTGCTGCAAAGCCAGATGACATTATTACTATGAAAATTTTGGGTGTCCGGTTTGCTGTCTGTCTTCGAGAAGGTACGTTTAAATTGTGTTCTATGGAGAATTGAATCAATCAACTCTCATCTGGTATATTCAGAATTTATCTTGTTTTGCAGTGCAGTAGTGTTAAAAAAAAAAAAAAAAACCCTCCAGTCAATCCACTTCTAGCTAACTTGGTGAGTCACCTTCTACACAGAAACAACCAGGGATACACCTTCCAAAACCAGCAAAGCCCTAAATAAAATAGGCATTTAGAATGCCCTAAATTTGAAATTTCAAAGCCCTTCCAAAGGTTGGCATATTCAGCCAGAATGACACCTTGGGCATTTTCAACCATCCCATATAACTAGATACAAAATGAAAGCTTCCGACTGTCCCAAGCTATCATCTTCGACTAGATATAAAGAAATGTTTAATGAGGTCAGAATTTTAATAATTCATAAGCAACAGCGACAACCCACCGTACCTGGTGGGGTCCAGTATGGAGAAAGATTGATTAAAATCAAACAACTGCTAGGAAGTTGTTAAGTTAGATTTAACACTAAACTTATTGTTAATTTAATATCACCTGAACAAATAGGAACAAATAGGAAGGAATATTTCTATTCTGCTGAGTTGAACTGATTTTAAAATCTTCAGTAACTGTATAATACATTCTTAGGTTCACCATGAATGAACTATCAACTACTAGAGAACAATGTCATGATCAATTCCTCATTGAAGCAAACAACAAAATAAAACTTACACAAGGGGCTTCTAGCAAGGTCCGCCATGGTTATGCAACATTTTCATGTGTTGCAGTAACTTAACTGGTGACCTATGATACATTTATACTTCAAAATGGGTAATCTACTGTGTCACACCATATCCATAACTACACTTTTTCTGTGTAAAATTTGTATCCCTGCCATGTCCACGGGTCCCTACAGTATATGGGCATCATAGACACCTAGCTTGATCCAAACAAAAATAAAAGATATGTGTATTCCAAGCATTGGTTAAAGTTCGATCTCATAAATGACACTTTTGAGATTTCTGACCACTGACCGGGTCCCATCTACTTCACTGATCTTCATTCCATGCCAGATAGCTTCATCAACAGCCATTGCATCCATCCTGTGCAAATAATTTGTGCATTAGCATAGAGATCCCAGCTCTTGATATAACTAGTAAGTGTAAACACTTGGATATAGTATATATACATATATGCAAAATTGAGACTGCATCTGATTGATTTGTCATACAAAAAGACAAGAATGACCATCTTCTTTTAAGATAATTAGAAGTAAGTTGCCTGGTAAACTAGTTTTCATTTAGTGTACTGAGTTCTTGGAAAAAAAAAAAAATGGGCATTTGGATGTACCCCAGGCTCCAATTAGTCAGAATACTTTTGCATAATGTACAGCTACTAGTATTATCTAGAAGAAAGAATAACATTAGCTGGATGTGAATTTCTTGACTTGTCCGATCAATTCAAAATTGATAATAGTATCTGCTCCATTGCACCAGATATTAGTTCATACACGTCTCCCCACCCCAGCCCCCCTCTCCTAATTCTTCTTCTTCTTCTTCTTCTTCTTTATGTATTTTCTGGTGATGGCAAAGGAGACATGACTAAAAAATAAAATGCACCTGGATGTGCAGATACACATACTTTGGTGCGTATGATGCTATTTTGCCTAAATCAGGCAACACTACTTTGGTGTGTATGATGCAGATACACATACTTTGCCTAAATCAAAGCAGGCAACACTACAGGTCACACATAATGACTCACCAACTACCCCCTCTCCCCACCTCTCCACCCCCCACACCCCCCACCCCCCCAGTCACATTGGAGAGCAAATAACTGCTATTCAACCCGAAAAGCCTAAACCAATTTCTATCAGGAATAAATCATCCTTAAGATAAAAAACTGCACCAACTTCCATTAAAACAAAAGTGAAAACACCAATTGATCGGAGTGTCTCCAAATGCTTACCCAAAGCCATCACCATCACCTAATAAAATGACACAACCCTCAACAAGATGAATAAAATCAGATAATACAAACACTAATAGCATTGTTTCCGAAGATGAAAAAAACAGAATCATAACAATAAGACGTAAGTAAACACATTTCCTATAAATTCCTATCATGAATACTCCTAAAATGGATTTTCTTGAAATTACACTAAATGCATCCTCCTCATGCTTAAGACTTTCTATTTCCTTTTTATTGGTTTATGAAGAAGAGTGGGAATTTTCCTTTCATGAGAAAACCTTCTTTAATTTCGTCTACTTGGTGAAGCCTCTAACTGCATTTTGAATAATAAAAAAACAAACCTCCTGTTCAATGGATTTTGTGTCCATTTGTGGGTCTGCATCTTTTTTGGAAGTTCAGTTGCAGATTTCTTCTGCTTCACTAGTATGAGTTCTTGTTTTGAGAAAAAACCTGAGTGTTTTTTCAGATTCTTCTGAGATGGGATTTTGACTTCTTTTGGGACTAAAGTTATTCTATGTGGTTGGATCGATCATCAAATGGGATCTTTTTTTGCTTTCATTTGAGGTGGGTTTTTGGTGATTCTTCAATCCAAGCATTCTTTTGCTCTCCATTCACAGTTTTCCTACAGAAAGTCTTCTTTTTTTCTGGGGTGGGGTTGTTTGAAAAGCATGTAGTTAAGCCATAGACCCAGAAGATCTCACCAATTGGATTCCATACCACTGACATGATGGGCTCACCATGAGTGGGCTTTCTCTTAAAAAACACTTCATCAAACAATCCTAGCCGTTGAATTGACAACTTGCACATAGAATGACACTACATAAAACAGGGGGCATGCCTATATAAAGTAGTGCGTGTCAGATCTATGATCAGGAACAAGGGCTGCACATGTACTACTAAACTGAAGATCTTGCTGGTGGAAGATCAAATAATTCGGATTCTTTTTATTGTAAAGGAACAAAGGCACAAAACCTACATAGTAAAACATACAGTTCCACAAACAGCTAAGAAAGGTAACACCAGAGAGCAATCAAGAAATAAGTAAAAAAACATGGCCACAATCAGAAGGAATTGTGATCAAAGGAAATCATTACTGCACCATCGAAATCTGATAACTTTGTTTTGGGGCAACTGGAAAGGAACTGAAGAAGCAGCCCTGTAAGGCAAAGTCTTGTGGTGCAGTCTTCTTTACTTGTTTCAGCAACTTCCTCAAAAATTCTAAAGAGTAAAATTCCTAAATTTTAATTTAATTCCACACTTACATAGATTTTCAGCAATCTATCCGATGATTGGACTCAAGCTAGATCTCTAAATGGAAAAGCATAATTTATATAGCCAACCCAACATAATTGGAATAAGGCTTTGTTGATGATGATGATGATGATATTTACATGGATTTTGGCCAAATTCTTTGACTAAGATTATTTATACTTCTCAAAAAAAAAAAAAGAAAAAAAAAGAAGCATTTTCCTAAAAAAACCCTAACCAAGGCCTCTACATGACAATCAATCATCATAAACTCAGCCGGGCTTGGGAGGATCTTGAAAAGAAAAAAATAAATGAAGAGAGATATTTAATGGGTTTAGGAGAATCTTATGAAAGCATGCTTGATTAAGTAGAGAAAATGGAGGAAATGGGTTTTCTCAAACACCACGCAAATGCACAAACATCGTTAGGCCAAACACTGAGAGAGACAGAGAGAGAAAGGAAGGTGTTCGTACCAGTGACTCTGCTTCCGGCTGTGAAAAGGAGAGGAGAGGAGAGGAAGAGGTTGCTTCCGGTGGTTATAGCAGCTGCTGGTGATGATCGCTGCCGATGCCGGTAGATTGAGAGAGAGAGAGGAAGAAACACTGAGGGAGAGAGAGAGATCGGTGGAGGGGGAATAATGATCCGACAGCACAATCTCCTAACCAACGCGTTATCACCGAGGAGAATCGGTTTCTTCATTTTGCTTACTGTAATAACCTCCAAAGTATATGCGAGGGATGTCTGATATCTTACACCGATACCCGTTGCCTCCTTCTGCTAAGACCAGATACTTTTCCACCAGCAATCGTCAATATCTAGAATATATAGAGACCGAAGGGTGGTTAGTAGCTCCTCAGGCAAGGAAGGAATTTTAGGACAATTTCTAAGCATCAGATTTTGCAGCCCTTTTGGCAAGCTGGTCGGATTGCTGTAATTTGAGTTTCCGAGCCCATCATCAAGAGTAGCGGGCAAATCCACATCATACAGGGATGTAAGCTCGGGACAATCGCCAATACTCAAAGACTGTAGAGAGGTGAGATGTTGCAATACATTCCCTAGCGATGTTAGATTTGGAAAATCTCTAATTTCTAAAGAAGAAAGAGAGGTAAGATACCGCAATGAGCTCAAGCTCAGCTTGGTGCAATTGCTGATATCAATTTCACGAATAGGCCTAATATCACTTTCTAGGCCTGACAATTCTTCCAGATCGGGCATAGAAGAAAGACTTAATGATTCCAATGGTGGAAAACCTGTCATAGTGCCATCCCCATAAAACTCACGGCCAACTTTTTTTAGTTCATAAAGATTCGAAAGGTGTAGGCTTCGGAGAGAAGGGAGTCGGCCCAAAGGTGGGAGGAGACGACATCTGCATTTCCTCAAATTGACAGAAATTAGTTCGGAGAAGTTCGAGTCCCCCAACCATGTTGGAAATCTGACACCGCAGTAGCCTTCTATGTAAAGGTCTTTGAGGTTGGTGTGAGGTTGGAGGGCATTGAGTACCTCCTCCTCAATGCCTTCTTGCCGCGATTCCACGTCGTCACATTTCCACTGCAACACCAAGATGTCAATTTTTTGCTTATTTTTCAACTGAGCCTCTTTGGCCTCCTCCACATTGACCACATTCTCAAGCTCTGAGATGCTAAGAAATCCGCTTAGATGTATCAAGTCCTTCAACTCGTTTATTCCTCGTCCAATCTCCTTTCCCACATTAAAATACCTCAACGTTTGGAGGCCTTTTAATGCCCCAATTCTTGGTGGGATAGAAACTGAGGATGGATGAGAAACATGCAGATGTCTTAGGTTGACAAGGTTGCTCAAGTCACTGGGTAGCTCTACAAGCCGCTCGCAGCTAGACAAGTTCAAGGTTTGTAGATTGTAGAGTCTGGTTGTTGATTTTGGCAACCTTACAATGTCTGTGAAGCAAAAGGAAAGATCCCGCAGTTGTAACAAATCTCCAATTGATTCTGGAACCTCTACAAGCTTCCGGCATTCATCCAATTTCAAGGTTTGTAGATTGTAGAGTCTGGTTGTTGATTTCGGTAACCTTTCAATCATAGTCCTAGACAAGTCAAGATACCGAAGTTGTAACAAATCTCCAATTGATTCAGGAACCTCTACAAGCTTCCTGCATCCATCCAATTTCAAAGTTTGTAGATTGTAGAGTCTGGTTGTTGATTTTGGTAACCTTTCAATCATAGTCCAAGTCAAGTCAAGATACCGAAGTTGTAACAAATCTCCAATTGATTCAGGAACCTCTACAAGCTTCGAGCATGCATTCAATTTCAAGGTTTGTAGATTGTAGAGTCTGGTTGTTGATTTCGGTAACCTTTCAATCATAGTCTCAGACAAGCGAAGATACCGAAGTTGTAACAAATCTCCAATTGATTCTGGCAATTCAGTGAAGTGACGTCCATACAATCGCAAAGCCCGTATGTGCCTCAACTTTATAAACAAATCAGCTGGGATATTCTCAGTGCAGGACAATGATAGAGCGCGTAGATTTTTCAAACGACAGAAATCATCAAAATTGAATGACTTTTTAATATCATCTGACATGTAGCGAGCCTTTTCAGCATTATTTCCATGTGACTTCTCATCTCCTATTTTCCAAAAATCAGTTCCCAAAACAGAACGTGCGAGATCATGAGTGAGGTCATGCATTGTGTACCCGTATATTTCTTTATAATTAAGTAAAGACCTTGAAACCAAATCAGCAAGATATTCCCTGCCTATGTCTTCCATTTGCTCACTAGTACTTTTTTTAGGCTGAATAAAACCTTGTGCCATCCACTTCAGAATCAGTCCATCGCCTTCCACACCGAACGAGCCTTTATTAATGACGCAACCACAAAATGCAAAACACCGCTTCAAATGTGCTGGCAAGTGATGATAACTCAATCTTAGAGCGGGCAAAATGTCACTTCTTTCTTCTGACAAGTCCCATATCTCGCTTTTTAAGATTGCTTCCCACTCAACAACATCTACTAGAGAGCGTAACAGACCTCCCAGTGTCTTCACTGCCAAAGGCAATCCTTTGCACTTGTTTACAATTTTCTTGCCAATCTTGACCAAGTCCGGATGTGCATCTGAATCCTCATCTACAAATGCTCGTTTTTTGAACAAAGACCAGCAATCATCATCTGACAGACCCTGCAAGGAGTGAGCAGCAACTGTACCCATGATAGACGAAACTCTTTGGCTTCTTGTGGTTACTAGAATTCTACTTCCTCTTGCCCCAAACATCAATGGAGCTCGTAGGGCATCCCAATCACTGCAGTTTTCATTCCAAACATCGTCCAACACAAGCAAAAACTTCTTCCCATTTAGAGCCTCCTTAATACTAACTTGAAATGGATCCAAGTTGGTAAGATGAGGATCGCTCCCAGTAACAGACTTCACAATTGCATTTGCGAGCCGAATTAAATTGAAATCTTCAGACACATAAACCCAGGCTTTTACCTCAAAATGTTTCACCACGCGTTCATCATTGTAGGCCAGTTGAGCAAGCGTCGTCTTCCCAAGTCCTCCCATACCACAAATGGGAACGACCTGGATACCCGAGTTGGCGGCCGAATAGTCGCCGTCCGCCGTCAACAAACCAACCACCTTCTCTCTGTCAGTTTCTCTTCCGAATACAATCGGCTCATCTTCTATGATGGAGCTAGTCGGACGCCTCTTTCCAGGTGTGAGCATTTCAGACTTGAGCATCACTTTGAGGTGGAGCTGATTGCTTCTGCGCTCAATCTCTTCTAAACTCTCTCTGATCTCCTTAATTCGAGGACCCATGTTAAGATTGGAGACAGAGCTAGAGACAAAGTCAGATACCGGATCAGTCAGCTTCCTCTTTCTTGTGGTTCCTTCTATTTTGGATCGAAGGACTTGGCATTCGACTTCATCGACGATGTCCTCGGCGTCGTAGGCAGCATCCTTTAGTTCTCTCAACCACAGGCGGACTGATTCCTCTCTGATTTGCCTGTCTTCTGCGTCGTTGAGAAGGGCTTGGATTCTGGAGAGGGTTGATTTGAGCTTCTCGGCCTCTCCTTCAACACCGCCGAAGAGAGAGCCTAGGCTTGGGAGGAAAGTGCGGGTCAAAGCATCAAACATAGCTTGGAAAAGGGAGCTTAAACCCACGTCTACCGCCTTTGAAATTGCAGAATCCATGGTTCCAGTAGTAGCTGAGCTGAGATGAGATGAAACGAGGGAGATGAAGGAAGGAGAAAGATCTGATCGATCGAGAGAATTCAACAGTAGTATAAACTCAAAAAACGCTAGCCAAGTCTTCTCGTGAGTCAAGAAGAGATTCCATTCCATACAATGGGGCCCATTTATGGAAAGAAAGCAAGCAAGCTGCCTCTGCCACCACAAATAACATTCATGGAACTTGCGGATCAGGTTCCACATCATTCACCAAGAGAAGTAGTCTGGCCCACGTCATATTTTTCCATTCACTAGGAGAGAGGGAGAGACTATACAGTGCTCATGTGGACCACACTAAATTGTGTTCCAACATTAGACTCATCATTTCAATGGCTTCAAACCTTATTAGATTTAGAACGCTGCTTTTGTAAATTAAAAAAATAAAAAATAAAAAATTATGATCCACAAATGTAAAGTATCTCATCATAGCCCTAGTGAACTAAGATCGTTGACATGAAGGGAACTTTGACCCCAAGAACCACAAATTGCAAATTACAATCCGGTGGTCTAAGTTAACCGGATTCTAACAATTTAGAGAGGCGATTGTACTGAGAATATGCGTGTGTCTTTCTTGTTAGAAATGGTAAGAGCAAGAATATCTACACGACCTATTTGCCTTTAAATCCCAGTCACAGGATCATAGATCCTATAGGCTTGGACATCATCACATCCAACTGTCTATTCTGATTTTTTTTTCTTGTTCGTTAATGACATTTAATTTGGAAGTCAAGGACCTTAAAAAAATTATTTTATTTTCTTTTTACCTCTTTTTTTTTTTTGTGAAAATTTCAGATCGGCTAAGGACTGAATGAATGTGGCTCAAGCGTCCAGCTCCAAAATGACGAAATATTTTGGTATTGGTGCAATACCAGAATGGAACCTTACAAAACCCTGAAATCATATTTTTCCTTTCTTTCTCCCCATCATTTTCCCCCATCTAGTGATTTTGTTACCTCCTTTTTCCTCAACAGTTTGCAACATGGTCTCAGAGGTTGTTTCTCAACCTGTTTTGGATAGAAGCATCATAGATTCAAGCGTCATATCATATGGAGGTATTCTTTTTGTCGTCTACCCATTGTTTGTTTTTCAAAATAATGATTCTTGTAGGTTTCTTCATCTTCTTTCAATTTCCTTCAACCTATTTCTAATATAGCATCATAAAATTATTAATATTCATGCACTATTCGCGTTTTTTGCAATGAATTAACCCATTAATTAGTCCCTCCATTTTCTTGACTGGACTTCTGAATGATATAGTAGTAGTGTATATAACTCTGTTGGGGATATCAAAATGATATGTGGTCAGAAGCCATGATTGAATCATGTCATTGCATCTTTTCCATTGTGAATGACTAGAAGAAGTAGATGATGGTGTAGTTGAGTGTACCATAAACAAAATAACTAATTTTTTTTTTTTTTACACTTTTAGTATTGAAGGAATAAACGAATGGTGCCCCCGCAATAACCCCAGACATCACAGTTTGTGTTTAGAGATCCTAGTCTTCTGAGAACAGGGAGGGCCAAAGAATGAAACAGACGTTGGAAAACGACACTTAAATCTGCCCCTGCCACCATCATCAAAGTTGCAGAATCCATGGTTCTAGTAGTAGCTGAGATAGACGAGATGAGATGAAGCAGAAGGAAGGAAGAAGAGATACATACACTAAAAGCCAGGTCGTCTTGTGAGTCAAAAAGAGATTCGGTGCAATAGAGCCCACAACAAAGAAAAGCTGGGCACTACGATTCTAAAAGGCAGGCCGGCCTGTTTAGTCAAAAAGAACTTTGACACAAGGAGCCCACTTATAAAAATGAAAGCTGAGCTGCCTCTACCACCCATTCAAGGAAGTTGCAGATTCCATGTTTCGGTAAGTGAGAAGAGATAAATTACCTACATTTTAACATTTTTTTCACTTGGGTGGTAGTTTCGCAAACGTCAGTTTCATAAATGTAAAAGACTTGAATTTTTATTACTATTGTATTCGTTAATCTATTTATTAAAAAAATAGCATTTTAATGATGTATTTTATAACTAATCAATCTAATGGTGGTGGGCTCTACAGTGAAATTTGTGTTATCGGAGTCCATCAAATAATAGGGCATCAAATTCTTACAATTTTGTTTCTAAGTATAACCTAATCCGTAATGGACATGTCTGTGCATGGAGTTTGAATTGATGATTTGCTGATCATAGGCATCTCCACCTGTGATATTTGTTGAAATAAATATAAAAAGATAAAATTTTATTCTAAATAAAAAAAATAACTTGACTTAAAATAGAGTTCCATGGCTCCACACAGGCAGAGAGCTCAATTGCTCAACAATACGTACATGTTTGCATGTGAGGAGGATTGAGCCTAAGATTTGGAACCGAAGATTTGGAACTAGCCTGAGAATCATCTTGGTTTAAATGGCCAATGGATCGGTCTATTCATTGTTCATGACAAATTGACCCAGAATTTCAAAAGAAAAAAGAAGATGAATTTATGTTTTTAAACCTGATGATCGGTACCATTATTGACCTAACTTAGATCTAATTGTTATTCATGATAAACTATATAGACCTCACTAAGCTCAAATAAATATAATTATGTTGTGTTTGAATAAATAGGGACTTGAACCCACACCTGCTATATATATATATAGATATATCTATATATATATGGATACAAGTTTGGCTGACCTACCTGAAGGCTTGTTTGGCAAGTTTGATCTATTTAAAACAGAGTTGGTTCGATTAGGTCTATTTGAAATGGAGGTTTTTCAATTAAACCCTTTTACAAAAAAAGATAGTTTTTTTTTTACCACGTAAGGTGGGTTGATCTTGAGAAACCCGACTAACACGTAAGTGAAACGCGGGGGAGAGAATCTGCTACACACACAAGGGAAAGGATCCTACAGAAGCTTGTTAAAATAGAAAAAGAAAGCTGGTCATATGGTATAATTTATATTGGCAAATCTATCATATAGTAAAATGGGATTTTGACTATACAACCTTTAGAATTAGATATGCCCTCCATCTTTTCAGATCTTAAAAAATCCTCTAGAAATGTGTTGTGCTTGCTTTATGCAAGAAAAATAACACAAATGCCCCTCCTTGTTGGGATTAAAATGACTCAAATTCTTAATGAAAAATATGAGTCAAAATTTTCTCACAGCCATCTCATACACTTCACCAAACATGAATCCAAATGAATCCACTTTTCCTATCCGAGTCTCTCTACCAAACACCAATCAAACCCAAACTTCTCCATCTTCCAACCATAAAACCCTATCACCAGCAGCCCTTATTCTCTTCACAAAGTTCATCAAGACCAGACATCCCATTCTACCAACCTCATCTTCCAAACAAACCTATCATCATCTTCATCTCTATTCCATTAAACTAACCGGCCCCACATGACCACTATACTATCACACATCTTCAAACCAGCCAAAACCTAACCTACACAATTACTTCTCTCACCATCCGGACCCACATCCACCATCACGTTTGCAACTCTCGACCCGCACTACCCACTAAGGCAAATCTCGTCTCTTCATTAATCATCCTATCGGATATCCCTCTCCATCATTTGTCCAACTCCTCAACCAACACACAAATCGCACCCAAGCCCAAACCATCTTAGAAATTCTTCATCTTACAAGATCATCCAATAAGGAGTAAGAAGATTAAAAAAAAATCTTACCCAGAGCGGTGGTGATAAAGTTGGCTAGAATGAGGTGAAAAGAAATGTAAAAAGTTACTATAGAGATGGGAAGCTAAAAGGGGCTAGCCATTTTGCATTATCCCACAAAAGAGGGGCATTTCATTAATTTTTTTATAGACAACAATTACAGCACACCTATAGGGAATTTTTTGAAATTTGACAACCTAGAGGGCATATCTAATTCTAAAGGCAAGCATAAGGTCAAAATCCCTAGTAAAATTATTGGACAACTTGTAAAAGACACTAAAATCATATTTGGCTGCTTTAGACAATTATGTTTGTTTGAAAAAAAAAATGGTACTTTTTTTTTTAAAGCATATGCTAGTTTGAATCAAGTTTTCAAATAGTAATTTTACCAAATAGAATAAAGAGGAATTTACGGGAAAAGTCCCCGCAGAACCCCATATGGCCTACTAGAACCCAGTATCACGTTGGACACGGGAGGGGTCCTCATGTGGCCTTTTTCCTTCTTTTTTCTGTCGTTACGCCATATGGTCGATATCGACCATGAAGTTTGTCGATATCAACCATCATACGAAACTACTTTATATCTCGCCCCGATTCTCCTTTTTGCAATCCTCCTTTGGGTCATCCTTAGGTTGGCTCACTCCATTACTCTGGTGGTTGGACTCCATTAGGCTTCCACCATACCTAATAATTTCAAGTGACGACCAGGACGTTCCTCCCTCCCTTCCACCATCTCAGATGAACCGGGGACATTGAACTTTATACATTTATATTAGGGGTGGGGGGGGGGGGGGTGTTGTACGAGCGCGGGCGGGGGGATGGGGGATGTAATTAAGTTCCAAGGAATTCTATAAGTGATCATTGATTTTATGGAAAATGAATAAAGGGGAGATGATCCCAACCATCACCCTTGAAATTCAACTCCTAGGAAAGTCAACGTGTCACCTACATGTCCACTCTGTATCCCTTTGCCCCTCCCTCACCTCTTTAATAATCATTTGTTGAAACTCATGCGCCCATGGATACCTGTGAATCCAATTTTGTGCAAACAAATTGTAGAGAAATGACGTCCACAAGGGAGTCCTCGGTTTAACCCTAGTGAAGCCACACATTTACCTGATCCAAGCCATTTAGACCACAGGCCCTGCTAGGCTGAATATGCAATCTGGCAAATTTCATTTCATTTGAAGTGTTGTTCACTGTTGATAGGACACCGGATCAATGAGGCATTACTTACTTTCTCGGGCTTAATTTGAGGAAGCAAGTATGAGAAACAGCAGTACTACAGTGCAATAATCCAACAAAAAATAAAAAGATGTTGTCTTCTCACAGCAATGTTGATAGAATCCGTGAGTTCATAAAGAATGTATACGTGGATAGAAAATATGCTGGGGGAAGGTCCTCTGACAAGCCACCAAGAGACATGCAGGCAATCCATTTCTAAACCATATGCTCTTTAACTAGGATTAACACTGCAAGATTATTTGTTGGTTTTATGAGTTGCCTTTTTATTTTTTCCATTTCAGATTCACCACTTTATCTAATAGCATAAGTGAACTGGACTAATTTTGTCACTTATCATGTCCTGACAGAGCCAGAGAAACAATGAAGATGACACCAGACGAGCCAGTTCATATCATTCCTACTATCAGAGTCCTCCTTTTGAAAATCAGTATGAAGACCGGCGTTATGGAAAAAAACCTGGTGTACTTACGAGAAAGCCCGGTTCAGATCGTGGTCACTATGAAGGGAAGATAGCTAGCTTTGTTTATAGTCCATGTCGATCGGTGGAGCAAATGTCTGAGGATAGGTTTGCCAATGAAAGCCCTGTTGGAAGAGTTTCAGATTATTCAGATATGTTTATTTAGATATTGTAGGCGGTAAAAACGACACCTACTTAGATCGAGATGAGATCGGGGTAAACTTCTTAGGACGGGAAATGCTGAACGCCAAGAACTTGAAAAGGAAGGAGAAAGGCTAGAGTTAGAGCCCCTGGCTGCCGTGAGCCGAAGGCACTCCGATGCCTGAGTTAGTTCTGAGAAAACTAAACAGGAGGAGGAAGAGGGGAGTGAGACGATGTGGAGTATTGTGAGTTGTGTATTGCGTACCTTTCATGGGACTGATCCCATGTGTATATATAAGTGAGCGTTCCTCGTTCATTCTCTCTGTGAGTGGGGGTAGGTGAGGTGAAGTCCCGTCGATCCTTACCCTGACTGGCAGCAGTAGGTGAAATGGGCAACACCCCTCCCTCTCTTTCCACGCCTTCAGCCAGTTGGCGTACAGGGCTGATAAAGCGCACTTCTTATCGCCATAAATGAGCGATCCTATCGCCATAAATGACTGCTCATATTTGTCTGGGCGCGCCGTATTTCCAGGAGGAAGGTGGCGGCCCACTCTGATTCTAGCATTCTGGTCTGAGGCCAAGGATGGCCTGGCCGTGGCGTGCCTTTGTACTGAGCTGGCATTTATGCCGAGCTGCCGAACCGTGGTGCTGAGCTACCGAGCTATTGACCGAGCTACCGAGCTACTGACTGCCGAGCTATTGACCGAGCTGCCGAGCTAACGAGCTTCTACCACAGAGGCTGAGGTGTTCGGCGAGTTTAGCTGTAATCCTTGCTCAACTTCGTCATTACGGTGTTTTACCCACACAATTGCCCCCTAGCTTTTGACTTCTGAGAGCCTCCCAGCTCGAGGAGGTCAGAAGCTTGATGACCGTATAGCTGGCTCCGCTACCGAGCTCAAGTGAGGGTCATTGTCATACGAGGTTAGTACCGGGACGAGGGAGCTTCGGATCAGGAGGGTCCCCTTGGGCCTGGAGGTCGCTGCTATCGTGCGGTCCCCTTCGAGATGTCTCTTCGCCTGTCCTGGATATTCAATAGTCCTCGGATATCGCGCTAGTGGTGACACGTGTCGCTTCTTTTGGCTGTCTTGCAATTACTTCGAGGAGACGTTAGGGCTGCGAGATGGGACGTTAGGGCTGATTGAGGGGATGCCTCTTAAAGGCTCTCCTTGAAAGTCGAATCGACGCCCCTAGGCTTTATAAATCAGGGCGCCTCCTTCGTCTTCACTTTCCTCTGCTTTCTTCAGATTTCTACTGCGCTTTGCAAGAGAACTTTCTCCGGCGCTTGCGGACTTCCGACGATCCTGCTTGTGCAGTTCCTATTCGTAGGATGGGTCCTCGTCCTACGATCTTTCTCGTCTTTTCTTTTAGATAGGTCCTCGTCCGAGTCGAGAATGGGAGTCTATAGACATTTGTTAGGAGACCCAGGTTCCATAGATCATTTTAGGGATTTATACAAGGTCCCCTCCAATGTGGAGGTCAGACCGGATGACCCTGATGACGGCCTCACCTATCGTGATGGCTGGATGCCGTTCTGGCTGGTTTCTGTAGTGGAAGGGGGGGGGTCCGCTTCCCCCTGTACCCACTGGTCCAGGACTGCCTCTGGGAGTGGAGGTTGTGCCCATGCCAGCTACTCCCCAATGGATACAAAATCATCATGGGAGTAGTGCGGCTGAACGAGATCCTGAAAATCGGCCTCGGTGTCCCGGACATCGAGGACACGTATGACCTCTGCAAATCCGCAGAAGGGGACACTTACTACCTCCGGCTGAGGGTCCGCCGGACTGGGTTCGTGACCGCGCTGGAGGACTCCAATAGGTACGCGGGTGAAGACCGAGTACTCGTCAGAGGAGGATGGGAGTTCGGTGAAGCAGAGCCTGCTACCACGGTCCGGGTCCCTCGAAAAATAGGAATTCCTCCAAGTAAAGGCCGAAGTTCTTTCGGTTTGCAGTTCTTTCCTTTCTTCCTCTGTCTGGCTCTTGACACGATTTTGTCTATGCAGATTTCCGCGAGAAGAGGGAGCTTGCGAGGAGGAACCACTGGAAGGTGAACAGCGCGTGGCATGAGCAGGTGAGGAACTACCGCGGCCACAACTGTCGTGCTGCGTGGTCTCTCCTGGGGTACGTGCCCCACTACAGGTCCTTCAACACCTCCAGAAAGGTATCGGGAATAGACTCCGTGCTGAGCGGGGAAGGCGTTAGTCACGGAACAGCGACGACCGCGGTGCCTGGATTGGCGGCGGTGACCGTTGCGATTCCCACCGGACGTCTGGTTGAGTCGGTAGACCGTGCTCCAGTAGTCTCCGCCGAGGAGCCTGTCGGGACTTCGAGAGCCAAGCCCCGGCCTTCCCGAAGTAGGCTAGTAGCTTCTAGCTCGGAGGAAGAGGAAGAGGAAATGTTACGCCAGCGCGGGCGACGCTACGCTGCAGAAGACCTGTCCGCGGCGGCTTTCGGGGACATCGGAAGCGGGGTCCAGGATCCTCCTCAGGCAGTGGCTGCGACGCCTCCGGCATTCCCGGGTGGCACTCCTGCCCCAGACGCCGAGACGGTTGGTACCGCCGCGATTGGGGCTGCTCGGCCCGACGAGGCAGAGGTCGTCTTAGCTCCGCCTCCGGCCGTCGTCGCGGATGACTCACCCTCTGATCATGTCGTGGGGGCCGGAGGTCGGGCTCTCCCCGCCGAGGTCGCTGAGGGCGGGAGACCCGAGAAGAGGGCAAGGGTCGAGGCCTCGCCTGGCCCCTCCTTGCCTCCGCCTGCTAGTGGGACGATCCTGCCTCCTCCTCCTCCGGCTCCGTGGAGGCCGGCCATCGAGGAGGTTCTGGGGCGGCCGCTGGCCGAGACAGACCGCGCCACTGATCCCCAAGTGGTCGCAGCGCTAGGACGAGCCTGCGCCCTTCCTCAAGACATGGCAAGGTGGGCCGAGATGGACAACGAGTCACTCCTGCTCTCCTCGATGCGATCCCTGGTGTCGGTAAGTGCAGTGTTCTTCCCTCAGCTTTTAGTCCGGTGTCGTTTTATTGACTTCGGGTTCTCATCTTGCAGCGTTGCAGAGGTGCCAAATGGGCATTGAGAGGCTCGATGCAGCAGAGGCGCGGGAGGCGGAATGGGTGGTTGAGAGGGACGAGCTGCGGGCGTCCTTGGCGTCTAAGGATGCGACGCTGGCAGAGGTGGCGGCCAGGAACGCCGGCCTTGTCTTTGATTTCGAGGAGTCAAAGGTCGAGATCGAGCGCCTCAAGGACGAGCTGGAGGACGAGAAGAGCCAGAACCTCCATCTTGCCTCTGAGCTCGACGATCTCCGGATTGCGGCAAAGCGACTGGAAGACGACCTGGAGAGTGCGAAGGGGACAAACAGGAGGCTCCTCTCCCAGTGGAACTAGGCGCAAGGTTCCCTGGAGATGGTGCTGAGGGGGAAGGCGGCCGAGATTGAGTCTGCTCTGGCAAAACAAGAGGCCAGGCTCAAGGAGGAGTTCCTTGCTGAGCATGACTCCATCATGGGGGAGGAGTCGGCAGGCTGTCTGCTGATTACAAGGCTCAGCTGCGGGGGATCCGGGACCGAGCCTAGGAGCTTGGGTGGAAGGCAGCCTTGCACAAGGTTGGGGTCCCCGAGGATATCCCTATTTTCCTAAATCCCCCAAATTTCTCCTGCTCGGACTCGGGACTCGCGGCCGTGTCTCGGGTTTCTAACCTTCCTTCGCCAGCGTGTCCGGAGGCGAACGCCGCTCCCGGGGCTCCTCAAGAGGCTCCAGCTGCCAGCGCTGATCCCGAGGGCTACCAAGTGGCTGCGGTCGTCGAGGCCCCTCCTGAAGCTGTCGCTCCCGAGGCTAGTGTTCCTGAAGCGGGCGCGGCCGTTCCCGAAGCTACCCCGACCGCTCCCGAGGCCAGCGCGGTCGTGGCCGAGGTCCCTCCAGAGATTGACTGCAATGTGGAAGCTGCAGCCCTCTGAGGCTTTTTGTAATTTTTCTTTTAATGTATCTCCATTTATCTTGTAATCAGAGTCCTTGATTAATGAAAACCTTCTTCACACTTTGGCTTCCTTTCTCCTTGTCTTTGATGAAATGTGTGTGGTCGACCTTATGTCGCATTGCTTTTCTGTTTGAGTTGTTGGTCCAGATAGCCGAACTCCTGGCCATTCTCAGAATTGGGACATCCGCCAATGACCGAGAACAGTGGTCTCGGTCTGCTGTGTACCCATAATCCCCCCCCCCAGCTTTTGACCTGTAAGCTCCTTGGAGCAGGTCGGAAGCTGAGTGGCTTTGTCAGGCCGGGACTGCCGCTAATCTTGAAGAGTACCCGGTTTGTGATGCATTGCCGAGATGGCGGAGTCTCGGTTCGGGGAGGATTCCCCCTTATCACCTTTTGCTGACGTGGAGTGCCTCATTGAATTCTCTTCGCCAGTCGAAGCATTTGCCCGCTCGTCCGTCGAGGCATTTATTCTCTCGTATGACGCGGCATTTAATAGTCCTCTGGAAATGCGGCGCCGGTGCCACGTGTCGCCTCTCCGAAGGGCACGCAATCATATCTGCTGGACGCCTGGGCTGCCCGAGACGACGTTAGGGCTATTCGAGGTAGGGCCACATTAAAGGCTTCTCTTGAAATCTGAAACGGCGCCTCCATCCCTTATAAATTAGGGCACCTTCTCCGTCTTCCCTCTTTTCGATCCTCAGAATCCCTGTTGCACTCTGCTGAAGAACAGTACTACCTGCGAGCACTCTTGTTTGCACGACCTTTCATCGTAGGATTTCTTCCTTCTGTCTTCTCCCTTTCTAGTAGGTAGTTCTCCGTCTAGGGTAGAGAATGGGAGTTCACAGGCACTGGCTAGGGGACCCGCTGTCCATAGGCCTGTTTAGGGAGGCATACCAGGTCCCTGCGAATGTAGAAGTCAGGCCAGACGGCCCTGACGATGGCATCTCATACAGCGACGGCTGGATGCCATTTTGGCTAGTGTCCGTCGTGGAGGGAGGGGTCCGGTTCCCCCTTCACCCACTCCTCAGGGACTGTCTCCGGGAGTGGGGGTTGAGCCCCTGCCAGCTACTTCCCAATGCGTATAAGATCATCATGGGAGTAGTGCGGCTGAACGAGATACTATCAATCAACCTCGGTGTCCCGGACATCGAGGAGGCGTATGACCTCTGCAAATCCGCAGAAGGGCATACGTACTACCTCCGGCTAAGGGTCCACCGAACTGCCTTCGTGACCGCGCTGGAAGATTCCTATAAATACGCGGGGGAGGACCGTGTCTTTGTCCGAGGGGCATGGGAGTTCGGCGAGGCAGAGTCCAGCACCACAGCTCGGATCCCACGAAGAATAGGAGTCCCCCCAAGTAAAAAACCGAGGCCCCCCGGGTTTTGTAGTTTAATCATATGTCTCTTTCCTTCTGTTAACATCGCTCTGTTATTGCAGGTTTTCGGCAGAGAAAGGAGTTCGCCAGAAGGAACCGGTGGAAGGTGAACAGTGACTGGCATGAGAAGGTGTGGAAGTACCGCGGCCATCACTGCCGAGCCGCGTTCTCGCTCCTGGGGTACACGCCTCACTACAAGTCCTTCATCACACCGAGGCGGGTGAAAGGGATTGATTCCGTGCTGCAAGGGGAAAACATCGGCCCGAACACCGTATAGACCGAGGTCCCCATCTCGGAGAGGGCGACTGTCGCAATTCCTAGCGGGGTTTCGGCAGAATCGGGCGAAGAGTCTCAGGGTCGTGAACCCGCAGGGATTGTGAGAGCCGAGACCGGGCGCAAGCGGCAGAGGCAGAAATTTGTCGTTTCCAGCGCGTCTCGGGGCTCATCCAGCTCGGACGAATTCGAAGTTGAGATGTTGCACAGTCGTCGCCAGCGCTTCGTGGCCGAGGACCTGTCCGCGGCAGCCTTTGGGGACATAGGGGGGGAGACCTCGGACCCTTTTCGGGGAGCCAGCGTCGCCCCGACTACGACGCCCATGGCTGCTGTAGAGGTACTTGCTCCCGCGGCCGAGACGGGACCAGAAGCCATTGACGGGGCCCAATCCGGCCCAACCGCCGCGGTCGAGGTCGGCCTTGATCCTCCGGCCATAGTCGTTGATGAGTCGCCCTCCGACTCAGGCAGAGAGGGTCCTGCCGAGGTCGTCGAGGCGCGCAAGCCAGAGAAGAGGCCGAGGGTCGAACTCCCACCTGCCCCGGAACCTCTTGTGTCGGTCGGGGGATCCGCCACTCCCTCCGATTTTGTCCCTTGGAGACCGGACATCGAGGGAGTGCTGGGGAGGCAACTAGCCGAGTCGGACCGAGCGGTCAACCCTGAAGTGGTTGCCGCTCTGGGACGAGCTTGCGCCCTTCCCCAGGACATGGCAAGGTGGGCGCAGATGGATAATGAGTCGCTGCTGCTTTCCTCAATGCAGTCCTTGGTAGCGGTGCGTCACCTTATCCTTCATATTCCTCTCTTTTCTGCTGCTTTTTTTTTTTTTTTAGCTGACACACTGTTCTTACTGCAGCTCTTGCAAAAGTGTCAGACTGGCATGGGGAGGCTGGACGCAGCTGAGGCCAGGGCAGCAGTCTGGGCGGCGGAGAAGGAGGAGCTGCTGAAGTCCCTGGCGGCAAAGGACGCGACGCTGGCGGTGGAGGCGAGCAGGAATGCAGATCTTTTTGCCGAGCTTGACGCAGCCCGGGCCTTGGCCGAGCACCTCAAAGAGGAAGCAAAGGAGGCGGCGGATCAAAACGCCCACCTTTCCTGTGAGCTAGATGAGGTCCGGCTTGCGTCGTCGCGGCAGGAGGAAGATATGCGGATGCTGCGGGGGACGAACAAGAGGCTCACCTCCGAGAGAAGGCTAGCTGAAAGAAAGCTGGAGATGGCTCTGGAGGGGAAGGCGGCCGAGCTCGCGCTGGCTCTGAAAGGGCAGGAGGCCAAACTCAAGGAAGAGTACCTAGCCGAGCATGAGGCAGTGATGAACGAGGAGGTCGACAAACTGGCAGCTGACTATAGGGCGCAGTTGCCAGGAATCCGAGACCGGGCATGGACACTTGGGTGGAAGGCGGCCTTAAAAAGGGTTGGAGTCTCTATGGACAGCCCTATTTTCCAGAATTCCCCCAGGTTTCCTCGCTCGGACTCTGAGTTGCGAGCCGTCTCTGAATTCGCCCCAATTCCGTCGGCCTCGGAGGTCGCCCCAGCTCCCTCCTCATTGGAAGTCGCCCCTGCTCCCCCAGTGGTTCCCGAGACTGCCTCGGCCGTTCCCAGCGAGAGCGCTACCGGGACCAATTGTAATAAGGGAGCTGCAGCTCCCTGAATTTTGTATTCTTTTTTCTTTTTCCATACATTGTATTCAGGCAGATCTTTTCGTAATAAAACAACATTTTTTCCACATGTTGTGTGCATGATCCTTGTCTTGTTTGTGGTGGAATGAGTATCGACACAAGCAGTCTGCCGAGTAGTTTAATAGGTACTAAGCGAGGGCGGTTGGCCCTCTGAACAGAGGAGCCGAGCCGCGAGGGTGGTACTGGTACCGGACCCTGATGCTTTTGGCTGTGCCGCCCAGGCTGGTGCAGGCATCGAGCTGAGGGCGGTTGGCCCTCTGAACAGAGGCGCCGAGCCGCGAGGGTGGTACTGATACCGGACCCTGATGTGCATATGGCTGTGCCGCCCAAGCTGGTGCAGGCACCGAGCTGAGGGCGGTTGGTGCTCTGAACAGAGGCGCCGAGCCGCGAGGGTGGTACTGATACCGGACCCTGATGTGCATATGGCTGTGCCGCCCAAGCTGGTGCAGGCACCGAGCTGAGGGCGGTTGGCCCTCTGAACAGAGGCGCCGCGCCGCGAGGGTGGTACTGATAACAGACCCTGATGTGCATATGGTTGTGCCGCCCAAGCTGGTGCAGGCACCGAGCTGAGGGCGGTTAGCCCTCTGAACAGAGGCGCCGAGCCGCGAGGGTGGTACTGATACCGGACCCTGATGTGCATATGGCTGTGCCGCCCAAGCTGGTGGAGGCACCGAGCTGAGGGCGGTTGGCCCTCTGAACAGAGGCGCCGAGCCGCGAGGGTGGTACTGATACCGGACCTTGATGTGCATGGTTCTGTCGAAGCTGGCGATGGCGCCGAGCTGACAGTTGATACTCCGAATCAGAGGGGTCGAGCAGCAATGAATCTCGAAGCAATGCAAAGACTCATTCCAGAAAAATCGCCTTTTATTGATATTTGATTTCTTTAATACATTTTTCAGAAGTAGAATTTTTTGAGATGCGTCGCATTCCATGGTCGCGGGAGCGCCTTCCCCTCCATATCTTCGAGTCGGTAGGCAGATCTCCCGGCCTTAGAGGTTATTCTGAACGGTCCCTGCCAGATGGGCGCCAGCTTGCCTTCGTTAGGATCTCGGTCGCCAGGAAGTGTTTTCTTCAAGACCAACTCTCCTATCGCGAATCTTCTTTCCTTGACCTTCGGGTTGTATCCCCTGGCCAACTGTTGTTGGTAGGCGGCCAGGCGGATAGCTGCCGCCTCTCTTCGTTCTTCAGCCAAGTCCAGCTCTCGCGCTACGTTCAGATCATTCGGACCCTGGTCACAGAGTTCCGACCTCAAGGTCGGGAGGCTGACCTCAAGGGGAATAACTGCTTCCATGCCGTAGGCAAGGGAGAACGGGGTAGCCGAGGTGGAACGCCTTGGAGTAGTTCGGTAGGCCCATAGAACACTAGGCAGCTCCTCTGCCCATCGACCTTTGGCTCGGTCGAGTCTCTTTTTAATTCCGTCGAGGAGCACTTTGTTCGAGATCTCGGCCTGACCGTTGCTCTGGGGATACGCCGGGGTGGAGTAGATATTGCGAATGCCGTACTCTTGGCAGAAACTTTTGAAGAGGTTGGAATCGAACTGCGTTCCGTTGTCGGAAATGAGAGTACGGGGAATTCCAAATCTTGTGATGATGTTCTTCCACACAAAGTTCTTCGTGTCTAATTCGGTGATGGAGGACAAGGGTTCAGCTTCGACCCACTTCGTGAAGTAGTCCGTGGCCACTATCAACCATCTTTTATTCCTTGGAGTTCGGTGGAGTGGTCCGACGATGTCCAGGCCCCACTGGGCGAAGGGCCACGGACTGGAGAGGGAGCTCAGGTCCTGGGCTGGCTGGTGGAGAGAGTGAGAGAACTTCTGGCATTTCTCACATTTTCTGGCATAGAGCTGGGCGTCCTTTTGCATGTACGGCCACCAGTAACCCTGGCTGATAGCCCGGTAAGCAAGAGACCGACCTCCTATATGACTGCCGCAGATTCCTTCGTGAATCTCGTAAAGGAAATCGTCGACTTTGCTGGGGTGAATGCACTGGAGGTAAGGCCCTGTGAATGACTTTCTGTAGAGCTTGCTGTCTGGGGAGAGCCAGAACCGGGTCGCCTTCAATCTGACCTTTCGAGCTTCAGTCCTGTCCTCGGGTAGCTGGTCGTCCTTCAGGTATACAATGATGGGGTCCATCCAGCTTGGGCCGAGATCAAGGCACATGAGCTGCCGAGGTCGCTGGAGGTCGATGCTGGGCTCCCGCAGCGTTTCTACTTCGATAGTTCTTTTGTCACCGGCTTCCACAGCCGAGGCGAGGCTGGCGAGGGCGTCTGCATGGGAGTTGGATTCTCTGCCAATCTGCCGGACCTCGGCCCTTTCGAACTGGGAGAGAAGTCCCCTTGCGTGGGCGAGGTAGGCTGCCATCCTGTCATCCCGAGCTTGGTAGTCTCCGCTGAGCTGGCTTGTCACCAGCTGGGAATCGCTGAAAACCACAACGGACCGGGCTTCCAAGATTTTGGCACTGTTAAGTCCGGCAATGAGCGCTTCATATTCGGCCTCGTTATTAGATGCCTTGAAACCAAGTGTCAGAGCTTATTCGATGACGAGGCCTTCGGGAGACTGGAGAACTACGCCAGCGCCAGCTCTTTTGGATGTTGAGGATCCGTCAACGAAGACTTTCCAGGACGAGTCTAGGAGTTCTCTCCAGGTCTGTTCTTGCTCAGTCTCGGTGACAACCTCTGCACCCCTATCGCCCCCCAGTTCGGTGTCGAGCGTGGTCGGTGCCGAACTCTGAGGAGTAAATTCCACAATGAAGTCCGCTAGGACTTGAGCTTTGATGGCCGTCCTGGGCTGGTAGCTGATGTCATACTGCCCCAGTTCGACAGCCCATTTGGAGATCCGTCCGGAGAAATCTGCCTTCCGGAGGAGAGCCTTCAGTGGGTACTCTGTTATGACCACTATTGTGAAGGTTTGGAAGTAGTGGGAGAGCTTTCGAGAGGCGCTAACGAGCGCCAAGGCGAGCTTTTCGAGCTACAAATACCGGGTCTCGGCGTCCAGCAGGGTTTTGCTCGTGTAATAGATAGGCCTTTGCTGGCCGTTGTCCTCTCTGACGAGCACCGAGCTCACTGCATGGTCCGAGACCGACAGGTACAAGAACAGTGCCTCTCCAAAAGTCGGGGTGGAGAGCAGCGGTGGAGAAGAGAGGTATTGTTTTAGCTGTTGCAGCGCCTGAGAACAATCCGATGTCCACTGGAACTTGGAGCCCTTGCGCAGGAGTTGGAAGAAAGGTCTGCACTTGTCCGAAGCTCGGCTGATAAATCGGTTCAGGGCGGCAACCATTCCGGTCAGCCGCTGAACTTGTTTTGCCGACGTCGGACACTGGAGCTCTTGGATCGCGGTGATCTGGTCAGGGTTCGCTTCGATCCCCCTTCTTGTGACCAGGCTCCCTAGGAACTTGCCGGAACTGACACCAAAGGCGCACTTGGATGCATTCAGCTTCAACTAGTACTGGTGAAGGATGCCAAAAATCTGGCGGAGGTCGGTCAAGTGGTCCTGCGACTTCTTGGATTTGACGACCATATCATCGATGTAGACCTCCACCGTCTTCCCGAGCTGGGCCTGGAACATCTTCGTCACCAACCGCTGGTACGTCGCTCCCGCATTCTTTAGCCCGAAAGGCATCACCTTATAGCAATAGGTGCCCCTGGGAGTGATGAAAGCTGTCTTCTCCTGGTCTGCGGCGTACAGGGGGATCTGATGGTACCCTCGGTAGGCATCCAGGAAACTCATCCGGTCATGTCCGGCAGTGGCATCGATTAGCTGGTCGATCGTCGGAAGAGGGAAGCTGTCTTTGGGACAGGCCTTATTGAGGTCGGTGAAGTCCACGCAGACCCTCCATTTTCCTGTCTTCTTTTTGACCACCACGGTGTTGGCCAGCCACTGCGGATAGTGGACTTCCTTTATGGCGCCTGCCTCGAGGAGTTTCTGAACTTCCTCAACCATGGCCTCGGTCTGCGGGACCCCAGTCCGGCGCGGTTTTTGAAGCACGGGCTTATGGTTGGGGTTCACCTTCAGTTCATGGCAGATGACTGCCGGGTCAATGCCGGGCATCTCATAGGGTGTCCAGGCAAAAACCGCCTTATTCTCCACGAGGAGGTCAAGCAGTTCTGTCTTCTCGGACTCGGGGAGCTGGCTTCCAATGAGAAAGAATCTGTCGGGGTCGGCGGGATCAATGTTGACCGTGGTGAGGTCCTCGATGCTTTTCTGCACCGGGGCCCTGCCGACGTCCCCGAGCTCGGCCTCTCTGTCTAGTTCGGCCACATTGACTTGGGATGGCTCAGCCTCACCAGGCAGCACGGCCAGCAGGCATTGCCTGGCCATGTGCTGGTCGCCTCTAACGGTGATCACATCCGTTCGGCCCGACTGGTTTTCCAAAGGGAATTTGAGCTTCTGATGCCGGGTGGAGGGCACCGCCTCCATGCTATGCAGCCACGTCCTCCCCATTATGACATTGTATGGGGAGGGGACATCGACTACTAGGAATTCAACTTGCCTGCAGGCGCCACCCACCTGGACTCTGAGGGAGATCTTACCCTTGGGATAAACAGGCTCGGAGCTGAAGCCGACCAGAGGGGTACGGGCAGCCTGGAGGTCCTCGTCCTTCAGTTTTAACTTCTTGAAGCAATCGTAGTAGAGGACTTCGGACGAACTGCCAGGATCGACATGGGCTCTCTGAACCAAGAAGTTCTAGAGCTTCAAGGTGAGCACTAGAGCGTCGTTGTGTGGGAGCTCGACGTCTTCCAAGTCCTTGTCAGAGAACCATATTCTGACCCCCTCCGTTTTGGCTTTCTTCGCGGCCGGCTCTGGTGCCGCGGTCAGCACCTGTTTCTGATGGGAGGCGCGCCTGGCCTCGGCGCGAGCCTGAGAGCTCTTCTTAGGTGGGGCGGCGAGGTGAATGACGTTGATGATGCCTTCTGGCTCGCTGTCCTAGTTGTCAGCGTCCCGCCACGGAGGTCGGTCATCACCTCGGCCCTCCTGCTTGATGTACTCCCTGAGGTGCCCCTCCTTCACGAGGTTTTCCAGGTGGAACTTGTAGCTCCTACATTCGTCGGTCCTGTGCCCATTTTGCTTGTGGTAGGCACATAACTTACTCTGGTCCCTGGAGGAGGGGTCGGTCGTCATTGGCCGCGGCCATTTGAAGAAAGGCTGCGCTTTTATTTTGTTGAGGAGCCTATAGATCGGCTCCTTAAAGATGGTATTTACTGCCACGTAGGAGGTCGGCTCGTGGCCTGACCTCCTGCCGTTCCCTGATCCCGCTGCCGAAGTAGAGGGGGTTCGGCGCCGCTCCAAGGACCGGGCCTTGCGCCGATCTGGGGACGGATCCCTGCGACGATCCTCCCTCCTGGAGGACCTGCTGTCTCCCTTGGCCGGTTGGCTCTTCTTAGTGAGGCCGAAGTTTTCCCGACTTCGCACCTCGTCTTCTTCTGCCAGGATGAACCGATTTGCTCGGGTCATTAGCTCCTTCATGGTGGTCACGGGGTACATGACCAACTGTGCCCGAAGCGGGATGCCTGACTGCAGAGCCAGCTGGAAGGACCTCACTGCTAGCTCCTCAGAAGCGCACTCGATCTGGCTGTAGACAGTCCAGAACCGGCGAGCGAACTGGGTGACGTTCTCGTCCTCCTGCATTCGGAGGGCCATCAGGTCGGCATCGGTCTTCGGGATGACGCGATGAGCCTGGAATTTTCCCAGGAAGGAGGTCCGGAGCTGCCGCCAACTGGAGATGGAATCTTCAGGAAGTGAGCAGAACCACCGTAGGGGGAGATCCGCCAAACTGGAGGAGAAAACTCGACAGTTTAGGGAATCGTCATCCCCCCAGACCGACATCCTCTGGATGTAATGTCGGAGGTGAGCAGCTGGGTCCGAGGTTCCGTCATACAGGGTGAACCTCGGGACGCTGAACTTCTCGGGGAGTGTGTATTTTCTTATCTCCCTAGAGAAAGGAGACGCGCCAGTGTCCTCAGCTTCAAAGGCGGTATACTGGTCTCGGTCGATACCAGCAGTCTCCATATTCTGGCGGATCGTTTGCTTCACCCGCTGGTCGATCCACTGCTTTAGCTCTTCGTCTTCCGAAACCTGGCGTTGCTTCTTCGGCCCTTCATGCATGTGACTGCTGCTGGAGCCCTCTTCCCTTTGGTCTCGGTCGCGCCTCTTACTGTTGAGGACGTGCCTCAGGTCTCGCCCGTGGCCCAGGTGTCTGGGCGGCGGGCTCTGACCCTTCTTGTCGTCGAGCTGTTGCCTGAGCCGTTGGATAAGCTCATGTTGTTCCTGGATGAGGCGGTTCTGGGCCCTGATGTCATCCAGGCGGGGGTCTTCGTTTTGATCGAGGCTGGCTTGGTGGTCTGACTGCGATCCAGCCCGCGCTGACTACTCGTGTGGCTTGGTGACTGACTTGTCGCCTTGCACGGCCCGCTTATGGCTATGGCGGGGCTGCTCCGGAGGTGGGACGTCGCGAAGGGAGAGCATGGTCTCTCCCCTAGACCGCGACTGTGTCTGGACCGTGGGAGACCTCCCGCCTGACCTCCTCTGCTGAGGGGGTGGCGGTGGAAGATTCTGCGCCAGCGGAGGCTGTAAGGACAAAGCCTTGCCTTTGGAGGGTCCTTCGCCATTTCTGGTTTTCGGAGGCATGGTGCTTACAAGCTTTTTGTTCAGCTTTCCCACAGACGGCGCCAAACTGTAGGCGGTAAAAACGACACCTACTTAGATCGAGATGAGATCGGGGTAAACTTCTTAGGACGGGAAATGTTGAACGCCAAGAACCTGAAAAGGAAGGAGAAAGGCTAGAGTCAGAGCCCCTGGCTGCAGTGAGCCGAAGGCACTCCGATGCCTGAGTTAGTTCTGAGAAAACTAAACAGGAGGAGGAAGAGGGGAGTGAGACGATGTGGAGTATTGTGAGTTGTGTATTGCGTACCTTTCATGGGACTGATCCCATGTGTATATATAAGTGAGCGTTCCTCGTTCATTCTCTCTGTGAGTGGGGGTAGGTGAGGTGAAGTCCCGTCGATCCTTACCCTGACTGGCAGCAGTAGGTGAAATGGGCAACACCCCTCCCTCTCTTTCCACGCCTTCAGCTAGTTGGCGTACAGGGCTGATAAAGCGCACTTCTTATCGCCATAAATGAGCGATCCTATCGCCATAAATGACTGCTCATATCTGTCTGGGCGCGCCGTATTTCCAGGAGGAAGGTGGCGGCCCACTCTGATTCTAGCATTCTGGTCTGAGGCCAAGGATGGCCTGGCCATGGCGTGCCTTTGTACTGAGCTGGCATTTATGCCGAGCTGCCGAACCGTGGTGCTGAGCTACCGAGCTATTGACCGAGCTACCGAGCTACTGACTGCCGAGCTATTGACCGAGCTGCCGAGCTAACGAGCTTCTACCACAGAGGCTGAGGTGTTCGGCGAGTTTAGCTGTAATCCTTGCTCAACTTCGTCATTACGGTGTTTTACCCACACAAATATGATTCACAGTCACCTAGTTTTCGAAAGGACATCGGACTTAGCAGCCCTCCTATCCACCCTGGCAGAAATATCTTAGTTGAAGATTTAAGGCGCAAAACAGCTAATATGTACTCTGATACCAATTTAAAGAGAGAGGTAAGTTGGGCTTACATGCTCATAAGTCAAGTAAAGTTGACCATTACTCATCTTATTCAAGCAGTTTTCCTTGATGTTAGTCACCTGACCTGGGGATATGCACCCTTTGAGTTTTTACAGGTCGGGATTGTTGATGTGAAGTGATCCACAACGTGAAGACCATTCCCAAAAATCTTTCAAATGAAGCCATCTCATCCATTTGAATGATGGCAGCAAACCAATTGCATGTGGACAAAAGAAAGATTTTTACTAAATAGTATGTGGCGCAATGTGTTCTAGGCCATATTCATTGTCAACATGTGAAATGGCACAGAAAATGTTGCACTGTACCATCATCAAAGCCTTGTTCCAACTATGTTGGGGTCGGCTACATGAATTATGTTTTGCCATTCCAGTCTTTCCTGGAATACAACATATTTTCACATTCAATGTAAAGGCGGCTAAATATCGGATGACTGGGATGTTCAAATCAGTCCCTTGAGTTCATGATCCAGAGCATTGATCTGAAGGGCTCAACAGTGGATAGACCATCCCCAAAAAATCACTCCTAACAAATTTTCCTATCTTTTTGGATGATCACCTGCAAATAGTCTGTTAAGAATGAAATATAGCAGGAGTCCACATTCAGCGTGGAGAGGGCCAGACTGCCGAATTTGAATTTCTGTACGTTGATCTTTTCTTTTTCATGGTCTATCATGGCAGGGTCATATGCTCATTAATGGTCTGGATTGTAAATTCATGGGCTTTACAAGTATGTGAACTCAATGTAAGGGTATACTATGCGTACTCTCTGGTCGAGGGTTATAAAATGTAGTACCTTCTATTTCATTTTATTCTCACATTTCTTTAATGTACGCCAAGTCTGTATTATCAATGATTGTGAATGGCAAATTTTTTTTTTTCGTTATTCAGAGGACAGCATCTGCAGGAAGCTTCGAGTCCTTCAATAGCAACTCCCTGTCTTCTAAGTCAGTTAGCTTGGGTAGCTTACTGGATAATGTATTAGAGCCTGAACAATCTACTGTAACCAAGCTGACGAGGACAACACCTTTTCCTCCTTTAATGCAGTCATCTGCTTCTCCCAGTGTCGTGAGCCAGGATCCTTTCAATCCATCATTTATACAGCCCCCTTCATCAGTTACAGCTATAGATTTATGTGCAGACATTACTCAACATCCATCGGCAAAAGATTACGAGACAAAACCAACGGCTCCATCAGAAAACGTAGGGTGGGCTACTTTGACTTACCTCTCCATACATCTACTTCTGAACCAAAACACGAGCCACACGCCTCTATTACTTCAGGGAATGGAATGTCCAAAAGAAACCTTGCCCCACTTTCATCTGGAAGTAACATCACGCAGTGGCCTTTGGCTCAAAATTCCACACCTAATCCTTCAGTAGCTAATCAATGGCATGGGAGTGACAGTGAAGTTCAAACATCTAATGATCTAACAACTTCCCAGGTGAGGAATCTCACAATGCAACTTAGGGACTTGGAAAATTTTTTATGCTTGAAAATAGAATTTTATGGTGTGCAGATGAGTTGAGCTTTGGTTTGAGAGTCCACTGAGGACTATGAGCTCCCATTGGTTGTACAATTCGGGATATCACAGCATATGATGGTTGTGGTGGGAGTGTTGGTTGTTGGTCTCATTAGTGCCAATGGGAGCTAATAGTAATTGTAGGCGGGAAAAACGACACATACTTAGATTGAGGAGATGAACCTCTTAGATCAGGGAAGACCAAACGCCGGGAACCTCCACGGGGCTGAGGAACCTAAAAAGGGAAGGAGAAATGCTTGGGTCAGAGCCCCTGGCTGCCGTGAGCCGAAGGCGCTCCGATGCCTGAGTTAGTTCTGAAAAAACTAAGCAGCAGGAGGAGGAATCAAAGAGAGACTGGTGTATTGCCGGTTGCATATTGCGTGTTGCGTACTGCCTACCTCCATGATGGAGCTCATCCCATGTGTATATGAAGGAGATTATTTGTGCATTCTCTGTGAGTGGGGGTAGGTGGGGGTAAGGTCCCATCAGCCTTACCCTGACATTCGGCGGTAGGTAAAAAATGCGCATCTCATCAGTAACTTTTGGTCAGTTGACGTGAAGGGATAATAAAGCCGACTTCTTATCGTCATAAATAAGAGTCCCTATCTGTCAGGGCACGCCCGTGCTTTTGGTAGGTGCGATGGCCTACTCTTTGCCTTCATACTTTTACTGGTACCAGGAATGGCCTGGCTGAGCTGGCACCCTGTTGGCACACATGCTGAGTTGACCTGCCGAGCTGATAGGCTGCCGAGCTGGCACTCCTAGCCGAGCTGCCGAGCTGGGTCGCTGAGCTTGCACTCCTAGCCGAGCTGCAACGTGGAGGCCTCTTAAGTCGGCGCTCTTCATCAAGTCGCCGAACTGCCGGGCTATACTAATCGAGACCGAGGTGAAGGTCGGTGGATTACCGTGATCCTCGCTTAATCTCGTCATTACGGTATTTTTCCCACAGAATTGCCCCCTAGATTTTGACCTCTGAAAGTTCTCCAACTCATGGAGGTCGGAAGCTAAGTGAGTGCCTGGCTAGTGCCTCTACCGAGCTGGAGAGATGGTTGCCGAAGTCAAATGTCCGCAATGTTTTTGGCTTTACCGCCGTAGGTGGTGCTGGCACCGGGCTGAGGACGATTGGCACTCTGACCTAGCTGCCGAGCTGGGTCGTCGAGCTGGCACTCATAGCCGAGCTGAATCATCGAACTGGCGCTCCTAGCCGAGCTGCCGAGCTGGGGGGGTGGTGCTGTCACCGGACCATGAGATGCTTCTGGCTGTGCCGCCAAAGCCGGTGCAGGCACCGAGCTAAGGACGGTTGGCTCTCTGTACAGAGGTGCCGAGCCGCGGGGTGGTGCTGTCACCGGACCCTGAGGTGCTTATGGCTGTGCCGCCAAAGCTGGTGCAGGCACCGAGCTAAGGACGGTTGGCTCTCTGTACAGAGGTGCCGAGCCGCGCGGTGGTGATGTCACCGGACCCCGAGGTGCTTATGGCTGTGCCGCCAAAGCCGGTGCAGGCACCGAGCTAAGGACGGTTGGCTCTCTGTACAGAGGTGCCGAGCCGCGGGGTGGTGCTGTCACCGAACCCTGAGGTGCTTATGGCTGTGTCGCCAAAGCTGGTGCAGGCATCGAGCTAAGGACGGTTGGCTCTCTGTACAAAGGTGCCAAGCCGCAGGGTGGTGCTGTCACCGGACCCTGAGATGCTTATGGTTGTGCCGCCAAAGCTGGTGCAGGCACCGAGCTAAGGACGGTTGGCTCTCTAAGCAGAGGTGCCGAGCTGTGGGATGGTGCTGTCACCGGACCCTGAGTTGCTTATGGCTGTGCCGCCAAAGCTGGTGCAGGCACCGAGCTAAAGACGGTTGGCACTCTGAAAAGAGGTGCCGAGCCGCGTGGGTGGTGCTGTCACCGGACCCTGAGATGCTTATGGCTGTGCCGCCAAAGCTGGTGCAGGCACCGAGCTAAGGAAGGTTGTCTCTCTGAACAGAGGTGCCGAGCCGCGGGGTTGGTGCTATCACCGGACCCCTATTGCTTCTGGCATTGATGCCGAGCTGGAAGCGGTCGATTCCTCTTGAAGGAGCTCGTCACTCTTGGGAGGCCGACCCTTGTGGAGGCCGCCAAGGTTCTCCCGTCCTCGAGCCTCGTCTTCTTCTGCCTTGATGAACCGACTTGCCTGGGTCATTAATTCTTTCACTGTGGCCACGGGGAACATGACCAAATGCTCCCGTAGATTGGTGCCTGGTCGCAGAGTTTGCTGGAAGGACTTTACGGCCACTTCGTTGGAAGCGCCCTCAATCTGGCTATAGACAGTCCAGAATCGTCGGCTGAACTAGGTGACGTTCTCGTCCTCTCGCATCCTGAGGGTCATCAGGTCTGCGCACGTCCTCGGGATGATCCTGTTGGCTTGGAACTTAACTAAGAAGGAGTGCCGGAGCTGCTGCCAACTGGAGATGGAGCCTGCGGGGAGCGTGCGGAACCATCTCAGGGGGAGATCTCCCAAACTGGAGGAAAAAACTCGACAGCTCAGGAAATCGTTGTCGCCCCACACCGACATTCTCTGGACGAAGTGTCGGAGCTGCGCTGCAGGGTCCGAGGTTCCATCGTACAGGGTGAACCTCGGGACGTTGAATTCTTCAGGGAGGGTGAGCTTTCTGATCTTTCTGGAGAAGGGAGATGCGCCCGTGTCTTCAGCTCCGAAGATGCCGAGTTGGTCTGGTGCAATACCGGCAGTATCCATATTTTGACGGACAGCCTGCTTGATCTGCTTGTCTAGCCACTGCTTGAGCTCCTCTTCGTCTTCTGGCGTCTGGCGCTGCTTCTCTGGCCCTTCATTCACATGGCCGCTGCTGAAGTCATCTTCTCTGTGGACCCGATCACGCCTCTTATTACTGAGGACGTGCTTCAGGTCCCGCTCGTGAGTCGGAGCTTTGCCGTGCTTGGGTGGAGGGCCCGAAGCACGGCTATGCACAAGAGGCGGGCTCGGAGCCCTTTCACCCCGGAGCTGCTGCTTGAGCCTCCGGATGAGCTCTCTTTGCTCCTGGATGAGGAGGTTTCGGGCCAGGACAGCATCCTGGAGAGGATCTTCATGGTCGTCGAGAACGGTCTGATGATGAGACTTAGCCCGATCGGACTTCGCACCTGGTTGGTTGACAGATTTGTCACCTTGCCCGGTGTTCTCTTTGTCATGGCGTGGCTGCTTTGGACGTGGAGCATTGTGAAGAGAAGGCATTGTCAGCCCTCTTGACTGCGATGCCGACTGGATTGTGAGGAACCTTTCTCCTGACCTCCTCTGTCGAAGGGGTGGATCTTGCCCCAGCACAAGCTGCATGGATGGGCCCTTGCCCTTGGAGGGTCCTTCACAATTTCTGGTTTTTGGAGGCATGGTGTTTGAAAGCTTTTCGTTCAGTTTCCCACAGACGGCGCCAAACTGTAGGCGGTAAAAACGACACCTACTTAGACTGAGGAGATGAACCTCTTAGATCAGGGAAGACCGAACGCCGGGAACCTCCACGGGGCTGAGGAACCTAAAAAGGGAAGGAGAAATGCTTGGGTCAGAGCCCCTGGCTGCCGTGAGTCGAAGGCGCTCCGATGCCTGAGTTAGTTCTGAGAAAACTAAGCAGCAGGAGGAGGAATCAAAGAGAGACTGGTGTATTGCCGGTTGCATATTGCGTGTTGCGTACTGCCTACCTCCATGATGGAGCTCATCCCATGTGTATATGAAGGAGATTATTTGTGCATTCTCTGTGAGTGGGGGTAGGTGGGGGTAAGGTCCCATCAGCCTTACCCTGACATTCGGCGGTAGGTAAAAAAGGCCCATCTCATCAGTAACTTTTGGTCAGTTGACGTGAAGGGATGATAAAGCCGACTTCTTATCGCCATAAATAAGCGTCCCTATCTGTCAGGGCACGCCCATGCTTTTGGTAGGTGCGATGGCTCACTCTTTGCCTTCGTACTTTTACCGGGACCAGGAATGGCCTGGCTGAGCTGGCACCCTGCTGGCACAGATGCCAAGTTGCCGAGCTGATAGGCTGCCGAGCTGGATCATCGAGCTGGCACTCCTAGCCCAGTTGCCAAGCTGGGTCGCTGAGCTGGCACTCCTAGCCGAGCTGCAGCGTGGAGGCTTCTTGAGCCGGCGCTCCTCACCGGGTCGCCGAACTGCCGGGCTATGCTAACCGAGACCGAGGTGAAGGTCGGTGGATTACCGTGATCTTCGCATAATCTCGTCATTACGGTATTTTTCCCACAATGTAATATTCCTCACTGGACCTAACTTTTTATTTTTATTTTTATGAAAGTGAAATTTGTACCTTTTTGTTATTTTAAAAAAAGACTATGAGCATGTACAGCAGTATGCCTATGGAATGAAATGTACAAAAGTGTGTTTTCTGCTGCTGTACATGTGGCATGTATGTTCCTCAAGCCAAATCATGGGCTCCATTGCATATGGAGAGCTGGCTAGCAGCTCTATAATCACTCTGAAATACTGAATGAATGATTATTCCCAATGTAGCTATCAAATGGTCAATTAATGTGATTGGTATTGGAAAGTATCAACTACCCAGATTCAACAAATGTTTATAACCTAGAGTTCGGTATTTTCTCTTCCATCTATCTTTGGGCTATGGTCGCATTTATGATGGGGCTTATGATTTCGGTGACGGTGTTTTGGACTGAAGTGCATGCGTGATGTAGCCTTTCTGTACAATGGTTTTGTTTGCATTCTTACAGGTTGTCCTTTTAAGTTGGTATGACTTGATCATAATGAATCTGATTGATTGATGTACTTCTGAGCAGTCATGGAATGCTTTCGAGGATTCTAATGTAAACCTGTCTCTTGCTTCCTTTGAGAATCTGCCACAGAAGAGTGAACCAAAAATTCCAGCATATTATACATCTACATCTAGGGATTATTTTGGGAGTTCCAAGGTTTTGATGGTGCCACTCTGGATTATATTGTCTAAATGAGAATGCTGCTTTAATGCAATATGTCCTAATTCCTGTGCACGTCCCCAGGACTTCAGCGAACTTGGGTTTCAAAGATCAACCATAGAAGAATCAGCTCCTAGTTTACCATTTAATGATGTTATAGCTGGGTCATCCTTTCCTTCAGAGCTTCCTTCAATGGTTTGTAGCTTTTTCTAGCATCAGGCTTGTACTTACACATTATCGAATTGATTTAGTTTCGATTTTTGTCAAAAGCATGAACTTGTTCACATTTCACAGGGCATAACTCTGCCTCGTCCTCTTGGTCAGAAATCTACAAATCCATTTGATCTTCCATATGATTCTGATTTGGAATCTAGCACCATGGTATGTGACATCTGATTTGAAGCTATTGATATATGCATGTTCGATTGTTTAAAGTCGATGCATATCTCTACAAAAAAAAATAAAAAAAATCGGTACATATAATCCAAGGTGAATGGTTAATGGAAAAATCTTCTATTAGAATTTTCTTCTATGCTCCCAGCTTATAGTGGGGATTTTATTTCTATATTTGATTCTTTTTTAAGTTACTCGCATGTGCAACTAATCAATTCAGGCAAAAGATCCTAACATTCAACTTCGAAATATCATTAGTTAGAAAACCTTAAAAGCTGACTTGGATCTCATGTTGTGTCAAGCTAGCATAAAGACAAATGATTTTGTGAATAAGAACTGAGCTTTTAGTATTTCATCATGATAGATCGGCCATTTGCACTTCAATTCAAGAAAGAAAAATGTCTAAGGAGAGTTAACTTTGTTTAAACCAAAGACACTTCCTCCACCCCCTTCTCTCTCTCTCTCTCTCTCTCTCTCTCTCTCTCTCATGGAATTCATAGAAAAAGCTAATCAAGTCTTGGCAACTCAAGCGATTAAGTCTCGGCCAATAATTAGCTAGTTCAAGTAGTTGTTCACATCACTGAACATCTAATTAAGTTGAGTCCTGAATAGGGATGTAGTGGGTCAGATCAGGTTGGATATAGAGTGGTTTGTGTCCTTTCCTTTTTGGGCTTAAATTCTTTGGGTAACCAACCAGGTGAGGGTAAACAGGGGTCCATTGTCATTCATATCCATATGAACCTCTTGGGTTCAGTTTGGATCCAGGGTGTTCAATACCCGCTCTTCCCCCATTTGTATTATGCAGGTAATCAGATGCAGGAGAACCATTGGAATGCCTAGTTGAGACAACAAATTCCACGTTTTTCTTTCCTTGAATTGTGGTTGCTTTTCTTGTTTTACCGTTCAGTTTCTGTCTTCATCATCATTATCATCATTAAAACCTTATCTATCTAGGCCATAGGTAGTCAATCATCTTTGCGAGTTAAATTTTTTCCGGAATTTTTCCCATTTGAATTACTCCACTCATTTCTATATATAGCCACATGTTAGTAGTAGTTTGGGCTTTGTAGTAAATAAAGGAATTACTCATGGCCGCTTCCCCATTATATTTGCAGTATCGGAGCTAGACATGTTAAACGGCCCGGCACGGCCCGCTCCATCTGGCGGCTCGGCACGTCCCGGCCCACCACGAAAATGGCCTGGCACGGCACGACCCGCCGTGGGCCAGGCTGGAGCGGGCCGGGCCGTGCCGTGCCTTCTTGCCCGGCGTGCCCTTTTTTGTTCTCATTTTTTTTAAGTATTAAAATAAAAAATTAGAGCACAAGCACAGAAAATGACAAAGATATTTAAGTTGTTCGGTCAAACTTGACCTACTCCACTGAGAAGATAGAACCATTTGGATCTTAACTTCATGAAGGTTTCTAAATAGGATTACCTTTAAAACCTTACAATCTTTTTTAGAAAATAAAAATAAAAAAAGAATGAAAAACTTATATATTTACAAATTACAATGAAGAAAAAAAATTAAAAAATCAGATGTGTAGTCCACTAATGTATTCTGCTGGATCACAATCTTCCATTGCTGTCAACTCTTGCTTCCTCTTATCTGCTAAATACCAGTCTCGTAGGCAAACACAACACTCCACTGTTTCTTCAGTTAGATTTGTTCTTTTGTTATCCACAACACGTCCACCTGCACTAAAAGCCTATTTTGATGCTACAAAAGACATTGGAATAGTCAATAGATCACGATCCATAGTGGCTAACATCGGATAAAAGCTTTTATTTTGCTTCCACCAGGCTAAAAGGTCAAAACTAGATGCATCCTGCACCCGTATTACACCGACGTCAAGATACGATGATAACTCCATCACTGTGTTACTTGAGCTTGAGCTTGAGCTGGATGCTATGCCCATGGACAAGGAAGAATACCACACATCCCACTCACCAACACCTGTTTGCTGGACTTCTAAATGGCCCATACTAAGCCCAATTGTACCCATTTGCTCACAATAAAATTGAAAAAGTGCTTGTAAAGTTGCCTTTATGTTTGAAAAAACATTTGAATCTATATAATTCATATTTTTATTTATTCCATCAATAAAAAACTGTACACCACTTAATTTTAACCTAGGGTCAAGTACAGCAGCTAAAGAAAATATCATTGGAGCCTCTTCCCAATATTTATTAAAATTTTCTTCCATGTTTCTAATAGTGTTACTAAGTAAAAAATGATCTCTGAATCTATTGAATTGTAAAGTAATTTTAAAAAGCTTCATTAAAGCTTCATTAGATGTAGGATAATACATCCCAGAAAAAAATAATGTTGAAGAATAAAAAACTTCTAATAAATCTCTTATTTGGGCACATAACTTCCAATGTTCATCACTAATCATCAAATCTTGTGCATGAAAAACACAAAATTCATTCAAAACAGTTTTCCGGCTAAGTGCCTTGTTTAACAAATCATAGGTAGAATTCCATCTATGTTCTACCTCTTTAGGTATTTTAATAGCTGATACGCCTTGCCTCGCACATATTTGGGCATACAATTGTCTTCTTTGTGCGGAGCAAAAAATAAATCTAGCAATGTCTTTATAGTTTCCGTATAACTTACAATATGCTTTAAACCAACCTCTACAATAAGATTTAAGATATGACATACACATCTATTTTGGAAGATAGAGCTATCTATCAAAGTTACAAATGGCATCTGCATTCTCATTAGTTCAATGGCCACTGTATTATTACTAGCATTATCTAAAGTTATAGATATAACATTTTCCTTAATATTGTATTCATCTAGTCTTTCCAAAATAAATGTACTTATTCTAGTGTCATTGTGTGTTCATTCAAGTGTGCTAAAACTAATTATACGTTTATTAATAATTCATTTTGCATCTATGTAATGTGCAGTAATACAAAGATAACTATCATCCCCTTTAGAATTCCACATATCTGTAGTTATAGCTATTCTATCAGGAATTTTTGCAAGGTCATTTTTTATATTTATTTTCTCTTCCTGCCAGAGTCTAATAGCATCATTTCTAGCAGTATTTCTTGAAATACTGTGAAATTGTGGTTGACAGTTTTTCTGGACCCATTCTTCAAAAAACTCATTTTCAACAAAAGAAAATGGTAATTCGGATAACACAATCATTTTAACAAGATTTTGTCTAGTACTTTGTGTATTAAAAGAAAAAATACCTAAACTGCTACTACTACTACCACCAGTAGTAGAAATTTGGGTCTGTGAATCAGGCGTCCCTACCCCTGCATTCGCTGGCTTATGTAAGGCTAAACATTTTTGCTTATGTCTTGACAAATGGCCGGTGCCCCCTTTTGACCAGGCACCATAAATCTTAATACAAAATTTGCATTTTGCCTTTTCAACTTGCTTTCCATCTTCAGTAACATAAAACCTTTCAAATATATCCCAAACTACTGAAGTTCTATTCCTCTTGGTTGGTTTACGGGAACTACGAGGAACGGGGGTGGTAAATCACCTACTTCATCTTCTAATTCAACAAAATCTTCTTCTAGCCCTAAATTAACGGAAGAAGATTATGTGGGAAATCTTTTAGCCATATTTCAAGAAAAAAAATTTAAAAATAATAACAGTAATAGGCTAATAGCCTTCTTTTGTGATAATTAATATAAGAGAGGGGAGAAAATGAGAGTTAATATAATATATTATAAACTTATATATATGGAATCTCAGATTTAAATAATATAAATACCTCTAAATCTTTGAAGGCCTCTTTAATCTTGTCTCTTAATGACTTGATCTTTGGCCCTCCCAAAACTTCTTAGAGAGAGTGAGAGAGTTGAATGCTTTGAGAGAGAGCTAGAGAGTGTATGAGAGAGCTAGAGAGTGTATAGAGAGTAAAAGAGTTGTGTAAATTAGTGAGGAATGAGAATGGGAGGGTTAGGGTATTTATAGACTTGTAAAATTGAAAATGACACAAAATACCCTTTATATGACCGTTTTATAGTTGTTGGGGGGGGGGTAAAATGGACTTTTTTTAAAAATATGGCTATTGGGCGGGCTTGGCGGGCCGGGCCTAGCGGGCCGACAGTTGGGCGGGTAGGCCGGCCATCCTGGCTGGCCTGGCGGGCCGCTGGGTGTAGCCCGCCATTCTGGCGGGCCTGACGGGCCAAACGGGCCGAGGGACCTCGGCCCAGCACGGCCCGTGTCACGAGCCATGCCCTGTGGGCCGTGCCGTTGACCGGGCCGGGCCAAAGGCCGTTGACTGGCGGGCTGGGCCAGGCCATTTGACATCCCTAATCGGAGCCATCTTTTTTTTTTTTTTTTTTTCTTTTTACCTAATTGGCTGATTAGACTCACCTACTTACCAGGTTGTGTCGACCAGTAAACTTGGTCAGTCGATCAGACGGGTGGTACAGTAAATTTGAAATATTTGTATTGTAAATGTTGACTTCTAAACTAAAGTGTAGAAAAAAAATGTAAATATTAAAAAATGCACAGATAACCTATGAAGTGCAATTTCATTTTTTGATGTTCATTAACGTATACTTTTAACTTCTACCATCCTATTAATGTAAGGCTTATACCATCCTATTAATGTAATGCACAGAGACTCCCTTCTACCATCCAGCTGGACTCCAGCTCGGAGTCCAGCTGTTGTGCACGTTTGTACTGTTGCTTGTAGAATTTTTGCAGACTACCTTTGTTGATTTAAATTGAATGGATTTGTTTTGGTTGTTATAGGGCAGATGCCAGATTCGTTTGTGCACTTTTCGTATGCATTGTCTCGATCAAATAATGGTTTTCTGCTGCTTAGGGTCTGATATTTTTGGCCTCAGTTTGATGAATATTCATGAGTTTAAATGGCATTGGATATGGGTGAAAGACTTTGTATAAGTGAATAGAATGAATCCAAGCTTGAATGGGTTGGTTGTGTTTGCAGGTTACCTGAAAATTTATGTGCGCGAGGAATGATTGGACACAGGCGATAGTTCAAACTTTTGTGGCTTTGAATTGTCCCACTGCTACTTCAAATTAACTTGTTATCTTATTTTAAAGAAATCTCTCTTTGCTGTCACCAATTACAGGTTATGCCTCGATATGTTAATATGTCTTGTAGATGTTTGAAGAAATGCTCAGATGCTTTTGAATTCATTATTTATGTTTATATGTCTTGGGGTTGTTTGAAGGAATGCTCAGACATGGGTGTTGGCCGTTGGGTGCTTTTGAAGAAATGGGTGTTGGGTGCTTTTTCAGCACTTGGAACATCATGAACATCTGAACAGCTAGTTTGCACATTCATCCTTTCTATATGTTATACACGAACTACTTGGCCTCGACATCCATGTAACATTCAGATAAATAATAACTTTCCTTCATGTAATACATTTTTTTTTATCTATGTCTACCTAATTTTTTTTTCTTTTGTTCAAAATGTCATCTTCTAATACAATCCGTTCTGAGTGTACTCCAAAATGCCGATGTGGAGCAGGAGACATGAAATTATTTGCTTCTCGTACGCAGTTGAATCCAAATAGAAAATTTTGGAAATGCCCGAATTAGAATGTAAGGGTGTTTAGGCTACCTCATAGATCAGTCAATATACATTGTTAAGGTTTCAAATCTAGCATTAACTATTTTTTATGTGCGTAAATCTTTATGCAGAATGAAAATGCTTGTGGTGCGTTCCTTTGGAAAGATGAAGTAGCAAATTGGTAGCAACATGAAGCTAATTCATCGAATTGTGAACGAGAAAACCGGAGAGAAGAAAACAGCAATTTGATAACAGTCATTGAAAAGTTGGAAAGTTCGCTGCGCGTTTTTATTGAAGTAGGAAAAATTCGAAATGTGTATCCGCGAAAAATTTATCATGCTATAATAGTCACATGTTGTATAATAATTTTAGTTTTCGTGTTTAGCTAGGCATGAAGTTAGATGAACAACATATATTTTGTAAGATGAACATTCACTTCAAATGTCATTGTCGCAATTAATATGGCCACCACGATCAGTGTGCTCCACCTCTTGTGTACCAAATTATTACATTTTATAAACTTTACATAGTAAATGGTGAAATTTTTGCAAAGAATCAAATATATGTGGTGAAAATAACATTATATTCAAAAGATCAATGTTATTCATACATTTCATGGAACCATTAGTATCATATTAAATCCGAGAAAAAAGTTAAATAAGAATTGATACCTTCCATTGAGTGTTAAGACTGCAGCTTTGAATCAACCAACTTAATTAGCTCCAATCCCGCCATAAACATTAGCATCACAAAAAAATCAAAATTAAACATTTCAAAAGCATTGTTATGAATAAGTTTGGAGTCTATGGTATTTCACATTAAACAAAGAATTCAAAATTAAACATTGGTGTCAACACCCTTTCTTTATGGTGTCAACTCCATGAGACTTATTCATTTTCAACCCCCAGGTAGAATGAAGTCTCGCTTGACCCAACCTATGGCTGGGTCGAGCGAGACTTCATTACATCAAAACTTTTATCTTATGAGAAAAGGTGTTGACACCCTTTCTTTATAGTGTCGACTCCATGAGGCTTACGCATTTTCAACCCCCAGGCTGAATGATCACTCGCTCGACCCAACCTGTGGCCAGGTCGAGCAAGACTTCAATATATAAAAATTTTTATCTTATAGTAAAAAGTGTCGACACCCTTTCTTTATGGTGTCTACTACATGAGGCTTACACATTTTTAACGCCTAGGCAGAATGATCACTTGCTCAACCCAACCTGTGGCTGGGTCGAGAGAGACTTCAATACATAAAAATAAAATAAATGTCAAACTTTTGTTCGACTCCATGAAAGATAAAGATAAAGATAACATATTGCCTGCGTTTCAAAACGCTCACTCTTGCAACCCGGTCAATAAAATGTGCAGAAACCTCGCTGAGTACCCCTCTTTAGGGAACTTTTTAGCCCGCTTCCCGAAGTTTTTTTTTCCGAAATTCGGAGGTTTTGAAGAGCATATTATGGACTAAAAATCTGTTGTTTTTTGCTTAATTATGATCACGTTTGCCTGCGTTTCAAAACGCGCACTTTTGCAACTTGGTCAAGGAAATGTGCAGAAACCTCGCTGAGTACCCCTATTTAGGGAACTTTTTAGCCCGCTTCCCGAAGTTTTTTGTTTCCGAAATTCAGAGGTTTCAAAGACCATACTATGGACTAAAAATCTGCTATTTTTCTCTTAATTACGATCACATTTGCCAGCGTTTCAAAACGTGCACTTTTGCAACCCGGTCAAGAAAATGTGTAGAAACTTCGCTGAGTACCCCTCTTTACGGAACTTTTTAGCCAGCTTCCCGAAGTTTTTTTTTTCCGAAATTCGGGGGTTTCGAAGACCATACTATGGAATAAAAATTTGCTATTTTTCGCTCAATTACGATCACATTTACCTGCGTTTCAAAACGCGCACTTTTGCAACCCGGTCAAGAAAATCTGTAGAAATGGAAAAGTAGAATCTGTAGTATTGTCGTCCCCACTAGCAAATTTCAATGAAAATACCTAATGACAACTGATAGTCTTCTTTTCTTATCATCTGTAGTATTATCATATTTGTGAATGTAACAAGTTGGCCGTCTCATTAGGTCTGGGGCTAGTTTGAATCTAATTGAACTTGAAACAGTGAAGAAAATTGCTCTAGCTAGCAACTCAACTTCTGAAAGTCCTAGTTCAAACAATTCAAGAAGTGCAGTTATCCAAACATAATTGTGTCAGCAGGTCCATAGGGCTACAATCAAATCTTGGAATTTGAATGAGTCCTAGCAGCAGTATATGCTTTCATTTTCTTGTCTTGTTTAGACAAATTTAGACAATATTAAAGCCTATATAGAACTTCAAAAGGCAATTTAAGCAACACCAACAATCTAAATATATTGAACTAGCAGTGATAATTGAAACTCTATTTACAGTGATCAAAAGCAAAAATCATCATTTATTAAGCATGAACCCATCAGAAACTTTCATCATTCACACAGAAACATTTTCCTTTCTTTTTTACATCATCTAATCCAAAGAGGGAGTGTGAATAGGAGATGGATTGGAGCTCACTGGAATCCTAAGCAAACAGCACAGTCCACAGGGCTACTGCCTTTCTCTTTGGCCTTAAAATCAAAGCAAGGTAGCAACTCTAAGTCATTAGCTGACATGCCAATGCTGCTATCACTGCTCCTCTCCCCTTTATTAGTAGCCATCAAGCTGCTCCTAAAGGCTCTCCCCACAATACAGACGTGGATCAAGACACTGAAGACCACCAACACAAAAGAAAATATGTTCTTCACTGTCAACCCCCTCCATGTCACAGTCCCACCAACCACTTCCATTTGCATCTGAAAACCAAAAATTGCACTAGCAGTTTATTATACATGGGATATGGTTTTTAATTTTTGGTGTGCCTGTGATAGGCCCCATATATTAATCAACAAGATCACAAAAAAAGTAGTGCAAATTGAAAGAGAAGGGAACTTACTTGGGTTCTTTGTAGTTTTTACACCTTTACCTCCATAAATAAAGGACCACATCCAAAAATTCAAGATATTCTTAAAGGTTCAATTCAAGATATACCTCCGAAACCTGCACACGTAACAAAAGTATATGAGGCCACATGCAATAAAGTTAAGCACCACATATACTAAATTGAGGGCATTCTTATGGTTAAATTCACAGTCTCTTGTGTGATGATATCGTCTAATCCCACAGGATGTGTTGCCATTTCTCCATGATCTACCACTGGCGTACCCTGCACATGCACGAAGTTGATATCAATTAGATTGTGAATAATTGAGAGTTGTGTTTATTTGATTTCAAAAATAAAACTCTTAGACTAACCTTCTTTGTCATCTTTTTGCTTGTTTTCCGACACTTCCTAATAATTGTCTCAATCTTAGACTGTCTTCTTTTTTCTGACGGTCGGCCCTTCTGCCGACGTTTGATTGGATCTGCAACTCGGTTACTACTCTCTTGATAAGAAGGATTATCATCATGACATGAAGTTGAGGCTTTATATACACCTATGGACTTAGGTCTATTGCATATAGCAACGTCTTTAGAAACATCTAGCTCAACTACCACTTCTAGCAGCGCACTTTTTACCATCTGACTCTTTTCATCGGATTCCATGGCCGTATCGTTGACCCGATTGAAAATAGTCAACATCGAATCGTAACGACACCCTTCGGGCTTCCTTTCCCAATTATCATACTTGATCTTGATTTTTGTGTGGCTTCTTCTCACGTTTTTACTCCACCTTTCTAAAATGTATTTCCCCGGTATTTGATAAACCTTCTTCTTCAAATAAACAACGATGATATGCTTGCAGAGAATACCTCTAAACTCAAACAACCGGCAAGTACAGTTAGCTTCTCTTGATATCTCATTAAAATGAACATGGAAAGTAAAAGGTCTGAGTTTGTTTTCTCCTACTATCACATCTTCCTCCACATCAAATTTTGAAAACTCATCCCCTACCTCAACCGAGAACATATTGTAACGGATCTTACCGGCTATTTCATTCTGAAACTCCTTAAATTTAGCAAGAGTATACGCTTCTTGAAATTGCGTTTCAAACTCGTAAGGGGTCACACGTGGAATGTATACATTGAAACAACGAGCATCTTTCTCAGCTTCTAATTGCACCTTCTTAGACAAAGCATTATCATATTGCTCAACAAACTGCTTCAAGGTGGTCTTAGAATTGATGTAGCCATAAAAAAAGGCATGCATGCTCTCACTACGCTGAGTTGTTGACATCCTAGCCCAAAAAATATCCTTCACAAATGCTGGCACCCATCGGTACCTCTCATCATACAATCCTGCTAGCCAATCGTTGTCCTCTAGATGATATGCCCTAACAAACTTGGCCTAATTCTCTTCAAACTCCTCAATTGTCATCGAATCGTAGACAACATTAAGAAGATGAAATTTAATTGAATCATAGTCATTATACCCCCTCAAATTTTCAGGCACCTTTTTCAAGATATGCCACAAACACCACCAATGTCGTACTTTAGGAAATATTATTCTTATCGCGTTTTGCATGGCATTATCTTGGTTGGTGATTATGGCATTAGGAGGACACCCGGACATGCAATCAAGCCAAGACTGAAACAACCATACAAATGTATCTGTGTCCTCTCGTGATATCAATCCACATCCTAATAGTACCGACTATCCATGGTGATTCACACCCACAAAAGGTGCAAAAGTAATGTCATATTTGTTAACCAAATAAGTGGTGTCAAACGTGACCACACCACCAAATTCATCAAATGCTGCTCTACTTCTCGCGTCAGTCCAAAAGATGTTTCTTACTCGATACTCTATGTCAAGATCCATGACATAAAAAAAGGATCCGTTGTCTTGATGCATTTTTTTGAAATAGCTTAGCATTGCCTCGGCATCCCCCTCCTTGAGTTTTAAGCGTTTGAGTTTATCCATGTAATTTCATGCATCCTTTGCTAACCATGTTAGATTCTCATGCCCCCCTGCCTCTACCACACATGAGCTAATGGTCTTGTTCAATCTAATACCCGCTTTGTCATTTAATTCAAGTTGCCTCTTCACATGTGGTGGGATTACCCAATTACTCTTGTGATATCGAGCTTTGTTCGGACTCATATTATGGTTATGCTCAAGCACAAATTATTTTAGAAGCCACTTCCCTTCATCTTGCAAAGAAAGATTCAACACTGCTTTGCAATTTGTTGTTGATTGTGGACGGGGTTTAATTGGGTTGCTTGCACTTTTCTTTGGCTTTCTACCCTTTGTGCAAGCAATAGTAACAAACCTCTTCTTTCCATCCGATCCTTTTTTTTAGGTTTTTTGGGCGACAGCAAACCCGATTCGCATGGCATATCTTGCATAATATTCATGTACTTCTTCAATTGAACCAAATAGCATTCCCCTATGAGGTTCGATTACTACCTCTTCTAAGTTTTCGCCTTCCTCCAAGGGCTTCTCCATATCAATATTTTCTATTTCTTGCTCATCTATCCCCATTTCAATTTCATTGTCGCCTCCATCAAACTCACTCATCAATTCATCTTCTTCCATGCTTCTGAAAACAAATAAAGCATTCAGAATTGTTATAGCCATTGCACTGGAGTGATATTAGCAGCAGTGATATTCTTTTTCAAAGGCATCTTACAACAAAGTCAATAGCCAAAAAATCAAGATCGCTCAAAACTTAGAATATTAAAGAAATGATGTCCAAGTTTTAATCTTGTAAGATCATTCAAGTACCCCACAATCCAGGAAAATGAAAGAGGGAAAGACAATTCTACCGAATGAAAATGAAGTCTAAGTTTGAATCTTGTGAACGACAAGAGTAATAGCAATAATAACAAAAGAGAGAAAAAAAAATCAAATCCAAGTTCCAATCCATATGGTATTTCCTTACCCACAATAGGTAATTATAAATTTCACTTTAGCAATCATAATGCACATAGCCACCAAAATCATAATGCACATAACCATAAATTTCATCTTTTAGTAACCTGGCTCACTTTCATCACTTAGGATTCTTTTATTAATACACAGGCAGTTTTTTTTCCCAATGTAACAGAGAAAAACATTTTTTTTTATTACAGCAACAGATAACATTATGAAAAGAAAAATAACTTCAAACTCAGGTCAGCATGGAAAAATCACAAGCATATCCACAGAAACATGTACATAGTATGGTAAAAAAAAAAAAAAAAAAAAAAACCTGTTATGCACACATAAACATTGGATGTGATTATACAATCTGCTATAAATGTCTATACAAAAACAAGTGAGAGAACTCATAATAACACAAGGTTTCACTGATGCATTAACAAAATGATGCAAACAGTATTATTCGTCTTAGTGGTTAGGCAAGCGTCACACTATTGAATTCTGACGCTTGTACCTGTCTCTATGCAACATAGATGAAATGAATATGAGTTCCTTGGCTGAAGCAAGATCAATAATTTTTTTTCCTACCAAGTCAGCAGCCTATTATGTTGTAAATGACCTGAATCTCTCTTCTCAAAATCAAATAAGATAACAAGTTAATTTGAAGTAGCAGTGGGACAATTCATTCAAAGCCACAAAAGTTTGAACTATCGCCTGTGTCCAATCATTCCTCACGCACATAAATGTTCAGGTAACCTGCAAACACAACCAACCCATTCGAGCATGGATTCATTCTATTCACTTATACAAAGTCTTTCACCCATATCCAATGCCATATAAACTCATGAATCATCAAACTGAGACAAAAAAATATCATACCCTAAGCAGCAGAAAACCATTATTTGATCGAGACAATGCATACAAAAAGTGCACAAACGAATCTGGCATCTGCCCTATAACAACCAAAACAAATCCATTCAATTTAAATCAACAAAGGTAGTCTACAAAAATTCTACAAGCAATAGCACAAATGTCCAAAACGAAATTGTTGGTTGCTGCTGCGATTCAGAGGGTTCTGCTGCGATGGGGACAGAACCTCGGCAATACAGAGGACCCATCACCAAAGCAACAAAATGCAGACAAAAGAAAACCAAAAGGATTCAGAGGGTTTCTGCTGCGATGGGATACCTTTCTGCGAGGGGGACGCGGCTGCGATGGGGAGGGACGCTGCTGCGATGAGGGAGGAAGGGAGGCGCTGCGATGGTAAGAGGGAGAGAGTTCGATGGTGCTTGTGGAGGTGGAGCAGTGGGTCTGGACGCGCAGCGATGGGGAGGGAGGAGAATCGCGATCGAGAGAGAGGAAGAGAGCGGCTGTGCACGAGATTGAGAGATAGAGGAGAGAACTGATGGGAGAGAAGGTCGAAAGAGAGAGACAGATCGAACTCTTCTCTGCAGAACCATTTTCTTTTCAGGCGGGCTTTCAAATGGTCTTGGTTTCAATGGCGGGCTTTAAAATAGTTTTCCCTTCAATGGTCAAATCACCGATCCAGCTGGACTCCAGCTTGGAGTCTAGCTCGAATAGGGCACCAAGTTCGGGCACCAAGTTCGGGCTCCCTAGACTTTTTGCCTAGCCAAATCCAAGCGAGACAAGGTGATTTGTGAGTCAACTGGGGACAGTTTGGCCAGGTTTCAACCAGAACTCACCCAAACTGAGTTCTACCCAAACCATGTCGCTCTTTATGCAGACCGGTGGAGTAGGCTTCCTAGTTGACCCAAGAAAACCATGATCGGAGATGTATGGCACGTCATCTTCTCTAATCCCAAGGGGACAAACTAGGAGACCGACCAACTTGCTTGGCCAAAAAAGAAAACCCTCGCTACAGATTTCAAATACTTTTAAATGCTGCCTTTTTCTGGTGTATTGCTCTTCCAGATTGGCCGATATCCCATTTTATGCTGCTATATTTACTTAATATAACATTAAGAAGGGTACTAGTTTGAGCCTTGAGGGAGCTGATAAGGAAGTGCTTTGTAGTGTATGAGTGGAGTAGGATTTTAATTATCCCCTTCGGTATGTCTCTTTTATGTCCTGGGTTCTTTCGTCCTTATATGTACGGAATTACTCCTTCACGCATACATGGGCACACACTATGATGACAAGAGAGAGGAGAGACGACGACGACGACAGTGCATTAGCCTTTGCTAGGAGTCTGGACTTTGTTTTATGCGAACATTTTTTTATCGATTCTTATTTGTATAATTATTGGTTATGTATACGTTTGGTCCACGGTTCCTTTATATAGGCTACTGATCTAATGATCTACCATGGATAGACAATGATGCAAACGATCCCAATGTGGCGGCTAGGATCTTCCAATCTGGGCTGTTTTTGGGAATGGTCTTTATGAAACAGAGTCTTCCAGTTCAGACTCACGGTTGGGATGGGATAACTGCCCATTGGCTTCGCATGGAAATCCAGGAGGGCTGTGGGATATGGATTTCGAGGCGCCAAAGATCAACAATGAACACACATAAAAGAAATGGGCAGTCCAATCCAATGGTAACAGGTGGATGGGTGTTAAAATGGGGTGAGTGTCATTTCATGGGAGGGTAGTGACTAGAGATGGAAGTTGGTAGATTGATCATAGGTTGGTCCATGTGGGCCCACTAACTGGTTTTTACAGAATTTTTGAGGATGGCTCACATAATAAACTTTCCGTGTCTGTATATGTGTGTCCATGGAGCCTGTATGTGTATATCAATGAGGGCCCCTTTAAAACCCCAAGATGGGCCACACAGTCCTCCACATTACCTTTCCTGATATTTTACTGCTGTGATACATTGCATAAGGTTGGAAATAACGGGCTCAATTTCTAATGTATTTGCAAATGATTGGTAATAGTTGCCATTTACCCTTATTTTCCCTGATGCAGTCTTGAACATGAGCTCTTTGCAAGCAGCATTACCAAATCCCACATTGCCTGTGGCTTTCTTTGGTGGCATTACCGAGACATGCTTTCCACAGGGTTCTGCGACATCATATATGGATGCTGTTCCTCCCGGTGAGTATTAAATAATAATACTAATGATGGACAATTACCCTCTCAAACCAATCTGATACTTTTGCAAATTCTATAGGAGGTTTATCATAAAGGGCGGGTCAAGCACCAACCTCTTAATTACCGTAAGTTTTTCTCTTATAGTTTGTTTATTTCTTAAATCATAACATACTGTGTTCAATCTTAAGGGCTGTATATAATTTGTTTTTGGACAACCAGACCTGTCCTTGCTCAAATGGAGCTAGACCTGATGGAACTGAACATTATAACGATGGAGCCGACTCAGCTAATAATATGATGATATGGTTTATTTTTATGTGTTATTATAACTTATGGATCCAGCCCTCAACTTGCTTATTTACAGCCCCCACTCTTTTTTCCGCTCTTTTCCTTTTTTCTTTTGTCTGATTTACATCCCCATCCAATCATACCATTCAGCATGGCAAATTGCACAATGGGGCAATCTTTTGGTGAACCAAATTGTTCATAAATGGCTTTATAGGGGATGGCTGTTGATTCCCAAAAACTTCTTCCAATGTCCGATTTGACCTTATTAGGTTTGGATCCTTGGCTGTGACTGTCAATTTGCAAGTCACCTATCAGACATCTAATTAATTTGGCAGGATATATTTTGATTTATGAGTTATGAATGGCATTCAATGACTGTACCTACCAGATGAATACCTTAGATTATTGTGATGGGCCTTGCCTGTACCATTACACATTCTTGTGCTTGTGCATCATTTGACCCTTGTTAAAATGGAGTTGGTACGCTGACAGTCCGTCTAAATGTTACAAATGCTTTTAAATTGGCAGGAATATCCCTTCACCAGGGCCAGTTGCATCTCTTGGCGGGAATCCCTTTGCCTAGAAGACACTGATGCAGACATCCTCTTCTTTAATAATTGATGAGATGGTAGGACTGACCAAGACTAGTTAATTTCTATGAGCTACCATGTAGACTTCAATTCCTGGGTTTCATTCATTTGTATCCGTCGTGCAGTAAAATGAGAGGTAAGCACCAATCACATGGCCCATAAGTTGTAAGTGGCTTCTGGTGAGGATCAGGCTCTCTTATTTATTCTGCAGCTGACAATTAGTGACACTCAACATGATGGAGACAAGGGCACATTTACAAGCAGAATCATCATTGCCCTTACATCCTGGCAGCACAATCTGGGAAGGTTTGTGATCATGATCTTCTGTGTCATCTTTCTTTATTCTACTGCTATGGGGAGAGGAGACCTTTCAAGTTTCAACACTGTATTTTTTTTAATCCTCATTTTCCTTAATATGGATACCCTTTGCTCTTTTCATTTACTTATACTTATCTCTTCATTCTTGGAGGACCCTGAGTACCTTTTCATTTATATTGCAAATTTTTTTTTTTAGCTGAAACGGAATTCCTTGTCTTGTGCGTGGACAGTTGTATTGTTTGGTTTATTTCTTGCTGTGGTGAGTTTAGAACATAGATGTTCTGTATTTTTTAAGGACTCATTGGAAAGCACTTAACCATGGAATTGCATGATGCCATTGATGCCTCCGACATGCATTGAAATGGCCAATAATACTGATAATGTGAACCTGGCATGTTTACAACAGCCTTATAAAAAGGGAAATGGATCAGGCTCCAGTCGGATCAGGTTGGTCCAAATTGGAGATCTGGAAGTTATATTGTGTGGGGTGTAGTCCAAAGTCATCAACAGATTGAACTTAACAGTCCATTTTCATCCATTAAGTTTGCAGTATGATCACCTTCATTTTAATTTAGTATCTGCCACCAACCAAATTAGTACGGTCATCCACTCAACAAGATATCTGGACCATACTCCTTTCACAATGAGGCCCACAAGTTAGACCATCCAAATTTGTAAATGCAAACAGCAAATGAGTTCCTGGCTTGGATGGTGGGAAAATCACATGGAAGCCCAACCCTCAACAACAACTGGTTTAGCAAATATCAACTACAGTCAACGTTTCAAGCCACACAAATATTCCAACAATTCAACTGGATCTAGACCACTCATCCACACCAGTTTTGTGGCATCTTCAAAATTAAGGGATCTCTGTATATAGGAGTGTACCCGTTTTGTAAGACCCGACCTTGTCCTTGTGAAAATAAAGTCTATCCTCTTGTTTTGGACCCATTTAACTTTGGGTCTAACTTGGTGTCTACTGAGTTAGAATGGAAGATACTTTGGGTCTAGGTCCATATAGCTCTGTACATGAGGACTCTGACCGTAAATGTTGTGTGAAATGGAAGTCAAGTTCAACCTCAAATTTACACACTTGAAGAGGTAGTAAGTAAACCATTACAAATCTCCCATGTGAAAAAACGGATGATACAAATGACGAAACCCCCTTTTTGTCGGCTCCAGTAGGTGTAGCCGTGTAGGTCCCAGGTTCTATTGCCATCAACCACCTTTCATTTTGTTGAAGTCCCATGATCCAAATAATTCATCTTTTTTTATTATTAAAGTAATAAATCCCAAGATGTGTAGTTTTTTTATCTTAAATCTGTATAGATTTTGAAAAATATGTAAAACTCAGCCCAAGAATTTCCAACCCATAGAATTGATTTCTCCACTTTTTTGGGCTCCCAATTCATGATTTAAACCATTCAATGTCCTCATATTAATAAATGCTACAAAGAATATGAAGCCGAGGGATGAAGGATAAAGTATAGAATGTAGTCATGTATATATACCTTTATAAAGATCGGCATTGATTTTCCATTTTTTTTTATTTTTTTATTATCGTCTCAAAGGCCATTTGATGCTCAATTTTGGACTTCACCTTTGATCTTCATGTTAAGCACTTGGGCATGAACTCATAGTCAACTCTTACGTATTCCATGCAAACAAATGGCCCTTCACTTTTATGCTTGGATTCACACGAGGGTTAGTGCTAGAGATGTAAATGGGTCCGTGATTCTCCAATTCCCTGAAGATTCCGACCCATTAAAAATTGGGTCCGAGTCATTTTTTAAACCTCGATAAGTAATTGGGTCTGGCTTCGGTTTTACCTTGGTTAGGACTCGTGGACCCGAAATCCGACATATTACCTCAATTTTAAAAAATCTCTCATAAAAATCATATTTTTTAAATATCATTCTCTACCTAGAGCTGAACCCGGATCCCGACCCGTCCCATATATGGTTCCAGAGCCAAGAAATCAGTTCCAAAATGGTTCCAGGTTCGGATTCGGTTCCACCGTCCTTTTAATGGTACCGGTTCCAGGTCTACTATGGATCCGGATTGGAACCAACCATGGTTTTAAATCTCGGCCGATACCAGTTCATATCGGCCGATATGAACCGGTATCGGCCGATACCACGACGATATTTTACCACGATATTGAGTCAGGCCGATATGGTCAAAATTTCTCCAAAATATCGGTTCATCTCGGTCGATATGGTCAAAATATCGGTTTTACAGATATCTCGGCCGATATTTTGAAAATATTGGCTGAGATGGACTGTGATGGAATAATAAAAAAAAAAAGTAATTTTTTGTAACTTTTTCCCTATTCTCCAATTTTCTTCTCCTCTCCCCTCATCTCCTTAGAGGAACCACGTCTCCATAACTCATTCTCACATATTTTCCAAATTCCAAAACTGTTTTTTGAAGAAATCATTTTATTTAGCAAGAGAAAATCAAGTACTTAACTACCTTATTTTTACTATTATGTGTTTTTTATTTTTTATTTTTAGATAAAGCATAAAAATGAATGAAAAGATCATTTGCATGTCATTTTTTGGTTTGTGCTGTGTTCTTCACTTAGATCTATACACTTTTATGCTAGATCTACTTATAAATATGATTTTGGGTGTAGAAAAATGGTGCTTTTTAAATCCTCTACTTTTAAAAAAAAAAATTGTTGGAGTATTTATGCTACTAAATAGTAAATACTAATAGCTTATTAATACTGTATAGATAATTTTTATATTATCTTTGTTTTCTTATATTTTACACTAATAAATTGATTATGAGCATCAATAATGGTTGCATTATATGAAATACTGGAGAAGACAGCGAACTGCGATACAGACATGGCTCATAACTTAAGGTGACCGAGATTTCTATTTATTGTTGTTACTAATGGAAAAAAATATTATTTTCCATCATTTTCTAATATTCTGGATTTTTTGGATATTTTTGGAATTTTTTTTATTAAAAAAAAATTCACACCGCGACGACCGTGATGGACCGATATTCGTGAACAATACCGATATCATATCGGTTTTTCGGCCCGGCCGAGACCGCGACCGATACCGCGATTATAAACCATGAAACCAACCTATTTACCACCTTAGTTAGTGCCCAAGTCAACTTATTCGAGCCATGCGATCCTTTTCAGCCTAGACCTAGGCCTTCAGAGGTATAGCCTAAACTCTGGCCCATTCACAGCCCGACCATTGGATTATGTCAGTAGACAGCAGGCATGGTCTACAGATGGACGGTTGGGATCACCCGGTACATAAGTAGGGTCCACCGCAGATTCATACCCAAATATACGAAGAAAACCCTCTCCAAAACCCTTCGTCTCCCACACCTACATACGCTCCAGAGGACCAGAGCCCTTCTTCTTCTTCTTCTCCTCTTTCTTACAAGATACTCGTCTTCTAGAAGCTTCCTTTCACCGTCGGGGATGGGGTCGTCTGTCAGCCACTCCGCCCCTCCGGCACCGGTCATTCCTTCCGCCGCCGGCGCCGCTCCTCCTGCCGACTTGAAGGAGGCGGCGAAGGAGGAGAACGTCGACTGGTTGAATCTCCCCTGCCCCGTTCCTTATGAAGAAATCCAACGAGAAGCCCTAAGTAAGTCGAAAAATTTTCCATTTCATTTCATTTCATTTCCTTTTCTGGTATGAATCTCTGTAGTTGTTTTCATGCAATTGCTGATTGTTTTGGTGAGATTCCTTTCATTTTTTGATGCAAAATGGAAAGAATTCGATGAAAGATTGTGACTTTTGGATTGTTTTAGATTTTGGAATGGGAAACAAATCTAAATTGGTGGAGAAAGAGAGAAAGGAAGTGAAGTGAGAGATGCAATGTATCATGATGATCACATCTAAAAGCTGATTTGACGTGGGTGCACCCACCTTTTGTGTGATCTGATTTGCTCCTTTGGGCTCTGACCCAAATTTCACTTCTTAATCCCAGGGACATGAGCAGTTGGATTGATCTTGTGTGGAATACATTGTTATGTTTTCTGTGAAAAAAACAGATGCGTTATATAAATTTGACTGGAGTAAAATCTGGGATAGTTTCTATGCAGAGGATTTGATCAAGCAAAATTAGGCTCACATAGGTTAAACTGGATGAATTGCTGCGTGGGTAGCACATGATCATTTCTTTTAGGATGTGGTTGGTTGGGTGTCCTTATTTTATAGAAGAAGAGTATGCATTTTAGGTCGTGTAGGTTGTGGAATCACTTCAGGTTTAGTACTTTTTTTCTTACAATATGGTCCTAAAATTAGTGAGTGACAATGATGATAGTAAGAACTTGGCCCCAAAATTAGTGTGAGTGACAATGATGGTGGGTTGGAGTTTAAAAGGCAGATGCAGTATTTCTCTTAGAGCAAATTGGCTTGCATAAATTATCCTAGGAAAATTTGTTTATCTAGGCCCTGTGTGGATAATTGTAAGTCATAACTCACTTACCTTGCAATCAGTTTACCTGTGGTACCTGTGGATTACTAGATCTAATTACATTTAGCTCTAACCATTCCAAAAACAAAAGGAAGGGGAAGAGAACAAAGAACAAAAACACACAGAGAGAGAGAGAGAGAGAGAGAGAGAGAGAGAGAGAGAGAGAGAGAGAGAGAGAGAGAGAGAGAGCGCGAGCGCTCTGCATACTCGTAATTGGTTGCAGCAAAGAAAAAAACTGCTGTCACTTCCAGGGAACTCTGGTTTTCCGAACATGGTTGTATGAACTGTTGCATGAAAGTGTATAGTTGATATTGTCTCCGACTTCCATGCCTTGTTAGATGCATAGAGAAATTTATATGCATTGTCAAACTAGTCAATACTACTTTTGACCTGAAATAGCCAAGTGTAGTGTAATATACTGAATAGAGAAACTGTTGCACTATTCTTGTAAACAGAAGAAACTACGTTCTTATCCTAACTATTTCATAAATAAGCTGAAGTGGAATCTTAAGTTGAAAAAATGTCTGTGTAGTGTCATTAAAGCCGGAACTTTTTGAGGGCATGCGCTTCGATTTTACGAAAGGACTAAATCCAAAATTCTCGCTGAGTCATAGGTATGTTACATTTATATTGGCATTTGAGTGGCTATGATTTCTTTTACTGTTGGTTATAATAATTGACTGTTTCATTATCCTTGTGCTAGTGTTTTTATGGGATCTGCTGAGATTCCTTCGCAATCATCGGACACCATCAAAGTCCCGACCGCACACTATGAATTTGGGGCTAATTTTCTGGACCCGAAGGTAGCTTTTCTAGCAGTTTTACTTAAACTATCGAGGGTTAAGATATGAGAAAACTACTTTGATTGTCCCTTGCATATTGTTTTAGCCATCTGTAACAGTTCCTGTAAATGCAAATTTTCATTCATCAAATGATGGGTCCTAAAATAGATGGGCAATGACCTAATGTTTATGTATTTTGCACAATCACTATCTCTCTATTGGATTTCTTCTAAAAAGAACAGCTGATCCAATATTGGTTTTTCCCCAAAGCATACCTCTTCTGAAGAGTTCTCGGATAGAATGGTTAGACTTTGTCTAGCTAGAGTGCTTTTTATGCTATGAAAATGCGAGTAGACCTGGTAGATAATTACTTCGGATGCAATACACATGCTGTGTATGGGAAAAGAGCCATCACTCACTGATAGAGAGAGAGAGGATAATCTAGCACTTCAGAAATAGTTTTTTTTTTTTTTTCCTTTTCTGTATATCATTAATTGCAATATCTTCTTTGTGTGTTCTGCAGTTGATGCTGGTGGGGAGGATATTGACTGATGGAAGGCTCAATGCAAGAGTCAAGTGTGATTTAACTGAAAACCTTACTCTGAAAGTCAATGCCCAGGTATTTGGTGTTTTCTTGGAAGAAAGTATCATTTGATGACAAGTGCACATTTGGAAGGTACTCCGTTTTGCGACCACAAGGTTGCAGGTTTGAGTCATGTTACCATTTATATACATTCCTGTACTGTGCACACAGGCTGCTAGGGACCCACAAACAGTGGCAGACCTGTGATTTTAGTTTGAGCGGGGTGGGCCCAAACAGGTAGTTGGTTTTTGGGTGCAACCCCAGGATTTTCATGTTGGTTTTTAGGTCAGACCCATGATTTTCATCTGGGTTTTGCAAGTGGACTCAAGATTTTCATTTATGTTTTGGAAGCGGACCCAAGTCCAGCGGGGCAGCTGCCCCCAAATCTATGTTTGTAGGTCTGCCCATGCCCATAAATCATGGGAGCGGGATGGAAACATCCACTCGTGAGGGACACATATAAAAAATGGTGTCAATCTCATGCCTCTAGTCCCTTGATCCATGACCCACAAGTTTAATGACTTTATATTAAAAAAGAAAAATTGACTCGATCCAACGGTCGAGTCCATTCGGTGGGTGCAAACCCCGAGGCCCGATGATTATTAGGGAGGCGGCCTAGGGTGTCCCGTGTGTGTGAATGGCTCGGATGGATCATAAGGTGGGCTTGCTGGAAGTTCTCATTGTAATACGATGAGAGGAATTCTCACAAGAAGATTTTCCAATATATATATATTATTTATATAGGGCCGTGCTGCTTTACATCCACATCCTTATGGTACATACTAGCTGTTGGGGCCCACCTGGTACTGCACAAATCATGTGGCAGGGGGATCGAAAGACCCAAGTGGGACCACTTCAGTGTCCATATATCAAACTTGAAGTCAATCTGATGCCTCTAACCCCTACATTCACAAGTTTATCGGCTTTATGCATATAAAAAAATTGATCAGCGATTCAATGGTCCAGTCCATTCGGATCGGTGCAAACCCATGGGATTGTGTGTGTGTGTGGCTGTGGGTTTTGTTTGGGGGGGCGTGGTGGGGGGTATGTTGTGGGTGGCATGGGACCCCCTATGATGAATCCAACTCTTAGTTGGATTGAAATCTTAAAAAATGTTGTTTTCTAAAAGAATTAAACTTGAGGGCCATAGTTCAAGGGTTTAGAATGATCCTAATCTAAATGGACATTTGTGGGTCTTTGCGAGATCTTTCAATTCCCACATTCCCCATGAATTGACATGGCCCAGGTGGGCACCACAGGGGGTCCACAGGAGGTCCACATGGAGAGGGTGACCCTATATATATATGTACATGTATAAAATGTATTTAACTTATGCTTTTTTTTTTTTCCAGATTCAAAATGAACCACATTTCTCCCAGGGTACATTTAACTTTGACTACAAGGTTAGCTATTTATTTATTTCTATTTTAATGTAGTGAAAGTGCCCATGTCTTTTGAAGTTTGTTGCTGTCGTCCAGTCCATTATAATGGTTTTTTTTTTTTTTTTTAAATAAGATTGGTAAGTATGCTGTTATACACATGACTTCATTCCACTTTATATTGATCTTCACCAATTTTTATAGAAAAATTTGCTGTTGAGAGAAATCTTACTTTGAATTTTTTGAATGCAAGTTTCGTTTCTGTTCTTTTCTGTTTTGAAAGATAAATGAATTCGAGCTTCTTGTTTACAGGTTCTTCTACAATCATATCTTGTTATCCGTATTATGTAGCCTGAAGTATAAAGCTTTTTGGTAGATTCATTTGGTTCCAATCAGTGAACATAATGCCCATTAAGCAGAAAATTTGACTGTGAAATCTGTTAGTGACCTGTCACCTTGTATGCCATCTAGCAGTTGACAAACTTAGCTGGATCTCTATTTTATGTTAGTTAAGGCTTTCATCTTATTGTTAGAGATGCATCTTTCATCTGTTTGTTGGAGCCTCTTACTTGGGATCTTTGACTCCTAATTTCACTACATAGAGACATCAATTCGTCTTCTCCAATTTGTGTTAAAGAACTTTTTAAGACTTTCTACTTCAGATAGGAGTTAAACTAGTGGAAAACTCACATTTTTTAGAGCAATTCTTCTAAAATTTAAACTTGAAAATTTTAGTTCAGTTTTAGGTTTAGGGCCGTCTAACAAGTCTACTTTTTTGGCTTTATTTGACTTGAAACTGATCAGACAATGTTTAAGTGCTTTAGATTGTTTGGAAAAGTCCAGGTGAATATTTGATTGAATCGGCTTTAAGGCCTTTTGCCTCTTTTTTCAAGAAGTAATAAAAGGGTAACTTTTCCAAATAGACAAGAACGTCTAAAAGCTGTCAGATACCTTTTCTCTCTTTTTTTTTTTTTTTTTTCCTTTTTTCTTTTTGATAAGTCTGCCTAGTAACCCTGTATTACTTTTACCATATGCCAAGTTTGCCCATATAGCTTTTAATGGATGACAAGTATGGCATTTTAATTAAATCAGACAAACCAAACAGTATTTGTAAAAGGGCCTAATTGCGACAGCGCTATTTCAAACATATCTAATTGAATTAGCGCTATTTCAAATAGATAAGAGTTCCCAAATAGGCCCTTAGAATTCAAAATCAGTTTTGGGTTTTATAGTTTTTTAGGTGCTTTGCTGAACTTTGCAAACAAAACCAAGTGTCGAGTAAATCTCATGAGGTTTGAAGCAAAGCCTATTTCACAATAGTAACAGTCCTGAAATTGCAGAATTTTCAGATTTGGGACAGAATGTAGAAATTGAACCTAAAAAAGGGAAAATTAAACCATTACTGGTGGGGGTTCATAAATGCAAACTTCTTAGAACCAGTAGGATTCGAATGAAATTGCTAGGTTTTGATCAGTTCACTGTTGCATAGAAAGTAATTAGTATGAGTTTCAGACCTAATGTCAAATCAAACTTTAAATTGTGTCCTAAGTTGTACAGGATTAGATGTTGCAGAGTTTGACCAATCAAGTTCAGGGCTGTAGTCCATCCTAGCTGAAGGTTATAATAGGACATAAATACAGGTGTAGCCACGGAGCCCTAAAGAGAACATGTTTTAATATAAGGGCTGATGTCAGAAATGAAGAAAACCTGGGTTTGATGGTGCAGTCAGTAACAAAACACAGCAGAAAGATAACTTGCAAAACTATTGATTATTCGATTAGCTTCTTTGATTCAGAACATTTTCCTTGATCCACAAGCTTCTATATGTCCAATAGCATCAAGCATAAAAGTCTCGATAGAAAAGCTAGAAGTTCATACTTTAAGCAACCTGGTGGCGTGATTTTTGCCTGCCCACTAACACTAAGGGCCTGTTTCTTTACTAGAATTTCCAACAAGAATTTGCTATGTTAAAGTTTTTTGGACATGATGTTACATCTTGTCCACTGGCAAATGCCATGTTTCTTCGCAAGCATTTCAAAATTCTAGTCACCTAAAAGGTCTTAAATGACCTTTGGAATTCCAGGAATTCCAGCCCCTTTGCTTTTTGGTGGATTTCTGGATGCTTGAGTGCAAGGGAGCATTCAAGAATTCCACTACATCTGAGAATTTTAAAATTCTGCAGATAAGACTTATATGAATTCCCGTAAAGAAACAGGCCCCAGGGCCACATGCCCGAAATGGAAATAAAAAATTCGCAAAACATATTCCGTAAAGGCATAAACAAACATCTTGAAATAGAGAAATCATGTTTTTAAAAAGAAAGCAAAACACAATCCCGTTGTAACTCTAATGTTAGCTATCAATCTATCTTGCATTTAGCTACTTTCTTCAGTCAAAACATCAGTCTCTCCTTGTTTATATAGAAATTTTAATAGCATCAACAAGAAGGATAAAGAAACCGGACTTGGGATTCGGCTCAGTTAGAGTTGATTAGGGGTGCTCATGGGCTAGCCCGAGGGCGATCCGGGCCTGAATATATAATCTTGTCCCCATTTAACATTTGGTCTGGGCTTGAATTAAGTGATAGAACGCTCAAGGCTCGGCTCAGCCCGAATAAGGAGCGCTTGTCATTTAGCGATAAATTTTTCCAAACAATCACTAGAAAGCCTAGCTTAGGCCTTACATTTACGGCTTATGTCGTGTTTGTGCCAGATACATGGCTGTGTTTCTAAAGTTGGGCCGAACCTGGATATGCCTCATCCTGGCCCAACCCATAACACCCCTAGGACTGAGTCCTAGTTGGGTCGCACTCGGCCGAGTTTCGTTGAGTCCAAAATAAAAGCTTAGAAAAAAAAAAAAAAAGATAGGATTTTTTTTCAAAGAGCTACTAAAACTTGGCCCATAGTTACAAAATTTCATATGATGTTTTGCAAAGAACCCTGTTAGATCAACACCCTATGATTGTTCCTCACTTCTATTCCATTTTAGTTGCAGAGCGCGCTATTTAGTTCAGAGTCCCAAACTAGAGCCAATAACCCTCTTGCTCTAAATTTTTTTTTTTCTAAAATGGCAACTGATTAATTATATCAAGGAAGATGTACTAAAAATGGAACTTAATAACTAAGCTTTATATGGTGAACCCAATCCGTCACTGTGTGGACTTGGCCAACTCACCTGAGTCCATTGGGGTCCTCAAAAAATCTGAAGAAATTCCAGAAAATACTAGAATATTGGAAAATGATAGGAAATGTGTTTCTTTTTTCTTTTGCAAAAGTAACTAAGATAAGGAGGCGTAGCATTCCCCTCATTGTATGAGGTCCTTTATCACTATATGAATAGAAAATAATAGTAATAATAATTTTTTTTCACATGTATTTATGTTGCTTAGTTATGCTAACTTAGACACTAATAAAAGGCTCATAAAAAAAAAATATGTCATGAAGTAAATGCTTAAGACTTAAGAGTTAGGTCTTAGATTTCAATAACAAACAATAAAAAATGAACAATCAATACTCCAACATTCAGCAACAAATGAGAAATGACATAATAATTAATAACTTCATAAAAAATATATATTATTCTACTTAATGAGTATAGAGTTGGTGAAGGAATACCTTGGCTGGTCGGCTCCAATCTAATACCAAAGGGAATGTCTACCAGGATATATGACATCATTGTCCACATCCCCATCGGTGTTATCATTTCTATTGCCATTAGTCATATGCCCACAATATTGAAAATATTGGCGGGCATAGGGATCCTCAAATGCGAAGAAGGCACCATAGGAACTTGGAGGAGGTGGATATCTGTATTGTGTTTGACCGTAGTCACTATATGAGTAGGACCCTGAAGCCGAAGACTGTTCTTCTTCTTGTTGCAATTGACCATATTGAAAATATTGTGATGGTCCTTGTGGATGTGGTTAGGAGTCCGAATGTGGTTCACTGTAACTAGGGTTCCACAATGCCACTTGTTCTCCACCCATATTTCCTTGCTCATTACTATGTCTAGGTGGTAAAACTCTTTGACGCCATTGATAAGAACGGTTTGGATCCAATGTTTCCTGAAACTCCTGTACGTCCTCTACTTCATCATGTTGATAATATTCACTAGTACCACATGTCTCATTGCTTCTTCCTCCGTCTCCTCCACCATGGCTACTCAAAGAGACTGTGGAACTACTTTTGTCAAAAGACACAATATGAGCAAGTTCTTTCCCTTTAGATTGTGCACTTGTACCTTCTCCTTGAGGTGGGTGGCCTTTTGCCTCATCCATTACCTCATCTATCAAACCTTGAACTATTGTTGAAAGCGGTGATCTAAATCTAGCAATGGATCCTCTATCTTGGCTATCCATGGGTGCAAAAGATCATCCTCTGTGAATATGTGATCCAAATTAGTAGGACAGTAAGAAGGATCATCCCTTGCCCTTATCTCTTAGTTCTGTTTCTCAACTTGACACTGTAATGGCTTTACACAAGTTTGTTGAGTTTGTGCACGGTTAGCGGATTCCTATGCTTTGTGTGGATCAAGGAGAAGTGCTTTAATTTCTCTCACATTTTGATGAAGTTGTAGTCTGACTAAGGATGTGAACAGCCTCTCTCCTTAGACGTGGAGCACTCTCTCCAAAATTCTCCCACCAATCAGCTGAAATGCAAAATAAACAAAGAAAATTGGATATTTGTACTCCCACAGACCGCAATCGTAGAGAAATAGATTAAGACTATTTGGTGGTGTCTTTTGTTCATACCAAGTGGCATCCTTCTAATCGATCACTGCACAAGAGGGTCAGCAAAGGTTCCTTTCCTATATGTATAGAGAGATATCTACAATGCAAAAATTAGAAATAAATCAGTAAACCATACATGTGTAACTTATCTCAAATATATACACTAGAAATTAGCAAAAGTTGCTTTTCTTAAATACTCACTCACCTCTTGTATGGCAGAGATTTGATCTTCATTTAAAACGCTCTTCAATACCTCCATTAATCCTATCCGCAACTCTGTATCTATTGCTTCGGTGACATTGCGGTAATAGAATTTGGGGTTCGAAAAATAACCTACATTGAAAACAAGTAGAATGTACAATAAGCCAACAAGACAATAACTATGCGAGTTGAAAAATGTAAAAGCATCAAAGAATTATATTAATTACCTGCACAATGCAATGGATGGCTTTGCTGATCGTCAAGCCATAACACTTTCACTAGAGGCTCATAAACCTTTAATATCTTCTCTACTTTCTTCCAAAATCTATTATCTCCATCAAGTTTAGGACTTCAAACTCTAGACCACTTGTTGCATTGCCCCATTTCGAACGAAGCCATTCTTCTGATGCAAAAATTTGAATTAGCTCTGTTCTAAACCATACAAGGCTTTCCATAGCAAAAAAAGGGGTAGCAAATCTAGTTGTTTCTGGATGCACCAAGGCATGGTTATTTATATATCTTTTTGTGAAGCTTAACAGCCATGAATGATCGTATATAAATCTTGTAATGCCTTTACATGCCCTGATCAATGCAGCTACTTTTTTCTGCATTACAATTTCTTCCATAATGAGATCTATGCAATCTGTTGCATATGGGGTCCAAAATAAGTGAGTCCTCTTCTCCATCAACATTCTACCGGCTACCTTAAAATTGGTGTTATTATCTTTTTTTGAATGGTAAAATTGGCGCCATTATCTAACAATCTGTACGATATTCTCCTCTCGAACACTTTCTTCAACTTTATCCAGATGCTCCTATGAGAGATATCTCTCACCTTATATGAGAGATAGGGGTGGGGGCCCTCACATTTAAGTTGTTGGCATTAGATACGGATGTGAGAACCCCCACTCAACTCTCATTTAAGGTGAGAGGTATCTCTCATAGGAGCATCTCCCTATATATATATATATGTTGTCCGTCTATGTTTAGATGCATCAACATACTTAACACAGACGGTACCAGTGACAGAATACACCAAAAAGTTTATTGTGTTTGTGTGCCGCTGGTTTGCCCATCACACATAACGGTAAAACCATTCTGCTGCCACATAGGCCTAAAATTCTCCACCCATGCCTTTGTGTCTTTGTATTCTTCTTCAAGGTATTTGATGCCTACATCATGTAAGGAGGGCACATGTATATGCCGCCTGGCTTCGGCGGCTACATCAAGAATAGTTTGAAAATTGGAAGAATCTATTGTTATAGGGGGTATGTTCTTAAGAATTAACCATTTTGTTGTAGCTGTGGCTAATTTATTTCTTGCACCCTTTAAAACCCCTTTGAGAACATTTGATATTTTTGGTTGCTTAGTTGCCTTTGAACTATGTGCTAGAGGATCAACAGGAGGAGCTGCTCTTCCAAGGGGCTGTGTATGTGTAGCTCTTCTAGTAGAAATTATCTTTACATCATCATCTCGTTGTCAGGTGCTAAATGCTTTACGCATTGCCCCTGCAATGCCCTTGCCCTTATTTGGCACACTAGATGAGCCCCTTGCATCACCTGCATCATAATATCTACTTCCACTGAATGCACGACACTCTTGTTCATCCTTGTCCGTCATATGAGAGAGTCTCGGTGTGCAACTGCCATCTATGGGTCATCCTCATCATCAAAATCACGAAGGGCTTCATCCTCAAATACATCATAGCGGGCAACATCAACATTTTGCTGCCTCCTTTCTTTTATATTTTTTCCTATCTTGTTAGATTCAAGAGACCTCTCATTTGCTCCCTAACTTCTCTTGATACTTCAATTCAACCTGCGACATTGCCAGCAACATGGGCCAAATGTTGCGTAAATCTTGTAATGCATTGGCGACTTTTCCACACAATTTACACTTGATTTTCACTATGTTGTTCTCAATTGCCTCGCCAAAACTCCATGCAGGATCAATTTCATGCGGCATTTTCAATTGACAGTTGACACAATATAATACCTAAAAAATATGAAAAAGTAGCATGTTAAAAATAAAAAAACACAAAAATATGTGGGAGGAAACATATTTCTAACATTTAGGAGCCATTCTCAAGTCATTTAAGGGGTATTTCATTAGTTAAAGTTTTTTTTTTTCAAAAAGTAAAAAAATTTGAAAATAAAAAAACGAAGACTTGTTGGAATAATCTATGGGAAACATACATCTAACATTTAGGAGCCATTTTCAAGTCATTTGATGGGTATTGAATTAGTTAAGAGTATTTTTTTTCAAAAAATAAAAAAATCCAAAAATAAGAAACAATTTTTTGGAGAAAAACACAAAAATACGTTGGATTGCTCTATGGGAAACATAGATCTAACATTTAGGAGCCATTTTCAAGTCATTTGATTGGTATTGAATTAGTTAAGGTATTTTTCTTTCAAAAAATAAAGAAATCCAAAAAATAAAAAATAGAAAAGCACAAAATATGTTGGATTGATGTATGGGAAATATAGATCTAACATTTAGGAGCCATTTACAAGTCATTTGATTGGTATTCCATTATTAAAAATATTATTTTTTCAAAAAAAAAAAAAAAAAAAAAAAAAGCAAAATGTGTGGGATTGATCTATGGGAAACATAGATCTAACATTTAGGGGTCATTTTCAAGTTGTTTCTTGGGTTTTCCATGAGTACTAACATTTTTTTTTTCAAAAAACTAAAAAAATCCAACTATAAAAAAACAAAAAATTCAAAAATAAATAAATAAATGCAAAATGTGTGGGATGGATCTATGGGAAACATAGATCTAACATTTAGTGGTCATTTTCAAGTTGTTTCATGGGTTTTCCATGAGTAATAACATTTTTTTTTCAAAAAAATAAAAAAAAATCCAAAAAAATAAAATAAAAATAAATGTGTGCCTGATCAAAGGGAAACATGCATCTAGAAGAATATTACAAGCCAATGAAGCCATTATCATGCGATTCATAGAAGAAAAGAGAGAAATAAACTCAAAAAATAGAAAAAAGTCCCAAAAAAAAACATACCTAGATGAACGGGGAGACTTGGAAGGATTGAATCTTTTTATGTAATGCTTGGATTTGATGCTTTTAGGGTTGGAAAGTTGAAAGATTTGAGGAAGGGAGGTAGTAGGAGGGAGTTACTGGGTCGAAAGAGGTAAAATATGAAAAAAGTGGAGATAGGGTTCGGCTAAACCCCATCGCTATGTGGCGTTGCTACGGAGCTTAGCGGCCGCTACGGGCCACCACAATGCGAGCGGCGATATTTAATAAATAGCGTAGCGGCACTTGCCACTACGGCTGATTTAGTGGCGGCCACTACGTATTTTCATCCATGATTGGGACTTGCTCGAGTCGCATGGGATGCAACCGAGACCCATCGAGTCAGGTCCGAGTTTTTGTGGACCTGACTGGGTCAGGGCTGAGTCCGAGTTGACTCAGGCTTGGCCGGTTTTTAAAACCTTGATCAAGGAAAGAATTATTAAGTGCTGGTGACTGAGACTTGATTGCTATTTTAAAGCTTGATCAAGACAAGAATTATTAAGTGCTGGTTGACTGCTCATTGTGGTAGAACGATAGTTCCAGATGTGGTCCTGGTTGACTAGAACCTGATTGGAATTTATGGGCCTGATACTGCTGGGCACTGTCATTGGACTGGGTCTGGCTTGGCCGGGCGTGGACTCTATCTGCTTGGGCTGGTTACTACTTGCCTGGGACAAGCCAAATTCGGTTGAGCATTCTCTTAAGTGTCTGATCTACATCAGTAAGTGAGCTGAAAACTTCCTTCGTACTCTGTTGTAATTAACTGTTTCTTTCTTTCCCTCTTTATCCTTGCACAGGGTAAAGATTTCAGGTCTCAGTTCCAGATGGGGAACAGTGCCTTTTATGGCATCAATTATATACAGGTATGCAATAAATTATAAATTTCTGTTCAATTCTTTGCGTCAGCTAGACAACTGCATCTATCTAGAATACTCTGCAGGTCTTATAATTTTGATTCATGTGTTCTGGGGTTGACATAGTGCTATGAGTCTATTCCATAGTGCAGTTTGAGCATTGGGGGTTTGAATCTGATTCTTAGGTTTTTATTTATTGATTTATTTATTATTATTATTATTATTTGGTAGCCTGTCTATTGGCCAGCATGTTCAAACCGGGAGCTCCAACTTGAGCTTGAATCGGGATCACTTTCATGGAGGGGGTGTGTTTATACTAGCATTCCTCTGGAGTGAGAGACTGGATGCAAAGCCTTTACCCAAATCCTACAGTGTTAACACATTTCAAAGCATCCAGTTCTCAAGATCTCTTTCATGGAGGGACAATGTGAATACCAAGTTGACTCTGAAGTGAGAGATTGGCTGCAGAGTCTATACCTAGATCCTATATGGTAACATATTTCCCAGCATGCAGCTTTCAACCTGTACACAAGTTTTTGACACAGTTTATTTTCATCTTTTCCTTACCTTGTCACAGACAATCTCCTTATGAATCATCTCACCATGCTAGGGTTTGCCTTGATGAGAGCCTTCTAGCTACTAGTTTCGCCTATTAATGTTGGTGTATTGTTTGTTCAAAAACTTGTTCAAATTTGATTAACTATACGAACAAAATATCATGATAGAGATATCCATAAATTTCAGGAACATCCGCCTGATTTTCTGATTGATTAACTAACCTAAAAACTTATCATGATAGAGATGGTTGTAAATTTCGGGAACATCCGCCTTATTTTTTATTGTTGGTCAGATTATCTACAAGGGATGACCTATCAGACATGAAAGTGGGTCCCTGAATTTTTGAATGACCAAGGACTCGAATTGAGAAAAAGGGTATGCTTTCAATATTCAAACCCGGTTTTTATTTGGGACAACGTTTGGGTCCACTGCATGGACTAAAATAAAACTCGGATCCAGGTTCAGGCCTTATTACTTGGTACCTAATGAGCTGAATATTTGATGCCTGAAATTTGGTTATGGATACAGGCTCTGTAGTTAGGTTATGACATTACATAAATGAGATCTTAGGTGTTGGAACGTGGGTAAATTGGGATGGTTTTCTTTTGTGAAGGGAACATAAATTTTTTCACTGAGAGATATGTCATTTTACTGTTACATCTTACTGAAAGTTGTCTTCCAGAGTGTCTCTCCACATTTATCTCTAGGCACTGAAGCATTTTGGCTTGGCCATCAAAGAAAATCTGGCATTGGTTTTGCTGCAAGATACAACACGGATAAGATGGTATGATGTCTTTCATCTCTATCATTTATCTGCTCCCTGAGGCCTTTGAATGTCTACCATTTACTCTTGTTATGTTTGTACCAAGCAGCATTGCTCCCTAAGAGTACATTGCTGTCGTTCGATTCTGCTGAGAGGAGTGATATAAATGATTTTCGTTCCTTTTTAATTCTTATTGAATGTTGAATGGTACAAATCTTCCACACCTTCCTGTTGTCCAAAGTTGAAAAAGAGGCATAAATCCACAGTGAAAAAAAATGTTGTGCATAATAATGACTGGATGGGTGTAGCATCTGGGAAAAAAAAATCTGAAAAATCTATGTGATGTAAGCTAAATTTCTGACTAGATTCCAGAAAGGCATTACTTTTATATGAGAATGGATCAGTTCAGTTGTTATTGTTGATATACAGTAAGATGTGTGGAAACACCATATGATCACTCTAAAATTGTAGGAAAATTGATTATATGTAACCAAGCTACATAAGAATCTCCCATATATCCTCTAATTATGCATTGTTGGTTCCATCTCTCAAGGTTGACTATTGAATCGAGGCCACTCTCTAAGAATCCTAACTAGTCTGAGTATTGTTATTGTAGGATTGAGAGCAATCCTTTTTCAAAGTGATCTCAGATCTCATCTCAGGGAAAGTATAGGATGGCTTCCATTTAGACTGCCATGTATGATCGGTCACTTTTTCTAGAAGGCAACCCACCTAAAAATTTGATTTGCAGGCTCCATGACATATTACTGTAGGTTCAAAATTGAATAATTTGAATCCTAGTCAATCTAATTCATGATTATTTCGCTTTTTAGTTTGAATTAGATAGAAAAACATTCATTTATGAGGTTCAGGGTCATCTTTGGAAACCATGGGCCACTGGTCTTCAGTAGGGCTCATTTGGATGCCCAATATAGGTCCACCTCATACAGATGATTCTTTGTTAATATTAAGGTCGCTAATGGGCCAGATCAGGCTAAGTTGAGATAATTGAAAACTCAAAATCTGAATTGACTTAGACATTCTCCTAGTTGATTTGAGTTCAAGGCAGTCTGGGGAATCAAGCCAAGTGAATCAAGTCTTGATGGGTCTAGCCATTTGATCTAGTCTCGAGCAAGTTAATTTAGTCTTGATCAAATTGAGCTTTTTGGTTGAGTTGCAGGGTCTGATTTTGGTTGAAATAACATACTCAACTTGAGTTTTCACAATGATCAATGTTTACTACTGCCTGAACTGTCTAATTTAGTTTTGACATCAGTTTTGTTGGTTTTACTTTCACAAATTGAAACTAAAAAGCTAGTACTGGAAGTGGATCATATAGAATGAGTTTTGATAGTTTGTGGGACATTGATTGCCACATATGGAATTTACTCGGGCTTTTGATCTTCCATATTATGAGAACTCATTACATTGGTCCAGTTAATTCCTTTTTTACTATTTTTTTTTTTTCAAGATTTTACTTTTTTTTAATGGTAAGATTGTACATATTTTACAGTATACAAATTACAAGGGAACACAGAACTGTTTTTCCTTTTGCAACCCAGCAGAGAAATGAGGAGAAAACTAGGGGTGTAGAATCCCTTTAGAGAACTACAAAATATCTCTAGTAGTTATTCTCTACAGTGTTTGGATTTGAAAGCAGAGCTATGTGGGATAAAATCAATTTTTTTGAACGGTGATAAAATCATTTTACCATTAAGTAATTATTAAAGGGTTGTCACTTTTGATATTGAAATATTAGTTTCACTATAAAAAATTCCATTTTCTCCACCCACTTGAGGAGAAAAGCAGTTCTACCTTTTTCAGAAAGTAGTTATGAGAAATACCTTTTCCCTTTAAATGCATTCAAACAAAGGAAAAGAGGTTTCTCTAGAGAAAGAAGTTTCTCTCTTGACATTTTCCCACGTCCAAACATGTCCTTCGAGTCCCCTCGTACCCTCTCTCACGCGAGTGATTGGGAGATGGATGTAACAGATAATGTGGTGGATCTTTGGAAATGGATAAACAAATATGGGGAAAGATTAGCTGAATTTATTTTTTTTCTTGTTAGAATGTTAACTGCGGTAGATGAAATATATAGAGCAATGGTTTATGCTTTAACTATAGAGGAACTTCAGGTTGCAGCAGGACAAATTGCAAGCACTGGGATAATTGCTTTGAGCTATGTGCAGAAGGTATCGGAGAAGGTAAGGAAGTTGACTGTTGAAGATCTACCTTTGTGTTTTGACCTATCTATTGGTAATGTCTATCATGTGTCTCATGTTTTCCATAATCCATCACAGGTCTCTCTAGCATCTGATTTGATGTACAATCATATGACAAGAGATATAACTTCCAGCTTTGGTTATGATTACATACTCCGACAGGTACTACTATTTCTCTGCATGTTTTGGGCCTTGACTTTATGTTGCTTTTTAAGTAGAGCACTTGCCCCCATATATCTCTTTTCTATGTATGTTTTGAGCTCATGTCTCTCTCTCTCTATATATAGATATATGTGCGTGTCCAATGTGTGCGCATCTCATAGTGGGGCTCACCTGATTACCCATTTGAGTGGACCAGATAGGGATCCCCCTTGATAGTCATTGATCCCAAGGGTTTGCATTGACCCTAATGGATAGTACTATTGGATCGATCGATTTTTTATATATAAAACCGTTGAATTGGTGGGCCATGGATGAAAGGGTTTGGATGATCTTATGGGCCTAAAATTTTGTAAAGAGGTAGTGCCCATAAAGACCTTTCCATTCCCCCTTCCCATCCCCAAATGGGCTCCACAATGAGATGCACAAGGGGCGAGCACAATCAAAGGTGCGTGGTAGATTACGCGCATATATATATATATATAGGAGCGCTACAAAACTCCCCGGGCGCTTTTTACAAAAAAAATGCCTCTTTTCTAATCCTATAAAACTATACACATGTCGTCGTTAAATTTGTGGGCCACGGATGAAGGGGTTTGAGGCATGGGATTGACCCCAAATTTGATATATGGGCTCATCCAAGATGTCTCTTTCCATCCCCCCCCCAACTAGTCCCATGATCAGTGGGTCCCTAGTTGAACTTCATTATGTTTGTCCCTCACCATATGGTGAGGGAAGGATGCACAAGAATATCCCCCGATATATATATATATATATATATAAATATAAAAGAACAAGAGAGGTTACTTCGTTAGTAGAACATACTTTTTTCCGTAGAATTTGGGTGGTGGAAGTGAAGAATTATTGACAAAAATGAAGATAGAAAAGGCTACAGGCCTAGTTTATATTCCGACAGAGGTTTGGAAATGCTTAGGAGAATTTTGGGGGATTTGGTTAACTAGGCTCTTCAATAAGATATTAATGATAAAGAAAATACCGGATGAATGGAGAAGAAATGTCGTAGTACTATATAAGAACAAGGGAGATATACAAAATTATACCAACCATCGTGGGATTAAACTTATGAGTTATACCATGAAGTTATGGGAGAAAATAATGGAGTAAAGACTTAGACAGAAGACCAAGATATCTGAAAATCAATTTGCGTTCATGCCAACTATGGAAGCTATCTTCTCACAATTAATGGTAATCAAACGAAGAGGAAAACTTTGGATATAGTCTTCATTGACTTAAAAATAGCTTATGATAGGGTACCTAGAGATTTAATTTGGTGGGTTTTGAATAAAAGAAATACTTAAAGAGGTTATATTTAAATGATTAAAGACATGTATGAAGGAGCAATAATGAGTGTGAGAATTAGCTTTGGAGAGACATATGAGTTCCCGGTGACCATTGGTTTGCATTAGGAGTCAGCCTTAAGCCATTATCTCTTTGCATTGATTATGGATGAGTTAATTACTCGTATTCAAGAGGATAGGTACCTTGGTGTATGTTGTTTGAAAATGATATAGTGTTGATGGATGAATTAAGAGATGGTGTGAATGTAAAACTTGAGAAATGACGTGAGGCTTTAGAATCCAATAGATTTAAAATAAGTAGTGCACAGACATAATATATGGATTGCAATTTCAATGGGCATATACAAAGAGTTGGAAATGCTATAAGAATTGATGCCCAAGAGATACCACAAAGAGATTTATTCCATTACCTTGGCTTGATAATTAGTGACAGAGAGATTGATGAAGATGCCAAACATAGGATAGAAGTGGGATAGTTGAAGTGGAGACTTGCTTCTGGAGTGCTTTGTGATCGGCGCATGCCGACGAGATCGAAAGAAAATTTTATAGGACAACAATTAGACCGACGATGACCTATGGAATGGAATGTTGGCAATCAAGAAGCAACATATGTACAAAATGGATGTAGTAAGGATGAGAATGTTGAAGTGGATGTGTGGTAAAACTAGGAATGATCAAATTAAAAATGAGTGCTTTCAAGAGCATTTAGAGGTGGCATTAATAGGAGATAAGATTAGAGAGACCCATTTGAGCTAGTTTGGGCATGTCCAATGCAAGTTGACAACGGACGGAGCTCGTAAGGAAAAGCTTGGCGATGCAGGTTAATGGCCCACAAAAAGGAAGGGGTAGGCCAAAGAGGATGTGGATGGAATTAATAAAAATAGATTTGAAGACGTGCAACTTGTCTAAGGATTTGGCTCATGATATTGATTGGAATGAAGAAACAAAAATTCCTATGGCCGACCCCAACGTAGCTTGGACAAGATTTTGATGATGATAATGATGTATACATATGCGCGCGCTTGCATGCAGATTTTACCCATGGTTTAAAACTGCGCTCGCAGTCGCCATCGTGGTCGACCCTAAAACCTTTATGATGCGGCACCACGTTACCTTTCATGGCCATCGCGGTCTATCGTGGTGCGAATTTTTATTTTACCCCAAAAAAGTATCAAAAAATTCATAATATTATAAAATGCTAGAAAACAATGTTTTTTTTTTCTTCCCATTAGTAAACACTTTAAAGAAAAATATTGGTACCCCTAAGTCATAACATCGTGTATTGCTGTCTTATGTGAAACTTGTATAGTCTATTATGAATTAAATAGATTTACATGTATATATTAAAATAAGTTCAAATATCACATTTTATAATGTGCATAGCAATCAGCATTTTAAACTAACCTTTAGTGTTAAACACTTAACGTCAAGAAACTAGTAGTAGTAGTGCAAGCAATACTCAATTACTCAATAATCACCAAATTGAGAGTGAATTTCAACTTTCAAGTAACATTTACTACTACATCAAGCTGAATGAATTAATTAAAATAGTAGAGTATGGACACAAGGGTATTGTTGTTGAGGGAAGAAGCCTTCATATGAGAATCCACCAAAATCTTGCAAGCCACTTGAATTTTGGTGAAAAAAGATGCTTGGGAATCTCTAGCATAATCTCCGAAAGCTCCACAAATGGTTTGGAAAAGAAAGAAGTGAAAGAAATAAGGGGAAATAAAAGTTTTTAAAAAAATAATTGTCAGTCGCTATTTTTTATTTTTGAATGGGGTCGCTATTAAGCAAGTTTATAATTAGTGTGTACACACAACACTAGCTACCTATCAATGCAAGAATAAGTGATCCACTGTGCACCTCTATTCCTTGTTAGATCCTTAAAGTAATGATCATGTTACTATAGAAAAGCCCATAGGCTAATATCTGTATGTCAATGGTGGCAAATAACTGTAAGTATTTCTCAAAAACACAACAGGAGGCGACTAGATGAAAGTTTTCTTCCATGTCCTAAGCAAATAAACCCAACAACAGGCAGTGTCATGCTGTGCAAAGGATGTTCCATGAATTATTCCGTAAATTATTTGGAGACTTCTAAAATGGTTCTCTTCTATGTGCTTTCTGGGTTGACAACTGAACTTCGTTTCGAGATCATGGATGACATAGGGTGGTTACACAGAGGAAACAAAAAGCATGGTTTTCAATATGGGTGTGAGTATTGGAGAGGGGGTTTGGGTAGATGGTAGATTAGTAGAGCGGAGAAATCCATGGAGTGGAGGGGGTTTCAATTCATGGTGCATGTGCTGAGGGGCTTATGTTGGTGTATGGCTAGGCAGTTGATCTGTAGCTTGTCTTGATTTATTGTACCCTTGCTTGAGCTGATCTCTAGCTGGTATGTTTTGTTTTAAATCTTGGCTCAACTTGGCTTGTTTACAACCAGCTCTATCCATCAGACCCTCAATGTCATGCAAATACTATATCGCTGGTTAATCCTAAGGGATCTAGGCTGTTGAATCTGGTTGAATCTGTGTAGGCCCACTCATTTCATTCACTCTATTGACTGGAATTTAAACTAAGGTAAGTCAGATGCGTGTGATTTATTTATTAATGGTCTCATAATTTGGTTGGCTAGAGCATCAGCCAAGAGTTGTGGGTTCTGGTTTGTGTTTTATGAGCCAAGGCTTGTGGGTAGTCTGGATCTGAGCCACTCGCAGCCATTCTTGCTAATGTAAGTTAAATATTTATACATAATATTTGATGATGGGAAATATTGGATGTAGTAAAAAATCCAACAGTTCATTGACTAGTCAATAGTGTTTGTTGTACAGGCACTTTCAAAGCTGAAAATACACCCTACATATTGTATTGGGATATCTCAATAATCAATAATTATCGGCTGATATGGTATGTATCAGCTGATATTTAAACTTGGTATAGTCATCATGTTATTTGCCAATTATGTACTGAGCTCATCTGATGATAATACATAAAGAATACGCAATTGGTTGCAGTTTTAGCTGAGAAGTAAAAGGAACAGTCTACTCGGATTTTATTTCTAAGAATTTGAGCATGCTCCTATAAGAAGGTTATCTTCTGTTTGGTTGCATTTCTTACCATATGGATTTTTCATTCTTTCTCTTGTTATGGTAACTATTTAGAACCATTGTTATCATAGAATTTATTTTCTGGAGTGTCTATGAAATATCCTTGTGACGTGTTTTGTTCCCTTTCTCCCCCTTGTTCCCTTTCTCCCCCTTGTTCCCTGATTCTTGATAGTTTAGTACTACAGTACTGTGAAATGTGGTGTTTGCTGCTTCCGTTTTTCAATCTGGTGACTATTCATAGCAGTTGCTGTTGGCCTGAAACTAAATCTATGGAGAATATATAAAATGTGGTGTTTGTTTCATCCATTTCTTTATCTGGAAAATATGCTTTCATGATACTGTCAAGATGAAAGTAAATCTCAATCATTTAAAATTTTTTGCCTAGATGCTAAAAAATATTGACACACTTATGCTGGACTTCCTTATAACATCATATTTACAAGTAGAACTGCAAGGTCACATCTCGATTAAGAAAAAAGAAATATGTTCCTTGATCATCAATTGGAAAATGTTCACCTGCGCACTGTGTAGCTGGACCATCCCATAGGCAGGACCCACATCTGAATTTAATGCACATGCTGTCCGGATGCGCAGTGCACAGTTGCACAGTTGAAAATTTTCCACCATCAATTATGTTAGCTTGTATATTTTATTCTTGATTAGTTAAGTTCTTCAATCCTTTATCCCAGTAATTGTGGCTGTTGCAGTGCCGTCTTAGGGGAAAGCTTGATTCCAATGGGTGTGTGGCAGCTTATCTGGAAGAGCGATTAAATATGGGTGTGAATTTCATTCTTTCTGCAGAGGTGAGTGCAATGCTAGTAATATAGTGACTTAGGGATGTTTCATATGATACGCCTGATTGAGAAAAATGCTGTCTTCTGTTTGGATGGTAGTGGGATGGCCAGGACCTATTGTACCCTACTGGATTTATCCTTATTGTCGGACTGGCGGCTTGCAAATGGACACTCACAGACAGTGATCTACATTTTTAGACCTTTAGGTTTGGGTCATATGATGCAGGGTTTTTTTGGGGTGCTCCCCATCCTTTAGGGATGGCAACAGCTCAATGGGTTTGTGTAAACCTGAACCTGCCGCGCTCCGTACCTAACCTGACTCGTGATGGGTTCATGACATGTGATACCAAACCTGCTCCATGATTGGTGTCTGTTTTGACGCCTGTTGTCTTCTATTGTAACTATTAGAAGATTATAATAATTATGTGTGTACACTACAGGGTCTGACCCATGCCGGTTGCACTGTGTGAGACAACTTGTGGGGTCCAATATGACCCATCCATCCAACCCCTCACAATTAAACTTGAGGGTCATCGCTCAAGGGGTTGGGATGATTTGATGGGCTTGAAATCTTGCACACAGGTGGTTTCTATACAGGTCTATCAATTCCCCACCTTCCCCATGATTGTTGTGGCTCCCTCAGGGCCTCACAAGGGAGGTTATACGGAGCTCACACAATAAGGGTGCATAGAGGGTGCCCCATATATATATATATAAATATAGGGAGGCGGTCTTGTAAGGACCGTCCTTACGGTCTGCACCGTTCAGAATGCTAACTGTGGCCCACTTTATGACCCATCCAAATTGACCACTCATTCATAACCCTCTTATAGGCACTGAATCCCATGAACTAGACCGTTGGATTGAGGGTCAATTTTTCTTCTTTGATATAAAGCTATTAAACTTGTGGACCATGGATGAAGGGGTTAGAGGTATTAAATTGACTTCAAATTTGATATGTAAGTTGGCTCCACTTGGATCTTTCAGTCCCTCTTTTTCCCATGACCAGTAGTGTCTCATGGTGGGCCCCAATAGGTGGTCCGCACAGTAAACCGTAAGGACGGTCCTTACAGGACCGCCTCCTATATATATATATATTTATAGGGAAATGCTCATGCGAGAGACACTCTTATTAAGTTGGTGAGAGATGGGTGGGGGCCCTCACATAAATATTTGGGGTCCTTGCATTTAAGTTGGTAAGAGTGGATATATTTATGTGAGAGCCCCCACCCATCTCTCACCAACTTGGTGAGAGTGTCTCACATGAGTATTTCCTCCCCCCCCCCCCCCCACACACACACACACACACATACGCACTGAGGATTCCTAGTCAATCTGCCACTCATATAAATGTCCAATACCAACTGAACTATGTGGACTGTGTATTATATTTTATTAACAAATACATAGAATTAGTTGCAAATGGGTGGGGCAGATTGAGGCTGCCAAAACCCGAACTTGTTGAACTCAACTCAGGTCAAAATTTATAAACCCGTACCTGCCTTGAACCCAACAAAACCACCACCAAACCATCTCATAAGGATATGTTAGTGCCGGTAACCCATTTAACCTGACTGTTGCCATTTGCCATCCCTGTTATCCATGACAGGGCTCATTGCATAATGCTTTGGCTTAGCTCATGTGCTCTTAATGCAGCACCCACTTGATCATTGCGCAAGGTGCATAGCGTCTTGTGATCTGGAAATGAAAGCATTCTTGGAGTTGAGCTTTAATCCCTGTACATGGGTGTTTTGCAGATCGATCACACGAAGAAAGACTACAAATTTGGATTTGGAATGACTTTGGGAGAGTAAAGGAAGCTTGTTCTCTGTTGTCGAAAGATGTCATTGTTCCTTCCGCTGTTTTCACGACAGCTCAGAGCTTCATTTACTTTCATGGGTTTGCCTGAGATTGCTGTTGTTGCAGCACGTTAAGTTTTCGTGGCAGCTCTTCTTTGGGTGGATGCTGAAAAGGAACTCCCAGTTTTGTAATTGACCTTAAAAAGTTTCATCACATTCGCCAAAGTCACCAGAGCCGTGGAGACTGTAACGGCCATTTGACAACATGGCATTTGAAGGTTTGATTTCGGTTCAGATGGAGTAGTTAGTTTAAATAAATTTGATCAAAAAAATATTTAATTTTTTTAGATGTTTAATTATTTACAACTTGCTTGATCATTAAATTGTGATAGATTATTACCATGTAGTTTCACTGATTGCTTTCTTTGAGCTTGGTGAAGTATATGCAAATCTAGGGCAAGGGAATAGGAACCATAGGATTACATTGAGCGTTAAAGTTACATAGTTATAATGGTTTTTGCATTGTTCTAAAAATCGAAATCGTATGTCAAATTGTTTGAGGGGATGAATTGAATTGTATTGTATCATGAATCTTATCGTGAATTGCAGGACTTTTTTTGCCTTAAAAAATGATAAAAAATAAATAGTTATTCATAAATCATCAAATTCTCATTCATAGCGGTATAATTACAATGGCAAATTAGACTTAGATACAATCATACAAAGAACACTGACATATATTAATATATCATAATGATATGCATGATTGGTTAAATATGTTTTAGATACAAATGTTACTATAAATAAATATAATTGATTACTTTTGGGTTCTCTTTAAATTAAACAAAATTAACAATTACTAATATAACATAATATTCGTGAATAGTTAAATATATTTTAGATATCAATGTTACTAGGAAAAGTAAATGAGTTGATTTTATTTTATTTCCTCTTTAAATAATTTTTCTGGAAATTAGATTCAAATAATTAACCTTAAATGGTTAGGATGTCTTTTCAAGTTAAAAAAAAATATTAGTGAAGAGAAGAAAAATGAAGGAAATATTAAAATATAAATGTAGAACAAAATCTCATATAGACATTTGAATGCTCAAGTCACATGCCTCTTATCTCTAAAACCTTTCCAAAATGGCGTGAGTCTTTTTTTAAAGAGGTTTCACCTACCACTATATAACTTTTTAAAAACAAAATTAAAAAAAAAAGAAAAAAAAAAAGCCTTTCAGCTATCGTTATTCCTGCTCAGTAGAGTCTCGTGAATTACAATATTCAATAAAACAAGATTCTTGACTGGATTCTAAGATTCACTTATAAATGGGTTTCGATGGGAATCTTTTCAATTTGGACAACATTGGTTTATGCAGTTGTTGGGTTTCATGTGTACCCTAGTATTAGCCACAAAGAATGAACTATGCCAGCCGCCTTGTATGATGAAGGCTTGTGTTGCCATTTTGTACACTCAGGTGGATGCTCTCTTTTTGGCCTTTTAATGAACTCAGTTGCCTTTTATGATGGGGTTGTCACTTTGGAACAAATGAGGTATAGAGGTGGATTGAAGGAGGATTCATAAACCTTTTGGATATAATTTCCCACCCACCCTCTTGTGAAATTAAATCTTAGGTGGTTGATCATACCTTGCTTCTTCGCTCCATAAAGCCGATTTCGAGCAGTTGTTGAACCATTCTAGCCCCTGCACAAGTCATCCATTCCTTCTCTAGCTCTAACACCTGAGAGATTGCTTTTATAACTTGGCTAGGAATGAATGTGGAAGATCCCTTTTTAAGTGACTAGAAAGCTTCGGACTCTGCCATTGCGTTGCATACAACCCAGGACTCGGATATGCACAATTGTGTGGAGATGTACCTATCTATTAGGGCATCAAGGAGCCAGACCTGGGGTTGTGTTTACCCAACCCAAAATATATATGGAGGGCCGGGTTCAAGAGAGCTAAAGCTGTCAAAGGGCCTACATTACCTATGCCCTTACCTTTGAGTGAGGGCAAGGCTCGGGGCTTAAAAACAAGGAAATCAATTTTTAATATTCTTTTATATTGCCACCAAGCATTGAGTGTCAACCGAGCATTATCTTATCTAACATCTATTGCGAAAGGACCCACTAAGAAGAAGTTTGAAGAATAGAGGTTGTTTCTTTTTTTTTTTCTTGTCTCTAAAAACATTACATCGAGTGTCAAACTTTCTGTTTTGTCTCTATTAACTCTTGTCGGATTTCTATCACAAAAACAAAGTCACTTAAAAATCACTACTAATTTTGACTTTAAAAAACCAAAAACTATTATCTACTTAAAATGATATTTGGATTCACTTAAAAATATACTGTACGTGCAAACTACCTTTATTAATTGGTTGACATCCCAAGTTATTCCACAGATAAAAAAAACTATATCCGTATTAACAAGAGTACTCCTTTTGCACTAGCAAGAATATATAAAAAAAATATAAAAAAACTAGAAGAAAGAGAATAGAAATACCCATGTAACACTTACTTCTTATGCTTCAAGTATATTACATAACTGACTGTTAAGAAACTATTACAAGGGCATTTTAGTGTGTGTGTCTCTCTCTATATATAAAATAAAGAAAAATAGGATAGCCAGGACCGGGCTGAGACTTGCAAAAAAAATTATCCAAGCCTGTCCCTAGGGAATTTTTTTTTATAAATAAAAGCCGTCATTTTAAGGGGCTTTTGAGGGCTAGGCAGGGCTGTGCGGGGCCCCTTCATCTGAGTACCATATTGATAGGCCTAGTATATATGTCGAGCAATAGAAAGGATAATTTCCATAGATTTCCAAACATCCAAACGTGAAATTGAAAAGAGTAATTTTTTTCTTTTGTTGGCAAAGTCAAAAGAATAATTTAACCCATTAGATTGCATTCTAAAGTCATCAGTCTGGGCCTTGAATATTTTCCAACTCAGACGGCCTTAAAGGTCAATATAAGATTTAAGACATAAGACCTCGATTCTCAAACATTCAAACTTGTTAAGGTTTTTAAGGTCGAGAAGAAGGGCCACAGCAATTAGGCCTGTTGGGCATAACTCAAAATTTGTTTTCCAACTGTCTCATTGTTCTAAAATGATGCACAAAGGTGATTGGAATTTGGATCCTCTAAGGCCAGCATATAAATCAGATAGTACCGGTTTGTTTGATAGTACCGGTTTGTTTGCATTATAATACATAAGAATTGAATACATATAAATAAGGAAAAAAGGTACGCGGTATATGGAAATAACCCTTAGCCTTCACTGGGCCACAAATCATTCAGAATCGACTGCTCTTTGGTTTATGCCCCATAGAAAATGGAGCTCGCTCACAATGCGGATTTCTCATACCTGTTTAGCCTGGGCCATAAACACCACATGCACAGTTTGATTGATGGGAGTGCAAAAGCAGATTGGTCATTGCAGAAAGAGAGAATCAAGAAACATGTGACATACTATTATTTCCTGTAAAACTGCTTATAAAAGAACCACATGCCTCCCTTGTTAGGCCAGGCCCCTCTTCTATCACTCTTGGAGGCTAAATAACTTAATGTAACTAGTAAGACAATGCAGGTCCTAACCTAGCTGCAAAGAATTTCTCATAATCCATAAACCGTCACAGGAAAAAAAAAAAAGGAAAAATGAGAGAAAAAACCTTGCCTATGGCAGCACAGGACATTCATAAAAAATTTATCCAGTATGAGTAACTGATGTGAATTATCCAAGAAAGTTTACGATCACCAAATGGAGCACAAAATTGCACAGGGCAAAATCAGCAAAGGCACGTTCTTGTGACAGATCCTGCACAACAATGGAAGCCTGTTGTCAACTACAAGGGAGGATAACCATATTAAATGTGCAATTATGTTATTTTCAATAGAGGACATCAGTCTTTTGAAGTTTAGTACCTTGAATTCCTTGTTCTCCTTGTTGACCTGAATGCGGAAGCAAACTGCATAATTGCATAAAATCAAGGAATCATTTAAAAAATCATTACATAACTGGTTAAGGCCATGTTTTCACTAGTTTGCTGACACCCTAGCGTCTTACCATAATTTGAAAAAAATAAAATAAAATGAATTCACCTTATTTTTTGGGATGGATGAGATGGTTTTTTAACTCATCCAAGTTAAAAACTTTTTCCACCTAAGCATTTCTGTAACTCAAAGTATTGAAAAAAATCTTCTAAGGTTCTACCTGCAAGGACAGCCGTCCCTATGCAAGACAGTACTCCCGAGAGAAAAGAATTGAATGGAAATGATCCAACTATGGCCATGTAAACCACCTGGAAGTACCACCATGATGAATAGAGCTGTTATTGACTAATAATAATAATAATAATAAGCAGTATTACCGGGGGTTGCATGATAAAATAATACATCAGCATCTAAATGAAGTGAAGCACCATTTTTATTTTCATTTTTCCCCTTTTTACAGTTAAGATCTTATGATCCAAATTCCAAGAAAAGTATTTCAAAAATCTTAAGCTTGAATCCGATGTGAAAATAGTACTGCACATGAATCATTAAAATTCATCAAAAATGTTATCTGTCAAAAGTCATGACTGTAAATTCTTTAGTAATGTTAACATGTTCAAGGGTGAAGAATAAAAATGCAGGTACCACTGTAAACAATAACACAAGAACTCTACCAATAATAGAAAATATCCAAAATCAAAGTGCCTACAGAATATATTCATCTGCATTCTACGAAAAAGGCAGTCTTTCATAAAGCCTACGCTGCAGCTAATATCTAACACCAACTCACCAAAACTTAATCTATGACCCCTGGTTGGAAGATTTTTCTTCTCCTCGCTGTATTTCAAGATTGTTCTTTACTAATGGCAGTCTTTTAGGCCATAAACAGCACACAGCAAGTACAGAAAAGAACAACATCAATAACAGAAGAAACAACAACGTAACTCTTCAAAATGTCCTATTTCCCAACTTATTCAGCCATTAAAGATTAAAATAAACCTCAAGATGCTAACAAAATCCTGTATCATTTTAATGAGATCAAGGAGTTGTGTCCAAGTTTGCAGGTAGAGTACCTTCATGTGCTTAGGTCATCCAATAGGGGTGGATAGAACTACTCGTGTGGGAGACATTCTGTATTTGTGGGTGCCGATGTGTGGGTGTGGGGTATAATTCTTTTATACCCATGCCGCTCTCCTTTTTTGTTTTAAATTTTCTTCTTGTATTTGGATTCTTTTCTTTAATAAAATTGTTCTTGTTACTGATATAAAAAAAAGAAAAAAAGCAAACCCCTTATCAAAGGGGAAAAGAATGGCAGGAAAAAAATTGTCCACCAATCCAATCTTATAAAATATATAGCTTGAGTCATGACCAATTACCTTACTTTCCACTCATTATAGACCCAAAGTAAACTCACTCACACAAAAAAGTCTACCAACTTTTGTTTTATTGGTAAAATCTTCTGAGAAAAAGATTCAATCAGTGAAACTTTGTGATATGGGTCAAAATTTCAAACTTTTAATAAGACCACTACACCACCTGAAAAGGTCATTTTCAATATAAAACTTTCAATGAACATGTTTCGCCTCAAAGATGCAGGATTTCTAACATCTATTGTGAATCTGTGATAGTAAAATGAGGAGCTGCACGCATCAACTTCTTACATCATTTTCCACATCTGATTCTCAGGCTGGCAACTATGGATTATACAGTTGTTCATGATTTTCATATAACAATTTGGCCTCCTTCCCACAATAGCTCAAAAAGAAACCCATGACACTAAATTTAAATCCTATAATTTATAACAACCCCACCACAAGTAAAAGAGAAAAAAATAAAATAAAAGGATAACTCGGATCATTCAAGGGAACCTGACACCTCCCTTGGATCATTTGAGAAAACCAAAACCTCCAAATATTAACTTTACCGATGAATTTCCGAATGCTCAATAGAATCCCTAATACCCCTTTTATAGGGTTACAATTGCCAAGAATGGAAACAGCAGGTCCTAATCTAATTGCACAAAATACAAAAAGCAAAAATAGAAAGACAATAATCTTTTTTTTGAAAATGGAAAGACAATAATCTTAATATAGCAATTAAATAGTTAAGAGATTTTGGAGGATTGTTGCATTCCACCCTGCTTGAAAGCAATCTTCTTCAAGGTTGAGAAGTTGTAAAGCACACTTAGATTTGCGGAGCGGCAATGACGACAGAAGCTCTCCACCTGAATCAAACACCAAACGAACTCGGGCAAGCTGCTTCAGTGATAGTAATAGTGTCACATCATCCATCTTAGACCGATCAAATTCTGTTAAGCTTGGTAGAATGTCAGCATTTGCAATTATAGCATGAAGCTTGCAATGGGCTCAAATTGAACATGTAGCAAGTTGAGCTCTCAATATAAAAGTATCGCTTGAGTTTACCAATTTGACCACTGGTTGCTTTGAAGTAGTTTTCGTGATGGCATTGAACAAGATTCCCTAATCAGAATTTACTGCATCAATAGCCAATTCTGCCTTTCAATTTTTCCTTCTCAAATTCAATTGCCTTTTCTCTTTTGTTAGGTTGCCTTCGGTAGAAAATAATTGATGTTCAGGGCACTCACTTGTATGCTTTAAAGTCAGAAGCTTCAATTTAGGTTGAGGGTCAACTTCAAGGGACAGAGGAGCATTCAAAACCTGAGAAAAAAACTGCTCCGGGACTTGAGCTTGATGCAGAATAGCCTAGAGCTGTGTTACTTTTTTCAGACGAGAACATTTTTTCCAAACTTTTTTATATAATTTTGGCCGTCAAAGAATCGGGCTAAAATCATGGCATTAGAGAGATTTCTTGGTCACTGACTTTAAACATATATATATATATATATATAGAGAGAGAGAGAGCATGGCTCTCCTTAGCTGGAATAGTACTAGTCCCATAAATCAAAGTTGACTATATCTGTTCTTTACGTGATGGAACTAGAAAATCCAGTTCTAATTGGATTTATCTTGATTTTGGAGACGATCATGCAAAAAACAACGATAATCAACTTTGATTTGTGGGACCAACACTGTTTTAGTTTAGGATAAGTTAAGCTTCAGCTTAGGAGAGCTAGCCCCATATATATATATATATATATATATATATATATATATAGTTCATTTTCAAGGCCTCCACTGCAGACACTCATTAGTCTATCTTGAGGAATATCAGTTATTTTACTACAAATATGCTAAGACTCAGCCTGAAATTCTCAACGTGTATCCGCTTGCCCGAGTTGCATTAATTACATGAAGTAATCTTCGAATTCTGTTGGTCCGAATCGGGCAAGTAAACCCTCTAAAAAAGATTACCATGTGATGGGATTCATCTCAGTTTGGAGCCAATTGTTCCACCTTTTGGCTCCTTTTCCAAATAAAATAATGCGACCATTACCCATTGCTCTTTGGGGACGAGATGGAAGTTCATGAAGCTTACTACTTCATTGATCCAAATTTCCGGATCGGTCCCATCAAAAGTTGAACATCGCAATTGCAATGACGACGTCCTTGGTTTTGCAGGCGAATTATTTCTATTATGTGGTGGGACCAAACATGTGCATGATTGTTGTTTCATAGATGCAACATCATTTTTTAACTCCATGATTGATTTCTGCATTGCCGAGCTGTCATAATCTCGGCTAATTGATTAAGGCCAGTCATTGTTAACCCCCTTTTTTCTCGGATGGAATGCCTGCATATATACCAAACTTTTGCACCCTTGGAAGAAACTTTTGGCTCAATGGAAGGCTTGTAATTTCATCAAACTTTTTGCCGACTTCCTTAATCCCATGTGCTTCTCTTCCTTGATAAAGTAAGTGAAGAGTGGTTGCCTTGGTACGATGGTAATGACTGTAAGTAATTCAAACTTTTGACCTTGTTAATTTTAGCTATCTTTTTGGGTTGGCAAAACTGTAAATATATGCAACCTTTGTCTTGTTTGTTTTGTAAGAAAAAGTAGGGATAGAGGTTCTTGATGATGCATTTTTATCTCTTTCTTCTTTGCTTCTACAATGGAAGATGGTTTAGGGCTTGCAAGAAAAGGAGATTACAGAACCTCATGGCAGCGGCGGGTGACAAGGATCAAAATAGTGGTTCCAGTGGGCATAGCAGTGATGCAGAGCTTTTGGTTTGAAGGTGAAGAAGATAGAAAATGTGAAGTTTTGTTAATAGGTTAGTCCTCTTTGAGGGGAACTGGCCTCCAGATCTTCACATGGAAGAAACAGTTTGGATTGGGGAAAATGCATGCCTTTTGCTCTTGATATTAATTCATATTTAAAGATTACATAATAACTACCTCCTTAATGATAACCAATACAATCACGACAAGTAAACATAACTACCCACATAACCACCAATACTATTTAATAACTTCCTAACCGCCCAATCATTACATAAAACTTTATTAACCAACTCTGTCTCACACAAGAACTGCTTCATCTCTGCCCCCACACAAGATTGCACCTGTAGGTGTGCAAACTGCTGGCTGGTATGTATGCATCACAGCCAGTGGCCAAAACACTACGTCGTAGGCAATACATAGCAGTTGCGGCAATACAGAACGTGTGAATTTTTCAAGTGGTCAAAAAATTTCAAATCTTGTGTAGCAACCAATCTTGTGGGTTTTTTTTTTTTAGTGATTTGGAACCATGTAGGGGTAGAAACACCTTTAGGAAAGGCTACTGAGGAGAAGAAATTGGAAAAAAACAATGTTTTAAATTAAAACTACTATGCTTTACTATGTTTTAGACCGTAGCGCTGCTATTTTTAAAATAGCGTAGAAGTCTCAACCACTATGGCCGATAATGTGGCCACTAGTTATTTTGGACCATGATGGGCAACAAAAATGGGCAGGTTGGTCACATGGCTGATGGCAGCACTCCATGTTTGGGCTGAAAATTCGTTATTCTTCTCTGCTTTTCTCTCTAATACAATCCCTAATACTTCTTTTATAGGGTTACAATTGCCAAAAATAGAGATAGCATATCCTAATTTAATTGCAAGAATACAAAGAGCAAAAATAGAAAGATAATAATCCTAATATAGCAATTGAATAATTAAGAGGTTTTGAAAGATTGTTACATACTTCATCCCAAACATCACTACCACCAGCAGCACCATCAAAGCCTTGTCCCAACTATATTGGGGTCGGCTACATGAATTATATTTCTCCATTCCAATCTATCCCGAGCCAAACCTTTGGATAGGTTGCACTTCTTAATACCCAACTTTACTGCTTCGATCCATGTCCCACTCAGCCTACTCTTTCCCCTTGGTGGGCCATTAACCTGCATAGAAAAACTTTTCTTCGCCAACGCCATTGCCGGTCGGTGTTGGACATGTCCAAACCATCTCTATCCCTTCCCCCAGGTGGGCCATTAACCAACATAGAAAAACTTTTTCACTAGTTTCTCTTATTTTATCATCCATTGATGCTACCCTAAATGCTCTGGAAAGCGCTCATTTCTGATCCTGTCCTTCCTAATTTTACCATACATCCACCTTAACATTCTCATCTTTGCTACACTCATTTTGTACATGTGTTACTTCTTGATTGACCAACATTCTTCTCCATAGGTCATAGTTGGTCTAATTGTTGTTCTGTAAAACTTTTCCTTCAATCTTGTTGGCATGCGCTGGTCACAAAGTACTCTAGAAACAAGTCTCCACTTCAACCATCTCATTTTTATCCTATGCTCTACATCTTCTTCAATCTCTGCATTCTTACTAATCATCGAACCAAGGTATTGGAAAGACTCTTTTTGCAATATCTCTTGAGCTTCAATTCTCACAGTTTTAGCTCTTTGTATATGCCCACTGAAGTTGCACTCCATATATTTTTGTTTTTGTACGACTTATTTTAAAGCCCTTGGATTCTAAATTCTCCCGCCATCTTTTAAGTTTCGTATTTCCACCATCTCTCGATTCATCCACCAACACTATATCATCTGCAAACAACATACACCAAAGTATCTCCTCCAACCATTGGAGAATAATCCAAACTCTAGCACCTGAAGGGATTAACTAAAATTTCTTAATTCTTGACTAACTTCTTTGGTTGAAAAAATAAATCAAACATTCATCTTAAGCCATCATACTCGGATACTTGTACATGCCTAGCGTATCCATGTCGAACTGATACGACACTCATATTAGTATTCGTTATTGCATTGGTATTTCTAAGTACAAGTTTAGCATATCCTATGTACCAAGTCCACTATGTGTGTATGAGTCATCTAGTGCGTGTGTGGCACACTGGAGTTCCATATGCACCGGGCTGTAAGGCGCACATGGGGCTGGGACCTAGGGGGATTTGAAGATCTGACCGGGCCCTCCTCTCTGCAAAAAACCAGCCCCATCCGATCATCGTGACCCTGTCATCTGGGCCCACAAGTTAGTCCATTCGGATTGGTGTGCAATTCATCCAATGGTGTACAGTCCATTCAGATGGGTGCAAACTTGGTGGGACCCATGTGTTTTTTATTATTATTATTATTATTATTATTTTTTGTGGGGGGGGGGGGCGGGGGGGGGGGGGGTGCATTTTTGGTCCAGTTAGCTGGACACCCAAGTGTGCCCCACTCCTTGTGCACAACATGTGCACTAGTCGCACCTGATAACTACACCATACACACACACTTTTCGTAATTCTCAACATTAAAAAAGTTAGAAAAAAATGTAAACAATGATCATTTTATTAATTCATAAATGTTCTACAGAAAAAACTAGGACAATAATCTTTGTATGGGCGTTGTAGAATTTCAAAAATGCAGAGCCGAATCCTGGATCCTTGTTTCCTATTATGCACGGATACTTCAAAATAGGCAACACATTGTGACGTATCGTATCTAATTGTTTCCTTTTTGTGTGTAAAATCTATGTCCCTACCATGTCCATGGCTTGTCCCTGCTATGTCCATGACGTATCTGGGACTGGGAGTCACATATCATTATATATATTCTATACCCTACACAAGATACAAAGCACCCAAGATTTTGACATCGTGGGCGTAAACATCATACACAACCATTACATCATGTAACTTGTAGCAAAACTATAAGACTTTGACTACAAGCACTTCCGACAGGAATTCCAAAAGGGCGGAAGAGCATTCTCCGCGTCCAACACCCTCCAAAATGATCAAATTCCCCTTTGATGCGGAGAATTCAAAATGCTAGTATTGTGAAATGACTTCTTTAGCCTTCCAAGTTCTCCAAATTTTGGAATTCCGAAAACCTACTTTGTATGGAAGCACCGTTAAAAATATCAGCGATATTTTGAAAATTTCACGAAAATCTCGATTCATTTTCCCGAAATGAAATTTCGGTTTCATTTCGGGATGATATCGTGATATTTTCAAGATATTGCCAAAATTATAAGTTTGGAACAAAAATGCAAAAAAAAAAAATAAAAATAAAAATAAATCTGTACAAATGTATTTTAACAGTATTTCACATTTATTTTGTATTTATTTATTCAGTTCAGATCAGCTAGGGGCTGGGAAGGGATGGATTTTCAAATCCAATGGATATATTGTGATTGAAATACACACACACAACAAGATCAATGGATATAAAATCCTCTATCTCAGATGAGATCAGCCCTACACTCAAATTGAGTTTGGTGGCTCTTCACTTTCATCTGAGGTGGCTTGAAACCAGTGCACTTTGGGAAACATCGCTCGGTAGATCAAATTGATTTACTTATTACTTTCAATTATTTTAAAAATTAATTTTGTTTTCCACAATAATATATTGAGGAAACCCCAAAACTAGAAAAAAAAAATCCTGAGATTGTCCCAAGATTATGATTTCCTGAGACAGATACTTGTGACAGTACAAAAGCATTGGAGAGAGAAGGAGGAGACAGCCATAATAAATTCCCCAAATTGTTCCAATCAAGCATACCCTCAATGGCTCCCCCACCATAGCTCTCTTGAAACAGCAGCAAGACACTTCCTTTTAGCAATTATACAGACAACACAGTAAAAGCAATAATAATATTAATAGACAATTAAGAAATGAGATCACACATCCACCATCCCTCTACCCCTTCAATGCCATTACCCCACAACACTGTAGCAACTCCTTCCAAACTTCAGAAAATGATTCTACTAATTTCAGTGTTTTATAATTTATTCTGTCACTTGTGGGGCACATTTTTACAAAAAAAGAAAAAAAAAGAGGGTTAGTTAATGAGAGTTGTTTAAAATTTAAAATCAGATTAAATTGTGGCAGGACATGAATGAAACTTTTAAAAAAATGTGGGCACTTGAGAGAATAGGATATCTGGTTTTTTCAAAGAAAAAAAATCATCTTCTTCCTTTTCTATTTATCTTTTGAACTGGTGATTAAAACATTTTGAGTCTGGCTTTCCTCAAACAAAACATCTTCTTCGCCCTCTATTTATCTTTAGTATCAGGTTCCTCAAACAAAACATCTTCTTCCTCCTCTATTTATCTTTAGTATCAGGCATTGTCACAAACACCTATCATGCATATACTAACTGGCAATATCTCTCTAAATCCCTATTCTACAACCAACCCAGCAACGATCAGAAATGATAAAAAAAAAAAAAGGAGAAAAATGGGTGCAGATTCATGATATAATAATAAGATAGACAGATGGGAATCATGGGATAGCTGAATCAGAGACGTGAAAGCGGAGAAGATCACATAAAGATCAATGATCTGAAACAAAGAAAGCTATGTTAGTTTTGCCTCTCCTTTCTTAGTTTGAGAGAGAGAGAGAGAGAGAGAGAGAGAGAGAGAGAGAGAAGGACCTTGAGATTGGTGGGTGTTGCAGAATATGTGGAAAGGAGAGACTGGATGAGTGCCTGAGCATCTCTGACTGTGGAAGAAGACAACGACTTTGCCACTCTCTCACTCTCTCTTCTGCACTTTCTACTCTCCAAATTAGAACTTGAAAAAAGAAATAGAGGGGGGAATGAGAAACAAAAATGCTACTGTGGGATGTATCCTTGTTCTCTTTCCAAAATACCCTTGTAAATAACAAGGAACTCTACAATATGCCTGCATATTGAAAGACTCTATAGACTCTACTGCGTTCAAATATTTGTGTGCCTCTTTTATGAGATCAATGAGATGTAGCTAAATTTTATTTTATAAGATTGAGGTTATATAAAATATATATAAGTAAAATATAGAAAAACCATGCCTTATACGTTAATTAAGGCCTACCCATGGAAGTTGGTGGAGACATAAGGCGTGTGTTATCTTGTTTTCAGAACACTGTGGATTTTGTATAATGTATATTTGTGTGGGTTTAGCGGTCATCATCCGAGGGCTGGACTGGTCGTGTATGGTCAAGGACCTAAGGGAAACCCATATCATAAAGTAGAAAAGGACTACTTTTTCAGGAATACAAAGGAGGTATTAACCATTTTGATCCAAAGTGTTGAAGACTTACTGCAAAATATAGTAGAAAAAGTTTTTTTTTTTTTTAAATTTTGCTTATATCTATTTCAAGTAAGACAAAAATGCATAAAGTTTTTCACTTACAAACGAAACGAATGCCGCTAAATATTAGATGCAAATCTAATTTTTCAAACTTGAGTCCTTTAAGACCCATTCATCTGTACCTTTTTTTCTTGGTAAATACCCATACACCTTATACAAGTCTCACAACATCAACGCTACAATCAGAAATTGATCTTTGGTTCTTTGTGTGGAGGAAAGGTGTCTCACCAACTACACTAGCAGTGGATTGGCATTCATCTTTACCAATTGAACATCACTTTTTTGTTAACACTTTTTTACTATTTTTTATTTAGGTCAATGCACCAGACCTCAAACTTAACCTCGCCTAATTTTTATTTAAATTCAAGTTTGGCTTTTGTTCATATTATATAATCTAGATTATATGTAAAAAAAATTAGACATAGATATGACATTCTCAAATTTTCTAATTCCACTTATTCATATATTAATGAATGATTATTCTTTCATCCACATACGATTCCCTGTTCTGCTCAATGGTAATGAGAGGTCTCATTTTCATACGAAAATACACGCACATACTTGTCAATCTATGAGTATTTTATATATGCATTAGCTTATATAGAAGAATAATGATTCAATTATAAATAAGTAGAGTAGGAAAATTGAAAAAATCAGATTTATGTCCAATATTTTGACTGATTTTTAACTTGATTTTTAACTTGATTTTATGCCTGAATAAAAATTAAGTTTGGATTTGAACAAGAATCAAGCTTGAGAGAATTGATAAGATTAGATTTGTGTCTAATATTTATGCCCATTTTAATTAGAGTTATATCTTTTTGCTGACATAATTAGAGTTATTTGATCAAAACAAAATAAATTTTCTTTTGAATATAATTAGCTAGGCTTGGGTCTAATTGAAAAATAGATTTAAATATGAGGTAAGGTTGACCCCACGAGTTAAACCTCATCCATTTTAAGAGAAGACTTTTGATTTTTTTTTTTTTTTTTGTTTCAAATGAAAATTCTAAAAGTAATTTCTTATTTTATCTTTTTTCTATTTTCATTGTAAGTGTCTTTTCAATCCCTAAAAAATTGGCTTTACAAATTCAAACGTTTTGGATTAAAGTGGACTATAGAAGGGCTGTCAACCAAGCCCTCCGTGAGGTTACTTAGCCGGGCCCGACTGTTAAAAAGCCCGTAAAATTGGGGCTTTTGTTTTTCTTAAAAATCCTGAGAGTTAGGCTTGGACAAAATCTTTGCAAGCCCGCAAATTTGAGGGCCAGGCATGGACGGCCCCGGCCTGGACTCTCTTATTTATCTTATTTATATTTATGTGTATTTATTTGACTATATATGTGAGCTCATTTGAGTATGAATTTTTATGTGAGTTCTTTTGCTATACTTATGTGATTTTTATGTAAATAAGTCATGCATGATTTTTATATGATTTTTTTTTCAATGGCTTATTTACATTAGTTGTTCCATATGAAAATTTATTTACTATTAAAAAAACTATGTGGACTTATTTGAGCTTATATGTGGTGAGCACGATTCTTATGTGATTCTTAGGTGGTTCTTATTAGCATGGGATCACTTTTCTTTAGTTGTTGGGTCTAAAGTTTATCTTCATATTCAGATTCAACTCCAATGACTCACCTCTTGGAGGGCAGTTGCCGGAATAAAAAAAAGTGATGCAAAATCCCAATCTCTCAGTGATTTGAGACGCATACGTCCATGTAATGTAGTAGTGTATCTCCAACGTGGTGGTCAATAGATGTCCGTGATTCAATTGTAGGACCTTTTCAAAGTACTTTCATCAATGGTAGGATGATTTCTGATAATTATGTCATTGCTCATGAAGTATTGCATTCCTTTAAGAAAAGGAAAAATCATACTTACGGGTCTTAAACTTGACATGGCAAAAGCCTATGACTATATAGAAAAGAATTATATTGAAGTTACCTTACAAGCTTTTGGATTTCATAAAGAATTTACTAGAATTAAAAAGGAATGCGTCTCATCCATGCCTTATTCCATTCTTGTCAATGGATCTCCTTCTGGTAAAATCATCTCGTTGAGAGAGCTTAGGCAATGAGACCCCATTATCCCCTTGTCTATTTATCTTGGTGCAGCCCATGGAGCTAAGGTGACAACAAAAGCCCCTAGTTTCTCACTTTTTTTTGGCCAATAATAGCTTTATTTTCTGCAATACTTCTATGAGGGAAGCTTGAATAATTTAGAATATCATTGAGGACTATTACATGTTATCAGGTCAACAAGTTAATTCAAAGAAGTCTGTTGTTTATTTTAGCAAAGAAACCTGTAGGAAAAAAATGTAAAACTCTAGCCTCCCTTTTAGGGTTAGATTCACGGAGAACAGTGAAAGGTATTTGGGAAACCCTGTGTTTTTTAATAAATAGAAGAGCACCAATTTCAAATCCCTAATAAATAAAATGAAAGTAGAATTCAATCTTGGCAAACCCCCTCTTCTTTCTCAAGTGGGGAGGAACCACTCAGAGCATGTTTGGTAACCGGTCAGGACTTCATAAATTTGATGATTCTTCATTACCATTGGAACAAGGATTTTTCACTAGTGATTTGTATAGTAGACGATTTCACATTGATGTTCGTGTATATTGATACATATAGCTGAGAAAAACAAAGTTCAGTGTGCAAGTTCACTTAAGTGGGGATTTTTGAATCTTATGAAGGGTGGTCGGATCTGAAAATCTTAACAAATGAAGATTTTGATTCGTCCAAATCCTCATGAATTTACAATTGTCAAATATGGATTTACCATAAATTTAGGAAAACTAAAAGTCTTTTCCCCTGAGATTTGGTTGTCAAACGTGACCTTATTAAATTTGTTGCTTCAACAATTCCGATTTATACGTCGGTGTTACAACTCTTTAACAAAAGTACAAAAACTACTGATACACATTTTAGAAACTTTTGATGGGGCGGTAAAGAAGATAAAAAGAAAACACATATATACTGTCAAATGGAGTGAACTATGTAAACCAAGTGGTGAAGGTGGTCTAGGTATTAGAGACTCAAAAGTAACAACCTAACAACGAAGTCAGCCTATAAAGTTATATATACCTATAAATAATTTGGATTCTAGCACTGGAATGGTGAACTGGAAAGTTGAGAAATTCCCCTCCCTTTATAAAGAATTCTCCTTTTCAGCTGAAAATGCCTTGTGCCTTTTCGGCTGAATGCTATTCTAGTAAGGTTCTTCCTTAGTTCTAGATTGCACAATGCATGTAATGCTTTGTGCCCAATCTGCTATAGTTTGGATGAATCAGTTGAACATGCTTTGTTCCATTGTGGCCATGGTTTAAAATCTCGGTTTCGGTCGCGGTCTCGGCCAGGCCGAAAAACCGATATGATATCGGTATCGGTCTCGGATATCGGTCCGTCGCGGTCGTCGCGGTGTGAATTTTTTTTTAATCCAAAAAATTCGCAAAAATATCCAAAAAATCCAAAATATTAGAAAATGCTGGAAAACGATATTTTTTTTCCATTAGTAACAACAATAAATCAAAATCTCAGTCACCTTAAGTTATGAGTCCTGTCTGTATCGCAGTTCGCTGTCTTCTCCAGTATTTCATATAATGCAACCATTATTGATGCTCATGATCAATTTATTAGTGTAAAATATAAAAAAATAAAGATAACATACCAATCATCATTTAATACTAACTCAATCAACAAATAAGTTAAGAAATTCAATACCATGAGTGTATGACAGATTGACAGATTGATAGCCTAATTCCAAGTGGAGTGTCACCCAGGCTCGATATCATCATTCTCATCATCATTTCTCTGGTATTGGTTAAAAAGATATGCTCCATACTGTTGTGCAGCACTATCATACCCATGACCATATTCAGATTGTTCCTGATAAGATGATAAACTATGTTGATCCCTTGTAGATTGAGATGGCTGGTTGTAATCCAATGGCATGAAATAAAAATGAGGGGCATGAATAAGTCGTTGGGGAAGTCGTGGGGGAAGCTTTCATTGCTCAATTAATATCTGTTCGATAGAAAGTATCGGTGTTGGTGAAGGGGGTACCCAATTAGGGTCATATGAATAATCCTCATACTGTCCATACATAGCACCTTGTTGGCCAACATAACCCCCATAATGACCATGAGTACCTTCCCCCACTCCTTGTCCAGCAGGGCCCGTTCCACTACTACTCCCTGCCTCGGTCCCTCCAACATGCCTGACATAGCCACGACGAGGATCTAACTCAGTAGCACTAGGAAAATGCCCAACTGTCTCATAAGTGAGAGGCTCATCATCTCTATAATGACCCTCATCCCCGGGAGAGTCAGGTGGAATTCCTGCTGATGATGATGAAGTAGAAATACTTGACTCACTCTCCTCGTCCACCTCCTTTCCCCTTGGCTGACTTGTATCAGGTGCGCGCCCCTGTTGCATTGTCAAGTTTATTTCTTCCATCCTTTCTGAGGCCCTTACTGGCTCAGCCCTATCCCCAGTCAATTTCTCCATCAACTCCTCAAACTCTGGGTCTTTATCTAACATTGGTTCTTCTTGTTCCTCCAACCATTCACCTAACACTGTATCCTCTTCTGAAAAGATGTAGTCCAAATCAATTGGACAAAAATAATCCCGTTGATCCTCAAACTGTCTTCTCTTTCTATTTCTACTCCGGAGCTTGAGGTTGTAGTCGATGTAGACCAATTTATTTAGCTTCTGCATTGTTAATCTATTTCTTGGTCTTGTGTGGATAAATGAGAAGGTGTTCCAATTTCTTTCACAATTAGAAGACGATGTAGTTTGACTAAGGACTTTAATAGCAATCGTCCTTAGTGCAGGAGCACTCTCTCCATAATTCAACCGCCATTCAGCTGAAAATAAAAATAGAAATGATATTAGAGTCAATAAAATAATAATTAAAGTCCTTGAATAATAGAGAGATGACATTACAATTTACAATCAATACCGGGATTGGTCTATGTGATGGCTCTTCGTGCAGTCGTCATTCCAAAGCTTCCAGCACGTACATTGTATATGTCAATCTGAAGACGTTGAAGTAGAGAAATAAATTAGAGAACCTACATTCATACAATGTTATACTTTTTCGGTTTTTCCCTTAATTAGCCTACTACATACCTGATTTATAGCCCAAATTGCTTCATCTGTATTCTCTGCTAGTCTTTCAATCACATTTTTTAGTCCCAAACGGATTTCATCAGATATGTGCCCATTCGTAAATTGTAGATTAAAGAAGTATCCTATAAGTGTAAAACCAATGAATTTTAGTCAATGATAAATTAATATAATGAGAAGAATTGAATACAATAATTCAAGTATTAAAGGAAATAGCCTTTATTTACTAGCAGAGTGTAAATCATGTTTCATTTGTTGTCCCCATCGATCGTCAATGATCTTCCAATGCTTTTTATAATATCTACAATCTACTTGAATAGCCAACTTTGATCTCTCCATGACCTCATGTAAGAAGCCCATTGTTGGCTTATCATAGCCATCAACTAATTGAAGAACCTTTATTAGGGGATCAAAAACATTCAAAACACCTTTCACATGAGGCCAAAATTTGTTGGACTCAATTGTTTTACATACTTCTTTTGTAATGGGACTTGGCCTCTTTTCCCATTTTAAATTCATGAACTCTTATGATTTTATCAATTGGAGAAGTCCATCTCTATACTTGTAAACACATTCGATGGCAATGAAGTGGGTAGCAAATCTAGTGATGCGAGGCCGCAGTAGTTCATGGTTGTCTGTATACGTTTTCATCATAGAAATGAGTCTATATGACTGATAAAAAAAACTTGTGATCTTTTTTATCTTACCAATCACTTGCACCATGACTTTTCCTTTTGCAATATCTTCAAGCATTAAATCCAGGCAATGTGCTGCACATAGAGACCAGAAAATCCTTGACTTTTGTTTCATAAGCAACATTCCTACAGCCTCCATGTTTGCAACATTGTCAGTAATAACCTGAACTACACAATATGCCCCAATTTCTTCAATCACCTCATTCAATAACCTATTAATATATTTTGCATCTTGGATGTAATCAGTTGCATCAACTGATTTGATAAACACTATGCCCATAGATGAATAGACTAGAAAATTCAAGAGATGATGTGTGATGGTCGTCCACCCATCGCACATTAATGTGCAACCTCTTTCCCTCCATGCCCATTTGAAAGTTTGCACCCAAGCCTGCAATTCCTCATACTCTTTCTTAACACAGACATGCCCAATCTCATAAGGGGTGGGTTCCTTTATACCTGTACCATGTTCTGCAGCCGCATCTAACATAGTGGTGAAATAAGGAGAAGATGCCTTGTTGGGTGGGATGCCTCCATGCAAAAAAAACTTCCCAGTAGCCCTTACTAGGTGTTCTCTTGCTTTACCAAACTTGCCCTTTAGAGCTTTCATAATGCCGGGCTGCTTTGAAGTTGGTTTTTTATAAGCAAATGGGTCTGTTGGCTCCACCACATCTGGCTTGCAAGGTGCATGTATAGGAGGTTCAACCTCCTCAATGTCTGGATCTTCACGGACACGGGGTTGTTTTTGACTAACTGCCCGACGCAAACTCGCTGCCCCCTGTCCAGATGACCCACCACCATGCTCATATTGGCTACCTCTAGCGGCTGCTTCATATGCATTCTTCTCCTCTCTTCCTCCTCTTGAAGTGACCTCACACTTTCTCTCCTAGCCCTCCTCATTTCTGAGTCTTCATCGTCATCATCGAAGGAACCAAATATTTCTTCTCTGCATGCATCAAGTTCCTCAGTTATTCTTCTTGCTTGTACCTTTTTTTTTTTTTTTTTTGCAGATGCATGAAGGAGCTCATGGATTTCAGCCCTCACATTTGGTGGCACCTTATGACATTTTGTCACCTGTCCTGATACATGTGCCAAATGTTGTTTCAATCGGGTAAACCCCCCATTGAGCACTCGTCCACAATAATTACATTTTACTTTGTTTTTGCTTCCGACTGCTTCACTATGGCTCCAAGCTGGATCTAAGTCACGCACCATTGTTCCTAACTTCTTATAAAATAAGAAATTCATATAATAGTAATACTCTAACAACAATTATTTTTAAAAAAAGTAGAAGATTTAATAAAATCATTTTGAAATTCCTAAATATATAGATTTAGCATAAAAGTATGTAAATTAATCATATATACACCACACAATGATCATGAATCATTAAAACAACATATTTATGATGAAATCCCCAAAAAATGATATATTATAATTCAAATATTGAAAAATCTGAAAATAAAATAATTAGAATAAAAATCTAAATCATGTTTATGACTATGAGTAGATGTAGATTTATCATCTACACACTAGTATCATAAATACTGTAACAAGTAACAACAATTATTTTTAGAAAAATCAAGATTTAATAAAATCATTTTCAAAATACTAAATATATAGATCTATCATAAAAGTAAGTAAATCAATCATTTATAAACCACACAATGATCATGAATCATTAAATCAACATATTTATGATGAAATCCCCAAAAAATGATATATTATAATTCAAATATTGAAAATTTTGAAAATAAAATAATTAAAATAAAAATCTAAATCATGTTTATGACTATGAATAGATGTAGATCTATCATCTACATACTATTAATAAGCCTTTAGTATCATAAATACCCTACCAAGTAACAACAATTATTTTTAGAAAAATCAAAATTTAATAAAATTATTTTCAAAATACTAAATATATAGATCTAGCATAAAAGTGTATAAATCAATCATTTATAAACCACACAATGATCATGAATCATTAAAACAACATATTTATGATGAAATCCCCAAAAAATGATATATTATAATTCAAATATTGAAAAATCCGAAAATAAAATAATTAAAATAAAAATATAAAAATCATGTTTATGACTATGAGTAGATGTAGATCTATCATCTACACACTATTAATAAGCCTTTGGTATCATAAATTCTCTAACAAGTAAAAACAATTATTTTTAGAAAAATAAAAATTTAATAAAATCATTTTCAAAATACTAACTATATAGATCTCGCATAAAAGTGTGTAAATCAATTATTTATAAACCATACAATGATCATGAATCATTAAAACAACATATTTATGATGAAATCCCCAAAAAATGATATATTATAATTCAAATATTGAAAAATCCGAAAATAAAATAATTAAAATAAAAATCTAAAAATCATGTGTATGAGTAGATCTAGCATGAAAGTATGTAGATCTAACTTCTAAGTAGAGAACACAACCAAAGTAACAAACTAAATGATTTCTATGCTTCATCTAAAAATAAAAAATAAAAAACACATAATAAAATGGTATAAATTGATTTTTTCTTACCTTGATGCTTGAATAATATTTCTTTAAGAAATAAATTTGAGATTTGAAAAGATGCAAGATGGAGAGTAGTTGCTGCCCGTAAGGAGTAAGGAGATGAGAGGAGAGGAGAAGAAGAGGAAGATTGGGGATTTTTTAACAAAAAAGTATGGTTTTTTCCATTATATATCATTTCGGCCAATATTTTGTAAAATACCGGCCGAGATATCGGTTCTGCCGATATTTTCAAAATCTCAACCGATATTGCAGATATTTTGGCGATATATTGCCTGCGATATCAAAATCAGTATCGCAGGCAATATATCGTGTCGGTACCAGCCGATACCGGTTCATATCAGCCGATATGAACTGGTATCGGCCGATTTTTTATACCATGATTGTGACCATGCTAGAGCAATTTGGTTTAGATCTCATCTTGGGCTTATGTTCCATAATGTTTCAAATCATGTTGTTTTCGAATGGTGGCAAGTAGCTTGGGTCATAGCTACTTCTTGGGGGGCTATTTGGAATGCAATAAATGAATCTTTATTTAAAGGGGCTAAATTGAACCCTTTGAGTATCTTTGAAAGAATAAAAAATCTGTTATGCTTGCCTACTAGTGATAAACTCAAGATTAGGGATGTGCAATTAAGTAAGGATCTTAGGTTTGGAGAGATAATTGAAAAAAAAAGATGTGGAGCAAGTGTTTTCCGATGCTACCTTTAATAGAGGATCGCATGGTAATGCTATATTCGCTTATCTTTTATGGTTTAATGGGTCTATAATTTGTGCAGGGGACATTAGAGGAGAGCGGGTGGTCTCATCCAAAGAGGCTGAAAAGAGGGCGATCCTCGTTGCATTGATTAAAGCCAAACAAAGAGGCATGAAAAGAGTCCACTTTTTGAGTGATGCAAATGAGGTGATTCGGACAATTAAGGGAGCTGTTGGATATTTCTAGATTGATAGTAGCTTTTGACAAAATCTCCTTTTATTATAATCCTCGCAGTTTAACGACGAGGTGGCTCACCAGGTTGCCAAATTTTCTTATTCTTTTGACTGTGATAAAAAGTGGTAGGAATCGTTCCCAGCCTGGTTGGATGAGTCACTTCCAGTATTGTAGATTTCCTTTGTTGCTGCCATTAGTCACATTGGTTCGGATTGGTGGGTGTCACTGTCAGCGTAGCAAGAACTGGATCAATCTGAACCCAATGCATTTGTACATTCCTTGCTTATTCAAGCCCTGCCTATATAGTAATAGGTTAGGCCCAAACTCAGGTCTACAACGAGCCATTAAGAATTATACATAGTGTGTTAAATATGAGGACTTTTAATGATAAATGTGCCTTTAAAATCAGGTCAAAGAATTTGGTCCAGGTACAGCCCTCAAGCCCAAAAGCAGAGCCCAAATCCTGCCCAATGCGGGTAGGCTCATGAACAACATCCCAAATGCATTCCACAGAATAACTAAGGTGTTCTGTGGTATTGTTGGTGGTGACTATGGTGTCGTATTGCTTTATCTAATAAAGTCTGCATTGTTTGTTTTTATTTTATTTTATTTGTTAACTGGGGCAAGGGGGTTGGGACTCAAGAAAGAGCCCACACATATACAGAAAGACAGGCCGTACAAGCGGGAAGAAGGCCCACACTAGTGAGAAAGAAGCCCGCAGAAGCGAGAAGAAAGCCCACACAAGTGGAAAGAGGTGGCGAACCCGGGGCTCAAATCCTGGACAACCAGGTAAGAACTGCCACCACTTACCTGTGAGGTAAGTGGCTGTTTTCAATATAGGCTGAACTATTGCAGATTGGAATGTTCTAACATCAGATTTTGTAAATGAACAAAGTAAAGTGGGTCACCTTGGAGCCTTGAAGGCAAAGGGTGGGATGTGTGCAAGAGTGTGGATATGGAATGGGTAAAGTTTAGGGAATGCAAACGGGTTGGGTTTGGCTTGGTTCCATTTTGTACCAAGACCCAGTCCCAATTTACTACTGGGGACTTGTACCAACTTGGGTTTGGGAGCCCTCATCCCTGAATTCAAATTAAAGGCCGAAATCAGAGATGAATTTGACTGAAGGGACCCGGGCCGAGATTGAACCCTAATATATCTGAACGTGGGCTCAGGTGCGAAGCTCATGGACCCCAATAGTGAGCAAATAAAAAATGGGTTTAATTTTTGGACCTTTTTTAAAAAAATTAATTTCCCCCATTTTGATCCTTTCATACTGGGGTATTCCCATCCCTTTTTTTTTTTTTTTTATCCCTAGTTAAGTTGCAATCCATTGGACCACTACCCACCATTGAATTTTCATGAAAAATCAGCACGCAAGTAAACATCAAAATGCCAATCTACTAGAATTTACTAGGATTCAATAATATGGGCCATTCTCTCCTGCGTGGGCATTCTTTTGGGACCTATTTGGCGCCACGACAATAATGGGGAGGTGGGGGGAATTAAAGATTCAGCTGATAGGACCTACCCGTGTGTAAAATTTCAAGGTCCGTTTGATCATCCTAACCCTTTAATCCATGACCCTTAAGTTTAATGATTTTAGATACTTTGATCCATATGACACCCCGCCAAGCTTAGCAGTTTCAGAAGGCATAAATTTTCTTTGAATTTCAATCCAACAATGAGTCACATTTGAATGTGTGTCAAAATTAGGGCCTGTGACAATAGGGAGGGAGGATCATAGCAATTAGATTGATCATAGGGATCTCGCATCCCTAAAAAGTGGGCGTCCGCAGGATTGCTCCAATGGAAACCATCCCATGAGAGCATGTGTGAATGTGGCTGGTGAAGTTTCATCCCCAATCCAATATCTAGGCTTCAATTTCCTTTTTTCCTCTTTGATAGACTTCTGCTATGTTCATAAGGAGTACAACATTCTACCCCCATTGCTTGGCTGAGTACGGTTTTGCTAGCGGGACCATTTTGAGTGGTTCGAGTAACTTTTTGCTGATCGATTGTTGTTCTTCTCTGCTTTGTTTTTAATGAGAAGAACTGAACTTAGATCACTGGGCATTTTTTAACTGAATGGTTAAAACCTTCAATGTAATGAAAAATGAGCATGACTCGGGTGAGTTATGACTCAGTGGAGTCAGCCAAGTTACCCAAGTCAAATAGAGACCTCTGCCCAAAAGTCTACACACCGACTTAACTACTCCCATGAGTGGAGCCAACTTGGCCAAATCATCCATTGACTCAACACAACAAGCTATGATACGTTTTTAACCAAGAAAAAAAAAAAGCTATGATACCTAGAGTTTCATAGATAATTTTTCCACAGTAGGGCCCATAGTCAGAGACAACCTTGGAGTGGTTGCATGAAAGTGACACCCACCATCCATACATGAGTTGGCCACAGTTTCTGTAAGAATGCATGTAATTTAATAGTCTTTCTTCTTCTTTTGAGTACCAACAACGATGGAACTGAAAACCCCCAAGTCCCACATTTTCACTTTTTTTTGGCTCTTCAACGATGGGAACTAATGGCCTTCCGAGCAATGGAAGGTCAACATGCTAATGATCAAGCATCACATGGACTGTGGGGTCCGGTCTTTTAATTGTCATCTCCCTCCCTCCATTAGCACAACCATTTCCAGCAGTGTGTTCGTTTTTGTAGTCCTTGGAATTTTCTATTGAACATGAAATTCTTTTAGGAATCTGGCATTCACAGTTTAAACTTCCATTTTTTGGCTGCATTTTGGCATGTGCATATTTTCCCTGGTGAAAATACATTTCTAAGCACTGCGGGGAGATACTTTTGTACAATCTACAAATATAATAGCTTTCTGTGAAATTTGTGGAAAACAATTTTACCTGGAAAATGAAAACTCTAAAAATGTAACCATGAAACAAGAGAAGATTGCTCCACCTCAAAAATGTGCTACAATCAAGGGGTGCGAAAAGTGCAATACATCCCCAAGATAACACCAAAGTGTGAGTTTAAAATTGAGGATGTAAATTTTTGGGCCCATGGAAGATCAAAACTCAGATTCCACCCAGTTAATTAAGTCTATCCCTAGTAAGACTTGGACTCAACTCATTATCTAATTAATATTATAATGTTATACATTGTTATATATAATGTGATGATTAAATATGAAATATGAAATATGATATATTTATGTATCTATGGGGTATGCTAGCTAGTATTTGGAAATGCAAAAAAACTGAAAAGCCTGACCCGATAATCAGGTCCCAAAAGAGGTCCATATCTGAAATTTAATGGAGTTGCTGGACTTACCTTGATGGATATTGGACTTCACTGTCTCTCACAGTTAATAAAAATGCCTATATTCAAAAAAAAAAAAAAAAAAAATCTCTTGTAAGCAGTCAACAACTTTTCCAAACATGACTAGCTAACCCCATATTCTAAACTAGTGTGTGAAACCCAAAAGCCCAGTTCGACTTGAAGATTTAGCGAGTTAAATTAACCAAGAGTTCGATTGAGTCCTTCAGAAATCTTCTTAAAACTGACTCGATATTTAAAACTTATGAAAAATTAAAAAATGGATTAAGTTAGATATGTTAAATCAGTTAAGTCTTGACTCCCTCAATCAATTATCTCCTAATCTTAGAATACATATGTTTGCATAGAATATGTTACACCCCGACCCATATTAAGCCTGATTAGTACTAATTAATTGAGTTCTTAGTTAACCTAATTACACTTAGTTACAATTTAGAGTAAATAATGATTATTAGTTCCTAATAGGTGAGTTAGAGGTATTTGGAGTCTTGAATAGGTGAGTTGAACCGATTTGACTCAGTTGGGTAAAGTTAAGGACTTTTTCGTAATTATCGATTTTTTAATTTTGCATTATATACATGTCTCTTGGCGTCATCGCGTGTACGCTGACCACGTCGATTTTCATATTTGACCTTACTTCATTTGACCAAGGGTTGAAGAAGTGGGCCTTCATTTGACCCAGTTTGGAAATAGACAAATTAAATGGATTTAATTGCAAAAAGGGGGCATCGTCATCTCTTAAAAAGGACTTTACCCATGTTGCTTGGCTAGAAATCCCTTTTCCCTTTCTTTCCTTCACTCTTTCTCACTACTCTTTCCTTCTCCCTCCACTTCATCTTTTGAGAGAGAGTTAGCTGTGCATTGAAGACAAGGATTGGGACTTTTGCATCTTCTTCATCCTGTTAATCTCTTGTGACAATAACCCATTTATTCTCCAAACCTTATTTTCGGATTTTTTTACTTGAGGTAAGAATCAAACCCACCTCTTTTTATGTTTTTGAGTTGAAAGGAGTCATAGATACTCTATTGTTGTCATACATGCATAATCATTAGCATTTTCATTTGATTTTGTGATTAGGGTTTGTTATTTGGGGGTTTTGGGCTCTTTGAAGCAAAGTGTGTGAAAAGAGCTGGGAAAGCTCAATAGAGGCAAGTATAAGCTTAATTTGAACTTACATCTTGTTTATTTATTGGTAGCTTCCCAAATCCTACTCCTTTGAGGATTTTAATTCTTAATGCAATGTATGATTAGGTTGATTTAATTAGTTAATGGATGGAGATATGATTTATGATGAATATGTTGGAAAATGGGAGCAAGGGAGGCTCATTTGATGTAGGTATTATGTTAGAGGAAGTGGAGAAGGAATGGTAGGAAGAACACTTGAAATCCCGGATTCAGGAATTCTGAAGCGTTCGCTTGAGCGGACAAAGTACAAAGTGTCTGCTCGACCGAACTGCTCTCTGGGAGGGTCTGCTTGAGCAAATATGGAACCGCTCGAGCGATCACCTCTGGAAGGGTCCGCTCGAGAGAACCTAAAGCTATGTGTTGGGGTCATTTAACCCTATGTAAGGAGTGAGATGTCACTCCTACCCTTAATAACCTTCCTAATTCCTCTTCAATAAATAACTACAATACCCACCTTAACCAATAGGTGATTAAGAGCCCATAGACCTTTATGTCTTTTAGAATGCAATAGTAACCTCCTTCCTTGGTCCAATGGAAAACGTTTAGTCAAACACGATGCCCTGAAGGTTGGTTAGAAGCTCAACGTACCCTTCACATAACAAGTGACACTAAACTAGATAATATTACATTGATCTTCCAAACTACCTTCTATTGGACGGTGAGAGACTATGAATCATAGATTAGAGTGGGCTAGTGGTATATATCTTGAATTCTCTAAATCTATCGCATTTCATATTTGAATTTGACGTCCTTATTGATATCAATTCTAATTCATTAATTAGTTGCATTTGTAGTTCGATTATCCATTTTCTAATTTGTTATTATAACTGTTATATAACTATTCGGTATTTGATGTGAATATGAATTGAGTAAGTATTCGTGTGTATGATTTTTCTATTCGATTCAATTGGAAATAAAAATGTGTAAACTTACTCAAATTCGATTATTATTCGATTCGATTGAGTCGGTACTACTTAGCTTCGACCTTGTGATACCCGACAGGGATAAACTTAGTTTAGTATTCGATGCTGCTACAGTAAATCATCTGGAGCACTGGAACTCCAGACCCGGGTAGCCAACTAGCATTTGGCTGGGCCACTGGTGACATCCCAACTATATTCGCTCTCTTTTGAGAGGATGAGCTAAATGTAGTAGCCACATTAATATGTTTTATTATTCATTTAATTCGTAGAGTATGAATTCATTCGATATTACACAATTGCCTAGTATTACTTGAATTGACATCTATTACAATCACTTGTCATCTAAATTTGAATTGATACATTATGTAATTCCTTATCAATGCCTATACTTGTCAATTTGTCGTATTTGAGTTACTACTCTTGTGTCACAGAAGTATGTGCAGCTCCCGGCCCTGTGAAGGCCCAAGAGGAAGAGGAGGAAGCCCAAGAGGTTCCTCCAGGTCTAGAGGAGTGGTCTGGCAACGGGCCTATATAGTCCGGGTCCACGGAGGGCGTTGTGGTTATTCTTTTGGGGAACCAAGTTGTAAGGTGTGACCAGCCCCTTTTTGTGTGGATCACACGACTGGGATAGTTGGTGATTCTTTTGTAATAGAATGTGGGGTGATTTTGTAATCTCTACTTTAATTCAATGTGTAATTATGTTTTGTATAAACTTAATATTCAGCTTTTAATTAGGATTGTGCAATGGTATGAGTTACTATTGTGGATATGCTTCCGCTATTTAAATATTGTAGGCATGTGGAAAGTGAAATTTTGTCCTTCAGGTTGTTGGACTTGACTCGAGACAGGTACAATAAGAAGGGATTACACGTGTCGCACATTGGGATAACCTTAGGCCAGGGTGATTCAGGACCGGAATGTGACATAATACATAAAAATTTATAGTCAAATGAGCTCCACCTACGATTATTAAGGAGGTAATACTTTTGCATGAAAACCAAATTACAAATTTTTAACACTCTCCACATGCAATGCATGGGCAAGGTTATGTTTTTGGTTGGAGTACTAGAAAAGATGCTCATACGTTAGCTCAATTTATAAATTATCTAAGCACTGTTACACATGCATGTGTGAAATTATCCACCAACAGATGCTTATGGAAAATATCTCGCTCGTCTTCACTTTCATTTGTTTTAAAATGCAAAGTGATTGGTCGAGAACCAAACACGTATCAATGATAATTATTAAAACCAAGACCTTGATTGAAGAAACATAACTGTTTGAACTTAGACAAGATTACAAGCAGGACTTACTTAATAATAGTTTTCTTTATCTCGAATCTCTATATGGTAAAAGAAAAAGTAAAGAGGAGAAGAAGCATTTGCAGTGCAATGAACCAAGAGTGAAGAAAATAAGAGGACCCCATTTCACTGACAAGGGATTTCCCTAGATACTAGCTCTCCTCTTAAGCATACTCTCTTATTTTATCTCTTTTTTTGTGCTTGTGTTGCTGCTTCTCTTTCTCTGTGTCATCTCCAATTATTGTTCTTTTTTATTTTTTTTGTCGTCAAATCAACCATTGTACATTTAAGCCTTTTTTTTTTTTTTAATCCACCCTCTATATTGGGGGCTCACTTTTGACGAATTCAAGTTGTTCATAGTCGCCTGAATTGTTGTTACTCATCCGAATTGATGTGATGCTGATGTGCCATCAGCTATTGGTGGACTCAATTCACAAAAAAAAAAAAAAAACTTCACTTGCAAAACCATTAAAATTTGAAACTTTAAAACTAAAGGTTGGAATTATTTGATCAAAGTGACCCACTTCTATTTTAAGCACTGTACATTCCATCTATACTTGTGAATTGGATACATTTCATGTGGTCCCATTGAGGGAAGAACTTTATAAAAAAAATGCACTCAGGTTGACAGGAGAACACATCTTTAAGTAAGATGTGGCACATACATTGCATCTGGAGAATAAGTGGAGACAAGGGAAACAATAAGATAAGGTGTGATTAAGAGTTGTTAGTGTCGCTGTTATGGAGACAAATCAGTTCCTAGCCTTGACAAGGGTACACACACAACTTAAATTTCCTGAAATGCCTAATAAAAAATTAGGGTTTTGAGTTAGGGGGCCTTGGATTCTGTTGTTAACTAACTCTGTGGGCCTCAACTGATTTGTGATGCTTTTATCATTGAATAAGGAGTGTGTTCCTATGTAGATGTGTAGGGCTCCATTTGCTGCAACAAAAACGAGAAACTTCATCTACTTAGTTAGGCTGGGTTTTCCTAAGTTACTTCTCCACAGCTCTCTGTACTTGTCTACACTAGAGGGCAATTTTCCTTGTAAGCTTGGAAAATGTTTTCCAAAGGGCCCTTTTCTTCCTCCAGGTGCAAGCAACTTGGTTTACATGTAAATGGTGGATCATGTATTTGAATAATCAAATTTGGAACTGGAAAAGATATTTTAGGAATTAGACTGAGTTGTGTTAGGATTTTGACTGTTGGCTAATTCATAGGTTGGACAAAGCTTTTGGTCTACTGAGTTGTAATTCTTATTTTTAGAAATGGACTGTGTTTCTGCTCTGAAGTTATAAGATTGGAAAGATAAAAAAAGTAAAGTCTTGCAGAACAGACAAAATTAGAAGTATGCTAAATGGAGAAAAAGAAGTTTGACAGAATAGGAAGAGGAAAGTTTGGAAGAAAATAAAAGTGATGAATCTTCGGATTATCCAGAGTGGGGTCCGCTCGAGCGCATATGACTTCGCTTGGGCAGATATAGTCAGAAAGCTGTCAAATGCTAAGATAGAACCTCATCCACTTGAGCGCACTTCCATTCACTCGAGCGGACAAGGCGGCATAGTTTGATGAAAACTAGAATTGTATTTCTAATTAGGCCAAAACTGCTTGTTTTAGTCTTAATCAAGTTAAACAACATTAAGCACGTCTTAAAGACTATTTAAAGGACTCATGGGCTACCCTAAAGATACACTTCACCTCTCAAAGTTCTGAGTTAGAGATCTAATTGATAGAATACTTCTTTAGTGTTTTTCATTTAAGTCTTGTACTGAAGAGATCATCTTGAGAACAACTTCTTCTACTTTCCTAGTAGAAGATCATCTTCTTTGGTAGAAAATTTGAGGAGTCAAGTGCTAAATTGAGTCTGTTGCAATCAACGGCGTGAAATTGTTGAAGCGTGAAGCTACACAAGAGGTAACTATAATCCTTAGGTAGGGGATATCTAAGGAGGAATCTGTGAGTGTCTTGTAATTGTAAATTCATAGTACTTAATTGTTGATCCAATTCGTATCCGTAGTTTTTCACCCGATTAGGGTTTTTCACGTTATATCCGGTGTTCTTGTGGTGTGTGCATTTGACCTTTTTAATTTATTTTTGCTGCATTTTTTATACCCGGTTAGAGATCTATACCAAACTTTTAGACTGAACGCACGATAGAACCAAAGGAACATGAGTAGTTTCGGTTTGACTAAGGCAAATTACGCGTAGTTGGGTCATGTGAATCATAAGATTTAACTGTCAAACTGCGTAAATTGGCATGTATTTAATTCCCTCCTCTAACCACTTCTACTAAAACCTTAAGGTGTTAATAGAGGCAGCGGAAACACCTTTCAACACTCTCCATCATGTGGAACCCGATTGACGCACTTTTGAGATATGTACTAATTTTCCAGCCAAGTCATTCCCAATTGTTGATATAAATCTTTATGCCATTCACTTAAAGCTTGAGCTTTTGGTGTTTACGGTTATTAACATGGTATTAGAGCCATAGGTCACGAGTGCGGAACCGTTGCATTCCGTCTGTCCGTTGGATTCCGAATTTGAACGTCTTCCTGTTCGACGCACTTTTGAGATATATATTTTTTCCTGCCGCTCGAACTTTTAGTGAACGGCATAACAACTTATATCAACACCAATACCATAGTAAGTTTTATTCACCAATCATTCCTATCAAAACTTTGAAGCGTTAGTAGACGCACCAAAAATACTTTTCAACTGCATGTTCATTAAAAAAAGGTCAATAAGTAAAACTGGAGAAAAAAATAACATAGAAACTTTGAATTGAGATTTGTTGTAAACTTGCATTTTAGACTTGAAAATGTAGCGTTTCATTTTTTTTATGTTGGATAATTATCCTTTTAACTTGTGTCCTTTTAAAATATTTTTTTAGTTTTTTAAAAATAGAGGTTTTACGAAAAAAAAAAATCTTCTTAAACTTGTGAAGACCAAAAAGGCCCTTAAATTTCAATATAGACAAAAAAGGCCTTGAGAGGGGATATCTCCGCTCGTTTTTATTTGAGGGCCTCTTTGGTCTTGACTAAGTCTAAGGGGATTCTATAAGAAAAAAAAAATCCAAAGAGATTTTTTGTAGTAAAATCCTCTCAAAGATGTCATTGTTTTAAAAAATAAAGTCAATCATTATATTTTTAACCCATTAGAGCACATATTGCTCTTTCTAAAAGTAAATACAAATATTAACATGATACATGCACACCTAAGCGGGTTCAGGTTACAAAGTAAATACTTGAGATTTCAGAGGCCCCATCACATTGGTGGGCCCCACAAATTCCCATCGATGGAATATATAAGTGGACAAATCTCTTCAAGTAAGCCATGGAGTTGACCTTGAAAAAAAAACAAAGAGGAGTCGTGGAGTTGACAATGCACAGAGATGGAGCCATTTCTATTTATAAGTGATAAGAGTTGACCTTCCACAGAGGAGCAATTTCTATTTGAGCATCATTCATTGCTGCGACTGCAAGTCTGCAACCTCATACGTAGCTGCAGATTTAAGAAATAGTTGAAGGCATGTCTACTTATAACGATTTTGAAATCCTTTACAATAGGATATTCAGATCAGCTAAAGAATCTCTTGAGTGCATTGATCATCATCATTTGTAGAAGCAATATACTGCTCTTTAGACATACAAACCCTTGTAAGTCAGTTTTAAGCAGTAGGGAGCCAGGATTTTCTGCTAGTGGGTAAAGCATAATCAATCAGTAAATTTTATATTTATTGATTTTTAACTAATTATTTGAAAATTTATTTGTTCGCGAAGCTTTTTGACAAGGTCGAAAGAAAAAATCCTATATTTGAAAACACGCCAACATTCTCAAAAATATAATTTCTTAAAACTTTGTGAGGACGGTTCAAATGCAAAATAATACGATTCAACGTAATGAATCTAAACCACTTAAAACTGTCACTGAGAGTTGTATCTCACAAGTACGATTCATGCCTAGTGGATTATATGTTAACCAAATTTTCCATAATTAATTAATAAAAACTTATTGATTGGTTACTTGTGATCGTTTGATGGGACATGATGCCGGTGCTAGAATGGATGGTTGAGAGGACACTATTGATACATGTTTACTAAGTTATAAAAGGTGAATGGTACTAAAGGTGCAAACGATATGATAATGCAAGTTATGAATCCTAATCCTCTAAGGGTCTCACTCATCCAGGGGCTGAACCAGGGAGGGGCTGGCAGTGGCCATGGCCCCCCCTTAAATTGCGAAAAGACCCTAAATCTTATAGAAAATTCTAGGATTTTTTACATTGGCCCCTCCAAGAAAATTTTGTTTTCCTATTGGCCCCTCCAAGGTATATATTTTGGTTCCGCCACTGCACTCATCTCTCTTGTGAGGGTTGTGTAACTCCATAAAAGGGTCCACCTATTGAATATTTGAACCGCTCAAAATAAATGCACTCTCCTTAAGCAGGCATTTCCGAAATTCTTCTCTAATAGAAGTTGGTTCAACCGCAGGATTCAACATATGATTGAAAATGTTACATGCCTAACCTTATAGTTCGACCAACTGCTTTTGCAGTAAGAATTTGGGGATAGACCAAGGGCGCGGAGAGGCATCAATTTTAGCAATTTGGATTTTCAACACGTGCCTATTACATTTTGTTTTGAGGCTGTGGGGATATTATGCGATGGGGGATATTCATGTGCATCGTTCTCTCACCATATGGTGAGAGACAAACTTAATGGGGCCCATGTGGGGCCCGTTGATCATGTGACTTGGGAGGAGATGGAAAGAGACATCTTGAATGAGCTCATTTATCAAGTTTGGGGTCAATCATATGCGTTTAACCCCTTCATCCATGGCTCAAAAATTTAACGACTTTATATTAAAGAAAAAACATTGGCCTTCTTTCCAACGGTCCAACCCACTTGGATAGGTGAAAACATGATGAATCTAGTGTACTTAAGGAAGTCTCATGTATGTAGATGGTTTGGATGTATCATAAAGTCGGCCCTTTTATGTTATCCCTCACCATAATTTCTTAAGGGATGTATGCGCATGAATTTTTCCCACTCAAGGCCATTTTCTATGAGGGCTTATCAGGTGCGCAAGGTTCGCATATAAGCTTCCATGCGACCTCACTGTGGTGTCCATATGGGGAAGGGGCTGAGGATTTAAAGTTCTGATTGGTGTCGTCCTATGTACAAATAATCAACCTCATTTGATTATCCCAACCCTTTTATTCACGACCAACAAATTTTCATCTTCTAAAATGGGTGCATAGTCAATCCAACAATCCAGTCCATTCGGCTTGGTGCAAATCCAGGAGACACATGACTATTGAGGGGTGTGGGTGGGGTTAGGTTAGTTGAATGGACCATTGGGTGGGATCCACTATGAGGTGCGCACCACTGGGAACCAAAAATAGGCGTGCATCTTATATAACTACTACATCTTCAAATGACCTAAAACTTTTCAAGTTGTTGGACTCAATCCGTTTACATATGGCATGCTTTAACTCTTATACAAAGGAAGAGATATTTGTTGGGTTGAAGAAGAATGTGATTAAAGGATTAATACAAAAAAATTATAATAAATTTAATTTTTTGCACACAATGGAGGCCATCTTTTGGTAACTCAAAATATTCGTTAGAACCAGCCGCGGTTTGCCCCTCGTCAACTTATTTCGATCACTAGAATACATGAGATTAGTTTAAAAAATATGCTAGTTTCTTATGATTTTGCCCCTCCTCATTTACTTTTTCTCTTCTATAAAAGGATAGAATTTGAAAAGCCTACATGTTAATTTTGTATTTTGTTAGCTTCTAAAAGACAAGTAAATCCTTCTCCAAAATTTAAGGAAATTTTTAATGATTTAGTTAAAGTGAGTCCTTTCCCTCCCCCTTTTCTCCAAATGTAAATCTTCTTAAGAGACATTTATCTTCTAGCCTTTTTTAGAAGTCTACAAGTAGTTGGATTTGAGCAGCTAGCTATCCCTTGGATTTAAATAGAAGTTGGGCCCACCATATTTGAGCAAATACTTAAAATAGCATGCACTTAATCTTATGATGGGACCAATTACTATTAGAGTAAAATTTGGAAAAAGTCCACTTAAAAAGAGATTGTTTATTCTAAGCATCATGGATGTTACACAATGAATCTTCACTTTTTAATGGCGCCATTAGTTATTAGTGGTTTGCTCTCAATCATTCATGCCTCCTAAGGGCATCATGGCCCATCAAACAATCACAAGTAATCAATCAATGATTTTTTTTTTTACCATCCATGTCTACCATAGGCATCGTGGCCCATTAAATTATTAAAGTAACCAATCAATTAATCATGAGTGGATTGGTTTACATGTATTCAATCCGATATAGGATCTACTTTGATCGAAGTTAAATACAATTCCTGGTCCTAAAGCAAAGAGTAAATGATTATTCTAAGTGATTTGGATTCCTTACATCGAGCCCTATTATCTTTGTATTTTAATTATCCTCAAAATCTTGAGAGATTAAGTCTTTAAAACTGCTGAATTATTTTCAAATTGAGAATTTTTTCTCTAAATATTAGTAAAAATCTATGCAAAGAATAAATAAACTTATTTTAAAATCATAAGTAAAAAAAAAAAAAAAATAGAAAAATTGTTATTGTTCCCCTCTAGAAAAAACCCTTAGCTCTGCCGTTGCTAGTCGACCATCACTTACTCACTCTCGAAGAAAATCCTGGCTCCACCACTTGTTAGGACTTAGATGGTAGCTTTCTTCTCCATAATAGTATAAAACTTCATTCTAAAAACAATTATATTTAAGTTGGATGAGAAAAACACAACTTAGTTACTTCTTTTACATGCACCTAGCTGGGCACGCTTGTGTTGCATTCGTGGAAATAGAAGTCCATTAACTTTCAATTTTTTTCCTAAAAAGATTTGGTTTTTTTCTTTTTTAAACCTTTGATTGGATACACTTTTTCTGAAGATTATTGCAGCATTTTCACTAAACAATAGAAAAGGGTTTTAATGGAAGACGTCCCTCTTTTCTTATTTGTTTTCACAGAAAAGCAGTTTCACAATGTGGGTCTGTTCTTTTACGAGAATTTTTGACAAGAATTTGACATGCTGGAGTTTTTTTGATATGATGTGATGACTTATCCCTTGATCACATTTACAAAAGCCATGTTCTTCACAAGAATTTTAAAGTGCCAAGCCACTAAAAAGGTCTCTTTTGTCCTGCCAGAATTTTGAAATTCCTACCCCTTTTCTCTTTGGCGCAATCTCTGAATGCTCAAGTACAAATGAGCATCTAGAAATCTCACTATGTATGGAATTCAAAAATTCTTTAGATAGGAATTCTTTGAATTACAGCAAAGAAATAGGCCCTTGGAATTCCAACTTCTTTGTTTTTTACTGGAATTTCTAGATGCTCAAGTATAGAGGAGGATTTGGGATTTCCACATGTTGGAGATTTTATAAATCCTCAGTCAGGAACTCTTTGGATATTATTATTGAAATTTCTGACAAGAATTTGTGGTGTTGGGGTTTTCTTGAACATGATGTGATGGTTTGTCTTCTAGCATTTGTAAATGCCTAATCTCTTCACAAGAATCTCAAAACCCCAGCCACCTAAAAGCTCTCAAATGCCACACCCTCACAGAATTCTGAAACTCCAGCTCCTTTGGGTTTTGGTGAGATTTCTTTTCTCAACTACGCAAGAGCATTAAAAAACTCCACTATGTTGGGACTTCAGAAATTTCCCATATAAGAATTCTCTAGATTCAGCAAAGAAATGTTGTTAAATTTTTTACAAGAATTTGAGGTGTTTGGTTTTTCCTGGACATGATGTAATGGCTTGTCCCTTCGCATTTGAAACTGTCATGCCTCTTCATGAGAGTTCCAAAATCCTAATAACCTTTGTTTCAATTGCTTTGGCAGAATTTTAAGATTTCACCTTTTTTTTTTTTTTTTTTTTTTGTGTGTGTGTGGAATTTTTGGATGTTAAAATGCAAAAGACCATCCAAGAATTTCTACTGTGTCAAGAATTTAAAAAAAAAAATTGCCCAGACTGAAACTCTCTAAATTCCAGTAAAGAAACATCCCCTCAATGTTATTATGAGCTACTTGGCATTTGGGTCTACGGAGTTGGGATTGAATTGTAGTATTTTGCTTCGTGTTTTGTGGGCTCCACATGGGCTCCACGGATATAACTTTTTTTCTAATTAATGTGGGATGAAACACACCTTTTGAAATCTGTCCAACCCAAGTGAGTATAGTCGTGAATAATGGACTTACATACGTAAACTTGCGTTGGTACATATTTTGAATGGTTTTGATCTTCCCAAGTGGCATGAATACGCATACTTTACTTGACCATCTAATGTTGTCAACCTGCTATACGTAATAATTCCCTGAATAAATATTATTTAAAAAAGAATTTCATGATGTGCAAACCCTAGTTTTTTACCACCTTCGTATTCAAACTTTTTCTTTCTTTGTATTTCAAATGCACTAACCACATTCTAAAATGAAGATTTGAGAATTTTTTACTTTCTGAGAAAGAGAGAAGATCAAGGATTTGATTGATGTGAGTGGATCATAGGCTACATTAAGCTTCCAGCATTATGTAATAAACCCCTGTTTTAAAACGTTGCACACACCCTCAATATATAAAGTTTTACTAAATACTAGTGAACCGCTGCACGTGCAAGGCACGTGCTGTCCAAACATATATATGAAGAAAATTATAGCTTATAATACTATTTATTTTATTTAAAATAAGCAAATATGTATTGCTACATTGAAATACTTTTAAGTATTTCCACTAAATAAGATATCGATAAAAAAATAAATGAGTGACAGGAGATATTTGCTCTTGTTTTGGAAATGGTTCTCTTTCTATAATTTCTTCTTAACTTTAATCTCCTCCCATCATTTTTTTTTTCTTTTTGACAAAAAAGATAACATAAAATTATATTGGAAACAAGCATTAAAAATAGAAGTAAACAAAGCTTATTATTACACGTGCATGTACGATAGTAGGCAGCTTGGTCCATCTTTAGATAACAAATCATTTCTATTCTTAGCCTAAACAAATCCATTAAGAAACGATAATAGTATCAATTGAATCAAATGTTAAGAATTATGCATAAAATTTAAAACATCACTATTAAAAGAAGAAGCAAGAAAAAAGAGGAATCGAAAGGTATGGGAATCACATTCAAATGTATATTGACAAAAGTTTGAGTTCATCAAAAGAGGAGCATAAAAGAAAAAGGAATCTCAGGCATTTGGCTGTTTGAAATTTGAGATGCCTACTTATCATTAAGGTTTTATCAGCACTTTCACATTTTATTTTACAAAGATAATGTAAATCCAACTTAATAGCACACCATTCATATAGTGCTACACGTGTTTGTCTGAACGTATAATTTTTTTATAGCTTTACCTTCTTTTGAATTGAAAAGTTCTACTTTATTCCCTTTTATGTTACCATTATAATTTTTTTCCTTTATTACTAATTCTTTTATTCTGTCTTTTAGATTGTGCACTGCTTTTTCATATCTTTTTTTCTTTTTATTAACTTTTAACCAAATTTATTTAGCTTAATGTCTTATCTCTTATATAATGTTTATTTAATTTATGATTGAAAATAAAAATTGGTATTTTCCATTCTCAAATGGCTTCTTTTCTTTTATTGACGCGCTTTTTATCTATTTAAACTTCAAACTATTTTAATCTTTTATTAAGGTGTAATTTTTCTCACGTTTTAAGTCTCTCATTGACTTGTGCATTTTTCACTGGCCTAAATCTTTAATTTTTCCTCACTAATAGGGTTGTTAATATAATTCTTTTTAATAAGTAATTTATGTTAAAAAGATTATTAGTCAATTTTGACTTTTTTCACTATCTTAAGAGCATTTTTTTTTAAGTTTCAATTGATATTAAAAAAGATAAATCTAAAGATCAAATGTCATAAGACATGGATAAATGGAGAAAAGAAATAAACAGAAAAAAAAGGGTAACTGAAGATATTCTAAGTGTTTTCCAATAGAAATGTAATTTATCAATACAAATACGATTAAAAATAAAGAAGAAAGGAATGAAAGCACCCCCCTAGCTGATAATGATATAGGTTAATGGCCGGAAAACATGTCCTAGCTAGATAAGTGGCAATTCATGGATATAGTGACGTGTGAAAATAAAACATACACAAATAGAAGGTATGTGAATTTTCATCCTATACAAGTCATCCCAAGGTTGTAATCCAACCACAAATCCTCCACACGTAGGTGAGCCATCTACAACCATCCCACATCATCTCGTGAATGGGCAAAATACCCAAATCGTAGTACCCGAAATTCAATTGGGAAAAGAAAAAAAATCCCCACTCCCAAGAAATCATTAAATCAATGCATGATCTTCTATTGGTTTAGTGTAAAGAAAAATGCGGTAAGAAGAGACAAAATAGAAAAAGTGGGTTTTCCTCATACCTAGAAGACAGGCATAAAAAAGAAGAAAGTCATCAAATGTCACTACAACAAAATACAGTTTTGCCAACGCAGTCGCCGCATCTGGAAAGGTAGGTTTTGAGTCGGAAAAGGATTTCCCAACGCATTTCAGTGTGTCGGTTGCGCATCGGCAACTATGTGTAGCCAAATCCATAGCCGATGCTATTTTAACTGCGTCGGCAGATCCCTATACAATTACCAACGCACTGCAACGTCGACCAATGCGTCGGCGAAGAGATGTGCATCGGCAAAAGTCCAATCTTTCTGATTCGAGAGCCATATTTGCCAACGCAGTACCAACGTCATCAAAATAAACACCAACGCTGGTAGTGCGTCGGGAGTTCCTAGTATTGGCCGACGCTGGCAGTGCGTCGGGAATTCATGGTAATGGCCGACGCTGGCAGTGCGTTGGGAATTCATGGTAATGGCCGATGCTCGTAGTGCGTTGGGAATTCATGGTAATGGGCGACGATGATGAAGCGTTGGGAATTCATGGTAATGGGCGACGCTACCAATGCGTTGGGATTGCATGAAATAGCCAACGCTACGAATGCATTGGGAATTCATGAAATAGCTGACACTACTAATGCGTTGGGAATGCGCTATATCTTTGGGCTAACGCATTGAGAAATGCAACTTCGCCAACGCACAAATCACATTGGTAAATGTTGTAATACCTTTTCTTTTTTTTACAACGCACGCAGGTGCGTCAAGAAAGCTTAATATTATTTTTTTCAAATTAAATTTTCATCTCTCCCTGTATACCACAAATAAAAATATGAATAATTTCCAAACCAACAAACTTGATGCACAACCCAATTTAAAATAGGTTCATCAATAAATTGAAAATAACATCCACAACCAAATATCCCACATCCATAAACCAAAATAAATCCACAAATCTCTAAAATACACTAATATTACTACTATATCATTTCAAAAAATCTCTAACATCCACAAATGTCTGTGATCAAAATAAAAATGCTAATCCCTAAGAGCCCGCAGCCAGCACAATGAAATCCAAAACCAATCTGCAAAACAAAAAAAGAACATCATCAAAATACAAGTAGCAATAAATTCTTACAAGGCAAAGCATTCGTTACAAAAAAGATCTTGGGATAATGAGACAATATTAAATTAGCATAATAATTTTATATAATCACTTTGCAGTACCCATATGACAATAACAAAAACTCACCTGGAGAGTATCATATCCAAAAGCTCCCACCTTCACATAACCTGAACATGTGAAAATGAGACATCAAGTTCTAAATCACTAAGCATGTGTTTACCTAATAGTAATAGTAAATGAAAATGAGAAAGGAGAGAAACATCAACATCAGTGCACTTGAGGAGAAAAATTCCAGAGTTTTGGTTCCAAAGTGGATGTTACAAGATAGAATCTATGATTAGTAATGGCAATGAGTCCCTTTGAGAGTTTATGTTGTATGGAGTATAGAGGTTGTATAATTTTATCCTAAATGGATACATTTATTAATCAAGCTGAAAATGTCTTAATTTGAAAGGGAGAAGGGTTGGCCTACTTTGCTAAATTGCAGATTTGTTAAATGGGAAATTAATTCTTTTTGCATGAGATCAGTACATATGCTATATGCTATATAATTCAAGCCCTACATATGCTATATGTTATATAATTTAAGCCCCAAAGATATGGAAGCTGAGAAGAGAATCACACAAGAATCAAATAGTAGAAACTTCCAACTTCCTTTTTATCTCACAAAGCTTTTCATCAACTTCCATGATAGGTAATAGAGAAGGCACCACAAAAGTTTTAAAAATCTTTCTTTGCCGATGCATGCAGTGGAATCCCAACCAATCAAACCCGTGTTGACTTCAAAAATGGATCAACAACTATCATCCATGGTTATGGCATAGTGGATAGTGCTCACTACTGCAACCTTGAGAATGTCGGTTCAAAGTCATGTTATCACCAATAAAAAACAAACTATCATCCAATGGACAAAAATAAAAACCTGTCATCCACGGTTTAAGACAACATGTTACCATCAAAGAAAGTAATACACACCCATAAATAACAAGTTGAAAAGATAGCGAAGGTACTAACCAGATGTAGATACACTTATCCATTTCACTTTGAACTTCCTACCCAAAAAACTAATCCAATTACATCTTCTAACCCGCATCGCAGGGAATTGTATGAAACTGGAGATTCAAGTTCCAGTGGGATTGTTGATCAATACCAAACAATTGAAGAATGTGCCAATAGAAGCACAAGAGATAATGTTGAAGTACTGCCTCCAAAACAATTCTGTGCATTTGATATTAATGCCCAGGCTACTACGAAGGGATATATTGGCCAGTCCTACATAGAATGGAGTTAAGACAGTGGTGGGGAACCTACTGCAGAAGGAGATGCAGTCCAGGATGGTCCTACCACAAGCACCTAGTTACAGAATGCAGGACATGGCATGGACAGGTTGGAGAATGAGCTTAACTTCTCGCCTTAGCAAATTTCTAATTTCGTTAATGCTTTAGGCTATTACAATTTCACCATCTCAAAATTATTCTGAGAATGCAGCTAAAAACATTGTGCATTGTTCACTGAGACCAGATAGCTTAATGGGAGTCCTGACGGTTGGATGCAAAGGTTTTGGGCTCCTGTTCTTTTAAGGGTCTTAGGTTCCGATTCAGGTAGTTGGTTGCTTTTGAGGTTTGGATATGACAAAGTTAGTTTCATTTTTGTGAAGAGTTGATTTAAGTTATTTATGTTTCTAAGGGAACTTGAGAATCCAGTTAACTAGAGAAGGTAGTTTCTGTTGGACTCTCTTTCAAATTGGTTGTAAGCTTATTTCCAGGTTGTCTACAGGAAGATAGGCACTGTCTTTGTAACACAAGTCCAATATACAAGCAAAAGACTCATGATGAACAGAGTGTAATATTATACAAGTCAAACATGTAAGGAGCATCAAGTCAAACCACTTGAATGAAATTTCACTTTCAACATTTTTTTCATAAGCAGTTGCTGCAACTTTCTGCACTTCACAATATGTAACTTCTCTCTGTTGGGTTGTGCTTGAACTAGTAAAGACAAGATGAAATCCACCATCTGGGTTTTCTGTTGTTAGGTGCACCACCAAGTATCCAAAGTCACTGAATTCAAATGAAAACTAGAATTGTTTGGGATTCAACAACAACAATAATGAACTTGGGTACACATTGTTGGATAAATATTTAAATAACTATAAAACTCTGCCAGATTCACTTCTCATGTTGAAAAGTTTTTGGGGTATAAGAAAATAGGATGCACCAATTCCAAACAAAAGAATGAAAGAAAACAGAACAAGAAGCAGGGCATGTACCATGTTCCCAGGATGACCCCAATGTATAAGCCAATCAGGAAGATTCCACGACTTGTAAAAGTATATTGGAATAGAAACTATTTTGCTAGATTCCTTCTTACTGTCCCTTAACCCTCCTTACTTCACCTTAACTCTACAGTGTCAGTCTTCAAGATGATTGGAAATATATGAATGAAAAAGTTTGCATTTGGGGCCCATTTCACAACTATGGTGACACTGGATTTCCTTCCTATCAAAAACTAACTAAAAGCACATGTAGGGAAAAGGCAAGAAAAACCTTTGTTCCAAGAATAAGAGAATGTCTTAAACAACTGGTAGTATCCATTTCTAGGTATTTTGCAGCTAATTGCAAAATAGCATTGTTTAATGTGCATTGGGATCTACCTGAGCAAGCTGGCTCCTCCCAAAATATCCACCCAGTCATTAAGGAATGAAACGAGATAAGGGACATCTACCAAGTTTGAGGGAAAAACGGTTCAACTACATTATCAGAAAAAGAACAAATAGATGCATATGACATGAAAAAGCACACAAATATCACATAACAGAAGCACATCATGGATCATGTAATAAACCAGCCAAATGGTTTCAATCTTAATAGCTTTTCCTCCAACATAAGATATACAACCAGCATAAAACTACTTACATTTCTAAAAGTTGTTAAAAATCAAGGAATAAAAGTGAATATGCTAAACAAACCATCCAATAACAACCCATTTAATTGAAATTGAATCAAGAGTAAACTTGAAATGAATACCCTGCCATGTCCCAGTAATTCAAATCCTAAAAAAAATCAAGCTCCCATCTAGATCTCCACCTTGTATCCTTCACCCCTCACTTCCTTCATAATACCTTCCTAAAACCCATATCCATTTCCATGAAACAAACAGTCCCAAAAAAAAAAAAAAAAAGCATTCTTGTTCCATAACCCAATTGATACCACTATGATCTCAAACTCAATACCTACACATTCAATCTTTCTCCCTTCTTCTGTTGAGTCTATACAACTGCTGCATCTCCTTAACCATTTACTTTTAGCCCATACTTCATTCATCAAAGAAAAATCCTTCAAATGATCCACTGGCGTTCATCCCATTACATCAATGAAGTCCCTGATTTGAAATGTACGAAGATGTTACTGATCAAAAGATCTGATTCCATGGACCTACGACAAAACTAGAATGAAAACACTGCTTTGGGTAATCTCAAAATACAAGAAAAAATAGTCTAAACCCTAGGTTACAAAGGAGGGAAACAGAAACAGAAAAATCATGTATTAGTGGGTTCAATGGGTGCTTGCTCCAACATCCCTATCTTGGACTCTTCAGATTAAAAAAAGAAGAATAATAAGGGATTTAGGGTTGTCACACTAAACCACTGCAATATGGAGAAGATGACACAGAGACCTAGGGATTTAGGGGTGTCACCCACAACAATTCGAAATTGTGCCACTGAGTATGGAGAAGATGATGCAGAGACGGGGTCTGCAGGGTAGTGCATAAGCACAGTGAGCAAAGGAGATGAGAAAGGGGGGAAGAGAGAGGAAAGAGAGATGTGGTGAATAAGAAGGGAGATGGAGTGCAGGTGGGGAAGAAGGAGAAAGAGAGAAAAAGAAAGAGAGAGGGAGGAAGGGGGTGGGTGCAGTGGTGCACGATGAGGGAGAAGGGAGAGAGAGAGAGTAATGGAAAGGAAAAAGAAAGCACAAAAAAAAAGGGAATAAGATGGAGGGGAAGGGTGTGGCTGTGCGCAGGTGATGTGAAACGGTGCAAGGCACTGGGTGTTGGTGTAGATGACAGGGAAAGAAGGGGCAGTTCCTTACCTGTGGATGGCAATGGTGCGGTTTGGCGCGGAGGGGAAAAGGGGCGTGTCTGGGCGTGAATGAGTGTCGCCTTAGGGCAGCGATGATGCAATTCTCCCTGTTCTGCCACAAGGATGCCCACCCAAATCTACAATAGCCAGTGGCCCATGTGGGAAAGGATCAGCACCAGAGGGGGAGTCCAGATAGGTTCTACCGAGGCTTTGCGCACGAGATGGCGACGATGGAGGGGGCGGCCTGAAAGGGATGATGGGCTGTGAGATCGGAGGAGACTCTGCGTAGGGAGGCGACGAGGGTGATAGGCCGTGAGGTGTGCGCAGCGGTTGGAGAAGGAGGGCTGGCTGGTATTGCTCACTTGGAGGGTGATGGCGAGAGGGATCCTGAGGGAGAGGTGAGAACGAGAGAGGGGGTCGTCTAGGCTGGGGACTTCTACACCAAAGCCAGAGAGGGCAACTAGAGCGAGACGGGCATAAGGGCAGAAAAGGGGGGAATTTTAATAAGACTTTTAGCGGGGCCACCTATGGCCGCCACAACAAATAACTTTTAGCAACGGGCACCATCCCGTGGACGCTAAAATTTCATTTTACCATCGAATGTATTGGCTGCCACTATATATTCGACGGTAAAAACGAAAAATTTTCCCGGTTGAAGATTGGCGCCATGGGACAAACGTTTTTACCAACGGCTAGAGCAAAGACCGTCGCTAAAAATGTGTAAGAAATCGTCTTACAGCGGGGGCCATATATGGCCGCCGCTATAAGTTACTTCTAGCAGCGCTTTTGGCCTGCTGCCGCTATAAGTTCGCCGCTAAAAATGTATGTACTTGTAGTGGATACTATGGCCCACCAAAAATTAGATTTAATTCACCCAATATATAATACTAGCCGCTAAATATATATCTTTAGCCTCAAAAGCAGAGGCCGCCGCAAAACGTTAGACGCTAAAAACTAAAAAATTTAATTTCCACCAAATTTTGGCGCCATTAGAGTGGGATTTATACAGGCAGCCACTGCTATGGAAGCCGCTAAAAGTTAATCAAAATTGACTTTTAGCGAGGGTGGGTTGAGATTTTTAAATTAGGTTTTTAAGTGGTGCTTACGGGCTCAAAATATAGGCCTTATATGTTTTTTTCAAGTTGGGTGAGGGCTTTCCTTATATATAAGTCCGACCTTCGATGAATAACCACCATACATTTATAAGACATCATCAAATCTCATTTTGAATAGAGGTTATCTCATCGTACGATTGAACACACAAAAAAAGTTAATAAAACAACATTTTTTTAGCCATGGTTTTTTGTTTGGTCAATCTTACAATGGTTCAAACTCAATTTTAAACAAAAAATTGGGATACCCCATAAATAAATGTGTTTGATTCTTTTGAACGACTCTGATTTTCCATATATGGGCACGAGTGGGACCCACCCAAAAAAGTTCTCAACATTCTCCACTACAAGGTATTGTAGTTGCCCCCAGAATAAAAAAAAAAAACATGAAAAAGGTAGAGAGTTGGGAATAAAAAAAGTCGATTAAAATGGTGTCCTATATTATTTTGGCAAAAAAGAATTTTACTAAATGGGGCTTTGCGGACGCAAACCTGTGCATCGCCAGTAAGCAAAATAATTGTTAATGCATTAATGCAATGCCAATAGAAAAACACGCGTTGGAAAAATTATCATACTCTTTTGGGGGAAATCTTTGTTGGAGCTAATGTATGTTTTCTACAACTTTTGCCAACACGGTCTTACTTGTGTCGGTAAAAGTAGCAATTCTTTGTGACTTTTGCCAACGCAGTCCAAATATGCATCGAAAATAAGACTTTTACCAATGCCAATTTTTACTACGTCGGCAAATAGTGTCGGAAAAGTTTTTCCACGGCTTTTGCCAACGCGGTCTTATTTGCGTAGGTAAAAATAACAATTCTCTATGACTTTTGCCAACTCAAATTTTCACTGCGCCGGAAAATAGTGTCGGGAAATGTAAGTTTGTCAAAGATGGGGCTTTGCGGACGCAACTCCTGCGTTGGCAATGGTGTGAATAAAAACTCAGAGCTTTCCCAACGCACACTTGTGCATCGCCAGTAGGCAAGATAATTAACAACGCATTATTGCGTCGCCATTAGAAAAACACACGTTGGCAAAACTTTCCCTTTCTTTTGGAGGAAATTTTTGTTGGCGCCAACATGGTTTCCACAGCTTTTGCCAACGCGGTCTTACTTGCGTCGGTAAAATTAACAATTTTTGTGACTTTTGCCAACGCAGTCTAAATATGTGTTGGAAATAAGACTTTTGCCAACGCAAATTTTCACTGCGTCGGCAACTTGTGTCTGGAAAAGTGCATTTTGTTGTAGTGTGTTGTGGCCGTGATATGTGAGTTTAACATCTAGTCGTGGATCTCATGAAAGTTGTCGATGAGTCGATTGACCTCAGTTTTGAAGAGAAGAGATCATATTGTGTAGGAGAGAAAACTCTCAGGTTTTGTTTCAGTTTTCTTTATTTTTTTAAGGCAATGTAGAGCTTCTCAAAGCGAAAATGAAAATCTCAAACACCTTTCTTGGGGCCCACTATCTATGTGTCATGATGCATAGGATTTGAACTGCAGCGAAGGTGAGAAGATGGGCAGCCGTCCATTTTGATGCCATGCATGTCATGCTCTTGTGGGGCCCACTACCTATACACGTCATGTTAATTGTGACTTGTAGTTTGATTGAGAGTGGGAAGAATCGGCATATGTCGATTTGGATTTGGTTGAGTGGGCCTCATGGTGTGAAGAGAAAATTATAAGCAGATTCTTTCTTCTCAGGTCCGTGCTAAGCCCGGGCCAAAGAAATAAAAATATATTTAAACTTAATATTTTGATTAAAATATTATTGATAAAATAAATAAATAAATATATTATTTAGAAAAATGGCTTGGTTCATCCTAATAGTACCCACATTTAATGAGGTTGAATCAGTAAAAATCAATATATGAACCTAAAGAAAATACAATGGCAAATGAAAAATTATTTCAAAAAAAGAAAAAGTTATTTCAGTCTTCTTTTTCGTGGAAAACAAAAAAATAATAATAATTACCGATGACATTTGAAAATTTTAATATTAAATAGGTTGTCTTACTTGGTTTTGATAATGGGTTTGAGAGGACTATCCACTATAAAGCTTGTTGGATTTTGAAGATGAAAGAGGTTGACAAGACCATGTAACAGTATTTTACGAGTGGTATTTTGAGAGGATTAAGGAACTCGTATATTGATGGGCTCATCTTATCACCTCTGATCTCTTTAAAGTTAATTAATACCAAAAATCATAATGATAAGAGGATAGGGTAGACAGATTTTAGGATGGATTGAGATTAGAAAGTGATGTGAGCCTTAAGATAGGAAGATAAAATAGGAAAGTTAGGAGAAGAGAGATTTGAGAAGAAGTTAGAAGGATTTTAGAAATGTAGTTATGGAAACATAATTTTAAGTTAACTTGAGAGATTTAGGGAGGAGATTTGGGAGGAGTAGTGGCCCACAGCAAAGCCATAGCTGTGTATATTTTTTTTAAAGTAATTCTTTGAACGGAGAACTCCATCCTTGCTGACATGGTACCCCTTGAGCACCCCTCGCATATTGCTTTAATATATAAGGGGTCATATTATGTCTAGAACACACCAGAAATCATTGAAAGCGATACATGGCAAGTGGAAATAGTCCTTTCAAAGTGTGATATATGAGAGGTTTAATTGATTTTAATGTTGGTTTTAGAACATAGTTGAAGACCTCAAATGTACCAGGGAAAAAACCTTTTTGCGGCTGGCTTGATATTGAGTTTTTCCATTATTTTGGCTTTATTTTTCCAAAAAGACGTACGCAAAATATAAAATAATAGTGGGTATCCCTAGTTTAGCTCGGTAGGTTAGGGACACAAAATGTCCTATTAGCTTGTGAGATTGCATGAGCTCGAGTTTTTTCTAGGAAAACAAAATGGGCTTTCATCTTGAATTTCTTTTTTTATATTTCTTGGTTTAAATATCGCCATCATCAAAATCTTGTCCCAATTTATATTAATGGGTTCGGCTGCATGAGGGCTAAATCCTTGAATAGGTAGCACTTCATTGGATCTATTCTTACTACATTCATTTGTGTCCTCTTTGGCTTTCCCATTTTTGAGGGGCATCAACTTGCATAGATAAGCTTTTTTTTTTCTTCCCAAACATTATCCTTTAGTCCACATTGGACAATGTTCAATTGCACTTCATTTATCACATATTGATACTACTTGTAGATGTTCTTGATCGAATGTGCTCATTTCTAATTTTATCATAAATCCATTTAACATTCTTATCTCTGCTATTCACATTTATGTTAAGTTGCTTCATGCATGTCTCAAGTCGAGATAAAATAGAAGAATTGTGTCATGAATTTGGTGTAAATATAAATTAATTAAAAATAGAAAGGAGGTAAGAATGGACTTGAGATATTGATTTGAAATAAATTCCAATCTTATCCACATTTTCCTCTTATTTTCTCCACCACCTTAAAAAAAAACAAAGAAATCGAAAAAACGATTACTCGATTTATTGGAATGTATTAAAATGAATTTTTATTACATTTAAAATATCAGCATCTATTCAATAGAAGAGATTAAAAAAATTATTAGGATCGTGTGTGCCAAGTTTGGTCTAGATCCGAGTTCATTTCAGTATAACAGGGGGGTAGTTAGCAATTTTTCAAAAAATTTAGAGGGCTTTTTTGTAATTTTAGATTTTTGATATTATGGTACCGTTGGGTAGATGTTTTTAATTCCTAAACTTTAGTCTTCTAGCTCATCTTGATCCGGATCCTCAAAACCCCTCTAAATCCAAACCTGACCCAAAGTCTATTTCAGACAAATTAAAAAATTCCCATCATGTTCCCATCATTATCCATCCTTTTCACTCTCTCTTGTCTCTTACTTTCTCTTTCCTTTATCTCATTCACCTCACTCTCTCTTTGTTGGCCATGTGTGTAGTAAATCCGTACTACACTTTTCTCTCTTTTATAATAGGGTATAGATGTTAAGTTTGACAAATATTTTAAAACACTAAAGTAGAAAAAATTCAAGTCACACACACGTACACATACATGCTCAATTTCTTCTATTGAATTTTTTGATAAAAAAAACATCATCATCATCATCATGGTATTCAACTTTTTTCTCTGATTATTTAATATTTTATACCGTATCCGATCTTCTTACATGGCATATGAGTATGTAACAGGATACCTAGGTTTAAATGGTCATGGACGTCTTTAAATTCAACACGTGCCCATGAACTCTAATTTAAATAATCTTCTCAGTTGATGTCATTTACATTGATATGAGGATTAGTGGGTCAATCATCATCCACTCTCTGCTAAATAACACATGCTTCACACCAATGTATGTTTAGTTTAGAAAAAGTGATTATTTTAAGGAGTGCCATAAGTTTAAGTAAACAAATTATTTTGATAAAGGCAATCTTGTTTGTGATGGTTACATGTAGGGACCATCTCTCATGGCACGAGATTGCGTATTCTATCTTTTTTATTCCAATTCCAATTAAAATTTTGCCCACCACGATCTTGTCCTGTATTAAGGTACTCACCTTGTAATTTTTGTTTGGCTTTCTCTTCTTGAGGCTCCGTGAGCTCTTGTATCTCTTTTCTCCTTTTTCCTCTTTAATACAAATTACCTTTTAAGCAGAAAGAAGGTACTAACCTTGGTTCTCCTATCATTAATCCTAATTCGAGTTAACATTAACCTCAATTTGACAGTCATTCAAATATTATTTACCTTTAGACAGGTAATATCTCAGTTAAGAATTACAACTTTGAGGTCGTTGATCAAATGGTTGCAATGGCAAACAAACCCCATTTTCAACTCATCTAAATCAATCATACACCTTTTCAATAGAAGCCAAGATCATATGTTACTATATCGATCGGGAAGACTTTTGCGAATAATTTTCAACGTAGATGAAGTAGTTTCTAAATGTAATAGACTGCTAACATAAGATTGGATGCTGAAATGTGACAAATCAAACGGCTTGTTAGTATGCATGCATAGAATGCGTGGGAACTGAATGTATATATTATAAGTGGTTTAAAATGCAGACCATTGCGAGTATATGAAAAGGACTATCAAATAAAATCCCCTTTAATGGAAATTAGAATCAAAAGGAAATGATAAATGAATACCAAGCCATTACCCTAGTAATTCAAATCCTAGAAAAATGATGATCCCTACTACATCACCTCCTTATAGCCTTCATTCCTCATCTTAAATCCTTCACACCTCACTTTTTTAATAGTCCTTTGATAGAGCTCATTTGAACATGAACAAAAGTTATGCTAAACTAATTTTGCAACCAGTAGTATTTGATGTTAAACCCAGGAATCTCTAAACAAAAGTCTATCACTTTTAGGACTCCTCACGCTCGTGGTTTTAAAATACGATTTCAGACATAGTAGTGGAATATCCTGAGGCCTTCCAGTATAACAAAAACACACCGATTAATGACTACCATTTTCAGTCATGACTTGAGTTCTTTTTTTTCTATAAGATATAATTCTATAAATATTCAGAAAATAGTTTTTTTTTTAACTTCTAATTGCTTTTAGATTGTCTTGAGTCTTGATGTAAACAAAATAACAAAAACATAATATAAAGATAGTGAAAATGGAAGTCCCAATTCAATTTTATTATTCAATTTAAACTATAAAAGTTGGCATTGGTCATGGAAACATTTACAGAATTACAAATTAGGTGATCCCCTCAAAAGATATCATTGAATGTCTAACTCTTTAAAATCTAAATAAGGTGGAACAACCGATTGCCTTGTTTCCATAGAATTTTTTTTTTTTTTTTGTAAAATGTTTCCATAGATAGTTATGTATAATAGAAAGAATAAAGGAATAGCCCTGTGGTTGGGAGTCTATTCTCACCCAGCTGGCACCTCCCCACTATTTGATTCCTGGTCCTCTCCCTTATTTTTGGGTACCCGGTCCCGCGTGGGGGTTGAGACCCTAAATTCCTATATAAGTGGAAAAAGGAAGCCCACAAAGTAGGAAGGAGAGCCTACACAAATGGAAAGAGAAGCCCACGAAATGGACACACCACGGATCGATCTTAGCCAGCAGTGTGACATGCAGGGTTGCCAACTGAGCAACCTTTGATCTTCTTCCTTACATGTGCAAGCAATGCTCTCCCCTACTTCTACTTGTAGTGGTAAGTCTCTAAGTAAAAGTTGAAAATGGGTGTACGCTGCATGCACAGAGGAAATCATCATGCTCGATTGATGGGAAGAACCATGAGCTTTCTAAGATGGACTCCATAGATTTGATTTGACCTCGACAATACCACATCATCAACCTTATATTAAAAGAATAATCTCTGCACAAAAGATATTTACTTAGTCATGCATTGTCATTGGTTTTGTGACGACGACACCAGCATCCAATTAAAAATTGTAGTATGCATTATCTAATCATGGGGTAAAGGAAGCTGACTCATTAGCATATGAGATCTTATCTTACCCAAAGGAGCGGAGCTTCCCAAGCTGAGCTTCCTTGCAAGTTGAATGCCACTTCTCTATTGATCAATGGGTTTTCTATTAGAAATTGATTGACCAAACACAATCACGTCAAGGAACACAAATCACAAGACGTGGAAATGAAGATAGAGGCTATTTTTGCTCATATGTAGGGGTTGCATCACCTTAATCTCTGTCTTTTTGGCATCTTCTTCTTACTTTAGTCTTTATGTTATTTTAGCTGTATTAGACTAGAACTGGTAGTCATGTTCGCTCATGTCCAACTGTACAAGGATCTCACAGACTTGGGCATATAGAAGATGTACCTGCGCTTCTAATTGATAGCTTCCTAACGAGTCATCTTTTATGATTGATCACTCAACTCAATGAGCATGGGCTGAAACACACATACGTTGGTTGGACACATATACAACCTAGGGCGACTCTGCATGGTAGTATGCTAAGGTGCCCATGTTAAAAACATGGGTGGAGCCTACTTTCGGAAAATCCAAACCGTTCCACTATGCAGAGACCCACTGTGTACTATGTAGCTAAATATTCAAAATCTATTTCAGTGGGCCAACCGATGGATTGATCACCATATTTCACACATAAGAGGCTTATTCCATTTCTCCCCATTAAAAAGAGAAAAGTAAAATAAGTTAATCGCAAATTTCAAATTTAGTTGATCTAATTGCGACCATCTCACTAATTTAAATAATAATCTAACATTTGATCACTACAATGATATTAGGGCTAACAAGATATTTGAATTTTCTAAATATAGCCCCCACCCATATTTTTAACATTGGCCTTGTAGCATACTACTTGCAGTAGTTCTGCCCTACCACGTATATGTGGAGGAACGATCGAGAGCTAACAGTTCTTTAGTCGACTAAACTAAAGTGATGAAATCTTATGAGGTCCAAGATACTGTATGCCATTTGTAGGAGAAAGAGAGGATAAACAGAGCTTCTTGTGGATTGGGGAAAAGAAAGAGAAGGACAGGTAGCAGTCAAATCCGAGTTCTTGATTTTGACGTCTTAAATTTTCAACTGTCCAATGAAGTGCACTTTCTTCTTGGGCGCAACGGTATAATATATTTATGTATATGGATGGGTGTCGATTGAGAGAGTGCCAATACATGGGAGCAGGGCGGGGACCCGGAAAATTTTCTTGGAGGGTGGTTCTCAATGTTAAGAAAGAAAAAAAAAATCTTGAGGGAGGGAGGGAGCAAATGTTAGAAAAAAAAAAAACCACTAATTTTCAGAATTTGTATTTTTTTTTTCGAACTTCTTTTACGCAGCCCCATGTACTTCCTTTCGGCCATGCATGGAAGAGGAAAAGAGAGGAGGTGTTGCTATATTTAAGTGTTTAAATTTGTCATGGTGGGCCTTATTAATGAAAGTGTGTATATATATATTATCAAAATAATTTTAACATTCTACCACATTGTTATTTAACTGGTTAGGGACATAGTATAGTGTGTGTTGGTGTTTGAGTTTGAGAAACTTATAAATAAATAAATAAAATATTGATGTTTGCTCTTGTTGATATAGTTGGAAACAGGCACATACAACATTTAATAATTGAGGTTAGGATGATAAAATAGATGCTACTATAGCGAAACCCTGGCTAGTCATAGACCCTCCCTTCTATCCTTCATGCAAGATTGCTATGGATGGAAGGTGCTATCTTGTTGTTCTTGATAAAAAAAGTCTTTAATGAAAGAGTATCTTTGTGATGATCATGGTTTACAATTACTAAAAATATTATATTGTATATTGTCATTGGGAACATTGGACTCCTAATAGGAAAAAGTACAAGGGTTAAGTGTCCTCAAAACTTCATCAACACTCCTTTATATGGCAGAATTTTATCCTTCAAGCGTCCACAAGGACTGCTATGCACAAAAAAGGGAGTATCTACATTTGAGTCAAGCCGGGGCGCTCTACATTAAAAGCCAAGAATGAATTTTGTGCACTGCAAGCATGTGAATAGCATCAACTAAACATCGCTTCAATTTATATTTGGAGAGCTATTAATTTGGCTCCTAGGTATTTTTAAAACCCTACTTGGATGCATTATAATCAAGGAATGAGGGATGTGGATAGAGTAAGATACGGATCATGAGAAGAGTCATGTGATCAAGAGTTAGGATGATCAAATATATCTTTCTATTGCAAAATCTGGCTATTCATAGACATTTCCTTCCGTCCTTCACCCATGATTGCTGTGGATGCAATTAGGCGCTATCTAATTACTCTTGATAAGGAAGTCTTTATTGTGAGAGTATCTTTGTGATAATCATAGTTGCAGTCACTACAAATAATGTCTTGTATGTTGTCGTTAGGAATATCGGATTCCTATTAGTAAAAAACACGATGGTTAAGTGACATCAAGACTTCATTAACACTCCCCTTATACAGTCGAATTTTATCCTGCGAGCGTCCATAAGGACTGCTATGCACAAAAGTGCATCTCCACCTTTGATTCAAGGCGTGGCACTCCACATTAAAAGCCGAGAATGAATTTTGTGCGCCACGAGCGTGCAAATGCCAGCAGCTGAACATCGCTTCACATTTATACTAGGAGAGCTATTAATTTAACTCCTAGGCATTTTTAAAATACTAGTTAGGTCTATGATGATAATCAAGGAATGTGGAATGTGAATAGAGTTCGACACAGATCATAGGAAGGAACCAAGTGATCAAGGGCTATGATGATAAAATATATCCTACTATAACAAGATCTGGCTATTGATATACCTTTCCTTCAATCCTTCTCCCATGATTGCTATGGATGCAATTAGGAGCTATCTTGCTGTTCTTGATAAAGAAGTCTTTAACGAATGGTATCTTTGTAATAATCATAGTTGGCAATCACTAAAAATAGTGTCTTGTATATTGTCGTTGGGAACATCTGATTCCTAATAGGAAAAAAGGCACAATGGGTTAAGTGACCTCAAAACTTCATTAACACTCATTTATACGGCCGAATTTTATCCTGTGAGCGTCCACAAGGACTGTTATGCACATAAAAATGCATCTTTACCTTTGAGTCAAGTCGGGGTGCTCTACATTAAAAGCCGAGAATAAACTTTGTACATCGCAAGCATACGAATGCTAACAACCAAACATCGCTCCACATATACTCTTGAAGAGCTACTAATTTAGTTTCCAGGCATTCTTAAAATACTAGCTAGATGCATGATAATCAAGAAAGGTGGGATGTTGATAGAGTTAAACACGAATCATGGGAAGGAGTCTGGTGATCAAGGTTTAGGTCGATCAAATATATCCTACTATAGCAAAACCTGGCAATTCATAGACCTTCACCTTCCATCCTTCACCCATGATTGCTATGGATAGAATTTGGCCTTATCTTAATGTTCTTGATAAAGAAGTCTTTAATGAGTATCTTTGTGAAAGTCATGGTTGACAATTGCTAAAAATAATGTCTTGTATATTGTCATTGGGAACATCGATATAATAAGAAAATGCACAATAGTTGAGTGTTCTCAAAACTTTATTAACACTCTTTTATGCGACCAAATTTTATCCTGCAAGCGCCCACAAGGACTACCATGCACAAAAAAGTGCATCTCTACGTTTGATTCATGGTGGGGCGATCTGCATTAAAAGTCGAAAATGAATTTGTGCACTTCGAGCTTGTGAATGCCAGCAACTGAACATCCTGCACATTTATACTTGAAGAGCTACTAATTAACTCAAAGGCTGTAAAGTCAAAGAGTATGAAGGGTCAACAATAATGGCTGACAGAAATGTTGTCATAAGCCTTGAATGTGAAAGCACTCTTGCTACAGCGAGCGTGGCGCTGAGAGCCAAGTTGGACCTGTACTCTATTTTAGAGTTTGAAAAAAGGACTTTATTCTTAGTAGATTATTATTACGAATATTTTGTACAGATTTGGGGTTATATATTAGGTGTTTCTCATAGTCTAAAGATACAGATTATCTTTCAAGTTCTGAATTAGTGATTTAATTGAGAGAAATTTTCTCTAGAGATTTTTAAAGAGTTGTGCTGCCAAATACTTTAGAGAGCCAATTTCTTCTGTATTCCTTATAGAAGGTTATTTTCTTGCGTAGAAGATTTGAGTAGTCAAGCGCTGGATTGATTCTGTTGCAATCAACGGTGTGAAGTTGTTAAAGCGTGAAGCGACACAAGGTAACTTCAGTCCTTATATAGGGAATATCTGGGAAGGAAATCTGAGTTTCTTGTAAATGTGAAATTCATAGTGTTTGATTTGATCTAATTCGAATTTGTGGTTTTTCACCCGGTTAAGGGTTTTCCATATAAAATCTGATCTCATTGTGGTGTGTGCTTCTGATTTTTATTTTCGTTGCATAGATTATTGTTTTTTGCACACTATTGGACAGATTTATTAAGTGAATCAATCTAGAGGTCTCACACCTTAAACTTTCATAGACATTTGTAAAGCACTAGTTAGATCCATGATAATCGAGGAACGAGGGATGTGGATATAGTTAGACACTAATCATGGGAAGGAATCAGGTGATCAAGGGTTATGATGATCAAATATATTCTACTGTAGCAAAACCTAGTTCTTCATAGACCTTTCCTCCTATCCTTCACCCATGGTTGCTATGGATTCATTTGGGCATTATGTTGCTACTATTGATAAAGAAATCTTTGCTGAGAGAGTATCTTTGTGATAATCGTGGTTGACAGTCACTAAAAATAATGTCTTGTATATTGTTATTGGGAACATTGGACTCCTAATAGGAAAAAGCACAATGGTCGAGTGAACTGAAAACCTCATTAACACTCCTTTATACTGCCGAATTTTCTTTTGCGATCGTCTACAAGGACTGTTATGCACAAAAAAAATTGTCTCTTATCTTTGATTCGAAGCAGGGCCCTATTCATTAAAAGCTGGGAACGAATTTTGTGCACCATGAGCCTGCGAATGCTCGCAGCTGAACATCGCTCCACATTTGTACTACGAGAGCTACTAATTTAACTCCTTGACATTTTTAAAACACTAGTTGGATCGATGATAATCAAGAAAGGAGGGGTATGGATAGTGTTAGACACGGATCAAGGGTAGGAGTTGGTGATCAAGAGTTAGGATGATAAAATAGATCCTACTAGAGCAAAAACTTGGCTATTATAGACCTTTTCCATCCTTCACTAATGATTGCTATGGGTGCAATTAGGCATCATCTTACTATTCTTGATAAAGAAGTCATTGATGAAAGTATATCTCTGTGATAATCATAGTTGACAATTACTAAACATAATATCTTGTTTGTCATTGTGAACATTGGATTCCTAATCGGAAAAGGCACAATGGTTAAGTGACCTAAAAACTTTATTAACATTTTTTCTATGACCGGATTTTCTCCTACGGGCATTCACAACGACTGCTATGTGTAAAAAAGTGTAACTTTACCTTTGAATCAAGGCGGATCCCTTTACATTAAAAGCTGAGAAGGGATTTTGTACACCGCGAGCATGAACGTGCAAATGCCCACAGCTGAACATCACTCCACATTTATGCTACGAGAGTTACTGATTTAGCTCTTAGGCACTAATTTATAAAACACTAGTTGGATCCATAATAATCAAGGAACGAAGGATATTGATAGATCTAGACACGGATCTTGGAAAGAAGTCAAGTGAATGACCAAAAAGTATCTCCAACTCTCCACAATATTTAATTTCTCAGAAAAAGGGACTGTCGGATTAGAGACCATCAAAATAGTTACTCTGTCAATGGTAGCCAGATGAATAGAATAAAGTTGGCAAAGTGATCATAAAAACTGATCCTTGGTCCATTCATATGCATTAATAATTGATGACGACACATTTGACTAAGTTTAATGTGTTATTATATATACATCTTATTCACATAACGATCTAATGGTTATTACTGAAACCAGTACATAAATGGCAAAGCAATTATACAATGGCCATGCCAAATCACTATAGTTTCATGGCAAGGCAATTGTAGTTTCACTAGAGAAATTAAGAGTGTTTGGTATTGTACCATTTGGATATTTTTATATTTTCATAAGATAAGAGTGTAGAAAACATACTTGGTATGTGTAAATGATTGTTCCGAATATTGTTCTCATGGGAAGGAATATCAAAATCTTAACTCGCTGACATAAGAAAGTTGGAACGAAAGAACTTTAATTTTTTTTAAGAAATAACTTGGGGGCACAGTTGTTTCTTACTTATATCTTGCCTTTTAAAGAATGTCATTTGAAGATTCTAAATACTCTCACTTATTCTAAATATAGGCCCTACTTTTACAATCCCAAAGAAGGTGGCCCCACTTTATAATTCTTAGAGGTGGGTCACATTGTTACAAACACAAAAGGTAGGCCCATATTATAATTCTATAATGGCAGGACCACATTATAAATCGTATGAATTTAGGCTCTACCTTTTAATTTATTAAGGTAGTCATCACATTGTAATTTCTAAAGGTGGGTCATGTGTCCACAATCACATTTTAATGGTGGCCCCATGTTCAGATTTCTAAATGTGTGCACCACATTGTAATTTTTTAACGGTGGGTCCCTGTTCACAATTAACAAAAAAGACAGCCCCACATTATAAATCTTGTGAATGTATAACCTCAACGTTTTAATTTTTAAAGGTGGGTACCACATTCTAATTTCTAAAGGTGGACCATGTATTTGTAATTACAAAAAAAAAAAAAAAAAAGGGTCTCCACTTTGTAATTCATAAATATGGATTACATGGTCGCGTTTACAAAAGGTAGACTCACATTCTAAATCCAATGAATATGGGCCCATATTTTAATTTCTAAAGGTAGATCGCATATTTACATTCACAAAAAGTTGGCTCACATTATAATTTCTATAAAGGTGGGCCCACATTATAAATCCTATGGATATGGGTTTCATGTTCTAATTCTTAAAGGCGGGTACCACGTTGTAACTTATACAGATGGGTTTTAAGTATGATAATAATAGTGCTTCAAACAAAAAAAAAAATGTGGGGTCCCACATTGTAAATCCTATATTTGCTCATTTGAGCAAAACTTTATAATGTTATTAAACAAGTTCCGTACAGTATATTTTTAGTAGAGTAATTTAATATAATGTTTCCAAATAAGTTTTACAGACTATAGACTTGGTACAATCCAATCCCCAACACAACCTAATCCAAATTTAAAAGTGAAAACAACATGAAAACAATGCCAAGCAGACCCGGACCAATCCTTTCCCCCACCATAGAAGAACAAAAAAGGACGAAGAAAGAGAGAAAAAAAATTTGAAGTGGCCATTATTCTTTTAAACCCTCATCCTCATGTAAAGCGCTGAGGACGCAATCAATGATTTGGAGCAAGTCGTGGCACCTCATGCAAACATTTCTCTTGTTGTAAATTTCATAAAAAAAAATGGCCTTCACATTAGCCAAGGCTTTAATTGAAATTGAGCATTTAAACAGGTGAAACTAAATAGGCTAGTCAACCTATATTATCTTAGCCCTTCCCACCTACTGGTCCATACATTGGAGATTACCTCTTTTGACACACATGTAATTTTTACTGCATTGATACGAGAAAACACAAATAAGGAAAACCACCTCTTGACTACTAAAAGTTCTCTAACTTCGAGGTTCTTTAAATAAATGGTTATCATGGTCAGAAGGCTCTTACATAGGGCTCTCCCTCTGCCCTTACCCAATATTAGGTATTCATGTAATTGGCCCCAAAATGATAGGTTAGGTCTTCAAAATTTTTTTGAGTGTCTTCTTGATAATCGTAGTTTGCTTGTGTGGCATAATTAAATGCATAACAATCAAGGAATGTAGAGGAATGGATGGATCTGGACTGGACCAGGGGAAGGGAAACATAATGATACAATCAATTGATACTTATCTAGACTTTAAAGGCTCAACGGTCATTACTTGTATACCATGCAAAGTTCTGTGATTCAAATCCAGCGATTGATGATGGTTGGGTTAGTGTCGAATCAGCACCAATAAAAATCTGCAGAGTTGCCTTTTATTTTGGTTTGGATTGATCATGGGTCAAATATGGAAATTGAAAATAATGATTAAAAGATGCATGTTTATGAATTTCTCTTAATTGAAATGGCTAAAAGTTAACCATTTTACCGAAAGATTAAACTTAATATGTTGGCTGAAGTGGGCCCACAATGTGGATTGTACTTGCAATACAACTAGATGGACTCGATCATATTTCTATTATATTAAACTTACCTTTGATATTAAAACCTCCAGGCCGTTTTGCATAGGAAAAAAATAGAGTAAAGTGTTTGTTTACAATAGAATAGATAAGAATTCATTGTCAAATGAGCTTTCCATTGAAGGATTATTAAAGAGGTTAAGTATGAATGACATGAGGTAAGACCCATAAGGGATGGGAATATAAGATAGTGAGGTAGATTGGACTTCAATTTTCTTAGGTATTGAATTACTAGGGTGTTTGCTAGATATTCACTTTGCATTTTCCTTGGTTAACTTTCCATTAAAAGGCAAATTACTTTGATGGTCATCTTTATATATACACATTGTAGCTTTATTTTCTCCTACTAATCTGAACAATTTTGAATTATCATGAAAAACTGCTACATTATATTCTTATAATTGTAGAAGGCAACATTTCAATCATCTAATAATCTTCATTTTGGAAAAAAAAAAAAAAAAACTAGCTCTAAATTTAGTTTTTTCTAAAGTCAACGGTAGAAGACATATATTTTCATTAAAAACAAACAACTAAGCATTAAACTGAGCATTACTCAATGTCATAAATGTGTCTTAAATCTATGAACATAATAGGTGATTACATAGAAAATACGTGTAAAACAGTGCTACTCACAATTTGGATTAAACCACACTTTCCATATGGGTCGATATAAGCAAATACAGGTCAATATTAGCCCATACACATTTACTTTTTTTCATTTTTTAAAAATAAATAGAAATGATCATATACACTTTACCTTATGATATGCCGAGTTAAAGATTTTATAGGTTGCCATTCTTCTTCCTAAAGTTACAAAGGCGATTCAAACTCATGCACTCTAACATAACTAAACTAATTAAAATAGTGACTTACAATATACTTTTAGTGTGGTTAACTTCCGGGCCCTTTCTTTTTATAAAGAAAGCTGAAATTCTAATGTTTATATTGAATTTAACGGCAAATGGATTGAAGTGATTTTCCCAATTTTGTCTACAAATGATTAAGACAAGATTAAGTTCGTACAAATCACCTTGCAAATTAAAATTACACTAATATGTTTTGGGTTTGTAGGGGTGGGGGAGCGGGTGTGGGGTGGTTACATACGCACCATGTGCGGGTTGGAACCTGTGCTTTTTCTACATGTGCAGCAGGTGCTGGCGGTACATTCCAAAAAAGTGTAATCATGATGTTTTTGATAGATTAATCAACGGTCGAGATTGATCCAATATGTCAAGGATTGAAGCCAGCTCATGATGTTCCCATAATACAACCGCTACGAAGACAAGCAAGTACAGAATAACTGCTTGGGAACAGCAATGGGACGGACATACGAATGATGGAGGGAAAGAAACTAAAAGGAAGAATTTCCAGTAAGTTTGAAAAATAAAAATATCTCTATGTCCATATTCAATCAAACGATTTAAATGTGAAGCCTTCTTTCTATATCTCGTATACAGTGAGAGATATTTTTTATAAAAGCATCTCCTTAAATATATAATAAGTGCATTTCCCAAAATATATATATATTAATTAATAATGTAGGTATCTCTGATGTCTTTGGCCCAATAAAATTATTTTTCAGCATAATGGCCATTAAACATGTACAGACACGCTATGTAAATCTGAAACAGATTTCAAATAAGAGACAAAGAGCAAACTCATATCTTATGTGGCTCCACCAACTCTCAGGTGGGTGGAAACAATATATATTTTTTAGTTTGATACATTTGTCAAAGAGCGGGACTTCTTAACCTGAATTCCTAATTCGTAATTTGACTAATATACATTTCTAAATATGGCACCTTGTAGTTTTATTCTTAATTAGATAAAAGAATATGATGCAGTAGGCTCAACAATTTTGATTTCCAATTTTGCTTAGGTTGAAGTTTGACAAGTTCTATAAATTAGTTGTTAGTGTTTATACTATAAATCTATTGCTAGGACCCACATTTAAAGCTCAAATCATTCAAAATAACCGTCTTTTCTTTTTAATGTGGGCTAAATTCAATTCAATTTGAGCTCACCATCATATTAATCACAAATAGGTTATATCATTAAAATAGAAGCTTAAGCAAATGTTCTTGTTGACTAGTGATCAATTCTAAAGTGGGGCTAGCTTCAATTAGAGTTAGATTTGACTCAATGTTAATGCGTAAGTACTCTATACTTTTGAGTTGCTTGGATATTTTAGGTGCGATTTGCTAGCAAATTCAGAGGACTTAGTTTAGATACTATAACAACAATTATGACAAACAAAACAGGTAGTGATTTAAATACCTTGCTTTTTTCCGACAAGCTCGCCTAAAAGGCTAATGAAGGTGGACATAATCTGTCTTCTCTTGATTCAATCCTTTGGTGTAGCTGTGAAAGAGGGGTTCCTTTCCACTACCATTATCCTATGATTCTCGATTCAAATGGCTTAAACGTACTAAAATCACAAATATAAAATGATAATCCATATATACACTTATTTATTTTTTTATTTATGCTATCAAATTCAATTAACTTCCAACAGTTTTATGTCAAAGTATATATTCTCCTCTATTTTCAAAGTGTCGGGGAATATTTCCACAGAAAAGTGACGGGTCTCTTTGTTGAAAATGAGATTCTTTTCAGACTTGTTACCATCAATCAACACTAGTTTCAGCAAACGTTTTTTTATTTCCATAACAGGTTCAGTTTCTTCTAGAACAAAAGGAGCAAAGATCTCTTTTTTTCTTTTTCTTTTTTTTAAGCTTCTTTTTTATTTCCATGTATTTCTACGACTTCCGTGAAGCCATTTGAGACAACGTGTCGACCGCTCAATGACCGGGCGGGGCCCGATCTAAGACACGTGGCTGATTTAGAATGGCTACTGAAGGATGGCGCACGCGAGCGAGTTAGAGCCGATGCGCCTGCTACGGAGTAGAAAGTCGCCGAATCTGAAATATGCTGTCCAAAATGGCCCCCGCCTCTTCCTGCTTGTGAAGCAGGCGGCGCCATTTCTGCTGAAATGACTAGAATGCCCCCTGGCTATTACCCAAAATACGAAGATGTCCTTTTAAATCTTGTTCCCTGTATCCGAACGATAACTTTATTATTGCTAAAAATAAGACAGTCTATGAGAAAATAGAATTTCACCAAATCAAAAAGACCCTCAATCCAAGCAATATTCTTATTGCTAAAAATAAGACAGTCTATGAAAAAATAGAATTTCACCAAATCGAAAATATTGCTAACTTTATTATTGCTTTTTAAATGGGTTTGGATCTTGTGGGTCATTTTACATGACAGCTGTGTAGAATTTTCGATCCCCGTCTTTGATTAAAGAGCTTACGTTTTTTAGATCGGAGAAATTGAAAATCGTATACTCTCCTCGTAAATAATTACTTTATGCAAAATCTCTACTACTTAACAATGCCTCCATTTCTTTTATATGGAAGGCAAATTATTATCAATTCAATTCTTTTATGAATGGCGTACTTTTCTTTAACAATATTGAACTTAGCATTATTCATGGGATTGTATTAATAAATTTGAACGTCATATAGCTATCAATGTCTGAGAAACTAAATTAAAGTGCTCGAATAATTTGACTTAAGTAATGTTGCACAAAGCGAGTGTCAAAATTTAGCTGTCTTCTTATGTCTCTTGATTGTTATACTTCCTTGTATCTTGAGATCTTGACTCTACATGAAAATGCTAAGTTTAAGGATTCAGCAGGTATAAATGTCAAAATTCTTCATGAGGGGGCAAAGGACAGCAAGCACTATGAAAAATGATAAAAGTGCATTACATAAGTGATATCTCAATTTTAAAGGTTATTATGTGGTATCACATAATATTACAGGTTAGCTTCATCTTTTCACTATCAATGGAACTCCAAAATAATAGCTTTCATAGATCACAAAAAACACCGTCAAATATGCAACCTCGCATAATACTTTTTAAAATTGCCATATCGAATAAAACCTTTTAAAAACCTAGGGTCATTTTAGTCATTTATGAGTTCCCATTACAAATCAAACGTGAATCATGTTAATTACTTTATGCTCATTTGCTATTAGATTGACTTACTAGATAAGAGTGATACTACTTACTTGAAAGACGCTGAGATCACATATTCGACACCACTCAACTATGAGTGTGCCATCGTAACCCTTTATTTATTTATTTATTTATATATATTTTTTCTTCCCTGGGGCAATAGCTAGTGTGCTTTTGATAAAATTTGAAGGTCCCGTTTCTTTTCTTTAAAATGGAACCTGCTCCACGACGCTCGGCCTCAGGTGGCGGAACTTGCCACACGTGCTCACGCGGTCTCGACACTGCTGCTTTCAGTATCTTCTTAACATCTGGTTAACTTAATCTAACCACGGTTAAAACCTCATTAGTCACTAGACCCTCTCTCGCTCTCACATATTTGTACCGACACAGACCAACACGACCCCTCACACTCTCTCTCGTCTTTTAGCGCTTTTTCTTCTGCTTCCCCCTCCCCCCCACCCCTCTCTCTCTCTCTTTCTGTGTGTGTTTTCTTATGCTGCAACATAGCTTCGGAGAGAAGCTTTAATGGCGGAAACGAAAAGCTGAAAAGGTATCTCTATCTCTATATCCGCCTAAGCTTCTGAGCTTTATTTCTTCCGTCTCTTCCTTGTTTCTTATTCTCTCTCTTCTGATCTGTACGGTTTCTGGCATCTGATTCTCTTCCTCTCTCTGTCTCTGTCTCTTTCTATACATTTTTCTAGAAGCTTCGATTCGGTGTGTGTGTTTTTTTTTTCTTCTCTTTGTATTTGTTATGTAGGAGTTGCGATTTGTAAGATCGATGAAGAAATGAGATCTTACAAAAGGAATGCTTTTGGAATCTCGGATATTTGATTGTTTGTATCATTTGATTTGTTTCGTTTTTATTTGGCTGATTGTAGATTCTGTCTGGATTTTTTTTTCCATTAGATTTCAGCAACTCCATTTGCGACTTTTCGCAACTGTTTCGATTCTGTTTTTCATGCGTTCGTTCTCTGCAACTCGATTTGAATCGGGATTTTCTGTTCTTTTTTTTCCTCTTCGTTTCGCGTTTTAACTCTAAGAAATCCGATTTCTACGAAAACCGGCTGCGTTTCGGTAAAAAGAAATCTCCGATTCTGAAAGCTGGGTTTGATTTTCTCGGATCGTGTCTTCTCGCGAATCAGTGAGAATATCGGTTCTCGGATCGCGTTTTCGGGCGAATCAGTGAAAAAAATCGGCGGCGTTTCGGTAAAACCTCTCCGATACGAGAGTTTTTCCTTGTTTAGATTCTTATTCTGGTTTTGTTGCTGCAGATCGGTTTTTTTTTAATCAGGGTCGCGTCTGTTACGTGTTGGATTTGCTTCTCCGTGGAATTCAGAGCTTTAGATTTTTCGGTTTCGTAACGTTTTAAAGACGGTTTCAGACGGATTTATATCTACTTTCTTCAGATATTCAGCTTTAATAGTGCTCTCACTTTCTATCTGACACATCAATACCTTTCGGTACATCTCTCTTATCTTGCCAGAAAAAAAAAAAAAAAAATTGAAATCTCAATAAAAGACCTCGATTTCAATTTTGCCTATATTTGAATGCACTCTAGAAAGTTTTTTCCATTTATTTTCTCCACCTCTTGCTTTCCAATCGCGTGAAACTGGTCAAAAGCATGCTCACTTGTAACAGTTTCGGCGTCATTCTATTTTATACTAGATTTATTTTTCCTGATCGAAGTGTGTTTGTGCCTCTTGTGCAAAAGATTGGAGAGGATCATTCTTTAGTCTCTCATAGATTGGAGAAGTGTGTTGCTGCTACTTGTGTTTTTTCTCTTTTGTTTTTTGGTGTTTTGATTTTATTGATAACATGACTTGAACCCAAAACTTTGACATTGTGATAGTAAGGACTTTCTAGTAAGTTGTGGGCTCTCGTCGTGTTGTTGCTTCTTAGTATGGCTGAAAGGGAAATAAAAAATAAAAAAAGGGTAGCCTCCTTATGTTCAGCTGGAAAAAGAAAAAGATTCTTTGGCTAATCAAAATAATTTCAGTAAAGAAAAACGAGAACAGTGAAAAGATGTGACATGTGTGGAAAACCATTCTCCTTATTTAGGACTGTTTGTTTGCATTAGGGGAGAAGTAGAAGAGGAGTATGATGTTTCGGTATGATAAAGTTAAATATAAAGTTATATGGGAGGGAGTTGAAATAAATGAGTACATAAATTATTTTTTATGTGTTTGAATGGTTGGTGTGACGTAAACAGATTTAAATTTACATGATCCGGATGGGTAAAGAGAAGGGGGAATGAGTTACTCCAAACCACCTTATTTTGGTATATCGGAGTAACGGTGGGAGAGAAGCTCGGTCGAAGTAATTGCCAACTAAGTTTACATATTTACATTATTTGTTTGGGTCGATGCAAACAAAACACGTGACGGGATAAAGAATCCAACTATTGGAATTTGTTTCAACCCTTCTTCACTTTACTCTTTTGCAAACAAACATACCCAACAAGTTCGCGTGGCGACTTTTTCTGTGAAAAAATGCAAAATTATTTACATAAAAAAAGCGGCTGCATAAAAAAATATTTTCACTTTCCATGCCTTTTTCCGTATAAATATGGCTGCACAAACATGCCCCACAAAAAAGTTCCAGCTTGCAAACCCAGGTTTTTGTATTCGGCCAGAACATCAGTGGTGGTTTTCCCTCTACGTCTGATGAGATGGAATCTGTTTGGCTGCAACTTTCAATTTTTCATTTGATTCTACCTGTTTTGTATTGTTAGAGTTCGTATATTTTAGATATCTGTGCTAATGTCGTGGAAAGATATCGTAGTGCTGGATTTCATAACGTTACCGTTTATCTGATTTTTAAAGTTCTACCCCGAGTTATGCATATAGCTCATGGTTTTGAGTTCTGTCATCCGTACTGTTAACCTGGATGGCCGCTTACCATTGACGGACCATGGGTCCATCCATGGCCCAAAATTCTCACTGATGAGCGCACCTCTTAGGGTCCGTTTGTTCGCTCGACCTCAATTTAATTTTTTTTCTATTAGAGGGCGGCAAGTTTGATGGTCATTTTTTAAAATTCACATTTGTATCTTCAATTTTGACTACTTTAGCAACACAAGTCTTCCTATTCACAGGTGTTCAATAATTACATGAAACAAACACACCCGTTAAGCATAAATGGCAAGAAATACAACCACGGTCACTACAATTAATTGGGTTAATTTTGGGGTGTTCACAAATCACAGGGATGCAAAGAAACCGAGCTTGGCGGATCTTTGCCTAGGATGAGTTTGGATTTAACACCAACTAAGCTGAGCCAACTAAGCTTGACAGGACTTCACTGAGTCTGATCTCAGCTTGAGATCAAATCTTATTAGAAATCAAGCGAAGCTGACCCAAGCTTGATCTTAACTCAAGCTCGTATATTTTATAGCATATTAATCATTAGAGCACTATTTTTATAGCTTAGCAGTGGGTGACCATCAATGAAAGAAAATGTTTGGATGAGAAGGCCTAGTCAATGAACAAAAGTAGGTGTTATGGGTGGACTGGATTTTCAAAGGGTGGGTCTAGATTTTATGTCATATTAGGTGGTTTGCAATGTCAAAACTGGGTTATCTTTAATAAAATGGTTTATTTCTTATGTGAATGTACTGCATTGAATATTTTCTATGAATTTAAATTTATTTTTTGTATAACCAATTGTTATTTCTAAAAAGTATTAGTATATTTTAATCAAAATTATAAAGTACATGTACTATGTACCAATGGAGCCAAACTTGGGGCGCTTCACAAGCTGAGCCAATCATGACTTACCCTGACTTATCTCATGAAACGTCGAGCTGAGCTTGAATTTGAGCTTAATCAAGCCGAGTCTCAAGCTGAGCTCATGTAGCTTGCATGCCGGCTTGGCTTGTTTACATCCATAGGTATCGATGATAAGGAGTGATCAATGTTCTGGATCACCAAACAATGGCTCCTACACCAAGGAATTTATTTTTGAGGTTAAGAGGCCTTGACTATAGTCTATACATGTGTGAGGGCGACACAGGACCGGTGAAGAAAAATAATCCACGGGTTATTCTCCAAGCCAAAGGCTTAGTTAGGGATAGGGACCCATATAGGATCGAAAAGAAATGATCAATTAAAGGAGAATTACATCTCTTTATATAGAATGGTCTATGCTTGAACGTGGAAAAAAAGACTCAATAAAAGTAGAAACTTCTAATTTACTTCTAAATCTTAAATCTTATCAACTACTTAGAAATCAGGAAACCCTAAGAAATCTTCTAGAAAATTGCAAAATAGGGAAAGTGAAGCTGGGAAACATATTCCGGGAATTTTCTTCTTCATTGGGCCTTATTGGGCTTAGGCCTTTGTGCATAGATTTTTGGGTTGGACCCATTAGTCTGGGCTGCATCATAGGGGCAAAGATTTTTATATTTTATATTTTAATATTACTTGATGTGGTTCCTTCTTTAGTGTTTAGCTTAGAGAAATGACCGTGTGTCTTGATCTACCGCAAACTGCAGCGTCCCTGAAAGATCTCCACTGTGCAGTCCGATTTCCACAATTCAAACAAGGTGGGGCCAAAGTGGAAAGCTCTTGTGAATTCACTACACTTTGGTGTATCCAGGTTTTACTGGGTCATCTCATTGAATATAAACTTAATTGATGTTGGATGAAAGCACTTGGCCTTTTTTCATTTTTTAAGATTTTTAGAACATTTTATGTGCTTGCTGATGGAAAATCTGATGTTCTCTATTTTTTAATAGCATTACTGTTGCCATATTTGAATTTAGTCATTTTTGGTCATTGAACAGATGGTTTGTTTTCTGAAGGACAAGGTTATTTTATTTATTTTGATTTTATTCTTCTAGTATATAATAATTGATGTGTTATGGTTGCCATTGGAATTACTTGTGTGTGAGGTAGGAATTCATGGTCCAAGGAACTCCGCCAAATGATTATTAAAGAGACGAGGGGGTAAAGGATATGAAGTAAATGTGTAGATGCAACCCCATTTTCTTAGGATTTGAATTACTAGGGTAGTAGCTGGGTATTTATGTTCCACATCCTCTTGATTCATTTTTAATTGAAGGGGAGATAATTTGATGATCAGTTTCGAAAATTCACATTTTCTTCTTCAAATTTAACCCCTTTTTAAGAAATAGAAGTCCTAGAATTCCTATGTACTTGAAACTGGGCCCTAACTACTATAGCAATTGATCATCTGCAATAAATGCCAGTTTGTGTTGTGTTCATGTGAGAGAACTTCTTACCTATGTTTCTAGTGAGAAAGATCACTTTCTCCTTTTTTATGTTTTTTCTTTCAATTAAATTACGCTCAGTTCACATACAAATGCTGTTGTTTATATCAGTCAGGAGTTGTTACAATTTATTGATATGATTGGAAATAATATGCATTTGTTTATTTTGAATGTAATTATTGATTCCACTTGAGAGAGTCATTCCAAAAATAATTAATTAATTAAAGAAATAAATAAAGAAAGATTGAGAGAGTTTGTCCCTTGTCTGTAGAAGGTAAAGATAATACTTTCCAAATATTTTCACATCACTGGATTATTTTTAACGCTGTATCTTTATATGAATTTCTTCACTTTAGTTGAATGTTTGTGTGGTAGATATGGGTCTTTTCAGTGCAACCCAAATGGTAAAATTGAAGGAATGCCTTTGAATTTGAAAGTTTGAATACACCGTTTCACAAACGGGGAGTTTTCTCTTATTTGCAGGAGGGTGGTGAATTTTCTTGTACAAGTTTCTGCTCAGTCAGAACCATTTGGTATTCATTGCATGGTAGATATTTGACAACAGGATCTTGTTATTAAAAGATCGGAGAGGCAAGAGTGCGGTCGTCAACCTTGAAGTTCGGGCACAATGATGTCAATGTTTGAAGAAATCGGGAATGTGGAATTCCTTCCTGTTCCTCCCGCTGAAAGTGATCCCTTGCTGGAGAATGAACCTGAAAACTTACAAGACTGTGACTTAAGTGATGATGATTTAGATGTGGATGAATTGGAGAGAAGGATGTGGAGAGATCGGTTAAGGTTGCGGCGTCTCAAAGAGCAGAACAAAGGCAAGGGCGTTGGCGATGTTGCCAAGCAGAGGCAGTCTCAAGAGCAGGCAAGGCGGAAAAAAATGTCACGAGCTCAGGATGGGATACTGAAGTACATGCTGAAAATGATGGAGGTATGTAAAGCACAAGGATTTGTCTATGGGATCATCCCGGAGAAAGGGAAGCCAGTCAGCGGGGCGTCTGACAATTTACGTGGCTGGTGGAAGGAGAAGGTCAAGTTCGACCGGAACGGCCCTGCAGCGATTGCTAAATATCAGGTGGAACACGCCATTCCAGGTATGAACGACAGTGGCAACTTAATGCTAGCTTCTCCACACACACTGCAGGAGTTGCAAGATACTACCTTGGGTTCACTTCTGTCCGCCCTTATGCAACATTGTACCCCACCTCAGAGAAGGTTTCCTCTGGAGAAGGGGATTGCTCCCCCTTGGTGGCCCAAGGGGAACGAGGAATGGTGGCCCCAGTTGGGCATTCCAAAGGAACAAGGGCCTCCCCCTTACAAGAAGCCACATGATCTGAAAAAGGCATGGAAGGTGAGTGTTCTAACTGCAGTCATCAAACACATGTCACCTGATATGGCAAAGATCCGCAAGCTGGTGAGGCAGTCGAAATGCTTGCAAGACAAGATGACCGCAAAGGAAAGTGCAACCTGGTTGGCTGTCATTAACCAGGAGGAGTCACTGTGTCACCTGCTTCATCCACATGCTTGCCCTCCCCCATCTTCCAACTGTGGCAATGGAACTTTCTCCGTTAGTGATAGCAGTGACTATGATGTTGAAGGTGTAGATGATGACGCAGCCATTGGAGTAGATGAATGCAAGCCTCGCGAAATTGACCTTTTTAAAATGGGGATGGGGATGATGACAAAAGAAACAATCATGGCTGCACCTACTATCAAGGAAGAATGCAGCAGCACTGATTTCACCCGAAAGAGGAAGCAATCAATGGAGCCAGATGTGCTGTTGGATGGGAAGGTGTTCAACTGTGAGAATGCCCTGTGCCCTTATAATGATCCCCAATTGGGGTTCATGGATTTGACTTCTAGGAACAACCATCAGGCTAGGTGCCCATATGGACCCAATTTCTCTCCTGCCAATGGAGTCGCCAGCTTTCAGATGAGCCAAGATAAGCTGCCAGTTTTCTCCTTGCCATTTACTGAGCCCAAGTCAACTCTGCCTATGAACCCTCCTCCTCCCACAAATATTTCTGGCTTGGGGATTCCTGCAGATGTGCAGAGATCGATAAATGATCTTATGTCGTTCTACGATAGTACTCTTCAGCCAAACAAGAGCTCTAATTGTGGGAACATAAATTTCGTGGATGATCAGAACCCTCTCCAACGGCCAAGAATTCAACTAGATGGCAACTTTATCCGCTCTGGGGTTGATATGTGCGCTAATATTTTTGAAGATAACAATGCTTCTGGAAATAATCATCAATACCAGAGAGATGAAATCCCATTTGGTCAGTCCAAGATGTTGGAGCAAACATTTGAAAATAATGCCGCTAACATCAACAGTGACTTCAGATTTGGAGCACCATTTGATAATATGCCAGCTATGGATTTTACTGAACCATTCTCAAGAGGAACGGATGTGCCAAGGCAGGATAATCCATTTTGGCCTTACTGAAGGAGTGGGGAAAAATGTTGGGGGACATTGATCATTTGGTTATTTGCAATGCTATTCTCTCTCTCTCTCTCTCTCTCTCTCTCTCTCTCTCTCCGTGGTTATCTTTGGAAGGAGTTGATCTCGCTGCAGGTTCTGTACATTTTTACAAGGTTATTAGTATTTGGTTTGATGTGATCAGGTAAACTTCTGCATGCTGTTAGTTACATACTTTTGAGGTTATAACCAAAATTTCTATTGTTCTATCTGAAGTTTAGATGGAAAAATCTATAGAGGTTTCAAGATCATCAGGACTTGCATTCGCTGCAGTGTCCAGTCGAAGAAATGGGGAACAATTGGTTTACTCTGGTTTAATACCTTCATTGCTTGGACCTTTTTATTGGGGTATATGTTAAATTATATAATGTAGTTTCCTTCAGTTGCATTGCTTTTATACTGAACATGTTATAGATGTTGGTTTATTAGTTATGTGGGATCTGTTGTGGATTAAGATGCAATGATTTCTGTTTTAGTTTTATATCACTTTGCTTCTTTCTCCATTGGTTTATCTCTCATGATTCTATCAATTTTGGAATTCCTTTACTTACCACAAATACACTAAATATGTTCTCAGTAATTTTACTCTTTTAACTTTTATGTTTCTTGACATTACTAATGCAAGACACCCCAACTGGGGATGAAGCCTTTCAAATTAAATCTATCAAACTCCCGCCTTAGACACCTCAATTGGGGATGAAGCCTTTTTGGTTTTTCTGCAGTTTTGATTGTTTGAAAATAATGATAATAATAATGGGATTTCTTTCAATTACATATTTTTATTACCCTCTTTGTTTGGAAACTTTCTACACTCTGCCTGTTTGAATAGGGAAGGATGAAATCTTGTGAACAGGGATTTATTTGATCCATATCACTTTTATTTTATTTATTTATAGTTTGTTCTGCAGTTTTGAAAGGTTGGTGTTCGCCACAGTGAAGTTTGTGGTGTTTCTTTTCAAGCTAGTGTTTTAGCATTCACAAAGGATGAAATTTTGTTAATTTGGTTTTTGGGCTTTTCCCTCATTGTCTGGTTCTTTATGTGTTTGAAACTTTTAGATATGAGGTTTTGCTGGACATGAGGGATTTTAGTTGAAGAAGATACTTTGATTTTTGAAATCTTTCTGCAATTTGACCGTTTGGAATTAAGGCAAATGGTCCAAAAAAAGAACCTAGTTTATAGCATCCATTTTTTTAGCATTTGGTTTGCTCTAATGGTTTTAGACAGGAATGGAATGGAGAGTGGAATGAGTCTGTAATGGAGAGTGGAATAAGGCAGGAATAGTCATTTTCATTCCGGCGTTTGGTATGCTAAGGAATCAATCCAGTAATAAAATTCTGAATTCCTGTTCTTGCTTTTGGTATGCTGGAATGGTGCCTGTAATATAATAAAATTTACATAAAACTGACCAAAATACCATTGTTAGAATTTTTTATTTTTAAAAAATTTCTTATTTCAAGCTACCTAATATAATTATTAGAGGTACCCTCCTGGATATTGTGGTCATTATTACCTATGTCCCACTAGAATAGTGGTGATGGAGGGGGGTCTTTTGGTCCATTGGCCAGAACAAGGAAGAAGACATAAAAAAAGAAAGAAAGAAAGAATGGAGAAAAAGAGAACCGAGAGAGAGAGAGAATTATAGAGAGAGAATGAAATGGGTTGGGGGGTTAACTCACGTTGGCAGTGGGTGAAGTGAGAGAGAGAGAGAGAGAGAGAAAAGGAAATAAAGAAAGAGAGGCAAAGAAAGAAAGAGGGAGGAGGGAGGGGGGAGAAGCAAAGAAAGGAGGAGGGGGCGGAAGGGGGGCAGAATGGGAAAACAAGGAGAGAGAAGAGATGGGTCTCGGTGGTGGCCAGCGGTGATGGTGGAGGTAGCCAACGGCGATGAGGAGGCTCCAGGCAGTGGGGCAGTGAGGTGGCTGGGAAGAGGGAGAGATGGATAAGGGAGATGAGAGATTAGATGAGAGAATGGAGAAGGGAGAAGAGTCTGCCGGAGAGGATGGTGGCCGCATGCGGTGGTGTGCTTGGATTCCGGTGAGGCAACAAGAAGAGTGAGGAGAGGGAGTGGAGAGCGAGAAAGAAATGAGAGGAGAAGGGGGTGCTGCTGTGGAGTGTGGAATGAGAAGGGGTGGGGGTGGGGGGGGGGGGGGGCGTGGTTCTCCATCATGACCTTAAGGAATGGAATGACCATTCCTCTACCTCTCCAGTGGAATGACCATTCCTCTATATAAAGGAATGGTGATTCCGGAGGTAATGGTCATTCCACTACTTTTTTTGCAAACCAAACGTAGTAATAATCATTCTATTGGAATGAACATTCCATTCCGATCTTCATTACAGCGAATCAAACGCTACCTTAGTTTTCACACCAGAGCCTCACATTTAATCAATTCAATACCTTCATACACACTCTTTTTGATGACTAAAAAAGTAATAATGGCTTTAATTTATAAGAGCTTAAATAACAATTTTTTTTAATATAAGTCCCTCAAAATAAATAGTCAGAAGCATGAGAGTGTCAATATTAGGGGTCCCCAACCAGAATCCATGCTAAAAGAGCTTCAGTATTGGGAAATTCGTGAGATTTTACTGTAAAACTGCCCTAAACAACAACAACAACAACCCCCCCCCCCCCCCCCCCCCCCAATAACCAAAATGGATAGTTTTAATAAGCTTCGAAGTTGAGATGTTCTATGGCTCAGATGTTGGATTAAATGGGTGTGGCCCACATGACCACAAGCCCATTAAGGATTTTTAATCATACCCACTAGTCTGCACATTTAAGAGACCTGATTATTTTGATCTCACTTGCCAACAAACTAATAATGGGGCTAAGATTAAAGGGTTAGGTGATAGTTGAGGGTCAATGGTTCCTTGATGGATATGAGTCTTCTATAAAAGGACCCCTTGGGTAACTCCTTTGTTAATAGTTTCTTGACCTCCATCACTAAGCAAGAAAGAATAGCAAAGGCAAAGGAGTTGTAAACCCCATGTGAGTTTCAAGCCTCTGTCATTTCAAGGAGCTGTTGTCACTACAAAGAAAGAGCTATGGAGTCAGGTAAGCTCTTCTCCATTCTCAAATTATTTATGTTTACTTCTTCGTGTTCTTTGGATTAGACCCAAGGAGATCCTCCTATGGATTAAGGGATCTTAAGTTAACATGCATGTGGTATCATAGCCATCTTTGGATATAGCCAAATGATCGCTTCAAGTTTTGTTTTATGTAGTATGAGATTTTGAGGCTTTCCGGGTTCTCCTCGGAATCAAATCAAATGCCCAAATGAAAGAGGTTTTGGGTATTCGATAAAAGGGATTCCATTTTATTGGAAAGAAGAGACTCACAAATTGAGTATCATGGTGCCCAACCCAATCTGGAAGAGATGGGAATAAAAGATCATATTATGTTTATTTGTACTTTCTTGGTTTAAGAGATTACATAAAGTTGAAACCTTCGTAGGTTTACCACTATTATTTCTTTATTTTGGTTTGCTGTCATTTTAATGATGGGCATGAAAGGAGAAAATGATGATGAAAGTTATATTTTAATATAATGAATTTTATTTTATTTTATGGATGTGTTTTAAAGTCTTTTAAAAAAAAATGATGAAAGACGAAGAATGGAGACGAAGAATGGAGGTAGCCTTGTCCTGTCATCTTAAATGTGTTGCAAAGGCAGCCCTGCCGCTACCATTTGAAATGGTGGCTTGGTTAGGCTGGTGGCTGGGCCAGGCTAAATAGGTCATGTCAAACCTGACCTATTAAGGACCCCTTGAGCCCAGTATAGTTTTGGAAGAAAAATTTCTAGAATGTTCTACTTATTAAACGGTGGCTATTGGCATGGTTAATTAGCCCAAATGAGTTCCAGAACTAACCCAATTATTAGTATTGATCATATTAGTCAAAATGGGTGATCCATAATTTGTTTTGATCATATCAAACTCATTGGAACTCAAAATTTTGATTCGTTTTCTCCTGAACTCCTCTTGATGAAATCTTTAATCTGAATAGTTGGATCAATTATGGAGTGTCTTTAGTGTTTTGGCATATTCTTTAAATGTTAAAATAAGTCATTAATTAAATAAAAGTGATTATTATGCATGTTGTTTTCATACTCAAAGGTAGATTTACAATGATGTACAATTGCTTTTACTTTTATTGTTGTTGCATGATCAAGAATAGATTTTAACTTGTAGATATTATTGTTTATTTTTAGTAACTAAGTCAATGGTAGTGCTTTCTAAATTAGAGACCACTCCTACCTTAGATGGGTCAAATTTTCTAGAATGGATGGACATGCTAATGATAGCTCTATAACCTTCTTGGACTTAGATATAGTCTTTGAAGAGGCTAATCTTCTAACTCCTACAAATGAAACATCTAGTGATGAAAAGGCAAAATTTGAGAAATGGACCAATGTTAACAAGGTAGCAACAAAGATTATCTTGAACTCTATTTCAAGGGGTATTAGGGGATCCCTTGGAACAATATAAATTGCAAATGATCTCTTAGATATTGTAAAGGAGCAGTTCAAAGTAACTGACAAGGTTGTAGGAGCATCGCTAATAAGTTGCCTATCAAGCATGAAATATGATGGGACTTTGGGAGTGAGAGAACATATTTTATCAATGCAAAATGTTGTTTCAAAATTGGAACAAGTGGAAATGAGTATATTAGAAAAGTACTTGATACGATTCATTTTGGATTCTCTCCCTTCCTCTTTTGGCACGTTTAAGGTTGCCTACAATCAAAGCCCAACACCTTGGACCATAACAAAATTAATTGCCAGATGTGATCAAGAAGAAATGAGGCTTAAGGCTGAGGGGTAATTGATGGTAAATTTCGTTTCTCATAACAAGTCCAAGGGAAAGGAAAAGAACAAGAAAAGGCCAAGTGTTCAAATTGTAAAATCAGAAAAGAAGAAAAAACTGAGATAGAAGAAATGCTTCTCCAGTAGAAAAAACGGTCACTTCAAAAAGGATTGTCTAGAGCGGAAAAACTGGTTTGAAAAGAGAGGTACAAAAGATGGATTAAATGGGTGTGGCCCACATGACCACAAGCCCATTAAGGATCTTTAATCATACCCACTTGCCTGCACATTTAAGAAATCTAATTATTTTGAGCTCACTTGCCAACAAACTAATAATGGGCTGAGATTAAAGGGTCAGGTGATAGTTTGGGGTTAATGGTTCCTTGATGGGTAGGAATCTTCTATAAAAGGACCCCTTGGGTAATTCCTATGGTTAATAGTTTCTTGGCCTCCATCACTAAACAAGAAAGAATAGCAGAGGCAAATGAGTTGTAAACCCTACGTGAGTTTCAAGCCTCTGTCATTTCAAGGAGTTTCTGTCACTTCAAAGAAAGAGCTATAAAGTCGGATAAGCTCTTCCCCATTATCAGATTATTTATGTTTACTTCTTTGTGTTCTTTGGATTAGACCTAAGGAGATTCCCCTGTGGATTGAGGGATCTAAAGTTAACATCAGACTCTTGGATAGCTCATGTGATCTCTTATAGGGTCCAACTATAAAAAATCTAAACCATTAAATATAAATGCCACCCTCTTGAATATATACTTTTAAGCTTGTTGATCCAATGATACTCAATAGTTAATAATCCCCCTTTTCACAGTGACAACTAGGGATTTTCATGATTGCATTGGGAAGGGAAATAGGTAGTGTACGTGGATTTGTGGATATTTTCGAGAGAGGAAAAGGACAAATTGGTCCTAGACGGTAAATTATCATCATGCTTTCAAGAAATAATTAAACGACATGAACACGTACATCTGGTCTTTAACTACGTACATCTTCAGGGGCTCTCATGGCCTGGTCTCAACCCAGGTCCAACCCATTGAGCTGGATTTGGGCCTTGGGTTTAGTATTCAGACTGAGCCTAAGTTTAAAATTTGGACCTATTTCATATTTGGGCTGACGATGGATTAAGTGACAGAAAGCCCAAGCCTGGCTAGGCCCAAATAAGTATTGGTTGTAGTTTAGTTACTTATTTCCCAAAATAAGTGATCAAAAGCTTTTCCCTGACTGCCCTAATCAACCAAATGGTGGGCTCGGGCTTGACATGATTGAGGCTGGCTGGGATTGGGCCACAAACTTACAGCCCATGGGCCGGATGGAGGCTAATATATTTGTTAAACATTTTTCAGCCAATGCCAAGCTTCATCTTAGTAAAAGCAGGCGCACCTTATGGGTGGCGATTTATTGTAAAATGATTGTTGAGTTTTCATGATGATAGGTTGGATGATGCCAAGGAGTACAAATTTTACATGCTTCCTTAGCATAGAAAACCCTTAGATCTTTCAACAGTGTCACTTTTGTGTAATTTGGTCCACCACTTTTTGCCATCTCTTAGTACAGTTGCCTCTTTTGCTCACTAGAGATGCAACTTGAGGTGGACCCAAACCGAACCCGAGGCTGCTTGGAAACAGGCTTGTAATTTTGTCTTCAACCCTACCTAATTTTACCATATTTTAATATCCCCGCTCACCCACATGTACAAGTGGGGATATTCCTGCTCGTTTTTTCTTCTTATTCCTCTCCTCTTTCTTCTTCCTCCAACTCCTTCACCATCTACCAACTACCCCACTACCTGCACAACATATCTCTTCATGATATGGAGAACTCAATGGTCTTGGACTTCGATGGAGGTGGGCTTGTCACCGAAAGCACTCATTCTCACAAATAGCTATCTGAACCCATCATTTCCCCATTCCTCTTTCTTCCACAATCAAAACAAACCCATTTGAACCTATCTTCTTCTCTCTCCTTTCTTTCGTTTTCTTTATTTTTCTTCCATTCTTGCTCTCTTACCCACCTTTTTTAGCATCTTTTTCTTGTGCACAAACATTGCCCATCTCCAAAGCATCTCTACCCCCATCACCATCTCATGTTAATATGTTATTCCCTCACACCCCGTTTCCACACCAATCCAACTCACACCACCTAAAGTAGCCCCGTACCTGCAACCAAGACCCATCTCTTCTATAGCCCTTTTACCACTATCTTTTACTTAACCTCTATCACCATCTAACCTCCATCACCATGCAACCCCCATCCAAAAGAAAAAAAAAGCTTTTTCCTGGATATGACTTGGGCGGCAATATCTTCGCTCGTGTATGCATATGAGCGGGGATATCGCCTCACAAGAAGACAAAATAAAAATGAAAATGGATCCTGGGACCACTATGGTAGATAAATATCTTCCGGGTCTTTTTTGGTCTATATCGAATCTGAGGGGGTTTTCTCGATAAAATCCTTTTTCCAAAATTCAACCTATTGAAAGTGAGTTTTATTTTTATAAAATTTTCTCTAAGCCCTCGAAGGCCACAAATACAGTAACATACACTCCAAAAACATCATACATGCTTTGATACTTTTTTTTTTTTTTCTTAATAAGAAAAGAGAGACCGCATCGGTCTAAAATATCATGAATCTCTCTATCAAGACATGGTTCAAACTTCAAACACAACAGTTCCATTGTCATCTTCAAAACTAAAATGTTAAAATATCCATTTCCTAATTAAAATCATAATCATTCACAATCAATTGTTTACTGATTTAAATGTGAGATCTGTATCAAAACATCATCAAATAATACATCAACATCACAAATCGCGATTTTACAAAAGAATAAAGAAATAAAAATAAAATAAAGATCAGAGGAAAACTAAAAAAGAAGATAAAGGAAAGTGCCTGAAGAAAAAATATATGGGAATCTGGCGACTGAGGAGAAGATGGGAGGGTTTGTATTCCAACGCAACTGCGGAGATATCTGTATATGGTCATTACATTAAAATCCAAAACCACACAAAGAAAATTAAAAAAAAAAGAAGGTAGATTTCAACTACAGCAAGACGAATTTTCAAAACAATCCGACGTCTTCTTATCCTAAGACCGGAATATAACATATAAAGAAGATTTATAAAGATTTTAAATACTTATAGTAAGATTGAGTGAGGCTTTGAATTTTGAATCTTTTTGAAACTATGTAGATTAATTAATTTGCTAAAGTTCTCATGGGAATTCCTTGCAAAATAGGAAACAAAGAGCCTACGCACGCCCATACCACTTGGATTCTTGGATCCTTAAAAAATAGACCAACTGCTGCTCACATGCAGAGAACACATGCTCTTAAGTCGAGCGTTGACTCTTGCAATGTTCAATAGATTTTTCATGTTAAATGCTTGCCGCATAGATTTTTGAGAATTACTTTCTTCCCATAATTTCACCGTAAGTTTCATATCCTAACAATGCTTGTAATCCTAACAATTTGGTTTCTTCAACACGTAGGCGCATCAGAGAAGAAGCTCTTATGAGAGAGTGATGCATTGAGGAAGCGTAAAGAGGATAGGCCATTTCTTTGTGTGTAGAGAATATGGGTATGTGTTTAAAGAGGAAGGATAGTTTTTTTTTTTTTTTTTGTTTGAAGAGATGGGTAACTGATGAAAATAATATTAAGGATATACAATCCCTTATTTATAGACAATTGAATTGAAACACGTGTTTTGAGAATGATGTGTTGACAATATATAAAGTTAATGAGAGGAGAGAGGGAAGACGAGAGAGACAGATTTAGGGGATATTTGGGGGCTTTACTAATGGAATTGGGTGAAGTAAAGATTATTTTGAAAAATTAATAAAATAAAAGTGGGTTATGATGGTATTTTATTTTTAGTTGTTTGGTATAGAATTTTTTTGAGTTTTTGTATAGAAAAGTGGATTTTTTTAAATTTTTTTGTGGAAAATGGTGGTTGCTTTTTTTACTTTTATAAAAAATTATGATGGGAAATTTGAATTAATGTATTTTTGATGTGACATGTTTTTGAGAAATGTGGCTTCACTTTACTTGACTCTATTAGTAGAGTTGAGGATTGGGAGAGGGCCAAAATAAATTGAAAGTAAAAATAAAAAAATTTCAATTGGAACCAATATCCTTCTTTCATATATATAAATATATATATATATATATATTGACCGGGACCTATACTTTAAATGAGTGGTTGAGATTTGTCTCTATAGGACTATGAGAGCTACTCTCATAGGAGCATCTCTCTCTCATCATTATCATTATCAAAGCCTTGTTCCAACTATGTTGGGTTTGGCTACATAAATTATGTTTCTCCATTCCGATCTATCTTAAACCAAATCCTCAAATAAGTTAGGCTTCTTCATATCTATTTTTATTACCTCCATCCAGGTCATCTTTGGCCACCCCTTTCCTTTGTTGGGCCATTAACCTTCACAACCAAGCTTTTCTTTACCAACACTGTTACAAGCCTACATTGGACATGCTCAAACCATCTTAAACGGGTTTCTTTGATTTTATCCCTTATTGCTGCTATCCTTAAATGCTCTAGAAAGTACTCATTTCTAATTCTAGCATTTCTAGTTTTACCACACATCCAATTCAATATTCTTATCTCTACTATATCTATTTTGTGCATATATTGCTTCTTTATTGGCCAACATTCTACTCCATAGGTTATAGTCGGTCTAATAGTTGTCCTGTAAAATCCTTCCTTCAATCTTGTTGGCATTCGTCGGTCACAAAGCATTCTAGAAGCAAGTGTCTACTTCAATCATCCCGCTTTTATCATATGTTCCACATTTTCATCAATCTTCACATCATTACTAATTATCATCCTTACTAATTATAAAAACAACATAGTGGAAATAATCACTTTGTGGTATCTCAAGGCCTTCACTTCTCACAGTAGTTTCAGTTTTCTATATGCCCATTGAAGTTACAAACCATATATTCTGTCTTTGTACAACTTATTTTAAAGCCTTTGGGTTCTAAAACCTCCCACCATCTCTCGAGTTTTGTATTGACATTATTTCTTGATTCATCTACCAATACAATATTATCTGCAAATAACATACACTAATGTATCTCTTTTTTAATATGAGCAGTTAACTCATTCATAATTAGTGCAAAGAGATAAGGCCTCAGGGTTGACCCCTTATGCAAAGTTATGGTTACGGGGAATTCTTCTTCGTCTCCACAAGTAGTTCTCTATATATATATATATATTTATATATACATACATATAGTATATGCAATATTACATAAAAGATATAATCATATTAAGAGATGGGAGCATTGTGGATTTGAGTCAGGTAGAAGTTGGGTCAGGTTGCCTGACGCCTCAACAAAACCCAGACAAAAAATCACTCATGTTCTGGTTAAACTCCTATAGGCATTAATGTCATTTTCTCCATGAGGAGCCCACAATCTAGGCCCATTTGTTCTTCTTTTCAAGCACTAAACATTTTATGTGTTGCAATGCACTAATCCAGGCCATCCCATCAGAAACCTCCAGTTTTTGCACCTGTGTTGGGATGATAGTATTACCAAGGTTGAATCGTGTCTAAAATCCAACCATGGTCTTTATGGGAAGAAAGGGATAAATTTTTTTTTACCATTAATTGTCCTTCACAGATGGCTGAATTGCTAAAATAAGCACAAAGAAATAACAGAAAAAATATCACCTAAGCCTCTGCATGAGAGAGAGGGGATTGATGCAAAAACATGTTATCTATGGAAAATTTTCTACCAGCAGAATGCTGGCCAGCTTTATGGGGCCCACTTAGGCAAATAATCTAGCCGGGCTGAATTTTACGCTCTCCCTTTCCCAAAAGGAGACCTTTCCATCTGCCGTACTCCCATTGATAGGCACCCATCTAAGTGGGCCCCATGAGCTGGACAGCAACTGAGCAATATGCAATTTGATCCAGAGAACATTTTCCATTCTATATAGACGTTTTGTTAATACATAAAAAATGACACTGTGCCTCCACAAATTAGCTCCTGCTACTCAACCATCAAACCAAGAATGGACGGTGGTGATTGGGCCACCTGTGAAGCGCTTGACCATTCCTTGAAAATCGGAGAATCCACCAATGGTTCTGACGCAGAAAATCTTACCCATGAAGTGTTAGTGAGATGTTCTAATCTCCTTTAACTGGCAATGGTTAGCAATATGTAAGGATTCTAAAAATGTACAGCCGTTTCTACTCAAGTCAAGAGCTGGTATATGGGTTGCTCTACCAACTTGCCCCATATACTATTCACAAAAATTGAGTGTTTTCTTGTATCTGTAGCTTCTTGATTTAGTACCTGAATCAAGGCATTCAAAAAGAACTGTTAGCAGTTGAATTTGCTAATATGGAGAACCATAGTAGCAAGCCAAGCGGTGCAACTGTGCTAGTCATGCATAGAGCTGAAGATAGGGATGTCAGTGGCTAATCCTGTATTCAAGTTAAGACCCATATGACTGACGCCAGACAGACCCTGATTTCAGACATGATAAATACAGGCCCCCATCAAGGTCCTGGTGTCCAGCCTGAACCAGCCTATGGGTACCTCTATAGCTGTTAGAAGCTAGGAATGGGTTGTAGTTTTAAAGCAAGCCGAGTTGATTCAATAGATCACTGATCCAGTTGAGTAAATGAGTGTGACCTAGTATGAACATTCACTTGATAAGACTCAGTAGAGTGAGTGAGTGACTCAGCAATTTCTTTCCAAGTTGAGTCAAGTTTGTGAGTTTTAAACATTGGCATTGGCTTGTTTTCAAGACCTCTGGAGATCTAATTTCCAGGCTCGACAAAGTAATGTGTTGGCCTGACCCTGGACCGTGTTAAGACTTCCTTACAGATAGGAAAGACCATCAAGAAGTAGTGTGGGATTATTTTCGCAGAAAATGATATCCGTTAGCAACTTCTTTGTTGGTGCCATATCTCGAACCCATGACCTAATGTTGTAGACCAAGGGTTTAAACCATCAAGAGAAGGTAAAGATTGGCAATCTGTTAGCAACTTCATTGCCCACCTGGGAACTGAGCAAACATCTATGTTCCTTATTTTCGGCATTATTTTCTTTAAGCTACATGGCAATTGGACTTTCATGTGTCACAATTTTAAGCAAAAATGGAAATTAAGGTATATCAAAACAAATAAAAAAGGGATTGAGCTTGGAATTGATCATATATATCTATATATGTGTGTATTGTATTATATATGAGTCCTGATCCAGTGCGCAAGTTGGACATAGGATCAGTGTGCATGCCTCAGTGTGGGGCCCACATGGGACTGAGACCTGGGGGGATCGAAAGATCTCCTTCAGCCCTTCACCTCCGCAAACTATCAGCCCCATTCCTAAACCCTATCATCTCCATCCAGGCCCCATAAATTTAATGGTGTATAGTCCATTTGGATGGGTGTCCGGTCGATCTAAAAGTCCAGTCCATTTGGATGGATGCAAAACCCATACGGGCCATGTGAAATTCAGAGTGGGGGTCCAGCTGGATGGACCATCGATGCACCAGACACACCTGACAACAACTTATATATATGTAAATGTGTGTCCATGTCTATATATATGTGGAGCACGATAGAAAACTTCCTGGGAGTTTTTTTGTTTTTACAAAAAATGGTCATCCTAGCGGGGCCCACTATGGTGTATGACAATCATGAAATGCCTCTGGAATCTGGATGGAGTGATCTAGATGAGATCTACCTATGCGAAAAACTTCACCACCATTGGGTCATCCTAACCGCTTCATCCATGGCCCCAAAGTTTAATGGTTTTAAAGGCATCATTTTCTTGTCATTTCAACCAAACAGCGAGTAAAAGTTGGTTGAGTATCAAATTTGAGCTTTGTACCAATTCATGGGGGATGGTATGTGTGAAAGAATTGGATTGTCTCCTCCTCAAAAACATAAGGTAGCAAAAGGGGGAGTTTTTGACATGGGGAGTTTTTGAGAATTTCTCTCTATATAACACACATGTGCTAGATGTAGTTTTATCCTCTTCCATTATATTATGTAAGAGATCCTATTTCTATTAATGTGCATGTTAGTTTGTGTGCATATTTGCATTTTGTCACATATGTGCAACTGAGCCATCGACTCATAGTCCATGTGAAGTACTTGTCAATGTGCTAGGCTGAGTTGAGTCCAAGAGCAGCCTGTTTGTATTCAGGCCTAAAATTTATCCCGGCACTAGGAAAGGGTATTAAACTACAACTAAGCTTCACTATTTTCAATATTGATTATAATGTATCTTATTCTAGCATTATGGATCAAAGTGAGCCTTGGGGATTACCCTGTGGCAATTGTGTACAGAGAAGGTTTGACTACTCTAGCACACAAAAAAAAAAGAAAAGAAGACAAAAGAACTATGATACTTGTTATGTGATTGCACTAATCTAATTAGACAACTTCTTAGTGGCTCTAAATGGGAAGAGCCAGGTTAGTCTTGCAAACTGAAGTAGCAGCCCGGGGCCAACTTATTAAATTGGATTTAGGCTTAAAATTTCTATCCATGGCCATTCCAAAGTGCCCATTCCATCCCATTAAGAGCTCTATGAGAAGGAAGAGAAAGGCTAACTTATTTTTAAAAAATAATGCATACTTACATGTTGTTCAAGGACACATAACTACTTCTGTGAGGTAACAACTCTTCCACTCCTACTTTCATGTTGGAGTTTCCCTTCTTTGATCTGCCATCCAGCACTCCAACCTCCACTACAAAAACTGCACAGACAGGCCGGTGATCTGAAAACCTTGACTCACCACGTATGTATGACAATTGCTCTATTCCATTCCCATGCCATAATATTCTGTCACACCTGAGAATTTTACATCCTCTTCACTCAGGAACTAAAATAAATAGCTTAAACACTAAATTTTGTGTCAGTTTTTGTTTCAGATCTAATAGAATGTATGATGGAGTTAAAACAATACCATGCAGGAGTTCTTCTTTTCTTCTTTGAAGTTATAGACTCCCCAGCATAAGCATCTGAGTTGTTGGAGTACTTGTATGTTGGAGCAAAGTAGATCTTTCCTTCATTCCATCCCTTGAAAACTCTTCCAGCTTCTCTTTCAATTTTAAGCTATTATTGAGAGAAGCCCAACAGTGAGTATTTTCTCTTCTTTTTTCCATTTATAACTTTTCATATAAGAGGAAGGAAAAAAAAAAAGGAAATTCCAACTCAAGGGAGGATGGTATGGTATGCACATTGCTTAGTGTAGAAGCCCCAAAATTAATGTCCCAAACATGTCCAAGTGGACTCGAAAGAATTTCTGTGTTTACGTAGAACTTCGAATGATTGTATATAAATCTCAGTAGCTTTTTAGTGAGATATGCTCTCACTTTCCTCCCAAGGTAACTCACTTTGGGGCCCACCTGGATGCATGCTGATCATGGGGAAGGGTGTTTGAAAGGTCTGGGTATGGGCTAGGGTGTGCTGGAGCCTGGAAATGGCTCATATCAGACCATCAATGGGCCTCAAAGTTTCAGAAATTTCAAAGGAATGTGCGAAACTGATAATGATGATTAAATACTGCACTGTGAAATGAAAAAAAAGGAGAAAAAACACAGAAGATTTAACTCTGTCAAAAGTTCCTGAATAGACCTTTTATTCCAGATAAATTGAGTTCACAAATCGCACGAGTAGAAAGGGAAAATTGGCTTGAGATTTGATGAATTGATTTAACTCGGCTCTCAACTAAAGTATTAAGTTTCTGGCAGAGGGCAATGGGGATCACTAAAAAAGGAAAATAATAAAAGAGAGCAAAATAAATGGGGCAATGCGGACTTGTGCATTATGATATCAAATGGACAAAGATCAATTTTCAGAGGTCTATTAGAATCTTAAATTTGATGAAAGATACATCACTTATGATATCGAATGGACAAAGATCACTTTTCAGAGGTCTATTAGAATCTTAAATTTGATGAAAGATACATCACTGATAGAAAATTCCAACCAAGTCTAAACTGATTAAAACTGGCAACTTCCCCTTTCTTCTAAAAAATAAAAATAAAAATAAATTCTAACAACTTGTTAAAACATGAGTAGTACTTAATCACTTAATTCCAGGAAGCCATGGTAATTTGCATTGGAGACATGTATCTCCAACCATCTAAGTTAGTGTTTGTGGCTTTCATGACTTCTAGTATGATTTCTGTACCAGTTGTATAATATAAAAAATTTCAGATTATGCATGGATTTTTTTTCCACTGGAGGATGCAGAGCAGGGGAACAGGCTATCTGGGTAATAATTACCTGATCCTTCTCAAGAAGAGTTTCCCAGTCATTGTCCTCCATAAGCTTCCTGGTTTCTGAGTAGCTCAGTGCGATACGGTAGTTTAAATCCCCTAACCATATGATCCGGCTGATTTGATTGTTTTATCCAAAACCCAAATAATAATTTCAGATTACCTTAGAAAAGTTGAGTGAATAAAATAAAACATTAGAAAGAAAAATGAAACTTTGTAATAAAATAATGTATAGAGTAGAAAGAATTGCTCACTCGTGTTCAAGAATTTTCTCAGGGATCCTACGACCAGGTGTCTTGCAGATCTTTGGGAATTGAGTATTCTTCAATATCTCCATAACATCAGAGTTTCTCCTAAGCTCATCCCCTTCTTTCTCCCCTGAAGCCAAGTGACTGCAGACAAAGCAGAAGCTTGTCTGATGCAAAGACATGCTTACAGATATACATCCCTGAACCAGAAAAAATCAATAGTAAAAATATAAACTAAGAGGGACCTTTGACGAATTCCCTCCTAAAATGTCTAATTTCAGGCCAGAAACTGAATTATAGAATCTTCTAATCACCAAAACTTTGTGGGGAACATCCTCCATCACTGAAGGAGCTGCTTATCAGATCAATGATCTCAATCATCAAATTGTAGTTACCAGAACGGACAGCAACTAGCTTGATGCAGTTTAGGACATGTATTTTATAAAAAGAAAAGGTAAAACCACATCCTGTGCATTGTGATTGGACTTTAAAAGTGCTCCCCCAAGCAGTTGGTTTGAAAATCTGACTAGTCAGTGATTTGAGGTAGGCATCAAGTGCAGCTTAATTTCTTCTCATTGTTTTCTGCCATGGACACATGGAATTCACTTTGCTCCAAGAAAAATGAAGGTTAATTCATGAGTCCATGGTAAGACCTGTGAGGGGAATTGGGATTCTGCTCTTGTTAAGAAAACTTTAGACGTGAGCAAAAGATCTAAAAAAACTGCAGCTATGAATATCAATCCGATACAGGAAGAACCATGAGAAAAGTGCGACTAGTTCACGGAAGAGATTAACCTTGTATATTAGGAGACTGCTAGACTGTAAGAAGATGTGACACAGTACGAGTTACACTAGAAAACCAAGGTATTGTAGGATGAACTTCAAAACTTCAACGATATGTTGATTAAAATAAGTCATGAATTGAACTAATTCTCACCTTGTTTCCAAGGTAGCCCATGATCCCACGCCCTACACAGGATAGCCTCAGATGGCCTATGTGCGGAACAAGTTCCTTCCTCACCCAAATGGTAACAAAAATCCCCACCATCTGCTTGCTTGTTATAAGGCTGTACCCCATCTGATTAGTACTAGAAGCAGCCACTATATCTGTAACAATGAACTCATTCGAACCATCTGCATCATCCTCTGATGAAGAGTCGTCTTCCTTGGCATAAGCATCCTGGCATCTGAAGCATGAGTCTTTATACTTTCTCTCTACAAAAGGGCAATTACAGCTCTTGAGCTGCCTTCCCGGCTCTGTCCTCAAGCTCTTACTGACTGTTTTCAGAGAAGACTTCTGGAAGAACAATAATCCGCTGCTACTAGCACCTTTTGAGTCTCTAGAAACCAATGTGCTAGAAGCTTGAGAGCTGAAGGAGGTGCTGCAGTCTGATGGTGTGCTAGAGATATCGGTCATGTCAACAGGTGATGGTTTGTTCAAAACCCGGTTGATCAAAGAGAGCCATTTCGCAGCAGGTTCGTTGTCTTCTATAACCAGCACATTTCCAGCGTTGAGAGGGACTATTTCCTGGAAGCTGATATAGTTCATGGTAAAGAAATCAGAAAATTAATGAACTAGAAAATGATTATTAATGACCGAAATCATTTGAATCATCTTCACTTTTAACATGAAGGAACAAAAATGCATGAACTTGAAGGAAATTATGAAAAGCCAGGGCAGTTTATAACTGCATACGAAGAAATAGAAGAATGGACATTACTAAAATGACAATAAATGAAAATATGAAACAATGTCTTGAATGAACACAGATTTTAGTAAGGAAACGTGGGATTATGGATCTCACATAAAGTTCGGCAAATTTCTTGAAAATTAGATTGTTACTTACTACAAGAATATGTATCTGCAACATGTCAAACATGTCAAGAATATAATATAGATATCAGATATGTTAGTTGTCAGAAAATAAACATACCCAATAACATAAATATCTGATTGATCCTCTACCCGAAGAAAATCATCGAGATTGAGTCCATTGTCTGGTGCTTTTCCCCCAACATTCCATGTTGCCACAAATATCCTGAAGGAAGTAATAATCCACGAAGAAAAAGAAAGAAAATAAATAAGATAGAACAATCAATGGACAGGAAGTAGAAAATAACTGAGTGGAGACAATTTGAAAGTATACCCAAAGTCCCTAGTGTCTGCAATATTTGACATTGGAGTTTGGAAATCACTGAATTCCGGAGTCCTAAGGCTCGAAGTAGACTGTCTTTCTGCAATGAACATCAGCCAGAGAAAATAAGAGGAAGCTTCAATAAAAGGAAACCACACAGATAAAATATTCAAAGATATATATGCAAACTATACCTGATAAGCTTATTCTGAAGAGTGAGGGGGTAGAGGAGAGATAGAGATTTTTCTCAAATTCCACTGTTAATTTACCAGATATAAAAAAATCACAGAGAGAGAGAGAGAGAGATCAACATCACCTAATACTACCCCATATTTAGGTGAAATTAGCAACATATAGTATACCATTTTTGCATCCTAACTTACCAGGCTACAAGTGTCATAGTATAAATTACCCACTGTTTTTTCTCTGTCCTCTCCTTGTTTCTTCTTTCTTCTGCACTCTTCTGAAATTGGGAGCTAATTTTTCTCTTATATATTGCCATTTAATTGGCTTCCATCCTTTAAGTGAATACCCACTAAAGGAAATTGCCATGTTGGGTCACGGTTCTACTAAAAAGAATTGAACTTGGGTCCAGTTCCACTTGCTGACAGGATTCAGCTGATTTCTCTGACAACGTGAAGCAAGCATCATTTTCTCATTAGATAAGTCAGTATGAGTTCGGTAAGAAGTTCCTGTGCTGTCTGTTTTGACAAAGAAGTTGGGAGGACTTTATCTTCTGTGAATCCTTACCAACCACTAAAATTGACTGGAATTTTCATTGTCAAATAAATAAAAAATAACAATTTATGTGCCTGATAAAATTTGGAAAAATGGGCATTCCTGAAAAAAGAGAAAACAAGGGTTCTGCTCTATTTACTTTCTTAAAAGGACAAGAATTACAGACCCAAAATTATACTTTTCAGATGGGTGCTTGAGCTGAAGAAAATAAGACATTTTTATGATTCAAGAACCATTCCTCTAATTTACTATTTCTTTCCCAGAAAGACCCATCTTTAAAATTCAGTAAAAACAAACATGGCTAATTACTAACCTGAAGGGTCAAATGAATTTACATTTTCTTTCCTTTTGCTCTTCTCTTTTGACGAAAAGATCCTTGGAATGAAAGACTGCAGTCACCAATTCACCATCATAAAAATCAACATGAGACGTCCCATTCTGAAAGTAAAACGTGGAAGAAAAAAAAGTGCCTGCTTGTTAGAAAAGGTAGTATACCTATGATGTTTTCACCAAGCAATTATTGGCCAGAGTCCAATTATTCAAAGCGAACAAAAGAAACTAAAACCTAAGCATTGATAGAGAGCACAGACCTTCCTCTCATTCCTAAATGTCATCTCTGGAAACTCCGTTCTTGTTGTCAAAGGAGAATCGGAAACTCAAATTTCAAATTCAATCAAATGCCCCCAGAGTAGGATCCTGCGACCAATGCATAAAACAACCATTGAATCTGAGAGATTCACACGAGAAAAACTTACACAAATCAAACTATATACCCACGAGATGATGACAATGACAAAGAAAAAAGCATTAACATTCAGGAATTTAATTTCACTAGTATAGTAGTAAAAAGAGAAGAAAATTACCTTATTTTATATCGAATTCTTTCTGCTCACCAGATCAGAAGTTCAAAACCATTAACTTCCAACTTCATGAAATTTAATTAGCCAATTTAAATCCTTTGCTTTCATGAATTACTCAAGTAACAGTCAATTCTGGTCCTTTTTGCATCCTCAGCAACAACTGCAACCAATCAAATGAAATAAAAAATCCATCAACCCCAACCAGAGTATAATAGCAATAAGGTATGTTTAACATAGATAGCTAAAATCTGGACACATAAGATGAAAACCATAAAATGAAAGTAAAACTACAATATTATGAATTAGAGTATAACCCATTAAAATTAAATGCATCAAAATCTATGCATAGTGGTAAAAACAACCTAAGCAATCATCATAAAACAAAACAACAGAAATCATATAAAATTTCTCAATGTTGAAAACTCAAATGAAGCCAAATCATCTACAAAACCAAAACAAGAGAGGTGTAATGATACAGTAATTATAAACAGAATTAGTTCATATGCATCAAAGTGCAAGCCCCTCTTAACTCATTCATAGATTGTCAAACCAAACCAGGAAAAAAGATAGCACTACATAAATGAATTATTTGCACAAAGAGCAGCTGAAATCCAACAACCTGGAAAAAAGTCATTTAAGAGAAGAAAACCGTAAATGAACAGGGAAACAAATAAGGCTTTCATGAACTACAATTCAATGCTATTAACCTTTAGAAGCATCCAAACCACAAACACTTCAATCCTAGCATAAAAGTGAGAAAGGACAAAAATCATTTCAATCGAAAACCATAAAACAAACAAGATCACTATATATACATTTCCGTCAAAGTAGCATTAGATAAGCTATTGAAAACAAAAAAAATAAACAGGAAAAAGTAGTACTTATACAAACTTAAATCACTTTAAATCGCAGTCCACGATTAGGAAGAAAAAAAAATGTATCAAAACAAACCGACATAAATAACAGCAATTCTTACTCCATGTACCTATAATCCTATAAAACTTCCCAGAGCAGACAGCCACCAGAACCCAAAAAGAAAATAATGACAATGCCAAAAATAAAAATAAAAATAAAAATAAAAACCAACAGTCTTCACATGGTAGAACCCAGTATAGTTTACTTTTCAAATCCGTTCATGTTATCAAATGCTTTCATCCATGCGTCATAAAAATAAAGCAAAGCATCAACCCACAGTTCGCATGAAAACAACGAAACCAGTGACATCAGATTGAAAGAAATCCAAATTCTGAACCCCTAACAATCCATCAACTGAAAGGAAAACCACCCATCAACCTAAACGCTCAAAAACATAATCACCAATAAAACGCTTCAAACAGAGGACCACACACACAAATCACCGAAGCAAAGAAAAAAAAAAGGAAAAGTAATCCAATGATATCAACCTTCAAATATCGTCAAGATTGCATATAAAAGGAAGACAGCCCATTAACCCAATTCGACATAAAACTCCATGCCAATTGAAACTTCTCTAGGACACCACAGCTTACAATCATCAGATAACCTTAAAATTAAACGGGAGAGGAGATTCTCATTGACTATACAAATTACAACCCAATACAACTAACCAACTTTAAACTAGATCCAAACTTCAGACTACTCATGCAACCCATGCACATAAAGATAAAGATAAAGATACTTGTCGACCAAACCACGAGAAACCCACAAAGATCACAAGATTTCTCAAGATAGATGACAACCCATTTCCCCAAAAACAGAGGAAAGAGAAGCGTACAGGAAAAAAACGACCTGAACATTCGAGGTCTAGAACCTGCTGTTATTGACTTCTTTTCCTTTCTTCGAAGGATTGGTGATGATTCCAATGGTGGTGCAGTGAACTGTGGAGATTTCACGTGGAAGGCTTTGGTTTCTCTAATGAACAAATCTAAATCTAACGTCCTGTGGGGGTGTTTTTTTGGAGTCTTGTGAATATAACGTCCTGGCTCTTTTCGAGAGCCATGGGAAACGCCGTTTTCTGTCTCCATTTCCCTGTTTTCTTCTCTATATACAGAACATGCGCCTTTTCTTTAAATAGATACATAGTGTTTGTGTTTGGGGTCACATACAAGAAGAGGAATTGGAATTTACCCCCAGCTTCTTGAATCTTTGATACAGAGTCCATACACTGATACACATACCCTTTCTTTCAATTTTGAGGCCAGATAGTTACTAAATCTGTGTTTCTTTTTCCCTTATCATTAATTACTAATTAATTCATGGTTAAAAAAAAATGTTTTGAAAGGGGAAACCTTTATCTTTAGACTGAGTTTAAATTGAAATCTTGATTTATTTCATCCAAATTTATCTAAAAGATTATGAAATTCATTTTAGAAATAAAAAGTTTTCAATGATAGTTATTATTATTATTATTACGGGCTTGTTTATTTGCATGAAATATATAAATTGAATGCATTAGAATTTATGATCAAATGAGCTCAGACAAAGAATTGTTAAAGAGGTGAGTGGTGAAGAATATTAGGTGAGAAGTGAAAGATATAAGATAGTGATATAGATGAAATTTTACTTTCTAGGATTTGAATTACTAAAGTGCTACATGGGTATTCGTTTCTCGATTTAATTGCTCCTAAATGAGGTTATTAGATTGTGGTTTTTTTTTTGGATATTCACCTTTGATTCTTTTTTTTTTTTTACCACTTAAAAGAATGCAGAGCCTTACAATATGAATTCAATTATATGAACCAATCAGGTGTTTTAATGCATAAAGAGAGTAACAAAATATAATATAGAGGGGGTGACAATGGAGTTCCTATGCATCCATGATTTTGGACAGCATTGCTACGAATAATGGTGATATTTTTAATGTTATGAGTAATGACCTGGTTTCAACCAAAATTTTAAAACTGTATTTTTAATGGGACATTGTTTGAATTCACAGCTTTTGTGGGAATGAGAACCTTCCAATTGTGCTGCAGGATCTAATTGTGTTAAAATCATGTTCTAAAATTTAGAGGACAACAATGAGTAGTGAGGCAACTCCAGCCATTTAATTGGATTACTTTCAACGAAAGAAATAGAAATCTCAATTTATATTGAGACTTGAGAGAGAGAGAGAGGTTCCAAAAAAAAAAAAGGATGAAAAAAACTTTAAAGAGCTATCTATCAGTTTTCCTCAAAACTGTCATAATTCACCGTCACAAATAAAGAGGGTATTTTCCTGATGATAATGTGATGTTCAAAGTACAAAACACAGCTAGTAAATTAATAAAAAATAATTTTTACTGTAATCGGTTTTTGTATTACTCCAAAATATTTTCTTTTTTGAGACATTCCTAATAATATTCTGAGGGATAACTTCCAAATCTGAAACATTCTTATAATTTCTTGAGATCCTATTTTCCTAAAAAATGATATTGTGACACTATCCTAGTTGGAGGCTAGGATTGTCTGTCTTATCAATATCATATTAAGGGTATGATAACGATTGATGGTTCAGGTCTCCAGCCAGCACTTATCAATCCAGAAAATTTATCAATCTCATGGACTGATACAAGTAACAAAGCAAAAAGAAACAGTAGCATTGAAGTTTCCGAAATCCGAAGTTGATGCAGAAGGAGAATAAAATGACATATTCCTTGAGATTTTCTTCAGCACTAGTTGTCATCTTTGAGAATGTGGTCTTTGAACAAGAAGCAGCCTTCCAAACTTCTAGTCAATGGCTTGTGCCCAAGGAACTCTGAACGCACAAGGGAACATATTGTCGTTGGGCCATGACTTTTCTAAACCACCCCACTAAAATTCTTAATATTAGTGATCAATTCAAAATGGTCCCCCACAACCCTTTTAGAATAGGAGATAATTGATACTTGGAAATATGAGTGTAAATAATTTGAGATTTTGGTTTTTTTTGTCTTGGCCAAGGTTTTTTTTTTTTTTTTTTTTTTTAAAGTAAATTGGATTATGAAAAGTAGCATAAGTGCACAACATATAGATCTGTGCAACTAAGGGGCTGGTCCCGACTAAGGGGGCCGGGACCCACGAGAATACCCGCACATGTAGGGAGAGACTCACACATGCGAGGAGAGAGAGCCTGCACCTGCATAGAGTGAGTACTCGCACATGTGGGAAGACCCACACACCACGCGGGGAGTGATAACTTACACATGCAAGGATTGGGAGGAAACCGGGGATTGATCCCTAGTGACCTGGGTGAGAGGCAGGGTTGCAACCCCTCCTTCTCAAGAGAGTATGAATTTGATACTCCACTTTTAACTTCTGCATTTCCTTTTCTGACTGTTAGTCTGTTGCAGGACTCTGATGCACGAAACAACATAGATAAGGAAAATTAGAGATCAGATCAAGATAACTGTACATGGGGCATTTCACGGGGCCAGGTCTGACTGGGCTGATGTTTGCCCAAGCCCAGCCCAGTTGGTAATCAGGTCTAACATTCATGCCCAGATCCAGTGCATTTGCGAAAATATATACACTCTTTTGTATTAAGTATGCAGAGCAATGCTAGACCCTCAAAATTTCTTGCCTCAGTCCGACCAATTTTATAATTGGGCTAGGAAATTGGGGCCAAGCACAGACCAAGATCCCAAAAGCAGAGCCAGCCTATGAGTATAAACTCACAGGCATTTGGGTTTTATCATTTTCTTGATTTCGGATAAAGATACTGTATCTAATATAGTATTAGCTGGTTGTAAGAAATAATTCTAATATTGAAAGTGATGAGATTCATTGTTAGTAGTTGACCGCCTGTTTATTAATTAAATTGAGACGTGCAAACATGAGCCATATGGGTGTCCTTTTCCTCTAGCCTGTCTCACTAATGCATGGCAAGCAAGAAGTATATATATGATGGGTGGACATTGGACAAGAATTTGGATTAAGAGTCAGCAAAATTTTATGGCAACAAAATAATCCTACCTATAAAAGAAAAAAAAAATCCTACTCTAGATTTTAAGAGTCACCCAAATAACACTGCAACAACACTATTAAGAGGGTCGCACTTGGGTTGGGTCTATGGTTTAATTACAGCCTCTTAAGCAAGACTCAAATCCATTACTATAGTATATTTTTACCTACACTAGGTCAAACAGTCAATATTTCTAATGATGGAGTAAAATTTGGACCCTCGATAACCATGATTGACATGTTCATAGATAGGGTTTTTGGGACTTCAAAAAGCCCATACAAGCGGAAAAAGAAAAACTGCCAAGTAAAAAGAGTGGCATACTCAGAGATCGATGACCAGACAAGTGACATGTGGATTTTCAACCAACTAAGCAATCCTTGAGATCTTAAATAGATAGTTTTGATGTGCAGAAAGTGCCACCCCCGTATGGAAGATTTGTGGTTTTCAAAAGACAGGATTGTGAGATTCAATCAGCCTGCTTAATTCAATGGTAATTATTGTGCTAAGACTTGACCCTATATAGGTGAGCGAGGGTAAATGCGATCTCATAATGAGCCAAATCTTCAAAGGTGGCTAGAGGTGCATATGCATTACTTGAGCTCACTACACCTTCGCCAAGGATATCAGGGGCCCTAGACCTGAAAAGGTTTAAAATTCTAAGAGAACCCTCTCCAAACTCTGAAAATTAATATTATTCTACATTTTCCCCCTCCCCAATAGTTGTTTTACATAAAGGCCCCAAGGAAAATTTCCAGGGTACGACCCTAGATAAGAGTTATCTGCACTTGACTTGCCAAGATTAAAATAGACCCCATGCATTATCCGTGTTATTTTTAATAGAGTTATATTTAATCATCCACTTGGTTAAAAGATATATTTAAAATGATAAGTCAAAACCTGTCTAAACTCACTAAAAATTGTAAGAACGGTTCAAATCAATCAAGGGCGACATTTTATAAAATCCCATTTTACTAAAATAATCTAAAACTAAACTAAATTAAGTGGGTGGTTAAATCAAAATTCCATTGTAACAACCTATGGACATGATTTGATTAGTTGTTCTAACTTGCTTTTGAGTTTGTAAAATTAAAATTAGCTCGGTAGGTCCCCGAAGCCCCAAATAGACCTTTCAACTTGAATCAAGTTTTTTTTTTTTTTTTTAATTATTTCATTTAAAAAGACCTTGAGTCAAGTTGGTTAGTATAGAATAAGGTTTTCATGTTCGAATGGAACACAACCTCTTGTAGCTAAATTAATTGAAAGTTGACTGCAAGAATCCAGATCTTGTTTCACTGATAAAGTCAATGCTTGTCTCATGCTATTTTAATTCATGGAGGATCTGAGAACATGCAGAGATCTTGTCGAGTTCTATTAGAAAATGTTATACATTATAGAATATAAGATAACGAATGTGGAGAAATAATTCAGGGGCGATTTACAAAATGTAAAGCATCCTATTTTATTTATGTGAGGCTCACTCCTGCTTGATGATATCAACTTAGATATCACGCGCTCACTTGTATCACATTATAAATATCGGCTCAGATCTCACTCTAACCAGAGTGAGATTTCACTTTAATCAAACCAAGTGGATGACCATTAACTATGGTTGAAATTTCAAGAGGCAACTTTCAATTATCTAATGTAGAGTCTTCTGATGCGAGGCTATAAATCCTTTAGTAGATTCCATATATGAAATCCAAACTACTTAAAATTATTAATCCTTCGTTAATTGATGCTGCACTAGATTTCAATCAAATTGGAATGAGGCCTATCATCAGATTGATCACATCCTAAAATTGATCACATCCTTAAATTGATTTTGACTCCCTTAATTAGGTTGAGCTTGACTGTTCACCAAATGTGAAATTGGCTCAAAGCCAATTCAAAGGAGGATATTGATTTTGAGTGGCTTGGATTTTATATGTGGACCCTACCAATGGATTATAGTCTCATATACGTCCAATCAAAGTAGTCGGATTCTTAAAGGGGTTAGTCTCATTATGTCCAATCAGGAAGTTAGCGTGGGATTATAGTCTTTGTCAAGATATTGATCATTTCTCAAAATAAGTATTTCAGCAAAATTCATCATTTTTTTCTCTTATTATACATATTTTGGCATTTTGGATGAGTAAAAGAGACACAGAAAACTGTGATGTTTAAATCTGTGCCATGGGCATGCAGTTTTCTCCCCTGTTTTCTCCATGTTGAAATGGCCACAAAGGGATGCTCATAGTTCCATTAGTGTATGGTTAGGTACCTTTCATCAGAATAGCTTAATCTTATGTGATTATACTAGCTTTCAAGTTTCATCCTGGCATATGCCAAAAGCCAAAAATATAGTGTTCAGGTTCACCAGAAGAATCCAAATTGCAGGTCCTGCTCAAGAGGAGGGAAAGTGTCAAGAGTCACATTGATTTAACAGCCATAACCTCCTATTAATGGATGTTTGTTCTTCTAATGGGAAGCATTGGTTGTTTGTCATTTATTAAAGATCGGTTCTAAGTGCTCGATCAACTTAAAATATATAATTATATATTACTAATTCTCTAAGCTTCTCATTTTATGCTGACTAAAAAAATGCTCAAGACAATAATCATTCAGTGAAAAGAAGGTAGATGATCCATCAATAGGGTCTACCTTTGAAATACAGTTCCTAAATATCAATTTTCCACAATGTGAGGTAATTAGTATTACTTCTAAATATAAGTAAACTCATTACTCATGCTTTTCATTTTATCATAAGAAATATAGGTTTACTGGATGGCAACTGTCAACCATTTGATATGTGAGACACTGGCAGAATAAGTTCCTAAATTCAAGGGTGACTAAGGTCATCCAAACTCCCACTTTTGATTGCTGGATTTACCAAGAAATCCATCAGGACTATGGAAGATTCTGTAATTCGATGATAAGAATCAGCTAGTCTACTGGTTAATTTTTTGAAATTCAAATTGCTCAAAATCATATATTTTAAATATCATCAATTTGGCAATGAGCATAAATCTCATTGGAGCGAACCTACCCAATATTAATTTTTTATATTTTGTCCCAAATGGTCCCATAATTTTTTTATATTGTTATATAGTGGCTCCCTCAAGGCAAGATTCATGATTCCGCCACTTTCAATCTATAATAAGTTTATGCTATGTATTACCGAACTAGCTTCTAGACAAGTACAGGTACGTAGGGGTTTATTATCATATTTATTTTAGATATTCAAATATAAAAAATCCCTGCAGTAAGAAGAGTCCAAACTAACAACCTTACCATTAATGCTACCTTAACTAGAGTAAAATGGTTTTGTATATTGTATTGTATTAAAAATATGTAAGTTACTTCTAAACAGGTATCAGGTGTGTAATCTAAACATGTAACCACCTTCAATTCAGTTCTTCATTAGCATATAAAACCAAATATGCCCACATATATTGTTGGTTAAGTGGCAAAGCATCTGCCTTTTCATTGGACTTACCAGAGTTAAAACAATGCAGAAGAGCCAAAACAAAAAGAAAAAACAAAGAAGAAGAAGAAGTTTTTTACTGCTAGCAAACATGAGTCTAGTAGGAGGCTAACCATTTATGCCGATTTAAGATCCTCTAGATTTTGGCTTAGATAATCTTGAGTCGAAAGAGGTTGAACTTCCCTATACGGCCAGCTATTGTAAATTCCAATGGCTCCAAATAAACTCCCTTAGCGTTTACATTTATGAGATGTCTCTAAATTTTATTCATTGAGATTGAGCCTCACCATAAGATTGTCTATATGACAAATAACATGATTAATACAATTTTATACATTATTAATCGTATTTACTAATAACATTACCAGTTTCTATTGGCATAAGATTTGGTGGGCCCCCTTTAATATTTTAGAGGGTCCGGACTTCATTTAGTTTTTTTTTTATTTTTTTTATTTAAGGTGTCTCAGTCCTTTAACTCAAAATAATTCCTAAGAGCCTGGGAGAGTAGGCTAAATCTCCAATCCCAGCATAGTTATGCAGTTTTAGACCGCGAAACTTTTAAGTGAAAACCGTCATTCTAGATCACATGAGCTGCCTCGCGTTCGGACTCCATATAAAGTGGAACCCATGCATGTCATATCTGTGACGGCAAAAGTACCTCCCGTTACGTCGGGCAATGACAAAGAAGCGGAGGAATCCGTGTCGGCAGTTCAGGTTTTTTCACCAAAAGGCGGTGGCAAAGCCCTCAAAATCGCATGGTTGGTTGGAGAAACAGAGAGAAGCCGTGCAAAAAGTCTTCCATAAAAAGCTTGACTTGGAAAAGGTTAAAAAGAGACCCAGAGAAGTCACACGACAACTTTCTAAAAGTGGATCTATATCTATACAACGTTTACACAGAACTGTTCACGTAGATCACCGTACATGCTTTCTTTTTTTAAAAAAAAAAAAAAAAACAATCTGGCTCAAATGAATGGCCCCACCCCACCATGCTTGGCATCATAGACCAAAGTGAGATCAAATTCACAGTGAGATCAAATCACTAAAACACACTCTCCTGCTGTACTTTGTCACCGAGGTTTGCTTGTTTGCATAAAATATATATGAATTTATAATCAAATGAGCTCCCATTGAAATATTATTTAATAATTGATGGGAGAAGGATTTAAGATAGCAATATTGATGAGACCATTGACTTTTATAAGATTTAAATTACTCGGGTGATGACTGGATTCCGTATTCATTTCTCAATTTCCCTTATTCCGTTTCCATCAAATAAGAAATTATTTTATGAAATTCATCTTTTGATTCTTCATCTTTAACCCTTATAGAATTACTAGTAGCTTAATTATAGAAACAAACAGGCCCCACATTAAATCCAAAACATTGTTTCTTTACACACAAAAAGAAAATGAAAAGGAAAAACCTACAAACGTTGTTATGCATGCCTCAAATTAATCACATCTAAATAAGGTGGTATTGTCATTCTTTTTTAAAAAATGTTGTCCGACAACGAGCATACCCCTGAAAATTTGGCTTATAGATAAGACAAGAAAAAAACCTGATTTTGAGTGGTTTGTATTTCAAAAGTGGTGGGCCCTCTTGATGGATCTATCCTGCCCTTGAGAGTATTTAACTTTCATTGAATGATTGCACTAAAAAGTTACTTGTTATAAATGTGAATCATAGAGGAATGCAAATATTATAAATGTATATTTTAAGCTGATCGATCCCTTTGAAACAACCCTTAATAAATGATAGATAACTAATGCTTCACATTAGAGGAACAAACGACGATTAATAGGTGGCTATGACTGTTAAATCAACGGGACACCAGACACCATGCCAGCAATGCCCACGATTTGGATTGTTATGGACAACGTTTTAATATTGGCTTTTGGCAAGATGGAAGCTAATTGAGGCATTTAAGACCAAGCTTCTCTATTTAAAGGTATTACCCTTGATTTAGATTTTATCCTAGAGATATGCTACAGTACTTCTTGTCACGCCCCCGAACCCGATTAGTAATTAAACCGGATCCGGGGTGTGAAATTTAGGGCTAATTAAAAATTTTGCCCTTAATGCCCACGGATCGAAGTCCGCTGTGAGGATTGTATAGTTGCCTCATTATCAGTTAACCAACAGGGCTTGTCCAATAAACGTATTCATTAAACCTGTAGAGATATCGAAGCAAGTATGGATTTCATTCCATTAAATTTCAAGTTTCAAATAAAACATATAAAGTTTATAAACATCAAGGCCATCCCAAAAACTTAGGCCCTGGTACAAAAGATATACAAAATGTTAAATCAAAAGATGAGACGGAGTGGCACGATGAGAAATATCCCCGTGTTACGCGCGCTAGTGCCGGAAGTGATGACGCTAAGCTACGTCATCGGCACCCCACTCCCGTACCTCGTCCTCCTCCCCCGGTTGAGGATCCTCTGGGATTGCCTCGGCATCCGGGTCGGCGTAAGGGTGGTAGTAGTAGGTGTCCTCTGCACACCATGGGATAAGGTCAACAACATGTTGGCAAGGAGATAAGCAATATACATTATTCATAACATGCTTCAAAGGAGAGTAAAGACAAATACGTGATCAGAAGATAACAAGGTACAAGCTAGGCAATAAGCATGAATAATACGAGAATCAAGTAATAAGATAAGTCCTAGCAAGATAAACAAGAATAACCATCCATGAAATGCAATGCAAGCGAGAGGAGACTCCGAGGATGTCCAAAGCCATCTCCCGGGGGTATAAGTGACGTCCGAGCCGACTACAAATACCCAAAGTCCGGCTCTAGGGGGATCCGAGCTCCCGGTCCTAGGAATAGCAGCACGGTCCTAGCCCGCTCCCAGCTATTCACGCCATGGACGCCGTCCAAAGCCGACTGCCCACCCTAGTGTCCGGTATCCGGCCCACTCAAGAATCATCAGACTGCAGCTGGTATGAATGCAAGATGATGGTGATGGTTTGTATACTACACAAGTTCCAAGACAAATACACGTGGATAGGTTTCCAAGTACAAGACAATAAGCCGAGGGCTACTCCAAGTCAAGCCAAGATACAAGTCGAGTCCAAGTTCCATGAGTAGTCCCCTTTCAAGTCTATCCACACGTGTCCATCAATACAAGGCAAGGTACCTACGGATACACTCTAAGTCCGGTCCAATCCTAATTCTACAAGTTAAATTACAATTATACAAGTATTCAAGATAGAGTGTACAAGGTACGACGTACTACGGATACGAGATTCAAGAGTCAAGAATGAAGAACAAGCCAAACCTAGGTCAAGGGCTGTCAACCGTGTATTAGACGTATCCCCAACGGAGGACGTATGGAGAATGAGTCATTGGTGTCCTAATTTGGCGGGCTCATGGTATACTGAAGTTATTGGGCACCAATCAACTCACTACCACACGCATTCGGCCAAGTAACGTCAATATACGGAAATCCCGGACAACCAACGAAGCACACCAAGCCCATCATGCTCCGTTTCCATTTTCCCCAATTGATCAGGCAAGGGTAGGGTCAAGGGGTCCCACATATAAAGTCAAGACCTAGGGCAGAAGTCCCTTTTTAATGACAGTTTTCTGAGCAGGCGGCTAGCCGCCTGGGGTTGGTCGGCTAACCGCTAGGTCGCCGAGTAGTGACCGCCGGGTCACCGCGTGTAGTGCAGACACTACTGGGTTGGAATTTCGTCAGGTCGGCTAGCCGCGCGAGGACCGCTGGGTCACCGCGGGCGAGACAGAACCTGGAGAGGTTCTGTTCTGATTAGGCGGTCAGCCGTGGGCTAACCGCGGGGGTAACCGCGTGAACAACTGTGTCCAGTTTCTGTGTAGGCGGTCAGCCGCCGGCTGACCGCGGGGGTAACCGCCCGTGCAGAACATGGAGTTTCTGAAGCTGTTCTCAGTCAGATTCCGAGACACACCTACTGCTTCAGAGACCTCACATCCCACACCTGTAAACCATGCCTATCATGCCACAAAACACTCATCCATTCCATCTAAGTCCATTCACATTATCCCTAATTACTTGTGAAATCCAATGAAACATAAAACAAGCTTGGGATTCGGTGGAAATCTAAGCAATACATTAACAAGAATGAAACAAACATACATGCATGATTAACACACAATGCTAATCTACTTGCCTTCACCAAAGGGATGGAAGAGATGAAGATTAGAGAGAGAAACTTGAGGAGGAGAGCTCCCTACACAATCTAGCTAAATCCACCTTCCAAAACTCTTCTCCTACACCCAATAAACACCAAGGAAGAAGAAAAGAGGGAATCCATTAACATGCTACCCATTTGCAGCCATGAAAAACGAAATGTGGAGAGAAGGAGAAGGGGAAAACTCACCAAATTCAGATCAAGAGATAGAGGAAGGAGAGAGGAAGAAGATGGTGTGCTTGGTTTCCCTTGAGATGCTTTCAATCCCCACTTGCAAGGAGGAAGAATGAAGAAGGAGGAAGAAGAAGAAGAAGAAGAAGAAGCTACAGCAGCTGAAGGAAGGAAGAAACGAATGGTGGGGCTGAGGTTAGGGTTTAAATGGGGTTTAGAGGGGAAAAGTCCAAAATGCCCTTTTGAGTGAAATGAGAGAAAATCAATTATTTGGGGGACTTCGGGGCGTCAAATCATGACGAGCCAAGAACGAAAGATGACGAGCGCGACGAGATCTTTCCAACGAGCCCAACTTCGGCGAAAACGGAACTTTTCGGAAAAATGCTCAATTTTCCTATTAATCACAACCTAACCCCTTATTAAGACTAATCGCACTCGGAATCGAATGAAACTTCGGGAACATCTTTCTAATGATAAAAGAAACTTGCTTAGCCACTAAACCCGCCTAATTAGCTAAAATCACAATTAATTAGACTAATGCCAATATTAAGAAATTAAACACCCTATTAAGGTCGGGGACCTTACACTTCTTGTTTGCTAGCTTGTACTTCTTGGTTAGCAGCGGCAGTTCTCACCTGGATTTTCCGAGTTCGAATCCTGGGTACGCCATCTATTCCCTTTTGCGTAGGTTCCTTTTTGCGCTCATTTTCCACTTGTGTGGGCCTTCTTCCCATTTGTGTGAGCTGTCTTTCCGTATGTGTACGGACTCCCTCTTCGGTCATGGGCCCCTAGCTTGGTTACCAAAAGGACAAAAAAAAAAGAAAAAAGCTTGTCCCGGTTGGACCTAATCTTCCCTTTCAAAATCAATCCAAGTACCCTAATTTACGAGGGCTGGTTTGAAAGCGCATTCCTATTTCCAGTAGATCTTTTATGAATATAACTGGCATGTCTAATTCAATGAAAATGCAGAGAGGCAAACTCGTCAAAGAAAGCTGAAAAACAAGTTCAATTACTTTAGACATTCATCTATATTTTACGTTTTGGAAAAGCAACCAAAGATTTTAAAGCAGATTCAATCGAACATTCATATAAGCATTCCCAAATAGTCTAAGACACTATAATAATTATTTGCATAAACTTCAAATTCAATCGAACAAAAAATTAGTCTTGCCAAATGGGACCTACTAGTGTTACTACTGATTCCTCTTTGTTCCAATCAGACATGAACCTACCTACCTTACATCTCTCGATCAAGAGGAGTCGTATGTTTGTTGCCAATAGTAATGGCCAGCAAACCTGCCTTTTTATCATAGTGAATCATTGCTTGGCCTAAGAGTGAGATCATCCGTCAATCTTGACGGGAGCGATAATTATTGTTAAACTGAATTGTGCCTGGAAGTGCAATCCACTTTCGGGTAAGATGAATCAACCCACAGTACATGATTAAATCAAACGGATTCCAGCACTAAGATTAGAGTAGTTTTGACATTGACAACTTTAGGTACAACCATCTTGACTAATTGATAGGGATGTGATCGTGTAAACTAGGACTGGGGCGAGCAGAGAGGAGCCCGACCAAGCTCGAGTTTGAGCTCGGATCAAGTATCACGGGCTCGAACTATGCTTGACCCACTTTTAGAAGCTCGAGTTTGAGCTTGACTGTAAATGAGCCAAGCGTAGTTCTGCTTGAGCTTTGTAATATATTAGTACACGTGAGATGTAATATTATATATAGTATAGGACTTTATAAGTACTATACGAACACTTATCACATGTGGGCCCACATGAAAAATAATATTGTATGTATAATTATGATATCTAATATACATAATGAGGAGCACTTGAGCTTTTTGTTATAAAATAAAAAAAAAACCCTTCTGACGGGGCCCACCATGATGTTTGACAACCATGGAAGATAACGCCTATCTATGTGCAAAGTTTGAACCCCATTAGATCATCTTAACCTCTTGATGTAAGGCACTAAAATGTTAATGGTTTAAGAGGCATCATTTTCATAGGGTTTTAATCAAATGGTGAGTGAAATTGGACGAACGTCAAATTTAAACTTTTGACAATTGATAGTTTAGGTAGTTGGGGAGGGGGTGTTATTGTATGTGAAAAGATTAGACTGGCTCAAGATAGCAGCTCTACACGGCAGTTTTTTAGAATTTCTCATATAAAATAGTAGATGCGTAGTTATATTTAAATATACATAATATAGAAATAAAATGAACCAAGTTCAAGCCTAGCCAAGAGTCTCTACCTAGAGCTCAGCTTGTAGGCTGATTAAACATGCTTACAAGCTTAGCTCAAGATAGCCTAGTTTAGCCAGATGAAGCTGGCTGTCCAGCTAGCTTAACTTTTAACATCCCTAGTATGTGGGTCTACTTGGAATTAGCCAAGTTAGGGATAGATAAATGTAACTTTTTAATTAGGCCTACCCCAACAAGCCTGACTGCATCAATCCAATTTCGTCCTAATCCCTGTCTCTTCTACATAGGAAACTGTTTTGACGAATTTAGAAAAAAAAAGAAGAAAAACGATTTGACTTTCAAATTCTTATTTATTTATTTATTACCTTTCGGTTTCCTTTTTTTTTTTTCTCAATTTCATGTAGTAACATGTTCTTTGCTATGTTTTTAAACCGTTAAAAACCATTGTATCAATCAAAGTTATGCACACCATCACAACCAAACTCATGATACATTTCTCTTAATAAATAAGCGTCCATATTTAAGTAAAGATTTTCTTCCTAATTGGTGAAGGTGGGGATTCGTCAGACTGGTTATAAGATACAACACTCATCTAACCAAAAAATAAATAAATCAGGTAACCTACCAAAGAAAAAAAATTTCATGTGTAACATATAACATTAAGAAATCTCAATAGAGAAAATCCCATCTGAAGGTCTAAAACGGATATCGCGGGAAACTGAACCGTACGATTTTTTCCGTTTCCAAAGCGGTGAGTGCTGAGGCCGTTTTATTCGGGTGCGTATTTTAGCGTTATCGGAAGAAAAACCATAGCACAAGTCAATTTCCGTTACAAATAACTCCGGACTGTAACGGCCAAAACACATTGCAATCTGAAAACGCAGCAGCAGAAGAGGAACAAGGAGAAGAAGGAAAGGACTTACAATGTTTTAAGGTCTGGATCTTTCGTCTCCCTTCTCCGATGATCTCAGCCGTCCAAATTGACTTCTGGTATCAGCTCGACCGATGCGATTTGGAGATGAATTTTCCGACGAGATTTCCGGACAGAGGAAGCCGGATTCCGGCCCTAGATTTGCCGGAAGATCTCTGATCTGAGCAAGGAAGGTCGAGTAGAACAGACCGTACCGACGTATTCCCGGCAAGTGAGAAGATTATGATAGCTGTCAAATCTCGGGGAGGAGCAGTTCAAATGGCATGGATTTGAAAAATCCAAGTTGCGGTGCTATCAAAATATATATATATCCGCTATCAAAATATATATATATATATATAAAAGGAGTCGTCATTTTATTGGCACAAAGAAATTAATTCTTTTCGCACACTATTTTTTAATAAAAAAAAGGAAAAAAAGCAGATTACCTATCTGGACTTTGGTCTTTTTGCAGAATACTCCTTAAACTTCGGTATTTTGTACTAAACCTACCTGTAGTATTAACTAACATGCAAATATAACGGATTCTGTTAGTATTAACAGTGTAGGCCATATAAATGGCGTCTAGTGCATCTTGGCAACAAGTTACTTAGCTAAAAAAGCTCATTTGCCCCTGAACTACTCCTTTAAAAAGGGTAATGCATAGAGGAGTAACTCTCAGTCATTTTTGAAGCCATATAAAATGCCTTCCTCTCAAAACTCTCAAAACTTTTGTACCAATTGTTCTCGTGGGCAAAACTCTCAATTTGATGGTGAAATTCGCTACTGTCACTACGGGCATAGGGCTGCTTTGAGAACTTCACGAACACAACGGAACATGGGGAGGAGGTTTCTTGGCTGTGCACTATATGGGGTTATGCTATGAACCATCTGATTGCTCTTCTTGATGTGTGGTCAACCCTCTTGCTAGTATTAATTTTTTTTTTTTCCAATTTTTTTCCAGATCCAGCCAGCGTGTGGATTCTTTGAATGGGTTGATGGAGAAATAGAGTTTGTGCCCAAGCTATTGGATAGGATCGATGTGTTGGAGAGGGAACTGAAGACAACTTGTCAAAGAGAAAAATGTTACCTACGTGTGTTACTCTGGAGTTGGGCTGGAATTGTATTTTTGTTGTTCATGTGTTACCTAGTGATAGCTTGGTTCCTTGTAGATGGGTTGGAATTACTATGATCAAATGTATCAGTTGGAATATAACATTATGAAAATGGGTTGGTGTTGTTTATTTGTCAATACATGTATTTGTTTGGTTTACTCTTTATTTTGCTCTAAAACTTTAATTAACCTGGAATAAGAAAATGATCATCATCCAAGCAGTCAATCCAAACAATAAAAAGGGGTCATCTATGCTGCTCCAAATAGTCATCATCTAACAGACAGTCAATCCTAACAATAACAAAGAATGTCATCTATGCTGCTCCATGCAAACTTGTCATCCAAACAGACAAACCAAACAGTAAAAGGTGAAAGTTTTTTAAAACACCATCATCACCCAAACAGTCATGTATGCAACACCATCATCACCCAAGCAGAACATCAAGCCGTTTTTGAGCTGCCTTTTCCTACTACAATCCTTCCTCTACCTTTGGGTGTTGATGTAGACCTCACTGCTTGTAACTTCCCCCTACCACTTGTATTACTTACTGAGGAAAATGGTTGTAAAGCTGGCAGCGGTTGAGAAAAAAGATTGTCTGACTCTCCCCTAATCAATCAAAAATTTCAAGACCTTAGTGATTAAATGCATATAATCTAGTTAGAAGTATAAAAAATGTGAAAACACTGTACCCTGTGTGCTGACATGGGCTGAGAAGATGGCTGAGAAACTGGCATAGGCTGTGATGCTGGCTGGGAAGCTAGCAAGGGCTGAGAAGCTGGCATGGGCTGTGATGCTGGCTGGGAAGGTGGCATGGGCTGTGATGCAGAACCAAAGAGTCTTGAATTTGGATGTACTGGTCCATTGCAAGACCTGGTATTATGGCCTATTTTCAAACATCTAGCACAAGTCATTTTTCTATTCCTTCTAGAAACTCTAGAAGAAGTAGGTTGCTCATCCGTTTCCCTCCTCCTCAACTTCTTTGGCCTACCCACAGGTCTTCTATACAATGGAGGAGCAACTGGTTCCATTACACTTTGTACCCAATCATGCATGCCAGGTACAGTATGTATCATATAATTATATGCCCTCAAATACATCTCTTTGCTGTAGCATTCATGAATATAATCTTCAGGCTTTTCTTGATTCATATATATACATGTTATGGCATGCTTATAAGGTATCCCAGTCAAATCCCACATTCTGCATAAACATGTTCTACTCTCAATGTTAACAACAAAAGTTTTGGCAAAACAGTCCACCTCAAACTCACCTCTGCCTGACCAATTGGGAAAACAGTGTCTGCTGACATCCTTGTTCTTTCGCAACTTCTCCAATATCCCTAGACAGACTGTCCCATCATATTTGGTCATTCCTTTCAACTTCACTTGAGTTCTGGTCATAAACTTCCTCCTCACAAACTCAAGCAAACCAACAATTGGTTTCTCCCTTGCTTCAAGTATGTAACCGTTGAAAGACTCGCAGAGGTTATTTATTATTGCATCACATTTGGCCCTACAAGAAAAATGAGATCTGACCCACCTGTTTGGATTAGCAGCTATCAGGCAATTATATGCAACCTGGTCTATCTCTTTGATCCTCTGCATATGACTATCAAATTCTTTGGATGATCCACATGATGCTACAACCCATATAGCATCTTTCAACAATTTGCCTCTAAAAAGTTTTTTGGAGTTATCATACATATGCCTCACGCAGTGTCTGATTTCAGCAGTAGGAACTACTATCTCAAATGCTGCTTCAAGCTCTTTCTGTCTATCGGACATAAAAATCCAGCCCATTTCACCCCCATCTCCAATGTCATCAATTAGTGATTTCAAAAACCAAGTCCATAAGTCCAAATTTTCAGCCTCTACAACAGCCATTGCAATTGGGAACATATACTCATTCCCATCTCTTCTTACTGCAGCCAGCACTTGTCCACCATAACTAGCTTTGAGGAAGCACCCCTCTAGACCAATTATGGGTCTACATCCACTCACGAACCCTGACTTTTGTGCCTCATAACAGACGTACAATCTCTGGAAATTTGGATTTGTATCCATGTGAGGTCTTTGTGTCACTACAAATATCTTTGTGTTGGGATTATACTTCTGGACAGTGACACAATAGTCTCTCAATCTAGTGTACTGGATTATGATATCTCCAGAGATGTTATCTAATGCTTTCCTCTTGGCTCTATACAACTTATGCTTCGACAAATCTACATTCAGTTCTCTTCTCAACTCTTTTTGCATTGCAGGAATTGACCACTTCGAATTGTCACTCATCCTTTGTTGGTATTTACTAGCTATATAGCTGAAAGTTACCAAGTGATTCTGAAATCCCATACCACATTCATGTTTGGGCTTGAATGTCTTAATTTGAAGAAATGTCTTCTCACCCTGCATGGGTGATGCATGAATCCTAAATCCACAATCATATTTACAGAGAGCCGTGATCCTCTTGTTCTCATTTTTCAGGTATTTAATGTCATAGCCTTGCCTTACAGTCCATTCAACAAGTGCTTATCTGAAAACTTGTGGACTTGAAAATGTCATACCCAACTTCAATTGAGGATTCTCCATATTAGTTAGCTAATTAAACTTAGACTATTTATTCCTGTTGTTCTCATCAGATGAGCTGCATAAAGAGTGAAAATCATCCCCATCCTCATCTGTAATCCAATTCTCATCAACTGGTACCTGTTGCTTTGCTTTCTGCACTTCTTCCACACTCTCAGCTTCATGAGATTGTTTTTCCTTCTCACAAGCTCCTCTGAAGATATCCTTGTCTTCAGGCTTCTCAACATTCTCATGTAACTCCGGAGGCTCATCAGGATCAAATCCTTCTTCTTCACTTTCAACCTCACTGTCATCATTTAACTGATGCTGCTGGTTATGATCATCCTCAATATCAGGATGGTGATGAACATTAGAGTCATTATGATGACCATGTTGTTGGTCTTGGTCATCATCAGTTTCATCCTCAACGTCAGCACCATAGTCCTCTTCACAGTATTTCTTGCTCGCTGATGCAACTTCTGCTGCAGGTAATTGCTTCAAGGGACCTTTGCTGTGAATATTTTGCAACAAAATCTTCCTCTTAGGTGACACTACCATCAAAGGCTCATGTCCTCTCTCTACATAAATAGTCAACACTTCACTGTCCTTATAATGTTGTAATAGAGCAACTACATCCTTGTCTGATTCAATCCGCCTCAGACCACCATCAAAATCCAATCCCGGCACCTTAAAGTACATTGAATTGTTCGCTGGGTATCCTAATTCTATCACATAATCTCTGAACTCAAAAAATGATGCTTTATCGATATCAAAATCAGCTATTTTATCTACCACACCCCCAATGTATACACTATTTGGTGGGTCTGTAAAATAACCACCATGGTGGAATTGAATTGTAACTTCATCAAACAACATCTGCATGTAAATGACAATTATTTGAGACAAGAAACTAAAATTAAACAAAGTGGATAAGGCCTCTCTCTCAATATATAGCATAAGTTGTATTTAGGCTATTTCCATCCAAGCATATGGTTGCTACTGTCATAATATTTGATAATGTTCAAATTGTGCTATATTAGAGCTCAAACTTGATATCCACTATCAAGATTGGCCTTGGTTATAAATCAAATCAAATATAGAGTTGGCCTTGAACTTGATGTGGCTTGCTTGATGTTTATGCCAATTTCAAGCTAGCCTATGTGTAGCTTAGCATGGCTCAACTCAAGTTTGAAATGGCTTGATATTAAGGGCTTGTTTGTTTTGATGTAATCAGATTTAAAGAGTTTCTAAGAAATGCATTGCTAAAAATGGCTAAAATTGAATAAACAAATGTAAAGAGTACCATCAAGCCTAAGATGGAACCCATTTTATCTTGTTTAATATTACTTATGAATTGCATTATAAACAGGTCAAATATGGGTTAAGCCTCAACCTATAAAGCCATATAATCCTATCCCTTTTAAACCTGCCTATCCAGCCCTTCCAAGGTAAAGTCTTTTGAATGGCTTGTCTTGCCGGTCCCATATTGTAGAAGGGCTTATTTGGCCTAATTTATACCATGGACCTATTTTGTGTTTATTGCCATTTAGGCCTAGAGCTCAATGATCCCCTTATCAGAACTTGTTATTTAGCCAAACAGACATAGTAAATACTTCTTTTTCTATGGCTAATAAAATCTTTGGTCATACTTAGTGGACAGCCACAATGAAGCACAAATGTATTGGACTAGTGGCCTCTTGGTATATTTGGGAGGTTCAAAATGATTCTATTATTCAGCCCATGTCCAGACATCACTCTAATTATAATGTCTTGGTCTTTGATTTGTGGGTAGTTGAATAGAGAAGATGAAGGATAATTTATATCCATATATGAATTGGAAAAATATAAACAGAGGTCATTGCATACCCAAAGGTACCTGAAAAGGGTCTGATTTTTAACCAAACCAAAATCTGGACCCTGGATTTTCAAAGTAAGTATGAAACCCAACTGGCACCTGATGAGAAAATGGCAGACATCCAGAAGATGAGTTTCGCACTAGGTGGGTTGGGGTTTTTTCATATCAACCTATCAACCATCTGCTGGAAACTAAAATTCTTTGACAACCATTATGTGTGACTGTGGTCCCCTCCATGTGTGACTGCCACCATTTTCTGTATACCAAAGTGTCCGACACAGTGCATACAGGTGGGGATTCTATTCCACCAAACATTTAAAAAAAATAAAAAAATAAAAAATCAAAAGAAACAGTTCGCATCAAGAGGGGACCATTTTCGTATACATCGCTATCAGACAACGAAAGAACCCTAACTCATCCCCATTCACTATATAAGACAAAGAAAAGAAAACTTTTCTAATTCAAACTTTACAGAAATCATGGAAACCCATCAACAAGATCCTCCAAATACATGCACGTAGAGCTATGAAACTAAGATGTTCGTTCTAAACCCTAAACCCGAAATTACAGTCATCATTTGTGGACCACCACATGCATCACAATATACATGAAAGACAGAGTTAAAGGTATGAGATCATACCTCTAAAAGCGCTGATCGACATAGACTCTTGAGGGATATGATGATCGTCGCGAAGGAGGGGCGGTTTCTCCTTAGATCGCCAGCGAAGATGAACCCTAGCCAAAAGCGAAAGAGGGAAAAATGAACCAAAATCGCTAAAAGGCATCTTATATATGGAGGGGTAAATTCGCCATTTCCGGTTTTTCATCATGGCCGTCTATGTTTGCATGTTAGTTAAAACTATAGGTAGGTTTAGTACAAAATACCTAAGTACAGGGGGTGCTCTGCAAAAATACCAAAGTACGAGTAAGTAATCTGTTTTTTTCCCTAAAAAAATTTAAAAACTTATGAAATTACCTTTTTACCCACCCTCCTCCCTTTATCTCCCCACACCTTCCCCTTCACCTTTGGTTCCGGCCTGGACAGCGGCGCCAGCCGACCTCTCTCCTCCCCTTCTCCCTCCCTCCCCACTATTTTCACTCTCTTCCTCCCTCTCCTTCTCCACTGTTTTCTTTTTCTCCTCCCTTTCTCTCCCCTCACCTCCCCTTCACCTTTGGCTTGGCCTCAAGATCAAGCTTGCGAAGATGGAGATGCCCGACCTCATGGCTTGCTGCGCCGAGTTCGGCCCATCTTAGCCATACAGGGGCGCCTGCATCTCCAGCTCCCTCCACATGACTGTTCAAACCGTTGTCCTCACTGAAACCCTCACCGCCCTCAGTGCCTTGACTTGGGAGTTGGCGGCGGCCCCTATCTCATCGTCGATGATGGTGGCGACGCCACACTGCTCATCCATGAGGGTGTGAAGGTGGAGGAGGAGTACGAGAGTAGGGGGAAGCTGCCGGATCCAGGCCGGAGGTGAAGGGGAGGTGGGGAGAGAGAGAATAGTGGGGAGGCAAAGGAGGGAGAGGGAGGGAGGGAGAGAGAGAAAAGGGGAGGAGAGGGGTCGACCGGTGCTAGAGCTGGAGGCGAAGGGGGAGGTGGGGGGAGAGAAACAGAGGGTGGTGGGCAAAAAGGTAATTTCATATATTTTTTACTTTTTTAAAAAATATGAGTGTGTGAGAAGAGTTATTTTCTGTGTGCCAATAGAATGACTCATAAGAAGCGGAGGGATGAAAGCTCCAGATCTGAAATTGGACACATATGCCCCTCTTAAATTTTGATTTGATAAATATGCCCTCGCAACTATCTATTAAGGGCCTTTTTTTGTAGGAATTTATGGAATTCACATCTATCTAGAATTTGTAGAATTTGAGATGCAAAAATCCTGAAATGATGCTGAATTTTTGCATTCTTGAATTTCCAGTTTCTTTCATGCCGAAGCTCCTACCGTTGAGAATTTCATTCAATCTAAATTCCATAAATTCCTTGTTTTCCCGGCTATTTGAAATTTTATATATTTATGCATTATATGTATATATATATATATATTTATATAATTGAGGCTAAAATGATCAAGAATTTACTATTTTGTAAATATATGGGTCCCACTCATTGCAATATATTTACATAGACTCGTGACCAGGTGACTTTCTTGTAAATCCATAGGCAAAAAAACAATATCAATGCAAAATAACCCACCAATGAAGAGGGTCCCATTGAAGATCATGGAACTCATTGAATAAAATAGATGTTGAAACCCACTCAGAAGATGGAGCTGTGCAGGTGCATTAGCATAACTGATGCCATCCATGAAGAGGGAGCCGTTGAAGATAGAACCCATGAAACTCATTGAAGAAAATAAAAGATGAAACTCATTGAGAAGATGGAGATCTGGCTCTTCTTCCCTCATAATCCAAATGCCCAAAAATTAAACTATAAATACCAATCAAGTTAACTCCGAGGGATAGCTCAGTTCGCCTAGGACCACGGTTTGCTTCCGGAAGTCGAGGGTTTGAAACTGCACTACCACATTGAGGCCATAGGGGATTTACCTAGCTCCTCCTGGGCCCGTAGAGGTTATTCTGGCCCAAAGGGCTGGGACACCTTCTATTATAAAAATAAAAATAAAAAAAGAAAAAAAAATCATCAAGTTGAGATGGACCAATGAGGCTGTTAAACCCTTTGAAGATGGAAGTTAGAACCCATAGAGTCCATTGAAGAAAAAAAAATCTTGAAAACCATTCAGAAGATCCAAACCCATTTGCAAAAGGGACAAGTAATAACACAAAAAAGGAAAAAAAAAATAGAGAAATGAAGAAGAGGTAGGTACGAAGAGGAAAATCATCTTCTAAGTTGTAGCTGTGGCCAGAAGAACAACATTGGAGATGATCGTTGGGAGACGCCGGAGATCTACCGCTCAATTCTAGGGCAGGGGTTGTTTTGGCATTTGGGAATGCAGAAATTTCAAAATTTCTCAAATTCCACTGAAGAAGCATGAGATTTCTGTCAGGAATTCCCAAATTCCCAAATGATGGAATTCCGAAATTCCCAAATGATGAAATTCCTATAAAAAAAAATACTTGCAGAGAAACAAGTCCTAAGGGTACCTTATAAAAAAGAAGAGTATGGGTGGCAATGGAACAAGCGATATCCGATTTTGGATTATACTCTATGTCCCTTTCAATATTTTGATTGGGCTTGAATTAAGCGATAAAAAGTCCATCCTGCCCCGCCTGAATAAGGAGTGCTTGTAATTTAGTGATGATTCTTCCAAATAACTACTACAGCCCATAAAAATGATAAAAAAAAAAGAAGAGGAGTTCGGCCCTACTCAATTGAATAAATGGGAAGACTTAAAACTATTAAAATAAATGCACAAACATTTAAAAATAAAAAATAAATATTTAATTATATATAATTCCCATGCCCGCGGCCAGGGTTCCCTGGCCCAAGATAGGGTATGTCTTGCTGAGCCGGCTCGGTCAATGTGGTCAACAGGCTGGGCACGGCCTGGGACGATTTTTTTATGATGGGCCGTGCCATGCCTCGGCGGCCCAGCCCAGTTTGCAACCCTAGGTCCAACCATGGACGAAGAGTACGCAAGGACTGCCATTATTGATTATTCGGAGGTGAAGACGTTGCATCTGGTGGGCCACTGTACAAAGACAGAATAAGAAGCTAAAAACCTGGCCACGGAAGCAATAGGCTTTTACCTTTCAAATCTGGACCGTTGACCTTGATGTTGTTGCATTATCAATTGATTGGAAGGCCACATTGCAGCCAAGGCCTTGGGCGGGATTTTCTTCAGCACATTCGGACCTTGGGTCAAGTGGATCCCAGACAAAGCCAACCCAAACATCAGGTGGATATGCCAAGTAAGTGGGCCACATAGGTGTAATAGATTTTGACCAATAATCTCAGTTAGGGCACGCTTTTGTAAATCGAAGGAAAATAAATTGCGCCTACTTCTTTTTTCCCAATGCAAAACCCATCCCCCAACCCAAGAAACATTTTTTTGAAAAGTCATGAAAAATTTAACTCATTCAAGCCGCATTAAATATGAGAAATTTCTGCCGTTGCAAAGTGGCCAGCACAAACGTGCCCTTGATCACCTAGAAAGGAAAGCGGCCTGATTTTTCACCAAACAGGGCCTGAGTTAAGAAGTTAAGGGTTGCCAATCATACATGAAAAGGGATAGATAGGTTTGTGCATATGACCATTTCTCATATTAGAATGATTACAATTCTAATCAAGAATGATTAGAATTCTTGCAAATATACAGGCCCTGAAAACCGTTTTTTAAGTAAATAGGACGCAAACCCTTGATTGATACGATAAGACTAAAACAGCCCATTAATCTCTTACAAGAATTCTGATAGGGGATATACAGCAGATTCACATATGATAAGTACTACCAAGCATCTTGGAAGCTAGAATTTTGAGTCCTGATAGAGTGTGTTTGTTTGATGAGAGGATTTCATGCTCTATGGATTTCCTCTACTGCAGTGAAGAGGAATTTTGCATTATTGCCTCTCCCATTGAAAATCAAAATCCCCTCTATCGAGGATAATTAGTTTTTTTTTTCCCAATAATTATATCATCAAATGGGGGAAGATTGGGCTGACTTTCCTCTATATCATAGAATCCCCTACTCATACAAACGTACCCTAAAAAACCAAACCTAACAATTCAGGGGCAAGATTTCTGAAATCTCACTAACAAGGAATTCCAGATGCTCCAAAAAGTTACCGACATAATAAATTCCCATCCTCCTCCAAAACCAGCAGGCCCTAATGGTGATGATAATTCAAAGCTATAAAAACAACCCAAGCTAGGTCACATCAAATGGATGGTCCACACCTTTCACCCTTTCAACAAGAATCCAAAATGTCTTGAGGAAAATTTTGATGGTTGTTATTGATATACACCCTTGACCATTCACCTCGTTCATAGAAGGCCCTTTCCTAGAAAAAAGCATCCATGAAATGCCAAGCATCCTCCAATAGGGACATCACATTGCGCGTTCAAAGATAATGATATACTCTATTCTTTCAGCGTTTCACATGGTCCCAAAATCTCAGTTGTCAAGGCAAATAATTCTTTTTAGATAAACCCTGTACACACCAGATTGATTGGGACAAAGTTAAGACAAGGACGATGATAGCAGCAAAGACTCCTTTTAGTGTTACAAACTTTTTTTTTTTTTTTCTTCAGCTTATCCAAGGATTCGAACTCATACACTCTCACTTTCTAACGGGGCATTTGGTTTCTCTTATCAGGGGACCTTTCCTATTTGAGAGGAAATGGAACTTGTAGTTTTTCTTCCTGCCAAAAAAAAAAAAAAAATTTTTTTTTTTTAGAATAGCCATTTTTTGTTGTTCCGTTATAACAATTTTTTTTTCTCAAATGAAGCCATCCATGAAGCACATTCCATGAAGAAAAATATTTTGCCGGACTAAATAATAGAAACTGAAGCAGTGTTTTTCTTTTAGTAAAGGAAACTGAAGCAATTAAAAATGAACTCTTAGCTTCTATTTTGTGGAATATGAACTCACAATGAAAACAAAATGGAGCAAGAAATAATCACACACAAGCTTAAGTTTATAGAGAATGCATAACGATTTAGGAAAGAAAATACAAGGCATTCACTACGAAGTTCTATAAATTTGATATTTGAGGTTACAAATTTCCTAGTGTGGCACTGTCTATGTTCAGTCTAGGCCATGATATGCAAATTCTTTTATCGGATAACATCATCCATGCGCCTGCATGTTTTGGTCTCTGTTAAAAAATTAAGCCTAAACAGTAACACCTATAAACAACCTTGGATCAAGGATTTCCAATCAATCTTTAGAAAAAACATCTCTTACATGCAAGCTTGGGTTCAACCTATACAGGGCTTGAAAACGGGTCAAGTTAGGTAGCAACGGGTCTGGGTTGACTAGAGGTATCTTGCCAACCCATATCCGACCATTTTAAAATGGGTCATGAAATCGGACCTGATGCAGGTCAACCCCCAGGCTTAAAAAGTAGGCTCAAGGCCATTTATTTATGGACAATGTCTCTGGCTGAATGGATGGCCTGGCCCATTTCCATTCTGTTCAGTGATGCTTGGCTTGCAGGATGGTACATGCAACGGTAATATACCATAAAAAAAGAAAGGAGTCCAATTCTTCCTCAGACTTCAAAATCATAAAAGATTGCTGTCTGCCCTTATGTACAACCATATTTTGTCATGGCATAGTTTGCATAGTCCAAAATAATAATAGGTCAGTCAAACAATCTTTAAATTATTGAGAAAAGGAAATGATTACAAAACTGCTGTCTAAATAATTGCCAAAAAAGTTTAGGGCTACTGTCAAATTCAAATAAATTTAAATTGCTAGAAACAATGATACCTGCAAGGAGAATCATGAAGCAAAGTGCACATCAACTAAGTTAGAAGCCAAATTATAGTGTCACAAACTGAGGCCCTTCAGCGACGCTCGCTTTAGAATGAGTTTGAAGGAATCCATTTGAGGAGGAATTGCATCTCGTAAAGGGCAAGGAAGCCTGTGAAAAAGGGAGGTCAGCTAGGCCAATGTGTTCAATTTCATCTTGCCACAACCACTGAAACTTATGCGTTGAAGGGTAGGAGGGAGGTATGGCAACCTCTCTAACTTGGGGCAGTGATGAATCAGAAGTACGCGAAGACAACACAATTCACCTTCCTCTATGTCACACCATTCTTCCCAATTGCGCATGCTGTGAAATGAAAGCTGCTCCAGAGATGGAAAGGCCTTGATGACACTGCCATCTCCACAAAATTCCCGGCCCACACGTTTCAAGCTATACATGCCCGAAACATGGAGATTTCTGAGATGGGGTAGCTTCCCAAGAGGAGGGAGGATTTTGCATTTCCTGCAGTTTGATAATTCAATACTTGCAAGATAGGAGAATGATGGATCTTCAATCCAAGATGGAAATCTCACACCATGGTAGTTATCTATGCGCAGTTGTTTGAGGCTTTTGTGAGGTTTAAGGCATTCAAGTACCTTCTCAACTTCTTGAACCAGCAAATTAGACACATCAGAAGTCCATTGCAGCTCCAAACTCCGAACGTAGCATTTGTTCTTCAACTGTGCATTCTTAGCCTCTGCTGCATCGGTTGTATTCTCGAGCTTCGATATAAGAAGTCTTCCCCGAAGGTTCACCATGTTCCTCAGCTCATCTATTCTGTGCCCGCTCTCTACGCCCACGACAAAAGCAGGCAGTGTTTGGAGACAAGTTAATCTCCCAATGCCAGTTATGGAAATGGATTCATACAAGTATGAATCTAGGTCCAGATGTCGCAGTTTAATTAGGTTTCTCATACCTTTGGGCAACTCCAGAATCTCAGAGCATTGCTTCAGTTTTAATGTTTGCAAATTGTAAAGGCTTCCAATTGATTCAGGCAACCTTTTTATACAATTCTTCGAGAGATCAAGGTACCGAAGATGCTTCAAATTGCCAATTGAGCTAGGAAGACTCACAATGCCTGAGTTACTCAAGTCCAACAAACGAATGCATCTAAATGTTCTGAACGTATCAGAAATGATCTGATCAAGTTCAAAACTGGAGCTACGTTCAGGTGAGAGTTGAAATGAACGTAAGCCCTTGGAACTTGCAAGGGACTTGGACAAGATACTTGGCTCTAAATTTTTACAAGCCAAGTATGAATAGCGAATCCTATCGCTGATATTATATGGCCTGTCAGCCTCAATTGTCAAGCACTCACCATCTGCAATAGATTGTGCTAGATCATGGATGAGGTTGTGCATGATGTATCTTGGGCGGTTGTCGTCAGAATAGAATGAAATTTGAAAGAATGATCTCGATAACAAATCATCGAAATATTCACAACCGACATCTTCAATTCGCCGCCTCCCTTTCTGTCCTATAAAACCCAATGCCATCCACCACAAGACTAACTTATCCTTGTCAAATTGGAAGTCCTTAGGATAAACAGAGCAAAAAACAAAGCACTGCTTCAAATGTGGAGGCAGGTGATGGTAGCTCAATTTTAGAGCTGGCAAAATGTCATCATCTTTATCCAACAAATCCCATAATTCACTTGTTAAGATGCTAAACCATTCGTCCTCGCCTAAAGTAGAGTTTAGAAGACCTCCGAGTGACTTCACTGCCAAAGGCAACCGATGGCACTTCTTAACAATCTCCTTTCCAATTGCTTCCAATTTTGGATGCACATTAGACCAGCCCTCACCAAATGCTCTTTGCTTGAACAATGACCAACAATCTTCTTCCGACAGGCCCTTAAGATGATGAGCAGGTACCGTGGCCGTAATCCTAGAAACTTTTCCACTCCTTGTGGTGAGTAGGATTTTGCTTCCTTTCGCCCCATGAATGAAAGGGGTTTTTAACCTCTCCCAATCCTGGTGGCTCTCATTCCACAGATCATCTATAACAAGTAAAAATCTTTTCCCCTCCAACTGCTCCTTAAGCTTAATTTGAAGCATATTTAGGCCTTTGATTTGATCACATATTTCAAACCCCGAGGCAGACTCTAGAATCTCCCTTGTGAGTCTTTCGACGTCGAAATCCCCATACTCACAAACCCAAACTCTTACTTGGAAATGATTCTCAACCCTTTGGTCATTGTAGATTAGTTGCGCAAGGGTCGTCTTCCCAAGTCCACCCATGCCAACTATAGGAACAACAGAGAAGTTTCTTCCATTAGAGTCATCAGATAACAGTAGAGATATAATCTTCTTCTTATCGTCTTCCCTACCAATAACATCTGATTCATCTAATAAAGAACTAGTCTGCCGCCTCGCTCTAGCTCTAACATGGCCCCATCCATGACCCCGCTTTAGACCAAGTGCATCTCCATCCTTCGCAATCTCATCTAGCCTTTTTAACACATCCTTTAATTTAGTCCCAACCGCAACATTGAACGAAACTTTTTCAATTTTCGCTACAACGTTAGTTAGACTAGCTAAGGGAGAGAACTGACGTACCTCACCATGGTTTCCTCCTCCCTCTGCTTCCAATCGAAGCTTTTCGGTCGCCATATCGTCAATGAGGTCCTCAGCATCATACACGGTGTCTTTAAGCTCTCTCAACCAGAGTCGCACCATCGCCTCTTTCATTTGCCTTTGTTCGGCATCTTCAAGTAATGCTTGAATCCTCATCAGTGTTCGCAAGAGTTTCTTCGCCTCTTCTTCGACGCCCCACCTGAGTGCGAACCACTTCACCATGGAGGGGCCCAAGAGCTGTGCCAGGCCTTGGAAAACTGCCTCTAGAGCTGCCTCTGCCACCATTTTGCCCGACACTGCTGCCATTGTAGGAAGGTTTTCTCTGAAAGTGATGGGATTGGTAGAGCAGAGAAGGAGAAGCTCTGTTATTATATAATGTTCTGTTTTGTGCATGTTGAAGTTTCCTAGTAGTTTTTCTGTTTTTTCTTAATCAGCTTCCATGTTGAAGATGTTGGATTGGTCGGCAGCCGGTGTGGATTGTGGAAGAAAGCCCACTACTTTCCGAGCTAGTTTCCATCAATTAGGTGGGCCGCACCACAGATGGGCCACAGATCAAAGCCCATATATGCCGTCCTCCCTGCCCTCCCCGTATTTGGGGCCCATTTGATTGATCGCTACACTTCTATTGCCACCTTTCATATGGGAGATGCAGTAGAGTTAGGGAGCAAATCGTATGGGCCTGGTCTGGTCCATGGTCTACCCGGACTGAAATTATCTATTAATTGGCACGTAAACAATTATTTTTATTATAAAATATTTCTTGTTTTATTACCTATATAATAATAGGTATGTAAAATATTTAACAGTTCAGGTGGCAATTTCTGACCCTAATTGCTAACCTGACCCAAATGCAATCTGGGCTTGGTTAACATTTCTCATTTAATGAATGGGTCAGGTTTGGATCGATCAATCCGTGCATACTATTCGGCCCGCCAGTCCAACCCCAATTAAACCTGAGCCAAACTTTTGTACTTTAACCCTCAAATCAAAGCTCATCCCAGGTTGAAAATTTAGAGCTTGGGTTGACATTCTGTAGCTGAAGAGTAAATCGGTCAAGTCTATCATCCAAACCACAATCCTCCTCCTTTGAGCCCAGAAGACCATTGACCTGCAACAGCAATGATTTTGGACGGTGGAGGGGTACCTTCCTAAATTGCCTCAAAGTCATATAAGTCTTTCAGGTCAGAGCACCGAAAGGTGTAGAATTTCCTAGACCAGGGCGGCTGGTGGGCCCCATTTTACCTAAAGAATGGAAGTGCGGGCCATTAATTGGCCTTGCTTTTGACCAACTTTAGGGCAGCAATGGGTCGAGTCTTGTTGGGTTCCGGTCTGGTTGACCAGTTAGGGTAAGAAATATAAACCTACCTTGAGCCCAAAGTGTTAACCAAAACCCCGCCCAAGAACTGATAAGACTCGACCCGAACACTTGATGACCAGATTGGCTGGTGGGTGGGTGTGAGTGCAATGAGTAAGGTCGGGTTGCATAGAAACTAGCAAGCATCAACATAAACCTAATCCAATCTGATTGTTAATCGGGTTGGAAATTTCAACCTGGACCTAACTTCGAAATTGGTGGGGAAATTGAAATCGAAATACTTCAAGGTTCGGTTTCAGGTGCCCGCTAACCAAAATGATTCAGAATTTTAAAAATTGGGTAAGGGTCCAATTTCCAATTTTTTAAAAATGATTTTTAATACAAGTTTGTTCTATTCCCATGTACTGAATGGGTAATGTTGTTATGCATACATATTTCGCCGTATTATAGTGAGAGGTAGCTTGATGGGGTCCACTTGGAGCCCCACTGATCACGAGGTCTGGGGATGAAAAGAGCTCGGTTGGATGAGCCCAGTTATCAAGAAGTTTGGGGCCAATCGCATGCCTAAAACCCCCTTAATTCATAGCCCACAAGTTTAACGTCTTTATATAAAATGAAAATTTTAACCTCCATCCAACCATCTAGTCCATTTTAATCGATAAAAAGTTAAAAAATCCGATGTAATTTACGGGGTCCAGGTCTTAGTTTGGGCCCATTGGACAATCCTGTAACCTGGACCCAATTGGGTGCAGGACTTGGGTCCAGGGTCAGGTACATGTGCCTGAAAGCAATCTGGGTTTGGGCCTAAGTATGGTGCGGACCCATTTCATCTCTGGCTATATAATTATTATAGTGCCAATGGGGTTTGGAGCCTTCATTTTTCAATCAACATATGGTTGTAATTCACCCTCTTTAACGAGTTCGGATCCTCTATTAGAATGGCTAAGTCGTTAGATTCATATATAACATGTAAAATATGGACATTGTGAACCATGGACACCCTTGTGCCCAAGTGTAAACACAGTGGCCTTAGATTTCTTTTCTTTTCTTTTCTTTTACAGGTGTCGTCACTTCTTTCTACAATTTTAGGATGCGTTTGTGCTAATAAATTTCATAATCATGTGCCACCACCATCATCATTAAAATCTTGTCAAAAAAATGTTAGGATTGGCTATATGAATTTTGTTTTTCCATTCGACTTATCTTAAATGAAATCAATGATTTCATAATAAAGAGGAAGCCATTATGATTTTCCCTACAACTCACTATTCCAATACTTGGTACGTCGGGTTTTTTTTTTTCAGAAATTAAAGAAGAAAAGATGAATTGATTCTCCTCCAAAGCGAAGGTTTTGATGTTCAGTGGATGTAGCAAAGACATGGAGCTGAAAATTTCCTATCACGTGGAAACAGGTTCTTATGGCCCAAACAATATGAAGAATCCTCTTATTGCACAAATTGAGTATGAAAAATACTCTTAGCTGCAAAAATAATATGAAGAATCCTCTTATTGCACAAACAGGTTCTTCCGCTGTCGTTCACTAGCGAGACACATGGGAAACAATAGTTTCTCCTCAGCAAGACATACACAAGGAAAAAAATCTAAAAGGAAAAAAAAGGGGTTTTACTAGAAAAAAGAACACTTTATACGGCCAGTGCACTAAACAAGGAACATTAGGCAAACATACACCTAATAGAGAATCCGAACAGAAAAATCAACTTTTTTTACCATTTTTTCAGGTGGTCACTATCGATATTCATTTTATGTATTGAAGGTCGACGGCGACCCTTGCTACAACAAGTGAGTGTCACAGTCGGCCTGAAAACTCATCTTCTTCCTTCTTCCTTTCTTCTCCAAACCCAATCTAATGATGGAAAGAGGGAAGTCTCATTTGTCCGTTGTCCGCATTTATTCTCTTGAAGACAAGTTATGTAGCTTGGCTGCATGTTTTTTTCTTGCCATGTCAACAGCATGTCATGATCCGGACCAATGATCGAGTCTCGTGGGTGGGCCTCAAAAGAGATTTGTTTTGTACTTTTTGGTATAGTAAAAGATGGGCATCACAAGAAAAAATGGTGTAGTAATGATTATTCCAGTGAGGGTGGCGGCAATGACATGTAGTTGACCTATTTTTATATAATTTAGTATCAAGATTGATTCTGTGATGCTCAAGATACATTGATTTTGTCCAAATCATAACTGTAAATAAGAAAATCTCCCAATACGTCAAATAAATGAAATTATCAACAAGACGATTATAGTCAATGCTTGTAAATATCTTTTAAGTTACTTTCTACATTGGATCACTTACAATGACGGGTACTGATTTAGTGTTTTTTTCCTACAAATGGCAAGGCCCGTACTTAAAACATTTGTCGTGGAAGGAGCATCGCAACAACTCTTCTATGGGAGAGCATGCCTTGCGTCATTAGTATGCAACTTGAACAAATACTGATGATGATTTTGTGGGGCACATCGGGTCCACACAAGGGGAGGGGGGGACGAGCATTGTAGATCCGTATTGTAATAGGTATTGGATGTTACTCAAATCCAGTTTTTGAACATAAGAGAAAATTAGCCATTATCTCGTCCATTTTAAAGATGTAAAAGTCTCAACAGTTTATATGAATGGGCAATTACAATTGGATACAGTAAAATTTACCCATACCCAATAATCTCCCCTACATTTCACAACCCTTCATGAACTGGCGTACATCCAAATGGGCCCCAAAAGTCATCTCAATATCAGAAGTGCACACCTATGTGTGTGTGTTTGTATATACTCCATCAATGAATTGAGTTTGGAGAAGAGAGGAAGAGGAAGAAGATGAGTTTATACCTGCTGAAGGTTGACTGCGACCTTCACTTGTTAGAGCGAGGGTCAACATACAATAAAGGTCGATGGCGACCACCCAAAAAAATGGTGGGAAAATTGGTTTTTTTGTACATATTCCCTATTAGGTGCATGCTTGCATAATGTTCCCTATTTGGTGCACTGGCCATGTAAAATGTTTTTTCCCAAAAAAACCCCTAAAAAAAAAACAAAAGAAAAAAAAATGCACACAAAACAACAACTTGACAGATTTGTAAATCCTACACCTCTCTCTCTCTCTCTCTCTCTCTCTCTCTCTCAAATTTGTAAAACCCTTTTGTTGGTGATTCCCAGCCTCATTGCACTACTCTGTCATATTGGATTTGACTGTGAGCATTGGTCAGATTCAACTGATGTACCAAAGCCAAAGTGAGACATTTTTGGATTTCATAAGTGGCCCCACTGATGGGTTTATTGGCCTGGACACAAAGATTTCTCTGATTCCGAGCACTAGTGAACCAAGACTCAATCTTAACAGCCCAAAATACACCCAGAAAAGCACGCTTGTAATCAAAACTTAAATGATTCTACACACAGGAGTTCTCGTGGACAGGCTAGTCTAGGCCTGACCAATGCCAGGCCCATATCGGACCGGGCCTAAGTCCTAGCACATTGTTGGATCCGGACATAATTCTCTAGCCCAATTAAATAGGGTTGGCCTGGGCCTGTAAGTGCTTAAAGGCCAGCCTCCCCCAAAACCATAAGGCGAAAGATGTACATATACTTTTGCAAATGGGCTTGGCCCATGACTGACTTCCGTTTCCGTTGAATGGATCCAGGCCTGAATGTTTGAAGTCATAGTTTAACGTAGGGACTCCATTGGTTCGGGTTAAACGGGTGGCCTACCTGTCCCAACGGCTCCACAGCTCCTATTAGGGGTAGGTTTGATAGTGGGTTTTCCCAAGTTCCCAGCTGGTATAGAGTTTTGGACTCATACCTGATCGCATACAGTGCTTGAGTTTTTGTTGCTCTCCCCATTCCTTATACGCAATGGCAAATCCAGGATTTTCATTTGGATAGTGCGGGAAATGGTTAAGTTAAGAAGCCAAATAATAAAATAGAATTTTTAAAGATATTATTTATGGGGTTTCTCGAATCTCACAGATGCGGTTGCATTTGCGTTGTAACACTTAGGTACACCCCTGCTTGTATGTAATACATATAGCAGTGAAATTCACAATATCTTTCCTTGTGCAGCGCAGGAATTAGGAAAGTTCCTGGGAAAATAGTGTTTATTTTCAGGTTTTTGGGGTCTTTGGGATGCTATTAAAGAAAATTAGGAGGAATAAATTGAATTTTAACTAATTGAGAATAACAAAAAAAATAATATAAAATACTGCAGTAAATAATTTTTATTGGTATTCCCAGATTCCAAATACTATATGGATTTTCTTACGATATTTTCAATTTTGATGGTATTTGAAAAATAAACATTTATTATCAACAAAATTATTGTTTTATGTAAATAATATTTACAAATTATTCTAGATATTTGTCATGGTGCTCTTGCTAATGTTATAAATGGATCTAGACCTACCTTTGGCTGTCCATCAGACATATGAACTGTCTCATATCCAACTGGGCCTATGATAGGTTTAGGCAGGGCTGTCAAAGGGCTGGGCCAGGGTACCCTCACATATGTGGGCCAAGCCAAGGTAGAGCAAAATTCCTTGGCGGTATGGCCGGGCCTACAATTTCTAGGCCATTATCCTAAATGAAGGGCTAGGGCCGAAAGAAAAATAATTCTTTTTTTTTTTTTACCAAGCAAGAATAATTTTCTTATGCTTGAAAAGAGCACGGGAAATAAAAATTGGGTCCTTTCCTGCCAAAACTCCTCAGACGTTTGTCTCAGATCTTGCCCAGTTGGGAGATATTATGGTTGGATTCTAAACTTCGTGGGATGGTATATGATGATGAAAAAAAAATGTTGTTGTTTCTACATGTACACTCAATGTTGAAAACAGTGAGAAACAGCAAAACTCAGTTTCAGTGCTCACATACAACATTTTCTGATTAGTTTCACTTCTCTTCACTAATTATAATTCAAATGCAGAACATGTATCCATGCACAAATACTATATATAAACATGTATACACAAATACTATATATAATGCCCCTAACCTTACGCAACCAACCTAACTTCAATATCATCTTTAACTGACTCCAGTTAAACAATCTTCTTGACAAAAAATTAAAGACACCCACACGAGAAAAGGTTTATTGTATATCACTAATAAATAGCAGGCCCACATCCAAAAGAAAGTTCAACAAGCATTGTAACTTGTAAGATCATGCTGCCAATTATACTCACATGATCATCAGGGGGCTCTCACATAAGTATTTGGGGTCCTTGCATTTAAGTTGGTGAGAGTGGATATTTATGTGAGGGCCCCCACCCATCTCTCACCAATTTGGTGAGAGTGTATCTCACATAAACATTTCCCATATATATATATATATATATTATATATACTAATAGACAATGAGCCAAGCATGGCTAGGTCAAGCTCCAGCTCGGCCCTCAAGGATGTAGACTTTTTAAAATCGGGCTCTACCCTTCTCCAAAGCATTAAGACAAGAAGAAAGGCCCTCACTTTTGTTGACTTTTGTAGGCCGGCCCCCTTGTCAAAGGCCGAATTGGTAGCTTTATTAGGACCTATGATACAAAACCCGTTTTGTGACAGTTATAGGTTAGGGCAGGTTTCAAAATGATAGTTGATTTTTTTTTTTCTCAAAATTGATTAGATTCTAGCCAGTTAAAATCAAAATGGATGTCAAATTTAACATACGAAATCTAGATGAGTAATTCAGCCTAAATCCCATTGCTTATATGGATTAGCATATCAACAGGGTCAATGTAATATTAGTTAAACTAAAATAAAATAATAGTAAATATCAGTGGCCTGGACAAGACATTTGCATGCTAGGGTATCACTATTTTCTTTTGCTTACATGGCAAGTATCACTGGCTCCTGCACCATGGACCTTATCCGACAAGTTCTATATGTACTTCCGATAGGGATTATGGCCTGGGTTTAGGGCTTTCAGTGTGGTAGCTCAGGTGTTGCTGTTTAGTTATGTCTCTCGTCTGGGCGATCACAATGTACTGTGTCATATTGTAAGATGTAAAGGTAGGGTCACAAATCTCAACAATTATTTGAAGACTTTGTGTGTTTTTCTTCCTCTTCTTTTTTTTTTTTTGGATCGATACAAAGACTTCATCTTCTATTGTCACATTTCTAGTGTCTGATAGTCCTCCTAGCAAATTTCACAAGAAAACATACGTCTACCACTTCTATTTGATTAAGGTCACATTTGTGTAACACCCGCCAAAATCGTATTCAAAAGGGATGGTCAGACTCCTCTAAAACAGAATAAAAACCATGTAAGACTCCTCTTTCCTTGCTAGAGAGGAAAACGAAATAAAAAACCATTGAGGCATGCATGGATCATAGATTGGAAATAGTTCGACTTATGAAGAAAATCTCTGCACAAACAAACCCCAAAAAATATTGTTTTCTACCTCTTGAGATGAAACCCACAGAAAGGTTCATACACAGAAGAAAGAAAAATCGTTTCCTCCCCAGAAATTATTTTCATTTTTCAGAAGAAAAAGAATGCTTTGAAGAAATGTGAAACTGATAACTTAATGCAGAGAGTGGAGCCCATGACAGAAAAATTGAGAGCAATAAAGCTGTGACAGCTGTTGCAGCTGCTGTGACCCATGATCGAGTTAATCGAGATTGCGACCCAACAATGTTTATCAGGCTCCAGGGATGGTCCATGTGCAGTGGGCCCAAAAGGGTGTGTGTGTTGTATACCACAGAATGAGCCACAAGGACGAACTAATTGAATCCAAAAATTAACACTCCATGCAGTGCAATGCTGAGTGCAAACTATTCAAATGGTTATTGAGACTTGAGAGGGAATTACACGTCAGAGTTTGTACGTACGTACCCCCCTGACCTGAAGGCAGGGACATAGCTAAATAGGGCCAACATGTTCCTTTCCTTTAAATGAGGAGAATATATATATATGGGGTCTTTTTATGAATCTATCCCTCACTATTTTGGTGATGGGCACTCCCTTTATGAAAATTTTTAAGTACAAGTGCACTACACCCTACATGTTGTCAAGTACATTTTGTACTTGAAAGTTCTCATAAAGGGAGTGTCTCTCACCAAAATAGTGAGGGATAGATGCATAAGAAGACCCCCCCTATATATTTTTGATTATATGCTTTTGCCCCTCCTTCTTTCTCATGCCTGTCCCTTAACAATCTTTTTTTACTCATCAAATCACAATAAGGTATGCATTCTTCGGTGACTTTTCTTCATTTATTCTTTCTTTTTCTTGTTCATTATTGAGCTTAAAATTCATAATCATCACTCATTTAATTTATTATCAAATTTTGAGTCTTCAACAGTTTTACTTCAAAATCTGCCGAAGTAACAAATTCGGATTGCGATAAATAAGAGGTGCTTAAAAAAAATTATACTAACTACATCTCAAAGGTTTCATCATGGTTAAAGGTTTTATTGAAGTTTTAGAAATGGTTTGGGCTCTAAACATTGGGACAAAAATCATAACTTTTTATAAACGTCAACCCCAAATTATCATCTATATAACTATCTAATTTAGTCTTTAATGAAAATCACATAATCATAAGTAAAAATGCTAAAATCATACAATTCACAATTCATTCCTAGTTTTTCGTACCCATTTTTATCATGGTTGGATACAAGAGCAATTTCATTTCATATTTTTTTATAAATATTTTGGGGGTATAATGTTATAACTAGTACATAACTTTTTGTACCTATTATAAAATAATAACAGTTTTAAGGTATACTATAATAAGATTTCTAATTCTTTCTCAAATTCGTTTTGCCCACCCCCATCCCCACCAACCTGAGGAAATCCTTGCCTGGCTCCGTACGTCACTGTCTGACTTCTAATGGCATGGCCAATTCAGAGCCAGTTTTCTTACTCCTTTTATGGAAAGAAACACAATACACAATACACAATCAGGGCATAGTACTTTTCTTTCTTTAAAGGGGACGGACCAAGTTGGATAAACGTGTGGTGTATATTGACCAATCCAGACGTCAGAGATCAACTCATCTACAAGGAGCTTGATTGAAGAGAGCACATGGGTATGGAAGGGAATGATGTGTATTGAGACCTTAATGGGCCTCATATGCGAAGTTAGAAAGTAGGCCTAGCACACCAATAAGATATCCCACACTTCATTAATCCTCAATTCCTCACTTGTAGTAGATTCCATGATCCTCTAGAATAAAAGGTTTTGGTTAGACTCCCTAATTCAATGTCCCTTTTCCAATCTGGGAATAAATGCCTTCAAAAATATAAAAAGAGAGGAAAAGAGAGAAAAATAGAAAAGAGGGAATTTGATCTTAACTAGATATCTCTCAAACCCATCGTTAGTATTTGCATCGATCCAAAACGCAAATTGATCATCATGTAATTTGTGTTTGTAGTGGAACATCACATGCGATTGAGCGCAAATGCATGTGATGATGAGAGAGGTGATTCAAAGGAAGGAAAAAAAAAAGAGAGAAAGAGAAAACAAAAGGATTCATATATTTGCAGTCATTTACATATAAATGATTTGCTTGCATCAGGATTATGCATCATCATATTTGCTCGTGCTCATTTAAGCATGTGATACATAGATTTTGGTGTTTAAATGACCCAAACAGGTGAGAAAGTGATTCACACCCCTCTTGCAAAATACAACGCCGGTACACTTCTAATTAAAACGCTGATGGCATTCTTATTGGGCCCCATCAACCACCTTTATTATTTCTCATTCCTATTGGCCCCGTATTTTCAATCCAAATCGTTTACTTTATTTATTGAATTGATAAAATTTAAATTATGAAAACACCTAATCTTAAAATCTTCATAGATTGAGTAATTCGAGAAAAATTACCAACCAATATATCTAATGTTTTGCACTTTGATGGGCCCTGAATTTAGGACCTGAGCTATTTAATTTGAATGATAAATATCAAGACATTTAATTTCCTATCTTAATTCTTCATGGATTCTAAGAGATTTTATGAGAAAATTCAAATAAATCCAAATACATCTAAAATCATTGGATATACTCATTTACTCATGTGAAAATGGTGATTTTGTTAAACATGCATGGTAATATGTTTCAAATGTGTAACGTTTGCATATGCAATATAAATATAGCATTCACATATGTAAATTTCTTTTTCCGATCGTATGTGTAAAAGGCAAACAAATAGAGGAGTTTTTGACATTATCAAATGCTAACATTAAAAGTAGGCAAGTAGGGCTTGAGCTGTTGTTTATCTAATGCACCTTAAACTTACCACATCCCAAAAATCTACTGGGTATGATGATTGCCATCAGCAACACCACGATAATCATCAATCATTACTGTGTTACTTGCTATTTAACTCAAATATAAGCCATTGGTGAACATTACTGTATAGATTCCAACTCCTCTACCGCTTTCATAGTACAAAGATCCCCACTTTTTTTTTTTTTCTAAAATATGAAATGTGGCAGTGTTAGTTAGGCTTATTGGCCTCGCCAAATCTAACCGAGTTTTGTAGATTAATCATCTAGGAAAAACTAGTTCCATTAGATATGGTTATGGACTAAATGAATGGTCAAAATATAAGCTCCATCAATCATCCATTTCATGACCTTACGAAGAGAGCTGAAACCATCAACTCTACTTGATTTTCTATAGATGGCTAATCCCAGAAGCTATTATATCTGGTTAGGGCTAGTGGGTTCCACTGAACAGAGATTTCTAAGGTAGCTGTGGCCCATGGTCATCGACAACAACAAGAGGATCTTTCACTGTGTGGATTTGTGTGGATGAAAGAACCTCCCTGCATTGATTGCTATATATATTCAAACTGATACTCTTATCCTAGAGCTGAAACTTGGAAGTCAGCAATGCATATAACCTCTCAGATATATAAGTCTAGGTATTCTAAAGTAGGCAACATGCGATATTTCACTTTTTTATATTTAGATAGTGTAAAGGTAGCATATGCATCATATGAATTAAAAAAAGAAAAAAAAAAGGCCCTAGTTTAAGGTCTCCATAAATAGCAGTGAACGGTCCTGGTCATGCCAGATAAGCATCAGAAGAAACTTTGCTGTATGATTTATACGGGACATGGGGCATTTCATGGATGGAAATGAGACACTTCACTCGAGCTCACGGCATGGAGCAAATGAATTGAATTTGTACCATTGGAGGCTTTATTGTGGCTGTTATGTGTCCGGTCTGATGAAGCTAGACCACTCAATTGAAAGGAGTGTATGGGCACGTACCAAAGAAGCTCTAATAAGATTGACCCAAGTCATTGAGTTAAGACCCTTTCAGACGGACCCCAAAAAATTAACTGTTCTCTAGGTCACCAACCATGAGATGTCCTGCGTGTCCCTTGAACAGTGCTGGTTGGGCTCTACATATTCATCATGTGGAGTGTGTGTGGACCGCCTAGATGAGTGTCTGCTTAGGGATGGAAATGGGTCGGGTACATGGGGGAGGTTGACCCGAACCCTAATCGGATTCAGATTATGCTTATAACATTGGAGATGGGCCGACTCAAAAACTAACTACATCATAGTATTATTGTTTATTACAAATCATCATATCGATTAATTGTCAATGAGTAATTTATCACTAATAGGTCCTCCTTCTGTTTTTTTTTTTTTTTGGTAATCCAGCGAAGGGGCTGGAACCTTGAGACTCATGACACAACTCACACAGAAACAAATCCTCTTAGAAGTTGCTTATCTTGACGAGCTCAGAGATTTTAAAGGTTTTCATAGAACTACTTGTTTTAGGGCATTTTGTGCAAAGAAAAACCGATTATGGGAACAACCTTTTCTGCTTCTCGTGGACAACCCACCCACCCAACCCCGTCAAAATGGCCCTTAAAATGTCATAGGCCCACGGCATGCCACTGCTGTATCATAAATATCAACTGACATTTTAAAATGGGTTATATATTTGGATATATAGCCTGAGCATGTAGGGGTGAATGAACAAGAGAAAAAGAGTTCTCTTATGAGCGTTCGCCTTATATGCAAATGCATGTAATAGGAAAATTGGTTCTATATTTGCATATCCAATGCAAATATTATATATGCAATTGTTACACATGCAAAACTCATTATCATATTTCAATATTACCATTTTCACTCACTAATGAGTATATTGGTTTTCAATTATGTGCCATCATTGGAGTGCTAGAAGTTTTCATAAAATTCTCAAAATCCATATAGAATTAAGATAAGAAATCTTATCTTTTTGCCCTTTTTAGCCAAGTAAAGAAGATAAACGGTTCAGATCATGAATTGAGGCCCACAGAAAGTACATTATAAAATTAGATTTTTGGGTTTTTTTTTACAATTTTTCCAAAAATCCATTAAAAGCTAAGATAAAAAATGTTACCATTTTATATGCAAGGAGGAAAGAAGAGGAAAAGGAAGAAGAAGAATAAACAAGCGAGGATATACCCGCTCGTATATGTGAGTAAGCGGGGATATCGCTTGTGAGTGTTTTTTTTTTTTTCTTTTTTTCTTTTCTGAATCTAATATCGCCACATAACTATGAAAAAGAAGAAACAACAAGCGAGGATATCCCCGCTCATGCAGGTAAGCGGCGGTCGGCGAAACAGCACAAAAATGAATAAAAAAAGGCCCCTAGGACTACTACAATCATTTCATATATTTTAGGTCATTTTTGCTCTACAGTGAATCTAAGGGGATCTTTCCTGTTAAATCCTCAAAACAAAAGAAAAAAAGATGACTCTCTCAAGTATTATAATAATATTTCTATATAAACTTATTATAGTATTATTTATATATAAACTTATTAACTTGAATTGATTATCGTGAATACATGTAAATATATGTATTTTTTTTTTGTTTTATAAGTATTTGATTCATTTTTAAAGAATATTAAAATAATTTGAAAAAAAACATGATTCTCTTAAGTGTCCGTACGTGTTCGCTCTATCCAAGTTTCTTCTTGAGGATTTTACCTAAAAAATCCCCTTAGACTCATTGAAGATCAAAAGGGGCTTAGAAAGTCTCAATGCACTATGGTGGTCCTACATGCCTGATTTTGTTTAATTTTTTCAGTTTTTCCTGAGAGAGGATATCGTCGCTCCTCTTGTCTTTTTACAATCGATCATATCCCATTTTCCCCCTTTTTCATCTTCTTCCTTTCCTTCACCTCCTCCATTGATCTCAACCTAACTGGTCCCAGGCGCTCCCTGTCGATTGCAACGCTTCCTTTTCCACTTCTTTTCACCTTCTAACAAGCACGTGGAGATCCTAGTTGTATTTCTCCTCTTCGTGACCCACAACTCGTCAGAGATCAAGGAGTGTAGAATATGAAATCCGACCATATTCCATTATTGTGACGTTTAATATCTGAGGTTTGGGTTTGAGATTGAGTTGGAGTTGGAGGAAGGAGGAGGAAGATTAAAAACGAGCGGATGAGGAAGGAAGAGGAAGAAGAACAAGATGAAAAATGAGTGGATGAGGAAGGAAGAGGATGAGGAAGAAGAAGAAAAATGAGCGGGGACAATCGCGGGTGAGTGGGGATATCCTCGCTCATAAAAGATGTGGCTCTCAGACAAGCGCGTTCATTCTTTAGAAAAACTTTGTCATCGGTGGGGATATCGTCGCTCATCGTATATAAGCTTCATATATTGAGCGGGGACATCTACTCACATAAAAGATTAAGCTCCCGGATCATCCATTGGGAAAATATGTCATGAGAAGGGATATTGCCGCCTATCAAATATAAACTTCATATATTGAGCGGGGATATCCCCTCACATAAAAGGTTAAACTCTCATATAAGTGTGTTCATCCCTGGAAAAAAAAAATATCTCATAAGCGGGGATATTGCCGCTCCCGCTCACTCGCGATTATCTCTGCTCATTTTTCTTCTTCTTCTTCCTCCTCCTTTTCCTTCATTCTCCACTCATTTTTCATCTTCTTCCTCCTCCTTTTCCTTCCTCATCCACTCGTTTTTCATCTTCCTCCTCCTTCCTCCAACTCCAACTCAATCTCAGACCCAAATCTCACATATTAAAAGTCACAATAGTGGAATAGGGTTGGGTTTCGTGTTCTATATTCCTTGATCTCCAACGAGTTGTGGGTCACGAGGGAAATGTGTCGCATTGAGTGATTATGTGAGAATGCAACTGGAACAAGGAAATATATTGGATTGTGTGGATCCAAGCATGAGTGAGCACCCTACAGAGGTGGTTCTCTCTATCCTCAAATAAGGTTTGGTCTGCACATCCCACATACCTTCAAGCAAGCCATCCATACAGAAGTAGTACAAATACTATAGGTTATCAAAACACCAGTACCAGAGAGGATAGACGCCTTCTAAAAAGCCAAAGCCAAATCCATTGGAGAGAAGAGGGATCACTTTCATTAAACACAACCCTCCGCTATCTGTTGTATGCATTTTGTTCTCCTACATGTAACATGGTTTAATTGATTGTTGTTTTGTCTTTTGGGTTTTCGTGTGTCGCATTGATTGATGAAGAAAAAAGGAAAATCATGAAGTTGTATTAGGTTTTGATCGTTTTTAATTCAAGTATACATTGTTGATGGAGGAGACAAAGGAAAAAAGAGGATGTAAAGGGAAAAAATGGAAAAATGATCGATTGTAAAAGGGTAGGAGGAGCGACGATATCCCCTTTCAGGAAAAACTGAAAAAATTAAACCAAATAAAGCTTGTATGACCACTGCGGTGCATGAGGACTTTCTAAGCCCCTTTTGATCTTCAATGAATCCAAGGGGCTTTTTCCGGTAAAATTTCCTTTTTTTTCATTCTTTTGCATTGGACTAGTAAAATCCAAGTCTGGAGTTTTCCAACTTTGATTCAAAGTCAAAATATTTTAAAGCAAAATAGGTTAGAGAGAGACAAAGATCAATTAATCAAAGCTACTTTCTGCCGACTATTAATATGTACTATTGATGGTATGTCTTGTCATAACCAACCAAATTTAAAGAGAGAACACTAAGCAGTCCAAACCGAGAAATTTTAACTCATAGAAGTTCTTCACGTAAGGTGAATAAATACACCCTCTAAAGAACATGAGGCAAGAACTCCCTCTCTGATCGAACTGAAGTTTATAATTTTGTTCATAATTTTTAAAACTTGACTGGACTGACTTTGACTCAAGTGACCCGAACGACTAAAGATTTAACAAGCCAAAAGTGTCTAGTTTCCTGTTGGTATAAAGCTTTTATATCTTCCCTCTTTCATGTTGTGCTCTTTTATTATTTTTTTTCTAAAAATACTTTTGTTACCTATATAAAAAAAAAAAAGTTGTTTGGTTGAGCTTGTCCTTCTTCTTTTCTGCATATGGTTCAAGCATAATCTTTTAACCTTATATTTTTTTCTTGGTGAAAACCTGTTCATCTTTGGTCGACCATTGTGAACTGCACAGTTGGTTTACATGGTTCAACTTGGGAACCATTCAGACTATTATTATTTTTTCATTTTTCTGTTTGGTAGGAAGGAGACGTGTGTGTATAGAAAAAGAGAAAACTAGAACACCAAAAGCGACCCATCCAAGCAAGTTGGGATATTGTCGTCCCAAAAACCTCACCAGGTCAGCTGTCAGCTATGCCTCCAGCTTGACAGCCATGTGGGCGGCGCCATTCAAAATTCTAGGGATGTGGCTAAGACTAACACAATAAGAAAGAGCTATATAATCCAAAATGTCCAAAGTAAGGGAGTTAAGAAACAATTCCTCCCTTCCATTCACTATATTGATTACTTCAAGGGCGTTTAAAACAACTTGAAACTTGGACATGACTTTTTACTTAGCCTTTCTCAATGCAAAAAGAATCAACCCTGATTCAGCGTCTTGGGTGAGTGCATTCAGTATGGACTCAAGATTTTTATTTTGATAGGACTGAACTTTTGCTCAACTTTGCTAACTTTTTCACATGAACAATACCAGAAGAGTAAATTTATTGCATTTAAATGAAAAAAAAAACTTGTTTACAATCTCTTGCCCAATTGAAGCGTCTTGCCCAATTGAAGCGTCTTCCCACTACCTCTTCTAAATTCAAATTATTATTAGTTCATCATCATCGAATAAGCCTGAGATAACATTTTCTTTAATCCTAAGCATTTGAGTGCCTTGGAAGTTCCCAAAGGGGTTTTATTTGGATCTAAAGAATTTGGTTGCATGTACTTACCTTAGCTGTAAATATAATTCCCTATAGTTGGTCATGGGTTTATGGCAAAGAAGAAAAGTTGCCACTTAAATGTAATTCAAATTATCCACACATGAACTCTAAGACCCGATTTTTTTATGAATTGAGGATTAAAGTATGCCCAATGGTGATTTGGTCATCTTGTAGATATGCCCAGATTTGGTGATTTAGGGCTTAGGTTTGTATTAGGACTTGAAAATAGAATTTGGAGATTAATGATTCAAATTTAGGTATAAAGTGGTTAGTATTATGCTAAATCTAGGGAGGGAGGGAGATTGCTTTATTTACAGTTATTTGGTGAGAGAGAGACTAATCACAAAAGGATTGGCGACAAAAAGTTCAATCACCATGAAGAGGATCTCATACTCTAAAAAAAAAAAAAAAGATGTCGCGAGAGAGAGGCGCGAAGAGGATCTAGTACTCTCGGCGGGAAAAAATTGTCAAAAGATCGGAGTGTTTTTACGAAGGTTTTGTGATATGGGGCGATCACACAGTTTAGACGTTGAGCAACTCTTTAGTAGTTATAAGTGGGACAAGTCCAAGCCCCTGACATTTCATTTTAATGCCTTCCATCTTCCTAAAATCAATTGACCTAATGAGAGTGACTGACAACCGTGAAGTTTGTGTTGTATTTTTATTAAAATAACAGCTTTTCCCTGACATCCATTAACCAAAAATGACTATAATATTCTATAAAAATAATATTATTTTATTTGGATTATCAACGCGCTCTCTCTCTCTCTCTCTCTCTCTCTCTCTCAATAACTCTCTCATACACAAGAAGCCTAATCATTATTTTAAAACTTTCATCAATCCATTGGTGGGTCATGGATGGATTTGATCAATTATAATCAATTATAAGTATATCATTTTACAAAAATAACTTTAGTTTATGTCAATTCTCAACGGTCTCTCACTTAATAACTCTCTTATGCACATGATGCCAAATCATTATTTTAAAATTTTCATCAATCCAACAGTGAGTTGTAGATGGATTAAATCAATTATAACCAATTATAAGTACAAGTGTTGACTGTCTTTATGACCTATTTGGAGTTAAACAAATAAGCCTTGTATTAATAAAAATATAATTTATGCAATGTTATTCTCTCCCCCAAAATATACTATAGTAATTATTAATATTACAAACTTTAAAGAAAAATAAGTCCAAGCTTTTTATTATATACATGTATGGATATTAGAGAGAAGGGCAAAGGTGTCATTTCACTCTAAAAAATTATGATGGTTGGAAGGCTGCTGCTTTTGGGGGGACATAGAAGGTATTATAATTATGAAAGAGTAGGGACCTATTTATAAATAATAAAACCATAGGAGCCTTTTTGCAAATAATAGAAATCTTAAGGGGGTACATACAAAAAAAAAACTCTTTTTTTTTTAACTTTATAAAAGAAACTCTCGAAAGTCATTTATAAAACCGAACTATTCATTTTTAGGATTTTACATTTTTAAAACTATTTACTTCTAGTAAATTCTAAAAATTTTAGCTCATTTATTATATAATTATGAAGTCAACATTTTGTGTGGGATGAATTGACGACTAAATCACGTTGGAAATTTAAGTCAAACTATTTCAGTGGGTGATCTAACTTTTAATACTTAAAGCTTTTACTCAAGTAACCTGTATTAAAAGGGGCACAAGGCAACTTTTAGAAATTCTAATACTTTGTATTTTATGAGTGGAATATAAAAACATGACTGTCAAATGACCTTCTCTTTAATGAAAATTGAATGAATGGAAAATGAAAAATGAAGGAAAATATTTACCTTTACACCACCCATCAGGATTGTGCTTCATGCACATGCATGGTCTGGATAGGCGGTGCGTAGGTGAATGTTATTTTATTATTATTATTATTATTATTATTATTATTATTATTTTGAAATAAACACCCAGCCATCACATATTACTTCGAATCCTAGGACAGTCAGTGATGGGCCAGAAGTTTCTCTTGGTGAGGGAAGTGGGGCAGAAGTTTCTCTACGTGTAGAACTTGAGAAAGAATTAGTAGTTTTATTACAGTATACCTCAAAACTGTTATTACATTATAATGGGCACAAGAAGTTATGGAGCAGCTCTTCTATTATACCCCAAAAATATTTTAAAAAATGAATTTAAGTTTCTCTTTATATTCAACAATGATAAAAACGGGTATGGAAGACGAGAATAATTGTAAATTCCATGATTTTAGCATTTTTACTCATGAGCTAGTTTAAGATTAAATTAAATAATTGTCTAGATCATAATATGGGGCGGACATTTTATAAAAATTCTTTTTCTTTGTCATTGTTTAGTGCCCAAATCTTTTCTAAGAATTTAAGAAAACCACTATCCTTGATGGAACCTTTTGCATGTATTTAGTATAAAAAAAAAAAAAAAACTTTTAAGCACCTCTATTTATAGCAACCCAGAATTTCTTACTTAGGAATTAAATTAGGTTTAATTTAATCTACATTTTGAAGTAAAATATTAAAAACTCAAGATTTGATTATGAACTGGACGAGTGGTGATTATGAATTTCAAACTTTAAGAAGATAATTAGGATTCTAGGCTCAATAATGGATAAGAAAATGAAAGAATAAACGGAGAAAAATTACAGCATAATGCATACCTTACTAGTGATTTAATGAGTTGTCTTTTTTATGAGTAAAGGTGCAAAATCCCCTTATGTGCTTTAAAAGTTTAATTCTCTATTAAAGAGGGAAAAAAAGATCGTTAAGGGGCACACATGAGAAAAAGGAGGAGGGGCAAAAGGATAGGATCAAAATGCGTATATCCATATATTTCTCCTCATTTAAAGGGAATGAACAAGTTGAGAGTTGCCAATCGCCCCCGCTCTGGCCTATGTGGCTCCCTTCCTAAAGACAGTTAAGCTCACATCTACATTGCTACCTTTTATTATATTTTTCAACTCTTACCTTTTAATAAACCTTTGGTGGAGCTCGATTTCCTATATATTCGGTTCTCATGAGTTCTATACACCTGCTAAAATGTTTTGTTGTCATGCCTAGAGATCAAGATCAATAGGACCCTTAATAAAGATCTCGATGTGCAAATGATTCTCAATCTGTTAGATCATCACAGCTGAATCTTGCGGTAATCACATAATGGGTATAAAGATAATATAGCCAATAAGGTCAAATTAATCTAGCCAATTTATTAAATGAATTCTAAATCAACCAAAAAATTAAAATAAAAGTCCATTACAAATCCGATTTCTAAACCTTAATAAACTAAATAGAGATAAATATCTAACAATGCTCAAAATTATCAAGATATGGTTCGTCCCCTCAAATATGGCACTCTTTCCAACAAAGCAAGCAACAGCTCATTAACATTAGATTCAACCTCGATGAACCAAAATTAAACAAAGTAAAAACAAGTAGGCGAGCACTAGGCTCCACATGCAAACAAATCATGAGACCATAGTACACAGATTTATTAGCCATTAACTATGAGTATATGTTTGGTACCTGATTATGGACGTGTCAGATATATGCAATGGTGATTTATCAACTGAGGCAAGGCTTAGATAATATGACATTTGACAAGACAATATCACATGAAAATAGGAGTATAACACGCTAAGCCCGGGCAGAAATAAAAAGACGTCCAATCTGTGGATGTTTTATAAGATATTAATTAAGGGAAATGTTAGCATGCATCTTTCTCTTATTATAGGGTGAGGAATATTTTTTTTTTAAATATTTTTAAGTATAAAATGTATTTTTTAAGTACATAGAGTAAGGTAGACTTCCTTGTCTTCACGTGCAAAAAGGGAAGTGTCATTCGCCCTATGGTGAGGGAAAGATGCATATGAACATTCCTCATTAATTAATAAAAAAATAAATATAAAGCAGACAAATATATCATTTATTACGGTTCGAAGCATGATCCAGCCCAACATTTATGCTAAGTAAATATTATTTTTCATATAAATGAGTATGAAACTTCACGTCTTATGTAAATTAACATCAATGTTTATGTATTTATTTTAGTAATTTCAAATTTATTTCAAGTTGAAAACCCTAAAAGCCCATAAAGTCTCTTTTAATTTATATAAGCAAATTTAAAATTATAAGATTAGGATGGGCATGTGGGCCAGCTCGTCGGTGGAATTACCTGGCCTAATTGGGGTACTTGGGAATATCTGAAAGTGAGTCTTGTTTCTTTGACAAAAGTTCAAATCTTATCTTTATTTGAAGATTACTGGAAGTCTTTATATCTTTTTGGTAAGAATCCCTTTCGTTTTTATATTTTCTTACAAATAATTTTGAAACATTTTACTTTTTGCGGAATGGGCCAAAATCCCATTTGGACGCTAGGTGCCAATACATAGGATAATTTTGAACTTGAGTAGTTTGGATTTCACAAGTACACATCAGGGATGAATAAAAAAAAGGTAGAAAGAAAAGTTCCGAACAAAGAACTTGGGTGCCTTGTAATTTGTAAAGTTGCAATATAACTTGCTGTGAAATTCTAACAAATAAGATATATCTTTATTTTTTAGAAAGAAGATAAAATAAAGTCAATTTAAAAATCGAAATCAAACAATCAATTGCAAAAGTGGACTCTTCATGTAATGAGGCCCACCCATCCACAATAGATATATATTAAATTTTGAAATTCACATAAAGAAGCATAACAAAAGTGGACTCTTCGTGTAAATCTTAAAATCTCTCTAGTTTCAATTTCGCAATTGAAATTGAACTCTCCAGTTTCAATCAATCGAAAAATTAGACTCCAATTTTGCAATCGATTAGCAAATCAGACTCCAATTTCGAAATCAATGCCTACGTCTATAATATATTACAATAGACTTTTAGGGCCTAGTTGATTTTCCTCGTATGAGATTTATGACATGATGTGACATTTTACTGCCTAGGCATTCCAAATGCTCTATCGTTTTATAAGGATTTAAAATTTCAAACCATAAAAAAGGCACTTTGAGGGCCTGTTTGTTTAGAAGAATTATGAGAATCTCAAATGTTGCCTCCAAAGTAAAATTCCAAATGCTCAACCTCCCTCTAGCATTTGGAGCGCTGGAATCCAAGGAATTTACAAGGCTAAAAGTGTATTTTTATGCGATTTGGAATTTTGAATTCTTACAACAAACAGAGCATTTGGAAAGCCTATGGGATAGGATGTCACATCATGTCATAAACCCCCAACAAGCCCAATTCCTAGTTAGAAATGCCGCTAACCAAACAGTTTTTTAACTTTGTGAATTCCAAGAATTCAAGCATTCCAAATGTTAGAGGGGGTTGAGCATTTTGAATTCTACTTTGAGGTAGGTAGCATTTGGAATTCCAAGAATTATCACAATTCTTCCAACCAAGCAGGCTTTAAGACATGTTTCTTTACAAGAACTCCAGACAGGAACTCAACATGTTAGGGATTCTTGGACATGATGGGACATCTTGTCCCCTGGTATTTGCAAATGTCATGTTTCTTTGCATGCATCTCAAAATCTCAATTATATGAAAGGTCTCAAATGACGTTTGGAATTCAGAAATTCTAACTCCTTTGCCCTTTGATGGAATTTTTGGATGCTCAAGTTCAAGAGAGCATTCAGGAATTCCACTATGTCTGGGAATTCAAGAATTTCCTAAACAGGAATTCCTTAGATTCTATTAAAGAAACGGGGCCTTACTCTATGTGTAAGGGTTTTGAGCGCTGTGTTGAGTTCATGAATTTGCATATTTATGCATCATTATAGGATGAATTAGGAGTTTTATTTGATGAATTGCATCATTATTCATTTAATTCCATCATTTCATGCATTTTCACCTAGAAACCTAAACTTTTATATTTTTCATACATTTTCTACATTAACTTAGAATATTATGCACTTTGTCTCCGAAGAGTCCCAGTTGAAGTAAAACTTTATCTGGATGGGTCCTGCTTCAATATGGGCTCTTCACTGTTTGATGTATTGAATTAGAATGTGCAAAAAATGAGAATTACAGGCCTCTGTCACGGAACCCACTTTCAAGCATATATAGTCATCATGGGCCCTACATTGCTAAATTAAAGCTTGAAAAAAAGTAAATTGAAGAATTCACCACGTGGACCCCACATACAAGCCATGTGCAAATCAATCAAAGGAGGGGTCCACTCATCATGTCAATTGAAGAGTCCTAACTACAGTAGAAGACTTCTCCTATGGCCCACTATTCAAGCGGATGAAATGTCCCACAGGGCAGGGTCCGCAGTAGTTGCAGATTTGAAACTATTAATGGATAATTCAAAGAGTAAAAGTTTGATTGGAATAAAAGAAGAAGAGTTCGAATCATCCACATCTGATTTCCTTTCTAAAATGAAAGTTGTGTAGAGATAGGGTTCATTGCAAATCAAATTTTAAAAGTTAATCTCGTTTTTCTCAAAATAACTCATCTTCAGATGGTCATAACTTTCAATCCGGCCGTTGGATTGATAAAATTTACCTACCTTTGAAAAGCTTATTCAGAGTAGATATCCGTGGAGCCCAAGATTGCGTAAATCGAAGCTAAATTGACAAAGTTATGGGCTTGGAGATTTTCATGTTCATTTTTAGACGGGATTGCAATTAAATCTACACCGTTGATAATCCATTGCTGCATATCCCTTGTGGGACCCCGTCTGAAGATTAGCCAAGCCATCTAGAGGTTTCCAAAAGCTCCCATCTCATTCAAATTCAAAAAGGATAAAGAGATATACATTATCAATGAAGATAAATCAAATCTGCAGAGAAGGTGTCCAGATTCAATGTATCTATAAGATAACCAAAAATTATAAAAGGAACCAAAAGGAAGCATACGAGACGCTCTCCCTCCCTTGGACGCCCACTAATTACTCTCTCTCTCCTCTTTCTCTTCTTTTCCTAATTAATAGAGTTTTAAAGTTATTTTTGGGTATTCTGGAGCCCTGTTCCAGAACTAGGTTAGAAGAGTGTGAGAGAAGAATGTAATTGCCATGAACTTCTCAATGAAAATCAATCTTTTGCAATAAAGGAATAGATCCCTGGATCAAAGTATCAGATGAAGTTAAGTGTTTCTTATTATTAATCTATGTGATATTTTTGTCATTTGCGTATTGATTATAATAATAAATCTATCTTCTATCATTGACAACCTATGTTATTTAATTTATTTTATTTGAACAATGCTTTAATCATGTATGTTTTCTTAATAGATTATTCTTAGATTGAAATTCTTTGATAATCTATCTTTGATTAATATATGATGTTTAGTTAAGTTCATAGTTTCATTAGGTGAAGGAGATTTTTGCATTAAATAAATTGTGAAAAATTGTGCTCTTTGATAGAAAAATTATACGAATCAGAACATTGATTTGTTTCCGATTTGAATGATTTTTTAGAAAAATTTATTTTATCAATTGCATAGAATGATAGTGGGACTACTTAATGAAGTTATAATATTCTGATCTGCCTTTTCTCATATCTTATTTCTGCACTTTAGATCTAGAATTTTCTCAATTTTATTATTGTTTCTTATTATCTCTCTTGTCATTATCATTGATAAAAAAAATCAGAATTAAATTTTAACTTAGTAGTGCTCCCTATGGAATCGACCTGTGATTGCCACTGTCTCAACAAGACAACTGTGAACTTACAGTATTAAAGGATTACATTTAAAATCACATCACGTTGGCAAATTCATTGGGTTATGGACAAAAAAGGGATTCACATTTTATTATGTAATCTCGAGTTGGAGTGGTCAAATTGAATTGTTGAGAAGAAAGCTCAAAGAACTGAAAAATTACTCCGGACGCTCGAGCAGATGCTCACACCCGCTCGAGCTGCTCAAACGGACCCTAGAAAGAATGTCACGAAGCACAAAAGAACTAGAGATAGAATCTAGCGCACTTAAGCAAACTCGATCCTGTGCTCGATTGCCTAAAGCGCGAATTTAGATGTTTAATTTGATCCGGAAATCACTTCCTAATTTCTCTCATGTTACTAATTTGAGTGATACTCGTTTTAGAAGGCTAAAGGCACAAACCAAAGCTTATATATTGTCATTCTCTCTCATTCAAGAGATACTTCTCTCCCATTCTAAACCTCAGAAACCCTTAAGAGAACCATCATCCTCTCCAGGCTTCATCAAGTTGTTGTGCTAAAGCTTTCATGACTTTGGAGTTCTTTCCATCTACTCTCCTGAAGTAGATTCTCCTTGAGGAGATGTTCAAGGTAGTTTGTTCAAGCACGGTGAAAGCGCACGGCAAGTAGTCACAAGATCATCGCAATCCTTAAGTTGAGTTCAACTGGGAAATGGATCTGTGAGTTTTTGTAACTTTCTATTCCATAGTGCTTAGTTGTCAGTTGGTCTAGAAGGTAAGACCCGTGGTTCTTCCCAAGTAAGGTTTTCCACGTAAAAAATCATGTGTCTCCTTCCCTTGTGGTGGATTGCTTATTTTCTGAATTTAGCTTAATTAACCCTAGTTTATCTAATTGGATTTGAAATCTAAAAGAGAAACTGATTTGGGACCTTAGCCTATGTTAAGACTTAATCTCGTTTCTTCAATTGGTATCAGAGCGGGTTGCCGATTCATTGTGATTAAACCGTTAGTTCTCTCTTTTGGAGTTCAATAGAGAAGGAATCTCGACCACTAAGCCCCCGTTGCTTGAAGGAACCAATTGTATTTACTGGAAAGTGAGGATGATTGTTATCCTTAGGGCTATAGACGATGAGGTCTATGACATAGTTGAAGAATGATATACATACCCTACAGTTGTAAAATATGGGAAGATCATTTTGAAACGTAAAGCCCAGTGGACTCCAGAGAAGAAACGGACATCCAACTGCAACAACAAAGTAATCAATGTCATCTACAATGGAGTTAGTCCATCAGAATTTCGCATAATCTTTGCATGCCCTAATGCTAAGGAAGCATGGGATCTCCTACGGACTATCCATGAGGGTACATATACCGTTAAGAAGACAAAGCTCCAAAATCCTACTATTGCTTTTGAGACCTTGCGAATGAAAGAGTATGAAATGTTTGATGAGTTTAATGCTAAATTGAGTCATATTGTTAACACAAGTTTCAATTTGGGAGAGCAAATTTCTGAGGCCAAAACTATTAATAAAATTTTAAGGTCTCTACCCGAAAGTTTTTGTCCAAAAGTAGTAGCTATTGAGGAGTATCAAAATTTGGATTCCCTAAGTGTGGAAGAGTTGGTTGGAAATTTGTAGACCTATGAAGCCAACCATTGCTCAACAAAAAATAATAAGGAATTGCTCTCACGACCTCCAAATCTGCAGAAGATGGTACTAATGGTGAATCGGATTGTGACTCAGATGATGCTGAATTTGAAGAATTTTTTGTAAAAAAATTTAAAACTAATGGAAAAACAAGAAAAACAATATGAAAAATGACTTTTAGAACACTAAGGCGGCCAATAAGGCCAAATTTGTGCCTAAGATTGATAAGAATCTAGTCAAAGGATCCTCCAAGCCAATCCAATGCTATGAATGCCAAGGGCATTGACACACTGCTGCTAAGTGTGCCAATCAAAAAGAGAAAAGCAAAGGTAAGGCGTTTAAAGTTTCTTGGGATGAGGATTCAAAGGAAGAAAAGAGTGAGCCCGAGTCTCCTTCTAATGATTCTGGAAAATATGTTGCTTTCATGGCTTTGTCTAATGCTTCTTCTACGCAGGGTTCATCAAACAAGGACTCCAAGTCAGATGAAGATATAGATCTGCATGATTTTTCTGACAATGAAAAGGACATGGAAGCCGAATATAGGAGACTGCTACAAGATCCCATATGCATTTCAAAGATTAATGAAAAAAGAGCACTGAAGTTGAAAGCAATAGAATCAAAGAGTTCTTCACTGACAATACATTTGGAAGACACAAAAGCAAAGGTAACTCAGTTAGAAACTCAATGTAATAATTTGCCTAAGAACTTGATTCATACAGGTAAGGAGAATGCTCTACTAAAAGAGGAGCAAGTCGAGAAAGCTTCAAGGGATCGGGAAGCTTTAAAGAAAGAGTTGATTGACTATAAGGCTAAAAGGACGGATTTAACTGAAAATCTCAAGATGGCAACTTCTGAATTGTCAAATACTTCTGAAAAGCTCAGGAATGCTCTAACATGATCAAATACATTATAAAGCTCAAGAATGCTCTAACATGATTAATGCATTCGAATAATGTAAAGATCATAAGTAGGGTTGCAAACTGAATATTAGCATGGTCATAAGACTTAAATCACTATCATAGATTGATATGTTACAAATTCACAAGATATAAACCATCAAGATCATAAAGTAGAGACAGTAAAACATACTAGAATGATAAGATTGAACATAGAATAAGCATCCTTACGTAGATCTCAAGGATAATATGTTGGAGTCTTAGTGCATTAAAGCACTTTAGTAAAAGTGTTTTGGTTTCCCCATTATTGTTTTGAGTCCCACATCAGTTGTGAGGAATTCTCTTAGAGTCATTTATTAATGTTTACACGCATCACTTTTGTGCAAGCCTTGAGAGAAGGATTAGGTAGTGGTGACCACACACTTTCCACACGCGCACGCAACGCGCCGTATGTTCAGCTGGCTACGCGTTGGGTGGCGGGCCCGGCCCGGCCCCCATGTGCGTCTATATTTTTGGGCCTCAGTCAGGTATGACTTAGGAAAACGTTGGCTTTTCCATTATTTTTTAGGGCAGAATAATGGTATTCTGATAGAGATACCCATTGTGCAAAAGTTATTGTGCACAAGTGTACGTTGCGTTGCGCATACTTAATGCGCGTATCCGTTGGGGTATTGACTCCCTAACGGATCTCTTCCCCGGAAATCCCTACGTTAGGACATCCGTGTGAAGGTTTTCTCCCGTCCAAGCATCAAGTCCTCTCCTTTCTGAGTTAATTTTCAAGTTTTCTTTTTTCAAACTTTTTCAAGTTCTTTTCAAGCTACTGGAAGACTGTGATTTTGAGGGATTCAAGATTCTCGTCCATTCAAGTGCACGAGTGGTAGAGATAGTCTAATCAGGAAGCCGTCTTATCCTACGGCAGACGTCCGGAAATCCATTTGCACCTGTGTGGGGGCGGAATTTATCGAAAGAAAGCGTCTCTAAAGACGTGATTTGGCTACCATATTGTTCGGTCAATTTTTTCATATCCTTATTTTTTTTCTAATTTTAATTTATTTACAATTTCTGCAAAATATTTTTTTCAACATAATCAATAAAGGAACCTAAATCTAGCATGTTTGAAAGCGAAAGAATAGAAGACTCAAGTACTATATATGGTAATATGATAGGGTTGCTTACCTCAAATGATGATCAAGATGCTGAAGAACTCTTATTGATGATGTAGATCATGCTTAATGATGGTCTTCTAGTATTTTAGATCCTTACTCTAGTAATTAGATGCTCTCTCTGTCTTTCTCTAGAGTGCAAGAAAACTAATTCTTGCCCCTTAGAAGAGTGAGGGCCTTCAAATAGACTATAAGGTCAGTTTTATGGCTTAATAATGCGATTATAAAAGAAATTCCAAACTATTTAGGTCTTTGAATACTTTTCACCCTTCAAAGGGAAAAAATAGATCCTTTCCGCCGGTCACAAGGGCGGAATATGACTTTGTAGTTAATTTTCACTTCAATTGGAGTTCAAACCACAATGATATTGATCATTCTGACAAATGGTTTTCCCTCTATTTAGGATTTGATTCACTCTTCTTTTCTTTTTTTTTTTGGTTTCAATCACATTTTTTACAAGTGATTAATTTGACGGAACACTCAAATGAGAACAAGCCGTTTGGATTTTAAATATTGTGAGCCCCATTGGTGGAGATATGGTGATACATTTGGAGACACAAGCTTTAGAGTCATTCATTTAAAACGATGAAGTAAATGAGGTTGTTAGCTATTAAATTGGACAAGATCTTCTTCCTCTACATGTGATCCTCCTCACCATGTTGCATTTCTAAGCCATATGTTTCCCAGTCACGTGACTTTCTACGTTTCCTGTCATGAGTGCATGATTAATTTGATCTTGGACGTAATTTCGATTGAAGTGGAATTTTTTCTTTGGTCGTGTTTGTTTGCATTTTTATAAATAGCAATTGAATACATAGGTTTCACACCATCAGGGGTAAAAAATGAAGATCAACTGTAAGTTCTTAAAGAAGATAATTTAAATAACCTCTCCCTTAATAGGCAAGTATAATCAAAAGAAAATGAGAAATGGACTACTACTACTATCAGCCATCCTCACCCTAGTGGTTTACTTCTCATCCTCTTCAGATTCTACTTTCCTAAAAGAAAAAGTCGTTTGATGCTCATTTTCTTGAATTCACCTTTGATTTCATTTGTAATCACTATTGGTATGGATCCAATTTCGGTGCATTTTCATGCAAATAATAGGTCCTGAGATATAAATGCAGTGGGGAGTTGATTTTAATGGGTTTCAATTTCAGAAGGGGCTACTTGTAGATTTACAGTGATGGGATCTGAGAATTTGTGGAACTGTCTCAATGATCCGATTGATAATGGTCATAGTTTGGGTTCAATTGATGAACGGGTATGGGTCTAGGTCCAATCTGGTATGGACTTGAATGTCCGAGTTTATAATATATATCTAATGTATGTTAATAAATACAAAATATAAGACCTAGATCAATATATATTTATATAAAATGTAATATTGTGAAATATGTAATTATATAATAATAGTAATAAAATGATTTGTCTTGAGCTGGGTTTACATTCAGTCCAGGTCCAATTGGTCCATCGGAGATGGGCTTCGTGTTGTGATCTTATGTGCGGAAGCGTGCGATCAACAAGCAATCAAATCAAGATGAACACAGGATTTACGTTGTTCGGTGATTTCACACCTACATCCACAAACAAAGTTATTCTTTTTCTCGACTGAACAAAGTTCTTTCTCCCTGATTAGGGATACAACCAAAAGATATAATATTTAGTTTTTGGACAAAGACCAAAACCACCCCTCAACCGTAATACAAATGAATTTGGCCTACAACACGAGCCAAAACTCAAGCCCATGTACCCAACACTTGGGTCACATAAATCAGGCAAATATCATGCCTACGTATGGTGAACATCATAGCTACTGCACTGGTTTGCCAAGGCGGGCTTTGAGGGAGATTGAAGTGGGTGACCATTCAGACCATTGGTTGGTGTTCACCATTGAAGGAGGCAGCAACTTTATCAAGGGACCCCTTGCTATTGATAGAAGTTATTGAAGGAGGGCCTACCTTAGCATGCTACAATTCCCCTGCCCTTGACGCTACTAGCTTTATGTACAGGGGTGACGATAGGTTGATGATGAATGAATAATTAATTCCCTACCAAATAATTCCTCAAAACTCATAATTTAAATGTGACAGAAGTCTGGTTACCTCTGCTGTTAATTTGAAACAATAATATGGGATAATATTCTCCTGCAAGCATACTGCATGCTTCTCATATAGAGTCGAGGGCCCGCTTAAATGTTTAGTTAGTATTGATCTTATGGGTAAGAATTAAAAAAAATAAAAAAAGGAAACCCTCTAAAATCACCTTGACCTATGATTTAATAGCCCTAAAGTTTAATGATTACATATGAGGACAGTTGACCGCGGGTAGATGCGGAAAAATGGCGTGCCAAGAGCTCAAACACTAAACACTAAACACTCAGAGGTGAGGACTACCAGATAAATATAGAAATAGGGACTTAATACACCCTATTTATTATAAGCCCTAATATAATAAATAAGCTCGTATAAAGATGAGTCCAGTGGGGCCCACTACATCGTACGTGTGTCGGCTGCAAAACTTGCCGCTCCGTCATTTGGTAAAGTAGTTTTTTTATAATTTAATGTTTGAGTACTAGGCCGGTGGATATATTAAATACTTCTGAATCTTTCGAGTTCGAATCTCCAGATTTACTGAAATAGGGGAATATTGTTTGAATCAATCCCCAAATGCCAACTGGACAAAATGCCATATCTCTCTCAAAAATTTTCTATTGTTTACTTAAAAAAAAAAAAAAAAAAAAACCAGTAGTGACACGACAGGTGGCATTTAGGGATTGATTCAAAAAGTATTCCCCAATTTCCGTGAAACAGGGAATTCATTCCAACCTTGTGTGGGGGGGGGGGGGGGGGGGGGGTTGGGGAAAGGGGGAATGATTTGAGGGGAAAGGGAAATGAAGAGGAGGAAAGGGCAGAGTAGGGAAAATTAATTTTACTTTTTTTTTTATAGTAAAAAAATATGAAAAAGTGAAAAAGTATGGTTTTATTTGTCTGTGAGGTAGGGAAACCCTTTGTGAAAAAGTGAAAATGTGAAAATGTTATTTTAGCAAAATTACAAAAAATTCCCACTTTTCCTCGTACTTTCCCCCTATTTTTAAGAGAAAAGTTTTAAGGTGGGCCCCACAAGAATTTTACCTCCATTTTTGAGAAAAAAGTTTTAAGGTGGGCCCCACAAAAATTTTACCCCCGTTCCCTAACCCCCCAAACACCATCAATTTTAATTTTTCCTCTATTTGTTTCTCCTTTTTTTTTTTCCTCCCTGCCACTTTCCCTCCTTTCCCAAACAGAGGGTTAGCCAAATTTCACGTATATGTACACGTGTCACGTCCATAAACACCTGCTTTGGCTTTGGGCCACCTAGGACTAGCAGACGCAGTGCCTCTAAATTCCTGCCCGAGTTGCCTCAAAACGTGCAGCCGGATCCAAATCCTCTGGAATTGTCTTTGGACCGACGAATAAATGCAACCTCACATACCAGTACCACCTCTGTTGCACAAAATCCATGTTTAAAAACTTGCAACAAAGGCAAAAATAAATAAATAAATAAAATATATTAAGATTTAAATTTTTTTTTAAAATATCATTAAATAGAAAATAAGTCTTTTTTATTATCTTTGAATATTAAATTTTTTTCTATATATAAAAATAAATATAAAATAAAGTAAATTTACGTAACACGACGACCCCTTGAATTTAAAGTGATTGACCATTACGATCATCACGTTTACGGATATTATATATATATATATGTCCAGATCATCTATCCATAAAATAAGTCCTACTATTTTCAAATAAAATTAAATAAAATGTCCCACCATTTAAGGATTATGTGAGGGGAAGAATAAAATAATAAACAATTATAACTAATATACTTTAGCACGACAACTATAAAGTATGTAAACTTATGGTAAGCATCCATAAATTAAAAATCTCAAATTAGAAATTAAAATACATAAAGCAGTAGGAAGGTTTGGATCGAACACAGCATCAAAGATATATAATTTTTTAAAAAGATTAATCCACTTGAGGAAGAAAAACTAAAACATCACCATTATGATCAAATCAAATGAAAGTCAACTGCTGGAAAGTTGCAACCATCAATAAGATGACAAATCATCTCCCCAGCATGACTATAAAAAATACAAGAAATGTGAATATTGCAAGAAAAAAAATACAAGAAAGGATAGCCTATCACCATGGTGATCTAACTATAGGGAATGCAAGAATGAAAAATGTAAATATTTTTTTTATAAAAAAAATGTAAGCATTAAAAACTAATGAGTCTATGAAAAGGGGCATGAGAAGGAGAGATGAAGACCTTTGTTGCCTATGATGAGGAGAGAAAGGATGGATCGAGCGAGGGGAAGAAGATAAGGGAAGTAGGGAGCTATATCTCGAAGTGCAATACCATGAGATAGTGTTGGATATACAATACCATGAGATACGTTTCAAATACGGTTAGTTTGTATATGGGATTGTGATTTTCATCTGACTCTATTTGAAATAAATTAAAAAGTGTGGCCACAATGAACCTACAATCAAGATCTCTCCAATTCCCAGTGGGTCCGGGATAGCAACAGTAGGGCCCACAAAACATATTTAACATGGGACCCATTGATGATTAAAAAAATAAGGAAAAGAAATCAAAACGAATGGATCTACATCTACTAAAAAGAACCAAAAGAAAGGGGTAAAAAAAATTAACGTGTTTGATCCATCAGTGGGGGCCACCCTTGAAATGTTTGTAATGTTTGGGACCCACTGATGGCTCTGCATCCAAAGAAGAAAAAAGGGAAGATAAGAAGAAAGGAAATGGAAATCAAATGATTTCATCCTCAATGGGCCACGTACACCCGACATTTGTATTTATGGTGATGGAACAGTTGGCCCCCACAAATGATTGATAGTACAAGAAAAAAAATTGAAAGAGAGGGGGCCGAACAGGTGTAAGAGAAGAGAAAAACATAAAAGATGTACACTGCATGGGATGAGTGTACATGGATATAGATATGAGTCATCATAGTATGTTTCTAATGGTTCTAACTCATGTGCACTCAAATCACATCCTAACAATTATCAATGAAATTAAGCATGTATATGATACCAACCCAGTCTGATTGCCCACTATGGATGCATATTGACTTAGAAAACTAATATCTATGCATAATCCATGAGTGGGTCCCACTACAGAAAATAAGTTAAATGTGCAGGGCCCACTAATTGATTTTGCATCCATTAAGAAACCAGACAACGGCCAACAGGCTTGCCTCCCTTTATCAGTGAGGCCCACTATTAAAAAAAGGGGCTTAAGAGAAGGTCATCGGGATTTCATCTAATACTGGAGTCCAATCTTGAAATATATTTTATATGAACTGGTGCCCACTACTGGATCCATCCATTTAGGGAAAAAAAAATTGAAAGGAGAGTAAAGGAGCAACGGTTTGGATTTCATTCATCAGTAGGGCCTACAAAACATATTTAACATGGAACCCATTGATGATTGAAAATCTAAGGAAAAGAAAACAAACCAACTGTAAAGATTTGCCTATAATTTGGATAATGGCAAGAAATATGACTCAAATGCAAACGTTCGCAAAAATCTCTTATGAGAGAGGTTTTAAGAAAGAAAGATTATCCCAAAGTGAGGTGGCACCTTAAAAAAATGTGGATTTCTTGTGCATATTTCTTTAAAAGGAGAACTCATTGTTGCTGACGTAGCACCATTCACAATCCACCTCCCCGATTGCTTTAATTTATATAATAATAATAATGGCTGCTCGTTATTGGCCATACCATGACAGTCGAAGCCACTACGACATTTTAAAAATAACAAAATTTAGTATAAGATTTAGTAGAGTAATACTGTTTTAATTTAAAATATTATTTTTCTATTTCTTTCTATCCTTATATGGTTCCAGATCACACACACACAGTATAGATATACAAAATCGACTATTACACAAGATTCAAACTTTTCTTATCACTTAAAGAAAATTCACATCGCTACGTCGCTATGTATCTTAACAACCGCTACACATCGCCTTATACATAACATTTCAACCACTTGTCAATATGTTCACCACAACCGTTATTTCAATCTTTACTATATGCCAAGCAAATCCTATTTTGACTATGGGTTAAATCCCACTTCAATTGGGCATGGAATCAAATTGATCTTATTAAAAATACTTTATTAAAGTCTTTTATTATTTAGTTTCTAAGTAAAAGAGATAAATGGTATTTGATATATATGTTGCCCCAATTTTGCAGGGTTACGATCTCCCAGAATAATGCCACATATAGATATATATGTTGTATTATCCTCATAGAGGTCCCTTGCTATCTAGATTTATTATCTATGATCAATGTCGCGTGTCTGATAGGGGTGATCACACATTGTTAGGTTTATCTTTGTAGTGTGAAAATGGTACGTAAATAAGAGTATTTTTTATAAGAATTTGAGCACCTGAATTGGACACGCGGTGGACTACTTTGACTAGTGATGTGAATGCTTGATTGTTTTTTCTAAAGAAGAGAAAAATATAAACCTATGTGTTGTATCTAAATCTGACATCAACTAAAAAATAAATCTAAACGCAGATCCCGATCCCAAAGAAGATGTGGAATGCACTAGTTTAGCTAGAAAAAAAAAAAAAAGGCTTCAAAATAAGTAAGAATTAAATATAAGTACAACAATTAATGTTAAATGGTCAATGCTAAGTAGATCCTCAAATATCAATATTACTTGAGGTACATCCACCCTTAAAGCTTAGATATATTTTTGATACATCGAAGTAATCATCATGAATCCAAATTCTCAAGTCAAAACACTCAAGGATCATGTTACAGATTTATATGTTCTAGGTCCTATATGCTTGGGGTCAAACTTAGATCCGAATTTCTTCAAGATCCGAAAATAGATTCCATGCTTGTTTTATTTGGAATCGAAGATTTCAGATACACAAATTATGGGATACCATTTGCAACCCAAAAGGCAATAGATAAACATTAAAAGGGAAGATTAATGATACCATTTGCAACCCAAAAGGTTATAGATAAACATTAAAAGAGAAGATTAATGATATCTACAAAGTTGATACATTTTGTGAGCTACAAATGAACATAAACAGGTTAGGAAACTTTGATGGGGCTGAATATTTGCTCAAAATTCCCATAAGATTTGTGATAGTCATGCATCCAAGTGGACCCCATGAATTGACGCATACTTGATTACCCCATAAACTTAGTATTAAAGGGATCTAGACTCGATACCCAACAAAAAAAATTAATGTTCTTATTGGATGTTTTATAGGATTGTGAACGCCCCTTTTATCACAAGGGGAATTTTTGAGAATTTCATATATATATATATATATATAAACACCCAGAGCATTAAGATCTAAAAGAACTACTATATATGGTGTGCAATAAGACAACAAATTAAAAATAACCAATTATAACAAGGATTCCATGTATCCAATTCCAATTTGTTATACCAAGAAAATATGAAACACTCACAGATAATATTACCACATAAATCTAAAGTATTCCACAATCCTTCCTAGGTTATGGTAGCATAACTTGAAGGTTAGAGGTAAGTGTAACTTTCCACATTAGGAAGTATATGATAGTCCATCGGGACTATTAAATCCAAGAAACACAAGAGGAGGTGTTAATCAGCCATCTAGCAGAAATAGGCGTCAACTAATAACAACCTTAATCATCAAATATAACACTATTGTAAAATTCAAAATAAATCATTGCCCTAGACTAGACTAAAAGTATCAAATGAAATTAGATTTTTCTAGATGGTTAATCCACAGGCATTCCATGTGTTTTGTAGGGTTAGTGCATGCCATCAAAATACCTTGTACCTATTTACATGGAGATCTAATTATCCATTCATTCAATCGAAAAATGACAAGTAGATAATATAAAATTAGCAAGAATGTGAGGCCCCACCCCTTGTGGACCCTCACTTTGATTTGAATAGTACTAATTATTATATATGTTATCTAATTATGCTAATTAGTAGGGTTTAGTAAGGGTAGATAGGTATTTTCCTAGGCTTTTAACCTATTTTCTAGTATTTAGTTCATTTTTGTATTTCATAGGTTCTATAGGGTGTCAATTGTAATTGTAAGAGTTTGTTAGTTAGTTAGAGACCTTAGCTAGTAATTAGAACTAATAGGAGGGGTTTTCACATAAAAATATTCTAAAAGAACTAAATGCCCATGTACTTATCCTCATTTTCTATTAAACTAGGAATGACCTTTTAGTAATTGCTCCCCTCAACGCAAACTATAAAACCACCCCTCCCTCATGCCAAATGAGCTCCATGTTCGCTCTCTTTCATTTCCCTCTCTTCTCTCTTCTCTCTTCTCTCTCATTTCCCTCCAAGATTTCCCTCCCTTTCTCTCTAGAAACCCTAAATCTAAACTTCTAGCAAGAAGAAGAAGGAGAATTACTACAAGCTATTGATCTTATATCTTCTAAGGATCTCTCATCTCATAGATCTCTCATCTCTCTACAAATCAAGGTACTTCTCTCTCCTAGTTCAATTTCCCTAGAATTCTTTCTTTTTCTCTCTAGATTTCCTTTCCTTATGGCAATTCTCTTGTGGTTTTGGGATTAGGATTTGTAGATCTACCTGGATCTGGATTTTGAGATTGTTTGAGTGATTGGAAGGCCTTAGAGGATTTCTATTTGAACTTTGGATCTCTATATTTTCTCCTATTTTCATTGCGATTGGATTAAAGTCAAGTGCAATATACCTATTTAGCATAAAATGCATGTTCTTTCTTTTTTTTTTATTTTGTAATTTCAATTCGATTGATGATTGATTTCATAGATCTACATTTTGAGCTTGTTTTCATGGTTTTTGACCATTGATGGATGAGATTTCTCATTTGGGAGATCAATGGCCCAATTGAAGATGGTTTGATGATGATTGAAGTGTTTTTTATGTTTATGTATGTTCCCATGATGGATGGAGTTTTGATGGAAATTGGATTGAATGGAGAAGGCTCATGAATTCTAGAATTCTAGTGTACCCGGTCGACACCCTAGGGGTGATGTAGACCGGATACGAAAGGACTTCAAAAAAAATAATTAGGAGATGATTTCTCTCTCAGTCTTAGAAATTAGTGTACCCGGTCGGCATCCTTGGGTATAATGTCGAACGGATACAAAGAAATTCCAGAGTTGAAACTGGGAACTAGAAATCTCATTCAGACTCACATTCCAGTGTACCCGGTCAACATCGGGCCATAATGCCAACCAAACACACTGCAAAATGACAGAGTCAAGCACTCTACATGCCAGGTGATTGTCCAAAGATTCCTATGTGTACGGTTGACATCCAGGCCATGATTTCGACCCGGATACACTGCAAAAGATGTCAACCTGGGAGTCAGAATCCTGACTTTTCCAGTGTACCCTGTCAACATCCCCTATGATGATGTCGACAGGATACACTGCAGACTGTAAGTTTTCAATTTTGCAGTTTTTTATGTTTGATGTTTATGGGCCCACTGACCATCAAAATGGACTTCTATTGATGTGCCAAGAATGAGTCAATGGTGTGGCTCAACCTTGACTCATGAGAGCCACTAGGGTAAGGTCTAACGTATTAATTGGATTTCGATTCCATCCTTAAACGTTGTTGAAGATGGCCGTTAACTTCTGGAGCACCAAAATATAGTATCCTTAGCATCTGAAACTCCAATTAGGAATCAAATTGATTGACATGGACCTAGACCTAAACAAGGGGCTATTACTTAAGATGAACCTTTGATTGCATCCTTTCTATTGTTAATACATGTTAATTAAATAGAAATTGGATGACCTGAATCAAGGATTACCTAGTAGTGACCCGGTGTTATGGATTGGTGATTAATGACTCGTATTTGTGGCTAGGCGGGCCATCATATGGCCTAAGAATGGATGGTTGTGATACCTTAGAATGAAAAGCCTAGATATTGTGGACTTGTGAGCCATTTATGAATGGGAATGGACTGAATACTAATATATTGAACTTAGATGTTATACTTAGAATGTTTTGGATTAAGGCCACGACTTTGGTGGGCCTTAGCATGGATTCGATGATAGACATGGACCTGGATTGTATATATGGATTGGACTTATATCTTGGACCTCTTATGGACTTGATAGGACCTTGATCGCGTAAGGCAACCTTGACAGACACAGACCTTTACTTGTTTCCTTGAGTCAACATTAACATTCCCTCAGTTGTTATGTACTTAGCATTTGGATTGATCATCACTGGTGAGAGCTATATTAGTTGTCGATTAGAGCTGTTATGATAAGTTGTAGGTAGATGGAAGCTATGTGACCCCTAAAATCTAGGCACCTCGAATTTTGCGACGCTACGGAAAAGTACCAAGAGAAGTGTAAAATCCAATAATATAAGCAAGTTTGAATCTCACTTTAAGAGATTAAAAGGTACTTTCTATAATTAAGCTAATTACAATCCTAGGCCAACACGGCCAGCTACAAGAAAAGGAAAAAATAGAAATCTATGTGATAGACGTCTCTCGATGCACCACCTGTATCGCTCTTCAAACCCTGCGGCAACGGATCAACAGCTAAGCAAACCACCAATCAAAGAAAGAGGGAGAAAAAATACCTAAAAACACCAATTATAGGCTTGATGAGCCAGGAAAATAGGTATATTTAGATGGCAATATATTATATTAATAGATAAGGTAGAAAATCATACATGATCCCAATTGTACCTGCTTGATTAGTATCTCGATAATAAATATAGAGTATTAGAGTACAACAAAAGCGGTGTGGAGCGTAGTGTATGAATGATAATCGAGATAAGAATATAACAGATGTTTGATACAGCATATCAGGTAGATAAGAGAAGTCATCATCAACAAGATATCATAAGAATCGTACAAGCACATCAGTATCACCAGTAACAAAGATGACCAGAGAAAGTAGCATTAGCATGTCCGTAACCATCCTATCCAGAACTAATGGTATCAACGTCTGCAATTAAAGACACTAAACAATGACATCCATTAATACATAATAATCATACATTTTATATACATCTATAAGAGCGCATAAAAGTACGTCCACAGTTGAAGTACAAGGGACATGGCGATCAGAGCCAGCCAATCGTTGTGGTCCCAACAATTGTTGATGGACATCAACCATGGGGTCATAACCACCCATCACTACAGTCTCATCGAATAGGAACGTATCAGAAGCCTTCTCATCCATAGCCAAGGGCACGTCTCAACCAACAATATCCATAGCAATGACCAAATCCCCGCCACTGGCCTTACATGCTAGATCAACATCAATATTCATCCACACGTACCCGGTCTGAGTAAGGGCGGTCTCGATACACTGAAGGTACCTACTGTACTCAACCACAACTCAATATCAATATACATGCTAGTACCAAAATCCCTCAGCAGTCCAATCGTACATCCACAACCCTATATACCATTAGGTGGGAGTACTTTAAACCGGATCGCCTTATTATCCTTAATATGGGACGATATTAGTCAAGGGTATGAGTTATGGAGTTCGGGTATAACTAATTCATCATTGTGATTCCCAATATTTAATAATGCCTACCCTCCTAGGTCTAGGGTGCCACTTCACATAAGACAGTGATCACGGAGTCTCAAATGCTTATTATGTATCCTTAGTGCTTTTGTAGGTGTAACATCATAGGACATCCATAACCATTGAATCGGGTCCCATTTTATAACCCAAGACCCTACTTAGGCGACTACACGGGTTAAGGTTAAGCCCAACCCTTAACTCGTGTCTAGCGCATCTCAAGCAGTCCAAATGGAAGGTCAACTGCGCCCACAGATGATCAAATCATAAAAGGAAACCAAATCTGGGCGAAGGCTATCTACAGTGTGCCAAGTCGACATTATGGGTCCACGGGTCAACCTGATACTCTGTGGAAGGGGACGGCTAAATGGAAAGTAGAAATCACAGTCTGCATTATTCTCGGTCAACTGAAGTAGGACCTGGAGGGTACTCCGATCGACCGGATGAACTAGGGACATTCTATTAGGAACCTGGTAGTTTGGAGAATCCTAAGTATGATTTCAGCTCGCAGTTGTGGGGGGAAGTCCACTGTGTGCCCGGTCGACCGGGTACACTGGGTTTTAAATCCTGAGTGTGATTTCAGCTCCCAGTAGTACGGAGAAGTCCACTGTGTGCCCGGTTAATATCCTGAGTGACCAGGTCAACCTGGTACACACAAAACCGTGAAAATCAACAATCCGCCCTCTTCCATTTTCAATCAAGACTCTATCAAATCCATCCCAGATCTACACCAATCATTTCCAAACATCAAACACACCTCCTACATCATAGTTCCATCACGAATGGGACATTGATCTTCCAAATTGGAGATTCCCATGCATCAATAGCCAAAAACACATAAGAATGCTTAGAAAGAGAATGATTTATACAACATAGCATCCATTCAACCATCCTATTACATAAATCAAACCAAATATCTATTCAAGTCAATAATTAGCAATCTAAGCATGTTAATTAACCAAATTGGAAAATCTAAGCATGTCTACTTGGCTAATGAGGAAGAACCTCCTCAAATAACTTGGTTTCACTCTAAAAGCTCTAATATCACTCCAGTAGCTAAATCAACTATCTCTACACCCATTCCCAAATGAGAGAAATGCATAAGAACGGAAATTCTAAGAGAAATGACTATTTACAAGGAAATTGAAAAGAGGAAATGGAGATTACCTTTCACTTAAAGAAGGGAGAATGATCTAGGAGATGAAATGAGCTCTTTAAGTTGTAGATGGCTAGATGCAGATGAAGTTCTTGCTTCTTGCAATTGGAGACCTGAGAGAGAGAGAGAGAGAGAGAGAGAGAGAGAGAACCCTAATCTCTAGCTTAGAGAGAGAGAGAGAGAATTGTAGTGACATGAGATAGAGAGATGGGAGGGGCTTCTTTTATAGGAATTGGTTGGCTCGTTGTCTAAAATGTCCTCATTAGCAAATGAGAATTGTAAATAGGAATGAGGGGCATTTAGGGAAGGTTTAAATGGAATGACCAAAAGGTCATTGGTTGCTAATAAAAATAAAGGATAAAAACTATGGTAGTTTTGGTATTCATATTTAATGACTAAAATATCCTCAAATGAGTGGTTGTAAATGAAGGGGCCTAAGGGCAATAAAGATACGCTATTTATAATGACTAAAGTGCTCATGGTTACTTAGTTGATAATGAAGGAGGCCAAGTGACACGCCCTCGAACTGAAGCCTTAGCAACCAAGTCCTTAATCTAGGGTCGAGGCGCGCCGAGCCAGAAAATTCTGTCCGCACGCTTTAGTTATTCTCCCACAGGTTTTTACGGTGAGGATTCCCTAAATGATCCATCACAACCTAACAATCAATTTCACAATGAATAGTAATAGGCGGAAGCATGTAGCAAAAGCATAATCGATAAAAATAAAAGAAATATATATAAGCCTTGCATCCAAGGAGAAATATATACGAAAGCAAGACCCAAAGTTAAGGTTAAAGTGGTACGGGTCACAAAAAGTGTGTTAAAATTATACATCCCAAAAAGAGCCAACAAAGGCTTGAACAAAGTTTTCCCAAAAAGAATCATCCCTCCCAAAATGTTATCTAAGATTAAAGTCTCAACCCGATGTCTAAATGACATCATTGGGCTACAACTCCCGTTCCATCGGAGGTCCTACCTCCTCATCCGCGTGCTCCGCTTCAAAGGCAGCGGGTTTGATATCTGGCACCAAATAAGAGAGTATCAGACACGACGGTCTGGTAGGTGAATAAAGCAAATAAGGTATATAAGAATTTATCAAGTTATATACATAAAATCATAAGATGTATTTGAAAGATAAATATGTGCAAGGACGATCCAAGGTGATCAATTTCTTAAAAAAAAGAAAAAATGAAGACAGAAGTTAACTTTTAAACATTTCAAAATGAACTGAGAATCACTTAAAACATTGGCAACCCACATTGAGTTATATTCTCCTATTACTGAAGCAACAAGAGCAATCAATAACCCTCAACATATAAAATGACCAGAACAATAAATAACCGTTGCCATGTGAAATGGCCGAAACAATCAATAACCGTTGCCATATGAAATGGCCGGGACAATCAATAACCGTTGCCATAACCGGAGCAAATAATCAAAGGGGTCCAAACTGTAGTTGGCAAAATATTTGAGGATCCCAAGCCGTGTGATTAGCCCGACAAGGCGACCCAAGCCTAGTAGTGCCGACCGAAATCCAAAACGATACAATCAAACCATCATAATACATTTCAATCGATGAAAGGACTACTCTGGGCAAAGTACAAACGAACAATACGAAGCAAATCAATTGAGTAGTCTTACCAATTATTTCAAATGTGGCGAACAACTCAAATCCATTTCAAAACATTTTATACAAAGACATATACAATATCCAAATAAAAAATGAGGTAAGTGGTAGGGCTGAATGGCTTACCCAGGGTCGTCTCGTTACACACTTAGTGCCTCCATATCGGTCTGTGAGTGAAGAAATTCGTGCCTTTGAAGATCTCCGATATTCGAGGACACAAAGTGTATATCAAATGCTCCTCCTATCTCCCTTCAAATTTCATAACACAGAGTGTTTGGGGTTCAAATTTCCACTATCCCACATTAATGAGTATTCCGGGAAGGTCTGCACCTCAAACCACTACCGCCAAGTGCAGAAAACAATCCCAAGGATAGAGCTCAAGTCCGCTTGAGCGGGCTCTTCCAGAAGCTCCTTCGCTCGAGAGGGCACGAAGCTCTCCCAAGCGGACGAACTTTTATCTCGCCCTTCGCAGGCAGTGATTAGGCCCGCTCGAGCGGACAACCCACTGGCTGGACCCGTTTAATGTAGAAAATCTGCTTCTTTCTTGCATTTAGTTCTTCTTTTCCTCCATTCCTTGCCTACACTATTCTAACATATTCCTTCACATCAAACAACCTCCATTCAACCACAAACATCACAATTCATTCCAATCACCAACCAAAACCAGGAAAAACATAACATGACCATGCAAAACATAATTTCTTAGATGCATTTCCAGAACTCTAAGACAATAAATTTAAAAACAAGACCTATGCCGCCATAGAAGACCATTACAAGAAATATAATATAAACCAACCCTGAAGCATTTCGCACTCAAACCATCCACAATCAAAGAAATAATTTGACAACACTTTAGTTATTAGCTAAGAGATTTAGAAGGAAAAATTAAAGTTAGACATTGCATGAATCTAAAACCTAATTATTCACTTGCCTCAAGTCCAAAAGAGTCCCGATCACTCCAAGAAATCTCTTCCCATAACACACTCTCCAATCTACACAAAATCCCCATGAGAATAAATCTCAAAACCCACAAATTTTGAAAGAAGAAGGAGCTCCTCAAGAGAGTCCATGCATGTAAGAAAAAGAAGCTCTACACAGCCCCACACAACCAAGATTGGAAGAGGACAGCCACTACCTACCTCAACAAGCTCTAGGCAAGAAGAGAACCTAGAGAGGAAGAGGACTCTAGCAGGAATGCCTTAAACATGGTATCAATGGGCAGCTTGGGGAATGAGGAAGAGAGTTGTCTACTCAAATCTCCAATCTAGCCATGGAAAGCTTGTCATGCAAAGGAGAGGAGAGGAGAAAATTTGGTTTTTTTCTCTCTTGCTAGACTCAGCTGGTTTGAAAAACACAAGTGAAGAAGTGGGGAAGAAACTCACATGGGTTATGATTTTGAGTTGGGTGGGGTGTGGGCCCCACTAGGCCAATCCACTTTAAGGGCTTAAAACTCCATTTTTCGGGTCCCGGAGGAAATCGACGGAGAAGAGAAAAATGATTGTCAAAAATTCTAGTTTCCAAAAAGTATATTTTCCTCATGATTTGCAAATATCGAAAACTATGTACATATTTGGTGCAAAAAGTCCATTTTGCCCCTTTTTCCTCAAAAATCATGATTTTTGGGGTTCGAATTCAAACAGAGCAAACATAAAAATTGTTGGGTCAAACATAACAAATCCGAAAAAGTCAAAGTCAAAATTATTATTATATTTTTAAGATAAATTCTCACTCGGACATGCGTCACACTGGCCACCCCGGGCCCGATCAAACCAGACTTAACAACTCTCAAAATTCCCCAAAGCTGTTCAAAGTTCTAATCTGGCTAAACCCAAGCTAATCGTCTCCTAATCCCAATTAGAGACTAATCACGGCTAAAACAATCATTAAACATACTAAACCTGGGTCTGGGTCTGACACTAAGTTTACTTAGGGTATTTGGTTCTTTAATTTGGAGGGAAATAGTTTAGGTAGAGAGACTAAAGTACCCTCATATAATTAATGGGCTAATGGGTTAGGCTATAGGTAATTGGGTCATTATAAGGTTAATTGCTCAAAAATCTAATGAATATCCATCTATAATTATGATTTCCAACTAAGGCTTCTAGCTAACTAATTACTTCTAGGAAATCCAATTAAACTCCTAATAGAACTATTAATCTCACAAGGGTCTTAATCTTATAAAGTATGCTTAATTAACAGGAATTCCTAACTACTCATACTAATCGCCTATTAAATAGGATGACCAAGTGTTGACTTGGTCAAATTTGGTCCCACTAGGTATTTTTTGGGACGAGTCCTTACACAGTGTGATTCCAGTTCCAGTCTATTGAGTGTGAGGTGTTGATATTGATGTTGTTATTATTGGCGGGGCTCGTCATCCCTTGCATGGTTACTTTACTTTCCCTACCACGACTATTTACAGTATGGAAGGGTCGCGACATAATATCTTATGGTGTCCAGCTTGTGTGAATGTGCCACGTTGATGTATAGATAGACTATATGCTTACTTTTCATACTGACACTAATCATTATATCTTGCTCAATTGCTTGGCATTTGTACCGTTGATATTCTCATGATACTGTTGTTTTGCCCAAAAAAAAGATGGAATGGGGAGGGAAGACAGGTGAAGAAACTATTATTTTATTCCATTCTTTGAACATTACAGAAAGATGTGAAAATGTCCCGCACAAACGCTTGATCGGTAGGAAGAGTCATTTCCACTTTTATTTACTTGGGTTCTTCGTTGCTTCACCTTCTGAGTGCAGGTTGTTTACAATTTTTTATACAACCCCTCGTCAGGCTTAGGAAATCAAAACTATGGGGAAATAGGTTGGAAAGAGAGAACAAATGTCTGTTGTCTTCGAGAGTCTGCTGGAGACGGAATTGGAGAAGTCTGCAATCTAGCTTCTTGCGTCATTCTTTGTAGTTCATCACCATTATTTGTGAAGAATGATTAAGTAGAGAGGTCTACATCAAAACAGCAGAAAAGATCTCTGCCTTTCCTCCATGGGGAGGGAACAAAGGCCGACCTTTGGAGGCTATTGCTCAGGTCCAAAGAGTAGCATTCACCCCTGCCTAATTCTCACCTTTCAAATGAAGAAGGAGAGAGTCTTGAAAAATGGCAGAGTTTCTAGGCTTCTTTTGTGCTGGATTCGAGATATGATGGTATCCAATCCGAGAGACAACTGACCAACCCTGTCTTATTCTCCTAAGTCTTTAATTTATAACCTTTGTGGAGCCATAACTGCTGGAAATCATGGAGGAGTGGAGGTAGTTTTGAAACTATCTTCAATGGAAACGTGGATGTTCCCCTTTTGCAGGTTTCAACAGACATTAGAAGAAGCAACTAGTTAGATCGTGGGAGATCGTGGGTGCCAGGTAGCCAAGAGCGAAGAAATTCGACGTCCAGTAAAGTGACGTCCAGCGGTCATCTCTTGGATGGAGACCAGCGGCTGTTCCATTGCGTTGAGCGGTTAGTGTGCTGAAATTTGCAGAGGCCAGTGGACCTTGCTAGCAGTAGCCATTGGGGAGTTCTTTTCCTGTAGCCGGTCAGTATCCAGCGGTCATCAATTGCATCATTCTTTTGATGAAAAATGAGTATTTTTCCTTGGTGAATGTTATGTATGAGTAGATGAATTTTTATGTGTCAACAACTATGATCGTCGTTATTCTCTTTTATGCATACATCCTATGTTACTTGTATATTGTGCCTTGCCTGATCCTTGGATCTTACCCCTCCTCTGGTGCTTAGGTATTGACCCCAACCTTAAGGACGACACGCTCGTTAAGGCACCCGTAACAGGAGACTACGAATGGGGACCGGCTGACTAAGAGGTCGAGCTGGAGACTGGAGTGCCTGCACAAGGGGTTTGAGTGCACTTTCCTTTTTGGATTTGAGTGACATTTGTTGTGAGGTAGGGTTTTTCATTAGTTAGACAGATGCCCTGATTGATTCGGTACCTTATGCTTCCACTATAATTTGATATTGATTTTGTTATCTTTCTTATGCTCCCACAATTAACCGTTGATCATTATATTATTTCAAAAGTTTTAAATTGGACCTCTGTAACGCCCCAATTTCAAATGCCGAAGTTACCTCTAAGGTACTTGAATTTAGCACGCTACTTTTCAGAAAATCCGAGAACTTTTAAAATCATAGTCCGTAGTGAGGTCAAATTTTTAAAACTTTTTGAACAATAAAATAATCAAATGGAACATGGAAGCAAATTTTTAAACAGTTATATTGCAAAAGCATAAGAAAAGATAGCGAAAGCAATAAGTATCGTATAAAATGAATCAAATGGAACATAGCTGAAGTCTAACCAAATCTTAAAGTATGAATAACCAGTGTAATTACATATTTGAATAATACCCTGCTCACTACAAAATCGCTCAAATCCCAAAAATAAATGTGCACTTAGACACCCGGTGCGGGCACTCCATCCTCTGGCTCGATCACCTAATCTGCCGGCCCCCAACTGCAATCACTGGCTACAGGCGCCTCTCATGGATTGCGTCACCCGCGAGGTCAAGGTCGAAACCTAAGCACCAAAGATAGATCATATCCAAGGATCTGGCAATGCACTATATACAGATAACATAGGATGTATACAACAAAAGAGAATAGAGACGATCATATAATCACAAGAGTAATAAGGAAACATAAACTAAGCAATTGAGCAATAAATAGCAGTTTCGAATCAGAAATATAAGTAATCTAATCTAACAAATATCAATATGGTATATTCACACAAGCTGGATGCAGCGGAATGTTATGCCGCGACCCTCCCATACTGTAAACAGTCGCGGCGAGGAAGATTAAATAACCATGCAAGGGATAACAACCCTGATAATATCAAAATATAAATATAACACCGATTACACCCTTTTATTGCACCAATCGCACCCCTTTATTGCATTGATCACACCCCTTTATCAAATTAGATCGGACCCAGTATCACACCGTCCGCCTAGTCATAGCTCATTATGATAGCTCGAGTCATAACCAATATAGCTCCTACCAGTGATGATCAGTCAATGGGTTGAGCTTAGATCAACTGAGTGAATGTCTAGTGTCGACTCAGGAAACAAATACAAGTCCGTGTCAGTCTAGGCTTCCCTTGCACAAGCAAGGTCCTAACCAAGTCTTTAAAATGTTCAAGTATAATATTATAGGACAAGGCCCGATATCCAAGTCCAAGTCCAATCACCATTGGATCTACACTAGGCCCACAACCATGGCCTTAGTCTATAACAATGCAAATAGTCAATCCATATCTATTCACAACTATACATCATGACCAACATCTTCATTCTAAGGTAGCACACACCCAACTTACGCCGTATGAGAGCCCGCCTAGCCACAGACACGCGTTTTTTATCACCAATCACATCGTCGGGACACCACTACGTAGTCCTAGGTTCAGGTTTTCCAATTTCCATTTAATTAACAGGTTTATCTCAATAACATGGACATAAGAGATGAACGATATAAAATAGTCTCCAAGCAATAGAATCAAATGGAATAAACAAAGGTCCAACCTAGGTAATAGTCCACTCTTAGTTCAGGGCCTCATCAGTTAATTAAATCCCTAACTGTAGTCTCAAATATCAAAAGGATGTTATATTTGGGGCCCCTGAAGTTACAAACATCATTGACTGCGTTTAAGGGTCGAATCACTAACAAGTCCAATCCTAAAAACCTATTGGTGGTCCCTACAAGTCAAGGTTGAGCCACACCATTGACTTGTACTTGGCACATCAATGAAGGCCTATTTGGATGGTCAATGGACCCACAAACGATCACAATCTTAGAAAAACTGAAGGCTGAAAAATCACTGTACACAGTGTATCCGGTCGACATCATCCCAAGGGATGTCGACCGGGTACACTAGCAGTTGACTCCCAGGTCGACATCCTCTGCAGTGTCCTCAGTCGACCTCCTAGCCTGGGTGGTCGACCGCGTATACTGGGAACAGTGGACAGTCACTTGGCAGGCAACATCTTAAATTGAATTCCCTCAGTGTGTCCGGTCGACCTCCTGACCTGGGCTGTCGACCGCACATACCGAAGTCCTGAGAAAATAAATGTTCCGGCTCCTAGCTATTTCCTGCAGTCTTTGTGTACCCAGTCGACCTAGCACAGGGCCTAGTCGACCACGGACACTGGTCTAACAGTCCTGCAGAATTTAACTGAGGCTTGGTTTTTCACCAATTTTAGTGTGCCCGGTCAACTCGACTACAGGCCGGTTGACTGGGTACACGCGTCTGCAACAGAAAACCCAAATTTCTAGATTTCTCCTCTTGAATCCAATTTCCAACCAAAATACTTCTAATCACTTTCAATCATCATAGAAACATCACCAAATAAGAAAATACTCGAATGCACAACCCACATCCATCCTTGGGCTATTGATCTTCCAAATGGGATAAACCCATCCACCAATGGCCAAAAATCATAAAAACTAAACTCAATTGGTGGATCTAAACATGTACATACATCAATTGATTTAAAATTGCATAATCAAAGGAAAGAAAGAATGCATTCTAAGTTATCCAGCATAGGGTACTTGCCTCAATCCGGAATTGTAAAGAGAATTGACAAAAGGATGAGAAATCTAAGCTCCTAGGTGGTTGATAATGCAGTTGAGACTGATCCCTTACTCCTTCTTATGCTGGGATTTGGGGAATTAGGGTTTCTTAAGGAGAGATAGGGAAAATGAGAGATAAGAGTGAATTAGGGTTAAGCTCATGTTATTGCAATAGTTAGTATATATAGGTTAGGGTTTAGTGGTTCGTTACCAAAATGTCCTTAGGTTTTAAAATGGGATTGGAAAAAAGGGTATGGGTAACTTAGTCATTTTGAGGGAATTCTAGAAGCTTCCTAACTATAACACCCCTCCTATTAAAATTTAATTACTAGCTAAGTCCTAATCTAACTAAAATCTTAATTAAATTATAAAGAACACTTATATCTATAAAGAAATAAATAAAAGTCTAATCCTAAGACTTAGGAACATTAAAAGACTATTCTACTAAATCCTATTAATTAGTATAATAAAATAGATAATATAACATTAATAATTATTTAAATTAAATTGAGGGCCCACAAGGGGTGGGGCCTCACAACCTCATTGTAGACTATGATCTTGGAAGTTTTCAGATTTTTCGAGAAGTAACACACCAATTTCAGGTACCTTGGCAGTAAACTCTGCATTCGGAATTGGGGCATTACAATAAATATACATATTAAGACGGATGTGTGAAATTCACAAATGAGAGAATTAAGAAGCAAAAAAGACTTACCTATGATATGATCAATGGAGGAGAAAATCGCATCCATAACGCTCATTTCATTCAAGAATGTAATGAGGTAAGTGGCAACTGGCAAGTTCATAAATTGACAAGAAAAGGGTCTTACATCGCCCACTTAAGGATTACCACAATTGTCACGTTACTGGGTCAAGTTGAACACTGTAGAAAACATGAATAGGTTCAACCCAAATTACACTCATTTATTAATTAATTTAAAAATATTAATCTTAATCTAATTCGTAAGTTAAAAAGGTCAGCCCAAACCCTCAATTATTAATTGGGATTTGGGTTGACTTAATTTGTCGTAGTGCAAAATACTTGTTTTGTATTGGGTCCGTACGTCAAATTGCAATAGTGGACTCATTTTGAACCCAACTCATTTATAATATCAAGACCAGCTCCTTGTCCGAGTAGCAACGAGGGTCAGTTCTTACTTTACTGTACAGGGGTTCGAACACCGGGTATGTCACCTATTTCTACTTGTACGGGCTCCTTTCCCACTTGTGTGGGCTTTCTTCCTGCTTATGCAGGCGTTCTTCCCACTTGAGTGGGCTACCTTCCCGTATGTATACAGGCACTTTCTTAGGTCCCAACCCCCTTGGCTAGGGTACCAAAAAAAAAATTTTAATTTATAATATCAAATGAAGTTAAATAAGAAAATGAGAGGAAGTTGAAATGAAAATGGGAAGAATCAGAAAAAGTCTTTTTAAAAGAATTTATTAGTATCTTATACTATTCTTTATTTACTATTTTTAATTATTTAAAAATAAATTTATTGTCTATAACGTTTTTCCAATAATATTCCAAGAAAACTCCAAAATAGTGTCCAGGGAAAGAAAACCGTGACAATGACTATAGCAGACTAGTAGTCCTTGTAGGTGGTAAAAGAATTAATGCACTATTACATGGAACAGTAACAATAGTACTGTGGAAATACCAAGCAGAGTAATTTCGCGGGATTCCTTACAAACAACTGTTAAGTTAGCATGAGATGTAATAAGATAGTATTGAAATTTAGCGTTGGATTGTGTCAGCACATATGGAGAGATCAGTGGCATGTATATGCATAAAATAAAGTAAAAAAAAAAAAAATTATTTATTTTAGCCTAGGGATCAGAATTTAGAGAAGTAATTGAAAATGAAAAATTATTAAGAAGTGAGGATGAGGTTAATATAAAGTTCACCTTAAATTTTATGCAAAATAAGAAATTAATAAAAATTTAAGGTGGAAGTTGTCGAGTTTTTAAAATAAGTGCTGATTTTTTAAAAATGGATTTTTTGCAACTCCTAATAATGAAAGATCCCCAAAATATAGAAATAAAAGAGAAAAAAATAAATAATTAGATGTAATAAAATTAAAATAGATATATACGTAAAAATTAACAAATAATAACATGTTTGTACAACATCTGCAGAAGACCCTTTCAGAGAATATTAATTTCAGTTCGTGTTGGGCTCACCGTTAGACTGATTATTTGCAAAACATTATTAAGACAGACAAAAGGGTGCAAAAACAATAAATGCTAAAATATAAATATAATAAAAAGAAAGAATGGATAAATATAAAGCCAACTCGATCCATCAAGTCAAAAGAAAGCTTTCAAATAATATGAAATCATAGGTCTTTATCCAATTTTCTATTAATATTCTCGATCATTAGAATTCAGAGGGACCGACATATTAATCCACCACTAAGCATCTTCTCAATATTGGGCTATTGATGTGACAACTAGGCCCATGACAATTAATACTTTAAATGGGCCCGACAATAATGCTTACCCATTGGACATGCTTACCATTCCTATGTAATATTCAATTACACCACATAAATAGGCTCATTAGTTGCAAATCCACTAGTATATATCCCAATGGTTAGACGGCTCCCTATCCACATATACAACCATGGACCTAGCCCTAGGTCCATTGGATTAGGGACTTAGGTAGGATAAGCGTGTGGATGTATGAGTTGGGTATTCATTTCCTACGTTCCCTTATATATTTCCAATTAGGAAGAGTCGATCCGTTTGTTGTATGTGTTTGAATTCCTAGAAATTCTAAACATAAGTAATTAAAGGCAAATATTAAAAAATAGCCATCAAATAATCCCCTCTTTAATGGAAAATAAATCAAGAGGAGATGAAAAATGAATACCCAGTCATTTCCGTACAAAATCAAATCCTATAAATGTATTCAATTCCAAACAAACAGATGGGCTCTAAGTAAACGGTTTCATAACCAAAAAGCAGATCAATTTGTTCTCAATGTTACCACCACAGTTTTTCTTCAATGTCGCCGGCCAAAAAGTATTATAATATAATATTATAATGAAAAAAATACCCAAAATCACCCCCTTTTGTTAACACCCACTTTTCATATTCACCGTGGGATCTCACCATAAGAAACTTTCACTATTCAAGCCATTAAACTTTAATGCCCTTAAATTAACATTAACAATTAAAAATCATTTAAACATATTTGCATTAGCTACACCCTTATCCACATTCCCATCCATCCCTCCATCTCTCATGGTAGTCAGCATCCATTTTTTTCTGGGTCTCTTACATCATAAGCCTGTTTATGCTCGTAAGTTATACATTATTTTGTCGAATGCTAATGTATGTGATAATTTAGTTGCTAATAATCAAGTGAATGGTTTGGGTCCAATCTCAATTGGCTACATTAGGTCAGAGTCTGGTCTGGCATACATGCCGATTGAGATACAGTTTATGGACCTCAGGTCCAAATAGCGGATTTGAGCCCTGAATGTTCGGACTATAGTCTAAAGTTAGTTGCACGTCAATAAATGAGCATCTGTTACCGATTTCATGGACTGTGTCAACACAGTACTAATAGAGTGGCAACAGTATCCTTTTTCTGAGAGGTTGATAATCCATGTGGTTGCAAAAGAGGAAGCAACTACATTTGTTTGGGTAATTTGTAAAGTTCTAAAGAAGAAACCAATCGATGTAAAAAGGTTAAAAGACAAACGACAAAAGAGAAACCATGCAGTAATAGTTCTCTTCCTCGTCAATCTAAAAACAAAATTTCACCCATCTCACAAGTCATCATGTGTGTATATATATATATATACACTCACATGTCTATGGCATGCTCTCTAAAGAGAACGAAGCAGAGAGAGAGAGAGAGAGAGAGAGAGAAGCCATGGGGAGGCCTCCTTGTTGTGATAAGGTGGGTATCAAGAAAGGTCCATGGACACCAGAAGAAGACATCATCTTGGTGTCTTATATTCAAGAACATGGGCCAGGAAATTGGAGATCAGTACCTATAAACACAGGTGAAGCTTAAAAGAAGAAAACCCAACATAATATTCATCTCTTTGCTTGTTTTTATTTCTTTTCCTTAATGGGTTCTCAGGAATCCACTAAGTTCCATATGGGTTTTCTTTATTGCCCCTAAAACCTACTCATCTCAAGGTGTTCTATCTGTCGTTTTTTCTTTCTTTTTGGAATGGGAGGTTTTACTGCTATTTGTCTGCTTCAATTATATCAAGACATCCCTCTTATTCAAAGGTTTTATTTCCTCTGAATTCACAGGGTTGCTTAGATGCAGTAAAAGTTGTAGGCTTCGATGGACTAATTATCTCAGACCCGGAATCAAGAGAGGGAACTTCACCCCACATGAAGAGGGGATGATTATCCGTCTTCAGGCTTTGTTGGGTAACAAGTACTCTTCTAACTCCATAATTCAATTCTCAGTCACACAGAAATGTTAACCCTCTCGCTTTTATCTCATTAAATCCAGTATAGTTTGATGTTGTATATATTTATACAATATTATTTAAAAAGAGTACCTTTTTTCACCCAGTTCTATTTTATTTTATTTCTTTTTTTGTCTTGTGAAGATACAATATGATTTGTCCGTAGACCCTCTTGAAAGTACAGCTTTTTTGGATTTACGAATCCAAAGGAGGAGGCAACAAGACAAATCTGGGACCAAAATCCTTCGGCTTTCTTCATTGTTTTTTCGTTCTTCTAATGCTTCCTGCTTGTGTAGATGGGCAGCTATAGCATCCTACCTTCCTCAAAGAACAGACAATGATATTAAGAACTACTGGAACACGCATCTCAAGAAAAGTCTGAAGAAGTTCCAAACAGTTCTAGACAGCAGCATTATATCCAGTTCAAGCATCCCCCAGCTTCATTCCGAGGGCTGGAATGGAACAAGTAGTCCCTCTACCTTCAGGAGCTGCTCCACCTATGCTTCAAGCACTGAGAACATATCAAAGCTCCTGGAAGGGTGGATGAGAGATTCTCCCAAGCCCAACATTACTCTGAAGAAGGCCCAAGAGGAGGAGCAACAAAGCAATGAAAAGAAAAATGCTTTCGCTGCAGAAAATTCTCAGTGCCACCAACCAAAAGCTGAGGAAGTCTGTGACCTCATATCCAATGAAGAGCTCGAACAACTTTTTACTTTTGAGAATTTGAGCAAAATGGCATGGGAGAAGGTCTCAACAAATTCTACTTCCCAGGGATCTAGCCTCACAGACAGCCTCAACTCCGTGGCTGAGACGAAGGAGAATTCAGAGAACAGACCACCATACTCTTTCCATGAGAAATGGATTTTGGATGAGGCAACAGCTCAGGTTGAAGACCTGATGGATCTCTCTTTAGATTGCTCCTCAGGTTCTATCTTTTGAATAATCTACAAGAACTAAACTCTAATTCATGGTCAAAATACGCAATGCAAGAGCTCTCTATCTTATGGGTACTGTTTTTCCTCTGGGGCCTCTATCAAATGTAGAACTAGTAGAAACTCTTTTGTGTGAATAAAGTGGAATAAGTATGCTCCTCCACGCTCAGGGCCTCATGGTTTTCTTCAAAAGAAAAGACAAATCAATACCCATGTATTTTTCATACATTGGAGGGGTGAATTGTATCGTATTTACACTTACGTCATGTAAGAGAGTCTGATTAGAATATTAGATACAATAACTGCTTTTGTATGAATTGCATCTAATCTAATAGATAGGATCTTCTAACAGTACATTTATCATTCCGTCTCTTCAAAGTTTTAAAAGACCACAGCAAGCAATATGTGGAGTTTTTATAGTATCATTCCTAAACCAATATAAAGTTTCAAATTTGAACAAGGGATTTTGTGTGAATCATGTGAAATGATGTGACCTCCATCCAGCAACTATAGCTGATTTTTTTATGTACCCTCTAAGGTTTTTGGGATTTAAAAGTAGGCCCCTATTGTTTAAGTATTTAGTTATACATCTCTCCTTTATTTTAAAACCTTTCATGTCCCAAAAAAAGGATAGCCCTATCGAAAATGGACGGTGACGACTAGGTATTTGCTGAGGTTTTTATGGAAACTACAATTTTAGCCTAACATCCTTCATGCACGTATAAATGAGTGTTATCATTCATTGCTTTATCTCAAGTCCCAACTCTCTCTCTCTCTCCTTGAAAGAGCAATTAATTAGACAAGGAAAAACAAGACAGCTGACCCAAATCAAGAACAAAACTAAACTAGCCAGAGGACACTAGACTGAAAAACAGACCTAGGGACAGACTGACTGAAACCCAAAAGAAAGGCTGAGATAGAAGCCAAAAGCAGCCAAAGAAAAAACAACCCAAACTCTTGAGCGACCAACTAACAAAAACAAGCATTAGAATCGATGATGGGAGCTTGAGCCAGAAGCTACATGGCTATATGACCTCCTAGAGAAGCATAGGCAGTGGTGGTTCTTGGAGGAGTTGGATGTATGATCTCTATTTCAATATCCCTGTCTCATGCACAAGACCTTATGAAGTATAACCATATCTTTTAAAACTTTTTTCGATCCAACCAAGGGTCATGCATAGTTGGGGTCCATTATAATTAATGATAAGTACAGGAATTGATTGTTATATGATTTGTGTTTGATGAAATAGACCCTGTATTGACAAAACTGAATTTCAGTAGGGCCCCATATTGATAAAATGAATTTATTTAGTGGGGCGTACTGTTTTGCTATATGCTACACCAAATACTTAAAAATAGCAATTGTTTTTGTATGCTTGAGTCTAACCTCCAAGTTTCTGAATATCTATTTACATTTTTATTATAAATTTTTCAAACTTTTTTTTATGATCATAGTACTCCTTAGTCATTATAGGAAATGTGTTTATAAGTATTGAACAGTGTTTTCATCACTTTCAAAAACATCAAGTGGCAAATCCATAGCTATTTAGGTCGGATATGAAGGGTTGCTAAAGTTAACTTTCATTTTTTGAAAAATATTATTTTTATCTTTGAAGCCATTGGTTTAATCTCCAAATGAGTATTAGTCACTAATCCCTTACTTATATGTTACACCAAATACATAAAAACATTTTTTTGTATTCCATATGCTCAAATCTAACAGCAAATTTCTGCGTATTTCTTTACAATTCATACTATTTATTATTATTATTATTATTTTCAAATCATTGTGAATAGCCGTTGTAAAAATGTATTTATGTGGTGAAGAAGGTGTTGGTGACGGCATTTTTGTAATTCAAGTGAAATGCATAAAGACATGGGCAAAAAAGTCATTCCACACTCAAACCTAAAGGTCCTTGCCGTTTCTCATTAGAGAGACTGGAAGGCATTAAGATGATAAAGTAGGGAATAGGACTTAAGATGTAATATAGGAGTAGAATGGATTTTTTTTGTATTCATTAGATGAAAATACATGTTCTTTTCATTAATCATTAGCTGAAACTAAGTTCAATGGCCGATATCTATTGACTTTAACTTGGTCCAGACTCCAGCCCAAACCTAAAATATATAGGAACTCCAATCTCACCAGTACCTTTATGTGCTACTTAGATATTTTTCTTTACATTTAAAACAGCGTGAGAGCAATTTGAAAATAAGAAACTTACTGTTTCTTCTTTTGTAAAACATTTATAAATATTATTCGCCAAAAAATAAAGGTTTCTAGTTTGGCTAAACAAATTTGTAACTAATTAACTTCATAATATTTGAGTAAGAGTTTCCGTGCGATCGAATTATATCATAGAAACTTTCATGGGTTTTCATCGTAGGCATTATTATGGTGGTTTTGATGGAAACCTCTCTCCATCTATGAGTGTTTTATGAAATGGATCTGATCCTTTACTGCTTCCACAGTAGGATGCTCTCACTACACTATTAAATATAAAGATTTTGGAGTTTAGTCATATGGAAAGAAAGAAAGAAAGGAAAAAAAAAAACCAGATCGATTTGATGTATCCAATTGTCCTGTCTAAGGTTATTAATATAAAAAATTTTCATTTCATGAGCTTAGGTCGACTAGTTGGCCACATTGAATGGACCCTTTTTTTTTGGGGTGAATGCTTGAACAAAAGGCTCTTTTTTTTTTCTTAAAGATCTAATGAGCCCCATAAACTCTGCTTTATTAGGAAAAGAAGCAGAGATCATCGTACTATATATGGAAGTCGTAGAACAAAAGGATCCTTGTGATATTTAGCTTTCCACTCGAGCCAATTAATTCATATTTCCACTAACTACTTCACAATATATGTCCTCACTTGGGTTCGGACCCTCCATCACCTAGTTTGTAGAGCAATTCTAGTAAGTTTATTGGGAGAAATAAAAACGTAGGCTTTGCTGCATTTGGATGTTCTTCCTTGGGATTGATGCCTCTTCTAGGGCCCATAAGATGCAAGAAAATTAAAGAGAAGTAGTATGAAGTATACGTTTTGACATGCATTAGGAGCATGCACAATATCCGTATACATTTTGAAGTGTCGGGGATTCGCATATGCAAGGAGATACAACTCATACGTGGGATAATAACAACTTGTATATGCAAGGAGGGAGGATGCCAGGTTCAAAACCCGGATCTCCCAATGAAAACAACTGCTCTACACAATATTAGTTTAAGGTCATGAAAGTTTAATGGTCATGCACCATCGAAAATTTTCATGATCAGATCCAATGCCAATGAATTAACATTTTCATCAAATTAGGACCAATGGCAATTCAAGGTTGGTAGATGTGTATGAGGGGATTAGAGTTAATCATATGTAAGCCCACTAAAAGAAAATGAAAAGGCAAAATATCAACAAAGAAGGTGAAGCATTTAAAAGTAACTCTCTAACTAGAAAAAAGTAACTCTCTAAAAAGAAATTTGCCAATTAAGAGCAGAGTGATTCCTTTGTGACCGCAATTGTAGAGGATCTAACTCCATTTTTCTAACTACTCTTGAGAAATATGTTCCATGGAAGCATCAAAGTGGTTTTATTTATCGGGCTTGAGTTGGAACAAAAGAAAAATAATAATAAAAAAAAAAAAAACCAAGCCTCTCTTCTCATTAAGCCACATAATCGGTAAGAATTATTGTTCACATTCTACACACCTTACTTTTATCTAAATAGGATCCACCATAAGTGGTAAATTTACCCAACCCATCAATTGTCTCCACAACATGGGACCCATCACATCCCACACATCTAATACCCTTCTATGGAACCCACTCTTCACGTATTTCACCAACGGTTCTCATAGGTGGGTAAACTAGTTGGATCTAATCCATATCGTGTGTGTCAACTATCACTTAAAGATGGCCCACTATGATTACTCTATTTATGTGATCCCACAGTATTTATATTATTTAGGTTAGCCCACCTTAAGATTTGGCATTATGGTCAATCAATGGACATCTTGGTAATTCAGGAGCTATTTTTCTTCTTACAAATAGACTACGTGTATTCTCCAAATGAGCATTTAACTAAATATACTTAAAAAGTTCAAATTTATATAAACATTTAACTAAATATGCAAGTGATTTAAGTTGCAAGATTCACAAATTAATTTATAGATACTTACATGCAATGATGGATTGAGGATTTTTGTTTAAGTGGTGTGGGCAATGATCAAGTGAAAAGTGAGATAATAAAATATGAAATAATAAAATAAAGACTTTAAGCTCTAATTGAAGGAGTTTTTTCGACCTCGCAGGTGCAACACTTCTTTCTGCCCTGCCTACATGCATGTTGTTGAAATGATATATAAGAATTTCTTTTAATTAATTATATTGTAATATGAATTTACATACTGATGAATATTAGACAAATGGATTAATCATTTAATCGATATAATTCATGTGTTTTTTATTTATTAATTCTTTAATTTAATATTAGCATAGTCTTAATTTATTATTAAACTCACATGATAGGTGCATCGCACGAGCTTCATGATGGTAAGAATCTGACACATATTCAACCGCAATTTAAGGCTCCATTTATTAGCAACCTTTGAATTGGGCAGGGTCTTTGGTACAAACTACAAAGTGAGACCTACTCTGCCAGCGCTAACATTTATCACGAGGACGATGTTTGAATGCAAGTGACAAACACATCAAATTGGGTCAAAAACTATGAGGCGCCCGCAGGTTCTTGGATGTGGAATGTGACTCTGAATGGAGATTGGGTTTTTCCTCAAGTTTAAGATAGAAACAAATGGAAGATTGTCAGTGGCTGTCGGTGAGGAATCATAACTATATACCAGTGCAACAGGTCCATGCTATAAACATTGAAATAAATTGTAAAGAAATATTAACACATGACTGCTACAAAGTGATAAGCCATGCTTATCACTTTGTATCAAGAGCCTTATTCACTGCACTGTGATTTTTTTTTTTCTTTTTTTCCCTGAATCATGTCAAAAAAATAATAATTATTAAAATTAAAATATATACATATATATTTAAATGAATTGTAAAGAAATATTAACACATGACTACTACAAAGTTCTATGCTCTGCTATTGAAACCACATAATATTAGTTGAATATCTCACACGTGTACGCGTGCGTGTCCATCTTTGTCATATGAAGTGTCACTATTTTATCAGAAATTTTAGGGATTTTGGAAATTAGTGGACCCACCTGTTAAATCCAATTAGTGGAATCTGTTAAAAAAGAAGAAGAAGACTATTGTTTTTCATTGATGATATAATCACGGGAAGAAGAAGAAGAAGACCAAGAGTAACAAAAAATAAAGAAAGAGTACTTCAAAAGCTATGGCAGAGAGATTGGGATCGGGTGCGTACTGCAACTGCGTTCTTTCATTCTAATGGTCGGCAGAAGTATATCATAAAGCATGACGTGCATCAATGAAAAATTATATTTCAAGTAATTTTGTTGATAATGTGCTTATTAATTAGGTCTGACCTAGCAGATGGATTTTCCAATTGACAAGTTGTATTCTATTTTTGTTTACATCTAGCAACAAAGGTCAATGCTGAGCCCGAGCCAGAAAAATAAATTCTTTATAAATCAAAATCTTTGTCTGAAAGAGAAATTAATAAAACATTCAAATCAGTGATAAAAAATAATAAGTTATAACTTATAAGAAAATAAATAAATGACTAAATTAATAAGAAAAAGATAAATCAATGTGTCATACCATAAGTTTCTAGGATTTGGTCATTAATATAGATCTAACCCTTGTATATCATACGTTGTTGTTTGGTTGATACGTTGTAGTGGACAATAGCGTAGCCTCTTTTATTTTTGTCGTTAGACCTGTCTTGTTACCATGTCACATCTACATTAAGGCCATGTCTAGGGTCACTAATCTATTAAAGACTATTCAATATAGACTCATACAAAAAAAAAAAAAAAAAAAAAAAAAAAAAAAAAGACAAAAAAAAGAAGCTAAAATAACAGATGTATTTAGTAATGCAAGTGTCTATGCTAAATAAACATTTTTATATCATTGGTTGAGAGTTTTTCCACATATTTCTTGAGATTCACAAGGTATTAGGCCATGAAAATTGACCATATGGAGGTGCTCGGCCTTCCAAAAAGACTTCACGGTTTGGATCTTGTGTTTGGGGCCCACATAATCCACAAAATTAAACCTAATGGCTCACCTTTTTTGCACATATCTAGATATTGGTGATGATCCAACGGGTGAAATTTGGTCTCATGATCATGTTTAGTATTGTGAACATTATTAACGGTTTAGATCTTATTTTACACTCCTCTAAATAATAAAACAAAAATTAAAACAATTTACTGCTTATGGACAAATGCAATATTGAGCATAATACATTAATGATTATTTTTGTTTTGCACATATCTCGAGATTCACAAGGTATTATGTGATCAGAATTGACCACATAGCCATTTTCAGCTTCCCAAACATATCCAACGGTTTTGATCTTGTGTTTGGGGCCCACAAATCATAACAAATTATATCCAATGACTCACTGTTTGTGGCACATCTTACGAGATTGGTGATGATTCAACGGCTAAAATTTGAATACATGGTCATGTTTGACCTTGTGAACATTTTCAACGGCTTGGATCTTGATTGGAACTCTCAGATTTGGAGAAAAATGGAAAAAACAGGACAGGGCTTGATTATGCATAAACACTATAGCTCCGCCTCTTCTTTTTTCCCTCTATTTCTCAACCACCTCATCAAGGGAGCTGTGGAAAGTAGAGTCATTGCCTCTACTTCTCTAAAATATGTAGAGGTTAAAAGGTGGTGCCGAACACTCTATCTTTTCAAACCTCTATCCATTTTAGAGAAATAGAGAAATATGAGGAAAAATTAGACCTCCCAAACATGCACTAAGTCACTAGTAGTGGAATACACTATGATTTGTGAGTTGCCATGCTTGATGCTACATATGGAGAAACGCAAGCACGTCTAAGACCCAAATTAGCACATAACCAATATTCTAAAAAAGGAAAAGACTTAAAAGGAAGGAAAAAAAAAAAATGGTTGATTTTAAGGTGCTCCCACGGTGGATCCAGCCAATACAGTGAGAAGATGGTGATAATCTTCATCTTCTTCTCCTTGTCAATGCTTAGAAAACGGCAAAAGAGATGAAGAAATGGATGGGAGAGAGGCAAGAAGGCATTGGTACAATGAAATAAAGATTTTGTAATATCATTAAATCAGATCAGATTCAATACAGAAATAGTATTGCATATAGAAAAATTAAAACTTAGAGCCGACCCCTAAACAAAAAGGATAAAGCTTTGATGGTGGTGTTCATGGTGATAAGTCTAAATCCTTATACCAATATGACATTTTTGGCAGCTCCAAATAATCTTATGCCATGACATAAAATTCAAATCGTTAAAGTCCCTCGTTTCCATTAATATATATATATATATACACACATATATATACATATATGGGGGAGATTCATGTGCATCCATCCATCCCCATAGGGTGAGGGAACTTTCCCCTTTTGCGCATGAATATTCATTTTATGCATATGACCATATATGACTTTTCCTCCTTTGTACATAAAAATTTTCAATTATGGAGGTGTCTCTCACCCTATGGTGAGGGATGGATGCACATGAATGTTCTCCATGGTGAGGGAACTTTCCCTTTTTGCACATGAATATTCTTTTTATGCATGTGACCATATATGACTTTTTCTCTTTTGCATATAAAAATTTTCAATTATGGAAGTGTCTCACACCCTATGGCGAGAGATGGATGCAAATAAATATTCTCCCACATACATATATACATATAATGTCACTATATGTCACTATTAACAAAAATAAAGACACATAACACAAGTTTACTTAGACTTGCTAAAAATATTAAATTTACTAGAAATAGTTAAAATGCCCATTTAGAATATACCAGAACAAAACACGTACTAACATCTCCTAGGAACCCAAGTACAAAATCCCAGAACTTACTATATAGGGAGCTCTTCTTATGTATACTTCCCTCACCATATGGTAAGGGGCACTTCCCCTTTTGGGGATTTTGGTACACCCTATATACTTGAAAATCTCCTTTTGTACTTGAAAATTTCTAAAAGGGAAAGTGTCCCTTACTATATGGTGAAGGAAGTATGCATAAGAAGACCAACCCCCCCCCCCCCCCCATAATAAGTCTGACCAAAATACTAAATTTGGCCCTCCCATTTTGTCATATCAAACTGGACAAATTAATAGTGAACCCGGCGGCTGGATCAATAGTCTTACTCATGAAAATTAGGGTTTGCACTAGGTCTGCTATTTTGATTTTTTTTAAATCCCCAAGATCTATAAAGCTATATGCAATTCATTCTACATTTTCAATTTTCAAACTTATCTTCTCTATCCTCATCTCATTAAATCTTCTATCCTCCATCTTCTTACTCATCCTTTTTTTTCTCTCATTCTTACTTCTATCGAGCAAAACCACTAGTGGAAATGATTCGGGAAAGCCAATGGGGCACGTCTCTTGGTCTTCTCGCTCATGTATATGTTATCCTCTGTTCAAAATACGGAAGTGGTAAGAGGGCTTTATAAGAATTGAGTGCTTCGGATAGTCCTCTCCTCAATCTAAGACATGGATTAATTCCAACTCTTTAGTGGCCCATTTGGAAGAGTAGAAATGATTTAGTTTATGAGTGCAAAGAAATCTATCCTCTTAATCAGTACTTTGTAGATGGCCAAAACAGTTGTTGAGGAATTCTGAACTTCACTCAATAACCCAAACCATTTAAATAAAGAGGGCAATAATGAAATTAGATTGAGGATGAGAGAGGACTTGGCCCTCATTTGCTCGGATGTCCCCTTTAGATCCCTCGATGGGAAGGGTGGCTTTGGTAATTTTAAATGGTTTACTGGCCCTCTTCTGGCAACATGGTTTTCAGACGTGCCAAATGTCCATTCCTCTTAAGGAAGTGAGAGCGCGAGGGCTCTCTAAAGCTGTCTTGTTGGATTAATGGTTGGTGTGATTGGGCGATTGACTCTATTTTGCAAGACATTAAAAGGGCTAGCCAAATCTTTTGAGTTAATTATTTTTCTTATATCCAAAGGTCATACGATGGAGTTGCCCATAATTTTGCTAAAATTTCTTATTTTCCTAGGACTTATGTTGCTTAAGATAGGAGCTGCTCTGGTTGCTGCTTGTACTGTATTGTTGTTTAATGTTTGTATGGTTCTTTGTGTTGAATGAATCCTTTTACCGGAATAATTTTTTTAAAGAGTTGTGAGTTTCATCCAACGACCCAAATTTCATCTTATTTTACTGTTTTTTTTACGTGGACCATCTCTCTTTGTCTCGCTCTCTCTAGTCAAGCAGGCCTATTTGGTAACCGCACTAATAAAGTGAAGTGAGGTGATGGATTAAATTAAGAGACCAAAACATCAAAGGAGGAGTCAAATCAAAAAGTTATGGCCTTTCGTCATTTAGTAAAATGAGATGGTATCTTTTTTACCTTTTTTCTTAAAAAAAAAAAAAAAAAAAAGAAGACTTCTTGATATTTAGTAGCTTGAAAAAGTAAGTTTTTGACTCTTTTTCTTTTATAAAAAAAAAAAGGTACAGGTGTTTTTTTATTTATTACTTTTTAATTTGACCCATTTTGTTTTATTGTCTCTTGAAATAATCATTCACCCCACTTCACTAGTAAAGTAAATTCTTCGGAAGACATTCTTTTGACCAGTATCTTGAAATCCAACTCATGACTTGGACAGATGTTAAAAGAAGGATATTTTCTTGGCAATCTTAATGCATGCATGCACATCCCTCCTTTTATTGAAGCATCATTGTCTTCCTAACCAATCCTTCTATTCAGGAGTTGAAATTGGATTCCTAGAGTTAAGACTATCCAAATCACACACATTACTATCACATCCACTTATGTAGTAGTACATCAGATTGGTTGGGTGATGGATGGCACAGTAGATGATAACTTAGTGGCTAAAAGCCATCGTTCACATTGGCATGTGCTGAAAACAGTAGGCACGCGCGTGGACCACATCAAAGGCATGAATTATGATGAAAAAAGGATGGATATCCATCCAGCGTGTCCATTTTGAAGCCATGCAACATATTAGAGCTTCCGAGGAAAATATATATATATATAGAGAGAGAGAGAGAGATTGGTAAGAAAACCTCATTAAAAGAAGAGGAAAATGGGGAGAACAAAAGAAAAGAAAAATTACAAAATGAAGATATAATGAGTAAAGGTTGAAGAGTAATGTACCCACTCACAAGAAGATTACGTAATAACACCCTCCCAAAGCGAACTTCTAGCAACCCCATGAGTGCTTCTGATTTATGAACAGCCATTTCTAAAATAATGCAGACGCCAAAGTTGAAAGGATTGAGAAGGAAGTAGACGAGGGGGATTATAAAATTCTAGTTATTTCAACATCCGAGCAATTTGCTTTTCATTTTGAGGGTTGCTTTTGAGAAAAAAACCTCCTATTTTCCCATGGTTCAATATTCCTTTTCAATTTGATGTGACACTTTTTTACACGGAAAGATGTAAATATTGAACTATTTTTTCTTAATTTATGGAAAACCATTTCTCTTGAAGAGTCAAAACTACATTTCTACATGCATCTGGAAATAAATTCAATGTTCAAACAAGTCATTAAGGTGTGTTTTTGTAACAAGAGGATCCATGCTCTATAAATTCTCACTTCAGATCGGATGGGAGAGGGAGAGAAAGAAGGAGAGGAAGAGAGGAATCCAAAGTTCATACCCTTCGCAGAAGAAATCAAAAATCTTTCTATTGGGGAAAATCAATTCAATTTTTTTTTACTATTCCGCATGAAAAACTATCCCACTAAGACAACAAATTAAAGAGTTGAGTGGTTTAATGCAACAATTCTTTCGCTCGAAGGAGAAAGAGAAAGAAAATATAATTTTCCTCAATAGATAGGATTCAATTTCCTATGAGAAAGTTAGGAACGCGGGATTCCTTTGTTCACTCTTTTTCTTGCGAACTTTGCAGAATTGATTTTCATAGGTTAAGTTGGGTCGCACGAAAGTTTGCTTATATCTCAAAGTTCAAACATTTAGTTACTGTGCTTAATATATTCAAGGGATTTTTACCAAAAAATTATAAAGAATCCCGACAAATGCCAATTAGTGATAGGGATTCAAATCTTTGCCCAAAAAAGAGTGAACAAAACCTTACCAAACTTCTTTCTGACTAAAACTGCCCATGAGTCGGGTTATCGTGACCTATTCAATATGGACTCGCCATTTCCTTTCTCTTTTCTTCTTTTACCCACACTCTATCCAGGGTCGCAAACGGGTATTCGATTATTAGATTAACCGGAAGTTTTGATCCGTAAAAAATCATGTTTGGAACCTATTTTAGGTTCCGATTCATAAACGGGTTCGGGTTCGGGTCCGGAATCCGATTGATAAACGGGTCCAGGTCCATATAGGTTCCGACCCGTGGACCTAAGACCTAGCATGTGAGTCTTTGATATTGCAATTTGTACTTTAAAATCAACTCTTTTTTGGCATTCTTATTTATAATATTGGTTGTTGTAGACTTAATGCATTGTTATAAGTTAAATGATATCCTTATTTTAAGAGAAAAATGGAGAATAAAGAGAAAATAGAATCGATTTTGGAACTAGATTCGAATCCTCTAGGTGGACCCAATTCCGGAACCGGATCCCAGTTTTCTTATCGAAACCCGGTATGGAATCAATAAAACAAATTCCGATTCAAAACCGGACCCGAAACCGGAACCGTTGTTTTAAAACGAGTATGGGTATGGGTACAGGTACAGGTCCACTATGGTTCCGATCTGGAACCGCCCTGTTTGCAACTCTAACTCTATCCCTTCTCTTCCTTTTTTACTGTGTCCACAATGCGTGTTCTGTATACCACTACTCTAGTGCACTTATGGAAAGAACCCACCATGTGTACTGCCCAATTTCACCCATCGAGTAACATGATTTTCATCTGTGACTAACCCATTTGGATAATCCCCTATACTTTGGCATAAGGTCCAACCTTAACTCTGCTCCACCATACATGGTTTCCATTTTGATGCTTAAAGCATCTATACCGTACCTAATTTGAAATTCAATTAAGCACACATTCACTCTATTTGAATGGCCACAGTAAACAGTGGCAGCTCCAGGAATTTGAGTCGGTGGGATCAACAAAAGATTTATCTTCCACAAATCAAATAAATTTTTTCCCTCTTTATCAACATCTGTTATCTACTTTCGATAATTGGAAAAATATAATATTAAATTCTCAAATAATCTATTTCCAATAATCCGACAAAGATAACATAGAATTCTTAAACAAAAATATCTAAACACAGAAGGTATTTAGAGGTTAAGTTAGGGTAAATAAAGAGTTAGTGACAGAATGTCTAAAAAATGAAATTTTCTTTAAAAAATAGAAATTGGGCCCATTAATTTATTTATTTATTTTTGTTTTGGTAGGCATGTGGCCCATAAACTTAGGCATTTAGTTGAGTCAAAAGCTTCACATGAGCTCAATTCATTAAAGAATTTTTCTTCTAATATTTTTTCACATCTCTATGGGATCAAGATCAATGTAGCGCCGCCCATGGCAGTCACCCTCATCATATTTGTACATGTTTATCATATATATCTATAGAGAGAGAGAGGGAGAGGTAGGTAGGTAGGTAGGTAGGTGGTGAGAATATTAATTGAGACCTGTAACATATACTGTAGTAGTACATATTAGCATAGTGCCCCAACAAGTGGTCATCCGCATGCAAAACCATTCGAGAGGTGGACCACATTTTAATTCCCGGACATTGTAGTAGAAACTAAGTGGTGCTCTTGTGGTTATGCATTTTTTCTTTTTTTTTCTTTTTGTTGTCTTTTTGGCAAAAACTCAAATCCCTATTACTAATTAGTGTTTTGCATAGGTCTTTATAATTTTTTTTTTGGTAAAAATCCCAAGTGTTTAAACCATTTGTATAAAATATATATACATCTTTTTTGTTTTAGCGGGCAGGAAAGATAGAACTAGAAAAGTGTAATCAATTAACAATCTGACTCTGTAGAGTCTAGTGGAGTCCATATCTGAAGAATCAATTACCTACCGGCAATAGTATTAATTGGTAATACATGTGTAAACGCAGTAACTTTATGATTTGATCATCATGCGACCATGGTATTCCTTTTAATGAATATGGATTTTCTTTTTTTAAATGCCATGATATTATCAAGAAATATTGATTTTTCAATGAATACTGCAATATTAAAAAAAAAATTATAAAATAACGATAAAATGTAAAAAGGGTCACGAGCCTAGTTCCCTAATCTAACTTCCGAGAAAAGCTAGTTGCGCACTCGAAATGAGGAACCTAGTCACTCTCACACAAAAGGACACACACCCGGTGGCGCAGGATTAGGTTTTCATCTAGATTCAGCATCCTCTAACTCACCTATGACCGTGAGGTGGACCACTTAGGACGCGTCGCGTCACGTCGACACAATACACGTGATTTTGACTGGTAAGAGATTTGAATTGGACCGGAGCAGTGGGAGCGGTGAACGTATATCAACTGCAATAGAGAATCTGTACACTTTCATGCGACGGTGGAGATTAGTGGAAGGGATGGGTTGTTCCAGGAATCCCACTAAACTCGGACTGCGGGGACACTGAGTCAACTCAGTGCCGATGAGGATTTTAAACTTTGACAGCGTACTCAATCGAAACGGACAAACAAAATTTATATATCTGGCCCAACATGGTTGGGACGAAAGCTCTGCTGCTGATGACGTTAGGTCAAAGAGTGGCAGGGCCTGTAAAGCATATGGTTCAGCCCACAGTCTAAAATAGAGCCCAAAACCAGCCCCTGTGGCCGGTGTCATCTTGGGCCTTATCGAAACAAGACACTGAGAGCGTTGGACTTTTGCTCTGTTTTTACAGCCCATGGATTTAGGCGCGAAAGTTGAATGGGCTGCCTTCTAATAATGTAAGCTTAAAGGCCATCTTGGCCCGACACATGTAGCTCAAGGGCACATATATTTCTCAAATAGACTCGACTAAGGCTTAAGTTTCAGACCCGCGAGTTGCCTGTGCTTAGACAGCCTTCCCCACTGTAGAGTCCAGTCTAGGAGTTCCTGAGAGGGATCGTAACGAGCTGGAGATCAACCAGCCGGGCCCCTTTAATTATCGAGATTAATATTTAGCTTGGATAGAGCTTGATCTAGGCCCATCACATCCATAAAATACATGCACGCTATTCGTGTTAAAAATGCGAGCCAGGATAACCCATTAATTGTATAGGCGCATGCCCGGCCCATTTAGCTACTGGGGCAGAACACTAAGAATACAAGCAGTCCGCGGACCTTTAAAAAGAGAGCCCAATGTGTGCAGTCGGCTAGACTCAGCTGACGTAGGCCAGAGTAACCCCAGCCCAGCCGACGTCCTCATCATTTCATTGAAGTTTCTAACATGAAGAGGTTGTTGGCGGTTGGAGTATAACGAACCGCCCTTTGAAAAGTCTTATTATCAGAAAAGAGTCCGGTCAGTCCGAGTGTGCTAGGCGCCAATGATCACGAGTGCAAGGTGGGTCCTACTTCGGTAGGCAAGTTCTTGGAATGGGCCCCGCTCACTCAATTCAAAGCGACAGGCACCAAAGGATCAAAGCCAAACTAATCAGATTGTCATCTCATCTTAAGGTCAAAAGGTGAAGGTCTTTTCCAACTTTCAATCCAAAGTTGATCATTATTTTAATGTGAGTGATATTCTGTCTTATTTGTAAAGTAGATAAAACCGAGGTCAGAAAACCAGTGACTCGGACTCGACTCGTCCGGTGCAAAAAAAAAAAAAAAAAAAGACATTGACTCAGATAGTCACAGCAGAGACTCAAGAAAATCGTGTTTTAAAAAAATAATTAAAAATAAATTCATTACTTGAAAAGTATAAATATATATATTTATTTACATGAATTCAAGATAATCAGTTTAAATTAATAAATTTCTATATGCAAGAAAAGTGCAAAAAATATAAGTTTCAAATTACATTCCTGTCATCATTTTTAAATTATTTATTTTAAACCTCATGCATAATTACTTATAAAAAAAATTTAATTGTTTAAAATTTTATCTCCCTATTAAATGGTTCAGAATACAAACTTATTAAAATGAGATGACTCCGCCAAGTCATCCCTATTTTTGACTTAGTCCTTAGTCAAAATGAGATGACTCGGGAGAGTAAAGAGAGTTTTCCAACCATAGATAAAACAATAAACATTTTTTATGTCCATAACAAAAGCAGAATATAGAGCTATGTAGAATACTTGCACAAAGATCGCAATGCTTTGGGGGGCCTATATACAGTTTTAAGTACATCTTCTGTAGGAATTAACATGAAGAGACGCGCACCTGCAAATGCCATACCATAATCTCTGACCATTTCACCCATACAGTAAAAATCTCAGCCAGAAAATTGGAATCTCTAGGTAGAAAGTTTCAAAATTTTGAATTGATTTTTCTTTCTTTCTCATAATGGAACAATTGTGGGGGTTGGGGTTGGGCTGTCAATTGTCAATGAGCTAATAGCCTGGCCGGCAGAATTTTCTGTGATCTCTCACAAACCACAAGAGAAGCTGAGAAATTCAAATAAGCATCAAAACAAGAACGTAACAATAAGGAAACTGATGACCTTCAGATTTCTCTATCACTCTTCCTAGAACTCCAATAGTTTCCACATGCCGTAGGTACCATGCTGTGGAGAATCTTCCATCCCACAAAGGGCCCTTCAGAAGCTATTGAAAATGCTATCTTCTTTTCATTTTCTGGACTTCTTCATAAATGGAATGGAAAAGAGCAGTGGAGATATATCTCTCACCAAAGCTTGGAAAAACAACCTGCAACAGCAGGATCCACTGGCAGATTAGTCAACCACAATGGGTTTCAAAACATGTCATGAACTGACAGTGGGATAATCTGGCAAAAAGAAAATTATAATATAGAAGCCAGACATGAGAACCCCTGTTCTTTGAATCATAAACTTCAATTCATTAGATAGTTGATTGCTGACAGACACCAATGTTAACTACTGAAATCAATGGCTTCATGCATGTATATGCACAACTTCATGCTAACATCCATAATTAGCAGAAATCGAGTCATCAATTTGACCGGATGTTGGTCCAGTCTACTCTTGATTTCAAGGTTTATAAATTATAAGAATATCTCAGAGCTGAAGCTCCCATGCATCTGATCTATAGCTTGAAAAGTGATCAAGATCATTTCTAACACAATGTGCATCAATATGAAATGACAAGCATATAGATAAGAGATGCTAATCATTCCACATGGCTCGGAAATGAATGGTTATGCTGTAAAAAGCCCAGCATGTAAATGGTTAGAATCATCTAATCAATGTGATTTTCACAAATGGCTTGAGTGTGGTACAAAATGGACAGCTCAGATCAATGATTGGCTCGTCCATGGGTCCCAAGCCAGGTGGTTGCATTGCATTGCCAACTGATCAGTTGCATGCGATCACTGAGACGAGATCATGAGAACCCAAGATGAAAGAAAGCCCTTGGTCCTTAGTCCTTACAGCAATAAGCTTTCCAGCATTTTCAGGTCTCCTTGCCACACTGATGGCAGCAGCAGCTGCTGCTCCAGAAGAAATACCCACCTGAGATCATTTGAAATAATATAATATCAGTCAGCATTAAAAAAAGAAAAAAAAAAAGACAATTTTTAGAGTGACGCTAAATTCATTCAGTGCAACAAGCGTCATCATCATTGTAGCTGTGTTAGACCTTACTTCATAGGCAGTATTTAGGTGTGTTTTGTGATCTTAGTTTGGTTGGAGTTTTTAAGGTTTTGAGTTAGAGCAGGACTCTTTTAACCAACCCCACATTGATGGGATAAGGCTTTATTGATGATGATCTCAAATCTAAATAAAACCAAAGTTACACGCTTTGTAGGTTTGCTGATTCTAATGAAGGCTCTGGAAATGGCTCGACACATTAAATTACTCCTACTAAGTAAATGTTGGTAATAATTAGTTTCAACTAATGCGTACTTTTTTTATGGTTTGTTATTTTAATTTTCTTAAATGGGAGGTTTTTATTTGGTAGGACACCACACTGGAACAATTGGTTTATTTGGTATTTTAACACATTCGAAATGAAAATGCAATAAAGAGAAGTGTTAATTTTAATACATTTGTATGGGCATGGTAGTAGCTCAACTTACAGAGCAATGCCAAACACTCCTGCCTCTGTTAGTCTTAAATCTAAATTGAATAAAACTGTCTAAAATAAACCAGGAGTCACAAGAACATGTGGCTCAAGTATGAATATATCTCAAATGGTATTTTATGCTTCACCCATTTAGAGGACTCCATACTATGATAAGCACAAGCCTTTTCAAATGAAGATTTTCTATCATGTTAACTGTGAAGAGCCTTCTTTACAACTTGCTGCCTATGCTGATGCTAATTGGGACATCAATCAAGGACTGATTGATGCATTTTTCTAGGAAAATAACTGATTTATTAGAAATGTAAGAAACAAGATAGCATCACCAGGTCATCTACAGAAGTTGAATATCGATCCATGTCCTTCGCATGCTCCGAAATCATCTAGTTCAGCATTTACTCTAGGAACTTAATATGTTTCAGTAACAGATGAAACATATCGAAGCGGATCATCATTTCATTTGTGAGCACGATGAAGATGAAACCATCACAAAACCACATATCTCATCTCAGCTGCAATTTGCCAATATGTTTACTAAAGCAATGTCTCGTACGGTCGTACCGTCGTAGTTTCTTGCGGTCCACATTTATGCTTCTTGACAATCCGCATCAATTTGAAGGGGAGTATGAAGAGAGAACTGATTCGGGTCTCTTGAAGCATGATAACCCTACTAATTGAGTCCCTCTAGATATCTACCTGCAAATTAGTCGTTCCCAAAATACCCTTGTACATATCCATATCCTCCCTTTAAACCCTTCCCAAGTGATATTCATGTAATTGTCCTTTGTGAATAATAATATAAATACAGGGCCCTCCCTCAAAGATGGGACAGCTGTTTTCATGCAAATCCTAAGATTGTCATTAAAAGTCAATTTCTTGCTGGGTAATCGGGTCTGAGTTGGGAATTGTATTACCCTGCATATATAAATGCAGAAGCACTCCTCAAGAACATAACCCTCAAACAAAAAACAAAATGACTTTCTGACCTCACTGGAAGAAATAACAGAATAGGAGAGAGAGAGAGAGAGAGAGAGAGAGAGAGCATTCACTAGTTGTGATTTTTGTAAAATTAATTGATACTTACCAGCAAACCTTCCTTCAATGCCAATTTCCTTGCCATTTCAACAGCTTCAGCATTGGTTACCTGCAAAATTAAATAGAAAGAAATCAATATAACTGTTCACACCAAACAAAATGTCAAGAGGAGAACAATCAGAGCAAGAAGTGAAACACCAAACACAAACAAAGGAAGAAGACATGCTTCAGTTTCAAGGATTACACCAAGGACTGTAATTTGATAACCTCTAGAGGAATTGTAGGACTACAACACTGCCACATATATGGTTTGCTGACTGCTGACCCCTGCTTTCATATGGGTGGGGCCCATGGTTCTGTGATCCAAAAAGCTTCTTTGATGGGCCCCTCCAGGGATGGAGACTGTCCCAAAAATCTGGAGAATATAAGACAGTCCTAGTCATCGATTGACTATTCATCTTCATTCTTTTCACACTGTTGGTTTGTTGCTGTATTTAATTATAAACCATCTATTTGTAGGCCACTAATTCAAGTAGAATACCTATAAAAAAATCACTAATAGGATAATAGGATTATTTCCACAGTGCAGACACAAGAGATTCCACAAAGGCTTACCTTCAGAACCTCATCCAGTAATTTAACATCCAAAATGCTCGGCACATAGCCTGCACCAATATCTCAAATGTTGTTATCTGTAGGCAGCATAGTGCAAATGGTAAGCTGATTAATAATGATAAGCTGATTTCACTCACCAGGGTTTTCTCCAGAAATTATGCTAGTCTCAGCAGGTTCTACTCCGATTACCTAAGCAAGAAGAAAGTTTAAGAAAACAATAACCAATAACCTACAATGACTACAACCTCAGCATAATATAAACAGAAGCAAACTGCAGTGCTGACTGGATTGCTGTCTCATCTGCCAATATTGGGAGATCCTACTTCCCAGGCTTCCTCAATCCCTCTCTTCTAGTGAGCATTAGCAGAAAATATATTTGGTAATGGGATAAGATGTAGGTAAAAGATACTTAAATAAAGCAACATCTTGTGGGCTTCAAAGTGGCAGGCAATGCTCCTGTTGTCACTCATTTACAGTTTGCAGATGACACATTGATCTTCTGTGAAGCCGATGAGGATCAAATTAGAAATGTGAAAGCCACTATGATTTGTTTTGAAGCTGTTTCTAGCCTTCAAGTTCTTCAAAAGTGAGTTGATTGGGATTGGGGTTGAGGACCATTTGTTAGTCAAATATGTAGATATTATGGGGTGTAGGGTGGGAGGATTGCCTGCAACTTATTTACGGATGCTCTTGGGATCAACTAAAAAAACTTTGTGGAACCCAGTGACCGAAAGGGTGGAGAGGAAGTGATGCACGCCCTAGGGTTAGGGCTTGCGAAGGAAGTACTCAAAGCACAATGGGTGCCTAAGCAAGTGTCCGAAGACACAATAAGTCTCCGTAGAGACGATAACGAGGATGCACCTCAATGGGAAAACCCAATTTCATTAATCAACTCTCTATGAAATAATTATCTACAATGCCATATAAATAAGAAAACATAACTTAAGCCCTAAGAAACCTAATTAAAATAGGAAACCAAATAAATAGAAAACCTAATCCTAAATACAACTCATCGAATAAAACTACTAACTAATTACAATTAAATAAATAGAAAAACTCCTAAATCTACTTGGGCCCTACACATGTGGCCTAAGGTCGATCTGCATCATTCTCCCATGCTTTAAAAGAACTCAACCTAGAGTTCAAAAAATGTCCACCTGAATCAAAGATCAATCTAACGAACTTCTGATTCGTTGGTCGATCTACAACTTCTGGGCACAACTTCATGTATAACTTATGTTGATTGCCGTAATTGGAACAGATGCGTGATCGAACCGTTGGAGGCTTCAATTGATGAATCTACACCATCAAATCACAATCGTTGATAATCCGTCGTGTATCTCCGAAGATGAAGTCAATGTGGGAAATCTCAACATTGGGTGTCTTTTCCTTTGCTGCTTGTGTATTTTGACCACCATTACCCCTAAGAGACAATTCAAATCCAACTTCGGTTTTGGAACATTCTATGTGTTGCTCTAGCTATTCAATTTGTAAGTCCTCTACCATTGATTCTTCGACATGAGCTACCACTGATTCTTCATCATGAGCCGCAACTTTTCCCAAAGGAGACCATTGAAGTATGCATTCCACACAAATTGCTTCTATCCCCATGAACAGTCGTACAATCATTCATACTCTCCACTATATCCGGTCTCAAGCCTCTTACAAAACTAATTAAATCACGTTCCTCATCATCTTCTAATCCATACTTGTCTTGGAGCCATGCAAACATGTCACCATAGTCAAGAACAGATAATTCTCCTTGTTTCAAATCAAGAAAGGACCGATGATAGACTTCATTTTTAAAACACCATGAGCCATATTTATCTGCATAGTTGTATCTTTGAAGTACATCGAAGGTTGTGGTATCACGGAGTTTCATTGTGATGAAAGAATGACGAACCTGATGTGTAGATCTGCTCACTACAAATACGCTGGCAAAAATGGATCGGAAATCAGGCTTAAGATGGTTCCAAAATCACAAAAAGAAATTGTGACCCTTGATTGTTTGTTGCTGATGTCGGGAATGGTTTCAGCTTGCTAATGCTTCAAAACAAGTTGGGCTTCAACTATTGATTAGGTCGGATCCACCTTATCCAAATCTGAACAGAAATTGGGTATTGTTGTAATGGGTTGAGTCTGACTTGACCCGAATTGAATTCAGGCCCACAGTAGGTGTCACATAAGAGAGACACGTGCAAAAAGACCTCTCCTCTTTGCTTTTGGCATGCTTTGGACTCTGTTTTGACTTGGAGAGCCACAATGGCAATGGCTAGGTGGAGGGACTGCACAGGGCAATGGTGGAGTTGCTGATGATGGCTACGGGTTTGACAACCAAGTAGGCTCTTCTTTTCTCAATCTTTCTTCTCTGTTTTTTCCTTTCTTATCTATGAGTTTCTATCTTCTTTCTCTGGTTTTTTTTTTTTTTTTTTTTTTTCTGGTTTGGGCAGAAATATGGCGGTGGGGTTTGGATGACAGTTTGGGTTTTCGGGATAAGGGGATCTGGGGTTTAGGGATTCGACAGTTTGGAAAAGTAAAGATGGGTTCTGGATTTTTGCAGGGACGACAGAAGGGCCTTCTACAGGGAGGGTTTGAGGCGGTCACTGGGTTGGAATCTAGTATGTGGACGACAGTTGTGGCTGGGTTGGGGGGGAGGGTTTGAGGCGGTCACTGGGTTGGAATCTAGTATGTGGACGACAGTTGTGGCCGGGTTGGGGGGGGTGGGGGTGGGGGTGTTGATTGTTTTTTTTTTTTTTTTTTGCCTTGCTGGGAGGGGGTTTCTATGGGTGGAAGATGGCAGTGATGGGGCAAGTTGAAGGGTTTCGGCGGGGGATTCTGATAGTCCGGAATGTGATGGTTTCGGAGGAGAGGTGGGTTCTGTGATGGGTAGACGAATGGGGATAATGAACGGAAGGAAGGGATGGGATGGATGGATAGGGGTAACACGCCGATTGATCAAGGGATCGGTCGTCTCTTATACCAATTGATGCAGGCCCTAGGGTTAGGCCTTGCGAAGGAAGTGCTTAAGCACAATGGGTGCCTAAGCACGTGTCCGAAGACACAATAAGTCTCCACAAAGACGATAACGAGGACGCACATCAATGGAAAAACCCAATTTCATTAATCAACTCTCTGAGAAATAATTATTTGCAATGCCATACAAATAGGAAAACATAACTTAAGCCCTAAGAATCCTAATTAAAATAGGAAACCAAATAAATAGAAAACCTAATCCTAAATACAACTCATCAAATAAACTACTAACTAATAACAATTAAAAAAATAGAAAACTCCTAAATCTACTTAGGCCCTACACATGTGGCCTAAGGTCGATCTGCATCAGGAGGCTATCTTCTTGGAAAGCCAATTATTTATACATGGGAGGAAGGGTTGCCTTAATCAGGTCAGTTTGGTCGAAATTGCCGGTGTATTATTTCTCTCTTTTCAAATGTCCAATCTCAGTGGTTAGGCGTATTCAGAGACCACAACAAGATTTTTTATGGCAAGGTAATAGTGTTGAGAAGAAATTTCACTTGGTTGATTGGGCCTTAATCTATAAATCTAGGGATGAAAGGGGCCTAGGTAAAGATCTCTTAATCAGATGAATCAAGCTCTTCTAGGTAAATGGCTTAGGAGGCTTGGAGCTGGGTCGGTCAGAGGGCTTGTGGAGGCAAATATTGGTGGGGAAATATGGTTTGTTATGGATGGGACGTTTAGGATGCCTCACGTAAAGTGTCATCCATTTGGAAAGGAATCCTTTCAACTAAAAAAATGTTCTTGGAGAAAATAAAATACCACATTGGATCGGGTGAGAGGGTCTTTTTTTGGCATGATAGATGGGTTGGAGAAAGTTCGTTGGCTATTCAATTCCCGGATTTGTTCAACTGTGCAGTGGACAAGGAAGCCAAAGTTCAGTGCTACATGTCAGAAGTGGGTGATAATGTGGTGTGGAGCCCTATTTTGAGGAGAAACTTAAAGGATCATGAGGAGACTTAATTCATCTCTCTCCTTAACCTGCTAAACAGTGTGTATGTTCAGGTAGGTGGGGAGGATAAAAGGATATAGATAGCCTCAAAAGATAGATCTTTCTCAGTCTCCTTGTTCTTCTTGGCCTTATCCAAAAGAATGAATAATAGGAATGTGGTGAACAGGATATGGAAGATCAAAGCTCCTCCAAGAGTAGAGACTTTTGGGTGGCTGGTTCTCTGGAATAGAATTCTAACAATGGATAATTTAAGGAGGAGAGGGAGGATAGTGGTAAATGGCTGCCCAATGTGTTTAAGAGACGAGAATCAGTGGACCACCTCTTCTTGAATTGTAGGACTACTCAGAAGATTTGGAATTCGGTGATAAAATGGTTTGATTGCTGCTGGGTTTTCTGAAGAAAATCCTTGATCTTTTCCAGGAATGGAGGGATCCGACAGCCACAGGTGTGCCAAGAGGCGAGGAGTTATAGAGTTTGTCCTTTCTTGCAATCATTTGGATAATTTGGAAGGAAAGGAATTCAAGAAGTTTTGATGGGGCTATTTTTAGTGTAAATTTTTTGGTAGAAAAGGTTAAGCTTACAGTTGCTTTTTGGGTGTTGGGTACAAAAGGCTATTCTGTTAACCAGATAATGCTACACTGGAAGGAGTTGGCATTTTCCTTTGCAGAGCCTACGTAAATTTTCCCTTCCTAGGGTCCTCATCTCTGTGTTTAGGGTTTTATATGGCCTTTTGTTTTTTCGGTCTCTGTCTTTCTTTTGGTGCTTGAGCATGCCAGTATAGCCCTCTTGTACTACTTCCCTTTTTTTTATTAATGAAAGTTATTATTCAAAATATATATATAGATATACCAGTTTTGCACCTGGGTAACAGGTGACACAAGATATAACGCCCTTGAACTGAATTGGACAATTTTAATTGATCTACTTTGTCAGTAAGTAATGAGGGAGTGCATCTAACCTTAACATCTCTATTCATCATTTTCAAGTAGCGCCCAGTGCCTGTGACAGTACCACCAGTTCCAATTCCCGCAACAAATATGTCAACACTACCCATAGTGTCCTCCCATATTTCGGGGCCTGTAGTTTCAAAGTGGATCTGTAATTCATAAAAGAAGAATCTTAACAGAAACGAAAGAGAAGAGTGAGTGTGTGCAAACACGGATGCATGCATGTGGGTGTTTGTTTCTTTTGAATTTAATTTAAGATAGTATAAAGTGATTGAAAATCCTGGGATACCAAGATGCTTATCTATGTTAGTACCAGCATCACCATGCCAATACCGATATGGATGCAAGATACTAAATGGATACTTGTAAGATACAACCAAATGCACCTTAAGTATTATCAGATAGGATACCCATCTCGATATCTGCAACCTAGGTTTCAGGAAGCACAGTTAAATCCCCATTCACCACATCCATGTCAACATCCACATCAATACTGAGGCATCATTAACAAAATTCCTTTTTGGAATGAAAACAAAAGCAAATTCATTTGGACCACAACCTTAGTATTGGACAGATTATCAAACTGCTGAAACATGTATGCATTTGGCGTTCTGCAAACTATTTCTGCAGCTTTATCAACGGCACCTTTTATTCCTTTTCCTGGATCTGTCAAAACAATCTCCGCTCCAAAGGCACGAAGAAGAACTCGTCTCTCTATATTTATAGATGCAGGCATGGTTACAATAAGCTTGTATCCCTTAGCTGCAGCAACAAAGGCAATACCAACTCCTGTATTTCCACTAGTTGGTTCTACTAAAATGCTCTGCATGGAAAACGAAATTAGTATGTAATGTATAATGCTTTACAAGAAAGCAGCTGTGAGATAAAGGAATTATAGAACTCTGAGTATAGAAGAAATGTATCACTGTTGAGGTGCCAAATTTTGATATTTGTAGTCCATTGGGCCCAGGGTTCAGTGATCAAGGCTATTGATCCAATGGGCCTCATCACTGAGAGGAATGCTTAAACATCTCCTAAAGATATTAACCCTTGGGTTGATGGCCTACTTCATAGGTCATCTCCCAATCTAGGATATTTTTAAAGCAACACACCCCCCCCCCCCCCCCCCCCCCACATTCATGCCCAACAATTAGCAGTCTGGATAATAAAATTATGATTTTAGTTTATTGTGAAATTGATGCAGTATGGAATAGGGCACTTCAACCAATACATTTGAAACGGCATAGAACTCAAGAGGGCAAGAAGAAACTAACCTTCTTGGGAGAGATATCTCCTCTTTCTTCTGCATCAGATATCATGCTATATCCAATTCTGTGACGTAAGCAATTAACCAGCACATCATTTCATTCCATGCTTTAAAGAAAAGTGGACATATATATGATACCCAAATATTTTAAAATAAGCGATGCCTCCATATTTATCCTGTTTACTTTAGCAATTTTGACTATGGGAATAATGAGTGCATTTGAGCTGTGTGGAGATCAGAAACTGAATTAGACTGGATACAACTTCAATTCGCATCCTAGCACATGAAGTCACCATAAACACCGGCTGTAGTAGCTGATGTTGATTTGCACCAGAAGAAAATCATACAAGAGCATCCTACCTTATTTGATCTCCAATTTCCTTGACACCCCAAAACAGAAAATGATAGCCACTTGATCATCCATTCTATCAAAATACTCAAACCAATTGAGATTTTGCGTACATCTATATGCAGACTTAATTAAGTTAAAAGCTGCACAACTGTATCCATGACTTAAATGTAAAGGCCATGAACTTCATGTATCTGGCCATCATAGAGAGGAAGAAAAAAATAGAGTTTTACCTATCCTTAACAGTTCTACAAGGTTCCATAGACTCGAGCTTTGCAGCCACATTTGCAACACAACCTTCCACAACTTTGTTGAGATATATCATTGGTGTTTTCCCTATCAACTGGTCCAAAATTTCAAATCACAGCAAATGAGTAATAACTTTAATCTTTATATTATTGCAGTTGATAGCACATAACAGTACCTACTACCTACAGATATTTAATAATTATATTATCCTCACCCATAGGATTGGCATGAATCCTTGACCCTTGAGCATTTACATGTGATTTTATATAGTTTTTATAACATTATTGGTAAAAAAAAGAAAGAGAAAAAGTGAAAAAAGTAGCACAAGATTGCCAAAAGAGAAAAGTCACGTGAGCAATATAATGGATTATTTCCATTGGTTAATCAATTCATTCAGCAGTAATTCCAAAATCTCAAAGACTACAAAGAACACCCAAAAAGGAAAACAACCAAACAGGACAAACAGATCGGAAGAGGAGCTAACAAGACAGGGCAATTTCCTTCCAATTCAGCAACACTTGGTCCAGCAGAATCCCTTGAAAATTTACCGTTCAAAAAAAAAAGTAACTCCAAAATCTCTGATTCTCTCAAGGACAATGTGAGTGAAACCAAACATTTTGGAAATCATTCTCCATCTGGTAGAAGTCTGTGTATGGGTTCATGGTCCACTATCCTGAGCCCCGACCATCAATCTGATAGTCACAACATGGATAGAACATTCCCCAAAAACAGCCCAGAGCAGGTGATCCTGTCAATAGGAAGTTCAGCCTTTTATATGCTGAATGTGGATAGTTGCAGAACTTGCAGGCCATAGATCAAAAGGTGAGAATTCTCAAATCAGGATATTTCTGAATTCTGAGGCATAATACTAAAATATACAATGTGTGGCCCATCATATCAACATTTTAAAATACCAAAACTTCGACCCAACATGTACAAACTGAAGGCCCAAGGATCCTATGTATGTGGTCAAGTACCTTTTGCTCATTTCTTTCTTTGCCAAAAAGTTTTGAATTTTTTTTCCAAACTTCTTTTCAATGCTTGCATCAAAATTGAATATTAGCAAAACTATATAATTCTTACAGACATCTCCAACGTTCTCCCATTCTAGTCAGACCTACAAAACTCCTCTCTGGGCCAAAGAATTACGTAGGCGTCTCAAATTACTAAATTCAGTTCAGGGTCATGTACAGATTGATAGAAATAAAAGATTTTGCCAAAGCCACCAAAAGACCTCTAAATTATGTCGTCTGGGAAATGGTATTGATGGTGCAAATACAAAATCCAAAATCATTAAAGAAACTGTTTTCCATAACAAACCCAATAAAAATCCCAGTAATAGCAACAACAACAAAAGAAATTATATAGCAGAAATGAGAAAACAAACCCAACAAACAAAACCCACCAAAGATTTCTAAAACATAAAAGAGAACAAAAAAAACTTCTAAATTTTAACCCATTTCCCAGTCGAATTCAAATCAAAATCTCAACCAACGCATTAAACCATACAATTCCAGAATCATCAGGATTCGGCGATACTTCAAGGGAAAGAGAAAGATATTGAAACACATATACATTCACATTTGAAAAGACTGAAAAGAAAGTGGGGTACCTGAGTAACATCTTCTGCGATATTGACTGTTTCAATTTCTCTAGTACTGCTGTGGAGAGAGATGGGCTCAGAAGAAGAAAGAGAAGTGGAAGTGGGTCTTTTCGCAGAGACCCCATTTATGGCGAAAGCGAGTGGGGGTTTGAAGGAAACGAAGCGAATGGAACGAGAAGGAGAAGAGATAGAAGCGGGAAGAGGAAGAAGAGGCGCTAATGCCATTGATGAGGTTTTGGGAGGGTTTTAGCTCTCCGCACACCTTCTAAGCAAATGCTATTTTATCTTGCATAGACAGAGCAACTGTAGGGTACAGCGCGGGAGCACGCTTGATATTGTGGTCCTTTTTATTGAGAGAGAACTCAGAAGTGGCAGTGGCAATGTTGGAAAACTCGTGAGTTGGACTCTGCAAGTGCAAAAAAAAAAAAAACTTAAATAAAGTCAACAAGGAGGCTCAGGGGAGAGTCATGTTTTATTTTTAAATATTTAAAAATGAGTCTATTGTTTATAAAATATAAAAATATATTTATGTACATGTATTCACGATAACCAATTCAAATTGACACATTTATATATGCAAAAAAAGTACAACAATATAGAAAATGAAAGAAGAAATGTTGCATGTTACATGATTGTTTAGTCCAAATATCGAATGTAGAAGATAAAATATAAGTTTCAAGTTACATTTCCGTCATCATTTTTAAATTACTGATTCCAAACTTCATATATAATTGCTTATAAATAAATCTTAATTGTTTAAAATTAAATTTGCCAATTAAATGGTTGAAAGTGCAAACAACTTATTAAGATGAGATGACTCAGCCGAGCTTCCCCTATTTTTAACTCGGTCCTTTGGCAAAATGAGATAACTCGAGAGAGTCAAGAGTCAATTCAGAGGGTTTTTCAACTACCGATAGAGGTGTAAAACGGATCGTGCTCGGCCCAGGTCAAACATGATTTTCTTGGGTGTGTACTTATTATTAAATTGGAGCATGTCTCTGGCAAACTCTGCAATCAAGTCCGATGTCGCTTCTTTGTGTGCCATCCCAACCGTTGGTTTTGAGTATGAATGATTTGGTTTGTATGTCTGGGTTTGAAATTGTGGACCTGAATCCATAATAGAAGCATGTATAAGCCATGGACATGTTGCATCGCCACACCGTGCGGTGACCCTAAACTTGTTAGTCTTCATATGCTTCAACACGAAATTCTTGTACATTGCAAATTTTGCAAGAGTTTTTTTAAATGTATCATGATTCGGAAACACCCACCATTTCCACAACTCATGCACAATACTTTCCAACAACTCGTTACTGAAATCGCCAATTGGTACAAGAGTGTCTTCAATGTTAGTATCTTTACCGGCATTCGACAATTCGGCATGAGATCCCAAATCCTTTTGCATTTTTCCCCTAATGGAGGATCATCATTAACAACCTCTCGCAGAAAATCTTCTGATGAGAAGTGATCGAGCGAAAAGGAAAAAATGGCTTCAATGTCTTCCTCTGGCATCCTATAGACAATGCAAAAAGAAAAAAAAAACAAATAAAACCACATCATAAAAAACGCAATTGAAGCCATTATTTAAAAAAATCAGTAATAAAACCACATCATAAAAAATGCACTAACAAAAGATGACATTCAAATGTTACTTTAAATAATTAGGTATTACATATTAAAATTTCAGAATACACATAACACAACATTAACTACCTCCCTCGATTCTAAATAAATATCGACCTGAAAAGGATCCTAGTGGATTATTAATTTGTCATGTTGATTTATTTGAAACAAAAGTGAGATAGTGTAGAAATTAAGCAATCCATAGAGTTTAAAAAAAAAAATTTGTTTTTTTCTGGCAAAGTTTTTATATGTATATTTCAATCAATTAGTTGCAATGATCCATTAAACTTATTATTTGAGTTTTTTGCGAGCTCCTTTAACTTTGACATGTGCTTTATCTGAGCAAGATTCACTGAATCGAAGTTATTTATATGAGTAACTCATAATATGAATTTTTCTGAGTTTCTCAATTGAACCAAACCTAATACAATGCATCATTCTCTGCAACATAAGATAAACTAAGCAGGAAGGGAGAAATGAAAAGGTAAAACAAAAACATATAAAAGCCAATGCAATCAAGAATACCCACAGATAGATGTGGCTCAGGTAATTCTAAAACCAACAGAAAAAGGGAAAAAATGAGGATCACAACAGATCCACACATCTAACACCAACAACAAAGAGTCCACAAAAGAATCAAACTAAATTTAACAAAAATAGAAAATAACCCACAAACAAAGGAGAGCCAATTCAAACAAGTCACAAATAGGGAGCAGATACAAACAGATCAATGCATTATTCTCTACCACGCTAATGTCCAAGTTGTCGATTTCATATGTGATTTCACCTTATTTAATGCTAATGTCTTTTTTTTCCTTAAAAAACAATCAAATATCAATTTTCATATTCAATAAAACACCGCCCCCCCCGCCCCCAATGCGCCCCCAATGCACGGAGCCTATTCAACAAAAGTACATAGAGAAGAGAGAGAGGGAGGAAGGCATAGAAGAGAGAAGAAAAAGAAGAAACAAGAAAGACTTGGGTGAGATTTCTCACCTTGAGATTTGAGGATTTTGATGCAGAGGAAAAGAGGATGACAAGGAGGAGAGAGGGTGATGTGGAGTGCGAGATGGGCGTTCCCTTATCTCCCGAGGCAATGGATCTGACCGCTGAAGGGGGTCTCTGCTGCCACCGCAGATGGGCGTGCAATTGTTCATCTTCTGCCTTCTTCTCTTTCTTTTTCTTTTCTTTAGTTTAGGTCGATTTGGGTGAAGAGACTGATTGTTGGGAATAGGGAATATGGTTATGCTGACATCAACAAAGAAATGGGAAAATGGGAAAAAAAAAAAAAAAACAAAGAGAAAGATGATTTGGGCTGGAGGTCATTGACCTTCATTATAAAAGTTTGGGGTCCCCAAATGTGGTTACCCTAGTGAAGGGGAATTTTGTGGTAGATGTCCCTTCTTTCAAATTGTTTATGTTATTGAATTGATTATGGATTTTCATTTCCATATTTTATTTCTATGTGTCTTTCAAATTTTATTGGATTTTATTGATAGTTTATATATATATATATATTTTGTTTTGATTTTGTTTTATAGTTTTCTTGGTCATTAGTCTTAAATTTTTGTGGCTTGTGTTTTTCTTAATTATTTGGTATTAGGTATTGAATTCTTATAAATTTTTTCCCCTCTCTCTCAGATTATAACCTTTTGCATTAAATTTTAAACAAAATTGATCATAAAGATTTTTTTATAAATTTTAATATTATGATTATATTGCCCGTGCTGTTTTTCTAGAAGAAATGATGAGGAACAATTTGCAGCCTGCTTTTTAACTTAAATCAAGACCTCCGGGCATCAAATATTTTGAGTTAACATCCCATTTTCTAGCCTAGCCGGAGTCTTTAAAATGGATATACATGCCTTCTTTATTTTTCTTTGTTCATTGACATCTTTATCGAACCCCAAAGGGTAGCTCAATTGGCATAGAACCACGGTTTACACTCAGATGTTGTAGGTTTGAAACTGCACTACCACATTGGGGCTACATGGGAGTTTGCCCGGCTTCCCTCTGGGCCCGTAGAGATTAGTCTAGCCCAAAGGGTTGGAAACCCTCCAATAGCAAAAAAAAAAAAAATACTGCCATAATTAGTAAATGGCTTGCTCCCTGTAAGAAACTTTTCGATTGGCCAATCACCACGGTTTTCACTCCTTAATTTAGGATTTGTAGGTTCTTCATGTATATCCTAAGCTGGTCCTATTTAAGATTACAAACAATGGTACAACCAAGAGTCCGGATTCTGTCTATCACACGTCTTCTTTGAGTGGAATTTGTAAAGCCTCAGTTGCAAATTAAACAAAATTAGAAAGTGATTTCTGACTAACTAGTTTCCTGATTGTATAAGGAAAGCCATATGGTTTAGCTTAGGCTGGCTGGGGGATTTAACCGTTGTTGCCACAGGATTTCTAGTCTCCGTTATAGAAAGTTAATTATTTGGAAAGTGGATTAGTTGCAGTTCAAACTAGAGTAGAAAGAGGAGCCTCAGTGGAATATGGAGAGCTTATGATGAGTGACAATCCTGACATTGCCCTTAAAAGGAGCTTATTGAATTTCTTCTAAGAAAAAACAAGGGAGATGATGAAGCTTTAGCTAATTAATAGGTTCCAATGTTTCACATTTAAATAGGGCATTTGAGTCTTTTCTTCTTCTTCTTCTTTTTGAAAGGTTTTTTTCTTTTTTTTTTTCCTCATAAAGGGCATATTGTGGGTCTTTTTTTTAAAGGGCATGTGAATCTTCCTGTTGCTCGGGTCCTCAATTTTCATTTATCATAGTTTCATATTTTAATATTTGGACCGGTCTTCAGTCAAGCCAAAAATCAATGCTTAGTAGCTATATATGCGATAAATTTTGGCTAAATGATGTGAATATTTGAATGCCCAAAATAGTGAGATTTTACAAGAGATATTTATATATACCCCCTTAATATTTAGAGAATTTGTAAATAGACCCCCGTCGTTTTAGTATTTGTATATTTGTATATACCCTCCTACTTTTTTCATTCAAAATTTAGAGAAATTTTGTTATACAGTTAAGAATAGGTAACAAAATTCTGAAAGAAAAGAAATGAAACTCTTAGTATTGCTATATAAAAGTGTAAAAAATAAAAAATAAAAAAATACATGTAATAAAATTTAAAATTGATGCCTACCATTGCTGATGTAAACCTAAAACTCATGGACAAAAGCCATGATTGTGTTTCGTCCACGAGAAATTCTCTGGATTGATTTCTTCTCAAACAAATAAATAAATATATAGATAAGAAGCAAAAATAATAAATAATTGTTTTTAAGTGGAGTAAATAAATCTAAAGAAAACTCCAAGTCAGAAAGATCTTTTAGAATAAAATCAAGTCAAAGGTCATATCATTTTTTCTATTAGTGTTCTGGGTCGTATGAAAGCCTTATATATTGAAAAATGCATACTTGTATGGAAATGGCCCCAACTCCCAAAGTATAAATTAATAAATAAGGCCTCACATTAAAAACTACGCGAATGAGGAGGTACATGGACCTAGATCTTTCAAGTATCATCTCTCATGCATCAAGGCCACTGCACCTATGAGGCTATAACTACTTTCATCAAATTGTTTTTAATGAGATTTTATGTAAAAATGTTTTGTGGTCTACCATGGTAGAGTATGGTTTCACGCAACATGATCCGTTACAAGTTAAAATTTAGGAAGCGGTGCAAACTAAAATTGAGATGGTCAAAATTGAATTTGGATCACAATGAGCAATGCTCCTCTGCAAGCTTTTCTTACTATCTTACCGTATAAGCCACCTAGTGGGGTCCACCTACTGATCCATCAGAATGAGCCATCCAGATCCACCCCACCTATTTTCACGGGTCCCACCAGGTTTTGATATAGCCGAATGGAGTGAACCGCTGGATGGAGGGTTAATTTTATTGTTTTGTATAAAGTTATTATACTTATGGACCATGAATGAATGGGTTAAAGGTATTAGATTGACTTCACATTAGGTTGGCCTCACTTGGATCTTTTGATCCCCACCCTGTTTCAAGATTTGTGGGTCCCAAGTAGGCCCCACTAAGTGGCTTATATGGTAAGATGGTAAGGAAGCTTGTACGAGAGCATAACTCGCTTGACCACCATGCTTAGAGCAGAGGGAGGGATGGTAAATAAGTTAGGCCAGCTCAAAATGGGTTGGATCAATAATAGGTGCAATCCACGTTTTGGAGCCCAACCCACATTTGACCTATTTTTAAATTGGGTTCGATATCCCAAACCCACACTCCCTACTTAACCAGATGACCTGCAACTCATTTGGGTCAACCCGAACTGACCCACATAACCATAAATTGTGTGGGCCAACCCAGTTAACCCAACCTGTTTGAGATCTATCATAACCCAACCTTTGGATCTCAACCTACTTCTATTGGAGTAAAATTTCTAGGTATTGAACAGAAGGTTTGCCTCGTAGGGTTGAGATGTCTCCTTACATTTGGCCACTGCCTCTTTGCCTGCTGTTGTGTGGGTTCTCATCCAGATGTCATTTCACAGCCTTTTCCAGTATGATTTCTTGATCATATTAATCAACTCCCATGCTGAGACCTCCAAAACAGACAGAAATAAAACAAGCACCTCGGTTTTTAGCAGCTTATGCACTGCCAAATCACTAATCGACTCATATAACTCTACATATTGAAGCTCAAATCTCTGCATACATAGCTCAAACCATTCTTTCTAGCATAAATACAAATCAAAAGGCTGAAGATTTAGTGGTAGTGGCAGATTCGAAGAAAGCCTTCTTTTCAGTTTGCCTGATTTGGTTTCGTGGAATTCACTGTCATCATGAATGAAAAATATTCTGAAACCTCAAAGGACCCTTTCATTTGCGCAAAAATTGAATATATAGGAATTGATTGTCAAATAGATAAAGATGATACGCACGTTTGGTAGCTTTCTTAGAGCACGTTTGGTAATAGGTGAGAATCTGTAGATCTATTAATTCCTCACTGTGCCTCAAAAATGACAATCCTCACCAAAGATTTTTTAGTTAAGGATTTCTCACGTTCCATGTTTGGTTAGATGCAACTTGGGTAACTGTAAAACGAACACAAAAAGTGAATAAATAAGGATCATAACTGATCCACACATCGAACACCAACAACAAAGAGCCCACTAAAGAATCAAACTAAATTTAACAAAAATAGAAAATAACCCACAAACAAAAGAGAACTAGTTCAAACAGGTCACAAATAGGGAGGAGATACAAACAAATCAATGCATTATTCTCTACAATGCTAATGCCCAAGTTGTTGATTGCATCTGGTCCCCCCCTCCCCCCCACCAAAAAGACTTGAGCGGGATTTCTTACCTTGAGATTTGAGGATTTTCATGCAGAGGAAAAGAGGAAGACTTAGAGGAGAGAGGGTGATGTGGAGTGTGAGATGGGCGATCCCTTATTTCCCGATGCAATCGATCTGACCGATGAAGGTGGTCTAGGTTGCCACCGGAGATGCCCGTGCAATCGTTCTTCTTCTTCATTCTTCCATTTCTTCTCTTCTTTTCTCTAGTTTTTGTCGATTTGGGTGAAGAGACCGATTCATGGGAATAGGGAATATGGTTATGCTGACATCAACAAAGAAAGAGCAAAATGGGAAAAGAAAGAGACGATTTGGGCTAGAGGTCCTTGGCCGACATTATAAAAGTTTAGGGTCCTCAACTGTGGTTGCCCTATTTAAGGGGATTTTTGTAGTAGATGTCCCTTCTTTTAAACTGATTATGTTATTGAATTGATTATAAATTTTCATTTTCATGTTTTATTTCTACGTGTCTTTCAAATTTTATTGGGTTTTATTGATAGTTTATATTATTTATTTGTTTTGATTTTGTTTTATAGTTTCCTTAGTCATTAGTCTAAAATTTTCACTGCTTGTGTTTTTCTTAACTATTTGGTATTAGGTATTGAATTCTTATGAACTTTTTTTTCCCCTCACTCTCAGACTAATAACCTTTTGCATTAAATTTTAAAGAAATTGATCATAGAGTTTTTTTTTAATAAATTTTAATATTATGATTATATTGGCAAGGGCATGTTTTTCTAGTAGAAATGATAAGGAAGAATTTCCAGTCCGCTTTTTAACTTAAAATCAAGACCTTCGGGCATCAAACATTTTGAGTTGACATCCCATTTTCTAGCCTAGCCTGAGTCTTTAAAATGGATATGCATGCCTTCTTTATTTTTCTTTGTTCATTGACATCTTTATCAAGGGGAAAAGAAGTGTGATAAAAAAAATAAATGCCGCCATAATTAGTAAATGGCTCGCTCCCTGTAAGAAAATTTTCCACCGGCCAATCACCACTGTTTTCACTCCTTAATTCAGGATTTGTAGGTTCCTCATGCAAATCCTAAGTAGAAATAGTGGAACCTACCGGTCCTGATTAAGGTTACAAACAATGGTACAACCACGAGTCCGGATTATGTCCATCACATGTCTTCTTTGAGTGGAATTTGTAAAGCCTCAATTGCAACTTAAACAAAATTAGAAAGTGGTTTCTAACTAACTAGGTTTCCTGATTGTGTAAGGAAAGCTAGTCTCTTTTATAGAAAGTTAATTATTTGGAAAGTGGATTAGTTGCGGTTCAAACTAGATTAGAAAGAGGAGCCTTAGAGGAATATGGAGCCCTAACCAATAACCATAGATGAAATAATCCTTGCAAGCATTATTTAAGACTTTGACAGTCCCAATCCTAGCAACTCCAACTCTCTCTCTCTCTCTCTCTCTTCTCTCTCTCTTCTCGTGAGCCAAGGGATTCTCAAGCAAGGTGTTCCCAAGCTGTGCTCGGTCTAGTTAGGTCTCAGCCAACCTATATACATAAGCCCTCCAGGCTCCAACTCTCTGTTTTCGGTAAGTAAACAACCCTCCCATTCTCAACTATTTTTCCTCTTTCCCTTTCTGCATAGGTTGGGTCAGGACTCGTGACTGTTTTGGATCTTACCTGATGTCAAGAACTGGCATGAGCCCACTTTGGCTTGTTTATATATAGATATTTTCGACCTGATCTAGTGACAATCCATAATCTGAACTGTACCCGTTTAGGGTTCCAGCCCATTCACATATTTGTGTATTTTATAAAACCTAGGGATCTGACCCAGATATCTGATGACTACCCATTTCAAACACAAACAGTTATAAAATACTTGTGGGTTGTTCTGTCCTGATACTAACCCAATCTGGATAGCCCAAGACACAATCCTCTCTTTTCAGTTGTTTTAGATCAAGGTCGAGTCTGACCCGATAATATCTGTACAATGTGATCGATTACACATGAAATTTACATAGGAACTTGCTATTGCGGTTATTTTCGATGATAGAAACTCATTTGAAGCTTCACATGTTGCCATAGGATTCTTTGTATAGAAAGTTAATTATTTGGAAAGTGGGTTAGTTGCAGTTCAAACTAAATTAGAAAGAGGACCCTTAGAGGAATATGGAGTCCTAACCATAGATGAAATAACCCTTCCCTGCATTATTTAAGACTTTGACTGTCCCAATCCTAGCAACTCCATTTCTCTCTCTAGATTCTAGTGAGCCATTGGATTCTCAAACAAGGTATTCGAGATCTAGCATCTTCACTGTCAATCCTCTATATCCAAGTAAGCGCGCGGTTATTACTTTCTTTATGGATCCTGCTTGATCGCGGTTAAATATTCATTTTAGTGATTCTGGGCACATTCGAACTTGGATTTTTCAATTGGTTTTTTACTTGTATGCTCCTCCTTACAAGCAGATCTATCTATTGGTATGGCTGGATCACTAATATAATGAATATTAATTAGTGTAATTTGATTAGATTCTTAATTCATGTATTTGATCCAATTTTCATGAAATTGGTGGGTCCTGCTTTTACCTTTTTAGAAACATTACATTGATCTTGAATCATGAAATGTTATGTGTTTAATGATTAGATTCATCTACCCCGTTATTATATTGTGCACAACAACTTGAGCAAACCCATAAAACTTCCTATCAAGATAGTTTGTTACATGTATATCCTTTAGAAAAAAAAAATTACAAGACAAGAATGCCCTCATTGTTTTTTCAAATTCACTCTTCTTTGTAAAGAGCAATGAATTTTGTGGAGGGGTAAAATGACCAAAAAATCTGTAACTGCCATATCCATTTCCTAAAAAGAAACCATGAAGGCTTTGCTGAGCTGAAAGACAGAAGATATTGAAACATAAAGAAGAGAGCCCATCAAAGAGAGAGGGAAGAGGGGCAAAATTAGCAACTCTTTGTGCTTTTTTATTATTTGTTTATTTATCTATTTTTTTTTTTTTTTGTGAATGAGAGGCAAGGGTTTGTGGTTTTGCTGATGGGTCTTGTTCCATGATGGTTTTAATCGGTTGGGGTTGGGATTCTGTTGGTGAAGAAATGGTCTCTTTCCCTCCCTACTTTTTTTTTTATTTCACCTGCTTTCTTCACTTACTATAAGAAACTCTTTGTGCCCTACTTTCCTTTTTGTCCCCGGAGGATGATCATTTATGCATCTTGGGGCATCTCTAAATTATGATCAGTCATTACAAGAATCAACGCAGAGATTATCTGATGATCAGTATAAGTCATCACATGCCCTTAATCAGTCGCACCAACTGTAGGTCAAACCTAACTATTTGGGCTCCCCTTGAAGGACCGACTGCACTTTTTAAACCTTTTAACATCCACCTCTGTTATCAAAGTCCCTTTTCTATGTAACCAATAGAAATGACAAGGAAGAATTTGCAGCCAATTTTTTAACTTCAAAATCAAGACCTCAAGGCATCAAATATTTTAAGTTGGCATCCTATTTTCTAGCCTAGCCTTAGTCTCTAAAATGGATGTACATGCCTTCTTTGTTTTTCTTTGTTCATTGACATCTTTATCAAGGGAAAAATAATACTGCCATAATTAGTAAATGGCTTGCTCCCTGTAAGAAAATTTTCAACTCGCCAATCACCACTGTTTTCACTCCTTAACTCAGGATTTGTACGTTCCTCATGCAAATCCTAAGTTGAAAAGAGTGGAACCAACCATTCCTATTTAAGATTGACACATCATCAAATTTTACTTGATATCAAACTTGATCCCACCGTAAAATTGAGTAGATACATGACTGCTCTTATGTCATGGCTCTACTCATTGTTACCGTGAGACCAATTTGCATTGAAGAGTCTCACATCTTAGGAAGCAGGGAGACACTCGGGAGATCCGAACTTGGACCAAATATCCTTCGACCCATGGACTGAACTGTCATAATTACATTTCTGCAACTCTCCTCCCTTCCATAAAAACAACTAGGGATTAATCCCTAGATGTAGCCCTAATGGTGAGAGATTTATGTGAGTGGGGTGTGTGACTACTTACCTTACCATAGAAAACCACTACTAATATCTCAGTTGCATTTTCTTTACATATTTTATGCTAGTTTTGGAACATAAACAAAATAAGATGGTTTGATTTTGTTTTCTTGTTTATCCATGCAGTTTCATAAGAAAAAACACTTGATCAAGAAGACTACAAGAAAATTCAAGCAATGGAGAGAAACATTCGTTATGTGTGGAGCAATAACTTAGAGGAGGAGTTCGACTTAATCATGAAAATCAGACATTCACATCATTATGTTGCACTCGACACAGAATTTCAGCGTGTCATTGTAGATTGTCCACGCAATGCAAACGAAGACACGCGATACTCGCATCTTGAACTCAACATTGCGAATAGGCAATTTACTCAGATAGGGTTATGCTTCTTCGACGCCTACGGAAATCTTCCATATTCTGGATCTGCATGGCAATTCACATTTAAGGGTTTCAATTCAAGGCGATATCCTTCTGAAATAAAAGAAGCAATTGACCCGAAGAGATTTGAGACTTTTCTCAAGAAAATGATTTCTGGATGTGAGCTACATTGGGTTACATTCCATGGGTTATATGACTTCGGTTACATGACTCAGATTTTAACAAACTCGACTCTCCCTGACACCCTCAATGAATTTTTAGAAGTCATGGCAGTTACCTTCCCACGTGTCTACGACATTAAATACATGGCTACATTCTACAAGGAACTAAACAATGGAGAGCTGGGACTTGAGCTATTAGCAAAGATACTGAAAGTGGAGCGTTATGGACATTCTCATCAAGCTGGATCTGATAGCTTATTGACAGCAGAGATATTTACAAAGATGAAAAGAGTCTTTCAATTAGAAAGAAAATTGGGCTTTTATGAAGGATACTTGTATAGCATCACTTCCAGGATACCCAGATGCCGCTATTTAGTTCGACCCATACGCACCTGTGCTTATTTGGTCTCATTACCATCTGGTTTATTATGTAGACAACTACCAGTGTCGTATAGTTGTAGAGCTCCAAATATTATGTAGACAACTACATGAGTGAATTTGTTAAATTGTTCTAAACTCCAAATATTGTATTTCAAAGATACATGACTACATGAATGAATTTGTTAAATTGTTCTAAACTCCAAATATTGTATTTTAAAGATTCATGACTACATGAATGAATTTCTTCAAATTGTTTTCTCTTAAATGTTATGTCTGCTTCATACCAATGTTATTCTTTTATTTTTTTCATAATTGATATATAAATTAGTAACTCTTAATTAGTGGTCCTAATTTCTTTTTAGGTTTAGTACTCACAAACACTCCCCAAGTCCCCATCAACAGCGCTATAGCCGGAGATTTATCTTTTAACATACTTGGTTCCATGGCATTACAATTTTTCAGTTCATTAGCCAGCATTTCTTTTGATATACTAAACCTGCACATTGAAATCCATTTTTTTAATATTATCGGTAGCCTTTTCGACAATAGATTCCACCAAGTTTCTTTAAGCATACAACTGTTTGTTTTATACCCTACTAGCTATTTGACCATAAAATTATTTTAAATTACATTGAAGAATCTCCAAACCCGCTGTACACCACTAACTAATTGTCACTCCCCCAAAACCTAGTTGGATCCCAACTGAATCCTTAGGGCGTGAGAATTGTGGCCAATGAATCTTTTTTCCTAATTTCATTTAGGGCCCCAAATCAGGGTGGATCAAAGTCCACAGTGTGGTTATGAGTGATGACCAGTCACCATAAACAAATGCGAATGCAATAATTCATACAATCTGCGCAGATGGTAAACCAATACAATGAATCATAATAACAAAGTTGGTACTAGTGACAAGTATTTATTTAAAGTTCAATTACAAGATGTATTAAAGTTTTAATGAAGGTCCAACACTACAAGAGTGACCTATAAGAGATGTACTATGCTCGTATAACTGGGACGTAATGTGAGGCTCTCAAGTATTAATCCAACAACACGGCGAATCCTGAGGGACTGCCCCAACTACCTACACAATGGGGCTCCACTACCTAAGCACCAAATGTAGCATCATCATATTACAATAATCTGGCAAATAAATAAATGTAAATAAACTGATACTATGCATCAAAACTGAGTAAAGACAATCAAAGATCATGCTAGTAACAAAGGACGAAAGCTAGTCATAAAGCATGAGAAAATAAAATAAAACCATACAAATCATACCAGGACAAACCCCTAGCTACACCCACTATCAAAGGGGCACAACACATAAGCCTATAACAAATGCACACGGGCGAACCCACTCAGAATAATTGCAACCTAAGCAAACCTGGTCAACACCAGTTGCACGTCACATCAAATGATACACGCTAAGCCTGATTGCAGAAGGTCAATATACACATGCATGCAAAAACTCCACCCACGGGCAGGCGCCCTAACTGTGGGGGGCTAAACCAGCATAGTGGTGCCCAACTTGAGGGATCAAAGGTCACATACACACAGGCACAGTGCCCGGCTAACATCTCATTGGGCATCACCACCAACGGACAAACAAAGCACAACAGAGGGAAACTAATCCACATGCGTGTTTCACCAATCATGTCCATAATCACAACCCGTGTAGTCCCTGATAAACATCCGCAAGCCCAAGACACCTCCTAATGGAATCACACTCTATCATACCATACCCACAGTCCATTAACCCATTCCAATCCATATTAAATTCGTTATAAACTAAACAACCCAATGGAAAACTGACAAACGGAGTAGATACATGCACATGTCATGTAATATGCGGAAACACTACTTATTGCTATCCTACCCCGAATGTATGATTACGGGATCAAAGGGATGAACACTAAATCAACCTAGGGCAAGGGTTGTCCAACACATGTAAGGCCCTATGATGCACAAATACAGCAAAGAACACGCCATAGGCATGGTTGGGACATAAAAAGAGAAGTATCAGATATTATACGACATGATACGTTGCCCATTCTGAAGTATCAGTACATCATAGGTAAGGCCCATACCATCTAATACAGTGGTTACATGGGCCCAAGATGCCTGATATAATCATTTGGTGCTTCTGACGTTAACCATGGTTTCGATTAGCTCCCTGGTCGACCGTGAGCTGATCATGCACAAACCCTAAGTCCCTAACACATGACCCTCTCAGGTACCACGGTAATCCTGAAATAGAAGGGTTCATGGTTTGCCGTGACCCTTTCACGGCTAGCCGTGGAGTCTTCCTTGGTTAGCCTACGACTAACCATAGTGCAATTCACAGTTGGCCACCTGAAGCTTCACAATCGACCGTGGCCCTACAGAAACTGAACTTGTAAAGGATTCGGGGTGGATTTTGGGAGAGCTTTTTCCCCCAACTCCAACGGGGTTTCTAACACCATCTAAGGGCATCCCGAGGTACCTAATCAACACATCAATCCATCCATTTAAGGGCCGTTAATCCATACACCATTAATACATTAAAATCTTACATACCAACTCATAACATCATAAATGAGCTCAAGATGGGTAGCTAACAAGAATAGCATGTGGAATCAAACTAACAAAGCAAAAACATCATATTAATTACATTTATTTACTTGCCTTTGGTAGTTTCCACAAAAACACTCCTTTTGGTGCTTAGGGCTTCCCAAGATCTTGCTCATCCACAGCCCACTCTAATCCAGTGCTCAATAGCACATGCCTTCATGCCAAAGAGGAAGGAAAACACACCTAAGACATGAATGCATGGTTCTAGCATGAATGGAAATAAACTACATGAAGATCGGGGAAGATTGACTTACCTAGAAGGTGAAAATGGGGAAGAGGAATATCAAGAAGATGATGGCAGTGCTCTAGGGAAGCTTGGAAGTCCTTTTTTGGGGTTGGAAACCTTGTGGGATTCATGCTTGGAGATGGGGAAGTGGAAAGGAAGTAGAGAGGGTGGAGAAGAAGATTAAGGAAATTAGGTAAATGGGGAAATGGGGAGGCTTAGGGCCTTTTGTAGAGAAGGTTTAAGAGATTTACAAATAAGAGCCTATTTTTTTTTGTAGGGATAGTTTTGAGGAATTACATATAAGGGCTTTGGTCAAAGTGAAATGGGTTTTGGGGACTAAAATGAACATGGGTTCCTACGTGGGTTTTGGGCGAACGGGTCATGATGGGTCCAACATAGGGAAATGTCATGCATGAAGAAAACTATCTAATGCACCATATTATACTACAAAGCTCAATTAATTAACTCTAACCTTAATTAGTTATGTTAACCCCCCTAATTAAGGCCAGGGGCCTTACACTTATATGAGACTGAGACGCATTTACATGAAGCTAAGCATTAATGAATGGATTCCTTTTAGTGGCCGACCACTTGTTTCTGCTGCTATTCAGTTTGCAGCACCTTTGATATATGCTGACACAGCTTCTAGTCACCATATTGCAAGACTTATTATATTTTCTACCATGGGTTCCAGTAATAACAATGGTGCACCACAATTGTTATCTGTTAAGTACTAACATTTTCTGTTGGCTTTCTTTTAAAAAAAAGAAAAAAAAAAAGAAAATCAGTTTCATCAAGTTTTACTCATTGTCCAACAAAAGAAAATAAAAGTAGTTAATAAAGAAAATGAAAATAGTGAGTGGGAATGAAAGTCATAAACAATTGAAATCATTGCCTTTGTTTGGATGACCAATAATGTTCAATGGTCAGATTTTAGATAGATAGTTAATTCATTCAACTTATATGCCTTACATCCGTATTTTATTTACGCTACAAAAGTTCTATTAAAAGAATAGCAGTATATATAATATGTTGAATTGGACCTGTGAATCTTTTGAATCATCTCCTATTATTGTCAAACTAAATATTTGAATGTTATCGATAAGGAAGACCACAAGTCCACCAGCCTATCAATACAGCAAAGCATCAATACGGCACATCTACCCACAGTCAACATAAGAAAGATTAAGAGAGTCACATAGAGATGATGAGGCGCAACAGCTATACAATTAGCCAAGGATACATTAGAAGGTTGACCAAAACCAGCGATGTGGTGTCTTGGGATGCAATTTAAGAAGACTGTACAAGAGCTGCCCTAGGTGCAGGAGATTCCCATACCTACATGATCGTAACACACAAATATATTTCAGCCATAATACCCTTGCGTCGTTGTGGGATTCAGTCGTGTTCCTGAAGGTTTTTGCTGCTATCATCCTCAAAGCAAGAAGATTTTTATCTCTAGACATGTTATGTTTGACGAGTCAATTTTCCATATAATGATTCTCAAGCTTTGTTGGCTCCTGTGCAAGGGTCTAGTACAATTACCACGTACATATGCAGATTTTCTTGAATGGAATTTTCCTAGTGTAAACTCAAGCACTGATGATCATAAAAACTCATCGATCAACACTGATCAGCATCCCATTTGGAGCCTTGATGCGGATCCAATTAGCTAATCACCTATTTTGTTTAAGCCAGCAAAGGGGACGGTGGAAGATACTATTCAGGGAGGGAACAAGTAATTGGCACCCCCAATTCAACAATCCAACTATCTACACTCCAATTGGTAGCACGATTTATTCATTTCCATTGTCATGTGACACTCCAAATAATCAATCATCCTCATCTGATCCCACATTGAGTTGTGTTGCTGATCAAAGCTCTTCTTCTTCTTCACATCCAAGCATTTCCACTTGTCAAGCAAATGACTCCTAAGGACTGCTTGGTGATTTATGTTGAATTACCCAGTCATGTTGAAGCTCATGAGTACAGATGTCAACTTCTCAAAACACTACTGTTCCTACTATCAACTCTCATAGGACACAAGATCTTAAGCATGCACCAAATTCTACATTGATGATGACTACAGTTGGGACATATATGCAAGAGCCCAAAGATATTCATGATGCATTGGAATGGCCGCAATGAGCGACAACCTTGTGGGAAGAACTAGAAGCATTCGTCAAGACTGCAACTTGGACACTTGTTCCAAGAGAGGCTGGTATGAATGTTGGTGGCTCAAGATGGTTGTTTAAGACTAAGTAGAAGCCAGACGGTTTTTAAGGCTCGCTTAGTTGCAAAGGGGTACAATAAAAAAAATGTAAAGACTTTGACGAAATATTCAATCCAGATACAAAACCTACAACAATAAGAATAGGTTTTACACTGACTGGTTTTAAATTGGCCCATTCATCAACTTGACATTACCTAGTTTAGAAAAGGCTAAGATCTGAAACTTTAACCCAGTCCGCTGGATCCTTACAAGAAGTTTTTTATTTTGTTTTCCACATGCTTTAAAATTTACTTATGTTATTGTACAGAACTATAAATTAATTTAGCTTATTTATAGTAGAAAGACAAGTAAGACAACTTGTCCAAGTAAGACATGCTTCAGTTTCAAGGATTACACCAAGGACTGTAATTTGATAACCTCTATTAGGAATTGTAGGACTATAACACTGCCACATGTATGGTTTGCTAACTGCTGACCCCTGGCTCCATATGGGTGGGGCCCATGGTTCAGTGATCCAAAAAGCTTCTTTGATGGCCCCCTCCAGCGATCCAGGGATGGAGACTGTCCCAAAAATCTGGAAGATAAGAAAGTCCTAGTGATCTATTCATCTCATTCTTTTCGGACAGTTGGTTTGTTGCTCGATTTAATCATAAACCATCTATCTATATGCCATTAATTCAATTAGAATATCTAAAAAAAAAAATCAGTAATAGGATAATATGATTATTTCCACAGTGCGGACACAAGATTCCACAAATGCTTACCTTCAAAACCTCATGCAGTAATTTAACATCCAAAATGCTCGGCACACAACCTGCACCAACATCTTAAATGCTGTTATCCATAAGCAGCATAGTGCAAATGGTAAGCTGATTAATAATGATATGCTGCTTTCTTTCACCTTGTTTTCTCCAGAAATTATGCTAGTCTCAGCAGGTTCTACTCCAATTACCTAAGGAAGAAGAAAGTTTTAGAAAACAATAACCAATAACCTACAATGACTAGAACCTCAGCACAATAAAAACAGAAGCAAACTGCAGTACTGACTTGATTGTTGTCTCATCTACCAATACTGAAAGATCCTACTTCCTAGGCTTCCTCAATCCCTCTCTCGTAGTGAGCATTAGCGGAAAATATCATTCATAATGAGATAAGATGTAGGTAGAACATCATGTGGTAGTTAAATAAAGCAATAGTGACTATATACAGATATACCAGTTTTGCACCTGGGAAACAGGTGATACAAAGATAAAAGGCCCTTGAGCTGAATTGGACAATTTTAATTGATCCACTTGCTAATAAACAATGAGGAAGTGCATCTAACCTTAATATCTCTATTCATCATTTTCAGGTAGCGCCCAATTTTAATTGCCCACCGGGTTTTGATATATCCGAATGGACCGTTGGATCGAGGGTCAATTTTATTGTGTTACATCAATCCATTAAACTTGTAGACCACAGATGAATGGCTTAGAGGTATTAGATTGACTTCGAATTTGATATCTAGGTCGGCCTCACTTGGATCTTTCAATCCCCCCTGGTCCATGATTTGTGGGTTCCCAAATAGGCGAGACGGTGAGACGGTAAGGGATCTTGTATAGGAGGATTGCTCTTCTACAATAACTCGCTTGAATACCATCCTTAGAGCAGAGTGAAGGATGGGAAATGAGTTGGGCCAGTTCAAAATGGGTCGGATCAATTGGTGCAATCCACAATTTGGAGCCCAACCCATATTTGACCCATTTTTAAAATGGTTTGAATATCCCTGACCCACGCTCCCTTCCTGATAACATGACCTGCAACCATGGTTCAAAATCGAGGTTCACGGTCATTGCGTCGCGGTTATCTCGTTTCGCGGTTCACGGTCATCACGTCACGGTTCGCAGTTGTCGCAGTCCATTGCGAAGCGAATTTTTATTTGACCCCAAAAAAATTTTGCCGACCGATATTTTAAAAATAACGTCCATAACATCCGTTATTTTGAAAATAACGGTCATAACGGCCGATATTTTGAAAATAACAGCCGTTATTTGAAAATAACGGCCATAACGGGCGTTATTTTGGCGATATTTTGCCCATAGCACTAACGTTGGCGTTATGAGAGGGGTTATTTTGAACCATGCCTGCAACTCATGTGAGTCAACCAGAACTGACCCACATAACCATAAAGTGTGTGTCAACCCAGTTAAACCAACTTGTTTGAGCTCTAGCGTTACCCAACATTTGGATTTTAACCTACTTCCATTGGAGTAACATTTCTAGGTATTGAACAGAGGGGTTACCTCGTAGGCGCTTCAGATATCTCCTTATATTTGGCCTCTGCCTCTTGCTCGTTGTGTTGGTTCTCATCTGGACATCATTTCATAGCCATTTTTGGATATGATCTCTTGACATCTTCATCAGTTTATCGCAGCAATCAACTCCGATGCTGAGAGCTCCAGAACAGACAGAAATAAAATAAGCACCTCAATTTCTAGCAGCTTATGCACAGCCAAATCACTAATCGACTCACATTACATATTGAAGCTCAAATCTCTGCATACATACTTCAAACCATTCTTTCTAGCATAAATAGAAATCAAAAGACTGAAGATTTAGTGGTTGTGGCATCATTAATGATTTGAAGAAAGCCTTCTTTTCAGTTGGCATGATCTGGTTTCACGGAATTCACTGTTATCAGGATGTGCACAACATGGTTTTGGTAGGAAGGAGTGAAGGAACCTACATGAAATAAAATAAAAGAACAAACAAAACCAAAAAGAAAAATATTCTAAAACCTCAAAGGACCCTTTCATTTGCATGGAAATTGAATAGATAGAAATTGATGGTCAAATAGGCTTCAAGAAAGGCTTATTAAGGTGTGATGGGTGAAGGATGTAAGGTAGAGATATAGATGAGACACTACCTTCATAGCTTTCTTTTAGCACGTTTGGTAATAGGTGAGGAATATGTAGATCTGAGAATTCCTCACTGCCCCTAGCAAAGGAAAACCATCACCAAGGATTTTATAGTTAGGATTTCTCGTGTTCCATGTTTGGTTAGAACTGTTGAACGACTGGAGATTTCCTCAATCTACATTTGGTGCTGAACACCAAAATCCACGAAAAATAAACATCCCACCTAATATGAGGTCTTTGACGGTTAGCCATGACCAAGACTTGTGAGCTAACAAGTAGGGCCCACTTCATGATATTTAATGAACTAAAACCCCTTATGTGCATATGATTGAACTGATGGGACCCACTTCTTATCCACTAATCAAACTACATCCTATGGATGAGATTAAAAGGGCCACATTGTGATTCAATTTACACTAACTCATTCATTCAACTTACTCCATTTAAACATGAAAAAAATAAATTGAATAATCAGTTATTAGATTGATATGTAGTCCAATTACAAATTACAAAGTTAATTAAAAAAAATACAATTAGCATTTACATGCAATAAGTTTTTGCCTTCTAAACTTCATTATAAGAAGCCAATAGGAAATTGCGAATGAGCCCATCATAAAATTACTATCCATTCCAATAGTTTATGTTTGAGAAAACATATTTTATTAATCACACAACACAGCCGAAGGTTGGAACAAATCTTATGCAGTTCAAGATAAGTGAGGCTCAGTTGAGTGTGTTATGCTGGGTCTATCCTTAATACAATTACCTAGGACATCCTTACCCATAACACGGCCCCTCAAGCGTGACCGTCCATCTATAGCAGTGAGCTTGGCACGCAGAAGAGAAAACTTTTAATAGCTAAGGGGTTTAGTAAGAACATCAGCAATTTGATCATGTGTGGAGACAGATCACCTGATCACGGGTGAAGTGAACGTCAACTTCCACATGCCATTCTTTGAACCTGCCAAATTAGCATCTTATAAAGGATATTGATTGGATTCAATATGCACATGCATTCAAGATTGTTTTAACGCCGTCCTATCGGTTGGTAAGAGGGTTCTAAAAGTATAGCAAGAGTAGAATGTGGTTTTGAGATACTAGTTGTGACCATTATTGTTGAACTTGACAAAGAAAGGAGGCATGTTCTGATTTCCTTTGGTGTTTTTTCCTTTTCGGATAACCTAGGGTATCTCCTGCCCAGCCCAGAAGCCTTTGGCACTGGGCCCGAGGGTCACTCGATTTTGGATAGCCGAGAACTAATCCATGGGGTCACATGCAAACCCTCCTATCCACATGCACGGTAAAACTAAGGGGGGTGGTCAACGAATGTAGGTATCGAACACAAGACCTCTCCGCTTCCTAACATGAAGGCCCCTCTGGTTGGCAATGTATATAGGAAGATGAGCCATTGTTTGTTAAAAGTGCTAGATAAGTCAGGGAGTCAATTACAAAAAATCTATAATGGTGGAGGGGTCACCAACAAAGAACCCATTGTGCAATTGGAACGCACACATTGTAATCATTACATGGTTTTTAGTTTGAGATCACTAAACAATTGGTGGAAGGGCATTGAAGTGACATGGAGTGCTTTGATTCGCCTTTTATCAAACATATGATGGGTGCCTTCTCTCTACCGTGGCTCCAACCCAAAGTTCCAACATTTGTGAAGCTACCAAATAAATATAAATGAAAAAAAAAAAAAAACACACTCAACATGACTAACAAACAAATAGCAACCAAAATTTTCACCACTATCTATTTTGCCTCACTTGTTACGCCATCCACCTGCAAAGGATACCCCTTGCTAGCAGAACCCCCACCATCCACCTATTACAAGTATATTTTGTGCATGACTAAACAATAAAATGACGTGCATATTTTTGCATAAACTCCAAATCTTCCATTCCCGCAAACATAAGAGGCAACTATGAGGCAAAAATGAAAAAATAATAATAATAATAACCTGACTTGCGGCTGTAATGAATCGACTAAAGAGAGAGGGCCAGTAAAGTCGTATCGTGGAATTGGACGATGGGAAGAGGTTTAGAGTCTGCTGGTAAAGTCGCAGGTCGTTACTCAAAGAGAGAGAGAGAGAGAGAAGTCTGGTTGCCTATAGTAGCCACACACACAGAGATAGAGATAGAGAGAGAGAGAGAGAGAGAGAGAGAGAGAGAGAGAAGTCTGGTCGCCTATAGTAGCCACAACTAAGTCTAGTTGCCACAGCAAAGTCCGGTCCTCTCCCGTCGCACCAGCAGCAGAAAAGAAGAGGGTTTGAGGTCGAGAGAGGGACTGGAGGCCGAAAGGGAAGTTGGGTCGTTTTCTATGCAGAAAGTGGAATTATATACATCCCCCTTTAAAACCACTGATTTGCGATAATCGATGGGGGTGGTCGGACATGTGAAAACCACGATTTTGCAAAAAAGGAGACATCTTCTTTCCTTGGTCCAAAACGCAACCAAACAATGGGTTTTCCATGCTATCACTGAAAACCGACGAGGATTCCGACTTGAGGACCGTTGCCAAACATGCCCTAAGTCTAAAATGCACAACTAAACAAACACTAGATTTTGATTGGCTATACAATGTCTCCCAATGGGTGGCACCTCTAGAAGGACCATTCCAAGGCCCACTTATGATCCCTCCCCCACCCGAAAAGCTGATAGACCTAATTTGAGCCCCATACAAAGTAAAATCACCATTGGATCTGATATCAAGGGGTTAACCTGCACCAATCCATTGGTACTGGTCTTAACACCTAGGGTGGGCCCCACAAAGGCATACGCCTATGAGAGGGCAAGTTTGAGTCCTTTTGTGTGATTTGTGAGGATAATTTCAATTTTTCATACTCTTGAGGGGGGTAGTCATGTCTGTGTGTTGGTAGGGATTGAAAATTCCGCACCACACTTGTGTCTAGTCCTATGGGAGTACAAAGCCCATGTAGGGGATACCCAGTTTTCTGCAGATCCTAGATCTCTTCCTCCCAAAAAATAGTGTGATCTACATCGATCTCTACTCTATCAAACTTCATCATTCTGACATTTTTATAATGAAAGCCTTAACCTCCTCCCTCCTGTTGGAAATATGGCTAGAAATGCATGAAGATTGAAGAGGGCCCCACAAAACTGGAGTCCAATTTCGTTTTTAAAACATAGGTTTCTCCTCTGAAACTTTTGAAACATTGGATTTGCATGCCAAGAGTGTGGTGGGAGAGTCACAAGTAACAGCCCAAATGGGTATTGATGTAGACAATGATTTGAAGCAGAAAATATGGGGAAAATCTTCAATATTCTCTCAGGCAGGGGAAATGCATTTGACAGATTCTATTTGGCAGGAGAACTTGTCTCTATTTGGGGTTTTATTAAACTGTTTTTTCATTAAAAGAACCCCAAATAGAAACAAGAAACTTTCAGAAACAAAATAGAAACAAGTTTTGAATGGCTACTTGTATTAATGAAGTCCTGTTTTCCTGGTTCTAGTAAACTGTTGTCCAATAACTATGCGAAATTTTCAGACTTCTAATGCCTCAACCAAATTGTCAAGTAAGGATCCTGTCTTGAAACTCCTATTTCCTAATTCCCAAACATATTTATAATACACTTGATTAAAAAATTTTCAAAGGGAACTGCAATTGCGAAGCACGTGTGTTTACTTAAACTTTGACAGTGAGCTACAAAGCCTACACTCCATTTACCAGAGTTCCTAAGCATTTGCCAAATCACAGTTGAGTTTGAGCCCTGAGTCTTTTATCATTAAGTTCTCTTCAGTTGTGTACAACAGCTCATACTTCTACCGCAATATGAGGGTAAACAAACTATTATGAAATTCTTTGCTTGCTTGGTACTAATTCCTTGGAAGTCTTAGTGAAGTCAGTTAAAAGGCAAAATGAATATCAAGATAGCAGTAGATGGGATCATCGGACCCATATCCTATCATTTGATTTAGAAGGGTGATGGCAGGTAACCATCTCCTATTTAGTTCTTTTGCACAAAATCACAAGAAATTTAATGCCCAGCAAAAAAACTTACAGATAATACAAGGCCCAACAATTAAGTTTTAACTGCGCGCCATCTGATCCTCGCGACACTGCTCTGGTATCCATCTCTTAAGTGTTCGTTCTTCAACATAGTATTGTTCCAAACATGAAGGCAGTCGATCATCAGCACCCTTCTTATTGATATTAAGAACCAACAGTGTCTTCGCAACACTGCCACATAGCCGAAGCGTGCAATGCAAATCAGACCACACTCTCAAGCGATCATTCCCGCCATCACCATCTTCACAGAGAACAAGCACTGCATACTCGGAATGAACCAGAGCTGGATGATGACGGTAGACTACAAAGTCAACACCGTATTGAGCTCCAGAGCGAACCACCCAATTCTTTGACCGGAGATGAGAGTAAGCCATGTAGTGATTTGAAAATGTCCTCCTCTTTGATTTCATGTACTCCCATAACTCCCCATCATCCTTCGAGCGCTTATCTTCATCTAAGATCGAAAGACATCTCAGATGATGAAACAAGTAAAAGGCTTCCTCTAAACCTAACTGAAACCGCTGCTTGTCCTTATCAGCGGTGATAATGGGTCGGCCAAAACATGCACGATTCAATAGATCTGCTTGTTCCTGGTCGGCTTCAAGAAGCACATCAGAACCTAAGATAAGAGCACATGATTCTGACTGCAGCAGAGAAGATTGTAGCTGTGAGACGATTTTTGATATGGGATTGGCAAGAGCAGTAGCTGCAAAACCTTTCCCCTTCCATCTGGGTCCTGTCAACTCCATCTCATAAGGGGAAATATGGTCTGTTACAAGCGAAAATTGATTGCATCACATTAGTTTCTGGCAAAACATAAGCAGAAGAAGAAGCTACAACTATGCTTCGAGTTAAATCAACGAGATATTTTCTTGTATAGAATGCTATTAGATGATCTAAGCTGCATATGATTAAGGACACGCTTGGCATCTCAACTCTTTCTGTGATAGACTATTTAAAATAAAATTATTATAAAAAGAGCTATAAAAAAAAAGAGGGCATTTTAATTTTAGTGCATGTTTGGTATCTCTATTTTTCACCTCTATTTGTCTAAATCGGACAGAGATTATAAAATTAGAGCGTTTGGTAAATGACTTTATCCTCTTCCTATTTTAGAGGATAAAGTCATTTACCAAACGCTCTAATTTTTCTGACTTTTGTCCGATTTAAACAAATAGACAAATAGAAGTGAAAAATAAAGATACCAAACATGCACTAAGTAGCATGGGTGCAGACAAAAAAACTTTCTTACAAGAGATACTAAAGGAGTAATGCAGGTAGTATTCACAACTGCAAACAAATGAGAAGCTCAAACTCACTTCCTACAACTGATTTCCACACTGTTTCTCTCACACACACAAGGTGGGTCATTATTCACCACTGAATTCTCACATATCATTTTGTACCATGGCGCATCCTCATTAGAATAGCTAAGAAAAGCAACCTATTTTTTTTTTTTTTCCCATAGAGATGTTCAATCCATAAATCATTCCCATCCACATTCAATGTCTCTAATGTATACATACCCCACCATTCATTTTGGGAGAAGCAAGGGGTACGTCATAATACATTGGCCCTTGCTATTGAGGAAATGCATCGACTAATTTGTGGGCATTACTAAAATAGCTTACACTTTGGCAGAACAATATTTGGAGAGAAGCAACTTACTAGATAATTGACAATGACAGAAGAGAAGCTTGTGGTCGGTACCCTGTGACCCAAACCCCAGAACCCATCTCCAACAAAACTTAATCGAGCCCTAAAATTCAAATTCACACCCAATCTTTGACCAAAATCCGAAATAGAAGAAAGGGGTCTTAAAAGATACCAAGCCCCATCCAATCCCCTAACTGCCACAGATACAATCCTAACCTCCAACACCTCAACTCTATTTTCACTCCACCGATCATCCCACACACAACACGAGAGAGATAGAGAGAGATTTAGGGTTTAGGGTAACCTGGAAGCCTTTAATGAAGGGCTTTTCCTTTCTCTTCGTTTGCTTGCTGTAAACACAAGTGGGAAATAATGAGCTCAAATTACGCCTTTTTGTTCGATTTTTATGGACCAAACACCATCTAAGGCCTTGGACATGAAATTGGCCCATCAATGGTTATAAGTTTAACAAATTTTTGTAGTACTATTTGTTATGCTATACTGTCCTGTTTGTTTGTAAGGTGAAGTAAAATAAAATTGAATTGAGTTGGATATAAGAAAGATTAAATTAAGTATTAAATCAAGAAAAAAAAAGGTATGAGCACCCTCTTTTGTCATTTTATTTTTTAATAATGTATTTTTTTCTCATTTTGTGTCTTTTCAGAGCATTCTTTTTTATAAATCTTATGCAATTAAAAGTAGCACTTTTTCCTTTTTGTGCTTTTACAATAAAATCCTTCCACTATCTTTTTTTTTCCTTTTTTTATTTTACACTCTATTTTATTTTAATCTATTTTACTCTACTTTACAAACAAATCGAATTGTGAAAATTAAAAATCGGGCAAGAAAATTAGGCCTTATCCAAGAGCTTGAAAATACAGTCTAAAGCCAGCACAAAGTATTCTGCTCTTATATCATCTGGATGAATAGCTAAGGGTAGAAAAATAAAAATTAGTTCAGGGATAAGTTCAATCTTTTTTAGTTTTGGGTTGAGTTAGTTGACTTTTTCTCAGTCGATTAATAAAGAGTTGGGTTTGGGTTGAGTTCATTATTGTTGTTTAACCATTTCAGTTTGTCCTTCAAATCAAAATGTTTCATCCAATTTGAAATTTGGGTAAAATATTTAGAATTATATTTTGGAAATATATATATAATTAATTAGCAAATTGAAAGTCTAGGATCCGAATCCGAGGGGGGTGTGGGGGTGAATAGGGTGAGCTCAGTTTTATGCCAATTAATCCAAATTTTAACTCTTTAAAATAATTAGGGCACAAGTGAAGATTATGAAACGAATAAAGCGCGAAAGATATCAAAATAAACAATCACCACAAAACATTCACCACAACACTACTATGTATAGTGGTTCAGCCAAATGCCTATTTCCACTCTTGGCTTGTGTTCTTACACCCTACAATCATTCCACTGTTAATTTATGCTTTTCAATAAGCCAAGCAATAACCTTTACAATATACTTTTAATATGATAAGCAATAACGTCTACACTGTGCTTTTAAATAGGCTAAGCAATAATCTCTACAATATACTTTTAAAAGGCTAAGCAATAACCTTACACTATATTTTTCTAGGCTAAGCAATAAGCTCTACAACTCTAAATATTTTCTCTCTAAAATGTGTCTAAAATGCACAAGAAGTGATAGAATTTTAAGCTCAATAAAATGCCTCTAGAATTGGCATATATGAAAGTGAAAGAACAAGTCACGCACACACTCTATGGATGTAAAGATGAATGGCCAATGTGTATATATGATGACTTCAATCAAATTTTAAACTGTAAATCAATAAATATAAGCATAAAACTTTTGAAAGTTTTAACTCACTGGGAAAAGATTTGATTGAAGTATGATGCAAATCACATGAAGTTTCAAATGAACAACTTGATAATGATATGACTAATCAAATGCTCACAAGTTGTATCAAATTTCAAAACCAAAACATGTGAAGCATGAGCATGTTGTTTCCAAAACAAATTAGTTTCATTATATGTTTCAAGGTATGGAAAACAACAAGCTAAAGATTCAACCAATTATGGAGATCATGCTACAGGTGAATTTAAAAGTATTGGCAAAGCATGATATATGAATTTGAATCTAACTTGGTTTGACTCAAAATGAGGAATCCAAAACAACAAACCAAATCAAAGTGAAGAATATGTAATGGATTCAACAAATTATAGTTATCATGCTTAAATTGATTTACCAATAATTTAAACAAAGGATGAAAAACATATGATGGGAAAACAAAGCATACTTAAGAGAGATTTAACTTAATGAATCAAAGCTTTAGCTTTTCAAATTACCTTTAGCCTTCCTTAGCTCATTCCCATTTCTTTAGCCTCAAAACCTTTCAAAAAGTTTCCAATTTTAATTGCATATGGCCTTAGAATGAGCTGGTTTATATAGAAAAAGTTGTCCAACAACTAGTTGTTGGTTAACCCCCTTCACAGTTCGGTTAACTGAACTCCCAGCGATCATAAAATTGCTAGTTTGACCTCCAGTCAAGCAGAAGGCTTTTTGTACTTCAGTTAGCTCTCAGTTAACCTAAGGCATATTTTGACAGATTTTTTTGCGTCTAGTTATTTTGACCGAGAGGTGAGCGAAGTGTATGTCGATTAACCAAAAATTCCCTGGGCTTTTTACTTGAAAATGAATTTCTATAGAAGTTGTGCTTGGATTCATGTTTAAATCAATCCAAAAAGTGTTTTTAAAACATGAATCTATCAATGCCTAAGATGATTTTGAAATTCGAAGACCATAAGCATGCATGACTAAACTAATTTTCAATAACTTATACATCGAAGATTAAAACTCCAAATCATGCATGAAAATCAATTTTGAAAGTTATAAAATCATGCATGTGAAAGTTCAAGATTTCAAGGTTTTCAAAATTAATGCACATGCGACAATTTAAGTGATGCTTGTATAAAAATGCATATGCATCCATCAAATTACAACACACAAAATTCCTAACCCTAATGTACCTGACCTCAACTAACATTGTATAAGAACAGAAGGAAACGAGCGACGTATTGCACAAAGAGAAAGTTGAAATGAGCCGTTTAAACCATATAGACCCATGAGATGAGCCTTGGGCATGTTCGTGTAACACTTTTCCGCGGAAAAATGAATAGTTTTCTATGGAAAATCTATTTTTCAGGTGTTTGGTGAGGAACAATTCCATGAAAATGCTTTTCTACCTCATCAGCATTTTCCTTGATAATGGTGGAAATAAATTTCCTATAGGGGGTATGGGAAATGGATTTCCTCAGAAAACTTCAGCCTCTTTTCCTTACTCTCATCCATTTCAACCCAAAACCCTACAACTCTTTCATTTTTTTGTAAAAATAAATTATTATTTGATGTTGAATAAATAATATCCTTGTTATGTTATTTTTCTTCAAAAAATTGTTTCACCAAATAAGAAAATTTAATTTTGTATAAGGAATCCATAGCCGCACCAAACAACATTGGCACCAATTCAATGATAATTGTTTTTTTCACCAAACATGAATTTCTAAATTCTATGCAAATCCTTTTCTGAAGTTTCCATTTCTATGGAATTTACTGAAGTGGCAATTTCCCCTTTCCGCGAAAAGGGTGTGTACACAAACGTGCCCCTCCAAAACTTCTTTCTTCCCAATGCGAGGCATGTAAACGACTTCTTTCTTCTTCCCTCATCTTCACATTATATAAGCTTAAATAAGCTGTTCAACCATACTGTCATTCTTGCAAGAACCATGGACCTACACCTGTAGAACAGTTTGGATCTTTATAAAGTGGATGGCACTTCTACATATTTAATTATATCCTAAACAACCACTTGGTGCAAACAGTCGACCTCATATAATCATCCCCTATATAATGAACCTAAACTTTTTTACCCCTAATTTACACTAATCTAAATTATATCCACGGTTGGATTAAATTTCATAAAGAATGTAACTTTAGAAACCGTTCAAAACCATTTTAAGGCCCCTAAAACAATGGTTTTGATGATCAAATTAGGCTGTTTTTTTCCTTCTAAAATCTAATACGCATGAGACCTTTCCATCATACTATCATCTCATGATTAGCGTGTATCCAAATGGATCCCACAAGAGGTTTACCTGTCAGCAGAACAGAACGCTATAATGATATACTACAGACTTCTATGCATGTGCATGCAATGCAACACTAAATAGGCATCATCAAATGGCCCATGAATCCTGGTTCCTGTTCTCTGTGGATCAGGCCAAAACCAGCTTGCATTTCGGCAGAAAATAGCTGCATATTCATGCTTCAAAAACTCAGGTCCAACTCACTTTGAGTAGGATGTGTCAACTTGGCTCAGAAATAAAATGCCTTGAGTCAGGCAAGTCACTACTTTGGCTTGCTGGATTTTATGACCAGAGACAGGATCCGGACCAACTTATAAGACCCAGCCACTCTACAGCTAACACAAACGGGGTTCATTCCACCTGAAGCTGAAAGTAAAATGCAATGCATTGAACATGTTTACTATCTTTACACCTTTTAATAAAAATGAGAATGAAAAGGTTCCAGGGAAGCTCAGAACTGAAACTGCATCTCTGCTGTGTATCCCAGTGCATCTAGGTGAGCAGCCATGGCCTTATTCATAGGCGGTGGGCCGCAACTCAAAATCTGCAAATCAAACAAAGCTTCCATGAACAATGTCCAATTATATAGCAAGCCTGTCAATGCAAATGACAATCGGTATGATGTTTAGCAGCAGAAATTTTGGAGGATAGTTAGCTGTGGGCCCACCCAACCCTCCAACCAGCATGAAGTTTAACACACATCTGAATTCCGTAATCCACCTCCCCCAAAATTGATCATGCAAAATTAAATCAAGATACGACCTTATCTAATGGTTAGGATTTGGACCACTTTGAAGCCCTTAAAACCGTAGCTCTTTGGATCAGCCACTTCCCATTTTAAGCAAATGCATACATAATAGAGAGACCTTCTCCAAACCCATAACCAACACCCAAAATGATTGTCATGCACTCATGCTTCATGCATCCAAGTAAGCCCCACAAGTTCGGCTGCTCCTCACTTAGGAACGACCAGATCATTCCTAAAGAAAACCAATTGAGCCAAATGGATGGTTCTCCGTTCCAGACCAGTATTCAAAAGTTAGTGTGGAAAAGAGTTCAAATAATATCTGTTCTCACAATTTGAGTCAAGTTCAGTTCCATTTCCATCCCACACGAAAGCATGGTGTACTCATCTAACAGACAAAAATCAAATACTAAAACCCCCTTGCAACTTGGGCTACATTTCAAGTGAGGGAATATAACAATAACTGGACTGAATCAGTTTCAAAATCTACCTGGATGTCTCGTGCTGGTGCTGGGCAGTGAGTTTGAATCATTTCCTTCGACACAAAACCAACGCCACCATTCCACACCTCCGGAGGCTGAGAAAGATATTAAACAGTTGCATATGAGGGTAAGCCACAAATTCTGACCAGCAGTAAGAAGAATAAGAATACCAAGTCTTTTTATACACATCCAATAAAAGAGGTACTATCACAATGCATAATGGTACAGGTAGACCCCGCCATTCATTGTGTGATCCTTTTTCAATTGTCATTCAACATGCAATTGCAATCCGTGGGTCATAATCACCATCATGTGATTGGCTATGAGATTTTAATGGACATTCATGGAGGATAGTGACAACATACCTGATTCAGAACATAGTAGACTTTGAAGCGATTCGGGTACTTACTAGCAAGTGAGTCCATCTCTTCCTGCACATTGCCAAATTGTACAAGTTCATGCAAGTGCTTTAGTTAAAACTCTGAATCCTATTCAAACATGCATGATTACAAAGGGAAAAATGCAACAGTACAAAACAATGGATTGTTTGCATGATTAGCTATCAAAGTAAATTTTGGGCAGCTGTGTTATAAGAATCTCCTTAGCAGGATCCCTAATACATGTAACTGATTGTATAGATCCAAACTCATATGTGTGATCTTTTCTGAGCCCCAACTGTGGTCAAGTTAAACCCCTCAAACTCACCTACCCTTCATGAATTGGTCATGGGCCAGGGGCCCAAATTTGATCCTGACCAGAATGTATTCACTGTCAGATAAATTACCTTTAGTTTTCACTATTAAATCTTTGTGGCCCCTACAGCTATCATCAATAGCGGATGATTTTTTTTTACCAAGACTTGCAGATGATAAACCTTCCCGTCCACACTGCACCGTGATCGGTGGCAAGCTTCAGTGGGTCCACAAAGAGGATTGCATTGGATTTTACTGCATGATACTCACAAAACACTAGTACTGATATACCAACTGAAACTGGAGCAAATGTAGATCAGGGTTTTAAATCCTGACTACCAAAAACAGACAACTGAAGTGCATATATATATATATATATATATAGAGAGAGAGAGAGAGAGAGATTACTTACCTTCAAAAGAATGTCTTCAAATGTGACATTAGCATAAATGAGATAGACCTTGGTACTGTCTTTTGGGTTCTCCAATATGGCTCTAGTAACCTAAAAAGGTATAGAAACTAATATGAGGTAAAATGCCTCTTTCAAGATTATAAAAAAAAATTTAAGCTACAAGCAACCAGGTCCAAAAATCACGATTTTGATTTCTATGAGCCATCTATTTACTTGAAACATATGAGTAATGCCAGATCCCCCAGCAAGCATCCCAAATGCTCTAACTTGGCCAGGTTGATATTTGAAACGCCCCTGAAAGCATCAGAGAGAAAAAAAGAGTAAGACATCTAAAAGTGCAAATGTCTACAAGAAAATATGTATTTCTTGGAATGTATTGGAGGGTGAAGTGGAGAATTCATAGATTTTTCTCAGTAAATGGATCTTGATCACACACAACTCTTCTAATGCCCATTCCCACACAATGATCCATGCGCTCTAAGGTCGTATGCACTATACATAATACATGCACTACATACAAGGTCATGCATCAGGTGGGCCCCACCGTGTAGATTAATCAAACAAAAATGAAGCTCTTCCATGCACCAGATGGGCCTCAAATGTATACTGAGTGTGGAACTTTTGGCTAGACTTTTGGGCCAATGCATCTACAGACAGGGGCAGACCCAAGTGCAACACTCAGGGGGCTGAAGCCCCCACCCAAACCTGAAAAAAGTTAAAATTTTTAAAAAGCCCCCTACAGATTTCTGAAAATCAATATGCCTTTTTTTTTTACATTTTCCCGCTCCCCAATTTTCTTTTTTACATAACACCCCTTCCCCCCCGCCCCCCCGAAGGATAATTTCCTGGGTCCACCCCTGTCTACAGGGCGAAAAGGATCTTGCTGAAATATAGAAGCTCTGTCCAAGTTTCCAAATAGCATAAACTAAATATACATCTATTTCCTTAGTGTATTGAAAAAGGCAGAAAAAAGAAAACCTAAGCAATTCAATAGGACATCTCCAAAGTTTTCTTAGAAATTTCAAGGAGACCTTCTGACAAGACAAAGGAAGAAAAGTAATGTTTATGGAAAATTGCGTACTAAGCCATGTAAGATTCTTTTTAAAACCCCTCATTATAAGGGAATTCAGAATTCTTGGATCTAGCTCTGCCATGCAGGTCAAAATATTATACTTCTATCATGTATTAGGGGAAGCTAACAGTATCAGATTCTCTATAGCTAAAGATGGTGTTTAGAAAGTCATTTCTTGTGGCTCTTCCAACTTCTTTTTAGTCTCCGCCTCATTCCAAACAAAATTAATCAAAAGGGGTGTATTCCATAGATAAATCGACACAAGGAAGCAGCAAAATATAACCAATGAAAGCTTTAACACTCATCTTGGTAAGCATGGGATTTTACCTTTGGTCCTTTTACAGACAAGTACTCACCAACACGCATTTCACGAAAATGGTGGGACATTCTTCCTAGCGGGTACATCTACATATTGGTGAAAGTTAATGGACAAACAAATTAGAGGAGACAAAACATCCATATCTACTTATAAAGTCCATGATTCAGCTAATCTTGAAAGTTGAAACATGACTCGTGAGAATTGTGCATAATTAAGGTGTTGTCACACTAGGGGATGGGTCCTGTGGTCATGAGGGTGGTACACGCACGAGCGCACACACACACATATGAGCATACACAGGACACACCGCATCTTCCCAAGATATGTAAATTCAATCATGTGGCAATCATGGTCCAGCAATCTAGAAAGTTGATATAATGGTCCCACTGAGTAGGGAGAGGAGGCAGGGGGAGGACACCAAAAATCTTCTAGAGCAGAACATTCAAACCATTTGTTCTTGGGCCACCATTTAGGACCTCTGCTGTATTAACAATTTAGTTGTGCACCAAAAGGTTTAGTATCTTCCATGATGGGCGATATTTCCATATACATAGTGGTGCCAACCAGATCATAGAGCCATGGGCCCCAAATGATCAGACTTGAGCACCTAAGGGAGCTATATATTTGATGTTCTGAAGCACAACTGCACAAGACCCTGTCATTTCTATGAAAGCACGAGCCTTTATGACCAGTTCGAAGTATCCGATATCAGAATCCAAAGTAATTGGAGTATACGGCCTTATAACTTCTTCTCCAAGGTTATCCCTTCCCCTGTCCAAGCAGAGAGTGGAAACTTGTAAAATTAATAACATTAATTATGAACAGTCTTATTATGAAGAACTTCAAGCATGCCAAATCTGAGGAACCTGACCTGCAACGTATGTGTTTCCCAATTGGAAGACCCAACACTGAAGTAGGAGTAGGAAGAGCGAATCTAAACTTAGCCACATTATGGCTGAGTTGTGTGCGCTTGACAAGTTCAAAATCTTTAAATTTTTCTGGGTCCAAACAACCTATAAACACCAATTATTGTATAAATAATTCATGCTCAGCTGTTACTTTCCATTCTAAAGTCCCTTTCTAATATGCAGAATTGCAAACCCATAGCTAACTAATAAAAAATCTCAGAATCTAAAATATCATTACAGTGAAAAGACCGAAGAATCTAGAAGGGATGCTTGAATGATCTAGTCAAACCCAAAACAAGGCAAATCAAGAGCCAAAATCAAGAACAAGATGAGAGAGATAAGACTGAAAAAATAAAAAGGTCCATATACCATATCATCTTTCACATTTGTTGTAACATCCATTTTTGAAAACTACCAAAACCATAGTTATCCTGTCTGCATTTCATCTAATTAGAAATAGAGTTTGTGAAAAAATGAGCAGTGGAATCAGAGATGATCTCTAGGGCTGGTGCTTGCCAAAAAATTCAGATTTTTACATATCATTGATTTGTTTCCTTTGCATTGTCCATGTGTTTTCAGTACGGAACCCATAGAAAGAGGGCCTTTTTTATACTGAATTTCCCAACGATCAGATGCGAGCTTCTCAGGGAGCAGACCTCCAGAATCCAGATCCTTTGCAATGTTCAGAGGTTCCACGGGAGATGTGTGTGAGAGATTTCTGGAACAGAGAGGTTGGGCTACAAGACAGGTTCCTTGGTAGTATGCTCCAGAGGGAGGGATTGATTTTTCCAAATGGCATGCGCAGAGGACCATTTCCATCTCGGCCAGGGTCATTGCGGTTGGCCCCACATAAGCCCACACACACCAACAGTTTGCTGTTGAAAATTCAGTTTGTCATAGTTTGCTAATTCATTAGGATAGGTTCATCCCATATGGTTTCTGGTTCCCTCAATTCAAAACTCTAGTTCACCCACCATGAACAAATTTGATTGTCTAACTCAATGTTGTTTGATTCAATTCTCATGGTTTGTCAGTCCAATTCAATTATTCAAAACTATTTTATAAGTACATCATCATTAGTGATTAGTGAGGCCTCTATTAATGTATATCAAACCATAAATGCCCCAGTGAAATCCTATATGATGAAGTATGGAGTATAAAAATTGCATATATAAACCTCTTTTGATCATTTCTCTTTAAACAAAACCCATTTTCCAAAACAAAAAGTATTTTACATTAGAGTAAAAGACAAGATTGATATACACATACACTTTCAATTAGAACAAAAGCAGAATAATGATTACCCAGAAGAAATGGAATTGCTTTTATCCATTTTGGGAACTAGACCGAATCAATATACAACTTTTGAGAGAATCAAACTGTGAATTGTCCGAACAACTAAGTAGGTTGCTCGTCAGAAGCAAGGAATATCAAAAGCACCCCCAGAAGGTTCTCCAAAACAAAATCACCATTAAATTAAACAACAACCAACAATCGAGAGCTAAAACACCCATCATTCCAAAAATCCAAAATCAATAATACTAACATATAAAACGCTATCTTCCATTTCAAATTAACGGAAAAAAAAAAAAAGAAAGAAGAAGAAGAAGAAGAACAATCAATCATGCGCGGATATGAATATTCTAATCATCAACCCTTAAAAACAAAAGTAGAATAATGATTACCCAAAAGAAATGGAATTTCCTTTATCCATTTCAGGAACTAGAACTAATCAATATAGAACTTTTGAGAGAATCAAACTGTGAATTGTCCAAACAACTAAGTAGGTAGCTCTTGTCAGGAGCAAGGAACAACTAAGTAGGTTCCTTTCTCTTCGTTTGCTGGAAACACAAGTGGGAAATAAGCAAGGGACTAGATCTACGCGAATGATAAGTGGTCCAAAGTATAAATTAATAAATAAGGCCTCACATTAAAAACTACGCGAATGAGGAGGTACATGGACCTAGATCTTTCAAGTATCATCTCTCATGCATCGAGGCCACTGCACCTATAAGGCTATAACTACTTTCGTCAAATTGTTTTTAATGAGATTTTATGTAAAAATGTTTTGTGGTCTACCATGGTAGAGTATGGTTTCACGCAACATGATCCGTTACAAGTTAAAATTTAGGAAGCGGTGCAAACTAAAATTGAGATGGTCGAAATTGAATTTGGATCACAATGAGCAATGCTCCTCTGCAAGCTTTTCTTACTATCTTACCGTATAAGCCACCTAGTGGGGACCACCTACTGATCCATCAGAATGAGCCATCCAGATCCACCCCACCTATTTTCACCAGGTTTTGATATAGCCGAATGGAGTGAACCGCTGGATGGAGGGTTAATTTTATTGTTTTGTATAAAGTTATTAAACTTATGGACCATGAATGAATGAGTTAAAGGTATTAGATTGACTTCACATTAGGTTGGCCTCACTTGGGTCTTTCGATCCCCACCCTGTTTCAAGATTTGTGGGGTCCCAAGTAGGCCCCACTAAGTGGCTTATATGGTAAGATGGTAAGGAAGCTTGTACAAGAGCATAACTCGCTTGACCACCATGCTTAGAGCAGAGGGAGGGATGGTAAATAAGTTAGGCCAGCTCAAAATGGGTTGGATCAATAATAGGTGCAATCCACGTTTTAGAGCCCAACCCACATTTGACCTATTTTTAAATTGGGTTCGATATCCCAAACCCACACTCCCTACTTAACCAGATGACCTGCAACTCATTTGGGTCAACCCGAATTGACCCACATAACCATAAATTGTGTGGGCCAATCCAGTTAACCCAACCTGTTTGAGATCTATCATAACCCAACCTTTGGATCTCAACCTACTTCCATTGGAGTAAAATTTCTAGGTACTGAAAAGAGGGTTTGCCTCGTAGGGTTGAGATATCTCCTTACATTTGGCCACTGCCTCTTTGCCTGCTGTTGTGTGGGTTCTCATCCGGATGTCATTTCATAGCCTTTTCCAGTATGATTTCTTGATCATATTAATCAACTCCCATGCTGAGACCTCCAAAACAGACAGAAATAAAACAAGCACCTCGGTTTCTAGCAGCTTATGCACTGCCAAATCACTAATCGACTCATATAACTCTACATATTGAAGCTCAAATCTCTGCATACATAGCTCAAACCATTCTTTCTAGCATAAATACAAATCAAAAGGCTGAAGATTTAGTGGTAGTGGCAGATTCGAAGAAAGCCTTCTTTTCAGTTTGCCTGATTTGGTTTCGTGGAATTCACTGTCATCATGAATGAAAAATATTCTGAAACCTCAAAGGACCCTTTCATTTGCGCAAAAATTGAATATATAGGAATTGATTGTCAAATAGATAAAGATGATACGCTAGTTTGGTAGCTTTCTTAGAGCACGTTTGGTAATAGGTGAGGATCTGTAGATCTATTAATTCCTCACTGTGCCTCAAAAATGACAATCCTCACCAAAGATTTTTTAGTTAAGGATTTCTCACGTTCCATGTTTGGTTAGATGCAACTTGGGTAACTGTAAAACGAACACAAAAAGTGAATAAATAAGGATCATAACTGATCCACACATCGAACACCAACAACAAAGAGCCCACTAAAGAATCAAACTAAATTTAACAAAAATAGAAAATAACCCACAAACAAAAGAGAACTAGTTCAAACAGGTCACAAATAGGGAGGAGATACAAACAAATCAATGCATTATTCTCTACAATGCTAATGCCCAAGTTGTTGATTGCATCTGTGATTTTACGTTGTTCAATGCTAATGTCTTTTTTATTCTCCTTAACACCACCCCCACCCCCACAAAAAGACTTGAGCGGGATTTCTTACCTTGAGATTTGAGGATTTTCATGCAGAGGAAAAGAGGAAGACTTAGTGGAGAGAGGGTGATGTGGAGTGTGAGATGGGCGATCCCTTATTTCCCGATGCAATCGATCTGACCGATGAAGGGGGTCTAGGTTGCCACCGGAGATGCCCGTGCAATCGTTCTTCTTCTTCATTCTTCCATTTCTTCTCTTCTTTTCTTTAGTTTTTGTCGATTTGGGTGAAGAGACCGATTCATGGGAATAGGGAATATGGTTATGCTGACATCAACAAAGAAAGAGCAAAATGGGAAAAGAAAGAGACGATTTGGGCTAGAGGTCCTTGGCCGACATTATAAAAGTTTAGGGTCCTCAACTGTGGTTGCCCTATTTAAGGGGATTTTTGTAGTAGATGTCCCTTCTTTTAAATTGATTATGTTATTAAATTGATTATAAATTTTCATTTTCATGTTTTATTTCTACGTGTCTTTCAAATTTTATTGGGTTTTATTGATAGTTTATATTATTTATTTGTTTTGATTTTGTTTTATAGTTTCCTTGGTCATTAGTCTTAAATTTTCATGGCTTGTGTTTTTCTTAACTATTTGGTATTAGGTATTGAATTCTTATGAACTTTTTTTCCCCTCACTCTCAGACTAATAACCTTTTGCATTAAATTTTAAAGAAATTGATCATAAAGTTTTTTTTTAATAAATTTTAATATTATGATTATATTGGCAAGGGCATGTTTTTCTAGTAGAAATGATAAGGAAGAATTTCCAGTCCGCTTTTTAGCTTAAAATCAAGACCTTCGGGCATCAAACATTTTGAGTTGACATCCCATTCTCTAGCCTAGCCTGAGTCTTTAAAATGGATATGCATGCCTTCTTTATTTTTCTTTGTTCATTGACATCTTTATCAAAGGGAAAAGAAGTGTGATAAAAAAAAATAAATGCCGCCATAATTAGTAAATGGCTCGCTCCCTGTAAGAAAATTTTCCACTGGCCAATCACCACTGTTTTCACTCCTTAATTCAGGATTTGTAGGTTCCTCATGCAAATCCTAAGTAGAAATAGTGGAACCTACCGGTCTTGATTAAGGTTACAAACAATGGTACAACCACGAGTCCGGATTATGTCCATCACATGTCTTCTTTGAGTGGAATTTGTAAAGCCTCAATTGCAACTTAAACAAAATTAGAAAGTGGTTTCTAACTAACTAGGTTTCCTGATTGTGTAAGGAAAGCTAGTCTCTTTTATAGAAAGTTAATTATTTGGAAAGTGGATTAGTTGCAGTTCAAACTAGATTAGAAAGAGGAGCCTTAGAGGAATATGGAGCCCTAACCAAGAACCATAGATGAAATAATCCTTGCAAGCATTATTTAAGACTTTGACAGTCCCAATCCTAGCAACTCCAACTCTCTCTCTCTCTCTCTCTCTCTCTCTCTCTCTCTCTCTCTCTCTCTCTCTCTCTCTCTCTCTCTCTTCTTTCTCTCTTCTCGTGAGCCAAGGGATTCTCAAGCAAGATGTTCCCAAGCTGTGCTCGGTCTAGTTAGGTCTCAGCCAACCTATATACATAAGCCCTCCAGGCTCCAACTCTCTGTTTTCGGTAAGTAAACAACCCTCCCATTCTCAACTATTTTTCCTCTTTCCCTTTCTGCATAGGTTGGGTCAGGACTCGTGACTGTTTTGGATCTTACCTGATGTCAAGAACTGGCATGAGCCCCCTTTGGCTTGTTTATATATAGATATTTTCGACCTGATCTAGTGACAATCCATAATCTGAACTGTACCCGTTTAGGGTCCCAGCCCATTCACATATTTGTGTATTTTATAAAACCTAGGGATCTGACCCAGATATCTGATGACTACCCATTTCAAACACAAACAGTTATAAAATACTTGTGGGTTGTTCTGTCCTGATACTAACCCAATCTGGATAGCCCAAGACACAATCCTCTCTTTTCAGTTGTTTTAGATCAAGGTCGAGTCTGACCCGATAATATCTGTACAATGTGATCGATTACACATGAAATTTACATAGGAACTTGCTATTGCGGTTATTTTCGATGATAGAAACTCATTTGAAGCTTCACATGTTGCCATAGGATTCTTAGTATAGAAAGTTAATTATTTGGAAAGTGGGTTAGTTGCAGTTCAAACTAAATTAGAAAGAGGACCCTTGGAGGAATATGGAGGCCTAACCATAGATGAAATAACCCTTCCCTGCATTATTTAAGACTTTGACTGTCCCAATCCTAGCAACTCCATTTCTCTCTCTAGATTCTAGTGAGCCATTGGATTCTCAAACAAGGTATTCGAGATCTAGCATCTTCACTGTCAATCCTCTATATCCAAGTAAGCGCGCGGTTATTACTTTCTTTATGGATCCTGCTTGATCGCGGTTATATATTCATTTTAGTGATTCTGGGCACATTCGAACTTGGATTTTTCATTTGGTTTTTTACTTGTACGCTCCTCCTTACAAGTAGATCTATCTATTTGTATGGCTGGATCACTAATATAATGAATATTAATTAGTGTAATTTGATTAGATTCTTAATTCATGTATTTGATCCAATTTTCATGAAATTGGTGGGTCCTGCTTTTACCTTTTTAGAAACATTACATTGATCTTGAATCATGAAATGTTATGTGTTTAATGATTAGATTCATCTACCCCGTTATTATATTGTGCACAACAACTTGAGCAAACCCATAAAACTTCCCATCAAGATAGTTTGTTACATGTATATCCTTTAGAAAAAAAAAATTACAAGACAAGAATGCCCTCATTGTTTTTTCAAATTCACTCTTCTTTGTAAAGAGCAATGAATTTTGTGGAGGGGTAAAATGACCAAAAAATCTGTAACTGCCATATCCATTTCCTAAAAAGAAACCATGAAGGCTTTGCTGAGCTGAAAGACAGAAGATATTGAAACATAAAGAAGAGAGCCCATCAAAGAGAGAGGGAAGAGGGGCAAAATTAGCAACTCTTTGTGCTTTTTTATTATTTGTTTATTTATCTTTTTTTTTTTTTTTTTTTTTTTTGTGAATGAGAGGCAAGGGTTTGTGGTTTTGCTGATGGGTCTTGTTCCATGATGGTTTTAATCGGTTGGGGTTGGGATTCTGTTGGTGAAGAAATGGTCTCTTTCCCTCCCTACTTTTTTTTTTATTTCACCTGCTTTCTTCACTTACTATAAGAAACTCTTTGTGCCCTACTTTCCTTTTTGTCCCCGGAGGATGATCATTTATGCATCTTGGGGCATCTCTAAATTATGATCAGTCATTACAAGAATCAACGCAGAGATTATCTGATGATCAGTATAAGTCATCACATGCCCTTAATCAGTCGCACCAACTGTAGGTCAAACCTAACTATTTGGGCTCCCCTTGAAGGACCGACTGCACTTTTTAAACCTTTTAACATCCACCTCTGTTATCAAAGTCCCTTTTCTATGTAACCAATAGAAATGACAAGGAAGAATTTGCAGCCAATTTTTTAACTTCAAAATCAAGACCTCAAGGCATCAAATATTTTAAGTTGGCATCCTATTTTCTAGCCTAGCCTTAGTCTCTAAAATGGATGTACATGCCTTCTTTGTTTTTCTTTGTTCATTGACATCTTTATCAAGGGAAAAATAATACTGCCATAATTAGTAAATGGCTTGCTCCCTGTAAGAAAATTTTCAACTCGCCAATCACCACTGTTTTCACTCCTTAACTCAGGATTTGTACGTTCCTCATGCAAATCCTAAGTTGAAAAGAGTGGAACCAACCATTCCTATTTAAGATTGACACATCATCAAATTTTACTTGATATCAAACTTGATCCCACCGTAAAATTGAGTAGATACATGACTGCTCTTATGTCATGGCTCTTGTCACGACCCAAATTCCGGGGCCCTGTCGGACTCTGGATCGTGATTTATTTAGTAAATATTCACCATACATTCATCAAATGTTTTCCACAAGGGATCAGGCATTTAGATCAAAATATAACTTTAATTAAATTATGAATGTTTGAACAAAATCAATTATCTCTAAGTAACCAAATTCCATATTCAATTAGTTGATAAAAGGGATAGGCCCGTGGGCCAAAGCGGACAATATCATGCATGGGTGTAAGGTGGGGCGTTACAGATGGTATCAGAGCCGACTCTCGACTAGTTCGAGTGTGGGTCCCCTGCCGTGGTCTGGTGTAAGTGGGCGGGTTTCCATGTGGGCGGGCCAAGAGGGCTGGCAGGCTACAGGGACTGGCAGGCTACTGCACAGGGACGTGCAGCCTTAAGGGGGGTGGATTGTGACGCCCCGGAGTCCCACATCGACTATAGAGAGAAAAGTGAATGGGTTTATATGTAGAGCCTACACCCTTACCTCACATGAGGCCTTTTGATGGGTTCTGGCCCATCAGAAACAAAACCGTGAGGCCCGTGGGCCAAAGCGGACAATATCATGCATGGGTGTAAGGTGGGGCGTTACAGCTCTACTCATTGTTACCGTGAGACCAATTTGCATTGAAGAGTCTCACATCTTAGGAAGCAGGGAGACACTTGGGAGATCCGAAATTGGACCAAATATCCTTCGACCCATGGACTGAACTGTCATAATTACATTTCTGCAACTCTCCTCCCTTCCATAAAAACAACTAGGGATTAATCCCTAGATGTAGCCCTAATGGTGAGAGATTTATGTGAGTGGGGTGTGTGACTACTTACCTTACCATAGAAAACCACTACTAATATCTCAGTTGCATTTTCTTTACATATTTTATGCTAGTTTTGGAACATAAACAAAATAAGATGGTTTGATTTTGTTTTCTTGTTTATCCATGCAGTTTCATAAGAAAAAACACTTGATCAAGAAGACTACAAGAAAATTCAAGCAATGGAGAGAAACATTCGTTATGTGTGGAGCAATAACTTAGAGGAGGAGTTCGACTTAATCATGAAAATCAGACATTCACATCATTATGTTGCACTCGACACAGAATTTCAGCGTGTCATTGTAGATTGTCCACGCAATGCAAACGAAGACACGCGATACTCGCATCTTGAACTCAACATTGCGAATAGGCAATTTACTCAGATAGGGTTATGCTTCTTCGACGCCTACGGAAATCTTCCATATTCTGGATCTGCATGGCAATTCACATTTAAGGGTTTCAATTCAAGGCGATATCCTTCTGAAATAAAAGAAGCAATTGACCCGAAGAGATTTGAGACTTTTCTCAAGAAAATGATTTCTGGATGTGAGCTACATTGGGTTACATTCCATGGGTTATATGACTTCGGTTACATGACTCAGATTTTAACAAACTCGACTCTCCCTGACACCCTCAATGAATTTTTAGAAGTCATGGCAGTTACCTTCCCACGTGTCTACGACATTAAATACATGGCTACATTCTACAAGGAACTAAACAATGGAGAGCTGGGACTTGAGCTATTAGCAAAGATACTGAAAGTGGAGCGTTATGGACATTCTCATCAAGCTGGATCTGATAGCTTATTGACAGCAGAGATATTTACAAAGATGAAAAGAGTCTTTCAATTAGAAAGAAAATTGGGCTTTTATGAAGGATACTTGTATAGCATCACTTCCAGGATACCCAGATGCCGCTATTTAGTTCGACCCATACGCACCTGTGCTTATTTGGTCTCATTACCATCTGGTTTATTATGTAGACAACTACCAGTGTCGTATAGTTGTAGAGCTCCAAATATTATGTAGACAACTACATGAGTGAATTTGTTAAATTGTTCTAAACTCCAAATATTGTATTTCAAAGATACATGACTACATGAATGAATTTGTTAAATTGTTCTAAACTCCAAATATTGTATTTTAAAGATTCATGACTACATGAATGAATTTCTTCAAATTGTTTTCTCTTAAATGTTATGTCTGCTTCATACCAATGTTATTCTTTTATTTTTTTCATAATTGATATATAAATTAGTAACTCTTAATTAGTGGTCCTAATTTCTTTTTAGGTTTAGTACTCACAAACACTCCCCAAGTCCCCATCAACAGCGCTATAGCCGGAGATTTATCTTTTAACATACTTGGTTCCATGGCATTACAATTTTTCAGTTCATTAGCCAGCATTTCTTTTGATATACTAAACCTGCACATTGAAATCCATTTTTTTAATATTATCGGTAGCCTTTTCGACAATAGATTCCACCAAGTTTCTTTAAGCATACAACTGTTTGTTTTATACCCTACTAGCTATTTGACCATAAAATTATTTTAAATTACATTGAAGAATCTCCAAACCCGCTGTACACCACTAACTAATTGTCACTCCCCCAAAACCTAGTTGGATCCCAACTGAATCCTTAGGGCGTGAGAATTGTGGCCAATGAATCTTTTTTCCTAATTTCATTTAGGGCCCCAAATCAGGGTGGATCAAAGTCCACAGTGTGGTTATGAGTGATGACCAGTCACCATAAACAAATGCGAATGCAATAATTCATACAATCTGCGCAGATGGTAAACCAATACAATGAATCATAATAACAAAGTTGGTACTAGTGACAAAAGTATTTATTTAAAGTTCAATTACAAGATGTATTAAAGTTTTAATGAAGGTCCAACACTACAAGAGTGACCTATAAGAGATGTACTATGCTCGTATAACTGGGACGTAATGTGAGGCTCTCAAGTATTAATCCAACAACACGGCGAATCCTGAGGGACTGCCCCAACCACCTACACAATGGGGCTCCACTACCTAAGCACCAAATGTAGCATCATCATATTACAATAATCTGGCAAATAAATAAATGTAAATAAACTGATACTATGCATCAAAACTGAGTAAAGACAATCAAAGATCATGCTAGTAACAAAGGACGAAAGCTAGTCATAAAGCATGAGAAAATAAAATAAAACCATACAAATCATACCAAGACAAACCCCTAGCTACACCCACTATCAAAGGGGCACAACACATAAGCCTATAACAAATGCACACGGGCGAACCCACTCAGAATAATTGCAACCTAAGCAAACCTGGTCAACACCAGTTGCACGTCACATCAAATGATACACGCTAAGCCTGATTGCAGAAGGTCAATATACACATGCATGCAAAAACTCCACCCATGGGCAGGCGCCCTAACTGTGGGGGGCTAAACCAGCATAGTGGTGCCCAACTTGAGGGATCAAAGGTCACATACACACAGGCACAGTGCCCGGCTAACATCTCATTGGGCATCACCACCAACGGACAAACAAAGCACAACAGAGGGAAACTAATCCACATGCGTGTTTCACCAATCATGTCCATAATCACAACCCGTGCAGTCCCTGATAAACATCCGCAAGCCCAAGACACCTCCTAATGGAATCACACTCTATCATACCATACCCACAGTCCATTAACCCATTCCAATCCATATTAAATTCGTTATAAACTAAACAACCCAATGGAAAACTGACAAACGGAGTAGATACATGCACATGTCATGTAATATGCGGAAACACTACTTATTGCTATCCTACCCCGAATGTATGATTACGGGATCAAAGGGATGAACACTAAATCAACCTAGGGCAAGGGTTGTCCAACACATGTAAGGCCCTATGATGCACAAATACAGCAAAGAACACGCCATAGGCATGGTTGGGACATAAAAAGAGAAGTATCAGATATTATACGACATGATACGTTGCCCATTCTGAAGTATCAGTACATCATAGGTAAGGCCCATACCATCTAATACAGTGGTTACATGGGCCCAAGATGCCTGATATAATCATTTGGTGCTTCTGACGTTAACCATGGTTTCGATTAGCTCCCTGGTCGACCGTGAGCTGATCATGCACAAACCCTAAGTCCCTAACACATGACCCTCTCAGGTACCACGGTAATCCTGAAATAGAAGGGTTCATGGTTTGCCGTGACCCTTTCACGGCTAGCCGTGGAGTCTTCCTTGGTTAGCCTACGACTAACCATAGTGCAATTCACAGTTGGCCACCTGAAGCTTCACAATCGACCGTGGCCCTACAGAAACTGAACTTGTAAAGGATTCGGGGTGGATTTTGGGAGAGCTTTTTCCCCCAACTCCAACGGGGTTTCTAACACCATCTAAGGGCATCCCGAGGTACCTAATCAACACATCAATCCATCCATTTAAGGGCCGTTAATCCATACACCATTAATACATTAAAATCTTACATACCAACTCATAACATCATAAATGAGCTCAAGATGGGTAGCTAACAAGAATAGCACGTGGAATCAAACTAACAAAGCAAAAACATCATATTAATTACATTTATTTACTTGCCTTTGGTAGTTTCCACAAAAACACTCCTTTTGGTGCTTAGGGCTTCCCAAGATCTTGCTCATCCACAGCCCACTCTAATCCAGTGCTCAATAGCACATGCCTTCATGCCAAAGAGGAAGGAAAACACACCTAAGACATGAATGCATGGTTCTAGCATGAATGGAAATAAACTACATGAAGATCGGGGAAGATTGACTTACCTAGAAGGTGAAAATGGGGAAGAGGAATATCAAGAAGATGATGGCAGTGCTCTAGGGAAGCTTGGAAGTCCTTTTTTGGGGTTGGAAACCTTGTGGGATTCATGCTTGGAGATGGGGAAGTGGAAAGGAAGTAGAGAGGGTGGAGAAGAAGATTAAGGAAATTAGGTAAATGGGGAAATGGGGAGGCTTAGGGCCTTTTGTAGAGAAGGTTTAAGAGATTTACAAATAAGAGCCTATTTTTTTTGTAGGGATAGTTTTGAGGAATTACATATAAGGGCTTTGGTCAAAGTGAAATGGGTTTTGGGGACTAAAATGAACATGGGTTCCTACGTGGGTTTTGGGCGAACGGGTCATGATGGGTCCAACATAGGGAAATGTCATGCATGAAGAAAACTATCTAATGCACCATATTATACTACAAAGCTCAATTAATTAACTCTAACCTTAATTAGTTATGTTAACCCCCCTAATTAAGGCCAGGGGCCTTACACTTATATGAGACTGAGACGCATTTACATGAAGCTAAGCATTAATGAATGGATTCCTTTTAGTGGCCGACCACTTGTTTCTGCTGCTATTCAGTTTGCAGCACCTTTGATATATGCTGACACAGCTTCTAGTCACCATATTGCAAGACTTATTATATTTTCTACCATGGGTTCCAGTAATAACAATGGTGCACCACAATTGTTATCTGTTAAGTACTAACATTTTCTGTTGGCTTTCTTTTAAAAAAAAGAAAAAAAAAAGAAAATCAGTTTCATCAAGTTTTACTCATTGTCCAACAAAAGAAAATAAAAGTAGTTAATAAAGAAAATGAAAATAGTGAGTGGGAATGAAAGTCATAAACAATTGAAATCATTGCCTTTGTTTGGATGACCAATAATGTTTAATGGTCAGATTTTAGATAGATAGTTAATTCATTCAACTTATATGCCTTACATCCGTATTTTATTTACGCTAGAAAAGTACTATTAAAAGAATAGCAGTATATATAATATGTTGAATTGGACCTGTGAATCTTTTGAATCATCTCCTATTATTGTCAAACTAAATATTTGAATGTTATCGATAAGGAAGAGCACAAGTCCACCAGCCTATCAATACAGCAAAGCATCAATACGGCACATCTACCCACAGTCAACATAAGAAAGATTAAGAGAGTCACATAGAGATGATGAGGCGCAACAGCTATACAATTAGCCAAGGATACATTAGAAGGTTGACCAAAACCAGCGATGTGGTGTCTTGGGATGCAATTTAAGAAGACTGTACAAGAGCTGCCCTAGGTGCAGGAGATTCCCATACCTACATGATCGTAACACACAAATATATTTCAGCCATAATACCCTTGCGTCGTTGTGGGATTCAGTCGTGTTCCTGAAGGTTTTTGCTGCTATCATCCTCAAAGCAAGAAGATTTTTATCTCTAGACATGTTATGTTTGACGAGTCAATTTTCCATATAATGATTCTCAAGCTTTGTTGGCTCCTGTGCAAGGGTCTAGTACAATTACCACGTACATATGCAGATTTTCTTGAATGGAATTTTCCTAGTGTAAACTCAAGCACTGATGATCATAAAAACTCATCGATCAACACTGATCAGCATCCCATTTGGAGCCTTGATGCGGATCCAATTAGCTAATCACCTATTTTGTTTAAGCCAGCAAAGGGGACGGTGGAAGATACTATTCAGGGAGGGAACAAGTAATTGGCACCCCCAATTCAACAATCCAACTATCTACACTCCAATTGGTAGCACGATTTATTCATTTCCATTGTCATGTGACACTCCAAATAATCAATCATCCTCATCTGATCCCACATTGAGTTGTGTTGCTGATCAAAGCTCTTCTTCTTCTTCACATCCAAGCATTTCCACTTGTCAAGCAAATGACTCCTAAGGACTGCTTGGTGATTTATGTTGAATTACCCAGTCATGTTGAAGCTCATGAGTACAGATGTCAACTTCTCAAAACACTACTGTTCCTACTATCAACTCTCATAGGACACAAGATCTTAAGCATGCACCAAATTCTACATTGATGATGACTACAGTTGGGACATATATGCAAGAGCCCAAAGATATTCATGATGCATTGGAATGGCCGCAATGAGCGACAACCTTGTGGGAAGAACTAGAAGCATTCGTCAAGACTGCAACTTGGACACTTGTTCCAAGAGAGGCTGGTATGAATGTTGGTGGCTCAAGATGGTTGTTTAAGACTAAGTAGAAGCCAGACGGTTTTTAAGGCTCGCTTAGTTGCAAAGGGGTACAATAAAAAAAATGTAAAGACTTTGACGAAATATTCAATCCAGATACAAAACCTACAACAATAAGAATAGGTTTTACACTGACTGGTTTTAAATTGGCCCATTCATCAACTTGACATTACCTAGTTTAGAAAAGGCTAAGATCTGAAACTTTAACCCAGTCCGCTGGATCCTTACAAGAAGTTTTTTATTTTGTTTTCCACATGCTTTAAAATTTACTTATGTTATTGTACAGAACTATAAATTAATTTAGCTTATTTATAGTAGAAAGACAAGTAAGACAACTTGTCCAAGTAAGACATGCTTCAGTTTCAAGGATTACACCAAGGACTGTAATTTGATAACCTCTATTAGGAATTGTAGGACTATAACACTGCCACATGTATGGTTTGCTAACTGCTGACCCCTGGCTCCATATGGGTGGGGCCCATGGTTCAGTGATCCAAAAAGCTTCTTTGATGGCCCCCTCCAGCGATCCAGGGATGGAGACTGTCCCAAAAATCTGGAAGATAAGAAAGTCCTAGTGATCTATTCATCTCATTCTTTTCGGACAGTTGGTTTGTTGCTCGATTTAATCATAAACCATCTATCTATATGCCATTAATTCAATTAGAATATCTAAAAAAAAAAATCAGTAATAGGATAATATGATTATTTCCACAGTGCGGACACAAGATTCCACAAATGCTTACCTTCAAAACCTCATGCAGTAATTTAACATCCAAAATGCTCGGCACACAACCTGCACCAACATCTTAAATGCTGTTATCCATAAGCAGCATAGTGCAAATGGTAAGCTGATTAATAATGATATGCTGCTTTCTTTCACCTTGTTTTCTCCAGAAATTATGCTAGTCTCAGCAGGTTCTACTCCAATTACCTAAGGAAGAAGAAAGTTTTAGAAAACAATAACCAATAACCTACAATGACTAGAACCTCAGCACAATAAAAACAGAAGCAAACTGCAGTACTGACTTGATTGTTGTCTCATCTACCAATACTGAAAGATCCTACTTCCTAGGCTTCCTCAATCCCTCTCTCGTAGTGAGCATTAGCGGAAAATATCATTCATAATGAGATAAGATGTAGGTAGAACATCATGTGGTAGTTAAATAAAGCAATAGTGACTATATACAGATATACCAGTTTTGCACCTGGGAAACAGGTGATACAAAGATAAAAGGCCCTTGAGCTGAATTGGACAATTTTAATTGATCCACTTGCTAATAAACAATGAGGAAGTGCATCTAACCTTAATATCTCTATTCATCATTTTCAGGTAGCGCCCAATTTTAATTGCCCACCGGGTTTTGATATATCCGAATGGACCGTTGGATCGAGGGTCAATTTTATTGTGTTACATCAATCCATTAAACTTGTAGACCACAGATGAATGGCTTAGAGGTATTAGATTGACTTCGAATTTGATATCTAGGTCGGCCTCACTTGGATCTTTCAATCCCCCCTGGTCCATGATTTGTGGGTTCCCAAATAGGCGAGACGGTGAGACGGTAAGGGATCTTGTATAGGAGGATTGCTCTTCTACAATAACTCGCTTGAATACCATCCTTAGAGCAGAGTGAAGGATGGGAAATGAGTTGGGCCAGTTCAAAATGGGTCGGATCAATTGGTGCAATCCACAATTTGGAGCCCAACCCATATTTGACCCATTTTTAAAATGGTTTGAATATCCCTGACCCACGCTCCCTTCCTGATAACATGACCTGCAACCATGGTTCAAAATCGAGGTTCACGGTCATTGCGTCGCGGTTATCTCGTTTCGCGGTTCACGGTCATCACGTCACGGTTCGCAGTTGTCGCAGTCCATTGCGAAGCGAATTTTTATTTGACCCCAAAAAAATTTTGCCGACCGATGTTTTAAAAATAACGTCCATAACATCCGTTATTTTGAAAATAACGGTCATAACGGCCGATATTTTGAAAATAACAGCCGTTATTTGAAAATAACGGCCATAACGGGCGTTATTTTGGCGATATTTTGCCCATAGCACTAACGTTGGCGTTATGAGCAAAATATCGTCGCGGTCGCGGCCGTTACCGTTACATAACGGCCGTTATGTAACGGTAACGGCCGTTATTTTGAACCATGCCTGCAACTCATGTGAGTCAACCAGAACTGACCCACATAACCATAAAGTGTGTGTCAACCCAGTTAAACCAACTTGTTTGAGCTCTAGCGTTACCCAACATTTGGATTTTAACCTACTTCCATTGGAGTAACATTTCTAGGTATTGAACAGAGGGGTTACCTCGTAGGCGCTTCAGATATCTCCTTATATTTGGCCTCTGCCTCTTGCTCGTTGTGTTGGTTCTCATCTGGACATCATTTCATAGCCATTTTTGGATATGATCTCTTGACATCTTCATCAGTTTATCGCAGCAATCAACTCCGATGCTGAGAGCTCCAGAACAGACAGAAATAAAATAAGCACCTCAATTTCTAGCAGCTTATGCACAGCCAAATCACTAATCGACTCACATTACATATTGAAGCTCAAATCTCTGCATACATACTTCAAACCATTCTTTCTAGCATAAATAGAAATCAAAAGACTGAAGATTTAGTGGTTGTGGCATAATTAATGATTTGAAGAAAGCCTTCTTTTCAGTTGGCATGATCTGGTTTCACGGAATTCACTGTTATCAGGATGTGCTCAACATGGTTATGGTAGGAAGGAGTGAAGGAACCTACATGAAATAAAATAAAAGAACAAACAAAACCAAAAAGAAAAATATTCTAAAACCTCAAAGGACCCTTTCATTTGCATGGAAATTGAATAGATAGAAATTGATGGTCAAATAGGCTTCAAGAAAGGCTTATTAAGGTGTGATGGGTGAAGGATGTAAGGTAGAGATATAGATGAGACACTACCTTCATAGCTTTCTTATAGCACGTTTGGTAATAGGTGAGGAATATGTAGATCTGAGAATTCCTCACTGCCCCTAGCAAAGGAAAACCATCACCAAGGATTTTATAGTTAGGATTTCTCGTGTTCCATGTTTGGTTAGAACTGTTGAACGACTGGAGATTTCCTCAATCTACATTTGGTGCTGAACACCAAAATCCACGAAAAATAAACATCCCACCTAATATGAGGTCTTTGACGGTTAGCCATGACCAAGACTTGTGAGCTAACAAGTAGGGCCCACTTCTTATCCACTAATCAAACTACATCCTATGGATGAGATTAAAAGGGCCACATTGTGATTCAATTTACACTGACTCATTCATTCAACTTACTCCATTTAAACATGAAAAAAATAAATTGAATAATCAGTTATTAGATTGATATGTATTCCAATTACAAATTACAAAGTTGATTAAAAAAAATACAATTAGCATTTACATGCAATAAGTTTTTGCCTTCTAAACTTCATTATAAGAAGCCAATAGGAAATTGCGAATGAGCCCATCATAAAATTACTATCCATTCCAATAGTTTATGTTTGAGAAAATATATTTTATTAATCACACAACACGGCCGAAGGTTGGAACAAATCTTATGCAGTTCAAGATAAGTGAGGCTCAGTTGAGTGTGTTATGCTGGGTCTATCCTTAATACAATTACCTAGGACATCCTTACCCATAACACGGCCCCTCAAGCGTGACCGTCCATCTATAGCAGTGAGCTTGGCACGCAGAAGAGAAAACTTTTAATAGCTAAGGGGTTTAGTAAGAACATCAGCAATTTGATCATGTGTGGAGACAGATCACCTGATCACGGGTGAAGTGAACGTCAACTTCCACATGCCATTCTTTGAACCTGCCAAATTAGCATCTTATAAAGGATATTGATTGGATTCAATATGCACATGCATTCAAGATTGTTTTAACGTCGTCCTATCGGTTGGTAAGAGGGTTCTAAAAGTATAGCAAGAGTAGAATGTGGTTTTGAGATACTAGTTGTGACCATTATTGTTGAACTTGACAAAGAAAGGAGGAATGTTCTGATTTCCTTTGGTGTTTTTTCCTTTTCGGATAACCTAGGGTATCTCCTGCCCAGCCCGGAAGCCTTTGGCACTGGGCCCGAGGGTCACTCGATTTTGGATAGCCGAGAACTAATCCATGGGGTCACATGCAAACCCTCCTATCCACATGCACGGTAAAACTAAGGGGGGTGGTCAACGAAGGTAGGTATCGAACACAAGACCTCTTCGCTTCCTAACATGAAGGCCCCTCTGGTTGGCAATGTATACAAGAAGATGAGCCATTGTTTGTTAAAAGTGCTAGATAAGTCAGGGAGTCAATTACAAAAAATCTATAATGGTGGAGGGGTCACCAACAAAGAACCCATTGTGCAATTGGAACGCAGACATTGTAATCATTACATGGTTTTTAGTTTGAGATCACTAAACAATTGGTGGAAGGGCATTGAAGTGACATGGAGTGCTTTGATTCGCCTTTTATCAAACATATGATGGGTGCCTTCTCTCTACCATGGCTCCAACCCAAAGTTCCAACATTTGTGAAGCTACCAAATAAATATAAATGAAAAAAAAAAAAAAAAAAAAAACACACTCACCATGACTAACAAACAAATAGCAACCAAAATTTTCACCACTATCGATTTTGCCTCACTTGTTACGCCATCCACCTGCAAAGGATACCCCTTGCTAGCAGAACCCCCACCATCCACATATCACAAGTATATTTTGTGCATGACTAAACAATAAAATGACGTGCATATTTTTGCATAAACTCCAAATCTTCCATTCCCGCAAACATAAGAGGCAACTATGAGGCAAAAATGAAAAAATAATAATAATAATAACCTGACTTGCGGCTGTAATGAATCGACTAAAGAGAGAGGGCCAGTAAAGTCGTATCGTGGAATTGGACGATGGGAAGAGGTTTAGAGTCTGCTGGTAAAGTCGCAGGTCGTTACTCAAAGAGAGAGAGAGAGAGAGAGAGAGAGAAGTCTGGTCGCCTATAGTAGCCACAGAGAGAGAGAGAGAGAGAGAGAGAGAGAGAAGTCTGGTCGCCTATAGTAACCACAGCAAAGTCCAGTTGCCACAGCAAAGTCCGGTCCTCTCCCGTCGCACCAGCAGCAGAAAAGAAGAGGGTTCGAGGTCGAGAGAGGGACCGGAGGCCGAAAGGGAAGTTGGGTCGTTTTCTATGCAGAAAGTGGAATTATATACGTCCCCCTTTAAAACCACTGATTTGCGATAATCGATGGGGGTGGTCGGACGCGTGAAAACCACGATTTTGCAAAAAAGGAGACATCTTCTTTCCTTGGTCCAAAACGCAACCAAACAATGGGTTTTCCATGCTATCACTAAAAACCGACGAGGATTCCGACTTGAGGACCGTTGCCAAACATGCCCTAAGTCTAAAATGCACAACTAAACAAACACTAGATTTTGATTGGCTATACAATGTCTCCCAATGGGTGGCACCTCTAGAAGGACCATTCCAAGGCCCACTTATGATCCCTCCCCCACCCGAAAAGCTGATAGACCTAATTTGAGCCCCATACAAAGTAAAATCACCATTGGATCTGATATCAAGGGGTTAACCTGCACCAATCCATTGGTACTGGTCTTAACACCTAGGGTGGGCCCCACAAAGGCATACGCCTGTGAGAGGGCAAGTTTGAGTCCTTTTGTGTGATTTGTGAGGATAATTTCAATTTTTCATACTCTGAGGGGGGTAGTCATATCTGTGTGTTGGTAGGGATTGAAAATTCCACACCACACTTGTGTCTAGTCCTATGGGAGTACAAAGCCCATGTAGGGGATACCCAGTTTTCTGCAGATCCTAGATCTCTTCCTCCCAAAAAATAGTGTGATCTACATCGATCTCTACTCTATCAAACTTCATCATTCTGACATTTTTATAATGAAAGCCTTAACCTCCTCCCTCCTGTTGGAAATATGGCTAGAAATGCATGAAGATTGAAGAGGGCCCCACAAAACTGGAGTCCAATTTCGTTTTTAAAACATAGGTTTCTCCTCTGAAACTTTTGAAACATTGGATTTGCATGCCAAGAGTGTGGTGGGAGAGTCACAAGTAACAGCCCAAATGGGTATTGATGTAGACAATGATTTGAAGCAGAAAATATGGGGAAAATCTTCAATATTCTCTCAGGCAGGGGAAATGCATTTGACAGATTCTATTTGGCAGGAGAACTTGTTTCTATTTGGGGTTTTATTAAACTGTTTTTTCATTAAAAGAACACCAAATAGAAACAAGAAACTTTCAGAAACAAAATAGAAACAAGTTTTGAATGGCTACTTGTATTAATGAAGTCCTGTTTTCCTGGTTCTGGTAAACTGTTGTCCAATAACTATGCGAAATTTTCAGACTTCTAATGCCTCAACCAAATTGTCAAGTAAGGATCCTGTCTTGAAACTCCTATTTCCTAATTCCCAAACATATTTATAATACACTTGATTAAAAAAATTTCAAAGGGAACTGCAATTGTGAAGCACGTGTGTTTACTTAAACTTTGACAGTGAGCTACAAAGCCTACACTCCATTTACCAGAGTTCGTAAGCATTTGCCAAATCACAGTTGAGTTTGAGCCCTGACTCTTTTATCATTAAGTTCTCTTCAGTTGTGTACAACAGCTCATACTTCTACCGCAATATGAGGGTAAACAAACTATTATGAAATTCTTTGCTTGCTTGGTACTAATTCCTTGGAAGTCTTAGTGAAGTCAGTTAAAAGGCAAAATGAATATCAAGATAGCAGTAGATGGGATCATCGGACCCATATCCTAGGATTTGATTTAGAAGGGTGATGGCAGGGTAACCATCTCCTATTTAGTTCTTTTGCACAAAATCACAAGAAATTTAATGCCCAGCAAAAAAACTTACAGATAATACAAGGCCCAACAATTAAGTTTTAACTGCGCGCCATCTGATCCTCGCGACACTGCTCTGGTATCCATCTCTTAAGTGTTCGTTCTTCAACATAGTATTGTTCCAAACATGAAGGCAGTCGATCATCAGCACCCTTCTTATTGATATTAAGAACCAACAGTGTCTTCGCAACACTGCCACATAGCCGAAGCGTGCAATGCAAATCAGACCACACTCTCAAGCGATCATTCCCGCCATCACCATCTTCACAGAGAACAAGCACTGCATACTCGGAATGAACCAGAGCTGGATGATGACGGTAGACTACAAAGTCAACACCGTATTGAGCTCCAGAGCGAACCACCCAATTCTTTGACCGGAGATGAGAGTAAGCCACGTAGTGATTTGAAAATGTCCTCCTCTTTGATTTCATGTACTCCCATAACTCCCCATCATCCTTCGAGCGCTTATCTTCATCTGAGATCGAAAGACATCTCAGATGATGAAACAAGTAAAAGGCTTCCTCTAAACCTAACTGAAACCGCTGCTTGTCCTTATCAGCAGTGATAATGGGTCGACCAAAACATGCACGATTCAATAGATCTGCTTGTTCCTGGTCGGCTTCAAGAAGCACATCAGAACCTAAGATAAGAGCACATGATTCTGACTGCAGCAGAGAAGATTGTAGCTGTGAGACGATTTTTGATATGGGATTGGCAAGAGCAGTAGCTGCAAAACCTTTCCCCTTCCATCTGGGTCCTGTCAACTCCATCTCATAAGGGGAAATATGGTCTGTTACAAGCGAAAATTGATTGCATCACATTAGTTTCTGGCAAAACATAAGAAGAAGAAGAAGCTACAACTATGCTTCGAGTTAAATCAACGAGATATTTTCTTGTATAGAATGCTATTAGATGATATACATATGATTAAGGACACGTTTGGCATCTCAACTCTTTTTGTGATAGACTATTTAAAATAAAATTATTATAAAAAGGGCTATAAAAAAAAAGGAGGGCATTTTAATTTTAGTGCAGGTTTGGTATCTCTATTTTTCACCTCTATTTGTCTAAATCGGTCAGAGGTTATAAAAATTAGAGCGCTTGGTAAATGACTTTATCCTCTTCTTATTTTAGAGGATAAAGTCATCTACTAAATGCTCTAATTTTTCTGACTTGTGTCCGATTTAAACAAATAAACAAATAGAAAAATAGAGGTGAAAAATAAAGATATCAAACATGCACCAAGTAACGTGGGTGCAGACAAAAAAAACTTTCTTCCAAGACATACTAAAGGAGTAATGCAGGTAGTATTCACAACTGCAAACAAATGAGAAGCTCAAACTCACTTTCTACAACTGATTTCCACTCTCTCTCTCTCTCTCACACACAAGGTGGGCCATTATTCGCCACTGAATTCTCACATATCATTTTGTACCATGGCGCATCCTCATTAGAATAGCTAAGAAAAGCAACCTGTTTTTTTTTTTTTTTTCCATAGAGATGTTGAATCCATAAATCCATCCCATCCACATTCAATGTCTCTAATGTATACATACCCAACCATTCATTTTGGGAGAAGCAAGGGGTACTTCATAATACATTGGCCCTTGCTATTGAGGAAATGCATCGACTAATTTGTGGGCATTACTAAAATAGCTTACACTTTGGCAGAACAATATTTGGAGAGAAGCAACTTACTAGATAATTGACAATGACAGAAGAGAAGCTTGTGGTCGGTACCCTGTGACCCAAACCCCAGAACCCATCTCCAACAAAACTTAATCGAGCCCTAAAATTTAAATTCACACCCAATCTTTGACCAAAATCCGAAATAGAAGAAAGGGGTCTTAAAAGATACCAAGTCCCATCCAATCCCCTAACTGCCACAGATACAATCCTAACCTCCAACACTTCAACTCTATTTTCACTCCACCGATCATCCCACACACAACACGAGAGAGATAGAGAGAGATTTAGGGTTTAGGGTAACCTGGAAGCCTTTAATGAAGGGCTTTTCATTTCTCTTCGTTTGCTTGCTGTAAACACAAGTGGGAAATAATGAGCTCAAATTACGCCTTTTTGTTCGATTTTTATGGACCAAACACCATCTAAGGCCTTGGACATGAAATTGGCCCATCAATGGTTATAAGTTTAACAAATTTTTGTAGTACTATTTGTTATGCTATACTGTCCTGTTTGTTTGTAAGGTGAAGTAAAATAAAATTAAATTGAGTTTGATATAAGAAAGATTAAATTAAGTATTAAATCAAGAAAAAAAAAAGAAGGTATGAGCACCCTCTTTTGTCATTTTATTTTTTAATAATGTATTTTTTTCTCATTTTGTGTCTTTTCAGAGCATTCTTTTTTATAAATTTTATGCAGTTAAAGGTAGCACTTTTTCCTTTTTGTGCTTTTACAATAAAATCCGTCCACTATTTTTTTTTTCCTTTTTTTATTTTACACTCTATTTTATTTTAATCTATTTTACTCTACTTTACAAACAAATAGAATTGTGAAAATTAAAAATCGGGCAAGAAAATTAGGCCTTATCCAAGAGCTTGAAAATACAATCTAAAGCCAGCACAAAGTATTCTGCTCTTATATCTCTGGATGAATAGCTAAGGGTAGAAAAATAAAAATTAGTTCAGGGATAAGCTCGATCGTTTATAGTTTTGGGTTGAGTTAGTTGACTTTTTTCTCAACCGATTAATAAAAAGTTGGGTTTGGGTTGAGTTTCATTATTGTTGTTTAACCATTTCGGTTTGTCCTTCAAATCAAAATGTTTTGTCCAATTTGAAATTTGGGTAGAATATTTAGAATTATATTTTGGAAAAATATATATAATTAATTAACAAATTGAAAGTCCAGGATCCGAATTCGGGGGGGGGGGGGGGGGGGGGGGGGTGGTGGTGCGTTGAATAGGATGAGCTCAGTTTTATGCCAATTAATCCAAATTTTAACTCTTTAAAATAATTAGGGCACAAGTGATGATTATGAAACAAATAAAGCGCGAAAGCTATCAAAATAAACAATCACCACAACACTACTATATATAGTGGTTCGGCTAAATGCCTACATCCACTCATGAGTTGTGTTCTTACACCCCACAGTCATTTCACTGGCAATTTATGCTTTTCAATAAGCCAAGCAATAACCTCTACAATATACTTTTAATATGCTAAGCAATAACGTCTACACTGTGCTTTTAAATAAGCTAAGCAATAACCTCTACAATATACTTTTAAAAGGCTAAGCAATAACCTTACACTATTTTTCTAGGCTAAGCAATAACCTCTACAACTCTAAAGATTTTCTCTCTAAAATGTGTCTAAAATACACAAGAAGTGATACAATTTTAAGCTTAATAAAATGCCTCTGGAATAGGCATATATGAAAGTGAAAGAACAAGTCACACATACACTCTATAGATGTAAAGATGAATGGCCAATGTGTATGTATGATGACTTCAATCAAATTTTAAATTGTAGATCAATAAATATAAGCATAAAACTTTTGAAAGTTTTAACTCATTGGGAAAAGATTTGATTGAAGTATGATGCAAATCACATGAAGTTTCAAATGAACAACTTGATAATGATACGACTAATCAAATGCTCACAAGTTGTATCAAATTTCAAAACCAAAACATGTGAAGCCAAAACATGTGAAGCATGAGCATGATGTTTCCAAAACAAATTAGTTTCATTATATGTTTCAAGGTATGGAAAACAACAAGCTAAAGATTCAACAAATTATGGAGATCACGCTACAAGTGAATTCAAAAGTATTGGCAAAGCATGATATATGAATTTGAATCTAACTTGGTTTGACTCAAAATGAGGAATCCAAAACAACAAACCAATTCAAAGTGAAGTATATGTAATGGATTCAACAAATCATAGTTATCATGCTTAAATTGATTTACCAATAATTTAAACAAAGGATGAAAAACATATGATGGGGAAAACAAAACATACTTAAGAGATGTTTAACTTAATGAATCAAAGCTTTAGCTTTTCAAATTACCTTTAGCCTTCCTTAGCTCATTCCCCTTTCTTTAGCCTCAAAACTTTTCAAAAAGTTTCTCAATTTTCATTGCATATGGCCTTAGAATGAGCTAGTTTATATAGAAAAAGTTGTCCAACAACTAGTTGTCGGTTAACCACATTCACAATTCGGTTAACTGAACTCCCAACGGTCATAAAATTGCTAGTTTGACCTCCAGTCAAGCAGAAGGCTTTTTGTACTTCAGTTAGCTCTCGGTTAACCTAAGGCATATTTTGACAAATTTTTTTGCGTCCAGTTATTTTGACCGAGAGGTGAGCGAAGTGTATGTCGATTAACCAAAAATTCCCTGGGTTTCTTACTTGAAAATGAATTTCCAAAAGGAAATTTATGTCATAGAAGTTGTGCTTGGTTTCATGTTTAAATCAATCCAAAAAATATTTTTAAAACATGAACCTATCAATGCCTAAGATGATTTTGAAATTCTAAGACCATAAGCATGCATGACTAAACTAATTTTTCAATAACTTATGCATCCAAGATTAAAACTCCAAATCATGCATGAAAATCAATTTTGAAAGTTATAAAATCATGCATGTGAAAATTCAAGATTTCAAGGTTTTCAAAATTAATGCACATGCGACAATTTAAGTGATGCTTGTATGAAAATGCATATGCATCCATCAAATTACAACACACAAAATCCCTAACACTAATGTTACCTGACCTCAACTAACATTGTATAAGAATAGAAGGAAACGAGCGACGTATTGTACAAAAAGAAAGTTGAAATGAGCCGTTTAAACCATATAACCCATGAGATGAACCTTGGGCATGTTTGAGTAACACTTTTCCACGGAAAAGTGGATAGTTTTCTACGGAAAATCTATTTTTCAGGTGTTTGGTGAGGAACAATTCCATGGAAATGCTTTCCTGCCTCATAGCATTTTCCTTGATAATGGTGGAAATGGATTTCCTATAGGGGGTATGGGAAATGGATTTCCTTAGAAAACTTCGGCCGTTTTTCCTCACTCTCGTCCATTTCAACCAAAACCCTACAACTCTTTCATTTTTTTTAAATAAATTATTATTTGATGTTGAATAAATAATATACTTGTTATGTTATTTTTCTTCAAAAAATTGTTTCACCAAATAAGAAAGTTTAATTTTGTATAAGGAATCTATAGCCGCACTAAACAACATTAGCACCAATTCAATGAGAATTGTTTTTTTCACCAAACATGAATTTCTAAATTTTAAGAAAATCCTTTTCCGAAGTTTCCATTTCTATGGAATTTACTGAAGTGGCAATTTCCCCTTTCCACGAAAAGGGTGTGTACACAAATGTGCCCCTCTAAAAACTTCTTTCTTCCCAATGCCGAGGCATGTAAACGACTTCTTTCTTCTTCCCTCATCTTCACATTATATAAGCTTAAATAAGCTGTTCAACCATACTGTCATTCTTGCAAGAACCATGGACTTACACCTATAGAACAGTTTGGATCTTTATAAAGTGGATGGCACATCTACATATTTAATTATATCTTAAACAACCACTTGGTGCAAACAGTCGACCTCATATAATCATCCCCTATATAATGAACCTAAACTTTTTTACCCCTAATTTACACTAATCTAAATTATATCCATGGTTGGATTGAATTTCATAAAGAATGTAACTTTAGAAACCGTTCAAAACCTTTTTAAGGCCCCTAAAACAATGGTTTTGATGATCAAATTAGGCTGTTTTTTTCCTTCTAAAATCTAATACACATGAGACCTTTCCATCATACTATCATCTCATGATTAGCGTGCATCCAAGTGGATCCCACAAGAGGTTTACCTCTCAGCAGAACAGAACGCTATAATGATATAATACAGACTTCTATGCATGTGCATGCAATGCAACACTAAATAGGCATCATCAAATGGCCCATGAATCCTGGTTCCTGTTCTCTGTGGATCAGGCCAAAACCAGCTTCCTTTTCGGCAGAAAATAGCTGCATATTCATGCTTCAAAAACTCAGGTCCAACTCACTTTGAGTAGGATGTGTCAACTTGGCTCAGAAATAAAATGCCTTGAGTCAGGCAAGTCACTACTTTGGCTTGCTGGATTTTATGACCAGAGACAGGATCCGGACCAACTTATAAGACCCAGCCACTCTACAGCTAATACAAACGGGGTTCATTGCACCTGAAGCTGAAAGTAAAATGCAATGCATTGAACATGTTTACTCTCTTTACACCTTTTAATAAAATTGAGAATGAAAAGGTTCCAGGGAAGCTCAGAACTGAAACTGCATCTCTGCTGCGTATCCCAGTGCGTCTAGGTGAGCAGCCATGGCCTTGTTCATAGGCGGTGGGCCGCAACTCAAAATCTGCAAATCAAACAAAGCTTCCATGAACAATGTCCAATCATAGCAAGCCTGTCAAAGCAAATGGCAATCGGTATGATGTTTAGCAGCAGAATTTTTGGAGGATAGTTAGCTGTGGGCCCACCCAACCCTCCAACCAGCATGAAGTTTAACACACATCTGAATTCCGTAATCCCCCTCCCCCAAAATTGATCGTGCAAAATTAAGTCAAGATACGACCTTATCTAATGGTTAGGATTTGGACCACTTTGAAGCCCTTAAAACCGTAGCTCTTTGGATCAGCCACTTCCCATTTTAAGCACATGCATGCATAATAGAGAGACCTTTTCCAAACCCATAACCACCACCCAAAATGATTGTCATGCACTCATGCTTCATGCTTCCAAGTAAGCCCCACAAGTTCGGCTGCTCCTCATGTAGGAACGACCAGATCATTCCTAAAGAAAACCAATTCAGCCAAATGGATGGTTCTCCGTTCCAAACCAGTATTCACAGGTTAGTGTGGAAAAGAGTTCAAATAATATCTGTTCTCACAATTTGAGTCAAGTTCAGTTCCATTTCCATCCCACCCGAAAGCATGGTGTAGTCATCTAACAGACAAAAATCAAATACTAAAACCCCCTTGCAACTTGGGCTACATTTCAAGTGAGGGAATATAACAATAACTGGACTGAATCAGTTTCAAAATCTACCTGGATGTCTCGTGCTGGTGCTGGGCAGTGAGTTTGAATCATTTCCTTCGACACAAAACCAACGCCACCATTCCACACCTCCGGAGGCTGAGAAAGATATTAAACAGTCGCATATGAGGGTAAGCCACAAATTCTGACCAGCAGTAAGAAGAATAAGAATACCAAGTTTTTTTATACACATCCAATAAAAGAGGTACTATCACAATGCATAATGGTACAGGTAGAGCCCGCCATTCATTGTGTGATCCTTTTCCAATTGTCATTCAACATGCAATTGCAATCCGTGGGTCATAATCACCATCATGTGATTGGCTATGAGATTTTAATGGACATTCATGGAAGATAGTGACAACATACCTGATTCAGAACATAGTAGACTTTGAAGTGATTCGGGTACTTACTAGCAAGTGTGTCCATCTCTTCCTGCACATTGCCAAATTGTACAAGTTCATCCAAGTGCTTTAGTTAAAACTCTGAATCCTATTCAAACATGCATGATTACAAAGGGAAAAATGCAACAGTACAAAACAATGGATTGTTTGCATGATTAGCTATCAAAGTAAATTTTGGGCAGCTGTGTTATAAGAATCTCCTTAGCAGGATCCCTAATACATGTAACTGATTGTATAGATCCAAACTCATATGTGTGATCTTTTCTGAGCCCCAACTGTGGTCAAGTTAAACCCCTCAAACTCACCTACCCTTCATGAATTGGTCATGGGCCAGGGGCCCAAATTTGATCCTGACCAGAATGTATTCACTGTCAGATAAATTACCTTTAGTTTTCACTATTAAATCTTTGTGGCCCCTACAGCTATCATCAATAGCGGATGATTTTTTTTTACCAAGACTTGCAGATGATAAACCTTCCTGTCCACACTGCAACGTGATCGGTGGCAAGCTTCAGTGGGTCCACAAAGAGGATTGCATTGGATTTTACTGCATGATACTCACAAAACACTAGTACTGATATACCAACTGAAACTGGAGCAAATGTAGATCAGGGTTTTAAATCCTGACTACCAAAAACAGACAACTGAAGTGCATATATATATATAGAGAGAGAGAGAGAGATTACTTACCTTCAAAAGAATGTCTTCAAATGTGACATTAGCATAAATGAGATAGACCTTGGTACTGTCTTTTGGGTTCTCCAATATGGCTCTAGTAACCTAAAAAGGTATAGAAACTAATATGAGGTAAAATGCCTCTTTCAAGATCATAAAAAAAATAAAAATTTAAGCTACAAGCAACCAGGTCCAAAAATCACGATTTTGATTTCTATGAGCCATCTACTTACTTGAAACATAGGAGTAATGCCAGATCCCCCAGCAAGCATCCCAAATGCTCTAACTTGGCCAGGTTGATATTTGAAATGCCCCTGAAAGCATCAGAGAGAAAATAAGAGTAAGACATCTCAAAGTGCAAATGTCTAAAAGAAAATATGTATTTCTTGGAATGTATTGGAGTGTGAAGTGGAGAATTCATAGATTTTTCTCAGTAAATGGATCTTGATCACACACAACTCTTCTAATGCCCATTCCCACACAACGATCCACGCACTCTGAGGTCGTATGCACTATACATAATACATGCACTACATACAAGGCCATGCATCAGGTGGGCCCCACCGTGTAGATTAATCAAACAAAAATGAAGCTCTTCCATGCACCAGATGGGCCTCAAATGTATACTGAGTGTGGAACTTTTGGCTAGACTTTTGGGCCAATGCGTCTACAGACAGGGGCAGACCCAAGTGCAACACTCTGGGGGCTGAAGCCCCCACCCAAACCTGGAAAAAGTTAAAAATCTTAAAAAGCCCCCTACAGATTTCTGAAAATCAATTTGCCTTTTTTTTTACATTTTCCCGCTCCCCAATTTTCTTTTTTACATAACACCGCTTCCCCCCCGAAGGATAATTCCCTGGGTCCACCCCTATCTACAGGGCGACAAGGATCTTGCTGAAATATAGAAGCTCTATCCAAGTTTCCAAATAGCATAAACTAAATATACATCTATTTCATTAGTGTATTGAAAAAGGCAGCAAAAAGAAAACCTAAGCAATTCAATAGGACATCTCCAAAGTTTTCTTAGAAATTTCAAGGAGACCTTCTGACAAGACAAAGGAAGAAAAATAATGTTTATGGAAAATTGCGCACTAAGCCATGTAAGATTCTTTTTAAAACCCCTCATTATAAGGGAATTCAGAATTCTTGGATCTAGCTCTGCCATGCAGGTCAAAATATTATACTTCTATCATGTATTATGGGAAGCTTACAGTATCAATTCTCTATAGCTAAAGATGGTGTTTAGAAAGTCATTTCTTGTGGCTCTTCCAACTTCTTTTTAGTCTCCGCCTCATTCCAAACAAAATTAATCAAAAGGGGTGTATTCCATAGATAAATCAACACAAGGAAGCAGCAAAATATAACCAATGAAAGCTTTAACACTCATCTTGGTAAGCATGGGATTTTACCTTTGGTCCTTTTACAGACAAGTACTCACCAACATGCATTTCACGAAAATGGTGGGACATTCTTCCTAGCGGGTACATCTGCATATTGGTGAAAGTTAATGGACAAACAAATTAGATGAGACAAAACATCCATATCTACTTATAAAGTCCATGATTCAGCTAATCTTGAAAGTTGAAACATAACTCGTGAGAATTGTGCATAATTAAGGTGTTGTCACACTAGGGGATGGGTCCTGTGGTCATGAGGGTGGTACATGCACGCGCGCACACACACACATATGAGCATACACAGGACACACCGCATCTTCCCAAGATATGTAAATTCAATCATGTGGCAATCATGGTCCAGCAATCTAGAAAGTTGATATAATGGTCCCACTGAGTAGGGAGAGGAGGCAGGGGGAGGATACCAAAAATCTTCTAGAGCAGAACATTCAAACCATTTGTTCTTGGGCCACCATTTAGGACCTCTGCTGTATTAACAATTTAGTTGTGCACCAAAAGGTTTAGTATCTTCCATGATGGGCGATATTTCCATATACATAGTGGGGCCAACCAGATCATAGAGCCATGGGCCCCAAATGATCAGACTTGAGCAACTAAGGGAGCTATATATTTGATGTTCTGAAGCACAACTGCACAAGACCCTGTCATTTCTATGAAAGCACAAACCTTTATGACCAGTTCGAAGTATCCGACATCAGAATCCAAAGTAATTGGAGTATACGGCCTTATAACTTCTTCTCCAAGGTTATCCCTTCCCCTGTCCAAGCAGAGAGTGGAAACTTGTAAAATTAATAACATTAATTATGAACAGTCTTATTATGAAGAACTTCAAGCATGCCAAATCTGAGGAACCTGACCTGCAACGTATGTGTTTCCCAATTGGAAGACCCAACACTGAAGTAGGAGTAGGAAGAGCGAATCTAAACTTAGCCACATTATGGCTGAGTTGTGTGCGCCTGACAAGTTCAAAATCTTTAAATTTTTCTGGGTCCAAACAACCTATAAACACCAATTATTGTATAAATAATTCATGCTCAGCTGTTACTTTCCATTCTAAAGTCCCTTTCTAATATGCAGAATTGCAAACCCATAGCTAACTAATAAAAAATCTCAGAATCTAAAATATCATTACAGTGAAAAGACCGAAGAATCTAGAAGGGATGCTTGAATGATCTAGTCAAACCCAAAACAAGGCAAATCAAGACCCAAAATCAAGAACAAGATGAGAGAGATAAGACTGAAAAAATAAAAAGGTCCATATACCATATCATTTTTCACTTTTGTTGTGACATCCATTTTTGAAAACTACCAAAACCATAGTTACCCTGTCTGCATTTCATCTAATTAGAGATAGAGTTTGTGAAAAAATGAGCAGTGGAATCAGAGATGATCTCTAGGGCTGGTGCTTGCCAAAAAATTCAGATTTTTACATATCATTGATTTGTTTCCTTTGCTTTGTCCATGTGTTTTCAGTATGGAACCCATAGAAAGAGGGCCTTTTTTATACTGAATTTCCCAACGATCAGATGCGAGCTTCTCAGGAAGCAGACCTCCAGAATCCAGATCCTTTGCAATGTCCAGAGGTTCTACGGGAGATGTGTGAGAGATTTATGGAACAGAGAGGTTGGGCTACAAGACAGAGGTTCCTTGGTAGTATGCTCCAGAGGGAGGGATTGATTTTTCCAAATGGCATGCGCAGAGGACCATTTCCATCTTGGCCAGGGTCATTGCGGTCAGCCCCACATAAGCCCACACACACCAACAGTTTGCTGTTGAAAATTCAGTTTGTCATAGTTTGCTAATTCATTAGGATAGGTTCATCCCATATGGTTTCTGGTTCCCTCAATTCATAACTCTAGTTCACCCACCATGAACAAATTTGATTGTCTAACTCAATGTTGTTTGATTCAATCCTCATGGTTTGTCAGTCCAATTCAATTATTCAAAACTATTTTATAAGTACATCATCATTAGTGATTAGTGAGGCCTCTATTAATGTATATCAAACCATAAATGCCCCAGTGAAATCCTATATGATGAAGTATGGAATATAAAAATTGCTTATATAAACCTCTTTTGATCATTTCTCTTTAAACAAAACCCATTTTCCAAAACAAAAAGTATCTTACATTAGAGTAAAAGACAAGATTGATATACACACTGTACACTTTCAATTAGAACAAAAGCAGAATAATGATTACCCAGAAGAAATGGAATTGCTTTTATCCATTTTGGGAACTAGACCGAATCAATATACAACTTTTGAGAGAATCAAACTGTGAATTGTCCGAACAACTAAGTAGGTTGCTTGTCAGAAGCAAGGAATATCAAAAGCACCCCCAGAAGGTTCTCCAAAACAAAATCACCATTAAATTAAACAACAACCAACAATCGAGAGCTAAAACATCCATCATTCCAAAAATCCAAAATCAATAATACTAACATATAAAACGCTATCTTCCATTTCAAATTAACGAAAAAAAAAAAAAAAAAGAAAGAAGAAGAAGAAGAAGAACAATCAATCATGCGCGGATATGAATATTCTAATCATCAACCCTTAAAAACAAAAGTAGAATAATGATTACCCAAAAGAAATGAAATTTCCTTTATCCATTTCGGGAACTAGAACTAATCAATATAGAACTTTTGAGAGAATCAAACTGTGAATTGTCCAAACAACTAAGTAGGTAGCTCTTGTCAGGAGCAAGGAATATCAAAAGCGTCCCCAGAAGGTTCTCCAAAGCAAAAGCACCATTAAGTTAAACAACAACCAATAATCAAGAGCTAAAACACCCATCATTCCAAAACTCCAAAATCAATAATACAAACATATAAAACACTATCTTCATTCTTCCATTTCAAATAAAAAAAGAAAAAAACAAGAAAGAAGAAGAAGAAGAAGAAATCATGCTCATCAATCCATAAAACAAACAAATAACAACAAACATTACAAATCAACCAACTCACATGCAATGCCCACAAAGTAAGAAGAACCCAGAAATCCAAACACCCAGAAAATGGAATTAAAGAGAAAAAAAATGCTTAAATTTTTCAAAAAGTTCATACCCTTTGGCTTCTTGGTCAGGTAGAAATAAGCAGCAGTTGCACCAATAACAGCAACAGCAACAACAACACTCAAAATCACAATCCTGGGTGACTGTAAGAGGTCCATTGGTGATGAAAACAGACCCTTGTTAATCTGTTGAGAGATTGAGACTAGGGAGAATCCCAGCGTTTCTGCTTTTGTTTTTCCTAAGTAGGATGGTAAAAAACAGACGCAGTAGAGAGAGAATGGAAAGCGGTGTGGAAAATGGTGTCTGGAAGAGTGGGATTTGGCCAGCCAAACTATCTATTTATATTGCCGTTGGGTGCTTGGAGGGTCAAGTATTTGTAAATTACCAGGAATTTTACCAAAATGCCACTGGGTTGGGTCAGGTGATGGGTACGAAGGGCCTTTTTTTTTTTTTTTTTTTCCTTTCATAATTAATTCTAGCAAGGTTCACTAACAAGCTGTGTAAAAAATATTATTATTGGTAAATCTTTATTGAAAATGTAATATTTATAAGTTTGGGCATTTTCTATGGATATTACAAGAAGAATGTCTTAGAATGAGTTCATCTTTGGCTTTTCAAAGGCACACATTTCAATTTTGATCAAATGAGATGCATTTCACTCATTTAAAGGTAAGATGGTTAAATTGCCTCTCATAAGACTTCTTTCTCCGATATTTATCAATATCTTATAATACTAAGAAATTGAACTGAGACGTGGTCCAACATTAGGATAAAAAGATATTGGAACCTACCAGTAAAAGATATTTTCCCGCCTATAAGTTCATTTGCATTAGAATACATAAAAAATAAATACATGAGATTTATGCCATAAATAGTTAAAAATGAAGGCCATAGGTCAATTTTCAAAATGATAATCAAATAACATTTTCTTTTATGAAAATAAAATCAAAGAAAGAAGGAAATTGAATACCAGCCATCAACCATTGTAATTCATTTCTTATCTTCATTTGATTTTATTGTCATAAAAGAAAAAGATTAATTGATGCTCATTTTTTTCAAAATTCACCTTTGGTCTTTATTTTAACGACTAATTATGGCATAAGTCCTATATTATCTGATCCAAACAAAAAGGCCCCTATTATTCATATGCCGCCTAACTTATGGGACCCACCTAGAAAGGAGTCCTTGTGGATAAGGATAAGATTTTAACACTCTTTTAACCATATAACTTATTTTGATATTCAATAAAACATTAGTAAAGATAAACGAGTACCATATGATGTCTATCTTTAAATGGTAAGTAAAAATATTTTTTTTTCCTTTGGGGTGGGAGGGCTTATGTATTCATTAGAAGGTCTTCGTATTGAGAACTCAGAAGCAACAGCCGATATCATGTGGTTTTCTTTTCCCACGCAAATCTCAGTCCCAGAGTTGGTGCAGACTGCAGAGAACCATGTAGACCACAATTTCCACAATTACCTCCTCCTTTTTCTGAGAATATATAAAATCCAGAGGGTGACTTTCCAACTTCAATCCTTCTTATTTTTATTTTTTGAAAAATCTTACCTCTTACTTTGGCAGGGTAGGAAGAACGTAAAGATGATTTAATGGCGAGATTAGTCCTTTTTTTTTCTTTTTTATGACGTGGGTATCTATCTTGAGGCCTTTTACCCAATAAGACTAATCTGTAGGTGGCGCCTGCTAAATCCACACAATCGTACACATGAAAAATCCAGGGCAATTTCAAACACAAGAAGTGGGGAGCAAATTTACGCCTTATGCCACTTAACCAACGCTGGGTTGGGAGAGTGGCGAGAATAGTCATTGTTTATTTGTGATATTTATTTAATTTTGTTTTATTTTTTTAAGATGGAAGAATAGTTCGATGTGTGCTCACCATGCAGCTGCATGCCGTTTGTTTGTGTTTGAGAATTGGTTTGCACCACACCATGTGACTCTCATCAGCAGCAGCAGTAGGGGAGTTTCATTTATTTATGTTTTTAGGTTGACTATGAGAGTTCTGTGAGCTAATAACAATATAAGCTTTGAATAGAAGGTCTAGTGAGAGCCTCAATCAAATTGGAGCATGTGCACAGCTAAATGGACGGTCAGGGGAAACTAATCAACTTTTCCAATCAAAAGATCACCCAGGCACACATGACACGAGCCACAGACTTGACCTGAACATTCTGGATTTTCCTCCTCCATCTTTTTTTTCTTTGCTGAAAAGTACGACAGAAATCCAGGATGTGTTTGACCTCTTTTAATCTGGGGGCTTGGTTTTGTACATATTTCGGGTGAGGGCTGATTTTTTTTTATTTGACCTGGCTATTCAACTGGTTGCATTATGACCTACCATCCTAATTCAAACTCAAAACTATAATTAAAGGTCTCGATTACATCCCAATTAATAATGGTTTAGGTTTGAGCCTACACTTGTTACCCAATTAATATTTACATCCAAATTAATAAGGATGCTTTTATTTTCTATGTGGAGTGACTTGAGATGCAAACCAATTCATAAAGGTAGTTTGTATCAGGCTTGATCCCAATATCATTTTAATTAGATAAGCATGATTCCCAATCTCTAAAGTCTAAACTACTAGTTAATTTTTTATAGCTTTTGTTCTTTGTAATTGAAATCCAACAATAGTTAATAGTCATATTAAACTGAAAATGGTGTCAATTAATAAAACATATATAAATGTAAATAGCTTAAATTACTCAAAGATGAGACCCTACTATATAAAGTAAATTTGACAAAGAATTAAAGCAGAATAATTTGGTATTGAGAAAATTCAGTAAAATGTATGATATGGAACAGACTCTTTAACCCTTCTTTGATAAAATAACTAGAACTGTAAGAACCTATGTTACTGAAGTACATATATCTTTGTCCAATGAAAAAAATGTTTTTAGAGATAACCTTTATTCTCCAAATATTCTCAGTTGTCCCTTTGCAAGAGGTTAAACAAGATAATGTTCGGTTAATACTCAAATACTTGATAGCAGTATAGAAAAAAATTGATTTTTTAATTTTATTTTTAGACCCCGAATCTTGTTCTAACCCTCAAGGGTAGAGTAAGGGCCTAGGCAGTGTAGGCCGTCTAAGAGTCAGCTTTACATATATATTGAGGACAAGCTAAGTGCAGCTCAAGCCCCAGCTTGGCCATTTAATGGGCCTACTTGCAACCAATCTCTTTCTTTTTCTCTCTCATCTATTTTTTCCCGTGACGGCTTTATAATATTGATTTTTTCTTTTAAAAGTAAAAACTTTAAGAAAGTATAAACTTTTGGTTCACTCTAAAGAAAGTACCGCTAGACCTCGATATTTCAAAAAAGTATAAATCTTTCATAATTCTTTCAATCAAGTCCTCTCCCTTGCTTTATCTGAGAAATGAAAAAACCACCCTTCTCTTATGAGAAGTTTTTGTCTTTTATTAATCCATTTTCTTTTATTAACAATTTTGATTTTAATAATCATAACCATTTAATGAATCTAGATTTTTAGTAATTTAGATTCCTCTTTTCTAGTCATCCATGCATATATAGATAGTTGAATTGGGCCCCACTAGATCATTTGGATTGGACTTAATTATTTCTCTTAAATGATTTATTAAAACATTTAGAAAAATGATGTAAAAGTATTTTTATCATTTCAGAACTTTTTTTTATTTTATTTATAGAGAGGCCTATATTCAAAGAATGGTAGAAAACTTTTGTGCCTTTTTGAAATATTCAGATCTTTATCTACTTTTTTGAAAATATGCCAAAACTTCTTCTTCTTCCCCTATCCAAATCACAACATCTTTGATGAGTTCTTCTTCTTCTACTACATAACTTCTTCCTCACAATGATCGACTTGCAGTCATCTCTCACATTGATTACAACATGTCTTATCAAATCTGGGTCAGATTGCACGCCCGATCGCTTTCTACCATGACAAACCCGCCATTTCAGCACCCATCAGCCTTCCGCAACCCCAACATTTATCAGTACAATCTCACCATCACCGACTGCTTCAAACGCGGCGATGTAGAGACAGCAAGCCACCTGTTTGATGAAATGCCCCGTCGGAATCTGGTCACATGGAATTGCATGATATCTGGGTATGCCCAAAACTACAGGCTTAGCAAAGCACAGCAGATATTTGATGCTATGCCAAGGAGAAACGTCGTGTCGTGGACGGCATTGTTGACTGGGTATATGCGATGCGGGATGTTGGAAGAAGCACGGGATCTGTTTGAGAGAATGCCTGAAAGGAATGTTGTTTGTTGGAATTCCATGATCACTGGATACATTAACAACGGGAGAATTGGAATGGCGTGGGACCTGTTTGACAAAATGCCGATTAGAAACTCAGTCTCCTGGGCAATCATGATTGGTGGGTATCTCCAAAATGAGCTTGTGACTGAAGCGCGTGCTTTATTCGATCTTGCACCCGAGCGTGAAGCTTCTCTTTATAATGCAATGTTATCTGGTTATCTTGATTTGGGATATGTCGAAGATGCCGGGAAGCTGTTTGAAAAAATGCCTCAACGGGATATTGCATCGTGGACAACTATGATAACTTGTTACTCGCGATCTGGGCAAATGGAAAATGCTAGACGCTTGTTTGATGAGATGCCTGAAAAGTGTATAGAAGCATGGACTGCTGTTATTCGGGGCTATCTGCTGATTGGTGATATCAAAACTGCTGGTGACTTGTTCGAAAACATGCCTCAACGAGATATTATAGCTTGGAATTCTATGATCAGTGGTTATGTTCAGAATGGAATGCTGGAAGACGCTTTAAAATTGTTCATGAAGATGCCAAAGAGGGACCTGCGTTCATGGAATTCAATCTTACAAGGGTATGTACAGCAGGCTGATATGGTTATTGCATCCGATTTCTTTGAGAGGATGCCATCAAGAGATGAAACTTCATGGAACACTATTATTTGTGGCTACCAAAGTGAGGAAGCATTGGTTTTGTTTCGTAGGATGATGCGAGAAGGGCTTAAGCCCGATCAAGGGACATTCACCGTCATTATTTCTGTTAGTGCATCCCTTGCTTCTCTACTTTGGGGAGGGTCGATGCACCTCAATGCAATTAAATTTAGTTATGGGCACGACACCAGGGTCATGAGTTCATTGATCACCATGTATTCCAAGTGTGGCTCGATTACTGATGCTTCGAAGGTGTTTGAGAGCATATCAAAACGAGATACGGTTGCATGGAATGCTATGATTGTGGCACATGCTTACCATGGATCTGCATTAGGAGCACTCGGGCTCTTCCCCACTATGATTGAAGCTGGGTTTGAACCTGATCATGTGACTTTTCTTGGACTCTTATCCGCATGTGCACACAAAGGTTTTGTCAATGAAGGTAGGGAACTTTTCGATTCTATGGTAAAGAATTGGAAGTTGCTTCCTAAACCAGAGCACTATACATGTATGGTGGACCTCCTTGGACGATGTGGGCGATTGAGCGAAGCCTACCAATTCATAAAGCAAGTACCTGTTGACCTCCCAACACACACATGGGAGACCTTGTTGAGTGCATGTAGAGTTCATGGAAATCTAAAACTTGGTGAATTTGTTGCGAAAAAGATCCTGAATTTTCAACCCCTCAATGGAGGGGTGTATGTGCTTCTGTCAAATATTTATGCCGCGAAAGGAATGTGGGAAGAAGTAGCACGAATAAGAAACTTAATGAAAGCGATTGGAACAAAGAAAGAACAAGCATGTAGTTGGATTGAGATCAAGGGGAAGGTAAATGCGTTTGTTTATAATGATAGGGTGCATCCTCAAACGGAAGTAATATACAAAGAGCTAGATGCCCTTTCTGCTATAATGGAAGATATTGGTGAGTCATTACTGTGATGGTGGGAAGATACTGTGGTCGGGTTTCAAACTGCAGAAATGCATGAAATGAGATGTCTTGTCATCTAATTAGCAATGGGCGCGAATGGATTTACAATGACACCTTTTTTATGGTCTCTTATTGGATGGCGTCTCTCGCAGCCTCAATCCATTCCCCACCTGTCTTACAGATGGCATCTCCTGTAAGGACCCCATCATTTGACGGTACCTTTCTCTACTGTATAAGCATTACATTGGTTCCATATATGTCTTGTTTTGTTGTCCCCTTCCACCATGAAAATTCCTTTCATCTAATGATTGTAGGAGGAGGGTCAGTGTCAAACAATCAGCCATGGAACTCGTTGATCCAAACTTGGTTTTCTTCCATATAAAGGCCAGTGACCTACCCCGCGCTGTTGTGAATTGATAAAAGAAGTTGATGGTGCTAAGGGAAATAAGACTTGTATTGTAAGTTATGGCCCAAAGGGCTTCATAAAAGTTTATTGTTTTACTCCATTGTTAAGAAGATTTGTATTTGTTTGGCCTTGAATAGTTATGTTGAGAAACTTAGTTGTGAAGTTTAATCTCATCTAAATATTCACTCAAATTTAGGGTTTATGCAATAAGTCTTGTGCTGCTATTATTAGCTGTTTATTTAAGTATCTTTATCAGGAACCATTGCTGAGGAGTTTGATCTGTCTTGCAGAGTTGTAGAAAAAGGATCCTTTCGTGTATCTTCACATTAGGGGCAACAACACTCTCTGTGCTGGTTTCTTTTTGTCTTTTTTAGTTTTGATTTTTTTTTTACCTTTTTTTCTCAACAAAAGAGCTACATTAAGTAGAAATTAGTAGTAGGAGTATTCCCATCATGATTTTAGCTGTTATAATGATATCCCATAGAGTGCCCTTTCAGGGTCTTCAAATTAGAAAATGGACATTTTGATCATTTGAAAAATACTCTAGCAACTTACAAAGTCAAACAAACTGATCATTTCCGTTTGTACCATGGTATTGGAGTTTGGATATTCTGAGGCTCTCATGACATGTGTGAGACAAGCGGAACTCCCCAGTGGGTCCCCTTTTGAAAACCTTAACCACTCAAAATGAATGCCTCCTTCTTAATGAAATGCGGCCAAGAAGTGAGTTCAATTGCAAGATTAAGCATATGTAAAACACAAGAATAAAATATAAGAAAAATTATGTTATATGCTCAATTTATAGGAGACTACCTTCCGTTTGAGTAAAACTCGACCACATTCCATAAAAGGAGAGAGTTTATGGTAAAGGCTTTAAATTTTCAATAGGCACGCCCCCACTGCAGGGCTTCACGTGTCTCACTGTCTCATGAGTGAGAGAGGCTAAGATGATTCAGACACCAAGAGGATCCGAACCCAACATCATAATGCTTGCTTTGTTTCATATTCCATATCATTCCTTTCATTGTCTTATATTAAGTTTTATTTTATTATGCATAGCAGAGAATTCTGAAGTGCTTTTGGACCATCACATTGATCCCAGCCCATGCACCAAAGCTTTTCCATTCTGCTGTTTAGATGCCCCCTGAAGACCATGACCATGTATTCCACCTGTCAGCAGCACCTCTTGTTGTTCTTTCAAAGAAAAATTAATGAAGCACAAGGAACAGTAGGAGAAGAATGACGAAGAAAAGAGAGTGAGAAAATGTAGGCAGGAGTGGGGATTCTTTTATAAGAAACTCAAGAAGTTGTTTGGCATAAAGGAAACCAAATCAACGGTATAATTCTCTTCATTTCATTTGATGACATCTTGAGGTCCCACTGACTTTTCTTCAATTTTTTGTCATCTTCTTCAGAAGGAGATCTTTGCTGCAAATCAGGGTTTCTCTTACATATATCCCTTTTTCTTTCTTGGTTTTTGTCTTTTGAAGAAATAGAATAGCCAATTTCTATTTTTTTCCTTCATTTTTTAAGATTTTTTTATCATTTTATATTTTTTTTTGTGTAAAAAGTAGAACTTGTTCCGTTAGAGATCTCAAATTAATTTCCCTATCATGTTTTGCTTGCTGTAGTTCCTATTAATTTATGGTTGGAATGAATTGATTAACGTGCATCTAATGGTGCATGTTAGTAACCTGCACCCTTGGCTAATCAAATGAGGAAACTACAATGACTATTCATCTTTAATTAACCTAAAAGAAGTAGAAATGTAACTGTGATTTATATCTCAGAGATATTTTCAATTCACGGCCTAGCCTGTGGGACCCCATTTAAATACATGACAGTCCAGAGGATGGTAATAAGGTGGAAATGTCTAATATTTGGCAAATGAGACCGATTCCTCTAATTTCTGACTTGGAGAAATCCTGGGTTGAATGAATGGAACTCTAATGGAGCCCACCTATTGAAAATCTGAGCTGATCAAAATAAACACCATCATTGTGTATAGGATGTCCTCGAATTTTATTCCAATAGGAGTTGGCCCCACCTTAAGATAGACCATATCATGAATAATGTGAAAAATAATTAATAATGCATCAGGTTGTCTTAATCACATTGTTCAACATAGGGCAATATGACACTGGCCCAACTCCTACTGGATTAAAATTCAGACACATTCCATACATGGCGATGGCATTTTGAATAGCTCAGATTTTCAATAGATGGACCTTGTTGTGGAGCTCTACCCCTCCAACTGAGAAAGGATCTGGACTCTTGGCAGATGGGTTACCCAAAAGGTGGGATCATCTAATCACCATAACCGTGGTTGCGCCACCTAAAAATTGTAAAATGTAAAATCCCATGTTATGAATAGGATTTGTATCATGTCAATTTTAGAAAGAGTGGCCCGGCACCCCTCCCTAGACATATCTAGGCATTATAGATTTTAACAATGGGTTTTATTGCTATTTTGTAATATATACATCTATTGGTATTGCTATCTTGTAATATCAATATCAGTAACATCTTTCAAAAATATGTATATATCTTCTTTAGTAATGTTGATAAAAAAACCTCTTTTAATAACTTTTACCAGTTTACCTGTTTTACTCAAAATGATAACTATAATTTAATTTTTCCTCTTAAGCAGGACACTGATAATGTAAAATATTCTCTCTAGTATAAGGTATGTACTAGCTACATCTGTTTGACATTGCAGAGAGCATAGTTCAAGAATCAAGAATCTCCCTTGCATTCTCTTCTTGGTTTTCTCTTTGTAACAGAAAATTATGACACAAACTGCTTGGCACTTAGATTCATTTTTTTGGCAGTTATTTCTTTCTAACATCTCAAGGATTGATACATCTTGCAGTCCCAACTGCATCATTTGTTTTCCTTTTATTGGACCATACTCTGCATGGTTTGATCAGTTTTCACCTTTATATATTAGAGATAAAAACAGTCTCTATTATTATTGTTGTTTGGCTAGGTTGGCCTGCTGGCCAGGAGTGATACTCCCAACTTGAAGGCTCAATGATCGATCCTTGGGCACATGTGTGATACGAAGGTGCCAACCCCACTCAACCATGAGTGAAATCTACTCGACCCAAATGATGTATTACCTGGTGTGGTAAAATCAATCATGTAATTGTTAAGGTGTTTTATTCCTTAGGATCCGGCTACTCGTGTATGATCATGATTGCGTGTTTATTTCTAAGATGTTTTGAGTTGTACTGCTCAAATTTAGGTGGTTGAAGTCCAACATTCTGTTGGAAACTGGCCAGTGTATCTGAATGGTTGGTTCATAGAAGCAGACGGTGCTATATTTTACAGAAAATGTCAGAAATAGATTTATAAAGTCGAAACAGGGAATCAGAATGTTTTCAAATATGCTGCCTAAAGATGCATCTTTACTATAAAAAAAATACAATCATGGGATGCTATATTTTATAAATCTTTGTTGAGTGATGAAATACTCAGCTGCTACTGAGCTGTAAATTTGCACAGCAAACAAATATACTAGGGCAAAAGTCCATCACTTCTTGCCCTTAGGCTTACATGCTCCTAGGCTCAAACTCTGTTCATGAATATATCATGGGAACTGTGATCAGATTTTGAACAATTTAATGTATGCATTGCGCCTTTTTTTTTTTTTTTTGGGAAAGGTTTTAAAAAAATTTGAGAGGTTTTAAAAAAAAAATTTAAAGGTAAAATTTTTTTTTAAAGGTAAAACTTTTTTTGAAAGCTAATTTTTTTTTATATGCATTGCTCCTTTTTTGTGAAAGAGTATTTGACTTTCATTTTGCAAAACCATGTTTCGGGTTTATGGTAAACCATTCTGCCACTTTTGCTTTGATGACAGGGTATACCTTTCACCCGTGGTGTAGTGGAAGGTGCTCATTATTGTGACCTTTAAGTTCTGGGTTTGAGTCGTATTATCAAATTAATGAATAAATCTAGTAAAAACATGACTGCTTATATCTATCTTGTCTGCCAACAATATGCCTTCTAAGATACGTCTAGAAGTGTGTGTGGCCATTTTCACAGGATGTTTGAAGTCACTGATGTTGGGTTTTTTTCGACCGACTTTTGGTAAAAGGAACACAGGCGCTGTTTGTTTTCCTTTTACGCAGATGCCAAACATTGTCAATGACATAACTGAATATTGCTGGCAAAGTCTTTCCACATAAATAAGAAAAGCAAGAGAATTTTGGGCAGGAAAATCAAGGTAGCTAGCAGTTATTGGACTCCTGAATCTTTGAGGTGCTGTTTGCAGGATTTTTTTATTATAGGAATTCTATGCATGGGGACTTTCTGATGGTCATGTCAGTTGTTGTCTATGGAATTCTTAGCGGAATTACAAAAATACAACCTTTTGAAATGTCATTCTTGGCCTTTCAAATTCCCCAAGTTCCAACATCCTGGATGTTGGGGCGTATGTGAGAATTGGGGAATCCTGCTGGGGCAGTGCATTTGAAGACTGTTGAATTCTTGTAATTCCTGCAAACAAATGTGCCCTTTCAATTGCAATGATCCCTTTCATTTGTAGTGGATCACTCACTGACTCACACAGAGAGCACTGTAACACCTCTGATCTCTATCAATAAAAATGATTTTTGGGTTCTCTGGTGTAACTGAAATTTTGAGAAAATTCAGTGCAAGTGATCATGGTTACCTCTTTCAGTAGCTTACAGTTAAACCAGTGCTGAAACATCTTTTTTTTTTTCTTCTCTTTTTTGAATGATAACTTTCATTAAAAGAGTTAGTGTTGGAACATCTTTCATGGTCAACATTGTCATCTTTTCTTCGTATCATGTTTATCCTTGATTTCTCCCTCATATTTCAGTGTGCCAATTACCTGTCTTTCTTTTCCTTTCCAGTGTGCCTGCAGGAAAGCTTAAGCTGATAATCATGCAACGCTTCTTTGAAGATTTGCTAAGACCGAATTGTAAATATGTTGAAAGTATAGACAAATTTGAGTTGTGATGTATCTAGATAACACATATTACATTGTTACAAGCATGAGATACATATACACATCGATGCATATGATATAGCAAGTGAATGAAATCTTCTATCACAATCTCTGAATCAAAATGAACGTAATTCCTATCTTTTTCAGTTTACACCCTTACATCCAACTTCTGTTCATGCCAAATCAGCCTCTCTTTTGCATGAATGGTATATTTCAATTGCCATGCCTGGATGTGTGCCACCTACAGTAGCCACTGCAACATGGGAACCACCTTTTGGTTTTGTGAAACTCAATTTTGATGGTTCAGTTAATTTGGCTACTCATTATGCTGGATATGGGGGAATAATTCGGGATCATATAGGTAATATGATTGTAAGTTATGCAGCTCAACTGGAAACAAATTACCCACCACAAGCTGAACTTCATGGGTTGCACAAAGGACTGGAACTTGTTATCCATTATCAGTTTCAGAACGTCATTGTTGAGGGTGATGCTCTTTTAATTTGTAGAGCTTTTCAGGGTCACTCAATATTCGCTTGGAATCTTATCCTAACTTGGAAGAAAATAGTTAGTTCTGTGAAGAGAATCAGTCAGTGCTCCTCTATGTACTACTTTCAAATGGCTAATATTGTTGCAGATGCTTTATCTAAAGTGGCTCCTCCATCATACACTGATTTCACAAGTTCTCTACCACCTGATATTGATTCATTATATGTGCAGGAACAGCTGTTCCACAGGAGGTTTCTGATTGAAACGAGGGCTTCTTTGCAGTTAGAAGACTTGGATGAGACTGTCCATTAGGACAGTTTTGCACATTTACAGTAGTTTTCTCAGTTTTTTTTTTTTTTTTTGGTTACAAGTTGTAATATTACTATATTTTTCTGTTTCCTAACTTTGTATGCTACACTTGACCTTTTCTTTTAATATAATCTCCTTTTAGCAAAAAAAAGAACAAAATTCTCAATCAAAATCTCAGTCAAAGTCCCTCAAATCTCTCATGAATTCAACCAAAGCCTCCTAATCAAAATTATTAATACTTACTAGATGTTCCGGACTATTTTTGGTTACAATGCGTAATCCCATATCTGTAGTGAGCTGGATTATTCTACTATGCCAACAAGAAGCTGAACTGCTCAAGTTTCAAAAGTGTTGAAGTATTATGAGTAGTAAATAGTTGAACATAGGGTTCATCTAAGAGACCCTAGAAAACCTCTGCAATACTCATGGTAACTACTGCCGGGTACCTGCTGACTGCGTAATGTAAATCTTCAGGACCGCGTGGTTGCTTTTTATTAACAGAGACAAACAGAGTCGGTTTCAAACAGTTGAATAACGAACTCGGTTCAGCTGAAAGTAACAGTTTCTGTTCAGCTGGAACTGTGACAGTTAAGTTAGTTGCATATTAGTTCAGTTCAGGTTGTCTGTTATAGCTGAAAAACTAAATGAGGTTTTCACTTCTCTCGATTCTATTGTTACTACTGTAAGTAGTCTGCTAAGACATGTCACGGCTGTATGATGAAGTGATATTGAATGAAAGATTTCACAGAACGGTTGTATGATCATGTGTAAGATCATGGTATCATTGCAAAGAGGGTTGAAGTAAATGGGGTCCGGATTCTCTCCAGCTTTAGCATGTGCTGCTGTCGACAATTTTTTAAAATGGTACTTGACTATGAAAAAAAAATTCATGTCAAAGTCACGAAACTACTAGCTCTATTAATTCAAGAGCCTCGTTCTTACAGATGCTAGGATATATGTATGAATTCTCCAAGTAATCCACTTTTCTAGCATTCCTTTTTGAGATTTTGTACCTGTGGCCTACCTTTAATCAATCCAAATAATCTACACACACTTTGTATATACAATAATCCTCAGTTCACACTATTATGCGCACATTCACAATTAGGTTATACCACAAATTTGCACTGCTGTGCCAAAACACTTATGGTTGAGTAGAGTCAGCACCTTAGTATCACACATGTCATGGATCAATCGCTAGGTCTTCAAATTAGAAGTATCACTAATAACTAGTAGTCCAACTTTGCAAACATAAAATAAAATAGGTAAGAAAATTACACTGTGTATGGGTTTTGTTCTTAATAAAACTAAGAGCTAGGATAATTTAATTAGCGCAATCTCTCATATTTCCCTTATCTACATCTGTTTGGTAACTTCACTAGTAAAGTGCAGCGAAGTGAAGAGTTAAGAAAAGAGGAGTGGTCAAATAATACTGTCTTAGGGAAATGAGAATGTAGCTTTTTGACCTTTTTTTATAAAAAAAAATATGGCCTTTTATCATGGGAAAGTAACTTTTTAACCTCTTTTTTTTTTTTTTTTGTAAAACATAGAGGTGTGTTTTGAAATATGGTACTTTTTTATTTGACCCATTTTTCTTTTATGGTTTCTTGAAATAATCCTTCACCTCACTTCACTAGTAAAGTGAATTTACCAAAGAGGTAAATCGTCAAGCATCTAGGCCGCTCCACTAAAAGCTAACTGTTTTTCTTAAAAATTGCTTAAGCACTGTATACTGTCCATCATATTGCCCAAACCCATGTCGATTTCTGTCTTGCAAATCCAAACTCAAATCCTACCCAAAATTTTATATGAGTTTAAAATGTAGATCCAAAACCAAACCCACCAAGATCTACCTTGGTAGGATCGGGTTATAAGGTTTAGCTTGGACCCGACCTGGCTAAGTTCCTCATATATATAAATATATATACATATATAAATATATATACATATATATATATATATACATATATATATATGGGATTTATTCTGGTGAGAACAGTTCTCACCAGAATGGTGAGAACTTGAATCCTGGGCGTTCATTTCTGGAGATTGATCCAACGGCTGGAAGGTCCGAATATAAGAGGAGAAGAAAAAACGGAGCCCGCCCAGATTTTCCATTTCCCCCCATTTCCCCTCCTTCCTCTCTCCCTCATCGAATCGGTTTAGCGCTTCTCTCTCCCGGAGTCCGTCATCTCTCTCCCGGTCGTCGCGCACTGCTCTCCCGGCGTCGCGCATCTCTCTCCCGGCCAGGCTCGCCCAGATTTCCCTTTTCCCCCAAATCCCCTTCTTCCTCTCTCCCGTTTTCCTCCATCTCTCTCCCTCACCGAACCGGACAGCGCCGTTGGATTGTCTGGCTAATCCAACGGTTCAGCAGTTCCATAATAATTTCTCACGATTTCCCTCTCCGGACCTCAAAAGTTCCCGCTCCTCTCTTCCCATCTCCCAAACGCAAAAGGAAAACCCTAGCTCCTCTCCGCACGAAAGATCAGGGCCCTTCCCCTCTCGTCCCCATCTGCCGTACGATCCAAAGGGCTCTTCCCCTCTCATCTCCATCGGCAGTTGCCGGTCTCGTTGCAGTCGACGGGTCCGATTCCCTTCTCCTTCCAGGTTAGTCTCTTCTTCTCTCCCTCCCTATCTTTGCCGCGCCCCCCCCCCCCGCCCCCCCACACACACACAAAACAGAAGGTCTCTTGATTTCTTTTTTATTTAAAAAAAAAACGAGCTTATAGATTTGGATATTTTGGAATAGTTTTAGTATTTTGTTATGGTGGCATGAGCTAGAAGGTTTGTGGGTGGTTGGGTGCTGATTTTGTGAGAATCTGTGGGCATTCCAATTCTTACAAAGGATGACGGTGGAGGATGAAAGGACTGATGCGAAGGGTGTAGTAGATGAGCAATCAATGTTGATTTTAAGATGGAATGATGGATAAACCCATCTTTGAATTGAGATACAGAGTACTTGGGGATGGTGGATTCTACTGGGGATAAGGTTGGTAGGGATTCCACATCCAAATCTCACCATATGTCTCTTACTTTTAAGGCGCCCCTAAAATTATGCCAAACGAGCACCATACACTAATTCTTTTGGATTGAAAAATATCTGAATTGGTTGAATAATATGCTCAGAAGTGCTAAACCATCATGACGATGAAGAGTTGGGTATTTACTTTTTTGTGCAAACCCCTTGTTGGGTATGTACTGGTTTTTTATATTTAGTGTTAATTGATGAGAATTGTTGATTGTATGGCGGCATATCAATTATATGATTGCTTTCAATGATAATGATGAAGGATAAAGGGGAAAAGCAGGACTCTTTTAAAGCTTGGCTTTGATGAATTTGATGATTTCGATTAGGAACCTCTCTGTGGTATTCGGGCTTTCATGACGATGAAGAGTTCCTAATTGAGATGCGATAAAGTTATGGTGCTCTCTGATTTGTGGTTGGTCAGGTGGAAGAGGAAAGAAGAGTGTGGGGGTGGGGGGATTTTGGAATTTCTTCTTCTGATTCTTTTTTTTTTTTTTTTTTTTTTTCCTGAAGAATATTTATATGGATGTGTTGAACTTGTTGTGGTTGTTTGTGGATTTGGGTTCCTTTTTTTTTTTTTTACTCTCTTGAGGTGAAATGACTTTGGTGGGTGTTCTCATGGAATTCAAGTTTAGAAAGTGTTTCTGTTAAGGTTTTGGAGTCATCTTTGTATTGGATGGACTGGAAGTCTATGAAACTAGTGTTATTTTATTTCATCTGTTTAGCTTGGGTTTTTCGGCAATAGGAAGACTTTCTGTATGTGATGTATGTGGAATTCAGAATAATTGTTGAACCAATGGAAGTTTACTCTGTTCTTTTTTTCTTTTTTTTTTTCTTGTCTTAAATTTTAAGATCACTTCTGTTCTGATTCCCGGAAAGTAATCAAGAGGTGTTTTATCTGTCTTGAATCTTAATATCACTTCTGGGCATAATTTTGGTTGAAGCAAAACACCTCTTGATTTTCTATTACTTCTTCATTTGGTTGGAATTATCAATGTTGTGGTGTTGGCATATTTTCCTAATTCTTGTATTTAATTAGTTTCTTATTACAATTTAAAATCTGGTGTTGCATGTATTGTTCCGGTGTGGTGCTATTATCGTGCGTAAATCATCTACATAACGACGTTGGTCCATCCTTACCAATTAACACATGACAGGTGCAATTGTCCTGCGCTTGTCAAGAGGTATTATTCCAAATATATGTTGCTATATATGAATTATTATTATTATTTGTTGCTATAATTCTAATATTTATGCTACTAATGATTGCATCTATTCATTTCAGTTCTGTAGTCCATGTCTTTGCAAATGATGAGAGTGGTTTAGAAAACAACTTTGAGGCATTCATTGAAGGCGAGGCATCGGAAAGGTCGACTTCTAAGGATGAGACCTTGACACAAATTTAGGTATAACTCGGTCACGTGTTAGTTCTTTATGAATTTTTTTTTCCTAATGACTTGTTTATACTTCTATCTTGTAGGCTTCAAGTGACATAGACATTGGTGTTGGATCTGGCCATTGGAAGATATTGACACATACATGACATTTTTTTGGATAGGGCTTTCAATTGTTGATGTTTAAAATGTTTTTGGCTTGGTCGTACGTCTATATGATGTAAATGGCCAAGAATGTTCATTTCATTTTGTGTATTTGGATTCCAACTTTATTATGATGTTCTTTGGCAATGGAAAGATGGTTATTATGATCTTAATTGGCCCATCCCTACTATGGTATTCTGAGTGTGGTATTGAAGGTTACAGGCCTGTATATATGTGAAATTCAGGATTTTATTTAGGTGAAATTTCAAGGAGTTTGTGTGGTTTGGATGTTGCTTGTTTTGTTTCAATTGGTCGGGTGGGTGATGTTATTTTAAGACTCAGGTCAGGTTGGGTGATGTTTCAATTGCTCAGGCGGGTGATCCCTTCCCCGGATCCTCCTGCGAAGTTTTTATGCTTTTAGATTCTGTAGAAGTTTTATTCATTCTTTGTTTGCAGTTGAATTCCAAAATTTTATTTTCTAGGCTTGTACAGTGACCATTGATGTTGGCTTAACACATAAGCTTTACTTCAATGTTCTTGTTATAAACAATTACTACGTACGACAATGCACAGGCTCACATCGATGCTACTCTGCCATGGAATATTTTTGGGCGTTCTTTGCAGAATCCAGTATGGGGTTGAACGGATGGATGTTCTCTCTTTTAATAACTCCCAGTGGATTAGGTACCCAAAAGATGAATTGTACAACACCCACTTGACACATTTTTAGGCCTTCTTATTGGCATCGTTTGATGCATTCCGTTGGGCTACAGGCATGCAATCACATACCATCTCCATAATTTAACCATAGTACAGACTTTAACCATTCAAAAAAAAAAGAAGAAAAGATCAATACAATAAAATAGCTTACAAAACAGGGAATTGAGAACAATCTCATTCCCATAGCAGATATTCAGTTGCGCACAATTAGCATTTCAGACAAGAGAAATGACCCTGTGTAACACCTAACACTAATCATTTAGAGGGGCCTCCAGAATAGACGGTCTAGACTATTAAGGCCAAAAGGCTATTGGCTCCCCTGATTATACAATCAGGCAACATGACTTTAGATGGATCCCAAGTCCCATATGTCCATTCATCCTGAAAAAATGGAAGATGATGCTGAAAATTTCATGAACTGAAATATACATGAAGCTACATATCAGAAAAGTTCACCAGAAGATCCTATAAAACTGACAATTTCTAATAACTGTGGCATACTTCATTTGTTTGATTTGACAAAGCCAAAATCCAACTAGCCCACATATTACATTCTATTTGAACGCCTGCACAATTTGTTAACAACATTCAAAAACCACATTCCATCTCTTTTCTCACATATTTGTCACCAGCTGACTACTGTATCTTTTAATAGCCACATAGCCAGCAAAACCATGTCCACTGGTAGTTCATTCAAGGCCTACAAAATAACAGTTGTAAAAGATCATTAGGACAATCAAATTAAATGTAAAAAATTTATACAATTGAGATTAGAATCTAAGAAATCTATACCTATAATTCTCTCAGTAATTTGTCATCGGAAGTCGACCTTTCCGAGGCCTGGAATTCAATAAAAGCCTCAGAGTTATATTCTAAACCACTTCCATCGTTTGCAAAGATGTAGACTGTAAGTCTGAAAGTTAGAGATGGAATCAATAAATAGCATTACAAATTTACAATTGATAATAAAAAAAAATGTAAAGAAAGAAACATTTAAATGGAATAATACATTTTGACAAGCATAGGACGATTCCAGCATATTCAATTGGAATAATGCCTCCACTCTAAACTACATTTTAAGAGACCTGTAGTTTTACTTAACCAAAAAAATTAAAAAAAAAAAAAAAAAACGAGTGAGAGAGAGACATGCAGTTTCAATTGTTTAAACAAAACTAGTTCATAGTTAACATTCAACAGGAAGAGTGCCCAAAGGTGATGAAAGTTTTCTTCTCCTCCTCTTTTAAAAAGAAATGCTATACAGACCCAAAGATTTTTTACTTAGAAGGGACATGGAGCCCCTAAAAATTTTAGGGGCGCCTTAAAAGTAAGAGACATATGGTGAGATTTGGATGTGGAATCCCTACCAACCTTATCCCCAGTAGAATCCACCATCCCCAAGTACTCTGTATCTCAATTCAAAGATGGGTTCATCCATCATTCCATCTTAAAATCAAGATTGATTGCTCATCTACTACACCCTTCGCATCAGTCCTTTCGTCCTCCACCGTCATCCTTTGTAAGAATTGGAATGCCCACAGATTCTCACAAAATCAGCACCCAACCACCCACAAACCTTCTAGCTCATGCCACCATAACAAAATACTAAAACTATTCCAAAATATCCAAATCTATAAGCTCGTTTTTTTTTTAAAATAAAAAAGAAATCAAGAGAACTTCTGTTTTGTGTGTGTGTGTGTGTGGGGGGGGGGGGGGGGGGGGGGGCGCGGCAAAGATGGGGAGGGAGAGAAGAAGAGACTAACCTGGAAGGAGAAGGGAATCGGACCCGTCGACTGCAACGAGACCGGCAACTGCCGATGGAGATGAGAGGGGAAGAGCCCTTTGGATCGTACGGCAGATGGGGACGAGAGGGGAAGGGCCCTGATCTTTCGTGCGGAGAGGAGCTAGGGTTTTCCTTTTGCGTTTGGGAGATGGGAAGAGAGGAGCGGGAACTTTTGAGGTCCGGAGAGGGAAATCGTGAGAAATTATTATGGAACTGCTGAACCGTTGGATTAGCCAGACAATCCAACGGCGCTGTTCGGTTCGGTGAGGGAGAGAGATGGAGGAAAACGGGAGAGAGGAAGAAGGGGATTTGGGGGAAAAGGGAAATCTGGGCGAGCCTGGCCGGGAGAGAGATGCGCGACGCCGGGAGAGCAGTGCGCGACGACCGGGAGAGAGATGACGGACTCCGGGAGAGAGAAGCGCTAAACCGATTCGATGAGGGAGAGAGGAAGGAGGGGAAATGGGGGGAAATGGAAAATCTGGGCGGGCTCCGTTTTTTCTTCTCCTCTTATATTCGGACCTTCCAGCCGTTGGATCAATCTCCAGAAATGAACGCCCAGGATTCAAGTTCTCACCATTCTGGTGAGAACTGTTCTCACCAGAATAAATCCCATATATATATATATATATATATGGCGCCAGCCCAATATGAGCTGAAATTCCCGCTTCAACAGAAATAACTTCCGAATCCGACGCATATGCAGACAACACTTGCAGAGACACAACACATCAGAGAAAGAGTGTCAATGGATATCGAAACCTCCCCTTCGATTCCCCAACGGTACTCAATTTTCATTTCTGAAAATCTTAAAAAGCCCCCTACAGATTTCTGAAAATCAATTTGCCTTTTTTTTTACATTTTCCCGCTCCCCAATTTTCTTTTTTACATAACACCGCTTCCCCCCCGAAGGATAATTCCCTGGGTCCACCCCTATCTACAGGGCGACAAGGATCTTGCTGAAATATAGAAGCTCTATCCAAGTTTCCAAATAGCATAAACTAAATATACATCTATTTCATTAGTGTATTGAAAAAGGCAGCAAAAAGAAAACCTAAGCAATTCAATAGGACATCTCCAAAGTTTTCTTAGAAATTTCAAGGAGACCTTCTGACAAGACAAAGGAAGAAAAATAATGTTTATGGAAAATTGCGCACTAAGCCATGTAAGATTCTTTTTAAAACCCCTCATTATAAGGGAATTCAGAATTCTTGGATCTAGCTCTGCCATGCAGGTCAAAATATTATACTTCTATCATGTATTATGGGAAGCTTACAGTATCAATTCTCTATAGCTAAAGATGGTGTTTAGAAAGTCATTTCTTGTGGCTCTTCCAACTTCTTTTTAGTCTCCGCCTCATTCCAAACAAAATTAATCAAAAGGGGTGTATTCCATAGATAAATCAACACAAGGAAGCAGCAAAATATAACCAATGAAAGCTTTAACACTCATCTTGGTAAGCATGGGATTTTACCTTTGGTCCTTTTACAGACAAGTACTCACCAACATGCATTTCACGAAAATGGTGGGACATTCTTCCTAGCGGGTACATCTGCATATTGGTGAAAGTTAATGGACAAACAAATTAGATGAGACAAAACATCCATATCTACTTATAAAGTCCATGATTCAGCTAATCTTGAAAGTTGAAACATAACTCGTGAGAATTGTGCATAATTAAGGTGTTGTCACACTAGGGGATGGGTCCTGTGGTCATGAGGGTGGTACATGCACGCGCGCACACACACACATATGAGCATACACAGGACACACCGCATCTTCCCAAGATATGTAAATTCAATCATGTGGCAATCATGGTCCAGCAATCTAGAAAGTTGATATAATGGTCCCACTGAGTAGGGAGAGGAGGCAGGGGGAGGATACCAAAAATCTTCTAGAGCAGAACATTCAAACCATTTGTTCTTGGGCCACCATTTAGGACCTCTGCTGTATTAACAATTTAGTTGTGCACCAAAAGGTTTAGTATCTTCCATGATGGGCGATATTTCCATATACATAGTGGGGCCAACCAGATCATAGAGCCATGGGCCCCAAATGATCAGACTTGAGCAACTAAGGGAGCTATATATTTGATGTTCTGAAGCACAACTGCACAAGACCCTGTCATTTCTATGAAAGCACAAACCTTTATGACCAGTTCGAAGTATCCGACATCAGAATCCAAAGTAATTGGAGTATACGGCCTTATAACTTCTTCTCCAAGGTTATCCCTTCCCCTGTCCAAGCAGAGAGTGGAAACTTGTAAAATTAATAACATTAATTATGAACAGTCTTATTATGAAGAACTTCAAGCATGCCAAATCTGAGGAACCTGACCTGCAACGTATGTGTTTCCCAATTGGAAGACCCAACACTGAAGTAGGAGTAGGAAGAGCGAATCTAAACTTAGCCACATTATGGCTGAGTTGTGTGCGCCTGACAAGTTCAAAATCTTTAAATTTTTCTGGGTCCAAACAACCTATAAACACCAATTATTGTATAAATAATTCATGCTCAGCTGTTACTTTCCATTCTAAAGTCCCTTTCTAATATGCAGAATTGCAAACCCATAGCTAACTAATAAAAAATCTCAGAATCTAAAATATCATTACAGTGAAAAGACCGAAGAATCTAGAAGGGATGCTTGAATGATCTAGTCAAACCCAAAACAAGGCAAATCAAGACCCAAAATCAAGAACAAGATGAGAGAGATAAGACTGAAAAAATAAAAAGGTCCATATACCATATCATTTTTCACTTTTGTTGTGACATCCATTTTTGAAAACTACCAAAACCATAGTTACCCTGTCTGCATTTCATCTAATTAGAGATAGAGTTTGTGAAAAAATGAGCAGTGGAATCAGAGATGATCTCTAGGGCTGGTGCTTGCCAAAAAATTCAGATTTTTACATATCATTGATTTGTTTCCTTTGCTTTGTCCATGTGTTTTCAGTATGGAACCCATAGAAAGAGGGCCTTTTTTATACTGAATTTCCCAACGATCAGATGCGAGCTTCTCAGGAAGCAGACCTCCAGAATCCAGATCCTTTGCAATGTCCAGAGGTTCTACGGGAGATGTGTGAGAGATTTATGGAACAGAGAGGTTGGGCTACAAGACAGAGGTTCCTTGGTAGTATGCTCCAGAGGGAGGGATTGATTTTTCCAAATGGCATGCGCAGAGGACCATTTCCATCTTGGCCAGGGTCATTGCGGTCAGCCCCACATAAGCCCACACACACCAACAGTTTGCTGTTGAAAATTCAGTTTGTCATAGTTTGCTAATTCATTAGGATAGGTTCATCCCATATGGTTTCTGGTTCCCTCAATTCATAACTCTAGTTCACCCACCATGAACAAATTTGATTGTCTAACTCAATGTTGTTTGATTCAATCCTCATGGTTTGTCAGTCCAATTCAATTATTCAAAACTATTTTATAAGTACATCATCATTAGTGATTAGTGAGGCCTCTATTAATGTATATCAAACCATAAATGCCCCAGTGAAATCCTATATGATGAAGTATGGAATATAAAAATTGCTTATATAAACCTCTTTTGATCATTTCTCTTTAAACAAAACCCATTTTCCAAAACAAAAAGTATCTTACATTAGAGTAAAAGACAAGATTGATATACACACTGTACACTTTCAATTAGAACAAAAGCAGAATAATGATTACCCAGAAGAAATGGAATTGCTTTTATCCATTTTGGGAACTAGACCGAATCAATATACAACTTTTGAGAGAATCAAACTGTGAATTGTCCGAACAACTAAGTAGGTTGCTTGTCAGAAGCAAGGAATATCAAAAGCACCCCCAGAAGGTTCTCCAAAACAAAATCACCATTAAATTAAACAACAACCAACAATCGAGAGCTAAAACATCCATCATTCCAAAAATCCAAAATCAATAATACTAACATATAAAACGCTATCTTCCATTTCAAATTAACGAAAAAAAAAAAAAAAAAGAAAGAAGAAGAAGAAGAAGAACAATCAATCATGCGCGGATATGAATATTCTAATCATCAACCCTTAAAAACAAAAGTAGAATAATGATTACCCAAAAGAAATGAAATTTCCTTTATCCATTTCGGGAACTAGAACTAATCAATATAGAACTTTTGAGAGAATCAAACTGTGAATTGTCCAAACAACTAAGTAGGTAGCTCTTGTCAGGAGCAAGGAATATCAAAAGCGTCCCCAGAAGGTTCTCCAAAGCAAAAGCACCATTAAGTTAAACAACAACCAATAATCAAGAGCTAAAACACCCATCATTCCAAAACTCCAAAATCAATAATACAAACATATAAAACACTATCTTCATTCTTCCATTTCAAATAAAAAAAGAAAAAAACAAGAAAGAAGAAGAAGAAGAAGAAATCATGCTCATCAATCCATAAAACAAACAAATAACAACAAACATTACAAATCAACCAACTCACATGCAATGCCCACAAAGTAAGAAGAACCCAGAAATCCAAACACCCAGAAAATGGAATTAAAGAGAAAAAAAATGCTTAAATTTTTCAAAAAGTTCATACCCTTTGGCTTCTTGGTCAGGTAGAAATAAGCAGCAGTTGCACCAATAACAGCAACAGCAACAACAACACTCAAAATCACAATCCTGGGTGACTGTAAGAGGTCCATTGGTGATGAAAACAGACCCTTGTTAATCTGTTGAGAGATTGAGACTAGGGAGAATCCCAGCGTTTCTGCTTTTGTTTTTCCTAAGTAGGATGGTAAAAAACAGACGCAGTAGAGAGAGAATGGAAAGCGGTGTGGAAAATGGTGTCTGGAAGAGTGGGATTTGGCCAGCCAAACTATCTATTTATATTGCCGTTGGGTGCTTGGAGGGTCAAGTATTTGTAAATTACCAGGAATTTTACCAAAATGCCACTGGGTTGGGTCAGGTGATGGGTACGAAGGGCCTTTTTTTTTTTTTTTTTTTCCTTTCATAATTAATTCTAGCAAGGTTCACTAACAAGCTGTGTAAAAAATATTATTATTGGTAAATCTTTATTGAAAATGTAATATTTATAAGTTTGGGCATTTTCTATGGATATTACAAGAAGAATGTCTTAGAATGAGTTCATCTTTGGCTTTTCAAAGGCACACATTTCAATTTTGATCAAATGAGATGCATTTCACTCATTTAAAGGTAAGATGGTTAAATTGCCTCTCATAAGACTTCTTTCTCCGATATTTATCAATATCTTATAATACTAAGAAATTGAACTGAGACGTGGTCCAACATTAGGATAAAAAGATATTGGAACCTACCAGTAAAAGATATTTTCCCGCCTATAAGTTCATTTGCATTAGAATACATAAAAAATAAATACATGAGATTTATGCCATAAATAGTTAAAAATGAAGGCCATAGGTCAATTTTCAAAATGATAATCAAATAACATTTTCTTTTATGAAAATAAAATCAAAGAAAGAAGGAAATTGAATACCAGCCATCAACCATTGTAATTCATTTCTTATCTTCATTTGATTTTATTGTCATAAAAGAAAAAGATTAATTGATGCTCATTTTTTTCAAAATTCACCTTTGGTCTTTATTTTAACGACTAATTATGGCATAAGTCCTATATTATCTGATCCAAACAAAAAGGCCCCTATTATTCATATGCCGCCTAACTTATGGGACCCACCTAGAAAGGAGTCCTTGTGGATAAGGATAAGATTTTAACACTCTTTTAACCATATAACTTATTTTGATATTCAATAAAACATTAGTAAAGATAAACGAGTACCATATGATGTCTATCTTTAAATGGTAAGTAAAAATATTTTTTTTTCCTTTGGGGTGGGAGGGCTTATGTATTCATTAGAAGGTCTTCGTATTGAGAACTCAGAAGCAACAGCCGATATCATGTGGTTTTCTTTTCCCACGCAAATCTCAGTCCCAGAGTTGGTGCAGACTGCAGAGAACCATGTAGACCACAATTTCCACAATTACCTCCTCCTTTTTCTGAGAATATATAAAATCCAGAGGGTGACTTTCCAACTTCAATCCTTCTTATTTTTATTTTTTGAAAAATCTTACCTCTTACTTTGGCAGGGTAGGAAGAACGTAAAGATGATTTAATGGCGAGATTAGTCCTTTTTTTTTCTTTTTTATGACGTGGGTATCTATCTTGAGGCCTTTTACCCAATAAGACTAATCTGTAGGTGGCGCCTGCTAAATCCACACAATCGTACACATGAAAAATCCAGGGCAATTTCAAACACAAGAAGTGGGGAGCAAATTTACGCCTTATGCCACTTAACCAACGCTGGGTTGGGAGAGTGGCGAGAATAGTCATTGTTTATTTGTGATATTTATTTAATTTTGTTTTATTTTTTTAAGATGGAAGAATAGTTCGATGTGTGCTCACCATGCAGCTGCATGCCGTTTGTTTGTGTTTGAGAATTGGTTTGCACCACACCATGTGACTCTCATCAGCAGCAGCAGTAGGGGAGTTTCATTTATTTATGTTTTTAGGTTGACTATGAGAGTTCTGTGAGCTAATAACAATATAAGCTTTGAATAGAAGGTCTAGTGAGAGCCTCAATCAAATTGGAGCATGTGCACAGCTAAATGGACGGTCAGGGGAAACTAATCAACTTTTCCAATCAAAAGATCACCCAGGCACACATGACACGAGCCACAGACTTGACCTGAACATTCTGGATTTTCCTCCTCCATCTTTTTTTTCTTTGCTGAAAAGTACGACAGAAATCCAGGATGTGTTTGACCTCTTTTAATCTGGGGGCTTGGTTTTGTACATATTTCGGGTGAGGGCTGATTTTTTTTTATTTGACCTGGCTATTCAACTGGTTGCATTATGACCTACCATCCTAATTCAAACTCAAAACTATAATTAAAGGTCTCGATTACATCCCAATTAATAATGGTTTAGGTTTGAGCCTACACTTGTTACCCAATTAATATTTACATCCAAATTAATAAGGATGCTTTTATTTTCTATGTGGAGTGACTTGAGATGCAAACCAATTCATAAAGGTAGTTTGTATCAGGCTTGATCCCAATATCATTTTAATTAGATAAGCATGATTCCCAATCTCTAAAGTCTAAACTACTAGTTAATTTTTTATAGCTTTTGTTCTTTGTAATTGAAATCCAACAATAGTTAATAGTCATATTAAACTGAAAATGGTGTCAATTAATAAAACATATATAAATGTAAATAGCTTAAATTACTCAAAGATGAGACCCTACTATATAAAGTAAATTTGACAAAGAATTAAAGCAGAATAATTTGGTATTGAGAAAATTCAGTAAAATGTATGATATGGAACAGACTCTTTAACCCTTCTTTGATAAAATAACTAGAACTGTAAGAACCTATGTTACTGAAGTACATATATCTTTGTCCAATGAAAAAAATGTTTTTAGAGATAACCTTTATTCTCCAAATATTCTCAGTTGTCCCTTTGCAAGAGGTTAAACAAGATAATGTTCGGTTAATACTCAAATACTTGATAGCAGTATAGAAAAAAATTGATTTTTTAATTTTATTTTTAGACCCCGAATCTTGTTCTAACCCTCAAGGGTAGAGTAAGGGCCTAGGCAGTGTAGGCCGTCTAAGAGTCAGCTTTACATATATATTGAGGACAAGCTAAGTGCAGCTCAAGCCCCAGCTTGGCCATTTAATGGGCCTACTTGCAACCAATCTCTTTCTTTTTCTCTCTCATCTATTTTTTCCCGTGACGGCTTTATAATATTGATTTTTTCTTTTAAAAGTAAAAACTTTAAGAAAGTATAAACTTTTGGTTCACTCTAAAGAAAGTACCGCTAGACCTCGATATTTCAAAAAAGTATAAATCTTTCATAATTCTTTCAATCAAGTCCTCTCCCTTGCTTTATCTGAGAAATGAAAAAACCACCCTTCTCTTATGAGAAGTTTTTGTCTTTTATTAATCCATTTTCTTTTATTAACAATTTTGATTTTAATAATCATAACCATTTAATGAATCTAGATTTTTAGTAATTTAGATTCCTCTTTTCTAGTCATCCATGCATATATAGATAGTTGAATTGGGCCCCACTAGATCATTTGGATTGGACTTAATTATTTCTCTTAAATGATTTATTAAAACATTTAGAAAAATGATGTAAAAGTATTTTTATCATTTCAGAACTTTTTTTTATTTTATTTATAGAGAGGCCTATATTCAAAGAATGGTAGAAAACTTTTGTGCCTTTTTGAAATATTCAGATCTTTATCTACTTTTTTGAAAATATGCCAAAACTTCTTCTTCTTCCCCTATCCAAATCACAACATCTTTGATGAGTTCTTCTTCTTCTACTACATAACTTCTTCCTCACAATGATCGACTTGCAGTCATCTCTCACATTGATTACAACATGTCTTATCAAATCTGGGTCAGATTGCACGCCCGATCGCTTTCTACCATGACAAACCCGCCATTTCAGCACCCATCAGCCTTCCGCAACCCCAACATTTATCAGTACAATCTCACCATCACCGACTGCTTCAAACGCGGCGATGTAGAGACAGCAAGCCACCTGTTTGATGAAATGCCCCGTCGGAATCTGGTCACATGGAATTGCATGATATCTGGGTATGCCCAAAACTACAGGCTTAGCAAAGCACAGCAGATATTTGATGCTATGCCAAGGAGAAACGTCGTGTCGTGGACGGCATTGTTGACTGGGTATATGCGATGCGGGATGTTGGAAGAAGCACGGGATCTGTTTGAGAGAATGCCTGAAAGGAATGTTGTTTGTTGGAATTCCATGATCACTGGATACATTAACAACGGGAGAATTGGAATGGCGTGGGACCTGTTTGACAAAATGCCGATTAGAAACTCAGTCTCCTGGGCAATCATGATTGGTGGGTATCTCCAAAATGAGCTTGTGACTGAAGCGCGTGCTTTATTCGATCTTGCACCCGAGCGTGAAGCTTCTCTTTATAATGCAATGTTATCTGGTTATCTTGATTTGGGATATGTCGAAGATGCCGGGAAGCTGTTTGAAAAAATGCCTCAACGGGATATTGCATCGTGGACAACTATGATAACTTGTTACTCGCGATCTGGGCAAATGGAAAATGCTAGACGCTTGTTTGATGAGATGCCTGAAAAGTGTATAGAAGCATGGACTGCTGTTATTCGGGGCTATCTGCTGATTGGTGATATCAAAACTGCTGGTGACTTGTTCGAAAACATGCCTCAACGAGATATTATAGCTTGGAATTCTATGATCAGTGGTTATGTTCAGAATGGAATGCTGGAAGACGCTTTAAAATTGTTCATGAAGATGCCAAAGAGGGACCTGCGTTCATGGAATTCAATCTTACAAGGGTATGTACAGCAGGCTGATATGGTTATTGCATCCGATTTCTTTGAGAGGATGCCATCAAGAGATGAAACTTCATGGAACACTATTATTTGTGGCTACCAAAGTGAGGAAGCATTGGTTTTGTTTCGTAGGATGATGCGAGAAGGGCTTAAGCCCGATCAAGGGACATTCACCGTCATTATTTCTGTTAGTGCATCCCTTGCTTCTCTACTTTGGGGAGGGTCGATGCACCTCAATGCAATTAAATTTAGTTATGGGCACGACACCAGGGTCATGAGTTCATTGATCACCATGTATTCCAAGTGTGGCTCGATTACTGATGCTTCGAAGGTGTTTGAGAGCATATCAAAACGAGATACGGTTGCATGGAATGCTATGATTGTGGCACATGCTTACCATGGATCTGCATTAGGAGCACTCGGGCTCTTCCCCACTATGATTGAAGCTGGGTTTGAACCTGATCATGTGACTTTTCTTGGACTCTTATCCGCATGTGCACACAAAGGTTTTGTCAATGAAGGTAGGGAACTTTTCGATTCTATGGTAAAGAATTGGAAGTTGCTTCCTAAACCAGAGCACTATACATGTATGGTGGACCTCCTTGGACGATGTGGGCGATTGAGCGAAGCCTACCAATTCATAAAGCAAGTACCTGTTGACCTCCCAACACACACATGGGAGACCTTGTTGAGTGCATGTAGAGTTCATGGAAATCTAAAACTTGGTGAATTTGTTGCGAAAAAGATCCTGAATTTTCAACCCCTCAATGGAGGGGTGTATGTGCTTCTGTCAAATATTTATGCCGCGAAAGGAATGTGGGAAGAAGTAGCACGAATAAGAAACTTAATGAAAGCGATTGGAACAAAGAAAGAACAAGCATGTAGTTGGATTGAGATCAAGGGGAAGGTAAATGCGTTTGTTTATAATGATAGGGTGCATCCTCAAACGGAAGTAATATACAAAGAGCTAGATGCCCTTTCTGCTATAATGGAAGATATTGGTGAGTCATTACTGTGATGGTGGGAAGATACTGTGGTCGGGTTTCAAACTGCAGAAATGCATGAAATGAGATGTCTTGTCATCTAATTAGCAATGGGCGCGAATGGATTTACAATGACACCTTTTTTATGGTCTCTTATTGGATGGCGTCTCTCGCAGCCTCAATCCATTCCCCACCTGTCTTACAGATGGCATCTCCTGTAAGGACCCCATCATTTGACGGTACCTTTCTCTACTGTATAAGCATTACATTGGTTCCATATATGTCTTGTTTTGTTGTCCCCTTCCACCATGAAAATTCCTTTCATCTAATGATTGTAGGAGGAGGGTCAGTGTCAAACAATCAGCCATGGAACTCGTTGATCCAAACTTGGTTTTCTTCCATATAAAGGCCAGTGACCTACCCCGCGCTGTTGTGAATTGATAAAAGAAGTTGATGGTGCTAAGGGAAATAAGACTTGTATTGTAAGTTATGGCCCAAAGGGCTTCATAAAAGTTTATTGTTTTACTCCATTGTTAAGAAGATTTGTATTTGTTTGGCCTTGAATAGTTATGTTGAGAAACTTAGTTGTGAAGTTTAATCTCATCTAAATATTCACTCAAATTTAGGGTTTATGCAATAAGTCTTGTGCTGCTATTATTAGCTGTTTATTTAAGTATCTTTATCAGGAACCATTGCTGAGGAGTTTGATCTGTCTTGCAGAGTTGTAGAAAAAGGATCCTTTCGTGTATCTTCACATTAGGGGCAACAACACTCTCTGTGCTGGTTTCTTTTTGTCTTTTTTAGTTTTGATTTTTTTTTTACCTTTTTTTCTCAACAAAAGAGCTACATTAAGTAGAAATTAGTAGTAGGAGTATTCCCATCATGATTTTAGCTGTTATAATGATATCCCATAGAGTGCCCTTTCAGGGTCTTCAAATTAGAAAATGGACATTTTGATCATTTGAAAAATACTCTAGCAACTTACAAAGTCAAACAAACTGATCATTTCCGTTTGTACCATGGTATTGGAGTTTGGATATTCTGAGGCTCTCATGACATGTGTGAGACAAGCGGAACTCCCCAGTGGGTCCCCTTTTGAAAACCTTAACCACTCAAAATGAATGCCTCCTTCTTAATGAAATGCGGCCAAGAAGTGAGTTCAATTGCAAGATTAAGCATATGTAAAACACAAGAATAAAATATAAGAAAAATTATGTTATATGCTCAATTTATAGGAGACTACCTTCCGTTTGAGTAAAACTCGACCACATTCCATAAAAGGAGAGAGTTTATGGTAAAGGCTTTAAATTTTCAATAGGCACGCCCCCACTGCAGGGCTTCACGTGTCTCACTGTCTCATGAGTGAGAGAGGCTAAGATGATTCAGACACCAAGAGGATCCGAACCCAACATCATAATGCTTGCTTTGTTTCATATTCCATATCATTCCTTTCATTGTCTTATATTAAGTTTTATTTTATTATGCATAGCAGAGAATTCTGAAGTGCTTTTGGACCATCACATTGATCCCAGCCCATGCACCAAAGCTTTTCCATTCTGCTGTTTAGATGCCCCCTGAAGACCATGACCATGTATTCCACCTGTCAGCAGCACCTCTTGTTGTTCTTTCAAAGAAAAATTAATGAAGCACAAGGAACAGTAGGAGAAGAATGACGAAGAAAAGAGAGTGAGAAAATGTAGGCAGGAGTGGGGATTCTTTTATAAGAAACTCAAGAAGTTGTTTGGCATAAAGGAAACCAAATCAACGGTATAATTCTCTTCATTTCATTTGATGACATCTTGAGGTCCCACTGACTTTTCTTCAATTTTTTGTCATCTTCTTCAGAAGGAGATCTTTGCTGCAAATCAGGGTTTCTCTTACATATATCCCTTTTTCTTTCTTGGTTTTTGTCTTTTGAAGAAATAGAATAGCCAATTTCTATTTTTTTCCTTCATTTTTTAAGATTTTTTTATCATTTTATATTTTTTTTTGTGTAAAAAGTAGAACTTGTTCCGTTAGAGATCTCAAATTAATTTCCCTATCATGTTTTGCTTGCTGTAGTTCCTATTAATTTATGGTTGGAATGAATTGATTAACGTGCATCTAATGGTGCATGTTAGTAACCTGCACCCTTGGCTAATCAAATGAGGAAACTACAATGACTATTCATCTTTAATTAACCTAAAAGAAGTAGAAATGTAACTGTGATTTATATCTCAGAGATATTTTCAATTCACGGCCTAGCCTGTGGGACCCCATTTAAATACATGACAGTCCAGAGGATGGTAATAAGGTGGAAATGTCTAATATTTGGCAAATGAGACCGATTCCTCTAATTTCTGACTTGGAGAAATCCTGGGTTGAATGAATGGAACTCTAATGGAGCCCACCTATTGAAAATCTGAGCTGATCAAAATAAACACCATCATTGTGTATAGGATGTCCTCGAATTTTATTCCAATAGGAGTTGGCCCCACCTTAAGATAGACCATATCATGAATAATGTGAAAAATAATTAATAATGCATCAGGTTGTCTTAATCACATTGTTCAACATAGGGCAATATGACACTGGCCCAACTCCTACTGGATTAAAATTCAGACACATTCCATACATGGCGATGGCATTTTGAATAGCTCAGATTTTCAATAGATGGACCTTGTTGTGGAGCTCTACCCCTCCAACTGAGAAAGGATCTGGACTCTTGGCAGATGGGTTACCCAAAAGGTGGGATCATCTAATCACCATAACCGTGGTTGCGCCACCTAAAAATTGTAAAATGTAAAATCCCATGTTATGAATAGGATTTGTATCATGTCAATTTTAGAAAGAGTGGCCCGGCACCCCTCCCTAGACATATCTAGGCATTATAGATTTTAACAATGGGTTTTATTGCTATTTTGTAATATATACATCTATTGGTATTGCTATCTTGTAATATCAATATCAGTAACATCTTTCAAAAATATGTATATATCTTCTTTAGTAATGTTGATAAAAAAACCTCTTTTAATAACTTTTACCAGTTTACCTGTTTTACTCAAAATGATAACTATAATTTAATTTTTCCTCTTAAGCAGGACACTGATAATGTAAAATATTCTCTCTAGTATAAGGTATGTACTAGCTACATCTGTTTGACATTGCAGAGAGCATAGTTCAAGAATCAAGAATCTCCCTTGCATTCTCTTCTTGGTTTTCTCTTTGTAACAGAAAATTATGACACAAACTGCTTGGCACTTAGATTCATTTTTTTGGCAGTTATTTCTTTCTAACATCTCAAGGATTGATACATCTTGCAGTCCCAACTGCATCATTTGTTTTCCTTTTATTGGACCATACTCTGCATGGTTTGATCAGTTTTCACCTTTATATATTAGAGATAAAAACAGTCTCTATTATTATTGTTGTTTGGCTAGGTTGGCCTGCTGGCCAGGAGTGATACTCCCAACTTGAAGGCTCAATGATCGATCCTTGGGCACATGTGTGATACGAAGGTGCCAACCCCACTCAACCATGAGTGAAATCTACTCGACCCAAATGATGTATTACCTGGTGTGGTAAAATCAATCATGTAATTGTTAAGGTGTTTTATTCCTTAGGATCCGGCTACTCGTGTATGATCATGATTGCGTGTTTATTTCTAAGATGTTTTGAGTTGTACTGCTCAAATTTAGGTGGTTGAAGTCCAACATTCTGTTGGAAACTGGCCAGTGTATCTGAATGGTTGGTTCATAGAAGCAGACGGTGCTATATTTTACAGAAAATGTCAGAAATAGATTTATAAAGTCGAAACAGGGAATCAGAATGTTTTCAAATATGCTGCCTAAAGATGCATCTTTACTATAAAAAAAATACAATCATGGGATGCTATATTTTATAAATCTTTGTTGAGTGATGAAATACTCAGCTGCTACTGAGCTGTAAATTTGCACAGCAAACAAATATACTAGGGCAAAAGTCCATCACTTCTTGCCCTTAGGCTTACATGCTCCTAGGCTCAAACTCTGTTCATGAATATATCATGGGAACTGTGATCAGATTTTGAACAATTTAATGTATGCATTGCGCCTTTTTTTTTTTTTTTTGGGAAAGGTTTTAAAAAAATTTGAGAGGTTTTAAAAAAAAAATTTAAAGGTAAAATTTTTTTTTAAAGGTAAAACTTTTTTTGAAAGCTAATTTTTTTTTATATGCATTGCTCCTTTTTTGTGAAAGAGTATTTGACTTTCATTTTGCAAAACCATGTTTCGGGTTTATGGTAAACCATTCTGCCACTTTTGCTTTGATGACAGGGTATACCTTTCACCCGTGGTGTAGTGGAAGGTGCTCATTATTGTGACCTTTAAGTTCTGGGTTTGAGTCGTATTATCAAATTAATGAATAAATCTAGTAAAAACATGACTGCTTATATCTATCTTGTCTGCCAACAATATGCCTTCTAAGATACGTCTAGAAGTGTGTGTGGCCATTTTCACAGGATGTTTGAAGTCACTGATGTTGGGTTTTTTTCGACCGACTTTTGGTAAAAGGAACACAGGCGCTGTTTGTTTTCCTTTTACGCAGATGCCAAACATTGTCAATGACATAACTGAATATTGCTGGCAAAGTCTTTCCACATAAATAAGAAAAGCAAGAGAATTTTGGGCAGGAAAATCAAGGTAGCTAGCAGTTATTGGACTCCTGAATCTTTGAGGTGCTGTTTGCAGGATTTTTTTATTATAGGAATTCTATGCATGGGGACTTTCTGATGGTCATGTCAGTTGTTGTCTATGGAATTCTTAGCGGAATTACAAAAATACAACCTTTTGAAATGTCATTCTTGGCCTTTCAAATTCCCCAAGTTCCAACATCCTGGATGTTGGGGCGTATGTGAGAATTGGGGAATCCTGCTGGGGCAGTGCATTTGAAGACTGTTGAATTCTTGTAATTCCTGCAAACAAATGTGCCCTTTCAATTGCAATGATCCCTTTCATTTGTAGTGGATCACTCACTGACTCACACAGAGAGCACTGTAACACCTCTGATCTCTATCAATAAAAATGATTTTTGGGTTCTCTGGTGTAACTGAAATTTTGAGAAAATTCAGTGCAAGTGATCATGGTTACCTCTTTCAGTAGCTTACAGTTAAACCAGTGCTGAAACATCTTTTTTTTTTTCTTCTCTTTTTTGAATGATAACTTTCATTAAAAGAGTTAGTGTTGGAACATCTTTCATGGTCAACATTGTCATCTTTTCTTCGTATCATGTTTATCCTTGATTTCTCCCTCATATTTCAGTGTGCCAATTACCTGTCTTTCTTTTCCTTTCCAGTGTGCCTGCAGGAAAGCTTAAGCTGATAATCATGCAACGCTTCTTTGAAGATTTGCTAAGACCGAATTGTAAATATGTTGAAAGTATAGACAAATTTGAGTTGTGATGTATCTAGATAACACATATTACATTGTTACAAGCATGAGATACATATACACATCGATGCATATGATATAGCAAGTGAATGAAATCTTCTATCACAATCTCTGAATCAAAATGAACGTAATTCCTATCTTTTTCAGTTTACACCCTTACATCCAACTTCTGTTCATGCCAAATCAGCCTCTCTTTTGCATGAATGGTATATTTCAATTGCCATGCCTGGATGTGTGCCACCTACAGTAGCCACTGCAACATGGGAACCACCTTTTGGTTTTGTGAAACTCAATTTTGATGGTTCAGTTAATTTGGCTACTCATTATGCTGGATATGGGGGAATAATTCGGGATCATATAGGTAATATGATTGTAAGTTATGCAGCTCAACTGGAAACAAATTACCCACCACAAGCTGAACTTCATGGGTTGCACAAAGGACTGGAACTTGTTATCCATTATCAGTTTCAGAACGTCATTGTTGAGGGTGATGCTCTTTTAATTTGTAGAGCTTTTCAGGGTCACTCAATATTCGCTTGGAATCTTATCCTAACTTGGAAGAAAATAGTTAGTTCTGTGAAGAGAATCAGTCAGTGCTCCTCTATGTACTACTTTCAAATGGCTAATATTGTTGCAGATGCTTTATCTAAAGTGGCTCCTCCATCATACACTGATTTCACAAGTTCTCTACCACCTGATATTGATTCATTATATGTGCAGGAACAGCTGTTCCACAGGAGGTTTCTGATTGAAACGAGGGCTTCTTTGCAGTTAGAAGACTTGGATGAGACTGTCCATTAGGACAGTTTTGCACATTTACAGTAGTTTTCTCAGTTTTTTTTTTTTTTTTTGGTTACAAGTTGTAATATTACTATATTTTTCTGTTTCCTAACTTTGTATGCTACACTTGACCTTTTCTTTTAATATAATCTCCTTTTAGCAAAAAAAAGAACAAAATTCTCAATCAAAATCTCAGTCAAAGTCCCTCAAATCTCTCATGAATTCAACCAAAGCCTCCTAATCAAAATTATTAATACTTACTAGATGTTCCGGACTATTTTTGGTTACAATGCGTAATCCCATATCTGTAGTGAGCTGGATTATTCTACTATGCCAACAAGAAGCTGAACTGCTCAAGTTTCAAAAGTGTTGAAGTATTATGAGTAGTAAATAGTTGAACATAGGGTTCATCTAAGAGACCCTAGAAAACCTCTGCAATACTCATGGTAACTACTGCCGGGTACCTGCTGACTGCGTAATGTAAATCTTCAGGACCGCGTGGTTGCTTTTTATTAACAGAGACAAACAGAGTCGGTTTCAAACAGTTGAATAACGAACTCGGTTCAGCTGAAAGTAACAGTTTCTGTTCAGCTGGAACTGTGACAGTTAAGTTAGTTGCATATTAGTTCAGTTCAGGTTGTCTGTTATAGCTGAAAAACTAAATGAGGTTTTCACTTCTCTCGATTCTATTGTTACTACTGTAAGTAGTCTGCTAAGACATGTCACGGCTGTATGATGAAGTGATATTGAATGAAAGATTTCACAGAACGGTTGTATGATCATGTGTAAGATCATGGTATCATTGCAAAGAGGGTTGAAGTAAATGGGGTCCGGATTCTCTCCAGCTTTAGCATGTGCTGCTGTCGACAATTTTTTAAAATGGTACTTGACTATGAAAAAAAAATTCATGTCAAAGTCACGAAACTACTAGCTCTATTAATTCAAGAGCCTCGTTCTTACAGATGCTAGGATATATGTATGAATTCTCCAAGTAATCCACTTTTCTAGCATTCCTTTTTGAGATTTTGTACCTGTGGCCTACCTTTAATCAATCCAAATAATCTACACACACTTTGTATATACAATAATCCTCAGTTCACACTATTATGCGCACATTCACAATTAGGTTATACCACAAATTTGCACTGCTGTGCCAAAACACTTATGGTTGAGTAGAGTCAGCACCTTAGTATCACACATGTCATGGATCAATCGCTAGGTCTTCAAATTAGAAGTATCACTAATAACTAGTAGTCCAACTTTGCAAACATAAAATAAAATAGGTAAGAAAATTACACTGTGTATGGGTTTTGTTCTTAATAAAACTAAGAGCTAGGATAATTTAATTAGCGCAATCTCTCATATTTCCCTTATCTACATCTGTTTGGTAACTTCACTAGTAAAGTGCAGCGAAGTGAAGAGTTAAGAAAAGAGGAGTGGTCAAATAATACTGTCTTAGGGAAATGAGAATGTAGCTTTTTGACCTTTTTTTATAAAAAAAAATATGGCCTTTTATCATGGGAAAGTAACTTTTTAACCTCTTTTTTTTTTTTTTTTGTAAAACATAGAGGTGTGTTTTGAAATATGGTACTTTTTTATTTGACCCATTTTTCTTTTATGGTTTCTTGAAATAATCCTTCACCTCACTTCACTAGTAAAGTGAATTTACCAAAGAGGTAAATCGTCAAGCATCTAGGCCGCTCCACTAAAAGCTAACTGTTTTTCTTAAAAATTGCTTAAGCACTGTATACTGTCCATCATATTGCCCAAACCCATGTCGATTTCTGTCTTGCAAATCCAAACTCAAATCCTACCCAAAATTTTATATGAGTTTAAAATGTAGATCCAAAACCAAACCCACCAAGATCTACCTTGGTAGGATCGGGTTATAAGGTTTAGCTTGGACCCGACCTGGCTAAGTTCCTCATATATATAAATATATATACATATATAAATATATATACATATATAAATATATATACATATATATATATATATACATATATATATATGGGATTTATTCTGGTGAGAACAGTTCTCACCAGAATGGTGAGAACTTGAATCCTGGGCGTTCATTTCTGGAGATTGATCCAACGGCTGGAAGGTCCGAATATAAGAGGAGAAGAAAAAACGGAGCCCGCCCAGATTTTCCATTTCCCCCCATTTCCCCTCCTTCCTCTCTCCCTCATCGAATCGGTTTAGCGCTTCTCTCTCCCGGAGTCCGTCATCTCTCTCCCGGTCGTCGCGCACTGCTCTCCCGGCGTCGCGCATCTCTCTCCCGGCCAGGCTCGCCCAGATTTCCCTTTTCCCCCAAATCCCCTTCTTCCTCTCTCCCGTTTTCCTCCATCTCTCTCCCTCACCGAACCGGACAGCGCCGTTGGATTGTCTGGCTAATCCAACGGTTCAGCAGTTCCATAATAATTTCTCACGATTTCCCTCTCCGGACCTCAAAAGTTCCCGCTCCTCTCTTCCCATCTCCCAAACGCAAAAGGAAAACCCTAGCTCCTCTCCGCACGAAAGATCAGGGCCCTTCCCCTCTCGTCCCCATCTGCCGTACGATCCAAAGGGCTCTTCCCCTCTCATCTCCATCGGCAGTTGCCGGTCTCGTTGCAGTCGACGGGTCCGATTCCCTTCTCCTTCCAGGTTAGTCTCTTCTTCTCTCCCTCCCCATCTTTGCCGCGCGCCCCCCCCCCCCCCCCCCCCCCCCCCCCCCCACACACACACACACACACACACACAAAACAGAAGTTCTCTTGATTTCTTTTTTATTTAAAAAAAAAAACGAGCTTATAGATTTGGATATTTTGGAATAGTTTTAGTATTTTGTTATGGTGGCATGAGCTAGAAGGTTTGTGGGTGGTTGGGTGCTGATTTTGTGAGAATCTGTGGGCATTCCAATTCTTACAAAGGATGACGGTGGAGGACGAAAGGACTGATGCGAAGGGTGTAGTAGATGAGCAATCAATCTTGATTTTAAGATGGAATGATGGATGAACCCATCTTTGAATTGAGATACAGAGTACTTGGGGATGGTGGATTCTACTGGGGATAAGGTTGGTAGGGATTCCACATCCAAATCTCACCATATGTCTCTTACTTTTAAGGCGCCCCTAAAATTTTTAGGGGCTCCATGTCCCTTCTAAGTAAAAAATCTTTGGGTCTGTATAGCATTTCTTTTTAAAAGAGGAGGAGAAGAAAACTTTCATCACCTTTGGGCACTCTTCCTGTTGAATGTTAACTATGAACTAGTTTTGTTTAAACAATTGAAACTGCATGTCTCTCTCTCACTCGTTTTTTTTTTTTTTTTTTAATTTTTTTGGTTAAGTAAAACTACAGGTCTCTTAAAATGTAGTTTAGAGTGGAGGCATTATTCCAATTGAATATGCTGGAATCGTCCTATGCTTGTCAAAATGTATTATTCCATTTAAATGTTTCTTTCTTTACATTTTTTTTTATTATCAATTGTAAATTTGTAATGCTATTTATTGATTCCATCTCTAACTTTCAGACTTACAGTCTACATCTTTGCAAACGATGGAAGTGGTTTAGAATATAACTCTGAGGCTTTTATTGAATTCCAGGCCTCGGAAAGGTCGACTTCCGATGACAAATTACTGAGAGAATTATAGGTATAGATTTCTTAGATTCTAATCTCAATTGTATAAATTTTTTACATTTAATTTGATTGTCCTAATGATCTTTTACAACTGTTATTTTGTAGGCCTTGAATGAACTACCAGTGGACATGGTTTTGCTGGCTATGTGGCTATTAAAAGATACAGTAGTCAGCTGGTGACAAATATGTGAGAAAAGAGATGGAATGTGGTTTTTGAATGTTGTTAACAAATTGTGCAGGCGTTCAAATAGAATGTAATATGTGGGCTAGTTGGATTTTGGCTTTGTCAAATCAAACAAATGAAGTATGCCACAGTTATTAGAAATTGTCAGTTTTATAGGATCTTCTGGTGAACTTTTCTGATATGTAGCTTCATGTATATTTCAGTTCATGAAATTTTCAGCATCATCTTCCATTTTTTCAGGATGAATGGACATATGGGACTTGGGATCCATCTAAAGTCATGTTGCCTGATTGTATAATCAGGGGAGCCAATAGCCTTTTGGCCTTAATAGTCTAGACCGTCTATTCTGGAGGCCCCTCTAAATGATTAGTGTTAGGTGTTACACAGGGTCATTTCTCTTGTCTGAAATGCTAATTGTGCGCAACTGAATATCTGCTATGGGAATGAGATTGTTCTCAATTCCCTGTTTTGTAAGCTATTTTATTGTATTGATCTTTTCTTCTTTTTTTTTTGAATGGTTAAAGTCTGTACTATGGTTAAATTATGGAGATGGTATGTGATTGCATGCCTGTAGCCCAACGGAATGCATCAAACGATGCCAATAAGAAGGCCTAAAAATGTGTCAAGTGGGTGTTGTACAATTCATCTTTTGGGTACCTAATCCACTGGGAGTTATTAAAAGAGAGAACATCCATCCGTTCAACCCCATACTGGATTCTGCAAAGAACGCCCAAAAATATTCCATGGCAGAGTAGCATCGATGTGAGCCTGTGCATTGTCGTACGTAGTAATTGTTTATAACAAGAACATTGAAGTAAAGCTTATGTGTTAAGCCAACATCAATGGTCACTGTACAAGCCTAGAAAATAAAATTTTGGAATTCAACTGCAAACAAAGAATGAATAAAACTTCTACAGAATCTAAAAGCATAAAAACTTCGCAGGAGGATCCGGGGAAGGGATCACCCGCCTGAGCAATTGAAACATCACCCAACCTGACCTGAGTCTTAAAATAACATCACCCACCCGACCAATTGAAACAAAACAAGCAACATCCAAACCACACAAACTCCTTGAAATTTCACCTAAATAAAATCCTGAATTTCACATATATACAGGCCTGTAACCTTCAATACCACACTCAGAATACCATAGTAGGGATGGGCCAATTAAGATCATAATAACCATCTTTCCATTGCCAAAGAACATCATAATAAAGTTGGAATCCAAATACACAAAATGAAATGAACATTCTTGGCCATTTACATCATATAGACGTACGACCAAGCCAAAAACATTTTAAACATCAACAATTGAAAGCCCTATCCAAAAAAATGTCATGTATGTGTCAATATCTTCCAATGGCCAGATCCAACACCAATGTCTATGTCACTTGAAGCCTACAAGATAGAAGTATAAACAAGTCATTAGGAAAAAAAAATTCATAAAGAACTAACACGTGACCGAGTTATACCTAAATTTGTGTCAAGGTCTCATCCTTAGAAGTCGACCTTTCCGATGCCTCGCCTTCAATGAATGCCTCAAAGTTGTTTTCTAAACCACTCTCATCATTTGCAAAGACATGGACTACAGAACTGAAATGAATAGATGCAATCATTAGTAGCATAAATATTAGAATTATAGCAACAAATAATAATAATAATTCATATATAGCAACATATATTTGGAATAATACCTCTTGACAAGCGCAGGACAATTGCACCTGTCATGTGTTAATTGGTAAGGATGGACCAACGTCGTTATGTAGATGATTTACGCACGATAATAGCACCACACCGGAACAATACATGCAACACCAGATTTTAAATTGTAATAAGAAACTAATTAAATACAAGAATTAGGAAAATATGCCAACACCACAACATTGATAATTCCAACCAAATGAAGAAGTAATAGAAAATCAAGAGGTGTTTTGCTTCAACCAAAATTATGCCCAGAAGTGATATTAAGATTCAAGACAGATAAAACACCTCTTGATTACTTTCCGGGAATCAGAACAGAAGTGATCTTAAAATTTAAGACAAGAAAAAAAAAAAGAAAAAAAGAACAGAGTAAACTTCCATTGGTTCAACAATTATTCTGAATTCCACATACATCACATACAGAAAGTCTTCCTATTGCCGAAAAACCCAAGCTAAACAGATGAAATAAAATAACACTAGTTTCATAGACTTCCAGTCCATCCAATACAAAGATGACCCCAAAACCTTAACAGAAACACTTTCTAAACTTGAATTCCATGAGAACACCCACCAAAGTCATTTCACCTCAAGAGAGTAAAAAAAAAAAAAAGGAACCCAAATCCACAAACAACCACAACAAGTTCAACACATCCATATAAATATTCTTCAGGAAAAAAAAAAAAAAAAAAAAACAAGAATCAGAAGAAGAAATTCCAAAATCCCCCCACCCCCACACTCTTCTTTCCTCTTCCACCTGACCAACCACAAATCAGAGAGCACCATAACTTTATCGCATCTCAATTAGGAACTCTTCATCGTCATGAAAGCCCGAATACCACAGAGAGGTTCCTAATCGAAATCATCAAATTCATCAAAGCCAAGCTTTAAAAGAGTCCTACTTTTCCCCTTTATCCTTCATCATTATCATTGAAAGCAATCATATAATTGATATGCCACCATACAATCAACAATTCTCATCAATTAACACTAAATATAAAAAACCAGTACATACCCAACAAGGGGTTTGCACAAAAAAGTAAATACCCAACTCTTCATCGTCATGATGGTTTAGCACTTCTGAGCATATTATTCAACCAATTCAGATATTTTTCAATCCAAAAGAATTAGTGTATGGTGCTCGTTTGGCATAATTTTAGGGGCGCCTTAAAAGTAAGAGACATATGGTGAGATTTGGATGTGGAATCCCTACCAACCTTATCCCCAGTAGAATCCACCATCCCCAAGTACTCTGTATCTCAATTCAAAGATGGGTTTATCCATCATTCCATCTTAAAATCAACATTGATTGCTCATCTACTACACCCTTCGCATCAGTCCTTTCATCCTCCACCGTCATCCTTTGTAAGAATTGGAATGCCCACAGATTCTCACAAAATCAGCACCCAACCACCCACAAACCTTCTAGCTCATGCCACCATAACAAAATACTAAAACTATTCCAAAATATCCAAATCTATAAGCTCGTTTTTTTTTTAAATAAAAAAGAAATCAAGAGACCTTCTGTTTTGTGTGTGTGTGGAGGGGCGGGGGGGGGGCGCGGCAAAGATAGGGAGGGAGAGAAGAAGAGACTAACCTGGAAGGAGAAGGGAATCGGACCCGTCGACTGCAACGAGACCGGCAACTGCCGATGGAGATGAGAGGGGAAGAGCCCTTTGGATCGTACGGCAGATGGGGACGAGAGGGGAAGGGCCCTGATCTTTCGTGCGGAGAGGAGCTAGGGTTTTCCTTTTGCGTTTGGGAGATGGGAAGAGAGGAGCGGGAACTTTTGAGGTCCGGAGAGGGAAATCGTGAGAAATTATTATGGAACTGCTGAACCGTTGGATTAGCCAGACAATCCAACGGCGCTGTCCGGTTCGGTGAGGGAGAGAGATGGAGGAAAACGGGAGAGAGGAAGAAGGGGATTTGGGGGAAAAGGGAAATCTGGGCGAGCCTGGCCGGGAGAGAGATGCGCGACGCCGGGAGAGCAGTGCGCGACGACCGGGAGAGAGATGACGGACTCCGGGAGAGAGAAGCGCTAAACCGATTCGATGAGGGAGAGAGGAAGGAGGGGAAATGGGGGGAAATGGAAAATCTGGGCGGGCTCCGTTTTTTCTTCTCCTCTTATATTCGGACCTTCCAGCCGTTGGATCAATCTCCAGAAATGAACGCCCAGGATTCAAGTTCTCACCATTCTGGTGAGAACTGTTCTCACCAGAATAAATCCATATATATATATATATATATATATATATATATATATATATGGCGCCAGCCCAATATGAGCTGAAATTCCCGCTTCAACAGAAATAACTTCCGAATCCGACGCATATGCAGACAACACTTGCAGAGACACAACACATCAGAGAAAGAGTGTCAATGGATATCGAAACCTCCCCTTCGATTCCCCAACGGTACTCAATTTTCATTTCCAGACCTACTATCTCGTTTTCTCCTCATTCATCAGTTCTTTGTCATCATTCCAGCAACTGTTTATAGTTTCTTTGGGTTTCAATTCATCTTTTCTTTTTTCTATTTTTTGTTTCTCCACGTTTTGATCGAGTTCCTTTAACGGGTTTTTGTGATTGGGTCTGATTCTTTCTGGGGTTGTTTCATTTTGTATGGATTTCTTCTAGTTTGTTTGGTATCCTTTTTCCCCTTTCTTGAAATGTAGATACTGTTGTTGTTTATGTGATGGGATGTGATAGAATCTTGCTTGGATGTAGATGGTGTTTGGGAGCTATTCTTGGATGATGGGCATTGATGATTTTTTTTCCTTGAATTGGTTCTGTGCTTTGGGGGGGCGGTGGGTGGTTTACAGGTTGATTTTGGACAAACTTTCATTTTTCTAGGTTTGGAAAGTTGTGGGTTCTTGGATGATTTTAATTAGTGCCATTGGAGTTGGACCCTAATCTATTGGGATCATACATGTGTTAATCTTGATTGAATCTGATGTTCTCCCTTGTTCTTCTTCTGAATTTGTGGGTTCTATAGTGCCAAATGAGTCTATCTTTGCAGTTTTTTTTCTTCTTATCTTTTCTATTTTTTTTGTGAGATAGACATGATCATTAGTTTCTAATTTTGGATTCCCAATGGATTGGTTCTGCGATGGAGAACAGGAATACATATTCTCTTCCTTGCTTGTTGGGGATTCCATTGTTGATCCTCTTTTCTGGGTTGATCCTCTTCGGTAGTGGAGGCCGCTCACTCTTCAATGAGTCTGACTTGTTATCCTCTCTAAAGAACTTTGGTTTTACTGACAATGGGAGTTCCCTGTCTCGATACCAACCCAAAAATTCCCCTGAAGCATCAGTTTTAGATGAATTCGAGAAATGCAATCCAGAAAAAGCAATCCTGAAAGTTTTCATGTATGATTTGCCCTCTGACTTCCATTTTGGTCTGTTTAATTGGAAAGGGAAGAAGAACGGCAGCTGGCCGGATCTTCACTCTGTAGTCCCAAGGTATCCTGGTGGATTGTATCAACAACATAGCATAGAGTACTGGCTTACATTAGATCTTCTGTCTTCGACATTTCCTGATCGGCCTGGCCCATGTAGTGCCATAAGAGTCGAAAACTCTGAAGAAGCTGATGTTGTATTTGTTCCATTCTTTTCATCATTGAGTTATGATCGCCATTCAGATGTGAAGCCACCCGATAAGAGGAGCAAAAACCAGTTGCTACAGGAGCAGTTGGTGGAGTTTTTGACTGCTCAAGAGGAATGGAAGAGATCAGGTGGACGGGATCATGTCATTTTGGCACATCATCCAGCCAGTATGCTGAATGCAAGGATGAAACTGTCGCCTGGTGTATTGATTCTCTCAGATTTTGCACGGTATCCTCCAAATATTGCTAATGTGGAGAAGGATGTCATTGCACCCTACAAGCATGTAGTCGGAGCAGTTGTCAATGACTCATCTGGCTTTGATAGCCGGCCAACCTTGATGTATTTCCGAGGAGGCATCAAGAGGAAAGATGTAAGTAGTCTTCTTCATGCATTATATTGCAACTGTTTCTTTGTGATGTTTCCTAGAATTTTCTCCCATTTTGTTCATCTATTAAGTTCTTACCAATGAAGAAAAACCCATATATGATATTATTGATTCCTGATTCACATCATTTGAACCTTTGATTGGTTTCAACTGAGATCATTCTTCACTCTTCTGCACTTATTTCTGTGACTCTGTATGGGAATATACTGTTGTCAGTACCTAACAAAACAATCTGTTTGCCATGAATATGAATTGAATCAATAAAATTAGATACTTGTGGGGTTATTGTAAACACAGCTGTAAGTAGGGTTTGTGGAAAAATCGAACTCAAAAGATTAACCCCAGATAGATGGGATAAGCCTTCCAAGACAGTGTGAAGCTAATTGGTCGATCAGCCACTTGATTGGCAGTTAGAACCCAGCTTTCAACCATTTGATGAAATTCAACATATTTTACTGTGAAAAGGATTAAAATTGCCTTAGTCTAGCTTCGTTTGAATTAATCCCAAGGTGTTAATGTGAAAGGAGACTATTAAACCCAATGGGACGAAAACTGGTTCTGTCACTCTAGTCGGCTAACTGAGATTATTAGATAATACAGGCAGTAATATTTCAAACTAATGTGGGAGATGGATATATGCAATTTTCTAAGGTAAGGCTCCTGTTGACTATGATGGTTATATGTAATTTTCAAAAAGTTCAGCTGGCTATCTTTAAGATTTCCTATTTTAAACACCACCACATTGTATATTGTACATTCTTCTTTTGATTCCTTTTTTGTTTTTGCCATAGCTGATTAGTTCTTCTATCTGGGCATTCCCTTTAGGGTGGGTATATCCGGAAGGAGCTGTTTGAGCTGCTCAAAGATGAGGAAGATGTCCATTTTGCTTCTGGAAGTCCAAGTAAGGATGGGATCCGAAATGCGACCAGAGGGATGCATATGTCCAAATTCTGCCTCAACATTGCAGGTGACACCCCATCATCTAACCGAATATTCGATGCCATTGCCAGTCAATGCATTCCTGTTATAATCAGTAATGATATAGACCTGCCCTATGAAGATGTCCTAGACTATTCAGAATTCTGCATCTTTGTGCGCTCTGTTGATGCCCGGAAAAAAGGATTCTTGGTAAACCTCATCAGAAGTATAGGAAGGGATGAGTGGACCCGAATGTGGAGAAGGCTGAAGCAAATTGCCCATCACTTCGAATTTCAGTACCCATCACAAAAGAACGATGCAGTTCAAATGACTTGGCAGGCGGTGGCTCGCAAGGTACCTGCACTTCGCTTGAAAGTGCACAAATCAAGACGATTCTCTTGGTCTGATATGTGGAAAGGAAGTGAATGAAATTGGTTTCCACCAGGGGATATTGTTGGTGAGTAGCCGAAGATATGTTTCTCATTCCTTTATAGGATGAATGGTACAAGCGGCTTGCACTTTCTCACCCACATCAACATATCTTTTGCTGTGAGTGGAGAAAAATCTACCCAGGAAGTTGGGAATTCATTCCTGCTCCTAATTTTTGCAGTTTTCTAGGCCTCCATGAGATTAACTTTGTAAAATTTCAGGTGCATGGGGTAAGGAACACAGGATTTACAATTTGTATTGAGTCTTACTCATACTGTGGTAGGAACTGTACTTTCTCTGTGTCCTCTTAGGCTTCTACACTACTGTGAATTTTGAGGTTTTGATCAAATTTGTTGTTGGTGCTGGATTGTTTTTGCTCCCTTTATTCGTGTATATACGACAAGGGAATGTGAAAATATTTTGCCTGTTTTTTCCTTTCAGGTATTCATTTACTCAATCCAAATGAGATTCGGTCCGTTCTTCTGGTGGGACCTATCTTGGATAGACCATAGTACTAGAATTACACTGATCAGGAGGAGGTTACTCTAACCAATCCATTTAGGGCTCCTTCGTTTGCATGGAACTGAATCACTGGGAATTCATGGCAAAATTGGTTACAAAAAAGGATTATTAGAGAGGTGATAGGAAGGCTACAAGGTGGAGATGTAGATCGTACCTTGACTTTTATAGGATTTGATTTGATTTATTAGGTTGATGTGCTGGGTATTTATGTTCCATTGAAGCGAGATTATTTAGCATCCATTTATGGATTTTATCCTCTGTTTCTTTAATTTTTGTTGCTTGATGGAATACAAGTTCTAGAACTCTTTGGAATCAATTCCTGCAAACAAATGGACCCTTAGGAATTTTTTTTGTTTACATTAAAATACATAGGAATTGAATTCATAGGATTCATACCATTAGTAGTTAAGAATGAAGATCAAAGCTTATTTTTCAAAAATGAGCATCAAATACTACTTCCTTCTAGCGAACTAGAATAAAAAAGAAGACAGGAAATGAACCTACTAGGGTGACGGCTGGTTTTTTCATTTCCCATCTTTTTTTTTTTAAATTCTATTTCCCTTAGAGTAAGGTCATTTGAAGCTTATTTTTAAAAGTTCACACTTGATTTTCGTTTTTAGCCACTAAAGGTGTGGAATCTATGTGCTCAATTCCTAAGTATTGTAATGCTAATTTTTTTCACCGAAGAGAACCATTGGTTTAGGAGGATGCCGATCAAATGTTTTATTTGGGCTATTGTCCATCTGAGAAGATGAATAGTGTGGATTTCATACAGATGTACCATGTGTAATCATCTAATCTTATTTATCCCTGTGATCATAGTGTTTCTTACATGTTAAATGAAAAGCAAAAAAAAAAAAAAACAATTAATGCACTGGCGAGTAAGGATCACTGAACAATAAAGATATCTTGCTCACTATTTTTTGACAATTCATGAAGTAACATGTTGGATTGGAAAGTTTGGATTGCATGAAAGGTGGGGGCCATTATCAAGTACGTTAGAGGATGTGGTGCCGTGATTCTGTAAGAACAATGATGAGCATGATGATAGAGACTGGAATCTGTTAGGCTGCTGAAGATGCTCTCCTTAATGAAACTCAGATATGCACGTACACAGTCTCACCTCTTAGCAGTTGGTGATGTTTTGATGATTGGTCCCAAATTCTCATCAATTTTCCATTGCAAACATCATCTGGTCTCCTCAGTCATGTGTTGTGTCTAGTTGGAAACAAGTTACCTGAGCCAAACTTACCTTTGATCAAACATTAAACGAGTCCGGATCCTCTAAGGATTTCCCCTACGGTGACCGTGAGTGGGCCAATCAAGGTTCGCCACGTCACCACGGGCAGCCTGCCGTGCACGCGGATACCTTGGCATACATCCGGGTAGGGGCTGCCCATGGTGACAAGCCAGCTCCAGCTTAAGCTGAACCAAGCTTAGTCCGGTTTGATCTTGGCTTCAATCAGTCCAAATCTTGATACTACTAAATCAAGCATGTAATGTGAGCGAGGCTTGAATTACCAACTATATATATATTTATATATATCTTTGGCACTGCTTAAATGAGTATCTTGTTGCAGAGGAATAAAAAAAATCCACAAAGGCACAAAAGGTCAATAGATGCATGAGGAATAAGCCTAAAATCAAATGTAGAAGTACATTTTAGGCCTAATGTGTTAAAATTAATTCATTAAATTATGCGTGGTACATTTTAGGCCTTATGTGTTAAAATTAGTGCATTTATATTATATGGGGTTTTTTTACGGAGAAAAGATCCTTCAAGTTTGAAAATAAAAAAATAATGGAGAGCCTAAACACTTCATAAAGACCGAAAATGGGTTCCATTCCCTGATATCACCTAATAATATTACATTTAGTGATAAATAAGAGAATGACCAAGCAATCAAATTCCATGAAGGAAAGTACATTCCACATTATCTTGAAATAATTGGCATTCCGTACTATCATGGAATGGGGGTAAATTTATTTAAATTAGTAATAAAGGGGCCTAAAGTCCTTTAAAACATTATGACGCGTCTCGTCTCCCATCCCCTGACTTTTTTTTATAAAAAAAAATTCATGTTATAAGATATGTATAATGGGTGGATGACCATATAAGATGAGTTAGGGTTAGAATCTTATTGTAATTAGGTTTCCTCAATTAGAATGTTACTTTGCCTATAAATAAAGCCTCCTCCCTTGTATTTGTACACACTTGAGATTATAGAAGAATCTCTCTCTTCCTCCCTCTTACTCTCGCTCCCTCTTGGTGCTTTATTTTACAACAAATCCCTTATTGTTAATACTCACCAAAAAATAAATATTATATACTCACCAAAAAATATTTTTTTATTAAATACATACTTAAAATTCACATACAAAGAACCAAATGCCAATCCATTGATAACTCAGTAGTGTCTCCCTCTCCCCATACCTACATTCAAAAGCTCTAATTTTCTAAATAAGCTACAAAGATAGAAAATAAAATTAGAGGTTTATCAAGCACTCCAATATGTAAATAAGCTATAAATCAATAAATAAGAGCTTACTTTTAGAGTTACAAAACAATTCCTTAAACTTATTATAACATAATTACTTCATTTTTTTTTATCAGTAACATGATTACTTCATCAGTGTGCATCCAACCCTAACCCTAACCCTAACCCTAACCCGCAGGTGAAAACTAGATAAAATTATGTGGGTTAGATCATAGATGCAGGTTTGGTTTGCATGTTATTTTAGAAGGAGTAGTCTATAGATAGGGGATGCAAAGAGATTGGATCCGGGTGAACTCATGGGGAATATGGACTCAAATCCATCTTTATAGATATCCAGACTTGATGCAGAACTTATGTTTTGTATGCGGATCCAGCATACAACTGAGAGAAAAAAAAAAAAAAAAAAAAAAAAAAACAACTCAATTATGAATCCATATCTAAAATAAAATGTAGGGTGCATGAAACTAGTGGAGGAAAGTGCTACAGAAAACAGATGTATATAAGTGGAACTACTAAATGGTATATAATTAATGTTAAGTGACTCTCAAATATAAATATATATCAAGCTATTTAAGCCCTTGAAATCTAGATATCTTTAATTCGTGAATGTAATTGCCCCGGATCCAACTATTCGGGGTCCAAACATACAATGATTTGGATCCATATCCAAATGTTGCGGATCAGATTCAAATCTAGGTCCAAATCAAAATTTTATCCTGGATCCAAAATACTTGCTTTATTTACAATATTAGAGTTCCTATACTCAAATAATTGAATTCCCATTTAAAACCCTATCCATAGATTATGACATAACTTGTGTCTGACTCTCATTATTGCAACCTTGAGGTTGTAAAAAGTTCAAGCCATATGACAACCGGAGAAAGAAGAAAAATTGTGTGTGCACCATTTATTAGCCGGATGAAATTGAACCCAACTTACAGAAATATGACTATAGATTTTCCTTTTAAACCTAAAACTGCAGGTCAATGTTAAGTTGGTTGGGTCAAGTGAGCCCATGGCACAGCAAAACTTGCTCACTATTGCAATCTAATTTTTGTTTTATATACTGTAATTATTGAATCAATAGTTAGATAAAGGTGAAAGTATACATTCTAATCAGGTTCATGATTGGAAAATTCTCCGAGTTGACTCTGATCTCTCTCAAGTCATCTCATTTTGGCAAAGGGCGAGTAAAAAATAGGGGAGGCTTGCCCGAGTCATCTCATTTTTATAAATTGTTTGCAATTCAAACTATTTAATAGGCAAATCTAATTTTATATAATTAGATTTTATTTAAAAGTAATTGTGCATTAGGTTTGGAGTTAGTAATTTAAAAAAATGGTTACTAAAATGCGATTTGAAATTTATATTTAATCTTTTACATTCAATATTTGGACTAATAATTTATGTAATATGCCATATATTTTTCTTGTATTTTCTTCATTATTGTACTTTTTTTTATATATAAATCTATTTATTTTAATTGATTATAATGAATGCATGTACATAAATATATTAATATATTTTATAAGTAATAAATTTATTTTAAAATATTTTTAAAATTGTTTTTGAAAAAACATGACTCCCGAGTCTGCACTTTAACTCTATTCGAGTCGATTTTTTTTGAATTGCAGCATGAGTCACGAACTTTCCGACCATGATCTTCACTTCTTCGATTTACAGGGCGGGCCCACCTTATTCATCACATAAAGTGGGCCTCTTATCCAACTTCCAAACTCGACTGCTACATGAGTCCTCCGATTTTCCTTGCCGCTCTTCTCTCTCTCTCTCTCTTAAATTCGCGGCTTCCATTGCAATTGCAAGGAGGTAGTAGCAGGAGCCATGGAGGAATCGACCAGACACACCTGTCTGAGACTGGAACTGGGAGAGAAAGAAGAAGAAGAAGAATCGTCCAATGGAAGAGATGTGATTTTCATCAAAGGCACTTGGTTTGATGACCACTTCAGTCTCTCCATCACAGATGGATCCCTTGCTTGGGTTTGCAATGGTACTTAATCCCATATCTATAATGGTTTTTAAGGTTGATGTTCCGAAATCCTGTTTTTTCGTCTTGTGGGTGTGTTTGGATGCTCCCAAATCGCGATGGATTTGAATATTTTGGCTGAATGGATTTTTATCAACATGGGTTTTTGTGCTGGTAGTGAAATTGGGGGCTGTAAATCCGGAAATAGGGCATCTTTTAATCGAGGCAAACACTCCTTTTTCTCTCTCTTCCTGACCCTATCTCCCTACATCTGTTTTGGTTTTAAGGTTAATGCTTTGACATCTAGCTCTCACGCGTTGTGGGTAGATTTTATATGTACCCACATCTCAATCTGTTTGATTACTTTGACAGAATGGATTGCTGTCAAGATGGGTTTTTGGAATTAGTAATGATTTGGGCCAATGAAGGCGGATAGGGGGTCTCTCTAATCTGTACAAATACCCCCCTTCCTTTCTCTTTCTGCCCCATCTCTTTTCTGTATTGGTTGATATCTAGTTTTTCGCCTGGGGGGTGTGTTTGGGTGCAGCCCAAATCACAATCTGTTTGAGTTTTAAAGCAGAATGGGTTCTGCACTGGTAATGATTTGGGGAAGTAGAGGCGGGCATGCGGCATTCCTTATGCTTACTAATGTGATTTCCGATATTTGTTTGCTGCTTAAATGATTAAAGACCGAATTATTATCAGTTTTGCCAAATTTCCAGTCCTGTTTTGCCTGCCGATTGCATCATTTTCTTCATCTGTTTCTTGATTTGCTTGAGCAGCGTCCATATCAGAGGTCTCAGAGAGGGCAGAACAATGGGATCAGCCGGTTAATGAATACATTGTGACTGCTGAAAGATATCTTGGGTTTCAGCAGCCGGGTTCTGTGTACTGCTTTGTTGATGCTGGAGATGGAAGCAGAAGAGTCAGTAATTCTTTCCTTCTGTTTATTTGATTTGTCTCTTGATTCCTTCGTATATGTTTTGTGAGTAGAATGAATTCTATTTGTATCCACTGAACTGAAATTTCATCAAACAAAAACTAGGGAGATGGCGTGAGTTAAAAACTAAAGAGACAGTGGAAGACCATCCAATGCGTTAAAATAAGTTGTACAAAGATGGAATATATGAGTTGCAACTTTAGTGGGGATGTGCAAAAAGAGATAGCTTTTGTGAGAATTAAAGCTCAAGAGATACCACCAAGAAAGTCCTTCCGATAGCTTGTCTCTATAATTATTAAGGATGTGGAGATTGAGGAAGATGTCGAACATATGATAATAGCTAGATGGTTGAAGTAGAGACTTGCTTAAATGGTGCTTTGTAATCAGCACATGCCAACAAGATTAGAGGTAAAATTTTACAGAACGACGATTAGACCACCTATGACCTGCAAAGTAGAATGTTGGTCAATCATGAAACAACACATGTAAAACATGAGTGTAGTAGAGAGGAGAATGTTGAGGTGGATGTGTGGTAAAACTAGGAAAGATAGCCATTTAAAAAAAAAACCTAGGAAAGATGGAAACAGAAATGACTGCATTTGAGAGCATTTAGGGATATAGCATCAATAGGTGATAAATTAATAGAGACTCATTAGAGATGGTTTGGACATGTCCAACGCAGTCCTACAATGGCGCCGGCTAAGAAAAGTTTTTTCTATACAGGCTGATGGACCCTTCAAGGAAAAGGGTAGGCCGAAAAGGACATGGATGAAAGTAGAAGGGTAGATTTGAAGAAGTGCAACTGATCTGATGATGTGACTCATGATTTTCTTGAATGGCAAAACAAAATTCATATAGTTGAACCCAACATTGCTGGGCCAGGGCTTTGATGATGATGACGATGATGATGAAAAACAAGAAACAAACCAAGAGAAAACAGAACAACAACAAAATCAAAGACTAGGAATGATGAACAACAACAAAATCAAAGACTAGGAATGATGTGTCTCTTGATGATGATGATGATGAGTCTCTGAATCTAACTGGGTTAGACGACCAACTGCTCAACCATTCAGTATCCAAAATAAGCAATGATAATTTGATTCCTCATCTATCGCATCTTTTAGCGTAGATGCCAACGTTTTGCATAGTGGAAATTTAGTCTCTCTGGAGAATGTGTTGGGTTGTGTAGAGCCTTGTCCATCATATAAATAGAGTGGACTTCAGGTGCGCTGGATTGTTTCCCATGCCAAGGTGTTCTTTAGTGCTGGGATATGATGCCCAGGTGCGGCATGAATATGGTTGAGACACGCAATGGATATTGTGTCGACATGGGTTTTGCATATAAAAACTGAAGTGTCAGATATGATATGACACAATATGTTGCCTATTTTGAAGTACCCATGTACCATAGGTGCTGGGTAGTGCTGCCGGGGTTCCACAACAAGAAATTTCTCAACAAGTTGCTATATTTTTTTCCACGAGGACAGTATCCCAACTGCTATCCTTCCCTATCGAGTTTCTTTAAGATTCACTTAAAATCGCATAGGCTTCTCATGGCTATTGTGTGGGAACTCAACAGTCAACAGAAGGCCAGTCAAAAGAGCATTAAGTTAAGGTACTGATTTTTAAACAAAAAAAAAAAAGAGCATTAAGTTCAGGTTCTTGCATACTGGCTGCATGACGGGCTTTAATTTTTCCTTAGTCATTAGTAATAATGCCCTCAGTCCCTCTTTCCCTTCAATTTTGTGAACGCAACCCGTCAAATTGAATGTTGATTTTTTTTTTTTAATTTCTTTGATTTGGTTGTTCTTTGTAATAGTCTATATACATATATCTAATAAAATGGTTTTGTAAAATCTCAGTTCTTCTCTGAAATGGGTGTCTGTGAAGTGTGAAGACACAAAAAATGAGAGCCAGCTTTGCACATCGGGGTTTGTTGATCGAGAACATTTATCTGCTGGACCACTCTGTGAACATTCACCGTAGGACTACCCTAGCCATCTAATTATAGGCAATGGGAAATAGTGAACCAATCAAATGATTGGAATAGTTTTATGGAGTAAATATCTGTCTGCAAACCTGTTCGAAGTGGGGCTTACAGATGAATGAAATGGATAAGTTAAAGTGGGCCTTCCTGTAACAAATGCAGGCCCGAACAAAATGGCTATCAATTCATATTTAGCATTTAATAGTTAATTTTTTATTTGGATATATATATATTTGTACATGAATAACTTTATATATATAAGCAAAAAATAAAATAAAAACTTATATATTTCTGATTTAAATGTGAATGTAACAGTAATTGGGTTGAAGAATCATATTAATTGCTCAGCTGAATCTGTTTGAATAAATCCAAAGATTGATTCATCATCCAAATGTATCTCATTCTCACACATCTTTACAATTCGTAAATCGTAATCCAGAAACGAAAGCCCATTAAGAAACTTGTGTGCTGTAGTTGGTGTTGTTGCAGCACTTGCTGTGATCTTCTATTGCTTAGGGTCCATTCAGTCGTAAGCCAAGTGCAGGTATCTCGGTTTTCTTTTGGATAACCTGAGTTACCTGTGACAGTCGTTTGGTTCACTGCCATAAGCAATTACTGATAAACAGATTTATGGCTATTTAGTACTGGGTGCTGCTTGGTCAAGTTTAGAGGATTCAAAAACAGTACCATAAGTTATTGATGGAGGAAAAGATACAGCTTTCCTCAATAGAAAGAAAAGAAAATTCTTTGTGATGGAAATATTATACATATCAACTTTAATCAAATGAGGTTGTTTTATTTCTTACTGTTACCATGATTATAATGTCACGCGTCCTTTAATGGCTTTCTTGTTCTTATGGAAGGGGCTAATGTAGTAGGTAACTAATTAACTAATTTTATGGTTAATGCTGTTCTTTTTGCAGTTATCATGGACTTTTGAGAAGCAAGGTATGAAGCTGGAATGGAGATGGAAGTGCCAACCTTCATCAAACAATAAGCAAACCACAGCTGAAATCCTGGATTTTCTCATGGATGCAAACATACGGTTGAGTGTAAGTGCTGTTATCCTTAAATGCTGTGTGTTTACATTTTTTTCTTCTTATAATGTGGATCCCTGTGTGCACCTTTTAGTTTCTAACATTTGAAATTTGAAGTTCTCTTATATAGTTTACTTATATAGTTTATAGATTTATGCTGAATTACAGAGTATCCTCGTCAATTTAAGTGTATGTGATAAACAGCTGTTAATGAATATCTGTTTGTTTTTCTTTAGTTTCTTAACTAGGTACAAAAAAGTATGGTATTGGGCATTGTCGTGGTCATGGGAGTTGCAGCAGCATGAGCTCCTTTGATTTGTTTTGTCTGTGGTCATAGTTCTTTATTATGGCATTTCAGTGGGATTATCTGTGTTTGAGTATCTCAAAAGTCAGGCAGGGTAGTGGATTGTGAACTTAACGGGTCAATGGAAAATAATGGATATTGATAACAAATTTATCTTGTCTATGTACACGTGATACCGATAAAAAAAAAAAAATTATGCGCACCTGATCCTGCTTTCTTGTTTGAAATTTACTAGCATTTCTATTAATTATATTCTAGTGGTCCAAGTTCATGAGTCTGAAAGACTTCAATTGGTACTGCCTAAGTGTGGATTTATGAATCTTATTTTGGATTAGTGCCTTTCTATTTATCAAGGAAAAGAAAATTCCTCCTTGATTGCTGATAATATTCTGTGCAAGTATGTATTTCTTTTTTCAAGAAAAGAAGATCATTATATATTTTTTAAATTATTTTGTTCAACTTGGAAGACATAACATGTTTACTTCATTTATATTGAGTAGGAAGAAGTTGTTAGAAAGACCCAGTCATTTGAGAGACTGAGGGCTGAAGCAGAAAAATGCTTAGCACAGAGTGAGAAGTTCAACAATGAGAAAAGAGAATTTGAATCTGCTGTATATGCAAAGGTTTGTTACAGTCCTGAAATGTCCCAATAGTAGTCTATCAGTTCATTATATTTTACGTCATTTATTTCGTTGATGTGACCATTCAGCTTGATCTTAAGCTATCATATTTTGGCTTCATTTATTCTGTTGACGTGACATTCACATTTCTCTCTCTCACACACACATAATGTTGTTGGGTCTTGGTATGTAATTGGTTTTGCACTGGTACATATGCTTGCATTTTTATTGGTTTGATGGGACAACAATTGCGAGTACGGGTTCTCATGAGTCAGACCAGCCTGGAAATAAGGGCACAGCCTGCTTTGGGCTGAGTTTGAACCTCAGGTTTTGGGTCCATTTAATATTTGGTCCGGTCTTGGATTAAGTTATAGGCCAAAGCCCAGACTGGCCTGAACAAGTAGTGCTTGTAGATTAGTAATTAATTTTCCTGAATAAGTGATAGGAAGCTGGGACAGGAGATAAAAAGCCCGGATGGCCCGGCTTGATTGACTAGGTGGGCATGCTCGGGCCTGACATGTTTCAGGCAGGCTGGTATTAGACCAGGCACTTACGGCCGTGTCGGGCTTGGGCTGGGTATGGGTTGTGTTTCTAAACTGAGGCCTGGCCTGGATATGCCTCAGCCTTGTCCGGTCCAGCCGTAATAATGTATTTCTATCAGTTCCTTTTGTTGGCTAGATACAGATTCTCTACCCAAGTTGTAAAAGAAAAGAAGAATTATATATTAGATGGTGTTCCAGCAGTGCATGGAGAATGCTTTCTTCTAAAGCTATTCATTTGACTGTGTTATCCACAAAAGGCAAGCAACACTCAGAAACTGTATTACTGTAACTAATGTCTATGGGTATCATTGATCAACCATATTTAATTTCTTAAAATATGATACGGGAAGCAGTAGTTAGAACTCTTGGATACTGAACTCTCTAATCAATTCTTTTCTTAAAGCCATTAATAATGTTGTCATTCTATTTGGAAGGACAAGCAGGTTTGGGCACATGAACTTAGTGGTACTTCTTTAGCAAATCCAATTTCAGCTATTCTTCCTTAACCTTTATCACTCCCAATATTAATCTGTTTCTCCTCTTTCCATTAATTACCTGCCTGCTTAGCTCTCCCATTTTGTTAAGGGAGTCGTCTTTTGAATGGATTTTGCTTTTGCTTTTCAGGATATGCCTCTTATGCTGAAAAAAAAAAAAAAATCAATACTTTTTCTAACCAAATATTTGTTATCTTTGCTGGGTGGAGGAGGAATTTCATAGCCTAAATATTTACATTTTTTCGTTTGTGCAATCTCTTGGATGCCTTAAATTTCTTTTCTGTTCCTTGTCCCTCATGGAGGATTGGTATCTATGGCCTTTAAAATTGTGAGGTCAAGTCTTATGGAGGATGCTTCCAGCTGCAATCTGAAGAGGTGTGTTTAAGGAGTCCATGCTAGAATCATATGAGAAGGCCTCTTTCTTAATGAGACTGCCCCATTATTAAGTGTGCTTTTTCAGAAGGGGGCTTCCAAGTGAAAATTTCAGGGCTCTCTCTTATTCACCTTGATAGAGATTGGGCTGCTTCAAGTAGAATTCCTTATGACTCGAAGATCAAGTAGGGCTCATCTGACCTTGGCAGCTATTCTATGCATTTGGACTTTGGAGGGCAGCTCTGAAGGGAACCTAGTATTTTCAGCATTGATTGGAATTATTAAGGTTGTTCCTTCTTTTTTTTTTTTTGTAAAAAGGACTTATTAAGGATGTTGAATCGACAAAAGGCCACAGTATTTTCCGGCCCAGTTGGTGTTGGTGACTCAGTGCAGTGATCATAGAGATGAAAGAGGGCCTTGGAAAACTTAAAATCCAATTCCTTGAACCCTCTTGTCGGGGCAATGCAGGCAATGCTGTAGCCTCAGCCCTCTGCTATTGGTGTAGCAAAAGCACCTTGGTTTTTATTTTACTTGATGACTGAGATTTCAATGTTGGCACTTGGCACACTGTCTTTATTTTCCTTTCTGTTATCTATTTGTTGGACGGATATTGCTTAACCGGGATCTTCCTATCACGGAGATTTTATGGCATTCCTCGTTCACTGAGAATCCCATAAGATTGACAGTTTGGATGGCTGATCCATGGTCCTCACTTCTATGGGATGGTGTATCAAGTCCCAAGAAGTTATTTTTTACGTGGTCTCTTCCATATCACTGTAGTCCGTACCATGTTCATAATATAATTTTTTTTTTCTCTTTCTTCTTTTTCTAGTTTGTTGGGGTCTTGAATTCTAAGAAAGCGAAACTAAGAGAACTCCGGGACCAGTTGTCAAAGCGTGGAGTGAAATCACCACAAGATGAAGATGATGAATCTACAGATAGAACCGAGATTATGGGAGGAAGTGAGGATGAGATAAGCAAAAAAGAGCCTCCAAAGAATCTCCCCAGTACGTCAAAGAGCAGTCCTGCAGCTAAGAATAAGAAGAGAAAAACAAGCAAATAGTTTTTGAACTGACCAACTTTTAAGTCACAGCAGTAACTTTGCCACAGCTTCTGTATCTTGTATAGAAAATGTTGTATTTCAGAATGTAAATGTGCATTTGGAGGCAGCCAGAAATCTCAGTCTCTATGAATATTTTGGAATAATGGATGGTGTTTGGCTCCACCTTTCCTTTTGGGCGAAGGAATTGGAAATTAATTAGGTGAGATGCAATTTATCCAAGATTTCTGCCCTGAGGCAGAAAAGATTACCCCAGCTAATGTGATTTCTGATTTTCTTAAGTGTCCCAAAATGTATGGTAACTGTCAGTTATGCCGAAATGTTCTAATCATGCATCACTGTTGTTAGGAGGGAGCTTCACTGTTGTTAGGAGAACTTAGATGGAAAGGTTTGTAGCAGATTGGTTACTTGTACTTGTGATGAGAATTTAAGCACCATCTGTTCAAGCTTTTATTGCCGTCTTCGGAAGGGCTGAATCAGTTACTTCGCATTTGATTGTTAGGAATTTTTTATTTATGGTAGAAATGGTTTTATCAATGGAGTATATATAGTGAAGCAAACTTATTCTAATTGAGAAATCAGCCGCTTCATTTCAATTTCATTTTCACCATCTGGACACTAATTTGACCCTTTTTAATGCCTCTTTAAATTCCTCTTAATTTTCACTGTACCCTATTATTAACTAAAACTGGTATGGAGATTTGTGACTGAAATTGGTATTTATGGAGCACTCTTTTCTGTAACTAAAACTTTGTACATAAATTACAACCCAGGATTGCCCTCCCTTAATTCAAGGCGGTGGCTCAGTTGGTTTGAGCCTTGGGTTTGCTCCCAAAGGTCTTGAGTTCGACTTTCACCCATTGCCTTATTCGGGTACTATGTGTGCAGCCATATATGTACTCTCAAGGAATAGTCATTGTTCATCATAATCGGGTAACCCCTGGGGCTGGAGGCCAAAGGTCCAAAGGCTGGGCTGGCGGGGGATACCCTTGGTCATAAAAAAAATAGAAAAAATATAAATTGATGCAAATATTTTAGACCAAGTAAGTAACTATTGCATCCAAAAACCAAACAAATCACATTTATGCACATATTTTTTAATGAGGAATTGCACATGTTCATTAAGTTGGTTTGATTGTCCCTACTCCTTAACAATACAACTCATTTTTTTCAATCATAATCTTCTCTCTTAAGCTACCCTTTCTAGGTTATTTTTCGTGAGGCACTACTTATGATGCCTTTCTATCTTCCAATTGGAACTCAGACACAGCTACCTTACTTTCCAGAAGAGGAATTTGATGTCACCAGCCAACCAGTAGAGCTAGGAGCCCAAGACGCAATGAGACTCCTTTGATGCCTGTTGATATGTGTGACGATATTCATGATTGAAAATGTAAGCGTTTAAAATTGTGTCAACATGGTATTGGTCAGCCTGCGCTTGGCTTGTGGCAACCCCCCCTTGCCTGATTTGGGCCCAGATCCATGTACAAAGAATACACACCTATTCTTGATTTTTTTTTTTTTTTGTGGTAATCCAGCCAAGGAGCTGGTCGGCTGGGTCCTAATTGAGAGCACATGCAGTCGAGAAGACGATCAATACAAGTAGAAAGGAAGCCTGCACACACGGGAAGAGGTAGGGAAGTACCCAGCCAGGTGAGAATTACCACTCTTTGCCACTTAGATAAAGAGCCGTTCTAACTAATTCTTGGAGGTTACCCGAGCTGATGGGCACTACTTTAGACTTCCTTTGCCAGGGTCGTAGAGGGTCTTGTCAAGTTTAGTTGAGTATCATGATTCATGGGTAATATGTACCGGCTCAATCCAACTCCACCCAATTATTAATTGGGTTGAAAGTGTTAACCTCAATTCAACTCAGAAGTTGGAAGGGCCAACTGAAACCATATTTAAATATGTCAGGGTTGAGGTTGAGTTGGTGGGTCATGTTCATTTGATGGGCAATGCCAAGGACATGAAGGAGCCCAAAAACAATGAAGCCACTAACAAGGTTTTCTCCTCCACATTTGTGTTCTTCTTATGTTTAGTTTTTCTTAAAATTCTTACTGACACTACTGCTGCAGCAAGAAAACAGCTCTGCCCTTTAAATTATTTGTTTTAGGTTGGGTGGGTCAAGTTGGTGGGTTGAAATAAAAGAATAGAAATATCGACTTGAATCCAATCTATTTATTAACTAGTCGAGAAATATCGACTTAAATGCAACCCAAAATGTAGAAGGGTCAGTCTGACAATGAATTGCTGGCTCATGTTGGGGTCCGGTCAGGAGCCACCTTAATTAAGAGGGGGTGGTTCATTACCTTGGCCAAACCAGGTCCTAGCGAGCCCATTTATTCGTCGGGTCTAAAATTCAGGCCCTGGATCTTACCCAAACACCAAAAAAAAAAAAAAAAAAAAATCAAGCCGACGGGTTTTAAGTCAGACCTAGGCTGAGCTATTACAAAATGTGCACCCCTCCTGTGTTAACTATGCCGGGCCAGGTTAGGCCCTTTTAAGATGTCTCGTGCCTAGCCCGGTCCATGAGCAGTACATTTTATATAGTACACACGTGCAACCGGCCCATCTTTTTTTATTTTTTTATTTTATTTTTATAATGATGTGGAACCCTCTATGCCCACTTCGTGAGACCAAGGGTAAATTCCCCGTACTCGAACAAGTTGCATTTCTATCTGATGCTCATGCTGCTATTGAAATAAGATTGTAATCGGGTGAGGGATCCGAGATAGAACCATGTTGGCCTCGGACTCAGACCTATTAATGGTTTCAGTTCTGGATCCGCTTCTGAATAAAAACTTGTTTTGTTGTTCTAAATCCGATTCCAATACGATATAGCCCACGGACATTGTGTATCAGACAAGTTGTATTTGGATCTGGAGATGTTCAGGATGCTATCGAAATAAGGTACAGGTCGGCGGTTTCGGGTTAGAACTATATTGGCGTCGGACTCAGATCCGCTTCTATATAATGGTTTTAGTTCTAGATTGGGTTCTAGATAAAAACCTGTTTTGTTGTTCTAGACTCAATTCCAATAGCCAACAAGAAAACCGAAATCTAGTTCAAAAATCAGTTCTAACTTTTTATTTTATTTTATTTTATTAGTACAATCAGAATATCATTTGGTATATAACAGTACATCAAATCTACTACCTCTAAAATTAAACATAAAAAATGTCCAGCAAAAGTTAGATTTTAAATTATAGCTTATAACATTAAATACTCGTAGCAGGGACTTAACTTGCAAAAAAAAAAAAAAAAAACAACCCATTAAACACTCATAAGTTGGGTCCTGAATCTATGAGTTGAACATTGTATGAATAAAGAACCGAATCCATTTATCAATTAGAACCTAAATTAAAATTTCATATCGAATCCATTTATTCATGAATCAAAACTTAAACCAAGTTTCAAATCCGAGATTTTGCATCAAAACCTGCTGATGATCGCAATCCTAGCTGGAAGACCTTATCCACCGAAACAAATCCAAGGGTGGTGCACCCGTCATCTTATCTCATCATCCTGAGCAGTGCCACTGCCAACCACCGAGCGAGATGGCCTTTCCGTAATTTTATGGAAATGCAATGTCCTAACACGTCATGGAAAAGTACCTCCCCTCCTTTAATACCCTAATCTGTCTCCCCATCTCTCTCTCTCTCTCTCTCTATCTATATCTATCTCTCCTTTCTCTCTCTATCTGTATCTCTCTCTAAGATAAAAACGCTCAGAAAAACCTAGTCATCTTCTTCTCCATCCATTTCCACACCTCTGTAAGTCAATCCAATCCTCTCTTTTCGATTTTATATCTCTCTCATTCTCTCTTCAAATCTGAATATGTTGATGTTCCTTTCTCTCTTCCACTCTCACCCTTTGTTTCTTTTTTTTTGTTTTGTTTAAATATTGGTTGGTGTTGTTTCTAGGGTTTTGATTTTGACTCTCATATGCTGCATCTTTTTTTTTTATTCCCAAAACCATCTTTTTTTTTTCTTGTTTCCTTGTTTTTGTTCTTAATGATTTGTGGGTTGTGCCAGAAGTGGTTCTTTTTTTTTTTTTCTTTGGGTCTTGTGATTTCATTGTTTTGGTGCTAGTTTTTGTTTTTCTTTATGGGTTTTTTGTTCTGAATAGAATTGTGGGTGTTGGTATCTTTTCTGATGTTTCCCCTATTGTTGTTGTGTTAAGGAATGTTGTTTGGAATCTGGGTCTAGGGTTTTAGCAGCTGTGTTGTGTTGTTGGTTATTTTCATTGGTTTTGTGTATGGCTTGTATTGGATGCAATGACTATGCATCACAAGTTTCAGTGATTTTCTTGTTCAAGGTGATTTTCTTGTTCAAGGTCTTTCGGGTGGTGTTGGGCGTTGTAATGTTTGAATGTGATGGTGTTTTCATTTTAGCATATTGCCATCTCCCCAAAAACAAGGCTGAAATATTGAAAACTCTAATGTTGAGGGTTTACTGGTTTCTGAGTTTTTTCAAATGCCAAAGTTAGATTCATGTTTGAGCGGAATTTGCTGGTAGAGAATGCTGTTTGGCATCTCTAGGGGTTTAGCGGTTGTTTTGTAGTTTACTTTTCTTTAGAGTATGCTTTGCAGACTTTATTGTCATAGTGTTTGTTCGATTGTGATCATGATACTCTAATATTTTAATATTGGCATCTTTCCCAAACTCCAATCGACTTTGATGATATTCATGTTTGAGTTCTGTAAATGCTAATCTTCTTTTTTGACCTTTTTTCTTTTTTTTGAAAATGATCTTCATCTTATTTTCTTGGGGGTTAAGTTTTGAATGAATTTTCCCTAGCCCACTACTGCTAGATCCTGCTGCTCCCAATATGATTCTTTCGGCTGTAGCAGGCCTTTTCCGTTCTAACTCCCTACCCTTGAACGATTCCTTAGCAGCCTGTCATTTTCCACGAAAATATCCACACCTTTTCCCGGAGACGCAATGACATCCTTCCCAGGCTGCCTTGATCTTCATTCTTCACCTCTCCCCTCCATTCAATCAACAATTTCTCTATGAGATGGATATGCTATTAGGGACTTAGATCATGTTAGATGGATGAAGAGTGATGACCAAAGGTTTTAGCGAACGATGATGATGTGAAAGAAAGGTGGAGAGAATATCTTAACAAACTTTTTAAAATAAGGTTCTATAAGAAGCTTAGAAACGAGAGAGGAAACCGCGTTAGCATCTACCTTTTGTTACCGAATTTGGGTAGCAGGAGCAAAGAAAGCATTTGCAATAACGAAGACATGCAAGTCTATGAGGGCCATGTGGCATTCCGATAGAGGCTTGGAAATTCTTAAGAGAGCATTTTCATCATGCATTTATCTTAACTGTCAACATTCTCATTTTGCCACACTCATTTTTTGCATGTTGTTTTCTAATGGGCCAAAGTTATGTCACATATTTTACTCCATCGGTTATAGCTATCTAATTGTTGTCTGATTAATTTTTTTACATGAGTTTGCAAAATCACGTTGAAGTTGAGCATCATTTGATTTATTTATTTTGGATGATTTGATAAATATGGGAGCTACTTGTACTTTCTCTCACTTTTGTTCTATAATATTATTTAGATCCATGCATTTAAACCTTTACTTGGTTGAGTTTGGATATTTTCCACATTTCTTCTTCAACGAAGTTTCAACATTTTCTATTCTAATTTCTTTTCTATCCTGATTTTTTATTTTTTTAATGGTAGTGGTTTGCATGTTTGTAGATAATTTATTTCTTTTGGATATCTATACTAAAATTTTGATTTATTGTCTATCTTCCACCTTTATTTAAGGAAAAAAAATTGGTGGACTCGCCTTTTCAATTCCATTCACAATTTTCTCTGTTGATAACTATTTTTTTATGAGTTCTTAGTAGGTAAATTGTAAACATATGTGATGTGCTAGTTTAGCAATACGCACCCAGATCATATCAGCAAATTGTTGCTGATGATGATTTCTTGCACTGATGGAAGCCAATGTCTTACCTAATGTGGCTTCCATACTTCATGCTGTTCTGAATGCGTGCCAATTATTCAAGCTAATTGTAATTGTGGTGCATCGAGGCTTGAATTGAGTAGCACATAATTTTTTACCTTGTTATGTTTGAATTTTTTTTCTTAAACTAATGTTCATTTTTTATTTTTTGGGAATCTTTGGTCCTGTTTGGTATCATTCTGGGAATGTTTCATTCTAAGAATAAATGAAGAAAAACTTGTTGATAAGCATTTTCTTTCCCTTTCTTCACATCTGTAAAATATCTCCCTCCTCTCTCTCTAGATTCTCTCTCACAAAATGCTACCAAAAAAGTTTTTCTTTCTTTGTTCTCAAAATGAAACTTTCCCAGAATGATGCCAAATGGGCTGTTATAATCTACCCTTGTAATCTATCATATCTAACCTATTTTTTCTTGTGTGCTACCGGAGAATACCTCCTTGTTGCACCTGGCCTCGAACCTAACTACTATGCTTTGAGGACTTGCATTTCCTACCCGAATAATGTTCATTCTAGGTTTTTATGTATGTGTTGTTTGCTACTAATTGTTGTGCATAAGACTATTATTATTATTTTTAAATTTTTTTTTGCCATGTGTTATCTATTTTGGATTACGCTTAGAACTTTGCAGATTGGCTTGGAATAGCTTTTAGTTTATAATAAAAGCAGCAGCATCAGTAGGATTGTTAATGTTTTCATCTTGAAAAGTCACTGATCAGTTTTTTGTTTCCATATAATTTAGTGCAAATGGCTGCACCAGTTGAAGATTTTGGGGAACCGGATATGACTGGAGCGCAGGGGAATTCACACCCTCAGAATCATGGACGAGATGAGGATTCAGGAGTGCCAGTTGCAGAGAAGAGGTGGCCTGGATGGCCTGGGGAGTCTGTTTTCCGCATATTGGTGCCTGTTCAAAAGGTTGGTGGTATCATTGGTCGCAAAGGAGAGTTTATTAAGAAGATGTGTGAGGAGTCAAGAGCTCGTATAAAGATTCTTGATGGTCATCCAGGCATGCCGGAAAGGGCTGTAAGTGGCTTTTGGAGATAACTGATTATCCTCTTTTTAGAACATGGACCTATCTTGTATTTTTTATACTGCACTTCGGTGAATAATATTAACATTTGCTCTTGTTAGTTCTTGGGTTGTCCCATGTGGACCGTTTCACCCCCAGTTCTTGTATTTGGATGAGGAATACATCCTTGTATTGCATTCAATGTTATTTGCTCTCATGAGAGTATGCATTAGAGAGATCTCTCTTAGGAATAATTAAATTCAGCTGCATTTGTTTCTTTTTATAATTTTTATGCTGATAGGACCTTCTCTTTAGATGATACGCGTGTACAAAACCTGCTTTTATTCTTTCTACTAACTCCATTTCTCTCTCCATACTTTTTTAATGGCTGGGTTAGTTTCTTTTTATTGTTAAGCTTGTAAGATTTGTTTGAGTGATGTTGCCCTGCCCCTGCGCTTATCCAATATCAAAGAATTCTAATGCATACTTTGGAAGCATAAAACATGGGTTCTAAAGGCTTATAGCAACACGAAATTAAGTGGATGTTTCTACTGCAGCTGTGGGAAATATGAGGGGAATGAATAACATAATATAACAAGGGAAAAGAATATCAGTAAAAGGAACTGGTGATAAAGATCAAATGTACCAAATAGGATGCCTTTCATCACAATGACCGCCATGAATGTGTGCAGGTTCTGTCCGCGAACCTAAGGATACAAATCAATCATCAAAGTCACTCCAAATAAGAAGAACAAAGGTCAAGATTGCAGTGGTCAGTTATTGAGCATTACTTTTGCCAAGAGGCTCTGCGTTTTATCTGGTAAATTCAGAACTCGGTTGACTGATATTCTTGACAACTGGTCAAACTCCTACAATAAAATTCCTCTCTTAACCAACTAAATGAAAGACCAAACATCTGCACATGAAATTCATGTAACTAAATTGTGTTAAAAAATAATATTTTAATATAAAAATATTTTTAGATGCCTCAAGAAACAGAGATCCATCTCTCTCTCGAACGCGTGTCGTTTCTTGTATTATGTGTGTGTTTTTTTAACATGCTAGTTCTTCCTAGAAAAGAAGCTATCTTTTGTAATACTCATCAAAATGTGGAAAGGTATCAATACTAGTAGCAATAATAATAATCATTTTATTGGATATAAAATGAGAAATATCATATTGATAAAAAAATAGAAAAAAGAAAAGGAGAACATCTATTTGAGAATACTTCAACATTGAACAACATTATAAGTAAATTTAACTATCCTATATAAATCTTTAAAATTTTTAAAGCTCAAATTAGGTATGAGAATGGCTAGGTTCTATAAGAGTAGTGGAAATATGACATGGGAAAATGTTGTAATTCCAATCCTTGAGCTTACAAATGTGGTTAAGCTGAAAATAGAGCCTACAAAGTTGACCTACATATATGGGTTAAGGCTTTGATGATGACGACGACGACAATATTTTTTTTTTTGGTTTTCAGATATACCACCTAGTTTATTTGCATTTTCTCCTTATTATGTAAGTGATGGAAGCATTTAAGTGGTGATGGAATTTATGTGGGCGGCCTTTCTATCTACAATACTAGTTTTTCCCCCTTCCAATTCTTCAAAATTTTTTTTTTTTAATGGCACTGCGGTAAAGTGCTTCAAATTTATGTTTCTTCTTTATTGAACCATTAGTGTTCTCTGTTTTATGTTACCTTTTTCTCCCAATATCTCTACCATTTGGGTAAGAATTAAGGTACAGCTCAGCTTTTGTTGTATTTCTTTTCTTTTCAATTAAGCTTTTGGCTATGCATAGAAAAATAGTTTGTTTGGGGAGCTCATTGGAAAAACTTGATGATTAGATCTTTTTGATTGGGTCACAAATCACTCTACTGGCGCGACAGAGTATACAGAAGCACCTTTTATGGCCACTATATCTTTTAATGGTGCTTGATGCTTACATATCGAAACATGTTTTGCACTGGTATCAAATGCAAGTTTCCATTTATGAAACCCACACTATCGATGCACATGCAGTTGCTTGGTCTTTAATGTTTGACATCCCCTACATCTAATTTAAGGTCAGGTATGAGGCTGGAAATGACAAGATGCAGTCCTATCCGATCATAACAGTTCATTGATTTTTCTGTCTTGCAGTGTTAGCAGTTCCAAGTGAATTATGTTTAAGAAACTTTGGGAGATATTAAAATTTGGAATTTCTGATTACCAAACTGATGCTGGAAGAACACCTTTATCTCCATGAGTGAACTGCCAGTGCATATATATATATTTATTTTACTTTTTAAAGGGAAAATTTAAAAAAAAGTATAAAACTTCTGGCTCATTTTCAAAAAAAGTACTTTAAGATTTGAATGTTTCAAAAAAATAAAATTTCCACATTTCATTCAATTAAATCCTCAATAATTTTTTGAGAAATGACAAAAATGCCCCTTGTCTTATGACAGATTTTTGTTTTTTCTTAACCTCATTTTCTCCCAAAATTCGCCATTTTGATTTTGATGATCATAACCATTTAATGAAGCCAGTCTTTTAGTCATTTGGATCCCCCTATTTTAACCATCCATGCATAAAAGTAGCTGAAGTGGGCCCCACTAGGTCATTTGGGTTGGACTTGATCATTTCTCTTAAATGATTTATTAAAAGGAAATTTTGGAAAATTACGTAAGGGTTTTTTTTTTTTTGTCATTTCAATTTTTTTAGGGAGAGGACTTGATTGAAAGAATTGTGGAAAAACTTTTATGCTTTTTTGAAATATGCAAATCTTAATTACTTTTTTTGAAAGTTACCTTTTTGGAATTTCCCCTTTGTTAAATCCATGGCCCTTGGACAAATATAACTACAAGAAAATTCTGTTGCTTGAATTCTTGTTTCTTGTGGAGTTGGTCAATTGCGTGGGGTGCAACCCGGGTAGGGTTGGGGATGACCTGAACCCGACCTGACTCCATATGACCCAAACTGAATCTGTCAAAGATCTGATCGAAAACCCAGTTTTTCCTACAGGTACCAACTGATCTGGTTGGGAATCCTCCAAATGAGGTCTAAGGAAAAGAATGACATTGTCTCTAAGCTTAAAAGGAGCTCTCTTTTGTTATTTCATCAGTTCAGTCTTTTTCTTATCTTATTTCTATTTTTTTTTTCTTTTGTCTTTTTTCATTCGTTTGTTGGAGGCTTAATAGGTTGTGTTTGGTAGGATCAGGTGGACCTTTTGTGTTTTTGTGTGTCAACCTTGTGTAGAATGGAAAACACGATGAGGACCTTTTGACTTTGCATCATTTTCCTTCTTGCATAAGAAGCCATTTTCTTTTTACTTGGTAAAAATGCCCTTATGCAATCACTTTCTAGGGTATCTTTTGTGTTCTCTGAATTTGTAAAAATGCCCTTATGCAACCACTTTCTAGGGTATCCTTTGTGTTCTCTGAATTTGTAACCACTTTCTCCTTTCTTTCACAAGTTAGTTTTATATTTGTGTGTGAGATTTTGGAGTTTCATTTCTTTTTCTCCGTGTTGTTGTCTAAACATGTAAGTACTTCAGGGTGATCCAGGCTGTATCACCTAACCTCCTTTTCAACCTGAGATCCTTAACCAAATCCTACGTGATCAACATGAGGTTCTGCTATTTGTAGTTGTCCTCCTTAAGTCGATTAAGACCCGTATGGGAAGCTCCCCAACATATGAGTGATGCAGCAGCAGTACCGTATCTGTGCAGCAAAGCACGTGGGCCACATGTGGGACCTATGAAATTCTGATTTTAAAATTATGATTAGCTTTAATTTTAGCAAAGATTGTAATTAGGATTAGTTTCTATTTTGGATAGGATTATTATTTGGTTTCCTAGTTTGATTAGGATTTCTTTCTTAGCCCTTAAGTTTCTTTTCTTATAAATATGACATTGTAGAGATTGGTAGTCTCAGGTTTGGAGTTAATAGAATTTCCCTTTGTCGGCTTATCGTTGGAGAGTATCTTCATCGTGTGATTGTTCCATCGGAACCCTAATTGTGCCCCGGCACTTGCGATTCTAATCCTAGGATTGCATCAATGAGTACTCAGTCAAGTAATGCCTCTTAGCCATAGCTAGGCTATGGCATATTTCTGACAATTTCTTTCCCTATTCCTAGCCATGCCATCTTCAGATGGTCGTTAGGAGGCCGATTTGCCACCTTGCCATGTTCAGCAGCGAAAGGAACTCAGTTCTCAATGAAAACACACTCAAAGTCCAGAAGCGCTGAAATTCCTACAAGAGAAAACCTGGAACGCTTTATGCTCAATACACATCTTTATTTACCTTTGTGAAGTCTGTTCTTTAACACTATACATCACACCTTGATTATTGACAAAGCCTATTGTGCTCTGGGAGGGGAGAAACAACATACCTGGCCATTCACTACAAAGGCCTTTCTGAACTGTGGAACCCTGAAACATGAGCAAGAGCAATACTGAATCAAGACACATATCTTTCTTTGAACAATGTCAGGCATTGTCTACCCCCAAAAGACTAGCCTACTGGCATTAATAGCTTTCCCTTCCCAATTGTCCTTTATGTTCTGATTCTTCCAACCAGCAAATCAACATGCTGAGCTTTTTCCATAACGTCCAATTTTGCAGAATTCATGATCGTTCCTGATAATGCCTTTGGACTGTGTCAGGCATCTTCTAGCAAAAAAGACTAGCCAAATTACTGTTGTAGCTTTGCATTCCCGGCTTTCCATTCTGTTACATTGCATCTAATGAACATTTGATATGCTGGGTTTTTTCATGCTGTGTTTTTGCAAATTTACACCCCTTTTCTGATGGTAATTGTGTCCTAGATGCCTGTCACGATTGGAGTTTCAAAGATGTGTCTGGATTTGTTTGGAATTTATATCCTTGAACGGAAGGCTCTCTGTGAAATGAGAGATACATAGAACATCTTGCAAGAGTCAGAACTAAAGTTTAATTTTACTCTTCCCTGGTGGCGATGGATTGAAATCTGACCATTTTGCTACCATCGCAGATGTTGGTTTCTATTTGAATGTTGTAGTGTCCTAAATTTCCATTTGGCTTTGTTTTCTTCTACAGTTGTGTAGTTCTTTCATAACCTGTCATTGCTAATGGCTATCATTAAATGGTTATACGGAATAATTGGGATTTAGGGGTTTGATTTAGCTTTGTTGTATTAGTTTGATTTAGCTTTGTTGTATTAAGTCTTTGGTCTTTATCTTTTTTCATTTTTTTTACTTGTAGCTTTCTTTGCCTCCATACCATTAGTGTACTATCCTTTTGCTCATGTGCCATCTTTGCTCGAGAAACTTGATAAAATTTATACCTAGGTTTTATACTATTTTTAATACATTGGGCACTGATTTCTCTGTTTATTTTATCTTTTAGGTGATGGTTTCAGCAAAGGAAGAGCCGGATGTTTCTGTTCCTCCTGCGATGGATGGTCTGCTTAGGGTTCATAAGCGGGTTGTCGATGGTTTAGATAGTGATGCAGCTAATGCTCCACCAAGTACAGTTTCAACGCGACTCTTAGTGGCTGCTACACAAGCTGCAAGCCTGATTGGGAGACAGGGAGCAACCATAAAATCTATCCAAGAAGCTTCTAACTGTGTCATTCGTGTTTTAGGAACAGGTGCCTGTAATGATATTTTACTTCATTCAGTTTTTTGATTCATTATCTTGAGCTTGAATATTATTTTTGTTCCTTTTTATTTGGTTGTTCTTGTAAGCTAGAGCCAATGTTCTTCCATCATATAGATGTAATTATCTCTTTTGCTTGTTAGGTGATTACCTTTTCCTTTTTTTGGCATAAAGTTAATAAATTTTTGGTTACTCAGAGAACTGAATGGACTCTTACTCACTAAAAATAAATAAATAAAATGAATATAAAAAGTAAAAAGGAATAATTTAAGATTATGATGTTGTTGCCGATACTAAAAACTAGAAACAAGCTGTGGTTTTATCATGTTGAGTTGACCCATTGACAGCCCCAACTGATTTATCTCAATTTAGTCTGAAGAGAAGCTTGAGCGGCTAACCACCTTCATGGTCCAGTGAGCCAGAGTCAGGCCACAACAGATCGGCCAGGAGGTTCTGTTTGTAGGCCTTTAGGAGGGCTCACAAGTGATGTTAGTTGGGGAATCACCTGTGCAGATGTGTATATCAAAACCCTTTTATTTTCTGGCATGATTTCAAGTTGGGACCTAGAATGCTCAGATACAACATGGATACGGCAAAGACAAGCCATGGACATGGTAGGGACATGGATTTTATATATAAAAAGTGAAGTATCAGATATGATACATAATGATACGTTGCTCATTTTGAAGTATCTATGCGTCATGGGTCGGGACATCCAGCTGGAAGGGGATGCTTGGATGGAGCAGCAATCGCATGTAGTAATCTTGAGCAGTCGGGAAGGATGGATTACTCCAATGAAGTTTGATGGGAAGAACGCTAGTCATCGAACAAAGGTGGATTTCTGTTGGGCATACATTGAAGACTGAGCAAGCGAAGCTAGTTGAGCCCCTATATTGGCCATGGCAATTGTCTCATCTCTGTCAAGCGTGGCCTGGATAGGGTGCCACTAAAGATTCATTGCATGTCAGCAGTTTAGAAGGTTGTCCATCCCTCTTATGGGGGCGCACATCAATGGAGGCTGACCTAGATAATGGAGGTCAAACAAAGCAACCCATGCTTCTAAAAAAGGGCCTGCTTATGGGTATGCCATTATTTGTTTTTTCCCCAAATGTATAGGGGAATTCCAAGGATTAGACTATCGTAGCAGCTTGTGCCATCTTCCATTCAGTCTGCAATGCTAATCAAGGATTTTAGACTGATTTGCCTGATTGACAGTATTAATAGTGTGTCAGCGGAAGGCTGAAGTTATGGCTTCTAGGAGTGTGTACTGTAGACTAGATACTCAAAAGTGCAAAGCAAGGAGTCAGGTCTTTTATATATTTATGTATGAGCACTGTCGATTATGGAAGTGTAAAATGCTATTGCTAAAAGGAAAATATTATTAATAAAATGGCAGAAGTGAAAAAGTATACAATAGAGTAGATTGGGACTTCTGCTTTACATCCTCAAGAGAATGAAATTCGATGAGAAATGGGAGGGAATTTCTAGTTTTTGCCGACTTCTACATGCTTGTGGCCACTTTTTCATGAGCAATAAAACTGGTCACCTACTCAAAAAAGAGTATAGTAAGAGAATGTGGTTTCTGGTTCACTATTCTCTGCATGAACTATAGAACAGGCTGCTACTTTCTATCTATTCCATTTTATAATCTTGGATTGCTAACATACTCTCTAGTCATAGTTAGTATTTTTCGAAACCTCTTTCTAAAAATATGATATGACTTACAGTTATGTTTGGAAGCATTGTCCTCTTTTCTGGACCATATACTTAAGGTCCATTATTGTTTCATACTTCTACAGAAGATCTACCAGTTTTTGCTCTGCAAGATGACAGAATTGTCGAGATACAAGGAGAGCCTGAAGGTGTGCATAAAGCAGTTGAACTCACTGCATCTCATTTAAGAAAGTTTTTGGTTGATCGCAGTGTAATTCCACTGTTTGAAAATCATGTAAGTCCCTCTCCATTGAAGGAATCTTAGCCTAAAATGTTTACTAATTAGCCAACTGTTGTTGAACTCTGTTTTAGCTGTTGGATTAAATGATTGGTTATTTCTGCAGATGACAATGCCACCAAATCCACACATGGATCAAAACATGCCACCCCCATATTGGGGACATCCACAGGGTGGTCCACCAAATGCTGGTGGACCTGCATATGGGGGTAATCCCCAGTACATGCCTCCGGGCCCTCCACGGCAGCATGATAATTACTATCCACCGTCAGACCTTCCTCCTTTGGACAAACAGCCGCACCAGGGCTTTCCTGCATTTGGTAGAGATGCACCCATGGGGATTAATCCATCATCGAACACACCAGCACCACCCCAACAAATGATTTCACAGGTAGCTTCTTGTTGTCCTTGTATTTGAAGCTTGATACTTTGATTACGAATCAGTTTGAATATTTCTTAATCTTTTTACAGCTTAAATCAAATTTCTTGAGATCCCTTATATAAGAGTGGCCTTGTCTGCAGGTCACACAACACATGCAAATTCCACTATCATATGCTGATGCTGTGATTGGCACAGCTGGGGCAAGTATTAGCTACATTCGTCGTGCCAGCGGTGCAACCATTACAATCCAAGAGACCAGGGGCGTGCCAGGGGAAATGACTGTGGAGATTAATGGAACTGCCACACAAGTCCAGACTGCTCAACAGTTGATACAGGTAACAAATTCTCTTTACCGGAATTCAAAATTACTATCTGGTCTTCATTTTACACGATTTTGAGTATGTTGGGCATTTCGAGTATGTTGATGTTTAGCATGATGTAGTCTGCCAGCTTGATGTATTCCTGTGTTAGAAAGAGAGTAACTTAAGGATTTCAGAAATATGATACACAATCAAAGTTATAGTCCCCGAATGAATCCTCTCCTAATTTCATGAGGATCTTCATCATTTGTATGGATTGAGGATAATTTCAATGGAGGAATTATTAAAGATGCGGATGGAAATGCTTTTGAGTGCTGCGTACCTGCCTGTGGTCATTCAAACAATGCTTCCAAGTAGCCAAATTCAAAAAAACACTACATGGCTTCCATGTAGTGCTGCCCCTCCCATGACCTTATTTATGAATTTTTTTTTTTTCCTTTTCTTTTTATTCCTAATGTCGCTAACGATGCAGTAGATGCTACTACCTCATATCGGGGGGATCTTGTCTACAACCTGCTCTAGATGCCTTTGTTTCTAGTAAAGTTCCTATAGCTGATAACAATGGGCACTTGAGACCTTGTTGTCTCTACTTTGATATGCTAGTCTCTATGGGAATCTGATTAGCTTCTAAATGAGCTTCCTAGTAAAGCAGAAATTCAAGGAATTCCAAGAATTATGCAGATCAGTATGCCTATATTGAGGCATTTAGGTTCTTCAGGGAGATGGCTGTAGATAGAGCCTTATGCATGAGACCTCATCATTGAAATATATATATATATATAAAAAAAAAAAAGTTACGACTTTGGGAAGAGTAATCTCTCTCAGTGATCCTATAAATCCTTATGCGTCCACTCTGTAAAATCTTCTTATTTGCAACTTGTCCCTCTTTTTAGATCCACTAAAAGGAAGATTCATGACGAGAAGCTCCAAAGAATTTTCTTCATGGGGGAATGGACAATAGAGAATTTTATTTTATTACATGGAAAATAGAAAGGTTTTTTTTTTTCGCATTTGGCAGTACATATGGGGTTATGTACTGCATTCAATTTTTTTCCCAATTTTTTCTTCAAAATTTTTTTTTTAACTTCCGGAGATATCCTAACCATGTGAGGTTAATAATTTGGCTTTTACTTTTATTTTTTGATTTGAAAGGACAAAAAAATATTGTAACTTGCTTATTTTTCCTAGTGACATTGATATTGTAAGCATGTTTAACTAATTACTTGTATCATTTATGATATACTAATGTGTTAATGATGTTCTTCACATGATCCTATCATAGTCTTCTTGTTATCATACCTTTTCTGCTATGGATGAAAAATTGATGGATTATAAATAGGGAAAATTTCAAAAAGGGCCCTAAGTTTTCCACAAAATCTTAAGTTTTCAAATTAGGCTTTAATTTTTCCACGAAGTCTTCATTTAAGGACAAACAATCAAAAAAGCCTCCTGGGGTCACTTTTGTCCCAAATATCTTTTAAAAGACTATAACACCCTTAGAGCTTTTAAAACAAAAGAGGATGGTCAGCTCCATTTCTTCTCTGTTTTTTCCTCCTTCCATCAGCATCCCTTCCCAACCCTCACCTGCGAGCACTGTGTCATCCCCATAATGATTTCCTGCTTGCTTTGGAAGATAGCCTGATATTTAAGAATACATCTTGGCCAAGTTACTTTAGTTGAGATATTTAAGAATACATCCTGGCCAAGTTACTATAGTCGACTAAGCTTCACAGAAAGAAACTGCCCTACCAAAACAAACACAAGATCGACGCCCATTATCCGTGCACAAACTCACCACCTACAGATCCATCACTCCATCTCCCTTGTTTCATAACCAGATCACCAATCATTCACTCACCAACCCACTCTACCCTTCTCCACCATTATGATTACACCTTCCCATCTCCATCTCACATTCCAAACACTTCACCTCCCCAGCCTTCTTCGTCATACTCCATCTCATCTCATCATCATTTCCATCTTTCCCCATAACAAAACCCATCTACTACCAGCAACCCACTTCATCAACCCACGAATTCCCCTAACCAAACACAAACCAACCTACATTAAAACAAATATCCCATTCACAGCCATCAACCTCTCCACTCCAACAAAACCCACAATACTGCACAGTGCCTATCCACCCAGCCACACACTCGCTGCCCAACCTGCAAACTAAACACGAACCACTTTCATTCTCCATCAAACACACTCCAAACATAGACCACCCATCTCATAAATCAGCACCTTTTTTCCAGTACACTTGTGCTTATCACCAGTAAGCCTTGTTATTGAAACATCATCTATGCATGCCACCCAAATCTGCCCTACCTCTATTTCTTGTTCACAGCTAAAACAAGCAACAGAGTTATTGGAAAGCCCAAACTACTGATACATATTATTCCTACTTTGTGTTTCTTACTTACATTTCATGCCTCTGCATGGTGAAGAAATGTTACAAAACAAGAGATTGCTTGCATCTGCTTCCCGCATGGAATTTGAAACCCATAGTCATTTCATGATCTGGTAACTACAATCAGACAGAACCACTTGCAGCACGTGACATCAAGAACTGCAGCAATTTAAAGATTTCCAAAACACAATCTGTGGTCAATTAAATTTAGATCTCCATCAAGAACAAAATGCTCAACTTCTTTGTACCATTCAAATAATTACAGAACTAGCAATGAGTTCCCATTATCAAACATGATTTTGACTTGGCTCACATACAAGTAGAAAAGTAACTTGGCCAAGATGTGTTCTTAAATATCTGAGTGTCTTTCAAACAAATACAAAAAAACACGGATCAGATCTTAAGCAGGATGTTCTCATGGTCAGGATTAATGGTGCTCACCGGTGAAGGTCGGGCAGGTACATTGATGGGGGAGGAGGAAGGGAAAAAAAAAGGAAGAGACAGAGCCCGATCATCCTCTTCTGTTTTAAAAGCCCAAAAGGGCATTTTGGTCTTTCAAAAAAATTTGGGACAAAATTCTCTGCGGGGAGGGTTTTTTTGGCCGGTTGTCCTTAAATGAATACTTCTTGGAAAACTTAAAGGGCCTTATTTGAAAAGTTTGGATTTTAGTGTCCTTTTTTGAAAATAGCCTAATACTTAGGGCCGTTTTTGAAAATTTCCCTTATAAATACATACTTTCTTTGTTTAGTTTTTAAATATTTAAATATTTTTAATTTATAATTTTAATAAGAATTCCTATGATTTGCAATACAATTTGACTCATTCACTTCATCAATTTGTAATATGATTTTGATTTTCAGAACAATTGATAGTATTATTATTAAAGGAAACCATCAGCGACTATCAAAATTTTCATTATCACTCCTGCTTTTAGCAAACAACCTGCCTCCATCCTTCTCTGTTTGGTTCTTGTTTTTTTTATTTTAGATATTGGTAACTGGGCTGCTTTTATTCTTAGTGATCATTTGGATACGCAGTTGTTTACACCATTTGCTGATGAGCCCCATCATTTTCCTGCCCTTTTGATGCAGAATTTCATGGCAGAAGCTGCAGGACCAGCACAGAACCCAGTAGATTCCCAACAAGTTTCATGGCCAAACCCAGTTGGCTCTGCTGACCCAGGATACAATTCTTATCAGAGTCATGGTTCCATCTACACATCCCCACCATCTAATGCGGGACATACGGTTGGTCCTGCTGGTGGAAATGCAGGCCATGCTGCTGGTGGATATGGTGCGGTATATGGTAGCAACTATGGATATTAGGAGTATGAAGACCCATTACATAGGCCTTGGGGACAACAGTATGATTTTATGGTCTAGATGCACCTCTTAGAAGTGAGAAATTATTTTACAGAGGCAGCTTTAATGATTTTCTGAGATATTGGATTCCGGGTATCTAATTTTATTAGCCTTGTAGTTTCCTGTACACTATACAACCTTAGTAGTTTACTTTTTAAGCACTTTCATTCCCCCCCTTCGTTTTCCTTTCCCCCCCTCTTCCCCCTTCCCCTTTCCTTCAGTCTGCTATACTCCTAATTCTGGTTAATATAATGATGTTTCATGTGCCTTTGTTTCATTTTGCTGCTTTATCCCTATTTTATCAGCTGGCGGGCACCCTTGTTCTGGATATCCTGAAAACTATGGGCATGTTGGGTAATTTTTGTTTCTAACACTATGGGCATGTTGAGTCACGTATCTAACCGTGGGGTTAGAGGCAGTTTTGTTGAAAGAATCCACGTGACCTGGAATGGAGGGTGTGTGAGTTGGAGGAAAGCAAAAAGAGAGCTGCCGAGGAACCTTCTTTTTATATTTAGTTGAGTTGTTGCACTGTAGTACTGCTGTTTCGCATACGTGCTTCCTCAAATTAGCCCGAGAAATTAAGTAATGCTTCATTGATCTGGTTGTCTTATCTACTGAGAACAACACTTGGGAGTAAAATGAAATTTGCTAGATTGCATATTCAGCCTAGCAGGACCTGTGGTTTAAATGGCTTGGATCAGGTAAATGTGTGGCTTCACTGGGGTTAAACTGCAAACTCCCTTGTGGACATCGTGTTCTCTACTATTTGTTTGCACAGAATTGGATTCATAGGAATTCATGGGTGCATGAGTTCCAACAAATGATTATTAAAGAGGCGAGGGAGGGGCAAAGGGAAACAGAGTGGAGATGTTAAATTTCAAGGGTGATGGTTGGGATCTTCTCCCCTTTATTCATTTTCCATGAAGCTAATGATTGCTCAGAATTCCTTGAAACTTAATTACATGAAACAAAAGCCCCCATTCCTTGGAACTTAATTACATGAAACAAATGCAAAACACCCCCACCCCCGTCCCACCCAACGGGTGATGGTTGGGATCTTCTCCCCTTTATTCATTTTCCATAAAGCTCAGAATTCCTTGAAACTTAATTACATGAAACAAATGCAATCCCCACCCCCGCCTGATATGGTGGTTTCTAAAAGGGAAACTCACCGGAGCCAAGTTGAGGACGACCCCAAAAGGAGGATTGTGAAAAGAGAAACGGGGCGAGGTATAAAGTAATTTCATATAATAGTTGATATTGACAAATTTCATGGTCCGACCATATGGCAAAACGACCAAAAAAAAAAAAAAAAAAAAAAAAAAAGGAAGAAAAAGGCTCCATGAGAACCCCTTTCGTGTCCAACGTGATACTGTGTCATGGTTGGCCATATGGGGTTCTATGGGGACTTTTATGGTAAATTCCTCTATATTCTATTAGGTAGAGTTAATATTTGAAAACTTGATTCAAACTAGCATATTCTTCAAAAAAATAAGAAAAGAAAAGGTAACAAACTTTTTTTTCAAACAAACATAATTGTCTAAAGCAGAGAATGTAAGTAATACTTCATTGATCTGGTCGTCTTATCAGATCCTTTCCCTTGTGTGTAGCAGATTGTCTCCCCCGCGTATGCTAGAATTTACTTACGTGTTAGTCGGGTTTTTCAAGATCAAGCCACTTTACCTGGTACAAAAAAAATCTTTTTTGTAAAAGAGTTTAATTGAAAAACCTCTATTTCAAGTAGACCTAAACGAACCAGCTCTATTTTAAATAGATCAAACTTGCCAAACAAGCCTTCAGTAGATCAGCCAAACTTGTATCCATATATCCATATATATAGCAGTTGTGGGTGCAAGTCCCTATTTATTCAAACACAACATAATTATATTTGTTTGAGCCTAGTGAGGTCTATAGTTTATCATGAATAACAATTAGATCTAAGTTAGGTCAATAATGGTATCAATTATTAGGTTTAAAAAAAAAACCATCTTCTTTTTCCTTTTGAAATTCTAGGTCAATTTATCATCATGAACCATGGGTGGACCAACCTATTGACCATTTCAACCAAAATGATTTTCAGCCTGAGTCCAAATCTTAGGTTCAATCCTCCTCATATGCAAACCAGTACATGTTATTTTAAGCAATTGAGCTCTCTGCTTGTGTGAAGCCATGGAACTCTATTTTCAGTCAAATTATTATTTTTTAATTTAGCATAATATCTTTTTATATTTATTTCAACAAATACCAGAGGTGGAGATGCCTATGATTAGCAAATCATCAATTCAAACGCCATGCAGATACATCTGTGTCACTACCTTGTCCATTATGGATCGGGTTATACTTAAAAATAGAATTGTAAGAATTTAATGGACTCCCCTAACCCAAATTTCACTGTGGAGCCCACCACCATATTAGTTATAAAATACATCATTAAAATTTTTATTTTTTATATAAATGGATTAACGAATACAATATTAATAAAAAATCAGGTCTTTTACATTTATGAACTTGAAGTTTGCCAAACTACCGGTCAACTTCCTTGAATGGTGGTAGAGGCAGGCCGGCTTTCATTTTTGACTCACAAGACGACCTGGCTTTTAGTGTACAATATATATGTATCTCTTCCTCCTTTCCTTGTGCGGCTTCATCTCATCTCATCTCAGCTCAGCTACTACTGGAACCATGGATTCTGCAACTTCGATGATGGTGGCAGAGGCAGCTGTAAGTGCCCTTTTCCAACGTCTGTTTGCTACCATGGCCCTTCCTTTCCTCAAAAGAGTAGGCTTTCTCTTCGGTATTGAAAAAGAGGCGAAAAAGCTCAAATCAACCCTCTTGAGAATCGATGCCCTTCTCAGAGACGCGGAAGAGAGACAAATAAAGGAGGAATCAGTCCGTCTGTGGCTGAGTGACCTCAAGCACGTTGCCTACGACGCCGAGGACATCCTCGATGAACTCGCATACATAGCCCTTCAGTCCAAAATAGAAGCAGCCCCAATGCAAACCAGGAAGAGGAAACTGTTGCCCCATTTCTTCTCTCGGTTGGGTTCCAATTTCAATTTGGGTTCTCGAATTAATGAGATTAGAGAGAGATTGGATGAGATTGTGAGCTAAAACAATCACCTCCATCTCAGAGTGATACATCATGGGCCTGAAACTGAAAGGCTCAGAATGCGGCCTCCCACTAGCTCCTTCGTAGATGAGTCGATTGTATTCGGAAGAGAAGATAACAAATCAGAGGTGGTCCGTTTGTTGACATCAGACGACTCAAGTATTCATGAGGTTGTTCCCATTTGTGGTATGGGAGGACTTGGGAAGACGACGCTTGCTCAACTTGCCTACAATGATGAACACGTGGTGGAACACTTTGAGGTAAGATCATGGGTTTATGTGTCCCAAGATTTTGATTTAATTAAGCTCTCAAATGCCATTGCGGAGTCTGTTGTTCCTGGAAGCAATCCTCATCTTACCAACTTGGATGCAATTCAAGTTAGTATTAAGGAGGCTCTGAAAGAGAAGAGGTTTTTACTTGTGTTGGACGATGTTTGGACTGAGGATTTTGATGATTGGCACAAGTTACGAGCACCATTGATGTTTGGGGCAAGAGGAAGCAGAATTCTAGTAACCACAAGAAGCAAAAGGGTTTCGTCAAACATGGGAACAGTTCCGACTCATTTCTTACAGGGTCTGTCAGATGATGATTGCTGGTCTTTGTTCCAAAGACGAGCATTTGTAGATGAGGATTCAGATGCACATTCGGACTTGGTGAAGATAGGCAAGAAAATTGTAAACAAGTGCAAAGGATTGCCTTTGGCAGTGAAGACACTGGGAGGTCTGTTATGCTCTGTAGTAGATGTTGCCGAGTGGGAAGCAATCTTAAAAAGCGAGATATGGGACTTGCCAGAAGAAAGAAATGACATTTTGCCCGCTCTAAGGTTGAGTTATCATCACTTGCCAGCACATTTGAAGCGGTGTTTTGCATACTGTCGCTGCGTCGTTGATAAAGGCTCGTTCGGTGTGGAAGGCAATAAATTGATTCTGAAGTGGATGGCACAAGGTTTTATTCAGCCTAAAGGAAGTACTAGTGAGCAAATGGAAGACATGGGCAGGGAATATATTGCTGATTTGGTTTCAAGGTCTTTGCTTAATTGTCGAAAAGGATCCAATAGTTCATATTACACAATGCATGACCTCACTCATGATCTCGCACGTTCTGTTTTAGGAACTGATTTTTGGAAAATAGGAGATGAGAAGTCACATGGAAATAATGCTGAAAAGGCTCGCTACATGTCAGATTCTCTTTTAAAATCATGCAGCAATTTTTATGATTTCTATTGTCCGAAAAATCTGCGCGCTATATCATTGTTCTGCACTGAGAATGTCCCAGCTGATTTGTTTATAAATTTGAGGCACATACGGACTTTGCTATTGTCTGGAGATCACATCACTGAATTGCCAGAATCAATTGGAGATTTGTTACAACTGCGGTATCTTGACTTGTCTGGTACAGGCATTAGAAGGTTACCGAAATCAACAACCAGACTCTACCATCTACAAACCTTGATATTGGATGAATGCTTGTTCCTTGAAGAGCTACCTAGTGACTTGAGCAACCTCGTCAACCTAAGACATCTGCGTCTATGTGTTTCTCCGGGATCCCCATTTTCTATCCCGCCAAGAATTGGGACATTAAAAGGCCTCCAAACGTTGAGTTATTTTAATGTGGGAAAGGAGAATGGGCGTGGAATAAACGAGTTGAAGGACTTGATACATCTAAGAGGATATCTTTGCATCACAGAGCTTGAGAATGTGGTCAATGTGGAGGAGGTCAAAGAGGCTCAGTTGAAAAATAAGCAAAAAATTGACCGCTTGGAATTGCAATGGAAATGTGACGACGTGGAATCGCGGCAAGAAGGCATTGAGGAGGAGGTACTCAATGCCCTCCGACCTCGTACCAACCTCAAAAAGCTTCAGATAGAAGGCTACTGTGGTGTCAGATTTCCAACATGGTTGGGGGACTCGAGCTTCTCCAAACTAACTTATGTCCAATTGTTCAGATGCAGATGTCGTCTCCTCCCACCTTTTGGCCGACTCCCTTCTCTCAAGCGTCTAAGTCTTTCACATCTTTATGAACTAAAAAAAGTTGGCCGTGAGTTTTATGGGGATGGCACTATGACAGGTTTTCCACCGTTGGAATCATTAAGTTTTTATTCTATGCCCGATCTGGAAGAATTGTCAGGCCTAGAAAGTGATATTAAGCCTATTCGTGGAATTAATATCAGCAATTGCACCAAGCTGAGCTTGAGCTCATTGCGGTATCTTACCTCTCTTTCTTATTTAGCGATTACAAATTTTGCAAATCTAACATCGCTAGGGAATGGATTGCAACATCTCACCTCTCTACAGTCTTTGAGTATCTGCATTTGTCCTTTGCTGGTGGAAAAGTATCTGGTCTTAGCAGAAGGCGGCGACGGGTATCAGTGTAAGATATCACACATCCCTTGCATATTCTTTTACGGTTATTACGGCAAAATAAAAAAATGAAGGAAGAGATTCTCCTCAGTCTTTCCCCTTCCCCCGATCTCTCTCTCTCTCTCCCTCAGTCTTTCTTCCTCTCTCTCTCTCAATCTACCGGCACCGGCAGCGATCATCACCAGCAGCTGCTATAACCACTAGAAGCAACCTATTCCTCTCCTCTCCCCTTCCTTTTCACAGCCGGAAGCAGAGTCACTGGTACCCCTCTCTCTCTCTCTCTCTCAGTGTTTGGCCTAACGATGTTTGTTCATTTGCGTGGTGTTTTTGAAAACCCATTTCCACTGTTGAATCGATTGGAACCCATTTCTGCTTGTGAAAACCCATTTGTGAAACCCCGTGGGAAGTTCCAATCGAGGCCACTTGTTGATTCATTCATGTTGCACAACAATAATTGATCAGGTACAGGTGAAATAGTCAACGATGAAAAATGAGGCCAGCTCTGTAAATCCAAATGTGGGCCCACCTGCAAAATCTATACCTCTAGAAGTTTTTGTGCAAATTTCCCACTATTGGCACCTACCATCAATTTTTTCTTTTCCAAGTTAGCCTAGTAACCGAGGGAGCCAGACAAAACCCGTCCATCTTGAGATTGATCCCTGAGTCCGGATCGTCTGTCAGCTGCTATTGCACGAAATTGTATTCGCGCGATAATTCAGACTCTTCAAGATTTGTTCCATATAGATTCTTAAGTTTCAATTAAAAAAAAATTGGATCCCACCGTCCGATTAAACACATAATATAAACAAAACTAGGTGCTGAGCTGGCATTGTTGCTGATGTGTTAATCACAGTCCCATCATGCGATTAATAGTAGGGTGAGACCTTTTTTTCTTTTAAACTAAAGCCTAATGATTTAGTGATAAAAGGGATGAGATTGATCTTCAATGATCTGAGTCATCTTTGTGTGGGCCCTACGATAAAGTTACTAAATTTCGTTATACATGGTACTTGTGCAATAGGTGCGGCCGAGGATCCGGACCTAGGAGTGGGTGTCATCTACAGTGGTAACCCTAATTTTTTTGGTTGGCCGGAAGTAACTACCTGGATGGAGTGCAAAATATGCAGTTTATTTTTATGTTAAAAAATAAAAGTAGACCACGTCAAATCAATTCATTGAAGGTATAAACGGCCCAATAACAGAATGAAGGCTTTTGGAAGGACTCGATAGGAAAACTGTAAATGGAGAGCAAAAGAATGCTTGGATTTAAAAATCACCAAAAACCCACCTCAAATCAAAGCAAACAACGATCCCATTTGATGATCGATACAACCACATAGAATAACTTTAGTCCCAAAAGAAGTCAAAAGCTCATCTCAGAAAAATCTGTCAAAACACTTAGGTTTCTTCTCAGAACAAGAACTCATACTAGTGAAGCAGAAGAAATCTGGAACTGAACTTCCAAAAAAAATGCAGACCCACAGATGGACAAAAAATCCATAGAGCAGGAGTAAATTTTTTTTTTTTTTTTCAAAATGCAATTAGAGGCTTCACCAAGTAGACGAAATTAAAGAAGGTTTTCTCAGAAAAAGGAAAATTCCCACTCTTCTTCATAAACCAAGAAAAAGGAAATAGAAAGTCTTAAGCATGAGGAAGATGCATATAGTGTAATTTCAAGAAAATCCATTTTTAGGAGTAGTAGTATTCATGATAGGAATGTATAGGAAATGTGTTTACTTATGTCTTATTGTTATGATTCTGTTTTTTTCGTCTTTGGAAATAATGCGATTAGTGTTCGTATTATCTGAATTTATTCATCTTGTTGAGGGTTGTATCATTTTATTAGGTGATGGTGATGGCTTTGGATAAGCATTTGGAGACACTATGTTCAATTGGTGTTTTCACTTTTGTATAATGGAAGTTGGTGCAGATTTTTATCTCAAGGATGATTTATGCATGATAGAAATTGCTTTAGGCTTTTCAGGTTGAATAGCAGTTATTTGCTTTGCAAATTGGTGTGTGTGTGTGTGTGTGTGTGTGTGTGTGTGTGTGTGTTGGGGGGTGGGGTGGATTTGGTTCTGGGGAGTGGGGGGTTTCCACCAGAGGGGAAAAAAAAAAAAAAACCAACAACAACTTAGATCTTGTGGAATTTGGGGGAGACGGTATGGAACCATAAGAGGCAAAAGGTATAAGGTTCATGCAACAAAAAAAATCAGTTGAGTAAATTGAAGTACACATATTTTCCATCCTTATTGATGACTTGATGCATTATAGTTGTATATTTTCCATCCTTAAGGATGGGGGTTACAGCGTTTTCTGAGTAGGCCATGGATATTGGTGTGTATTGGACATGCCCCAAATCACAATGGGTTTGATATTTTCGGAGAAGGGTTGGTGGGAAATGGAATTTATCCAAGATGTTGATCAGTTGGTTTTTGCTCCTTTTATATGTTTTCTAGATTGGGATTTGTTAAATTTTTTTCCTGTTGTGTGTTTATATATTTATTTATTTTTTGTGGTCGAGATGGAATTGAAAGTTTGCATTTTAGCGTTGATGCTGACACTGATTTGACGATGAGGATTTGGGAAAAAGTAAAAATAAAAAGGATGTCGGAACTTATATATTTTCTGATTGTCATGTCATCCCAAACCAGATTGATGTCTATGCTTCCAAAAGTGCTAAAAATTTATTGAAGTGTGTATTTCTGTCTTCTTTCTCTTGTTCTTAGCTTGGATTTGTTTGCAACTGTGGGCATGCAGTGAATCCCCCAATACTAAAATGAGTATAAATGTTTCTATATGTAGTGGGGTTTCCACTACATGTTTTAAACCTAAATAATGAGCCAGATATAACAATGGAGTTGTCTCCTTGACCGCACCCAGACCAGAACCAGGAAAATAATGAGCCAGATATAACAATGGAGTTGTCTCCTGTGTGTGTGTAGACTCATTCTAAGGAGATATCTCTTTCTTAAAATCAAAGGAATGTTGGGAGTGACACTGATTTGCGGATGGGTAAATTTTGTTCAGCAATGCCACTTGATGATCCAGTAGACTCCACCAACTAAAGAGGTGTTTCCTTCAAATGTTGGGAGGTTAGGTTTCTGTAGGGTATGTCTTTTGTAAGGCAACTGTTTGTAAGTCTTCAAAGCTTGCAAAACTGTTAAGAGATGTGGCTAGAAAATGACTTTGATGATTGCATTTGTGTATGCAGTGTAGAAAAATGGTTACTAAGACGATGCCTACTTGCCGAAATCTTTTTTTTTTTTTTTTTTAACTGAGTTGGAAGATTTTCACAAAATCTACTCAAGGTTCACTCACACCAACTCAAAGCACGACTAATAGGAATATAGGGCCCAAGTATTATTTATCTAAAATTAAACAACCCTGATACAAGATCTATATGACATGGAAGGGTTTGGTTATTGGCATATACATTTATTTTAGTTGCTAATGAAAAATACATCAGAATTTAACATTTCCTAATATTCTGGGTTTTTCAATATTTTTTTCAGATTTTTTTTTTTTTGCCTCAAACAAAATTCACTTAGATACCCATGCATATTGCAACTGCCTCCTTTTTGTTTTTTAATCACATTATTTTGAACCTACCTTTTGTTTGCCTAATTAGGCCACATTGCCAATTGCTGAGAAGTTCAAATGGGGAAATGGTGACAACATGGGCCTGAATTATACCAAGATACCCTACAGGATTTGACCTTGTTCTCGATGCTTGTATTTATATCCTACAGCTCTTTTTTCCCTCAGTTTTGAACTCTTCTTATACATTGATTAATTCTGTACTGCAATGTTTTGTGTTTTAACTCCTCTCTGCACAATCTCTCGACACTGTAGCATTCCTCCACTTTTTAATACTGTAGAACAGCCTCTCCATCTTAGAAGAGGCCAGTGCAAATTCATACTGGCCCATATACCTCGAGCTAAAATGTATGTATTAACCTATCCACGGAATATGAAGCTTTGAAATATGATTGCTTTATACTAATCTCACTTGTGTGCCTCGAATGGGGATGGGGTATAATGTCCTGCACTGGATTCCCCACCAGCTGCAAAGCATGTGGGGTTTGGTAATAATGACAGTTGAGCTTCTTCGACCTATCATGGATGATGCCCCGAAAATCTCCTTGATTGGAAAATCTCCAGTTTTTGGCCCATTTCTGAACCATTTTTGTATCCTTTTAGCCCTTAGTTTGTGAGTTCACCGATCTTAAAAGTTAAGTTCTTATATTGGATGCTTAATGAAACAACTATAGTATGCAGTAGCTCCATCATATTTCCCTTCTTTTATGAAACCATAGCTCCAAATGTGTGTAACCACCCTCCCAACACTGGAATAGCAATTGTGCAACACATCCCACATGCCCATGCCATGTCTTTGTGACAACATGAAATGGAGTTACAAATTCTTGAGCTGTGTTTATTTATTCTGTTCCTAATCCCTTAGTAGGGTCTCTTTGGATGCCTTTCAAATTGCAAGCGAACTACAATATTTTAGCAGGATGGATGTTTTTCCATTCTTCTGTGTTGTTTGAGGTCATGTTTGAAATGGTAACCAAATTACATTGGTTTCCCTTTTTTCAAATTCTTTGCTTATGAGTCATTATGTGTGACCTGTAGCTAGTGTTGCCTGCTTTGATTTAGGCATAATAGCATCATACACACCAAAGTATGTGTATGTGCACATCCAGATGCATTTTATTTTTTAGTCATGTCTGCTTTGCCATCACTAGAAAATACATAAAAAGAAGAAGAATTAGGAGAGGGAGGCTGGGGTGGGGAGACGTGTATGAACTGATATCTGGTGCAATGGAGCTGATACTGTTATCAATTTTGAATTGATTGGACAAGTCAAGAAGTTCACATCCAGCTGATGTTATTCTTTTTTCCAGATGATACTAGTAGCTGTACATTATGCAAAAGTATTCTGACTACTTGGAGCCTGGGGTACATTACATCCAAATGCCCAATTGTTTTTCTTTTCCAAGAACTCAGTAAACTAAATGAAAATTAGTTTACCAGGCAACTTACGTGTAATTATCTTAAAAGAAGATGGTCATTCTTGTCTTTTTGCATGACAAAGCAATCAGATGCAATCTCAATTTGCATATATGTATATATACTATATCTAAGTGTTAACACGTACTAGTTATATCAAGAGCTTGGATCTCTATGCTAATGCACAAATTATTTGCACTTGGCACAGGATGGATGCAATGGCTGTTGATGGAGCTATATGGCATGGAATGAAGATCAGTGAAGTAGATGGGACCCGGTCAGTGGTCAGAAATCTCAAAAGTGTCATTTATGAGATCACACTTTAACCAATGCTTGGAATACACGTACCTTTTATTTTTGTTTGGATCCAGCTAGGTGTCTATGATGCCCATATACCGTAGGGACCCGTGGGCATGGCAGGAACACAGATTTTACACATAAAAAGTGTAGTTAAGGATATGATGTGACACAGTAGATTACCCATTTTGAAGTATCCATGCCTCATAGGTCACCAGTTAAGTTACTGCAACACAAGAAAATGTTGCATAACCATGGTGAACCTTACTGGAAGCCCCTTGTGTAAGTTTTATTTTGTTCTTTGCTTCAATGAGGAATTGATCATGACATGGTTCTCTAACAGTTGATAATTCATTCATGGTGAACCTATGATGGGTTTTTGTTCGAAGGAAACCTAAGAATGTATCATACAGTTAGTGAAGATTTTAAAATCAGTTCAACTCAGCATAATAGAAATATTCCTTCCTATTTGTCCAGGTAATATTAAATTAACAATAAGTGTAGTGTTTAATCTAACTTAACAACTTCCTAGCAGTTGTTTGATTTTAATCAATCTTTCTCCATACTGAACCCCACCAGGTATGACGGGTCGTGGCTGTCGCTGATGAATTATTAAAAATCGACCTCATTAAACATTTCTTTATATCTAGTTGAAGATGATAACTTGGGACAGTTGGAAGATTTCATTTTGTATCTGGTTACATGTGGCGGTGGAAAATGCCCAATGAGTCATTCTGGCTGAATATGAATATGCCAACCTTCGGAAGGCTCTGAAATTTCAAAGTTGGAGCATTCTAAATGCCTATTTGTTACCCCACCAGTTGCTTTAATAGACAGGCTAGAAAGCTTCTAATAGACATTAAGAAGACAGTTATATCTGTTACCCCACCAGTTGCTTTAATAATACATTTTCTCCTCGAGTGTTGTTAAGCCGAAGCTGAAACATGATGCCATTTGTTATGTTCAACTAATATTCTGAACCATGCCTCGAGATGTTATACATCAAGGATCTTCCGCATTCCAATGGAGAATACATTAATTGCAGATCAACTTGCCCGATTACATCCAGAGTGTGCCCTGCTTAAAATTTCATGCCACAACAGAAGAAGAGACATCGTGTTCTTTCTGTCCTTCCAATCAAATTAGTTTTAGCTGATAATAAGGTCATAGAAATACATATTGCTGCAAAGTATCATGTTTCACGAGTGTCGCCCACCAATACATCTTGCCAACTCGAAATCTTTTCGCACTGTACATTAACAAACAGTTATGTTCACCAGCAATTATGTTCCAACAGACAAAAGAAAAAAAAAAAATTGAACCAAGCATCAAATACATGGTTATATACATGCTAGCAGGCTTTAAATATACAATAAAATCTTGTCCGCCAGGATTTCATCTTCATAGTGCTTTCTACCTACCTATATATCCAAGTAGGTCTTAGTACATTGGAAGCTTCATTGTGTTGAGTTCAAACACCATGACGCATAGACATGGGCTTTTAATTATATCACTAAAACAATACTCTTGATAAAAAAAAATAATAATAATGTTACACATAAGAACATATTTTTTTAACTAGAAAAATAAAAGCTTATTTTTGTATCTGAATATATTTATAAATATCATTTTTATAGGGTGCTCCAAACATTAGTGGACTTCTTGAAAACAGATGCTCTGCTGTTCGCACACCCTTTTTGCAACTATATATTTGTACTAATAAAGGAGATTTGATATTAGGTCTTGATAGCCAGATGAATTATTTGATTTAGTGACAAAAACAATAAATAAAGAGCAAGACTCTCCTAAGCTCAAGCTTAGGATAAGGTAAGCTTAAGTGTATGGTGGGACCCAGCTAGGGACCCACATGGGGATGGGGATGGGGGGGATTTCAAAGACTCCCTCGGATCTTCCTCTCTACGAAAAATCAGCAACAACCGTGATTTCTATCATCTATCAATAGTCCATTCGGATCGATATATAGTCGACCCAACGGTCCAGTAAATTCGGATCTTACCGAAAATTAGTGGACATTTGCAATTTAGAAGGGGTTAGGTGTTTGGTCCATTTGGATGGACCAAAGGTGGGCCCCACAAGCATGAGCTTACAAGATTTTTTCCTAAGCTTGAGCTTAGGAGAGCCTTGCTCATAAATAAAAACACAAATATGAGCATGATTTTAATTTAATTCCTTTGGAGAAACCTACTTAGTGTAACACGTTTTGCATGAATTGCACAGAGATTTCCATCTTCAAACAAATGAACCAAATAGTCTTCAGCCGCCTGCATAATCATCAATGTTTATGTGAAGTCACGAAATGTGATTTTGTAAAGCATATGAAATTGATGAGAAGTGAATATTGTGTGCATCGATACACATATAGACTGCATTAAATCAACAAATTGATGCAAAGACAAATGTTGGAGAACCTAAAGCAACTGCAAGATCTTGTAAGCTCGGTACCTATCATAGCTCACCAATAGAGTTTGAATCAAAATGACACCCAATCCTCAATAGAAGGAAACGAGACTAGCTGTGAATTCATGCACTTTCAAAGAGGCTAGACCTATCAAAGCTGATACGACCTGGACCTGGACCTGGGCCCACTGAGGTTGGGCCGACCTAGGTCCACACCAGCAAACATGGTTTTATTGACCTGATTTCACTTAGAATTAGCTATGTGGATCTTACTCATATTGACTGATTGTGAGATATGGTAGGTCTGTGACAACCAATGAAGATATCTTGTTTTCCTTTTCCGTTGAATATTAGTTGTGTAATACCCCAATCAAAGGGAAATCATCGGCCATAAACACACTAAAGGTAACAATACAATATAGTATATATTGAACAATTCAAGAAAATTATACTTACACACATATACCATATATTGAGGAGCAAATGCTCAAAATACAATTATTATATATGAAGCGAATTGATTCCCAATTCGATTTTGAGTCTGATTACTCATTTGATTTTGACCTCTTCCCTATTTTGACTCTTCTTAAAGATGGAGAGTGTTCTAAAAACAGTAACTTAAAAGGGTTATTACATTATAAATGATATAATTGATATAAATCTCCTTAACAGCCTTTGTAAATGATATAATCTCCATAACCCTCCCTATATACCATATAGGGTAACGCTCACGCCTTTTCCCATTCCAACTCCTCCCATCATCTGGGGTTCTTCTAAAACTCATCTGATTTCAATCTATCTTCTAAGTAATTCATAGATCTGTCGAAGTGTCTTCAGAAAGTTAATTATACATGTTTTGTGCATAGCAACTTTGGGCTGTGCTAAGGAAAGGAACTACAAAAGATTTATTCTTTTTCTGTCTTTGTATTATTCAAATGCAAGAATCTGATATTCTAGAAACAATGTACTGGAAACTTGATTTTTATTGTCACGGGTGATATTATCAACACAAACAATTGACTCTACAGGCTAGATCTTTTTGTTTATCGTCCTTTTTTTTGTTTACTTCTATTTTGATTTTCTTAAATTGGTTATCTTCTATTTTAGGTGGATGCAACTTGGTTTTTCTTTTCTAAAATGTAAAGTTAATAAACAGATCATTTATTTTTTCTGTTGATTTCTTATTTTAGGCCTATGGATTTTAAATATCACGGTATATTTTAAATCTTATTATATTTTTTTAATATTTAATATTATGAATTGTATTAATGCCCATGCTCAGCATGGGCCATCCAAAGGGATTGGCACTCACTCTTCTTCCATTATTTTTTCATTAGTTTTTCTAAATTTCTAAATATTAGATGTGCCTGCAACACATTACGTAGATCCTTTCTGGGAAGGAATCCAATGGCGAGATCTACTATAGATCAAGTTGTGGGCCCAGATGAATTGCATCAATCTATCTTTCAAGCAGAGTCATGATATATCTCCATCTATTCAAGTGCCACCAATATATTAGAAGCGAAAGCGAAAGTAGAAGCAACAAAGGAGGAAAAATGAAAGCAGTAAGTGGCAGATGCGGACTCGAGGTCAAGTTTTTTTCAAGTGGGGAAGTTCACACAAGTGTGTATGAAGCCCAATTGAGTCCTAATCAGGTCCATAATGGAAACGTAGGGTTGGTCCATGTGTACACCACTTTAATTGGCTCTACATGCACAAAACTTGAGACCCATAGCCCAAATGATGTGGGAAGCCTATTAGCTTCTTATGCAAATCTCACAAATTAAGGACTTTCCAAGGAGTACGAGTTGGGGAACCTACTCAAAGAACATTTGGCAGAGAAATGCAAGAAGATACATGGAGCCGTACAAGGAAGGAAATATCCAATGCATGAGGGACTCTATGCACTTTCTATTTTCTTTTTTCTTGATTATCAAGTAATGATGTAATTGGGAAGGACAGTTACTATTGATTTTCTTTCCTTAGCCATTTAGGAAACTTAACTTACTAATATTAGAATGTAAGTTCGGACTTCTTAGTCGCTAGAGATAGTATAAATACATTATGTATGGGACGTCCGACCCATGTTTGGATGATTTAATTTCTTTTAATTAAAGTGATGAATGGTTGCTCTTTTATCCTCTTCTCCATTGGATTGAGAGTGCGTCTCTTAAAGGATTGAAGACAATCAAGTGGGAATTTTCAATTTGGGGTAAGCTAATATTCTACTTTCCTCCCTGTTATTCCATAATTGGTTGTGGATCCGGGTAGAGGATGTTTGATTTGGGGTTTTTGTTTTACACAATCGAGTTAAATCCATTGGGGCTCATTAGATAGTCCGATTTTGCTAGTAGGGACTGCATCAAACTCTTTCCACGAAAAACCTTGCAACAGTCTTTACAAGCTAACTAGTCATATATTCTAAGTAGGAAAAAGTCAATCTGGCTCCTATTAATTCCAATCTTAAGGTAATTAAATGCTCATCTCTCTCCTGAAAGGTGTTTGTTATTACAAGATCAAATATGCCAATGCAAATTTCAAGATGGTGTCTCCTAACTCATTATTTTCTTCAAATTCTTATCCTCCATTGACTCTTTAATACCCTCTGCTATCCTTTCCTACATGCTCAATTTATGTCCCCTCCCACAAAAGTATTTTCATTAATTGGAGTTTCTCATGTTAAACCATCCATCTTCTCCCAAAATTCTCTCTTAACAATTTCATCTGATCCTGCTTTTAGGGTGCATGGGCACCAATGCTATATATAATATCCGCCCCCCACACTAGTTTAATTATTAGTCTATCACCGGACCTTACCCCCACAATATCTTTTCAGTTTGAAATTATTATCTAATACTATGCCTACTCCATTTCTCGCATCAATAAATGAAACATAATCTTAAAAGATAAATTTTTATAGACAACCAAGTCATATAAAAGTCAAGGGAAAAAAAAGGAGCTTGATTACTTGATGTTGTGTGTGAGACACCACTGAGAAATAAGAAATTTTATAACAAAACTAAAGCAGTAGCGACCAACATTTAAAACACTACATCTTTCTCAACACTACTTGGCAACATTTAATAGTTCTGTCTTTTATCTTCCAGTACCTCTTGGAGTGCCATTAAAGCTTCAGCTGTCCATTGGCTAACTTCCTTGGAATAGAACTTTGTTATTTCTCTAACCTAAAAACAAAGAAAAAGTAACACGAGGACAAAATTAATACATGCAACTATTTGAAAACTATATGCATATGCAAGCATGAACACCCAAGATTCTGGAACATGTTATATGCAATAATGAGCTAATTCCAAATAACATGAAAAGAAGCAATTGGTACCCTTCATAGTAGGATGTAATTGTTCAAGTATAAAACCTATGTTATGTAACACTTTCTCAAGATCTTTTAAGGTTTTTTGTTTTCTCTATTGGACATCAATATTTTCCATAATTTGAGTATAGATTGTAGACTTGCAAGGAAAAGAAGACTGCCAAATACCTTTCCTTATGATCAAAACCTAATCAGTTTTCATAAATCCCAACCATGAAAGAAATTTAAAAAAAAAAAAGGTCCGTGAGGTCTTCAAATCATCTACATTTGCACCAACGATTGGATATTTCCCACACACACACATACACTTGAAAAAATAATCAATTAAAGCAGAACCCAAAATGGGAGATTAGTGCAACTGAACCAAACGAAATTGAGAGGGTGGATGGATGGATGGATGCTCACACATCGAATGAAAGGCGAGTGGGGAATCAAGAGCTCACACGACCTCTGATATTTCTTAATCTGCCGAAGAGCCACTGTCCCTTGACGCCAGCGGTACTGCAGCTTTTTCTGGTTACTCCCCTGTTAATATCTCAATTTATTGAAGAGATTTCAGGGATCCATCCCATCTCAAATAAAAAAAAATACCCAATCAATAGAGAGAGAGAGAGAGAGAGAGAGAGAGAGAGTACCGAAATAGGGTCAGTTGATCCTCCAGCAGCTCCAGAATCTATTAGAAACCGGGAGAGAAGAATAAAAAAAGAAGGAATTAGGGTTCTGCAAACGTCGTAAACATAGTTGGATAGATGGATAGATAGATAGGGGAGATGGGGGATTGGGTTCTGACCGAGTTGACCTGTTGTTGAATCGGATGGGTGTTTGCGAGGACTTCGTCGTGGCGGGAAGTGTTTTTGGCGAGCCATGATGAAGGAGGGGGAGAGAGGGAGAGAGGGAGTTGAACATTTCTGACCGATGGCCGTTGGCATGAACGCTGAGCTTGAACACCGACGAATATGATATTCGGTTATAATAATATCTCTATTTCTTGGCCCTCATTCTAGAGCAAGTATGAGTTGGGATCCATGAGTGTCCCACTCAGTTTTCTACGATCAGAGCCTGTTTGGATGTATGGTGAATTGAAGTAAGGTGAGGTGAAGCATCAAATCAAGAAAGAATAAAATATAATGTGTTATGATGGTGTTTTGATTTTAGTTGTTTGGTATGGAATCTTTTTGACTTTTTGTATAAAAAAAGTAGAGTTTTTTTGTCTTTTAGTAAAAAAAGGAGGTTGCTTTTTTTACTTTTTTTGAAAAATTCGGAGGGAAATTTGAAATTGTGTACTTTTGATATAACCGATTGTCATTTCTTGTCTAGATTTACTTCACTTCACTTTAACTAGTTAATTGCCAAACAGGCCCTTAAGGAGAGCAACTCCATCATCTACCCACCCACCTATTTAACCACCCAAGTCGCTCAAAATGAATACCCTACTGTCCTATGAGTGTACTAAACTATTACTCTAACATGGTAAAAACTTCAATTGATGGCTTGATTTATTAATCACACTATTATTATTGTTGTTGTCGGTGTTATTATTATTTGCTAGATTGGATCATTGGTCTATAAATGGCACTTTCCGGTGAACCAAGGATTGGACCTTGTTGGTAGCATGAGACAAAAGTGTCTTGCCACTCTTAGCTATTAGTGGTTTGACTAATCACATTATTGATTACGCGCTCGCTCTTACTGTGGAACCAACATGCTATTGAAGCTTCGGCACTTTAATTCCACTAGTTCAGGCTTCCTTTGTTTCGGCTTTATAAAGGCTGAGTAGAATGACTCCAATTTAGCAACCCATAGGCTCAAAGGCTAAGCCCTTTTCAATTAAAGCTGGGTTTTATCTTGGTCTGTAGTTGGCCACCCTACTTGGACCTCTAGTTGGTATCCGAATAGGTGATGCCGTCCATTTCAGTGGGTGTGATGGTTCAAAACTATTTCTGATTGAATCCATCAGATATCGGTCGTGTCCAAAACCTTTCATGAATTGGATCATGAGGCTTGATTTTGGCCAAGTTTCTAAACCATCTTTATGCACGTTTAGAGACGCAATAGATGTAATCATTTAAGAAAGATCCTATTTTATATCATCACAAATATCATTTGTGCTGTGGTATACCCCGTGGTATTTGACCTGACATGATTAATCCCCTAGATGCACATACGACTTCGGAACTCACATGCTTGAGGTAAATCTAAGGGGGTGTGGAACACAAGACATTGAGAGCAAATCCACCTGTGAACACCACCCAGGCAGATGACAGCCATGGTAATTCACACACACACAAAAGAAGAAAAAAAGAACAGAGATTGGAGGGACTATCTTTGATTCGTTTCTCTTTCAGTTTCTACTTTTAGTTAATTTCTTCAACCAAAAAGGCCTCATGTGGTCATCCTCTAGTCATTTGATGTTTTATGGCCATTTTTATAGTGACAAGGTAGGACCATTTCTAATCTAGGATTCGCCTTGCCAATCCTGAAATCTTCTCTTTACTCAATTGTTTATAAACGTTTAATTTGAGAAACGCACAAGTAATTAAAGAGGAGGAACCTGGAATTCCGGTATCTGTTTGCTTCCACCCCTACATATTCCAGCTCTCCTTCTGCTGGGCCATTCCCATCACAAAGCATCTCTCTCTCTCTCTCTCATCTTGCATTTCCCCTTGTGGGCCAATCTCCCTCTCCAATCCACAAGTCTATGGACCTGACGCTACTCAATGCATAAGAACATATTATTATATATATTCACAAAATATATGATTTATTATTATATATTAGGTGCAATATACATAAATGCATTAATAATGTACTTAGATCAACATTTATTATAATTGTTAAATAATAGAATATATATATAGGCAGATTTTCATGTAAGAACTCCTGCCGTATAATAGTAAGAACTTCCAGCTGATCCACCTTATGATCCATTCGAACCGTTCACATATGAGATCCCCTTTAATGTCACTGGACCTGGGGTCAACAAACCACCAAATGGATTGGACTATTAGAAACAATGAATAATTATTTACTTAGATTTTGAAATGGGTCCAGTTCTATCCATCATGGAATATCCATCATGGATCCAAACTGAATGAACCCATTTAAATATCTACAAGGCATAGGTTAGAACCTGTCTGGATCTTCGAAAACTAATTGCAGGTATGTTAATTTTACGCATAAACTAATTGAAGGTATCCATTCTTGTCGTGCCATATTTTTTGGGGCGAGTACTTTTCTGTATGGTTTAAAGTTTATGAACCTTCTGATGCAACCCCCATAGTAGATAGAGTAAGACTCACAAGTCACAAGTTACTTCCATGGATTATCCTACTTATTGAAATCAGTCAGCTTAAAACACAAATTGAAATATATATAGATAATAATAATCCACAATGACACACAAGAAATTGGCTTGTTTTGAGTCATTTCTCCAGTAAAATCGTACTTCTCAAATGCAGCTCATAATTTAGTTCAAAAGATTTCTGCCTCTGGTGATTCACCTGAAAAAAAGAGACAAGACAAGTCGAATAAATAATAACATAGTCAAAGGGAGAGGATCAATACACGCATCTAGTTTCTCTCTCTCTAGGTCAAAAGTCCCAATTCAACGGAATCCTATAGATTGAATGAGATTTCAGCTCCTTACCAGCAACAAATTCTAAGTTTTCAAATTTTTTTATTGGTAGCGAACATGACTAGAACCCACAACCTCGAGGTTGCATTAGTGAACACCTCCACTGTGCCACAGACTCTGCTAATATTTGCCATACTGTTTGTGTTGACTTGCTGCTCATTCTAGTCACTCAGCAAACTAGAAACAATTTCTATAGCTAACATCCACAGCTAGTGAAATCCTATGATGCCCAGATACACGATAAATATATGGCAAAGCAACGCCATGGACATGGCAGGGACATGGATTTTAGACACAAAAAGTGAAATATTAGATACGATATGACATGATATGTAGGCTACTCTGAAGTATACATGCAGCATAGGTGAAATCTGTTTGGCACCGTACCATGCCAAGAGAGGTCAATTCACAACTAAAAACCTAATACATATATGCAAGAGCATCAATAAGGCCTAAAAACTCAGGCGAGTTCCCCATTGGCTACGTCAGACATGTAAGAAATAGTAAAAAAAAAAGCATAGACCAATGGTCTACAACTAAGGGATGTTTGTGGCCCGCCTGAGGTTGGACCGATGAAAGGCTTAGATTTCATATACATGTAAAATCAGCACTTGAACCTATATGAGGCACATGCTAAGTATTACACAGTATTTCATTAAGTGTGACAAGTTCAAGGAACTAGAAGACGGAGATTGGTAAAGACTCGAAACTTGCTTGTGAAGTGGCACTTCCTCGGAAGAGGAGCGGAAAACGCATTGGTTTTCTGTACCTCTTATTTCTCACGTTTGGTGCAACTCTCTTTCACCGAGGATAAGGGTAAAAAAGACACGATTTTTCCTCACAGGCAAGGACATGCGTTTTCCATGAGGGAGGTTATAAAAAGCGTCTTGTTTCCTCTTCCATGGACAAAAGGATTCCACACACACCATGGATTTCCTTTTCTGCAACAGATAGGAAACCTACATTCCCACCTCTACAGTGGGAAATTGAAATCCTCTCTATCGAGGAAAATCAATTCATTTTTTTTTTCGTTTTTTTGCATGGAAAGTCGCACAAAATGATAGAAGAGTGGGCTGCATAGAAAATTGAGATAATTTTCCTCTCTATCGTGAAATCCTCTCATCATACAAACATAACCCCAAGGTGTCTGTGTAGCAAGAGGATTTTGCCCTCCGCAGATTTCCACTTCCGCAAGAGAGGAATTTTGCATTCCTACCCCTGACAAAAGAAACCGAAATCCTCTCTACTGAGGAAAATCAATTCATTTTTTCCCTTGACCGTAAGGAAAAAGTGTCGCACCAAATGACTGAAAAAGGGACTGTACAGAAAACCAAAACAATTTTCCTCAGTATTGTGGATTCGTCTTGTTGCACAAACACATTCTTAGAATTACTAGTAGAAAAGGACAAGTTAAATTGTACGGTGAGAGGACATTGTTAAATAGGGTTGAGATCAAAAGTAAACCGACAAAGCTAAATCCAAATAGGTGGGATGGGCTTTGGTGGCAATGATGTTGACAATGAGGAAGACAACTTGAAAATTGCACTCAGGAAAAGGAAACATTCGAAGTTTATTTACTATCACTTGCCTAGAAAAAAAAAAAAGAAAGAGTAGCTGTTAAAGAAGACACCAGTAGACCGAGGCACAAAAACATTGGCCAGCTACCTAGATTCAGTCTGAAGGTACATAAATGAGAATGCAAGATCAGGTAGTTAGGATAAATGGTAGATAAAAGCTGGCATTATCACTCATTAATCAAAGCTTTTGTACGAACTATAAAACAGCCAGTGGAACTACGATTAAAATCTCTTATTGTTTGTCATTATACTGATATCCTTTACATTGGTAAATAATATAATGTGAGAAATGTTTCAAACAGTAATTTAATTCTCAACAGCATCTTCATCAATATCATGAAGCAGCATGAGAGTCCTCATTTCCTGGTTTTGCAGTTTGGTGTTTCAGATCAAACACCACATGCAAGAATTCTAGTCATTCGAGCTACATGTGGTTGAGGTAATAAGAATTGTACTCATTCACATCGGCAGAGAAGATTCAATGATCAGAAATCAGTAAAAATACAGCATAGATATTGGAAAGAAATGATTTTGTATGCTCACAATGTCATGTTAATAGAAGATTAAAACCAAAATAGTATGTCGATAGAAACGTGAACCAAAGATGAAGTACCTGACTCACCATCACATATTGGTAATAGGTGAGACCTCTTTTTCAAGTGCTGTCGAAAATGAATTGAACTAGCTCCCATCAGGGTGTGTCAAGCTTTTATCTTTTCCTTCTGTTTTTCGGCTTCACAGCATCCATTAGACTCTTCTTGCTGCTTATTTGTTGTCTCACATCAGATGCTTCAACTGATGCAGAACTAAAAGCATTTTGTTCTACAGCTGGTTTCTCAGTCTTAAATTCATTCAGCTTTTGAAGGCCCCTTCCATTCTTTTGTTCCTTATCCACTGCTAAAGATCCTAAATGTTACACATGGTTTCATGTGAAGAATTAAAAAAAATGAAGTTCCAAGTTGATATGACTGATCCAAAACTACCATAGATATGACAAAAAGATGGAAACCCAGATGACAGCTGACAATAATAAACTGCTAAGAGTTTGGTGTAGACTGTAGAGTGCAATGTGCATTTGCCACAAATCTACCACATATGTGCAAAGCGCAGACCAGTCCAAAGCATCTAAAACCCACCATACACGTGACTCATTCCTTATAGATCTAAACCATAAAAAACATGGGTTCTACTGTGATTGGCTGATCAAAGAGGCCTTTTGCATGCTGCGTCCACAAACGGGGTCTATCATCCAGGGGGTTGACATTAGCATATAAATGTTACATGTGGAGGGATGAGTTGCCACAACTAAGTTTGTGGCAGACACAATAACTGATGCCTCTAACCATGTCCATAAGGTTACGAATCTTGTTAGCATGTTAGCAATTGTCGGATGTCTGTTCAAAAACATCTTGAGAGTCTGTTTGCAATCAAAAGAAATATAAAAGACGTTGCTTTAATTTTGAAGCATCATATGGTTTGGGGAGTGTTTCAATGAAGGATGCCAAACCCCATTGGTAGAAGGATTATCACAAGTGAATCGGGTTTTCACTCATTTGAAAATTGGAATTGCATTGAGGAGGAGAACTGTAGCCCCAGTCACAGGAATTTTCTCCTCAAATGCATGAAATAATTTTCTCAAGAGTATAATATTCAGTAGTGGCAGTAAGAACTTATCTTCTGGCATTTTCCTTATGTAAGATTTTCTACAATAAATGTCAAACCAAATAAATTTTTTTTTGTCTTTAACCACATCCATTTTCTCCTCTGCTTTCTCTACATTTCCCCCACTTGGTAGGAATGCCCTAGTTTATCTTTGACCACATCGGCGTAACCTTAATGGTGTTCTACTGTGATGTTGAAGAAGGAATGAAAGTATCAATATCTTTTATGCATTTCATACTTTTTATTGCACCATCCAATGGATGTATGACAGTAAACGTAATTCAAATAAAAAATTAATCAAAGTTTTCCAACCTGGTGATCGACCGGTTTTGCCCACTTATTAGGCCAAGTCAACCCAGCAGGTTAGTAAATTAAATTCAAACATTTTTTAATTAGAAACATAATTTTATTTAACAGATATCAAAATTTGTAAACATTTAGAAAATTGTTTTTAGAAATATACATAAAGCTCCATATCAACTATAATGTCAAATTCTCAGTTTTTATTTTTAAAAAATTAACTTTTAGCATGCTACTAATGTAAGGATTAATATATAGTTTTCACTTGTTTTTAATATGCACGGATAAAATTCCTTCAGTTGACCACATCCCAATCACAAAACTATGATATTAAACCAATCTTTAAAAAGTCTAAAAATCATCCTTATTATGAAACCTTATCCCGTCCATTGAAGATCAGCTTTATAAGTTATACTTTGCATTTAAGGCTATCTAAAGTTGTGCTCTTTGTCACACCTCAATCTAGCGTGTCCTTCATAACTACTTTATGCCAATTCTTTATTGGCCTCCCAAATCCTTGAATTTATAACTAATTCCTTGATCTTGTCTACTATCAGAACCACCTATAGATTTCATCTTATATACTCATTCTTAAAACTACCCTTTATTGTTATTCAACTTATCCATTTTAGAACACACATCTCAAACACACACACTTTATCTTGAACACACATCTCAAACACACGCACTTTATCTTGTCGTTCCTTTGTTGTTGCCCAATCCTTTTCTCTATATATGTTTTAAAAAAAAATACTAATAATAATGGTAAGAAATATCTACCTTTAAAAAAAAAAAGAATACATAATCAGATTCACATAATCAAGCACTAATGTTTTGTAAATAAAACCTTCAGATATGTCCCAAGCTATAGATCAGCTGGTTAGGACATAGGTGCATGAATGGGAGTGCATGCATTCAAGTTTCCAACGTAGCTCGGAAAAAAAAACTATAGATAAATAATAAGTAATGACAATTCACAACAAAGAGAATCAGGAAAACGAATCCATCCAGACTTTCTTTATTGGTCCATTCAAACAAGCATTAAAAGATGCAAAGGAATGCCTCTCTTAAATTAAGAGGGTTGAAGGAGAGAATACCAGGAGAAGCCTGCAATCTTCTTAAGAAATCTGGAGCAATACCCTTTGAGTATGGATCCCTGCAAATTGAATGCATATAAATAAGTTGAACAAGAACATATTTTGCATTAAAAAAATGTAATATGGTGGTTGATTGAACACAAATAAGACATCGTGATAAAAATACCAATTTGAAGGACCACTAATCCGACTTTTAACATTTTCGCCACTAATGCTAGCACCTTGTTGGGACGAGAAGGTTCGAATTTCAACGCCGTCATTCTCACTACGTTTTCTATCTAGTTCCTCTTTCAATCTATTCTCATGATATTTTAATGATTCACCAATCTCCTTGAAAACATAGGGATTCCTGTTCTCCTTCAGTTTAATGTCTGGTTCATCAACTTCTATAGCATCAGAGGATGAGTGCTGTTTGACCTTTTTTAGGGCTCTTTCTGTGTTGTATGCTTCTACCTACACAGGTTGCAGCAGAAACTTAAATATGTGAGGATAAATAATTTATGATTATAATATACACTAATTCATAGATATAACATCTCAAATTCAAGCAGTTCTAGCACATATTGTAGTTAATTTCTACCCTTACAAGTCTACAGACATAACTACGGAAAATCAAGACAAATGATGTGCACAAGTTGGGAGAATACTATAAATAGAGGTTACAGGTTGTATCCAGGTCCAGCAACATAGAAACTCCTAAAGACACATGGGCAAACAAGTAATCAATCATCCACCCCTTTTGTTATGAGAATTTTGGGTCATCTACATAAGCCATCCTTTTCCCTTATAATGTATGTAAGCAAATATTAAGTAAGTACAATCGTTCAAAAAAAATATTTAGCAAGTGAATAATCCAATGCCAAATGAATAGAGTATGTGTGTGTATCTTGTTGATGACCAGAAACACCAAAAGCTCGAATAGTTAGTGACTTAGTGACAAACAGATGGAGGTAACATGCCTCCCAGGGGTTTCGAACTCATGACCCCTGACTATGATACCATGTCAATCGCCAATAATACCAAAAGCTCGAGCTTTTAGTGAACATCATAACAATGTATATCAACAAACCCCCTCGAACGGGAGGCCGTTCAAATTAGAAACCCAACAAAGAGACGAAACGGAATAGACCAAATTGAAAGATGGAGATAACATGCCTCCTGGGGGTTTCGAACTCATGACCTCTAGCTATGATACCATGTTAATGACCAGCAACACTAAAAGCTCGAGTTGTTGGTGACAAACAGATGGAGGTAACATGCCTCCTAGAGGTTTTAAACTCATGACCTCCGGCACAGATACCATGTTAATCGCTAGTAACACCAAAAGCTCAAGCTTTTAGTGAACGGCATAACAATGTATATCAACATATCTTTGATTGCTAACACCCGTAACCTTGAGGTAGCAACAACGAGCACCTTCCGATGGTCTCAAGGGTTCTAGCCAAATGAACGTGGTTTAAAATATTGGTCTATATGCTAAGTATCGGCCACCACGGTATGCTATTTCGAATATAACTTGGTATCAACCCTTTATTCCCAATATCAAATGCAACGACTACAATGGCCAATGTTATAAACTGTCATCGATGCAATGACTGCAATGACCAATCTTATAAACTGTCATGGCCGCAATGACTGCGATTCCAAAAAAAAAAAATTACAAATTAAAAAATTAGGGCTCTCTTTTTTAATAGTCTAATATCATAAAAATAGATTAAGCAATACAAGAGAGCTATAAAAAAAACCTAACACCGAAAGAACACCGTAGGAACAGAAAAAACAGCAAGCCTAGATAGTGGAAAGAACCTCATCCTTCTCTATAAATACGTTTGGGCGATTAATTCCTTCCTTGGCCAGATTAATTCCCTATATCAACCAACTCTTCCACAAATATAGCAGCCAAAGACCAAGGAGCTCCACATAACCCTGATGCCAACTAGATAGCACAAAGAGAATCTCCCTCCACTAACGACATTTTGGAGGGTCAACTACTTAGATTCATGAAGACTGAATCTCATAGGTTCCATTTCATCTTTATTGATGGAACAAACACCCACCGGACCTGAGAAGGATAGAATAGGCACCCCAATACTATCCCTAATGATTCCTCCCATGCCCACTGATCCTAGATTTCCAATAGCATTTCCCTCAAAATTTAGCTTATAGATGCCCGATGCAAAAGCCTACCATCTAAGGAGACACTGACACTGAGAGATTAAGGGAATGCCGCCACCTCCAAACATCTCAACAATGGAAGTCATAGAGAAATCATGGAATAGAGGACAGAAACCCCAAAAGCCACCAAAGACTGCACCTTCTCTATCAACCCACCCATAGAGGAGCATAACCCCTTGAAATTTGGTTAACTCCTCTCCTTCCTAACCCAAATGATCACCAAGAAAGAGACCCATCACATAACTCTGTCCCTACTCGATCCTACCACTAAATTCCAGTCTTGCTCAATGACACAAACTATTAGGACAAACCAGCTACAAGTATGATACCCAGATACTTCAAAATAGGCAATGTATCGTCTCATATCATATCTGATACTTCACCTTTTACATGTAAAATTCGTGTCCCTGCCGTATCCATGGAGTGTCCCTTCTATACCCATGCCATATCTGGCATCATAAGTTGCAACCAAACCACCCCAACACTGAAGTCCGTAAGCAATAAGCCATCATGCAATTTAGAAACAAATGATTCACAGTTTCTACATCTGCTGAACACATAATGAAACCATTTACAATAATCATTTTGCGACACCATAGGTTATCCATGATCAGGATCTTTCCCACAACAGCCAACCAACAAAAAACCACAACTCCACGTGGAGTTTTGAAAGACCAAAGCCTAGCCAAATGAGATGAAAGCATGGAGCCACAAAAGAGATGTGACTGAAAACTCCACGTGAATAGCGCCTTTCCAAACCATTCTATCAATGCCATACATAGAAATATACACTTCATTTAGAAGAGAAAGCATCTCCTGGAATTGGCCTTCTTCCAATTCCATCAAATTTCTTTGAAGAATGGGACCCCGTACGACACGATCTCCAGCCCTATCCATATAATCACTAACATATGCATGACAGTTTGCAGCACATATGAACATCTCCTGAAATTTTAGTGGCAAGAGCAAGCTTAGAATGCCACAAAATTTCCTTGAAACACTACCGGTTCAATTATTAAACCTGAACAAATTCAACAATTTAATATAAAATAGCAGTACAAGAATTATGTAACTTTGGGGGTCCTCTAAATACCCTTAAATTATGTCTTAATAAACATTAGATTCTAACATTTACCAATATTTTTTGTTTTGTGAAGAACTTTTGTAGAATTTTTAGCCAAATTAAAAACAGCCGCCAACTGCCGCATATAGCTACAAGATATCGCCTTTTTTTTTTGGCCAACTTCAACACTCTTTGCGGCTGTGATTTTGAACGATGAAAATGAATACAATAGATAACATGGCATCACTGCAAACTTACTATTTGTATCTTTTGAAAATGGACCCCAAATCCAATAGCCTTGAAATCATAGTGATTGGAAGTTCACAACTCCCAGTCCATCAGCCATTTTAGGATGAGCAAGCACAGAGAATGGCCCACAAAAGTCTTAGGTATTTACAGGGAAAATATCTCCCTTAGGTTAAGGAAAAAAATATTAACAAAACCATCCAATTGATAACATTTGCCTATTTCCTTGTTCACTCATTTCTCAATCTTGAGCATTTGGTTTACTATGATTTGCTGAACAGTATTTATACTTGACCAGTGATAGATCTAACCAAAAACACAATCAGAAAAGCAGCGTAAATTGTAAAAATAACATTATCAGCGAGACTCACAGCATTTTTTATTTTGCTTGTAATATCAGCAGCTTTCAAAGAAGCCACACGCATACACTGCATGATTACACTCTGCATGACACCCTCTCCTCCAGCCTTTTGAACAGCACAGACATCACCACTTGAGTTGATTGTGGCAGTCATCCGTCCTCTCATAACAGCTTCTTCATAGTGAGTAGGATCAATGACCTATGCATCGTTCCATGATGTTAGAGTAATGCTAACCATAAACAACTCTTGCCAGAAAAAAGCAATAAAGTTATTGAGAGAAATTAAAACTGGAATGGCATGCTTCAGCTTCAGGACTCCATTTGCATACCAGAATGTCACCGCTACCAAAAAATGCAAAGGTTACTGCCACAGGAAGATGGTGTATTATTAATGGAAGTGGCTCCTTGACCTGTCAAAATGAGAAACAGACTTCAAAAACAACACGAACACAGCATATCTTTCATTCTCAAGAGAACACATCTGGCATAATGTGGAATTTTTTTAATCGTATAATATGAATGCTTAGAGATTTGAATGAAACAATAGATCTGAAGAAGAGCAACCTATCCAAGGATTTGACTCATGATAGATCGGAATGGAGAAGTAGAATTCATGTAGCCAACCCCAACAAAGTTGGGACAAGGCTTTAATGATGATGAATATGAATGCTTGGATTGCAAGAATGTATAGATCATTAGCGACAAGTATTCCCAAAATGGTATGTCCCATGAGATGAGCCTGTAAAACAGTTGGAAGGTGCTCATTTCAGTGCTTGTTTTCACAACCACAAGGTTGCAGGTTCGAGTCAAGTTACGTGGACCTAATGAGGAAGGATGACACAGCAAAGAGCTCTCCAGCTGGAAATTATAGCCATCTGATAAATGGTTAGCAAATGGTCAGTCAACAGGACATACTACCAAAAATTCCATACTTAGATGCAAAAATCCACCAGTTGGACAATTGGAATTGTAAAATGGAGGATAATTCCATCTGCTATATATTGTTTACCTACCAGTAACTGTAATTTGTATTAGTTACACAATATAAATGCACAATATTAATACAATTAAAAACTGCATTGACTAAAATAATTAACTAACTTCCCAACTACACATGATCAATGTTAACTACTTCCTCAACAAATCTATCCAACACAATATTTGTATCTCTTCCCACATGAGAAAAGAGAGCACCATTCACAAGGTAAACAATCCTTTTTATTTAACATTTAAAAAAAAAGGAGTCTCCAAGGTACTTTCTGCTTCCCCCAGTCCATGTGATGGCATGTGATGCCCCACAACAATAACCACCCCTTATTAGTAGTATTCATTCTCTTCAAGACTTCTCTTATTGTAAAAGCCCAACTCATTCAAGAACTTTACTCCAACGGGACCTGCAAAAACATGTGTAATTTCCACCTTTCATCTCTAAGAATCCAACCCAGCCAAAGTTTCCCTAAGAAGCTCCATCAACATTGGAGAAACCTGCCATAGGTCGATTCTCCCTTACATGATCCAGCTAAAAGAGACGCTTCCCAATTTCCATGAATATCCATGAACTTAAATATTTTAAACTGATTTTTACAAATAATCAATATGCAACCATTATGTGCACTAACTCCACCGCCTCCTTCTACCAAAAAAAAAAACTCCACCGCCTCCTTTAATGCAGTATCCTTGTTATTGGACACCCCTCCATTCCTTTCCCTCAAACTGGTCAAACCACTGTCACATAAGAGCCCAGATCATGCAAAGTGGATGAAGAGATGATACAACATCTCATTCTCTCATAAAGACATTGTACGAATGTCCAGGATAAGATGACCCCTACCATGAAGGTGGTTATTATTGTCGATGTCTTATCAGCTACCGCTATTAAATAAAAGACCTCTACACAAGAAGGAAGAAAACCCCACTGGCTATATGAAATGATGGCCCAAAGAAACTGTAGTATTGAAAGAAATTTGCATTTTATACTTTAGAGTACAGCAAAAGCTTTTAATTAATACAAGTTAGCATTTTTTTTAAAAACCATAAATGTGCACAAAAACATATAATAGATATAGTCCTTGTGCCCACAGGTAATGCTGAAAGCAACAAATATACTTCCTTGTTTTACACATCTTTCCAATGTGGACTACTCTACATGACAAATGCTATTACATCAATAGCCTCTGCATGTTGCTAATATAGCAAACACTGGTAACAACTAACCTCGGGTGGATGTACTGTCACTTCCTGGCCATCGTCACCCTCTGGAGTACATTCAGGCCTTCGAAATGTCATTAGTGCAGCTAAAGCTGCAATGTTAGCAGCATCAACAAGATTTCTGAAATATTAATAGACACGAGAAATATAAGAAAACAATGATCTTGGACTTAATATTGGTTCGATGGAGTTGAGATTTCATAACATACCCTCCATTATCCAGAATGTGAAGGTCAACACGAATGGCCCAAACCAACCTCCCAGCAAGGACACAAAGTGATTCTGTATCTACTGCCCTGCTTTCCCTGCAATACCACTTCCACACTGTCAAAAAGACCTAGATCCAATTCTGTGGTGCATATTGATTTTAAAAATAAATAAAAAATGACCTTGTTAGAACATAAGAGTAAATGGTATTGATAAAAAAAAGAAGGCCTAGATCCAATTCTGCGGTGTATCAAGTGTCTGTTTATGCTTTGAAATGACACATAGTATTTAGTATTGCATCACTACAGGAATGGCTGTGCACTCCTGTTAGAAGAAATAAATAACTACATACATGATGATAAAATTGAAGGAACATAAGAAATTCACCAAAAAAATGAAGGAAAACAAGAAAAAATAACTAAGAATGAAGGAAAACAAGAAAATATAACTAAGAATGTGGAACAAAAATATAACTAAGGAACATAAGAAATTCACCAAAAAAATGAAGGAAAACAAGAAAATATAACTAAGAATGTGGAAAAAATACATTGTCTTTTTTGGTTGTAACTCCAAATTTCTATGTTCTAACCTTTGACTTATTTTAAAACTAAGAAAAATTAAACCATTTCATGGTTCCATTGCATAAGTATAAGAAGATTGTATGGAGATCAAAAGGCCCTTGGAACTTGAAAAAAAAGAAAAGAAAAGAAGGAAAAGATAGAAATCAGCCATATTGGTTACAGTGTTGAATAGAACCATGACCTTATACAAGGATTCGTAAGTCACAAGAGCAAAATTGTAAATTGTAAGATTCTCATAAAAAATCTGAAAAAAAAAAAAAGATTCAAATTCTTTTCCATAAGATTCAATCTAAATCATAAGATTCAATTAATAAAGCCTAAGAAACTAATAACAATTCCTTTAATAGAGCAATCTTGTGAGTCAAATAAAGGATTATTGCATAATACTTACATAATAAGAAACTTTTTATCAGCCCAGTGTAAACGAACGATAGATACATAATATCCAATTTAAATCATAAGATTCAACTCATAAAATCTAAGAAACTAATAACAATTCCTTTAATAGAACAGTCTTTGTCAATCAAATAAAGGACTATGGCATAATTACTTAATTAGACATTAACATATATGCTTACATAATAAGTAACCTTTTTATCAGCCCAGTGTAAATGAGTGATAGGTACAAAAATAGGTCGTGTGTAGATGACCCATGACATAAATTAAATCTATAAATAAAGGTGACGAAGAAAAATTTTAAAAAATTTGTCCATCGCACAATAAATCTTAATAAGAATGGAATTTTATTTGTGGCACAAAGTAAATCTCTAAGTAAAGGTGATCAAGCAAAAAATAAATTGTTCCCACCTTAGGCCACGATCAACTATGCGTCCTAGCTCCACAGCATATTCTCCAGGACGCCCTGGCTCAAACGAAGGATCAGCCATGGGTGAGAACTCAGTGAATACAGAAAGAGTCCCTTCATTTGGCCGATCTCGATAAGGTTGCACCAGTTGAGAAGTCACAAAGGCCATGATATGAGTTTGGCCAAGCTGCACCTCTGATGAACCCTCTTCACTGCACACGTCACACTAAAATTTCAGCTAATTATACTATTATTCTTTCTTTTTGAGCTGTTACAATGTCAAGAAAAGACAAAAGAACCACATCATTCGTGTTAGATACAGAAATTATAGAAGATGAAATTTGACTACTTCAATCAAGTCATTAGAGAAGATGCTTATGCAAGAAGGTTAACCTAGTAGACATACACCTGCGGCTTTGTCCACCTGACAGATCATAATGGATTATGAGAGAGAGAATACGTGCCTCCCAAACTTGATAGTTAATTGACGATAGTCAAAGGGGTGGCGGCCATCAATTCTAAGTTCTGAAAGCAATGCTTTCTCAATGAATTTCCTCTCATTTATGGTCATTCGACAGCTTTTAGCTGATCTTTGCTCCATTCAATTCTGGGCTTCTCTGAGACAACAGTACCCAAAAAAATTAACTTAAATTAGGAGGAAGAAGAGGACAAAGAAGATGATGATGATGACCATAGAGAGAGAGAGAGAGAGAGAGAGAGAGAGAGAGGGAAAACAACATTGGTGAGCTTGAACTTAATTGACAGACATGACTTACATTATATGATTTGATTACTATTCACACCATATGGTGTTACAGTCCAATGGAGGTTTACCAATGGATTGAGTATTACAGACTTACAAAATAGTCCCCACAGCACCTTTATCAGGCATTCCCTTCCCTCTTCCCCCATGTAAACACCCCCAAAAAAAAATGATATCCTAAAGATGCATGGAGGCGCCATTGCGTTGGGTTTTTAAAATGGATGCAGCAACATTGCCCCCACATGTCCGTGTCAAATTCACATAAATTACAACTGCAATAAAGTTGCAAATCAGTATTCAATCAATTTTTATTTCCAGAAAAAACAGAAAGTTTTCAGAAGGATCACTGATCACACTGAGAAAATTTAACTCAAACATCTTCCTTGCAAACGATAACAGGAAAAAAAAAAAAACAAGAAGAAGAAGAAGAAAAGGGAACTGAAATTCAATGGGCATTCCATCAAACACTTGGTTGGCATGGACCAATTGCATGTAATTCTAAGACCCCACCAAACACGATGCCCATGAAAACATCAGCATCAAGATGTAGAAGAAGAAGAAGAAGAAAGGATCTGTTTGGAATGGGAGAAAAAAAAATGTTGGGAGTTCGAACGAACCCTTACTTATTGTATCAGAAGTAGAAATGAAATGACTAAAAAGGAAGGATTCTCAATCCTTATAAGACGTTTGGGGAAAAGAGAAACAGGAAATGAAGAAGCTTTTTTTTACCTGCTCAGTGCACTTCGTATCCGATGATCTCTCGATCTCTATCTGCGTGCTGCTTTTTCAGTTATAGTTTGAACAAAAAAACATGGCCTTGAAATGACTAGTGAATGTGATTAATGACATGATCATTAATTGTATTGTATGGCTGTACAAACCCTTATTGTATTGAAATTTAAGAAAACACCAATATATGGGAAGGGCATTCATTTTGATTTTTGAGTAGCATGAATTCTTTATAGGTTGGACCCCACTGTGGGGGTTCCTCCCCTTCGACTAAAGATCTCACAAATGAATTTTATTGAGTCTAATATTATGGAGGAGATTTTTATCACCATGACATGATGAGCGTCTTTAATTCAAGGGGTCTTGATCTTTTGAAAGGACCAAAAGTTTGATAGAAAGAGAAATCATCATGTTGGCACTCTGTTATGGACATAATGAGAAAATAAATAAATAAAACCCCACTATGTTGGCCCATTTACAAAGAACAAGAGAAAGAAGCCCGTGTGCTTAACTAACCCAAGCCCAGTCTGTATTAGGCTGAACTTGGGCTTTGTTTTTAAGCCTAATTAAAAATGACCTATGCCTATCCTCATTGTCCTGGCTTGGCCCAATATATTATCAACACAAAAGTGTATATATCCTTATTATCCTACGTTTGGATTTGAATTTCAATGGAACTAGGCCTTAGTATTAGACCTAGTAGCTGAATGGGCCTGCTTGGATTTGGTCTAACTTGGCGCAGAACAGGACCATCCCTAGAGAGAATGATTGTGCAATCACCGGAAAAAATCAACCAAATGAGATCTTTGAAGGTGTGGGTTTTAATGCCTGAAAATCACCATAGAAAGAATGATTGGTAGTTGTTGTTGTTGATATTATTATTATTATTATTTCAATTACCTGATTTACACGTGATCAAAATGAGATGGACGAAACTTTAACTAGAGTAAAATATGGTCCAGAGCCAATACAAAAGTGGACAATGATTTTCATCTGCTTGGATTTTTATTATTTTTTTAAAGTGAGCCCAACCAGAAGATTTATTGGGCCGGACTCAGAGTTCTGTTAACATGGAGCTAATAAGATTCGGATTCAAGTAGGAATAGGATACTCCACCTCAATTATTTCAAATAAGAATAGGGTATAAAATAACCCATTCCTAACCCATACCTACCTGTGCTTGATTATCAAATAGACCAAACTGGTCAACTGCTTCTCTCTCAAAATATTTTGAATTTTTAAATGGACTCTGCTTTGTTGAAACTCACTCTAAATAATGCAGAACACAAATTAATCTGGACCATTCTCTTGGCGGGGGCGGACAGAAGCTGCACAAATTGAGAAATCTCAGCTGTCCAATTAACAGACTGTCAGGATTGCCTACTTGCTGCACTTTATCCATAAAAGCCCATCGGCTATACAAACCACCAGTTGAATGGTCCGGGCCCACTTAGCTAAGGCACCCTATTTTGCTGCAGTGCCACAAATATTTGCAGTTTTTTTTTAATAAAAAAATATTATCATAAACATTAGTTTTCTGATTTTTTTATGACGCGGTATTCTTGAGGTGTTTGACCCAACAAGATTATTTTTCCGAGTGGCATCCGCTAAACCCATACAAATGCACACTGGACAAATCTAAAGTGAATTTTGAACACAAAACGTGAGAAACAAACCGATACCTGGTGCTATCATAATGTTTTCAAAAAATCGTAAAATTAAGAATGTCCTTAGAAAAACTTAAAAAGTATATATATCGGAAGTGAAAAAAAATCATTTTTTACCATCTACCTACATATTTTTTTAATTTTTAATATTTTAATTATTTAAAAAATTATATTTCCCAAAATATTTTCACAAAATTTTTGACAATGTTTTGGTGGCAGGTCGACACCGGTTCGGCTCAACTAACTAACTTGAAGTCCCCATTTTTTTTAACTAACTCAACTTTCAAAATGCCAAAAATACCCCCATCAACTACTTTCCTGGATTTCTAACTGTATTCCTCCTCTAAACTTTTCAAATAAGTTCTTCTAAAAGAAGAGATTGGTGGAACATAAGCCAGAGTGAGAGAAAGAGAGCTTTTATCTAAAATACAGAAGAAGATGCAAAGAGTTGCATTTCAAGGTTGTTGACTCTCTCTCTCTTAGCTTTTATCTAAAATACAGAAGAAGATGCAAAGAGTTGCATTTCAAGGTTGTTGACTCTCTCTCTTGTCTCTATATCCTCAGCTGTTAGCCCCATAGGTTTTATTCCATCTATGCAATTTTTTAATATGCTAAGCTTATCTATTCCTATTCTAAGCTGTAATTTAATGGGAATAATTCATGGGTCGACATCGGTCGCTGTCTTCTTCCACCAATTTGTTTGAGAAATGGTTTATTTTCAAACTTCCACGTGTAATTGCGTTCTCTAGAGAAGTCTATGTCGTTTGCTCTGTTTGCTAGTCTTGGGTTTGAGAGAGTTGGGCTTTATCGTTGATCTGTTGGCCTTTGGAGTTTTCAGGTTATGGGTTTCTTGGTTGCTATTGTTCTTTGATCAGTCATCGCTTTTTAAGAACACCCCTCTTGGATGTTTTACGGTTTTTTTTTAGATTTTTTAGGAGTTTTTGAGCCATTATTGCTGTGTTCCAGCCTTGATGATCAATTTTGCTTCCTCCCATACCTGACATTGGATTAGAAATAGTCTTGTTTCTTGAGTCTTTGATTTTCTTTGGTATTTTTAATTACCTTTTTTTCCCTCTTTCCTAGGAATACCCAGCTTGAATTTCGCTGGATTTTGGGTATTCTCAGAGTTTTCAAGTTATATTCTGGGTCTTGAATCTTTGTTTTTCCCTTCCTTTTCCACCCTCTTCATCTGAGTGACAGCATATTTGTAGTTTCGGGATTTGAACAAGCAATTTCAGTTCTTCTGATATCAATTTCTGTTTCAAGATAACCCGGATTCTTTTATTAATCAGACCACTTCTCTATTTTGGGTCAAGTACTTGAGATTTAAATCAGTCCCACTTTCCTCATAGTAGGAATTCCGAGTCAATGTCGAGTCAGGAAAGCAGAAGACTGTCCGATGATTATGAAGTCGACGATGTTCTGGGCAGAGGGGGATTCTCAGTTGTCAGAAGGGGAATAAGCAAATTAGATGGAAACAAGAACCAAGTTGCCATCAAAACTCTGAAGAGATTTGGTTACACGCCACCAGGAATGCCGCGGACTCGCATGGGGGAGGGAGGTTTTGCCTCAATGGGATTGCCAATGTGGAAACAAGTTACAATCTCAGATGCATTGCTGACAAATGAAATTATAGTAATGAGAAAGATAGTTGAGGATGTTTCCCCTCATCCCAATGTAATCCATCTTTATGACGTTTATGAGGACTCAAATGGGGTTCACCTAATTCTAGAGCTCTGCTCTGGTGGTGAGCTCTTTGACAGGATAGTAGCCCAGGCGCGTTACTCAGAGGCTGAAGCAGCAGCCGTTGTTCGGCAAATTGCCAGTGCTTTAGGAGCCCTTCATAAAGCGAACATTGTTCATCGTGACTTGAAGCCAGAGAATTGCCTGTTCTTGAATAGCAGTAGCAGTTCACCTCTGAAGATTATGGACTTTGGACTGAGTTCTGTGGAAGATTTTACTGATCCAATTGTTGGGTTATTCGGTTCCATAGATTATGTCTCGCCGGAAGCTTTATCTCAGGGAAGAATATCTTCAGCCAGCGATATGTGGTCTTTGGGGGTGATTATGTATATCCTCCTTTCTGGGTATGCCAACCACAGTTTTGATGTTTCAATTTTCTGTTCAGAAATAGAAATTGGCATGAATTGATTGAATTCTTGGGCTGTCCAATGTTTCAGGTATCCACCTTTCCATGCAACATCTAATCGTGAAAAGCAGAAACTGATTTTAGCTGTAAGTTCATCTACACTGGAACTTGCCAATTTGGTGATTGATCTTAGCAATTTGATTTGCTTATTTTTATCTGCTAATAATACACAATATGTTGTTAAATCGGCAATCCAGTGCTGCTATCTCTTATGGAGATTGATTTCTCTGTAGGGTGAATTCAGCTTTTATGAATATAGTTGGAAGAGCATTTCTTCATCAGCAAAGCAACTGATTTCAAGTCTATTGACGGTTGATCCTCAAAGGAGACCCACTGCTCAGGAGGTATAGTATGTTCATCACTCCATTCACTCTTATGGATGCCAGTGAAACCTGTGGACCCAGATAGATTTCCATCAAGCCAGATTTGAGATGACCTTGATCATACCCATTTACAACTCTACAATTTATTCACAGCAAGGAGGGTCGAGTTCTGTTGAGTTGACCAAATGAGTGAAAAGACCCAGGTGGACCTGATCTGGTTCGGATTTAGATCTGCATTATCCACTAGGTTAATCAAGGCCCAGGCCCTAAGACCAAATTAATAACCTGATTGGATCCAATTAACAATGATCCGACCTAGATGTGACCTGTTTAAACTGCTAATCATTAGGTAGCACCCATGTGTGAACATTCATCAAATTCTTGTCAAACTTGATAAGCTCATTCTATATCAAAACATGGGTCAAACTATAGAAAGTGACTAAGTTTCTGTAAATAAATCAAAAATCCAATCTGAGACCCCAGAATTTTGAATGGGGGGAAATATCAAAGTGAAACTCAAGCTTTCTGATCTAGAAAATATAATGAAGTTCTTCTGAAGTTTCAGGTCAACAAAAAGTCGGGTCCTCATGAAGTACATGTTAGATGTTCAAAATTTTAAACCATGAATATAACAGTGCAGTCTGTCTGACAGATTCTTTCGCACCCCTGGGTGATCGGTGATTCGGCAAAACAGGACCTCATGGACTCAGAGGTTGTTTCTAGGCTGCAAAGTTTCAATGCTCGGCGCAAGTTCCGCGCTGCTGCTATAGCAAGTGTGTGGAGCGCCACAATGTTCTTGAGAACAAAGAAGTTGAGGACTCTGTTAGGGTCCCATGACCTCTCTCCTGGTGAACTGGAAAATCTAAGAATGAACTTCAAGAAAATGTGAGTTCTACATTTCCTTTCATTTCCATTACATGGTTCCCAGATTTAATCCTATGTAAGGGAAAACTATACATAGATCTTGTCACATCTCAGTCCAAATCACCCTGACTTAGTGTGATCCCCGATGTGTAACATATATACTCCCGTAATATTATACTTGTTTAAAGTCAAGTACACAATTACGAAGGAGAAATTTCACTTTTCCACTTGTGAGTCTAGCTCACTAACTTGGCAATCACATTTAATAGTGGAAGCATCTCAATGAATAAGCCACTAGGTACCATTTCATTGAACAGTCCTATTTAAGGTTAACGTGTCAAGTTTATACAAAACATTTTTACGCATTAGCACTAAAGTAGGGATTACAAAAATCACCCTACACTATTACAAAATGTTATCCATAACTAACTTCTGAATCTAAACAGTGTGACCCACACAAAAAGGGGGTTCGTCACACCCTACAATTGAGCGTTCAAAATTTCACATCGCTCTCCGATGGAAGTAGCTACATAGGGCCATTTCCCCGCCACTCCTCTAATCCTGGAGGAACCTCTTCGGTCTCCTCCTCTCCCTCCTGGGCCTTTTTCAGGACCGGGAGCTGCATCTGTGTCTGTGACACCAAAAATAGCATCATGAATGCGACGATTCGACAAATATAAGCATTAATAATAAATCACATGATGTATTAAATCGAATTAAACACAATTGATTAAAAGATGTCAGTGTTAAGTAAACTAGGCAATTGTGCAAAATCGAATAAATCATGTTTTTTGAATCAATGGAAGAATAAAACACCCTAACTGGCAACCACATTAAGTTCATCCTCTTAAATAGAGAGCGAATCCAATTGGGATGTCACCAGCGGTACAGGCAAAGGCTAGCTGGCTACCCAGTTCTGAAGTTCAGGTACTCCAAACGATCTACTGCAGTGATCTTGAATAACTAAATCAAGTTTAACCCCGAAAGGTATCACAAGGTCGAAGCTCAGTAGTGGCAGACCAATCGAATCGAATAAATACACACATGAGTAAGATTTTTACTGTATTTCCCATCGAATCGAATCGAATCAAATTATTAATATCCAGAACATTTCACACATAAACTTACTCATCTCGAATTTTAATTGAATACAGTATAACTGTACAACAATTATAACACGAATGGAAATGAAACAACTTATGCATATAAATCATTGTTTAGAGTTTGGAAGTCGAATAGAGAATAAATCCCAATATGCACATGCAATAATTAAGGAGAGTCAATGTAATTTACTAGGTTCTTGTCCTTCACATTCTCACACAATGAAATTTAGAGATTCGGTGTATGGCTATCCTTAATTTGGTGCCACGTTGTATAAGTGTAGTGCACCAGTTCTCCAAGCCTCATCCATGACAAGGTGTTAGACGAAAGATATACTTCACATGAGATGATCTTAGCCTCAATGATCTCTCACGTGATTAATTACAATTGGTCCGTTGATCTCGTCAAATGTGTCATTTTCTAGGGTCCTACAAGTCCCTCGGAGTTCAAAATCCTAATTGGTTTCATAAATACACAATATAAGGGTATTTGTCAACTTTTAGTGTGCAAAAGGAAGCATTTTTTGTCAAAAACCAAGGCCCAACACAAAACCCCACCTCACTATAGCGAGCCCACCCAGAAGTGGGTCTCGCTATACCAAGCTTGTGGCTCGCTATAGCGAGAACCACAAAACCTTTTATGTGTTCTGAGTTCCTCTTCCCTTTCCACTTGTTTGCCATCTTTCTTCAAAACTCCACCTGCACAAAACAAGAGCCCACCTGCTCTCCTTCATATTACCATTCCATCCAATCTCCTACTACCATTTTCCAAATAAAACCACAAAATCCAAACCATATTCATTCTCAACTTAACAAAGAGGTTAATCATAGAACAAAAACAAAAAGGAAATAATGGAAGTTGATAATCCAATCAAAGAATGTGACAACATGCATTAGTTATTAAAGCTTATACTTGCCTCTAATCAAGCTCCCAAGCCCTTTCTCTAATCTTGCTCAAACAACTCTAAAAGCCTCAAATAGCAAACCCTAACCACAAATTCCAATGAAAAATGCTAATGAATGTTATGTATGACTACCCAAGAGTCTCTTGACTCCATTTCAACTCAAAAACATAAAAAGAATGGGGTTTAATTCTTACCTATGAAGTGATTTCAAATTTATGAAGCATGAAAGAGATGGGTTCTTGTCACAATGAGTACAGAAGGATGGAGAAGATGAAAATGGACCCAAGTTATCTCTCCAAACCCAAGCAACAACTCCCTGGCAGTGGAAAAGAAAGGAGAAGAAAATGGAGAGAAAAGAAGAAGGAAGAATCTTCTCAGCCCTTTCTACATGCACAGTCGAATGGGATTGGATTTTAGAAGATAAGGAAGCCCATTTTGCAAGAAAGTACATTGGTCTTGTGTATTTCCATTTTAAGTCAAATGAGGGCCCACTTCTTCAACGAGTGATCAAATGCAATAAAGTTAAATACGAAAATCGACGTGCTCAACGAGAGACACGCGATAACACTAAGATGACATGCAAATGATGCAAAATGAGAAAATTGATAATCACGGAAAAGTCCTCGACTCAACCCAACCGAGTCAAATCGGTTACAACTTACCTATACAAAACTCATGATCTAACTCAAAGGCTATTAGAAGACTAATTTACTTAATTAGCATCTAAACGGACTTAAATTAGCTAAAACATAATTAATTAGTACTAAACAAGCTTAATTCGGGTCAGGGTGTAACGGATCTCCTTCAATGAACACTTCATTTTAATGGTTTTACCCCACAAATGATCGAAGTCGTTCGCTGGTAGGTCGGAGTGTGGCTGGGTAATGCTGCAAAGAATTCCCTTACCAGATAGACAAACTCATCCATCTGAAACTTGGCTTGATGGGTGGAAAAAAAAAATGTAGCTAAGATCAATACCAATATGATCGGGATTGTGCAATGGAAGAAGTTTTCATTACATTGCTAATCCATGATGGTCTCACGGTGTCACCAAATAAGCAAACTAAATTACTGAAAAGATGTACCCCACATGAACAGAATGGTTCATAAAATTTTATAAGAGAGCAAATGATTTTTTCTTGCTTGTTTGACTCTTAAGCAAATTTTGAACACAGATGTGCAAATGGTGATAATGCCACTCTCTCCGAGTTTGAAGAGGTACTGAAAGCAATGAACATGGGCTCGCTGGTCCCCCTGGCTCCACGCGTCTTTGATCTATTCGACAACAACCGCGATGGCACTGTGGACATGAGAGAGATTCTTTGCGGCTTCTCAAGCCTCAGGAATTCACATGGAGATGATGCTCTCCAGCTCTGCTTTCAAGTAACTTCATTACTACCCGTTATTTTCTCTTTATTTTGCAATTTACAAAGATACATACATTTAGGAAGGCATTCAACTAAATATGTATTACTTGGGGAACTATCAAACAGGATTTCCATCATTTGGACTAATCTCAGAATCTGCACGATGATTTCAAAATGCAGCTTTTTACTTCTATATACCTGAAATCAGTATTCAAAGTACTTTACACAATTTACTGATTGGAGGTATCATCATTGGATTTGTTAGGATGCCCCAAAAAATACCTATTGATTTTAATGCTCTGGCAGACAAAGGATGTTTGTTTGGATCATCATCAATGACTATTTTAACTACTACTACATGTTATTAACTCAAAATGAATGAATACCCATCTGTTCTTTACGCGACCATATCTATAAGAATGGTGTATGCCTTCAACCAAATTATTGTCAGTTTCCAATGTTACGAACTCTTCAGATTTCTTCAAAACGAAGAACAGTCCTTAATATTACATTTGGTGGCTGCAGATGTATGATACAGACAGATCAGGATGCATCACCAAGGAAGAAGTAGCATCTATGCTTAGAGTAATCTCTCTACCATTTTTATCCTTCCTGTAATGTACAATGTAACATTTACTGTCCATGTAAGATTAATGGTGACTGAATTGTGCAGGCATTGCCGGAGGAATGTCTCCCAGCTGACATAATGGAACCTGGAAAGCTCGATGAGATTTTTGACCGGATGGATGCCAACAGTGATGGAAAGGTGACATTTGATGAGTTCAAAGCGGCCATGCAAAGAGACAGCTCCCTTAAAGATGTAGTTCTCTCTACTTTGCGTCCACTCTAGTTCATCTTTCAACATCTTCTCTTAACCCTTTACAGAGATTTCAGTCAGATGATGATGCAGTTATTTTTCTTCTCATCTTGTTTAAAACCACTGGATGTTCAGTCCAATCCATCAAATGTTCTTGGTGCTCCCTCATTTTGATCGTTTTTTTCCGGTCGATCACTATGCATATACACACGTACACATGGTGCATGCGCTTTCGAGAGACTTATTGCAGCATACTCATATTGATCAGATGCCCCTAACCACGTATAATTGATTTTAATGTAGACTATCTAAAAGTACCCGTGCAATGCACGGTTAGACATACAGACCATGGACGGTTAGACATACAGACCAATCTGTAGATGAACACAGAGACCAATCATCTACCACTGCCTTCACAGACTTCAACCAATAATTCCACCCTTCAAAATCACATTGCAAATAAAAACAAAATTTTTATTTGTTTGATATATGTTTGATAAGTAGAAACCAGGGAGTGAAAACATAATTTAACACAAGGGCGCCACCCATGCCTTCATTAGCAGACATTCCTCGCTGACATCATGCTCCAACCACTCTTATATTTCCACTTCCACCAATGCTACTGCCTCCACTAGGAACACCTCAAACCTCTGTCCCCTTGCTGGATAATTCTATTTCAACCACCTCCTTTTGCAACCATTGTCAAACAGAGACTCCACGTATAGGAGAATGCAGATATATGTAACTGCATCTCTAACGATACATGGAAAGGACGAGAGAGAAAAAGGAGAGGAAGCTTAGATTTGGAAATGCAGGATGGAGAGGGAGGCTAGTGAGGATTTTGCCATGTATTGATGAGATAGGGATATGGAAAAGGAACGTTGGCATGGGATAGAAAACTTTCTGCATATATGGTTTGAGAAAGAAAAAGGGGCATGGGCTGAGAATATGAAGATGTGAGAGATTTATGCGAATGAACCGCTGCCTTTTCATTATTTGATGGGGCTTTAGTGAAACAACAAGTGTTAGACAAAGGAAGGAGCTGCAATGAGGATGAGTGCCATTTCCATTTGCTGTTGTGGCTCAAGGGAAAGCAAACTTTGCCTGATATTTCACAACCATTGTTCAACTTTAAGAGATGAGAATGAAAGGGCTGTTTCACTTTTTTAAGAAATGCGACCATTGATTCAAAGAGAGATAAAAAGTTGACATGTCTTTTTAAGACATTAAATGGAGCCCAATTGCCGATGTGGTTCAAGGGAAAAGATATGGCTCAAGGAAAGAGAAATTTGACCTTTATTTGGTAACTGCTTCCTAACCACTATTCACCTTTCAAGAGAAAGAATGATAATTGCTGTAATTTTAGAATATGATTTGTCAAGGTGCTTAAGGTGTAATCTCACCAGTGACACTTAGCATGGTCCCGTGGGGAGCAATTTAGGAACCACGACAGGAATCCATCCCCGTAGTGGAATTCTAGTGCGGCCACGGAATCTGAGTTCTCACCACTATATATAAGCCTAGCTTTGTTGTGCCATTCTAGTGCATTCTGCGTAAAACAACACCTTGCCGGAGTGACAAGGAGGACCAACCCTGGATACGCTACCTCTTTCCGCATGTGCAGTCCTCATTCCCACTTACATAGACTATCTTCCTGCGTGTGCAGGCTCCTTTTCCACTTGAGTGGGCTGTCTTCCAGTGTATGTGCAAGCTCTCGATTGAGTACCCACCCTCCACCACTATGTGTGTACTAACAATAACTTTGTTAGACCAGTTCTTCGGGCTAGTTCATATGATATACAGACCAAACAGTGCCCCCCACAAAAACTTCCAATCTATATACAGTACTACCTCAAAAATCACAATTGTGCTCCACCAGTCATAAGGTCACCACATAAGGTCGTTTTCACCAAACCCAATATGGCACCAACTGATCGACCAGGTCTAATCTGACTAACAGTAATAGGGGCTATCTATAACATAAATCCAGTCCCACCGTGCTTCAAGGGACCCAATTTTCTCCCAGTAATAAAAAAAGAAAGGAAAAGAAGAAGCTGTCCCTATGGAGATTGCTGGTCTCCCAAGCTACCATCAGAGGATTACTCGCCCATGATAATCAAGACCCTCTCAACAAGAGGATAAGACACTGAGAGGATAAGACGGACCCACGAGATTTCTCTGCCTAATGTAAAGAAACACACAAATACACAATATGCCCACAACAGGAAAAGCAAACCAGAAGGAAAATCATTCAACAAAATTTTTCTTACCTACTGCTCTCGTATGAGCTCAACATAATTTTGCATGGAGTGGTATCCAACATACAAAAACCCTTTAAAACCACCAATAAAAACTAATAAAACACAACTCATGGCCTCACTGATCACCAGGGACACTCTTAATAATATCCGAATCACCTGAAACAGACATAGCACATGTTAAGAATTGGAACAGGATGCAGCAATTGCATTATGAAACTAAAGAGGGAATATATAAACCCAGATGATGGATAACATGTGTTACCTGGATCAATAATGCTTAGGCAGCAAACCCGAAAATACTTTCCACAAGCAGTGCCCAAATCCACGTTATCTGACGAGTAAAATAAGAATAAATCCCTTAAGTTCAAGCACAGCAGAGGACAGAATGAATTAGTGGTAAAAAATAAATTCCTCCTTTCCGAATGCAGTAGTTGGGCAAAGGAAGATAACCGAAAAGACAGAGATGGACAGGTGATGAAATGTTTTAATAGCTGGAGGCCAATGAAGAGCACGACTCAGTGACTAGCACAGAATTGAACCATCCTCCGCCCAAGGATGTGGACAGGATCCTCCAGCTTCAAAGCTTAGACTACCACCCAATAACAAAAAGCCCAAGGATATGGACAGACTCTTCCTGCTTTGAAGCTCTTGACATAAAAGTTATACCGACTCAACTATCTACAAGCAGACCATGATCCAACGGATTAGGAATATCCCATTGGATGAGGAAGTTATTGGAATAATGACTGTCCATAACACATTGGCAGTCTCAATTCCCACATGAGCTACACTAGTATGAACTCAAACCCCAATGGTACTATACTAATATTCAGCAAAGAATTTGTCATGAATCCTGAATCATTGTAGTGTCATACAATTAAAAAATGGGAAAACTGAAACATACATGGTCACATGCAGAGGGGCAAATTACAAACTCAATGTTCCCTTCATTTGCTAACATAGCAAACTCACCCAAACAAATAGAATCAAAATCAACTTTATTCAATTGACTCAATCGTGAAACCAGTTGTCTCTACAACTTGGTTTGCCTGGTTTGCCATTGACCTTTGAATTCGTAAAGGCCTAACTCTAACAAGTATATAGAGGCTTGAGGAAGACTTGGGGAAAAAAACTAAGCAGATAAAATCCAAAACAATTGATCGAAAACTCAAAAGATAATAAAACAAAATGATCAGGTTGACCCACAGCTCCTCCCTTTTGAGGTGACAGACAGACATAGGTCATCCACTACAGAGTACATAAACTTGAATCATAGGTTAGGCACAGGTCTTAAAAAAATTTCCCAACAACTGCATATACACCAGAATGAACGGACAAAAGTTGTACACATCAATTCAATGTCAATGTTGCCCCAATCAACCCATTACGAATTCAACTTTTGACCAAGCTTGAACCCATGCCAACAAAAGAAAGGGCAAAAGTTGGACGAAGAAATAGCGAGAATGGAAAACAACATTGAATCTACTGAAGTAAAAAAAAATGCATCAAAATCAAGGATAAAACAGTGGTGCAGGCTAGGATTCAAGAAACTAATCCATATGCATACATAAGTAGGGATTAAAAGAAATGACTATGGGCCAAAGCAAATCAATATATGGCATTACCACCATTCAATACGTATCAAGGTTTACACTCTGATACATATCACAGTGTATTGGTTGTCCTAAGTTGCCTTCACAGCCCTAAAACATACTTTTTTCACAATCCTCTACGATGAGAAGGCTTTTGGAAGCATCTCCACAAGAAAAGTCATGGAAAATGCTTCTAAACAAAGAATTGATACCAATACACAACCATAGCTCGAGCAAAGTTTTTTTTTTTCCATTTGTTTGGGTACGAATAAGCTCAAAATCTATCATAATGCATGTTAAGAGAATAGATTTTCTCAAACATGAATTATCTAGAGGCCATTCTAAAGGTACTTTAGGATTTTCTCCTAATTACCAATGGATTGTTTAAAATTTACAAAAATGCCAAGAAATACTTTAAAACCTTGCTCTCATAGATCTTTTCATGAATGCTTCCTCAGACTAGATTTATGTGTTCCATATATCAATCCCTTAAATCTAAGTGCTTTGTGTTATTATTAGCTTCCATATATCTATTTTTGGATATTAGGGATTTAAAAATTCATTTTCTTAATAAATTGCTAACGAAAATCTGTTTAACGGTAACCAAATTTTATTAGGAGCAGCTGGAGATGTACTGAAAATCGACCACATTGAAAACCACCAACACCAATAAAGCAAAAGATAGAAAAAAAGGAACTAAACATGCAAAAACCAGTGGTACCTATGTGTGTTAGACATGAATCCCATAGGCCTAAGCATTTGTGATAATTTCTTTAGGGATTTTCATAAAAAAATTAAGCTTAAACTCTTAATCCATGGCACAGTAAAGAAATTTTAAAAATGATCGATAGCGTGCTTTCTACGTGATGTCATTTTTTTTTTTTGACGAAAATGCCATTAGTAGAGATGTCACAAGTGTGGTGGCGATACCGTCATCCCTTTACCCTTACTTACAAAACCTGTAACTTGATTTCTTTATACCAGAAGGGACTCAACTTCTTCCTTTTCCTTTTTCAGGAAAAAAAATTCAAAGTGAACACACGACCATGCAAAGGAATGAAGAAAGAGTCCCCAACCCTTTTTGTCAAAATCTAAAGTTACTTAACAAAAGAACTCCAATACAATTGCCAATGAGCTGGGTTTGTTCCCTCGCCCTCAGGTGACAGTTTGCAACCTCTAGCACTTTTTTCAAATGGGTATGAGTTTCGTGGTACTTCATCCCTTGATATGAGTGGGCTTTGATCCTGATGAGTTGGTATTTAAATGAACGAGGAAGAGGAGAACAGGATGTGTATAGGTCCACTCCCATGACATCTCTTCATCTTCTTATGGGTATGGGTGCAGTGATGGTTGATGACTTCGATGCAGGTGAATTTTTAAATGAGGAATGCAGGAATTGAATGGATGTGAGTTTGATGCTCCTGCTGAGAAAGGATTTATGTAAGTATGGGTTTGTTCCCTCATCACCTTCTTCAAACGGGTATGGGTTGAGTGGTACTTGGTCTTTTCGTGTGAGTGGCTTCGATCTTTAGTTTGATATAAGTCGATTTTCCAATGAAGAATGAGGAGGACAAGATGGGTATAGGTCCTCCATTCCCATCTCTTCATCTTCTAATGGGAGCGGGTTCAATGATGACCTACTTTCTTAAAAGACGAGAATAGACTTTTAATGCTTGTTCAAATAAATCAAGTTGTAGCTCTTACAAGAAAGGAGAAGGGGCTAACAATATCACCACACTGAACTGGCGATATTGCCACTAAGGGCATTTTTGTTTTAAAAAAAAATTTGACATCATGTACGAAGGCATTATGTCATCGATTTCTAAAATTTCTTTACTCCATCATGGATTAAGAGTTTAAGCTTATTTTTTTAATAAATATCCATTTCTTTATTTCCATGTATTTATTTTTCAATTTTTGATTTATTTACATAATCGACCTATAATCAAATTGCTCACCTAAAACACTTCCTTATTGTTTCCTAGTAATAGGCATATGTAGTTTAGACATGAGTCCTTTAGAGTTAAGGGAGTAATGGTTAATAAACAAGTACTGCCATACTTACATATTACAAAGTATATGACTGATGATACTGCATACCTAGTAAAATACCCAATACTGATCAAAATTTGTTTCTACTGTTTGTTCATTAACATTTTATTAGGTTTTAATTTCAAATGCCTCAGGAACATGAATATAAGTGAACAGATACTTCATTATTACTCTTTAAAATCATATTGCAAAACATTACTATATGACAATGAAAGGTCCAATGCAAATATTTAATTTAGTTACTAATGAAGATAGTGAAATGAACATCAAAATCAAACATTTTTCAACTTTTCTGATTTTTTTGGATTCTTTCAGGTTGTTTTTATCTGAAATAAGATACACATCAATCCTGATATGTATTGCCTGATATATATTATCTATGGGGCAGCCAAAATACACCCTCTAGCCTCTGCAACTACTTTTTCCAATCCTTGTACATGAGCTTTTGCATTTACAGAGCGCATTTTAATACAAGGTCAAGGTCACAAAACATACAAACACAATCTAAGAGACGCATGGCACTACTGCAGGCTACATAATAGAGAGTTTTTGCTGAGATGTGAAATGAAAAATAGCCTTTGAATTGTCATAAACATGAGAAACATTAATTATACCCAATAAACATGTACCATGATCACAGGGACGTCCTCAGAAATGCAACTAATCTAAATAGATGTTAATACACAGTCTCTAGAGAAAATAAATAAGATATGACACTTACTTCCATTAAAATGATGAACTCCAACCTTTGACAACATAGCATAGTACTCTATCTCGGACTTCCTAAGTGGCGGACAGTTGTTTGCAATAATGATCAACTTACCTGCACAAATCATTGAGTTCGACCAAAAGTAAGCAGTGAAAGCCCACAAATACGCCACGTAGAAAACAATACAACCTCCATTGTTACCAAATTAGCTATTCAATAAGAAAAACAACCAAATTATACAAACCAGTACTTGGATGAGCTAAATCAGTTTAGTTTATCATATTGAGAAAGATGAAGAGAGTTGCTGAATATTGAAAGAAAGAACCAATTCATAAGTCAATGGCATTAGGCACCTTTTGCAGGGTTGAAAAAAGTCCAAATCCTGATCTACTCCAACCCTTTTTTTCCATTGAGACATTAATCATTCCTATCTCATTTTATCACAAGTCCATCAGAATGTATAATGTTTGACCAAAGACCAGCACAAACTCACAACTTTCATGTTGTACATTGCACTTATCTTCTATTCCCCTTTATTTATTCAAATCTAAACCAGTGAAACCAAGCAATTTCCAGTCCATACAATTAGTTATTCAACAGAGGATTCCAGCTTTCCCACGAATAACACCCCGTCACAGACTAGAAAAACCATCAACACATCTCATCGCTCACACAACCACAATCATATACACACAATCAATGGTGTACATAAAAACCCAATGATCTGTCAGGTCAAATTTTGGGCAAAAACCAAATGATCATGACCGCTTATTCATCCTAATTGAGAAACAGTTTCTGGGGCAAATCAAACGGATCTCATTGAAAAACAACAACACGTTGCAGCAATCTAAATGGGGAAGGAAATGAACATGAGCAGCAGCAGGTGGTGAAATGAAAAATGGGGCGAAACCTTTGGAGCTCCTGAGGGATTTGAGGACAGTCTTGTAACCAAGGGTGTATTTCCCACTCTTCATCACGAGAGCTAGACGATTGTTGATGCTCTCGTGCGTCTTCTTCTGCAAACAAAATATACAATCAAACACGTACATCATCACATAACAAGAGAGAGAGGAGAAGAGAAGATAAGAGATAGAGAGATTTACGCTCTTCTTGACGGCCACCATGGCTGATCTCTCTCTCTCTCTCTCTCTCTCTCTCTCCCCCTCCCTCTCCGAAGACGAAGAAGGCAAAAACCCTAGATGCAAAAGCAACAGAGAAACCCTACGCGCCTTCAAGATGATTTCGCTAAATAGGGAACCCTATGACCAAATTGCCCTTGGAATTTGTTCAAATGCCTACAATGAGGTTTTGGTAAAGCCCATCTATGCAAAATGGCTCGGAGCCGCGCTCCTGGACCAGTAGCCCGACATGGTTAGGTTAAAATAAATGGTCGTATCCAGTGCAAAACTATGGATCCGGACCCAGATTTGCAATAGATCTAGATCCAGGAACAACACGAAACCTATACATTGCACAAGAAGCTCTCCTGGCATCAACTTATAAAGATGGATTTGATTTCCATTCTTGATCTGAAATATGCTGTAGTGACTTGGTATAATTGAACAAAAAAAAGACCTTCAAGAATATATATATATATATATATTTATAATTTTATATAAAATTAGGATCGTTAGATGATTAAATGGTCAACATTAAATAGTCTATTTATACCCGTTTAAACCTATTTATTTTTAATCTTGTATCTGAATCCTCAAGTAAAAAAATATTAGGATCCCGTTTGGAATTAAGATTTGAGTTTCTCTTAGATTCTGAATAAGTCCTAAACCCGCTTTATTTGAAATCAGATGCTTCATAGTTGAGTTAATGTGGGACTAAATTATTTATTGAAACCTGGTTTAAATAAGTTATGTGCACCATGGAATAGAGTAAAGGATGGTTGAAATGTGCACCATTCATCCCTACATGTCCCTAGTAATCTATCCAACTGTTAGATCTCATTTCAACCCTCTTTTACCCTATTCCATGATAAACAAACATGAATTGGACTATTTTGCACTATTGGATAATTTACAAATAGGGATGACGTTCTAGTTTCACGACACTTTTAATGGCATCAAAATCAGATACATAACAATGTTCATTGAATTTGATTATTGGGGCATAGTTAGTCAACAATCCCTCCGTTCATTTAGTGCATAGCTAATATACTTTTGTTTTCTATTTTTTTTACTTAATCCACCAAAGTGCATTGGTCATATGGGTGTCCAACACATGAGCAAATGGCTTGGATTTAATAGATTTTGTGATTGATAAGGCCCTTGATTATTTGAATCAGTCTAGTCTATCAACTATGAATTAAATTTATCTGTCAAATGTCCTTTTGATCTATCTCAATCGGGGCCCAATCAAAGAAAAAGGGCAAAACGTGAAATTTGACAGTCAAAATGGGTTAAAAAAAAAAAAACATAGAAAGCAATTGTAAAAGTGCAGATTTTAATGGGGAACCCAATTCAAGCCCTAAAAGGTCCACTTAGGCCATTCAATTAAACCAATCAAGCCCAAATAGGTACAACATTCCATAATGAAAATGGAAAAAAAAACCTTGGGCTTGACCCAGTTGAACCAGGCTCAAACTAGGCCTAGCCAAGTTGGGAATGGCACCCAAAGGGGTCCCCTAGACTTGGCAACCCTTCCCTGGTTAACAGCGAGTCCCACAGTTATTGCAAGCGTGTCCATGAATCCAAAAGGTCAAACAACTTTAATGGGGCCACATACGTCAAGTCTACTTGATTCCGGCCTTCATAGTTCTCTTTTTATTTTTTTGTCAAGTGGCCTAGTGGTCGGGAAAAGGTAAGGAAATCAGCCGACCTAGAGATCCATCCATGGGTCAATAGACGTGCTATCCATAGCAACCACCACCCTGTGATTCCCCTTTATTTGGATCCTTCCTTTTAATAGGTTTTCTATTGTGAATTGTAATGGAACTTTTATTTCAATGCTTAGTTAAGGTCAAGGATAAGATTGGAAGTTTCTTAGAAAATCTCAATTTTAAGACGTCATTGGAAATCCTTGATTATTTTCCTTTTGTTTCTTTCAATCATTCCAGATGTATTTGGATTCTTAAACTTGATGATTCCATTGAAACTTGATCAATGGTTATGATTGTTTTTAAGGGCTTACTTATATCCATGGCAAGAAATCTTCCATTGGATTGAAGGAATTGGTTGTGGATCCAGTGACCATTGACAATAAGATAATTGTCTCTCTCCTTGTTTACAATTGATTTACTGTTGATTGAATATGGAGATATCTTCGGCTCATAATCAATCGAACCTGACGTTCCTTGACCACTAAGTGGCAAAGAAGGAAAGTTTTGATCTATAGTGCGAGGGGAAATAGTGGTCATATTGAACCTTGCTGGATAGGAAAAATTGAGTGTTTGAAAATCAAATTAGCCAAAATGGGGAGGTGGGGATTTGGTGTGCATGGGGGAGGTGGGAAACAAAAGATCTCGATAAAATCTACGTGTGCAAAACTTCAACTCTATTAGAACACCCTAACTCTTCCATCCATGACCCTTGAGTTTAATTGTGTTAGAAGTAATCGTTTTGTTCTTTCAAAATTCAATCAGATAATAAGTGACAGCCAGAAGAATCCCAAGTTTGGACTCATGCAAATTCATTTTTGATAACTACTGTGAGGGGGTTGAATTCATCTTAAGGCCGTAAGGGTCCCATATATCTAAAAAGGGGAGTTCGCCTGATGTCTCTCATGAGCACTTAACTCTCACTGTGACACGGGACCACTTATGATGAGTCGAACCTCTTCACCATCCATCTAAAATCATTACACTTGAGGGTCATAAATCAAGTGGGTTAAGATGATCTATTAGGATGGTATTTTGTTCACCCCCTAGCCCCCGCCTCTTCATCATTGGCATGGCGCCAGGCGACCCAGAAAGGGAGGGAGGATTAGTTGGCCATGGATGGCGCTTAGTGAAGGAGAATGAGAGAGGGGACAGAGGAGCAAGCAACGTGTGTTAGCATGGGAAGGACACCAGAGCAAGTAAAGTGCGCCAGCATGACAAGGACGCCAACTGTTAATGTCTATAGTGTCCATAATGCCATTCGTTACATTGTTGCAACTAAAATTGTTTTCCTTGGAAAGAGACCCTTTAAAAAGTAGACAAATATAGGCGGCAGTTTTTAAAGTTATAAAATACGTAAGGAGGTTAAAGGAAAAAAATAAATAAATAAAACAAGCAAGAACCTTTACAGAAAGGTTACGTTCTAATATATTAATGAAGAAGAAGACTCTTAGTCTATCTCTTCTTTATTAAAAAGATAAGCCAACTTTTATTATATTAACAAAGAAGAAGACTATTAGGTTCAGTTTGGCATCTCAATTTTTGTCCTCTTATTGGTTTGAAACTGTTTGAATCCTATTTTAGCATATTTGGCTGTAACTATCCCTGTGTCCATTTCAAATGGCATTAAGACCATTTTATGTCTGTTTCATGAAATCAACAAAAGGGGCATTATCCAATCAGGGAAACTGGTCTGAAGCAGATAGATGCAATTCGCTACAGTGCTATGGACGTCCTCATAGGACAGTCTGGTTTTTAATTTTTTATTATTTATGAGACCCACAATCATGATCCTGACCGTTAGAAATATTTAAAAGGTCAAACATGGCCATGTGTCCAAATTTGAACCGTTGGATCTTCATATATATTGAGATATTTGCAAAATACTCTAGGCCCTTTTATTTACTTTTTGTATTTACTTTTGTGGGCCCCAAATGTTAGATCTAAACCATTAGTTCCCTTTGTAAGGTCAATCACGGCTATGCTACCAAATTTTAATACTTGATTCGTCATGGATCTCAAGGAATTTAAGAAACATCATGGACCGTTGGTTTAAAAATAATTAGTAGTTAAGCTTTTAAAGGGTCCATGGGCAGTCTTTTTTGGATTTTTTATAAGCTGTGGGACCATAAATCATGATTCAAACCATTGGATATATTAAGAAGGCCCAGCACAACTATAGATCCAAATTCTAGCCATTGGATCATCATATATTGTGGGATATTGGCAGAAAAACCCAGGTATTTTTATCTATTTTTTAAGAACCTATGGTCCCCAGATGCATGATCCAAACCTGCAATTCTCTTTGTAAGACTAAACATGGTTATGGCGCCAAATCTCAATGCTTGATTCCTTATGCATCTCGAGATATTTATGAAAAAAACTTTCAGCCATTGCTTTAAGAAGATCTATTTCTATTAATTTTTAAAACATCTATTTCAAATGGGGTCATTTGAAACATATCTATTATATGCAGATCTATTTTACATAGATAAGATTTGCCAAACAGGGCCTTAGTCTATCCCTTTTGCTCTAAAATTACATCTTCTTATATAAAACCATTTAAAAACATACAATGCATAATAAGGAGTGTTATAGGAGGTAAATAATTATCACGCTAATCATGCTATTCTAACTCATAATTTTAAGTTCAAAAATGTTTTATGACTTTCCAACTATACAAAAAAATAGAGAGATAAATAATTTACGCGGTAGCCCAGCTGTTCAAAAAAGAGTGCATGGATTTTGAGTCCTTTAAAGCGGAAAATAAAATAAAATTACGTACAAGTGGTCAATTTTAATCTTTCTAAATCGGCAAAAAACAGACATTCTTGAAGATTTCATTAGATATGTGCATGATGGTTGTTGATTTAAGCATGGTAATGAGTATCAATTTAGAAGTTGAAGCATGAAGGGTGTGGATTCATTGACAGAGTCTTTCGCTGTTCTATATTTTTAATTTTAACCAAGGGCGATTTGGGATATTTCACTGTCAAAGGTCATTTCTTCTCTGTTTTAAAGATCTTCTACAAATGTCAGCTTTTTCTCTTTTTTATTCCACACCAAAACCAAGGGCCTTTCCTTTTCAGTCTTCAAACCTCTGAGTGGGCTCCTCTCTCTCCCTATTGCTTATTCTCTCTCTCACTGTTGCTTATTTTTGCATGAAAACTAAGACCAAATGACCCTGTGAACTGTAAAAGGTGCCGTTCTCATGACTCTTTCATCTGGGTCTTCTCTAAAAGTCACAAACTGTTCTTGGGTGGTATGATTTTCCTTGCACGAACCACATCGTTACCGCTTTAGTACAAGGTGGAAAACAGAATCGTAAACTTTCTTCATTTGATTTGTTCATGTTGTGAGATATGTGTTGTTTCTGTTGTGTGGGTTTGGTTTTATTAAGTTTATGCCGATTGAATTCATTTTGGGTTTTCCTTTGGGCAGCTTGAGCTTTTAGTTTGATGGGGTTTTATCGTTTGATTGTGAATTTAGTTTTTGTAGCTGTATCTGTATGTGATTGCGCTTTTGAACAGATTGAAATTTCTATGAGTGTTGGGTTCTTGTCATTTGGTGGTTTGGTTTGGTTGATTTATGAAAATAGACAAAAGGAGAATTGGAAACTAAAGTTGCAGAGCGTGTTTGTCAGATGATTGGATTGATTTGATTTCAGTACCTGCTGCTTCGGGTCATTAGAAATTTGTGTTTATCTATTGGGTTGCTTGAATTTGACTTTGTGTTTCCTCCAAAGTTTGTGAAGTGGATTCATTTTGGAGTATCAGTATTTATAGTGAAAAGTCTGATTTAATTCAATTTTTAATTAGATTTTGTCATCTGATTTTTTTTCAGTTTTTCTTCTGGATGGCTTGAAACTGATGGGATATTTTTATTTTAAAAGTCTTTCATATTATCTTTTAGTGATTAGATTTACAGATAATGTCATTTTTTTCAGAAGTTGGTTTATCTTTTAGTATTAGATCATGGTTTGCTGGTTTCTTTCTTTAGCATCTCTTTGAGCTGGGTCTGTGCTTACTGGGGTTCTGGAATGGAGGGTTTATTTGCTATGGAAATCTATGAATTATGCTATTCATCATCAATTTGTTTTTATCTTCTTCTTTTTATTCTTAGGGGTTCTTCAATTTAATTTTTTGTTTGTCGTTTTCTTTATTCTCTGTGAAGTAGATACATAGAATTTTGAATTTTTGTATCCTATTTTATTTTTTAATGAATTGATCCTTTTCTCCTTTCCTATTTTTTAATCCATATGTACATATAGAATGAGGCTTTTCAGCATGTTTCCATTTTTTAATTTAATTTCTCCTTTATGTTTCTCAGTTTTTTTTTTTGGTTAATTTGGTTCTTCAGTTGGTTGGCCAAATTTTATCTCTAAACTATTAGAGTAAGCATATTTTATTTTTTATTTTTTTCCTTTAAACTTGAAAGTGAGGTGGTTGCTTTTTTTTTCTTCCAATTTTGCAAAACTGAAACTTTCAATTATTATTTTGAAATTGCATATGGGTTTTAGTATCTTGCTTTCGGACTTCTGTGAATTAGATTTGCATCCTTTTTTTCACTGTTGTTCTTCTGATCATATTGAAATTTGAAATTTGACCACTGACCCTTTATGTGGTGGATTTATGGGAACAGATATGAGATTAAGGTTTTGAACATGCTTATGTGATATGTGGTTTTCTTAAAATGTTTCAGCTGTTGCTTTTAAGTTCTGTAAATTTAACTTATGGACTTCTTTTTGGTTGCTTCAAATTTTTATGTGCAGGTTCTGAGATATATGTCATTCTTTGTTTTATCGACTTTGTATTACGTTTAGTATAGTTTCATTCTTGTTTGATTTTTTGGGATGTGTGCTCATTTATTCATTCTTTTTTTTTTTCCATTTTCCTTTTTGGAAGGCAGAGGAAGGGTATTGATTTATTTTTTTGGACATTTATTTATTTATTTATTTTTGGATTTAGTATTTAGTAAAAAATTTATTACTTCTGAGAGAGATTTGATAGTGTAGGCATTCTTCTACATGGTAGTAAAAATCTGGTGTTATGAAATGGATCTTATTAATTTATAGGGCTTGCGAGTATTTGAAGAAAGTAACATGTGAAAATTTGGTACTAAGATTTTTTAAGTCTTCTGTTTCAGAGATTAATCTGATGAAATATAGATGTTTAAGTAGTGATTTATGAATTTTACCGGCTTGTATGTCGCAAGACTGGAAGTAATGGGAATCTTTTTTTTTTTTTCTAATTATAGCCTTAATTTTTGTAAAGGACGGCATATTTTATGAAAGTCCTACAATTTGAGTGAAATCAGATGCAGGAACATTGTCTAACATTATAATTCTGCAATTTTCATGACTAGTTGTGAGTTGTTTTTATTTTTCCCTTCCCTGTTGAACTTTTAGTGGCATTTTTTTTCTCCAGTTTAATCTGCTATTCCTTTTTCAACATATGAGGGACTCTTTAATTTTTTGGAAATACATCTCAGTTATACAAAGCAAGCTTAACTGTTCTCAGTCTAGGAAGCTCATTGAGTGCATTTCTCTTTCAGACAATGGGGGTTGCAAGCTCTAAATTTGAAGATGACAAGGCTCTACTATTATGTAGAGGAAGAAAACGCTTTGTTAGACGAGCACTTGATGGAAGGTGCTCACTAGCAGCTGCTCACATTGCTTATATCGAGTCCCTAAAAAACACAGGAACTGCACTAAGAAAGTTTGTGGAACCTGATCCTCCAGTGGAATCTTCTTTGTACACTTCCACTTCTGCAACTACTGAGCCGCCTGCTTCAACAGACAAGTCACTTTCGCAATTCTCAGACTCAACTTCATCCTTGTCACAGCATGTGGAACAGGATGAATCCCATTCACCAGCAGCTTCTTCTCCCTCTGGCCGCTTTCATGTGAATTACATGAGAACTGGTGGGAATTCTTTGGCAACGGTTGAGGAGAGACCACCTGTAGCAGCGACAGCAACTTTAGTGTCCTCTTCGGGTACTCCTCAGAATCATACGCCTAGATCTGCTGAAACCCGACCTTCATTTGAAGTTCCATCCCCACGCCCACGGACTCCTGGATGGGATTTTTTTGGCCTTTTTCATCCAATTGACGACCAATTCTCTTTTAGTCATGGGAGAGAATTGAACCATGAATTTGAGAATACTGATGATATCCAAAGACTTAGAGAAGAGGAGGGTATTCCTGATTTGGAAGAGGAAGATATTCCTGATTCAGAAGAGGAAGGGGAAAGGGTTGCCTTTATTCGAAGGGCAGCAGTATATAAGCCTGAGGTCTCTGATGATGAATATGTTGAGCCTTCTGACAGGCTGCCATTTCAAAGCTCCAACAATCGGAATGATGGGTTGGATTCTTATTTGCCAAATGCATCTCCTATATTGCAATCACTAAGAAGTATAACTGAAAAAACTGATCATTTAGATATAGAAAACAAGATGGCTAAGGGAAGCATGGATGCTGCTGGTGGGGAAAGTGAAACTCCTGATATTACACCCATGAGAAGAACACCTCTAGTTTCCCATCCTGATAATGATTACAGAGGAATGGAGAAAGAACCCACTTCTCAGAATAAACTTGCACCAAAAGATTTCTTATCAAGCGTAAAAGAAATTGAGTATCTTTTCATCAAAGCTTCTGAATCTGGCAATGTGGTTCCAAGGATGCTTGAGGCAAACAAGGTGCACCACCACCGTCCAATATTCCCTGAAACAAAAGGTCAGCCATCTTTCTTGTTTCTAGTATATATGTGGTCTTGTAGGAAGCTCTCATTCTCGAGCAAATATACAGTTGAATTATTTACTGAGCCTACTAGCTGTACACATGCATCCCAATTTTTGTGAGATAACCCTACTGTGTTTGGTTCTAAAATGTCTCCCCCACCATATTACCTTAACTACCAAATTCTGGCTTCATCAACTGGGGGACATTGGCATGATGGTGTATTTTAAGGACACCAGATGGAAGCCTAGGATCATCAAATAAGGAAGACACTAAAATATGTGACTCATCCCATGATGATGCCCACCAGTTGCTAGGGTTGGTTTTTCTGAATGGTGGATGCCACTTGCCACTGCACAATTGCTGTAGAATAAAAAAAAAAAACCTTGGCTTCTCTTGATATGGCCTTTTATAGTACCCCATTCACCACATGTCAGATTTTCCTATAAATCTAATTAGCCAAGTTGAAGACTTTCTAAGGCAGATTTTGTCATTCCTGCTACCATTCTTGTTTCACTGTAGTCTCTTTTCTCATTGAATTTTTATTTGAAGTTTGTGTGGGAGCTTGTAATGACAATTATATTTGGCAGCTCGGACATCAAGTGCTTCTATTCTTTTTAGAGCCTGTCTTGTTTGTCTTGAGGATCCAGAACAAATTCCTCAAGGTAAGTTTCTTTATCCGGGTTCTAGTCGTGACAGGTGACTATTACTTTCATCCATGCAACTCAGACATGGCACAAATACGAGGTTTTAAACATGGTACCCTTGAAATAGTGACACAGAAATGTCCATATTTTCCTCTTGGTAAAGAGATTGATGCTACAATGATTCATGCTCATGAGTCATGACTTGATTAGTTGACTGTGTTTTTGTGCTTTGGAAATAATCATGTTGAGCATGGTTAGCAGTCAATAGAACCTTGATTTGCATGTTTTTGTTGAGTTAACAATCATGTCAATCTTTCTAGAAAGGGTTCTTTTTCTCTCTTTACCTGTAGTCTCCCCCTCCCCCCCCACCCCTCGTTTTCTGTCTTTTATGGTTATTTCCTCTGCATAAAATTGGGCACTGTAGCTTCCTCTACTAATCAAATATGGGAGAGTTGATAACTGGTTCCTAGTGAGATTTTATATGACAGTTGAATTGGTCTTTTGTTATAAGTTTTTGTTCAATTATTTACGATGATAAAACAAATGTTCTTCGCACGTTTCTCTAATTTATTAAAGTTCTCCTATGCCTTCTGACTCATTTCATGTTTCAGCCAGTCCCTTTTGTTTCTATAAAGAGAAATTATCAAATCCATCAAGTTGTACTGTTGTACTCTGCTGTAGTACAAACCACATTGTGTGGCCCACTTCAGTGCACACTAATTAATATATGGTGGATGGTTGGAATGGGAAGCCATTCAATTAATTGCATATGGTTCAAGTATTGTCTTGATTCAATGCCCATAACCATCAGGAATCCAAAATAGATGTCTTGAAGGATTTGGACCCATTGTTCATTTGCAAGACCTTTGATTCAATTGTTATTATCATCAAAGGAAACTAAAAAGATAGTTCCATGTTTAATCCATGGAATCCCTTTGATTTCTAACCATCCATTGTACATTGCACCTTGATTTCTAACCATCCATTGCACATCGCACCATAGTACAAGTAGCATGTTTAGTATGTTGATGAGTGGGATGATGTGAGGTGAGGAGCTCGTCCATGCAATGCTAAGTGACAATTCATGGGTTGGGTGGGATGTGTAATAGTGTAAGGGACCACTTGGATGGGAGGTGGGTAAAGTTTCATCCCCTACACTGAGTACCTTGTGATCCAACTTTAAAGATTTTAAGTGGCTGAAACAAGTGAGGCCCAGATTACAAGGCTAGGGATCTTGGGTGGGGGTGATTTTTCATGCATGCCACCCATTCACATGATTCCCCTACACATGCCTCCCCAGTGAGGCGGGCCATCTTCAGCCTTTTCACCTTCATTGCACGAATGGGTTCACTGTACCTGATCAAGACTCTCTGCATGTTCTATGTAATAAAAGTATATGGCTCAAATGATACCTCCATTTTGCTGTCATTCAACATTAATTATCTCATTATAGGTCTTCAATATAGATGCCTTGAACAATATGGCCCAAATGGCCACTTGGAATGCCCTTGATTCAATGGATATGATTGTCAAATTGATTTAAATTTTAGGTTAAATGTAATCAACTAATCATCATTGGATCTTTCCGATCCAACCATTTAGGATTCACATATATATTGCTGACTCAGACTAACATGCTTAATAGGACAATCCTAGTTCTTTCTTGCTCTTATATCTTTATTTTTTTGATCAATAATGACAAGTGTTTTATAATATTATTTTATTTTTTAACGACTATCCATTCATATCTTTCTATAGCGTCTTTTTTTTAATATATGTATTTATCAAGGATGATTCATACCTCGATCCTAGATTATGTGCAGTGCCCTCAAACCTGAGTTTCTCCACATAGGGCCTACAATTTGGCCATTCTGACTGTCTCTGTGCCCTGTCTTTAGATAATGGACAAGAAATTTTACGTGTAATGGGAAAAAAGACAACATTTAGATGGCTGGGCTATTATGGGTTCATGGTCTATCCATGGTAGAACCCATCAAAATGACGATCTACATCACCAGCACCAGGGGCCCACTTGTATAAACTTAAGCCCAAGGATACTATGCTTTTCCTTGGGTCCATGATCATTTACACCCTCTTGTCCAGATATGGTTTCTACTTTCTATGTATTTTACTGAACTAATACGTTTACGGTAAATGCATCCTTCACGATTTATCAAGAACTTCAAGATATGTTACCATTTCTGTTTACCTCATTCCAGTGTTTTACATCAACATGACCATGTCAAGTTATTTGTTATTTTAGTGTTGTGGACCTTCTGTTATACATCTAATTTCTCTATTGTTTACATAGAGCCTGCCAAAAATGCTGTGAAGTACTTAACTTGGCATAGGTCAGCATCATCACATTCTTCATCATTTAGGAATCTTCTTGTCCCCACTTTAAAAGACAATGTTGATGGTAGCAGCAGTAATCTTTTCAACAACTTCTGCATGAATTCTGGTAGTCATGCCTCAACACTAGAAAGATTGTATGCATGGGAAAGAAAGCTTTATGATGAAATCAAGGTAACTGAAATTTTCAATGATGTATACAATGTTTAGCAAAATGTGGCTTCTATCTCTGTTGATTGAATTTAGATTTTTATCAAGTACTTAAGTTATATGTGTTCTTTTTGCTAGATGTATTTTGTAACTATTATTACTTTTTTTATTGTTGGTTCTCTTATGAAATGCTACATATCGAATGAAGTGTTCCTTGAAAACTATCTATGACGCTTTGTGGTATTTAAGGTAGCCAAATGCCTCTAGCTAGTGACAGGAATTAATGCAAGTCAACAAAATGGATCTGTTACCTCAGGACCCTTCGAGGTCCATTTGATTGCCTCTTTGGATGGGTTTAATCCATTGATTTGATCGCCAGCCTTTCCTTTGACAGTTCCTTTCTCCAAGCAAATGTAGCCAAATGCCTCTGGCTAGTGACAGGAATTAATGCAAGTCAACAAAATGGATCTGTTACCTCAGGACCCTTCGAGGTCCATTTGATTGCCTCTCTGGATGGGTTTAATCCATTGATTTGATCGCCAGCCTTTCCTTTGACAGTTCCTTTCTCCAAGCAAATGTTTTGTGAGCATTGTGTTGGTCCCTTGCATGCCTCTTCTTGATTTCATTTATGAATATCCTGCTAGAAATAAAGTTCACCACATGTTGTTCTTGGCATTTTGCCAGTTCCAAGCATAAAAGAAAGGAGGGTTGGTGACATGCCATAAAGGTTTGACGAACAAAGTTTAGATTTGTATAAAAGTAGCACTCGACCCACCTTGCATTGCTAAGATAAGGTTATTCTTGATATGATATCCGATGCATTGTTTGGCGTATCACAAAAGTGGGAGTTCCACATCAACATATAGATCTCGAGGCAAGGCTAGATTGTTTAGGCCTCACTACCAGGACGAGGGGTTCACCAAGGGAAAAGCAAGGAGAAACTTTGAGGGAAAAAATTCTCTTCAGTTACAATCTAGTCTAGCTATACAAGAGGGTTTTCCCTCTTCAAACAGACCTCCAAGCTCCAGACCTTTACAATGCTTATGCCCAAGTTTCCTTCTTGATATTCTTTCATAAGTTAAATCTTAAGTGATAAGATCCTCCGACTGTGAACTAAATCCAAGTGTTAAGATCCTATAAATAAGTGAACCTAGTCTCTTATTATAAGGGAGGTTTGTATGTAATATTAACAACCCCAAGAAAAAGGTGGGAAATCCTATTTTTCATTATAGTCTTGCAATTTCTCCAAAATGCTCACCTACTGAGATCGATCACATAGCAACGTATTTGGAAATCCTAATACTTTGCAACTCCCTTGTACTTTCAGGCAAGTGGCATCATCAGAAGGCAGTATGACAGAAAGTGTAAACAGTTAAGACACCAAGATTCAAAAGGAGAAAGCCCATACAAGATTGATAAAACCCGTGCCATTGTCAAGGATCTGCACTCGAGGATCACAGTTGCAATTTACCGTATCAACTCAATATCAAAGAAAATTGAGGAGTTAAGGGACAAAGAGCTTCAACCACAACTTGAGGAATTGATTGGAGGGTATGTTTTCTTATATGCCATTTCATTTTGTGTCTTCCATAGGGTGGAAGTAGGGGAAAGGCGGTGGGTCACAGAGCATAAATTTGAACCATTTCTTATATCATCAAATATAAATTTAAAGTGTGACATTTTTTTCCATGACCATTTCCCCTTTGCTTCTTTTTATCTAAAGAACTTGAGATATATGTATGTATGTATTTTTTTCATTTTTTATTGCTTACATTGTTTTAACTTTTAACTTGTGTATATCAACCTCAAAATCTAGTAATCTAAGATATATTTCATATGGATGTTATTGATTTTTAATCTTTGTTTCACATTGCATTTGGGAAGGGGCAGAAAGTAGAACCATATTAGTTGACATTTTTTTTCATGTTTTTTGACCAAAACCAAATACTTGGTGTGTCTAACTGACCCGAATGCACTGAATGTTGTCTTTGGGTTAGTCTGTGTCTGCTCGATGTTAATGCTAGAAACAAACTCAAATCTCAAAGTACTGCTAAGGAATAGAAAACTGAGACTCCGGATTGAAATCATCGAGGTAACTCATCACACAGCCTCATGGTTTATAAATAATAGTATAATACATACAATAAAGACGAAATTAAATGCCCCGTCTTTACATATGAGTACAGAAGTGAAAAGGTAAAAAAAGGTTGAATACAAGAATTACTATAACCCTTCAGCAAAAAAAAAAAAAAAAGGAAAAGAAAAAGAAAAAAAAAAGAGAAAGAATTACTAGAACCCTTATGTGTATACCCAGTAGAATTGTGACAGTTTTTCTCTGTACTCGAGTGGGTTGCACACTACAGTTTAGGGAAACGGGCCTTTATCCTCCCAGTTTACATAACATGAACCAATGACAAGGCCTGTGGCAGTAAAAGTTGCATTCTCATGTTTGTTGTAGATTCTACAACGGATGTTAGTGAGCATAGTGGTATTAATTTTGGAGTGATTAGAAAGGCATCTTGTTTAATATGACTTTTTTTCTTTTGGCTAAGATGGGACAGTGGTGCAGAACTTGTGAAGCAACCTACACACCCAGGGATCAATCCCGGTTGCCTTTGTGAGATGAGATGGCCCTTTCCACTTGGCCATCTTGAGTTTCTCTGATTAATATGATTTCAGATATATTAATTTAATATGTTTTCACATATATTAATTAACCATACATGAAATTGGATTACCAGTCAAAAAAGAAAAGAAAAAAACTTATGATTATAGTCCATCACAGGTGAGGATGATAAGGGACTGCTTATTCAAAGTGCGTGTTATTCACAAATGACTTGAATAGAAACTTGCTCACTGTGGAGCACCCTCATCTTTTTTGATCTATTTAAGATATGTATGCAGTTTGTGTGGCAAGGCAGACACAGGGTATCGAACAAAGCAAAACGCAGCATGCTGGCAAGTTTATACTGTTTTCGTATGATAAATTGATGGATAGTTTACAAATATTAACCAAGGCTGTGTTTGGATGTAAAGTTGCATATTATGGCAGAATAAATAATTATCTGTTCCATGTAAACCTGGGTCTCATGAGAATGGATGGGAATCCACATTTAGATGAGAGCAATACTGCTTTTCTGCCTTTGCCATCCCAAATCAGAATCAATACTATTGCCAGACATGATCTGCTGCAGCAACAACATTCCACGTAATGTGACTTCAAATTTTCATGCCACCAGAAATAGACAGCATTACAAGTTTGAAGACTTGGAAAGCTTATTGAGAAGAACAGAAGTAATATACATATTATCTTGAAAAGAAAAAGAAACCTGGCTATGATTTTGTGCTAAAGTAATAACCAAGACCAAGAAATCTTATCCACATGATTATAATTGGATTGAATACAAATAGCATTTAAAAAAAGAAATAGAAGGAAAATGGATTGAGATGTTTTTCGTAATTTAGACGTTTTGTGGTTTCTTGTTATGTAGGTTGCTCTGCTCAGAAAAATCTTGTATCTTGGAAAATCCCTCTTTATCTGTTTTAGTTTCAATGCTCTTAAACTCTATTTGGTAACCACCAATTGAAGATTTATAGAGTTGGACGTACTTCATCTTGGAGATTTTTGGTGCATGGATGGTCATATCAATGTTTGGATAACTGATCCATGAACCACTTGCTGAAAAATCAAGTTATAGCATGCATGCATCAACAGATATAATATAGCAATAGTGAAAATTTCAATGCATCCAATGTTTCACATTTGATTTTGAAATATATCACTTCTAACCCTTGCCAACTGCAGTTTAAGTCAAATGTGGGAAATGATGCTCGAAAGCCACAAGCTTCAGTTGAACATCATTTCGATAGCATATATCAATGGAAGCACCAAGATCTCCATCCAATCAGAATCCCATCGGCAGGCAACCATCCATCTTGAGGATGTTCTGAACTCTCTTTGCTCAAGCTTTACAAAATTGATCAGTGTACATAAGTCCTACTTGCATGCTATAAACAGTTGGCTTCTCTCATGCGTCTTTCCTCTACAACAAAAGTCTTCAAGAGGAAGACAAATGCCATTCTCACCCAGGCGATTTGTTGCACCTCCAGTTTTCGTCACTTGCCGTGATTGGCTAAAGGGACTCGAGAATTTGGAGAAGGAAGTGGCCGTAGCAGATTCTCTAAAAGAGCTTATAATGGTAACCACTCTTTTCTTTCCACAGCAAGAGAGAACACACAGAAAGAAACCGACTTCGACCTTCTCATCAGTGTCATGGGAAGCCAATGACCGTATCAAAACAGTTCAAATTGACAGAAACGAAGCAACGGTGGATTGGAATTCCGGTTTCCAAGGTCTACAGTTGAGTTTGGTAGGATTCTTCAGTCGTTTGAATGACTTTGCTGATGCATCCACAAAGATGTATGCAGATCTTCAGCAGTCGATCAAGGAGGCACATCGGAGATATGATCAAATGTCACAGTAATCGGCAATTTTCTTAACCATGAAGACTGAGCAGGATGGTTCTGTTGAATCCGCAAAGGGCTCTTCTTTGCACGTTACCTCAAATTGCGATTGGTATGAATATTTTCATGGATGAAACTGTCAATTATTCCTCTACATTTTTGAAAGGCTTGGAAATTGGAATCGGCATTTGGTGCAATTGCTTCCCTCTCTTCAAATGATGCTGATACTGATTGTCGGAAATGGCAGGGGAAAGAAGGTCAACTTTTAGTGTGCGTTCCAAGTTCCAACTTCCATGCTGTTAAAAATTAAGAGAATGGACAATCATCCTTCTTCTAGAATATTTTACCACTCGAAATTTTGAGTTAAATCCAAACCTGCGTTCCTTTTTTAATCTTGGCTTTAAATTGTTTTTCAAAGGTTAAGAATAAGAACCATGAAGCATTTAGGGGGATTCAACTCACCATCTGTGTTGTAAATTTGGAGAGGAATAATAAATGGTTTTTTTGCGGTTCCTCATATGGTGAATGCAGAGCTCAAATAAATACACCATGAGAAACAATGTTATTCTTAACAAATGAATCTAGGAGCTAGATATGGGTCTGTTGGTTAGCTGTTGTTTGTGAAACATTATTATTTTATTACTTCGGTTATGTGGTTTTTCACTCAACTTTTAAATGATCTGGTAGCAATAAAAGATTGCAGTTCTTTCATTTCTGTTCATTCATCACTCTCCCTTGCTTGCCTTTTGTAACCAGAGAGATGATCCTTTGCTGTTGTCAGAATTATTTTCTTGCAGACCTCCTTCTGCTGATTCTTGTCAGGGCCCATATTTGCTTGGTCCCAACTCCGAACCCTTTGTATCACATCTCTCTCTGTAAATAATAAGGGCCCAAACTCTGCTCCAATCGGAATCATTGTGGGGGATCTGAATTTCAAGTAGAGGGCTAAATCCATAAATGTTCTATCTCTATGGGACTGATGGACAGCACAGGTATGCCATGAGTCCTATTTTCTCATGACACATATTGGTGAGCTAGAATCAGGGTACTAAGCCCCATGTTGGGCCTTTGACTTTGATTAAGATTTGGCACCCTTACTGCACCCAGAACAGTGCCCTGTGAGTTTAGATGCATTTGGGACCATTGACAGTTCTAATCCATGAGGACATGGTGTTTGTAGTCTGGCAGAGGTGCACATGGACTGCACTAGCCTGGGACCAGCCCAAGCCTCACCAAAATTGGTATGAATTTTGGCAGTTGTTGTGCTGGGCATTTTCAGCTTGATAGTTAACAAGGCCAGGACTGGGCCTTATTTATGGAAAAAGGCCTGTCCTAGCCTAACATATTAGCACAAAGGAGTATATATTTATATTTTTTCAAAGAGATTGGGCCAGACCTAAATTCCAGACACATGTACGGATCTAAGCTTGAATATTAGGCCTGACAAGTAACCTGGTCACCCACTTGGGAGTTGGTGAAGTTGCATAAGGCATGGCTTTGCTCTTTCATATTTTATGCTAGACTCCACCCTAGATTTACCTGATATGTATTTGTGTAGCTTTAATGGACGCCTCTCGGGAAATTAATTCTCCTTGTTGGGTCAAAAGCCTCGGGAATACCCACATCAGAAAGGAAAGGACATGCAATGTAGTTGTTATAATAATTTCTTAGCAGATATATGCGTTGTCAACAAAAGTCTAAGGGGTATACCTTCACTAGCTTAGGTTAGATAAATGAAGATTTTCATTTCCTTCATAATGAAGGTCATATCCTCCAATAATATGTCCTAAAATTTTATATCAGAAGGAGGTCTCACTATTCGAGTGAGCCACAATTAACATGTGATGCCATGCTTAGATGGAGTCATATTTTTCAATCACATGTTCGATCTGATCTGATGGTGGGACACACTCTTATCAAAGTGAAATCAGAGGATCTATGATTGGGACATATTCAGCTTGAACCGTGCAGATTACGTCTACGTGGGCCTACGATGGAGTTCCAACTTCTCACGCATTTGTTACACCACGGTACGGGATCCGGACACCGAAGCGGACAGAAGCATGCAAAGTCGAGCTCTTTGCGAAAATCCGTGTGAAATGGCGCACGGTATAGATAGAGAAAACCCAGGACGAATCCCTTCCCATCTCTAGGGTTTTTAATTTGTGAGAGATAAAGATGGAAATCCTCAATAAGGTTCGAAATTTCGACGCGTATCCAAAAATCAACGAGGATTTCTACAGCAGAACCCTCTCGGGTGGCCTAATCACCCTCATATCCTCGATCGTCATGCTCTTCCTCTTTCTCTCCGAACTCAGTAAGTTGTTTGTTTGTTTCTTTCTCCCATCGTTACCTGCGATTCTGTTGTAATTCCTTCTCATGGTCGGTTTTCACTGATTTGGGCGTTATTTGCCGCATTTTGATTGGAAAGATTGGATCTTTTGTCTGATTCGGAGTTCAATTCGGGTTTTTGGAACTTGATTTGGAGCGAGTGTGTTAGAATTTGATTTGGAACAAATCCCTATGTGGAAAAAAAAAATGTGGGTGTGTATTCCGTATTGCTAGATTTGATTTTGAATTATCCTTGTAGAGACGAGAATGTGTAGATAGAGATTTGTTGGACTTTTTTCATTTGATTTGCTTAGACATTTTTATTTCGCTTCCTATCTTGATTGCGATTTTTTGGGGCTAAAAGTGCTGATGTATTTATAGAAGGAAAGTCTGGGACAGAACTGCATGCATGGGGAAAGGTAAAAATGAGTGCTGAAAATGCCAACACACTTATGGTAAGTGTTGACTGGTGTTGGTAGCTTGGTATCATATACACATGTTTAAGGATCGATCCTTGGTCTTGAGGTTGATAGTATCACTCCTAGTAGGCCAATCTAGCAGAAAAAACAAGAAAAATAGTGATGAGTGGGAAGAGCAAATGTGCCTGTAAATAATCCACTTTATTGGTGGAACGGGTGCATAAGTTGGAGTCCTAGTTAGAAATTTGAGATAGCAGTCCCTGAATCTTTTTTTTTTCCTTCCATATGTGTATGATCTCCAAGAGACTGTGCCTCTATTCGCTAATGTTTCCATGATCATTGTGCCGTCCCCTTCAATTGTGATATGATGATAGCCATGTCTTATTGTTTGGTAAAGGCACTCTGTTGGTATAAGTTGCCATGAGATGTATTGGTTCCCATGAGATTGGTGAAATTACTAGCAAGAAACAAACACATCGCAGTGCACAAGGACTGCCAAGGGAGGGGTTGCAAATAGGAAGAATAACTAATTTGAAGCATTCAGATTTTTTATTTTGTTTTTTTTATTAAAAGTTTGATTATAGAATGAGAAAAAATGGGTTAAATTACCATTAAAAAATAAAATAAAAAAAGAAACATAACCAATCTTCCTTGTGTCTCACTGGTTGCATGATTAGGAGTACATATAAGAGGTCAATGGTTCAAGGATTGGTACCACCCTCATCTTCTTCAAAAACATAAAAATGAAATACTAGAAAAGACATAAGGAAACGACAATGTTTTTTAAAATGCATAATATTTGGAATTTAATAATACATTTTCATGTATTTTAAGAAAATTAAAGTGTAAAACTCATCTCTGTGAGATTTTAAAAATTATTAATTGATTAATTAAAAATAGCCATTTAAATGATAAGTGAACTAATAAAATAATATAAGATGGATGTGGAGTGTCAAAAAAATTTGACAAAATATATAGTTATGATAAATATTGAAATTATATCTATAATTTGAATGAGAAAGAAGGAAAAAGATTGGCGATTTTATCACTAAAAAAAAAAAATTCTATAATGAATTTGAACGAGGAGCAACTATATATATGGCTAAAACTTAATATTCAGATTTTCTGAAAATAGTAGAGCAATGAAAAAATTACTATTGGGAAGTAAAGAAAATAATTAAGTTAATAAAGTTGTTTTGATGAGGAGAATAGGATTAGGATTAGAAAATAAACCATGAAATACCAATGGGAAGAATAAAATAAGAAGAGGACAGAAATAATTATCTTCAAAATTAATGAAATAAATGATATAATTTATCACTATAGGCGAGCAATCAACTCCATTAAAAATAGTAGATGAATAGAATTTACCATCAGATATAAGACACCTTAAGCAATCTTAACTGAAAAATGCCATTAAATATAGGCCACCAAAATTTATTTATTTATACAACATACTTAAAAAATTGTTGATCCCATAAAACTTAAAGAGTCATGTGGTGCACCAATACACAATTCATCAAGGCCATAGTTTTCAAAATCGGAATCGTATCGCAAATCGTTCATACCCATGAACCAAATCGAATCGCGAATCGTATCGTGAATCGTGTGATTTTTTATTTTTCTAATAAAAATGAAAAATAATTAAAAATTAAAAGAAAAGGACTGAAGTAATTATTCATAACCATCCGTTTTTCAATTTATAGTAGTATAAATATAATAACAAGTAAGTCTATCATACAATCATATCAAGAACATTATGACATATTATTATATATATGAAATAAATGATGTGTAAATAGTTAAATAGGTTTAAAGTATCAATATATATTTTTTATTATCTTTAAATCAAAATATAAAAATAAAATAAAATCCAAACCATCAATCTTACACCGTAGGATATCTCTTAAAGTTAAGAAAGTGTTCATAAAGAAAAAAAAAAAAAAGATTAAAAAAAGAAGAAGATATAAATAAGCACCATACGTACAGTTGAATGCTTTAGTTAAATGCATGTTCTTTATTCATCTTTAAAACCTTATTAAAGCTGTAGAAAATTCTTACGAGATTTTGTTAACAACTAAATAACCTTTTGAAAATACAAGCGATAAAAGAAAGAAAAAAGGTAAAAGATTATTAATATTAGCTTATTGGCTATAGCCATTTTCGCTTAGTCGAATCACTTCAATCGTAAGATTCAATTAAACGAGTATCAAATCGTAGGATTCACACCTGAATCCTAAGATTCATTTGTAAATGGGATTTATTACATAGATATGAATCGTTTTCCTTAAGATTCGGGATACGAATCGGGATTCGGGATACGAATCGTAAGATTCTGATAACTATGATCAAGGCAACTATATCTTTTGTAAGAAATATATTACTTAATCCAATTTAAAATACGGAATAGCAAGGCTTATACTTAACCAAGGAAGCTCCATACAAGTGAATTGGGAGCAAAAAACTTTCAAATGGGCTGTAAAAATTTGAATACAGCTTAAATCAATCTATTTGTAAAAACCTGTGCAATGCATGCGCTTGTAAATAAATATGGTATGAAAATTTTAATTAGGAAAGGAAACTGATTATATATTTTAAATTTATGAAATACTTTAGAGAAATACACAACAAAATTAAATATATAAAATTTGATACATATTTTTATTATGTATCTTTTATGATATTTCTAGATTAAATGGTTGCATGATTAGATTAAAAATTCTACCATAATCAATTAGAAAGGAAAAATTAAAGGGTAATTTGTTTGTGCTCCTATACATATGTTGATTCCTGTGTATAATGGTTATGCATCATTGTAGTGTCATGTTTATTTGCACTGATTTATGCATTTGGTCTGTAAATGAGGTGTGAAAATTACCTACGGACATTTGAAAGTGATTCAGACCCAGGGGCGGACCTAGGTGTTACGACGCGGGTGCCAGAAATTCCTTAAATAATACGTTAAAAAATTCTATTTTATTATTTAACTTCTTAACTTGACCATTGCACGCACCACCCAAATGAAAATCCTGGGTCTGCCATTGCCCACGAGTGAAAAACTAACCATGTAACTGTCATTTTCTTGGAAATTACTGAACACAGGATTTCTGTGAATAGCAGTTGATGATCTCATTGAGAGATTTCATCTTCTTATATGGAGTATTCTATTTCTATATACAGTAAGTGCTATCAATTTACAATCCCTTTGATAGAGCAATTACAATTAATGACTATGTAATCAAATTTCCTAACAAGGAAATATATAATTATACATGATTGAAAGTCTATGTAATCAAATCTCCTAACTAGGAAATATATAATAATACATAACTGATTGTTTGACCAATAATGTTGTAAATGGGTTTGGGCCTAGGTGTGAATAACAATGGGCCAGTGCCCATGCAGTGCCCAAATGGGCCTCTGTTAACACCCCTCCTCAAATTGATGCGGGGGAGTCAACAAGCTTCAATTTGGCAGTCAAGAACTGGTGTTGAGGGCGAGGGAGTCCTTTGGTAAAAATATCTGCAATTTGTAAGCCCCAAGAGATGAATGGAAGCCCGATGACGTTTCGCAGAAATTCATCTCGTAGTCGACCTTTATATGCTCAGTTCTCTTGTGAAAGACTGGATTTTCAGGTAATCTAGATGGCACTTGTATTATCCGCATAAAGTGGAGTCGGATGGGCTTGAGTTAAAACCAAGATCAAGGAGTAATCCACGAAGCGAAAGTATTTCATAGCAAGCAGGCGACATAGCCCTATATTCTGCTTCAGTGGAAGGTTTTGAAACTATTTTGTTTCTTACATTTCTATGAAATTAATGCATCTCCAAGATACATGCACTATCTCATCATTGAGTGACGAGTGTCCGGGCATCTAGCCCAATCTGCATCAGAATAGGCGGTCAATGTGAGAGAAGATCCGGTAGGAAAAAATAACCCACGGTGAGGAGTACCAAGCAGGTGGCGGAGAATGAGGCGTACAACTGCTAGATGAAGATGACGAGGCAAGGTCATAAACTGACTTACCATATTGACCGCATAAGAAATATCCGGTCGATTATTTGTCAAGTAAATTAAGCTGCCAACTAGTTGCCCGTGTAATGTTGGATTGGGAAGAAGATCACCACTCTCCTTGGCAAGCTTCTTAAAGAGTAGTATCAACTGGAGTTGAGTGAAGAAGACCTGCCGTTTCTATTAAATCAAGAGTGTACTATGTTGATTTAGTACTATTCCTTTGTCAGACTGATGAACTTCGAGACCCAAGAAATATGTAAGAGGTCCCAAGTCTTTCATATGAAACGACTGATGAAGCGAACCTTGAAGATCTTTGATCGTGGTTGTATTAGAACTAGTGATAATTATATCATCCACATAAACAAGAAGTATAGTGAGCCCTGCTGAGGAATGATGAAGAAACATCGACAGATCATATGGACTTTGAAGAAAATGTAACTTCAATAAAGCATCTCTGAATTTTTCAAACCAGGCCCGAGGAGCTTGTTTTAGTCCATAGAGAGAACGTTTCAAACGAGCCACATCATGATCATTTGCAGTCATATATCCTTGGGGAAGGCGCATACATACTTCCTCCTTCAGATCGCCATGAAGGAATGCATTCTTCACATCTAATTGAAAAAGTGGCCAGGATTGAGACACAGCTATAGCAAGGATTGATCGAACAATAGTCATTTTGGCTACTGGAGCAAATGTCTCATCATAGTTGATGCCATATTCCTATTGATTGCCAAAAGCAACAAGACGTGCTTTATATTGATTCAATGAGCCGTCGGACTTGAGTTTGACAGAGAATACCCATTTACACCCAATTGGCTTAAATGTAGTGGACATGAAACAACTTTCCACGTGTGATTGTCCCGAAGAGCATCTAACTCTTCTTTCATTGTCTGTCGCCACCAGTACCACTCATGCTTCACAGTCTGAGAATAAGAATTAGGAATTGCCATAGAAGATAATGTAGCAAGTAAAGAAGTATGAGAGAAACCATAATGATCGGGAGGTCGGGAAATAAACGCCCGCACTTATGCCCCTTCACAATCACCTTTCCGGACTCCTGATCCTGCTCCACACAACCAAAAGAAGAAAAAGACACAGTACAATGGTTGTCAATAAGTTGACCAACGGACAATTAATTTTTAGATATAACAGGAGAAATAAAGATATGGTGCAAGGGTAAGGGATGTGAAATATCACCAATGGCGGTGATAGGAAGTTTTCCACCGTTGGCAGTATGAACTTGGAGCTTACCGTCATAGGATTGAACATTTGAAAATTGAAAGATTTGTGGGAAGAAAAGCCATATGATTAGAAGCTCCATAATCGAAGTACCAAATGGATGATGAGGGTTGATTTTTACCTGATATGCCTAATGTTGAAAAAGCTTGAAGGATCATCTGTTGAATTAATTCAGGAGTAATAGGAGCACCAATAGCAGAAGAGGATGGCTGTGAAGACATGAGTGAAGTTAGAGCAGAAGCAACTGAAATAGTGTCAGAGGACGAGCCTTCAGCATGATAAGCACGTGGGTTAAGGTTTTCTGGTCTTTTTTCTGCACTCAGATATAACATGTCCTGTAGCCTTGCAGTAGTTGCAAAATTCTCGTCTGCACTGAGAAGAATAGTGGCCATATTCCTTGCAACTAAAACATTGAATTTTGCTCAAATCCTGCCTGGGAGGGTTTCCCTTTGCTGAAGGGTTCCCTTTGACTACATAAGCAACCTCCATCGGATCACCTGAGGTCTGATGAGTGAGATTTGGTTGAGTCACCTGTCTTTGTTCTTCTTGTAGGACCTCATTCAGACAGGTTTCCAAAGAAGGAGACGGCTGCCGGCTCATCAGACCAGATCGGACATTCTCAAATTCAGGTCTGAGTTTCATCAGAAATTGGTCTCTTTTACTAACATTATGAATCTCCAGAATACCTGATAGTGTTTCGCCAGTAACAGATGCATAGGCGATGTCTGTGTACTTGGTCCACAAGGCAATGAACCCAGAATAATAATCTTGGATGGATAGGTTGCCTTGACAAAACTGCGCAATTTCATGCTCTAATTGATACCGTCGGGCAGAATTTTCTTGATGGCAAATTCTTTTCATATAAGCCCACATTTCCTTTTCAGTCTTGTATGGTTTAAGATGCATGAAAAAAATTGGATCGACTGGTCCCAAAATCCAGCTCATAATTTGAGCTTCTTTGGTTTCCCAATCCTCAACCTTATCTTCATCAGTGGGTCTCGTCTTGGGTCCACTAATGTGTCCCCTCAATTTTTTCCCTTTAAGATAGAGTTCAAATTGATATGCCCAAGAATTGTAATTTTTTCCTTTGAACTTGATGAGATTCATATCAAATTTGTCCATAGTAGATTTGTCCATCGTAGCCAATTGTAGACAGCAACCAGCAAAAACAGTGCCACAGGTTCAGATCAAAGCTACAGGTCCAGATCTGAATTCTGAACCTGAAAATCAATAAAACAGAGCTTGGGTGACCTTGTTTTTGAAGAGAAAATGGGCCCGTGGGTCCCACAGGTGGATCAATCATTTGATCAAAAGGAACAGGTGTTGTTAGTCCATAATTTCCTAACCCCCAATTCCAGTTTTACAATCAACAATCTCAAATCCACTAATTTGTCTGGTCCAAATGAAAACTAATGGGAAAACTGGAATAATCAAAGATTTAATCAAATGGCCTACCTCGGATTAGCCAAGAATCAGCAAAAAGCCTTCACAAATATCAGAAAAACCAGGTGACCGAATCGTACCCTCTTTGCGATGATCTGATAATTTTGGGGGCGCCACCATGTATCCCAGTGTGTCAATGAAGTTAGATTATCCTCCCTTAACAACCCCTTTGCAATCTCCGATCACAGCTTCATAGCAGCACAACAAAGGTCCTTAATGAATGTCAAGAACTCCAGAACAGAAAATCAGAGAAGAAAGAGTTGTCTCCAACAGAAGATAAGACTTCTGTATATCCAGCTCCCAAGAGTCACTAACAGAAGATGGAACTTCTGTATAATCAAAGAAGCTTCTAACAGAAAGGCCACAGATCAACAGAAGATTGTCACTCCCACATGATGGACATCAGAGATAGCTCTGATACCATGTCATTTTCATGAAAATTACTGAACACAGGATTTCTGTGAATGATATTTGATGATCTCACTGTGAGATTTCATCTTCTTATATAGAGTATTCTATTTCTATATACAGTAAGCGCTATCAATTTACAATCCCTTTGACAGGGCAATTACAATTAATGCAATTTAATGACTGTAATCAAATCTCCTAACAAGGAAATATATAATTATTCATGATTGAATGTCTATGTAATCAAATCTCGTAAGTAGGAAATATATAATTATACATGAGTGATTGTTTGACCAATAATGTAGTAAGTGGGTCTGGGCCTAGCCGCCTAGGTGTGAATAACAATGGGTCAGTGCCCATGCAGTGCCCAAATGGGCCTTCGTTAACAGTTACTAACTGTACCAGCTCCTTTTGGTTGAGGGGGTTTGAACAATGGCGGACCCGGGATTTTCATTTGGGTGGTGCAGGCAATAGTCAAGTTAAAGAGTTAAATAATAAAATAGAATTTTTTAAGGTATTATTTAAGGAATTTCTCGAATCTCGCGGGTCCGGTCGCTGCATCGTAACACCACCCAAATGAAAATCCCGGGTCTGCCATTGTTTAAATCCCCTCAACCAAAAGGCGGTAGTACAGTGAGTTACATGGTTATTTTTTCACTCTTGGGGCCCATCAAAGACCGTTCAATTTGTTTATTGAAAAACCCCAAGATTTGGAAGCTGATTATCTTAAATCTTCATAGATTTTGAGTAATTTGTGAAAAACTCCCAACTTATAGATCTATTTTTCTGGACTTCTATGGGCCGCCCCCCCGCCCCGCCCCCGCCCCAATTCATGATCCGAACTGCTCAATATTCTTGTGTTATTGGTAAACATCAGGACGTTAAGTTTCATATCTTATTTCTTCATGGATTTTGAAAATTTTGTGAAAAATCTAAAACTGTTGGATATACTCATTTAATCATGTGAAAACGATGATTTTGGCAAACATGGTAATGATGTTATATATAGAAAACCCATTTTCCTATCACATGCGTAAAAGGCGAACGACCTCTAAAAAGAGCAACCCGATGAAAAAGGTTAAATAAGGAAAAAAAGACTAAAACTGAAACAAAGAACTTAAAGTTAATTATCTAAAACTTAATAATTCTTTGAGAAATACAAAAAGGAGGAGCAAATGTATTGGTGAATAAGAGAATTCAGTTCAGAAAGAAAATGAAATGTATGTTTGTAATTTAAATGGAAAATTCATAATGCGGAAAACAAACACAAAGGTAAGATCACAGTACAAAGACAAAAAAAAAAGAAGAAAAACTGCATTTAATATCTTGAGTTTAATAGTCTTCGATAGAGATTAGAGACGGAAAAAATAATTTTAATGGAGTAAAAAATTAAGAAAACTAAAAATCTATCAATGGATGAAGTTTTAGAATTGGTTACTAAAGTAAAATAGAGTAATGGTTTTGAAAAAAACGAAAAAAGTAGAAAATCAATGAAAAGGTTAAGTAATGACAAGAAGGCAACGAAATTAAAAAAAAAAAAACACCATCAAAGAGAAACAAAGTTGCTTCAATAAACACAACAAGAAAACAGTGGAGAAACTTATATTTCCTGTTTTGGTGATTTCCAGTTTTGATTTTTCGGCCTGCCAGTATAGCTCTCTTGTACTGCTCGCTTCTTTTAATGAAAGTTACCATTCCCAAAAGAAAAAAGAAAAAGAAAACAAACTTATATTTGCTTAGAAGTTTGTGAGTTCCTTGTTGAAGTTTATATTTCAACTGCTACTAAGTTGAAGCCCTTGCATCTATATATTGTTCTTGATGACCCAGATTTTTATTTCATTGCTGCAGAATTATATCTTAATGCATTCACCGAGTCTAAACTGACCGTAGATACATCAAGAGGAGAAGCTCTTCGTGTCAATGTCAGTATGTGGGCTTCACCTCACTATTCTCTCTCTCTCTCTATATATATATATATATTTGTATGTATGTATAATATTTGCCAAATCTGTTTATTATATAGAATCCACTGTTCCACATTTCATTCAGATGATGTTAAAAGATGCATACCGTACAGTTAAAATAGTGCGGGAATACTGATATCCTGTGATTTGTTGTGGAAACAGTTCTGATTATAAGGTCCATGCCCAACCTCTGTCCTTCCTCTCTCTCTCTCTCTCTCTCTCTCTGATATTTGATGTTAGTATGTTACACTTTCTACCTTATTTGGAATGAAAGTATTACAGACTGATAAAAACAGAGTAAACTTGTTTTAAGCACAATGCAAAGACTTGTTGAAACTGATGGGAGCGTATCAGTTAAAGAATTTTAAATGCATTTTCCAACTGGATTTGTAAAATGTCCTCTAAAATTAAGCTCCTATTCTATTTCAGTTCTGTAGGAGGCAGTGCATACTGTTTTGGTTCAGCCTGTGGTTTTGAATATATGAACTGAAGCTTTATATTTTTGTGGCTGTGCAGTTTGATGTTACTTTTCCGGCACTTGCATGCTCACTTCTTAGTGTTGATGCAATGGATATCAGCGGGGAGCAACATTATGACATAGTATGATTGTTACATTTTGACTTTATAGTTGAGTTCATTAATGATATGAATTTTTATTTTTTGATCTCCAAATTACATCAAACTTACTCTTTAAAATGAATTTGATTGCAATAGGGCGATATTTTCTTGGTTTTTATAACTCCAGCTCTTTAAGTGCTTTGAATGTGCCATGGGCCCTCCTACCTAAGTTCTGTTTTCTTGCAGAGACATGATATTATAAAGAAAAGAATAGATCAACATGATAATGTGATTGAGTCAAGACAAGATGGAATTGGTGCACCCAAGGTCTGTAACTTTCTTTGGTTTTGATGATTTGATATGGATGTAGGTTCCACTATCGTCATTGTGAACATTGTATATATATTTTTTTATAAAAAAACCCTGATAATTGATAACATTTTCTACATTGTTATCTGATATTGCTTGTTGAAAATAGGACATGTAGCAGTAGCAGGCTATGCCATCTGACCTTATGCTGTCTTTCAAACTTCAGACAACTTCTTATTGCTGTTCCATAGCGCCTGCATTATGAAATGTTTCTCCTTTTAGTTTTAAATTTGCACATTTACATGAATTCCCAATCATTTTGCATCTGATAGAACTGCTCATCTTCTCAGATTTGCTTGTTGAGCTCATCTATGTTAATTTCAGATTGAAAGGCCTCTGCAAAAGCATGGTGGAAGACTTGATCACAATGAGACATACTGTGGTTCTTGTTATGGAGCAGAAACGGTATGCTGTCTCTTACATTAGGTTTAGTTAAGGATATCCATTATTTGACCAAAAAAGATTCATCATCATCAATATCATCATTAAAGTCTTGTCCCAACTGTGCTGCGGTCAGCTATATGAATTCTGTTTCTCCAGTCTAGTCTATCCTAAGACAAATCCTTGGATAGGTTGCACGTCTTTAAATATATCCTTACTACTTCGATCTATGTCCTCTTCGACCTACCCTTTTTCCTTGGTGGGCCATCAACTTACATGGGAAAACTTTTGCTCAATGGCGTCGTCGCTAGCTTGTATGAACATGTCTAAACAAACTCAAATGAGTTTGTTTTAATTTATCGACTATTGACCCTTATTCTCCCAAAAGCGCTCATCTTAATCTATGTTTCTTATTTTTATCACAAATCCATCTCAACATTCTCATCTTTGCTACATTCATGTTGTGCATTTGTTGTTTCTTGATTGGCCAACGTTCTGCTCCATCATAGATGATGTCTTGTAAACATGTCCCTTCATTCTTGTTGGTATACACCGACACAAAGCACTCTAGAAGGAAGTCTCGACATCAACCATCCTGTTCTTATCCTATGTTTGGCATAATGCTCTATATCTCCATCCTCACTAATTATCGAGCCAAGATATAAGATGAGTCTCAACTCTCAACATCATTCATCCTATTCTTATCCTATGTTAGGCGTAATGCTCTATATCTCCATCCTCACTAATTTTTGAGCCAAGATATAAGATGAATCTCTTTTGTGGTATCTCTTGAGCTTCAATTTTCATAGGAGTTTCAGCTTTTTGCACATCTACGATGAAGTTGCAATTCATATTCTGTCTTTGTATGATTTATTTTAAAGCCCTTAATTTCTATGCCTCTCGCCATCTCTCAAGTTTTGCATTCAAGCTATCTCGTGATTCGTCTACCAATACTAAATCATTTACAAACAATATACACCAAGGTACCTCCTCTTGAATATGACTAATTAACTTATCCATAATAAGTATAGAGATAAGAGCTTAAAGCTGATCTTGATGCAAACTTATGGTCACTGGAAATTCACACATCTCTTTATAAGGAGTTCTCAAACTCGCTATTGCTTCCTTGTCCATGTCTTTAATGATGTCAATTTAACATCTTGGGACATTCATTTTATCTAAAACCCATCAAATCAAATCCCTAGGTGCTTGTATTAGGCTTTCTCTAATCAATGAAGACCATACGAAGACTTTTTTATTTTTTTCTCTTGGTGTTTTCCACTAATTCCTAAGTGAGAAGATAACTTCCATAATTGCTGCCCCCCATGAAACCGAATTGATACTTAGTTATCTTGGTCTCTTGTCTAAACTCTTTCCTCCATTACTATTACCATAGTTTCATAGTGTGACTTATAAGTTTAATCCCATGATAATTGGTGCAACTTTGCATAGCTCTTTTTGTTCTTGTATATAGGTAGTAAATACTTCTCCATTCATTCAGCATTTTCTCTGTCCTTAATAACTTATTGAAGAGCCTAGTGAACCAAACCCATCCAATTTCTCCTAAGCATTTTCAAGTCTCTATCAGAATGCCATTTGACCTTGTAGCGTTTCCTGTTTTCACTTTTGCCAATACTCTCTTCACTTATGCTACCTTAATTTTTCAATAAAAAGGTGTGTCCTGCCAACAAAGTATCTTTTGTCGGTCCGATAGGATCTTCATTTAAAAGTTTGTAAAAATATTCTCTCCTCCTTTCTTTAATGTTATTGCCCTTCACTGAAATCTTTTGGTAATCGCTTTTTTTACATCTGACATGAAGTCTTTACTTCTTTCCTCTCAATTTTGTTTTGCAAACTTGAAAATATGTCTCCTTCTTTTGTTCCCAATTTATTATTATAAATCATCATATGCTCTAGACTTTGAACACGTACTACTTTCTCAACTTGTTTCAATGCTTTCTTATACATTTCATAATTATCAGAAAAGTTTATGCTAGTCTTTTAACGCTTGCTTTCTATAACCATAGAAAAAAGGCTGTAATGATTAAATGGCCCGCACATCTAAAGCTGAAACGGTCTGCAAAATCATCTCCATCATAAATTTCCTTAAATCATCGTCTCCAAAATTAAGATAAATCCAATCAGAATTGGATTTTCCAGTTCCATCATGCCAAAAACAGAGATAATCGACTTTGATTTGTGGGACCAGCACTGTTTCAACTTAGGATAACATAAGCTGGAGCATAGGAAAGCCCGAGCCCTGCTCTACACACACACACACAAGCACGTGCACATACAAAATCTAAAATGCAAACCATAATGAGATGCCTTGCTATTACATACATTACATTCGACTTTAGTGTTGTAAATCATCTTGTTTCCTACACAAATTATGGTTACAAATAGGTCTTGGCTTTATGCTCTTCAAAGTTTGAAAGCTTGGACTCACACTAGTAAGATGGGTTAGTACCAACTCAGACTCGGCTGAGTCCTATTTAAAGTGGTTGTTTGGCTATATTTAAAACCTTTTCCACTTCACATCCTCTATATTTAAAACCTCCTTCCCCTTCCCAACCTCTATATTTAGAAGTTCAGACCTCATTTCAGTTCCCAACCTCTATATTTGAAACCCCCTTCCACATCCCAACCTTAATATTTAAAATCCAAAACCCACTTCACTTCTATATTTAAAACCCCTTTCACTTTCAATCCTTCTTATTTGAAATTCCCTTCACTTCCCAAGCTCTATATTTAAAACCCCCTGTACTTTCCAACCTCTTCCACTTTCAAGTTGAACTCAACTTCTTTTCCCAAATCCCATCTCCTTCAACCCCTTCCACTTCTCAACCTCTATATTTAAAACCCTTCAATTCCCAACTACTTCCAGGGATACCCTTTTTCATTTTTATTTTTAAAGATTTTTAGGGGAAAAAATGGGCCAAATCCAGAATCGACTTAGGTCAGCTCGGCCCAACTCAATGGTAACCAAGTTCATGTCATGATGCCATTTTTTAATCCTTGGTGCTTATGGGTATATATGCAAATGCACACACAAAGGTTCGCATATATTCTTAGTAGAAGATAACAACAAATGGTACCTCTTCCATGTTGCTTTCTTATGAAGTTATCAATTCTTAAGTGTTGCTTATGTGTTGCAGTCAGATGATCATTGCTGTAATTCATGCGAAGAAGTTCGTGAAGCTTATCAAAAGAAAGGATGGGGGTTGATGAATCCTGAATTGATTGACCAGGTCTTTGGAAACTTTTGTTCTGTGTGTGTGTGTGTGTGTGTGTGTGTGTGTGTCTGTAATTTGTGCTATGTTAATTGAAAAACTGATGCAGGAGAGTATGGCTTAGATCCAATGGATCGTGTGATGGATCTCATTAAATTGCGGTCCAGACAAGGCCCAAGCCACAGAAGGCATCAAGCTAGCAAGTCACCTAGATTTGAGGGCCAGATATCAGCAAGTGGCAGTTCCTACATACCTACCATGTGGGCACACAACATCTAAAGCACAACTCGTGCAATAAATCCGCACACAACTTTGTGCATGATTCGGTTTCTGTTTCTCAATATTTACCTACATTTTAGCTGCTTGAGATGGTAGGAGGTTGTTAAGACTAGAAGGCATCTCTTTTAAATGGGAAGTTGCTACGAATAAGGAGGATAGATAGCTAGATTATAAAGGATAATCTTTAGCCCTACAAATGTGCAAGAATATCCTTCAAAGGTTTCCCTCAGTTATTCTCATTAAGATTGCCTGTTGACTCTTAAGTGGGGTCCATGCCCACCCAAACAAGGACGTCAAGTGCAAACCTTTTTCTTTCTTTGTTTCTTTATTTTTTATTCTTTTCTAATTTGAACGTAATAGTACTCTATTTTCTAGGATCTTCATTATTCTTAAGATCTTGATGGTTGGCTAGGATTTTGTTAGGCTTTAGTGTTGATGGTTAGGGAGTTGGGTAGAGTGTGTGAGTGGGGCTTTATATCACTTTTGAAATGAAAACTCTCCCCAAACCCTCCCTGTTTAGCTAGCCCAGGTTCTCTTGCAGTCCCCATTCAATCCCCTTTTGATCCATAGCAACATCATTAAAGGCTTCTCCAACTGTGTTGGAGTCAGGGACATGTTATGTTTCTTCATTCCAGGGCCAACTCCTCAGATAGGTTGCACTTCATCCATCCTTAGATCTGTATCCAGACACCAAAACCCTAGCCTATCCTCTCTATGTAATAACCGCAATCTCTTACATCAACCTTCAATCCTCTCCCATTCACAACCTACAAACCCTCTGAATCTTTCCTATTTTTATACAATTTACAGACCAGCATGGAGCAGCAAGCTATTGGATTTTAAATGATTCTAGAAACCTAGTTAAATCAGACCCAACTTAGCCCAAGCTCCATCCATACCCTAGCCTTTCAAAGTAAACCCTAAATCCCGAACCATAATCCAGCTCTTTTACTTCAGTTTAGAGCACTGAGATTTTAGGACCCCGACGTTGGTGAATACTAGCTCCTAATGTTAAGCATGCCCAACTCTTTCATGGATTATGGAATTGTTACAAGGGAGTTGGTTTTCCAAAACTGTACCCATGTGCTTGTTGATGACACTTTATGAATGGTCGTGATCTTCCAAAACAACGACCCAAACATATTGAATTTCAACAAAGTTGGTCGTCTTAAACTAATTCTTTAAAGTGACTGCAAGGGACACAGTTTTCTAAGACCAAGTCTTCTCTCCATTGTGATCATTACTTCTTCCTAACAGTTTGCATCCTGTCAAACTCTCCAACAGTCTCCATCCCGATCATAGACTTACAATGTGTTTCATGTGATTCTATAAGTGACTACTCGCATCCCTTAAAATGTAGAAAGTGGTATTATGAAAATGAGTTTTATTTTGAGAAGCCCATTACCTTAAAGCAAGGAACTTGATGGTGATTGAGTACACCAACTTATTTCATGTACTTGTTTATATGTGCTTCATAGGAGATAGTTATGAAAAGCTATTTTTAGTTGGAGGAAGAAATCAAGTGTCCGGTCATGCAAAGAGGATGAAGAACAACCATCAAATCAGAAGTTTGTACAAAGGATCTTTAATTCGGGAGGATATCAAAGGAACTTGAGAGCGATTTCTCTCGTGGCCATGTACAATTGATGAAGGCTAGGATCACAACATGAATGAGCCGGTCTATAATCCCATTGGCACTTAGTCCAAGCAAGGCCACTAGTCCCATGGCCTACTTGGACCCAAGTATACAATATGAGGAGGAAGGCACAAAAGGCCTAGTTCCTTAATGAAACCACATGGGCATTTGCGTCTCATACAAGTGAGGTCCACTTCTGTCATGCCCCCAAGATTAGGTCAGGCCCAACCCGATTCCAAGGGTGTGAGAATTGGGGCCATTTAAATTTTTTCTCACCAACCATACTTGAGACCCCAATTCTAGGTGGATCAAAGTCCGCGGTGAGGTTACGTATGATGATCAGTCACCATAATGTAATCGCGAAAGCAACAACACATAATCTGCGCAGGCGGTAAAAACATAACCATACATATAACAGAGCAAAAGTGGAATAGAAGCGCATAAGTTTAAATAAGTTTACAATGTCTTAAAATTAAGTCAGGGCCTAACACAACCAGGCCATCAAAATAAAAGGGGCTATAGACCCAAATGGGGTAGTCCAATAGTCTTAAGAGTGTGAACGACTCTCCTGCACTAGACATGGCGACTCAGACTACGTCGTCGGTGCTCCACTCAATATATCCCATATCCGGCGGAACCTCCTGCCCCGCCTCACCCTCTTGCTCGATGGGGGGATCGGTACCTAAGCACCAAATGTAGAACCATCAATAATATAAAAAGTAAATAGATATGAGTAACGGTGTAACATGTGCTATCCGGAACCAATATATCAGAAGGTACATTATAATAAATAAATGAAATAAAATTAACCGACAAAGTAATCAGACCATCATATGCCATCAGAATGAATGCACCCGGGGGAACTCGATACCTAGACCAGCTGGGCGAATGAATGTATCCTAGGCGAACCTGACAAACCTTGACAAGCTGGTCAAACAAATGCAACCCAGGCGAACCTGGTATGGTGGGGTATGTCCACCCTCTATCTGCAGATGGTAAGTACAAGCCATACACAAACCTACACATATGCACACACCCAACTCACACAAGATGTACACACACCTAACTCACACGAGATGTATGGGTAACCTCGCATTGGGAAGTTCTCCCGCCTATATGTCGGTAGAGTCACAAAGGGGAAACTGCCCCGCGAGTACATTGGCAGTATGTGGAAATTCTAGCTAACCACAACTTATCCATGATATATGGATAAGGGTCAAGGGGAGTATTACTAACCATCCTAGGGTTAAGGTCATCCTCCACACATAAGGTCCTCCATACCGTCCATCACGGTGGGTACGCAGAATCCAGAATGCCTTCATTATTCATTTCGTGCTTCTGAAGTTGTTGGCGCCTGGGGGTCCACTTCGCCACCCACATAGCGCAATATGGGCCCCACATGTGCTATTTCACAACCCACAAGGAGATGCTAAGCCTACATACCCCCTAGCTAAAGGTCCAATTCATATTCATAGGCCAAGTGGGGCTAGGGTCCAAGTTTCAGGGGTAAAGGGTCCCATTTTTCTGGAATTCAAAATTCTGGAAGTGTGTGTATATGGTACATGTCATTGGAGATGTGTAACTCAAATGGTGGAGTTAAAAAAAGAGGATATAATTTCTTTTAAAAATTATTACAATGGAGAAAATCTGTTTTGGGCACACACATTGAAGGTTAGAAATGGGCCCCTATTAGGTATTAAAGTGCATGAGTTTAGGGAACCAAGGAAACAAAAAGCCAATAGAGACCTAGAATGAAGTAAACTAGGAATGCCTCCAGGTCATAGATCTACAGAAAACATGCCTTTATGTGATAACATAAAGTGAACAATAGAACTCACACGCCAACTCTAAATAGATAGGGTGAGGCTTTGAATATATAATAATGATGTAACGTTGTGTGCACTAGGGTCTGGGGTCCACCAAATCATGCTGATTCATCTTGATGAACTTGTGTCCAAATGATGCTAACTGATAGGATTAGGACTGACATGTAATTAGATTGGATTGACATGTAATGACCCAATCAAGGGGGATAACTCATTGTAATCAGCCATAGTGGTTTTCTAAATAGAAAGGATCGGACCAAAGGATGTTGTCCAATTTTATGCAAATTCATTCTTCTTCATATATTGTTTATACCTTGATATAACAGTGATGAGATGAAATCCAAATTTATGCAAACTACATATCTACCAACTAGTGATAAACTAATGAGTCAGTCAATGAAACTTAACAAGAGAGGAACATAACTACAATGACATAAATCAAATATTTCTATCAATTTTGTTTTGTGTAAATATCCACCATTAATGCATTTTAAATTCACACCCACCAACCCAAATATCATAAATACATATGATGGAGAAGTTTCGCGCATTTAAAGCATTAGAACCAACCAAATAATCATGCACCACCATTAATCATGTCTATATACTTGCCTTTGCTTGTTTGAGCCAAAAACCCCTTCTTAGTGCCTAGGGTTACCACAATCTTCGCCTTCCACACCTCCCCACCTCAAACCAAGCAAAGAACCCACCTCCTACATGCCAAAATAAAAGGAAAAACCCACCAAATCACCAATGCGTGCTCCTAGTTTGAATGAATAAAACTACATGAGTTTTGGGGAAGGTTAGGCTTACCTATTGGTGAGAATGAGGAAAGAGGAGGATGAAGAAGATGATGGGGAAGCCTTGGAAATCCTTGCAAGAGCCTGGCTTGGGTGGTGGAAGGAGGAGTAGAGAGATTGTAGAGAAGAGAAGGAATGAAATGAAATGGGGAAATGGGGCTTAGGGGGTTTAAAAGGGGATTTTTAGGAATTTTGCACATAAGGCCAAGTTATTAGGGGATTTACAATAAAGTCCTTGGCAAATGGGTGTGGGCTCATAAGGAGAGTGTCTTGGGCCACTGGGCCAAGATGAGTCCGAGTAAGGATGACATGCATGACCCACTACCTAATGCATCACACACACCACTAATCCTAATGCTTAAGCCACTAAACCCAATTAAGCACCCTAATCCTAGTGATTAGTGACTAACCCCTCTAATTAAGCATGGGGCCTTACAACCTTCATTACTTTTTTTGGGTGCATGTTGTAAAAGGGGCCACTTGTATTGAGGTGTTATGAATTTAGGAAATTATGCATTGGTTTTTTGGGAAGTCAAATATAGTTTATAAAGTTTATTTTTTATTTTTTGCTTGGAGAGAAATGATTAAAAAACTTATCTGGAAAGAGTTTTAACTAGTTCCATCAAGTAAACTAGCTTAAAGTATTAGTCCTAAGTGTTGTCTAGGATTGGATGACTTACCATATTGGGCTGGTCAACCACCACTCCACTATAAAATGGCGTATAGGCTCTATTTTACTCATTCATTCAAGTATTAATAAAACTTCTCGCAGTTCTTTCTTACTTTTGACCAAGGTTCAAAATAGTGGTAGCAGTGGTTATATTGGCTGGTGGCCAAAACAATAGGGTAGCGTGCGATGTGCAGCGGTTACAACAATACGTATAAGTGTAAATGAAAAATGAGGTAAAAAATCTGAAAAAGTATCCAAAAAATCCAGAATATTGGAAAATATTAAAATTTATTGATTTATTCATTCGTAACTAAGATAGGGGATGTAATGGATCCCTCACTGCATAGAGGTCCTGTATCGCTGCATGATTATAGAATCACAGTATTTATCTATTTGTTTACATATATTCATGTTGGTTAGCTATATTAAATTAGAAAATAATAAAATGCTAATAATCAAAGTATCAAACAATGTGATTAAAATTTCATCACTATTATGCATTTCTAAGTTCTAAATTCAAATGAGCAATTTAGCATTGTTGCGTAGAACACAAGATATAAAGTAATGTTTAAACAAAGTAAAGTTCAAAGTTCAAACATAAATGATAAAACATCTTTCATCAATGGAACAATGTATTTTTGTTGAGGCTTGGAAACATCAATCTACAAGTTAGCATTTGAATGTGATTTGGTTGGTGCCTACTTTGAGTAAAACTTTGAGTAAAATTATTATTTTTAAAAAAATTCCCTAAAAATTAAAAAATGTATAGCAAAAAAGAAAAAACTCAATCATTTGGGATTAATCTATGGGAAACATAGATCTACAAGTTACAAGACATTTTCAAGTGATTCATAAAAAAAAAGGTGAAAGAACACCCCACCCCACCCCCCCTCCCCCAAAAAAAAACAAAAAATAAATAAAGGAATAAAAAAGAAGATGAAAATACGGTATGGCAAACTAGTGGCTACTATACACCGATACTATTGTGAGCAGCGCTAAATACTGAATAGGCTGGTACCCTGCTATTTTTAACCATGCTTGTGAGTGCATGTGTATAATATTAGGGTGATTCCTTGATCTCCAACGATTCTGGTTTGGGTTTCAATTTTTGGATTGTTTCCATCAACCTACTACATCACCAGATAAAGAGTTTTAGACCCCACTGAAAAAAAGAAAAAAAAAAGAAGAAGAGAGTTTCAGACCCAGAATTTGGTCCTGGCAAGCAGACAGAATCAACTGTTAACTTATCTCCACTAAGGTGGATCCAGGGTAGAGCCACCTTTGACAGCCATACCGAATCTGGGTTGTTTTGGAGGTTTGCTTAAACCTCCCAAACCTATGCCGTGGGGTTTTCCTGCAGAGTGAAATTTAAACTTGATCCAGTCATTTGGACGGCCCCAAGGAAGTTGTGACATCTGTATGCATCCATCTCATGTGTAGGTAATTTATCAGAAGTTGTCTCTTTAATTTGTTTATGTGAAATCATTTCAGCCGATTCTCTTGTTGCTTGTCAAACTGAGAGAAACTGCATTGTCTCACCTTCAAGAATAATAATGATGACGACAGAGAATTGCAGCCAGCCACCATGCGACTTTGGAACCTCAGCAGTTAATCTCCTTGGAGTTCAATTAATTGTGTTGAAATTACAATTTTTTTTAAGGAATGGTAAATAAATCAATCCTGAGGAGAGCATGCATGGGTAGCAGCACTAAACCGTTAAGGTAATGGATAAGCAACTTAAGATACATGGAAAAAATTCTTTATTCCTTTTTCTTCCTTTCCCAGTGCGCTGTAACTGCTGTTACAGGCTTACAGCAGCAAGGTGGTGTGATTATGACTGTATTAGGGAATCCTGTCATGGATTGGGATGTGTCTTACCATCTATGATGCCCAGATACTAATACGGTTACGGACACGGATATGATTCTGCACTTTTGGAATCTAGGACACGGATACGGATACAAGTGTCCTAATTTTTTCTTTAAATCACATTTGAATAAATAAAATTATCATTGTTTATGTTCCTTTCTAACATTTTCTACGTTGAGGATTAGGAAAATTTAAAGAACTATATGAAATAATGGACCTGCTAGGTAGGATATGCTAAACTTATACCCTAGAAGTATCAGTGCAGTATCAGGTACTAATACAAGTATTGTATCGGTCCGATATTGATACGCTGGACTTGTACAAGTATCCAGGTATCATAGCTTACCATTGCATCAGGTGTGATATGCAGGAAATTATAAAGTGTTCCAGGATTTCTATTGAATTCCCATTGATGTCAACCTTGAAGCCAACTTGATGGTGCCGCGTCATTTTATGTGCATGCTTTGCCACATAGCTTGGCTCCTTGCTTGTGACCAACCAATCTCTATTTTGATTAGTTAAGAGATCAGGCATATTCTGACAGGTTTGTTATCATTGTTCCTTCTTGCATCTGGGTTGGCTTCATTATTCGTTATCTACTGATAACTTATTTGTGGGCATATGTGTCTTCATCTCTTTTCAGAAGGCACTGTTGATTTGCTGCAAACACATGGGAATTAACTTTTCTTGTCTTCCGGAGTTTTACTGGTATTAACTGCACTTCCTATTGCAGTGCAAGAGAGAGGGCTTCGTTCAAAGGATTAGAGACGAAGATGGCGAAGGATGCAACATCCACGGTTTTTTGGAAGTCAGTAAAGTGGCTGGAAGTATTCATTTTGCTCCTGGAAAAAGTTTTCTACAATCCAACATTCTTGTGCATGATATTCTTGGGATTCAAACAGGGAGTTTTAATGTGAGTAGCAGTTCTTTGTAAGGACTGTCAAGTCACTTTGGCATTCTAAATGGCGAAAAAAAATGTCCTTCAAAGTTTTTTTTATCTGAATTTGGTTAAATTTATGGGAAAGGCTTCCACATTTTGGGTGCATGTGGATAAATCTTATATTGCTGCATGTTTTTTATGGCTATCAGAATGCCGAGGCAAGTATCTTACCCGATTTGGTGTTGATTTTCTCCCAAGGCAATATAATTGCAATCTTCATCCTCTCTCATTGTAGCCTAAAACATTTATAAGGGTGCCTTTGGAGTTTGGACAGATTGTGTACTATAGCGCTCTCTCTCTCTCTCTCTCTCTCTCTCTCTCTCTCTCTCTGTGTGTATGTGTGGACACCAAAATGCTAATGCGTATATATTGCTTGTTTTGGTGTTTATTTCCTCCGAAGGCAACGATGCTGCAATTATTCAGCCTTTCATTTAAGTGTAGCCTTAAACTTTTAAATTTTGCACCTTCATCATTTCTAATTTTCTCTTATCCTTTTAAAACGACAGATAAGCCATAAAATAAACAAGCTAACCTTTGGACGAGACTTCCCTGGTGCTGTCAATCCACTTGATGGGTAAGATTTTCAAACTACTTACATATTCCATTTAACCAAGAAACTAAATCAATTCTCGTCATATATCCTTTGTGCGTGTGCTAAGGTCAATCACATGTTCTAATCTGTTTGGCTTTGATAAAATTATTTAGTGTGCAGTGGACACAGCAAACATTTTCTGGAATTTACCAATATTTCATAAAGGTGAGCAATTTGGATCTCTCTATGTTCATATTTCAAAATATCGAATGTGTAATTCTCAGACATGAAAACTAATGATTGTTATTAAGATGATGAAGACAAATTATGCATGCTAAGAGGAATCCATTTTCAGTCTGATCAAAATTATTCAATAATTTATGCTCTTTTTCTGTAGTTTCTCTTTATTGCGTTCTGTTTTGGTCCCTTGAACTTTAGAACGGATATATTTCTTGTGGGGACGTTTGATGTCTTGGGACCTCAGAATCAGAGTCCTGAGTGTTTAGAGTTCTGCTGCTTGGACAACATTGGGTATTTCATTATCTCATATTTGATGCCTGAACTGAGCAGTTCTCCTGCTTTGCAGTCAGTAGGTACTATAGACCATGTTTGTTTAAATCACAGAAGTCATATGGATGGCCACCGATGTCTCTCACCTTTGGGTTGTGAGAAGCACCTCCTTTTTGGTTGAATGGAAGACATTCTCAGTATCAATGTGACTTTGGTGGATCCCAGAACATCTTCGGGTGCATACAATTCGTTTTACCAGAGAACAACTCCCCCAAAATAAAAAATATCCTGGTCATTTATTTCTTCATCCCTGAGATCTATGAATCCATACTCCCCCTATGAATCATTCCAGGTGTAGCATAAAAAATAAACATGGCTCTTGCTAAGGGGTCGTTTGCCTTTACACGTGAATAGGAAAATGAGATTTATGTATGTGAAAGCTACATATGCAAGTCTTGCATATGCATCGTTTGCCTTTACACGTGATAGGAAAATGAGATTTATGCATGTGAATGCTACATATGGATATGTTACACATGTGAAACACAATACCATGTTTGCCAAAATCACCATTTTCACGAGTAAATGAGTACATTCAACAGTTTTAGATTTATTTAGATTTTTGGATGTTTTTCACAAATTTCTCAAAATCCATGAAGAATTAAAATATGAAATTAAACTCTTGATAATTACTATTCATACAAGAATATTGAACGGTTCGGATCATGGTTGGGGACCCATAGAAGTGCAGAAAATTAGTTCTATAGATTTGGGTATTTTCACAAATCGCTTAAAATCTATAAGATTTAAGCTAAGAAGCATGGACACTCTGACACGGCATTTCTCAAAAAAGTAGGACACGGACACGTCGGGGACACGTTAATATTTAATAATAATAAAAATAATAAATCTAATCATATACTAAAAGATAATATCATTTTAACTTTGTAATCAATTTAGCAATCAAATAAAAGTACTAGTGTACCACTGTAATATTTCCCCCTCCTTCATTAAGTTTCTCAAACTTGGTTACATATTTCCACAAAGGCTTATTTATATCTTCTTCATTGGAGGGGTGAGCTAGAGCCAGGAATGGAACTCATATTCCTAAATTCCAGAGGTGAAGAAGCAGCTGATAAATAAAAAAAGAATTATTTGATATAAAGAACAACAACAAAAAATAAAGAACATCAGCTGCAAGGACATTTGCAGATTTGCATATTTGCAGTGAAAAAAAAAAAAAAAAAACAGCATCAAGGAGGTTTGCAACAGCAATACAACAAAGAAGAAAACAGCAAAAACAGAACATCTATTGATCAGAAAAACAGCAACAGATTATAAAAAATTAGTACAGAAACAACAAACAGATTTGATGAGTCAAAAAAAAAAAAAAAAAAAAAAGAGCGGCAGATTACAAAAAACTAGTACAGTAACAACAAACAGCAAAAACAAATTTGATGAGCCAAAAAAAGGGGAAAAAAAAAGCAGCATGAGCAAAAACTAAAAAAAAAAAAAAACAAAATGTTTTTCTTAGCAAAAACTGAAAAAAAAAAAAAAAAGAAGCAGCAACAATAAAAGAAAAAAAGAGCAGCAACAGAAAAAAAAAAAACAGCGTACCTGATGAGCAGAAGCAATACCAAGAGCGAAAAAAGGAAGTGGAAGCAGTACTGCAGTAGATCTTCTTCTTCTTCTTCTTTCGTTAGAGCTGGACGAACGAATGGGGCTTTTTCTCTTTCGTTTAGGGCTGGACGGATGAATGGTTTTTTTTTCCCTCTTTCGTTTAGAGCTGGAGCTGAATGGACGAATTAAAGGAGCCCCCTTTTCCTCTTAAGTTATAACTTTTTACAGACAACCTCCTTTTCTTTTTGTTTTTTACTCTAATTTTAATTTTTTTTCCAATTAAAAGAGGTCACCGTGTCCCCAACGTGTCCCCAACTTGAACGGAATATAAAAAATAAAAAAAGAAATAGGATACTCTTTTTTGCGTGTCCGACACGGATACGGCGGCCCCGGACATGTGTCCGTGCTTCCCAGGATTTAAGATAATTAGCTTCAATATCTTGGAGTTTGTTAGTTCAATAAACTAAGTGAATGGTTTGGATTATAAATAGGAGGCCGATAGGAATGAGAAGAAATAGAGGCTGGTGTGATCTGGGAGATTTCTGATCTTGAGAAGGGCATTCAAGTCTCATTCTCCCATATCGAACGAAGTGCCAAACACGGAAGCTGATCGCCTAGCCAAGGAGGGTGCTTCTTGTCACGATTTGAGGGTCATTTTGTATCCTTTGTAATTTTGTCCTTCTCCTTATGGGTGGGACGTGGGTCCATAGCGTTTTGTCTGGGCCGTGTTTTCTTGGAGTATACCTCTCCTATATTGTATAGCCTTCTCTTTTTTAATAGTCACTTTTTTTTCAAAAAGAATACAATTACCGTTTAAGGATTGTACTTGCACCATTTTTGCAAGAGGGGTGTGAAACACTTTCACACCTCTTCTAGTTTGAAAATTTTGGTGTCAATGGCCTCATTTACATACCATTTTCACCCCTCATTTGCACATCACATGTAAATGATCACAGACAAACATGATGGTGCGTAATCCTTACGGATCGAATCATTTATATATGCAAATGACTGCAAACAAAGGGTCCCTTGGTCTTGTTTGTTTACATGTGTGGAGGAGTGAAAATCAAGTGGGGGTCAAATCATGAATAAAGTAAAAATAAGTGAGGTTAAAGTAAAAAGCACTTTTCACATGGGTTTCAAATCATGAATAGAGTTAACATAAAGGGAGTTAGAGTAAAAAGGCATGGTATTTTATGACGTAGTACAGACCCATATCCATGTGTTGACCAGGCGCAGTGAGCCCAATTTAGGGGATCTTTTCCTTTAGGATCTTTTATTTAATCTATTTTCATGTATTGGTTTTATTCGCAATTAGGGAATATTTATTCAAGTGTTTGTTTTAATCTTAGCCGTAGATTACTTTTAGTGGCTGAGATTAGATCTAGGGTTAATTTTCTTTCCCATGCAAGCATTGTAATGCCTCCTTGTCTTTCAGATTTTGATGAATGAAAAAAAAAATGAATAGAATTTGATTAATTTTGCAGTTTCTCCCACGGTGGGAATGGTGCAAAGCCATGGGCAATTGGGCATGAAGCCTGAGAACTCTGGGCGTGAAGCCCTATGGACTCCTTTCCCTACCCGCCTCGCAATTATCCGCATTCCGCATCCATTGGTATTAGAGCCGAAGATTGATCTGTCCAAATTCAAAAATTGGCACAAGTAATTCATCCCAATTCCCTCTCAAATCCCAGCACTCCATCATCCCTACCGAACTCTCACCATCTCCAAATTCTCCATTATCCTGAGACCAAAACCCTATTTCCTAACCTATATCCAATCCAGCAGATCTCTCTTCCCAAAATCTAGCCAGCCGAAAACCATGTACTAGATCCAAACTGCCGAACCCATGTTTCCCATCCCACCGATACCCAAATCCCGGTCAATCGGAACCATGATTCCCGTAAAACCCTAAATCCCCAAAACTTTGAAACTCCAAATTCCCAAAATCAATCCCAAATCTTGAATCTGAAACCCTAATTCTCCCAAAATATCAAAATCCAAAATCAGCTTCCCCAGCCAATTGCACCCAAAACTACCAAATCATCATCGTCCCCAATTCCATTCCCAGATCCCACTTGAATCCCCACATTTCCAAAACCCACACCACACCCGAACAATCCCTAAACCCAAATTCTCAAAAAATGAAACCTCCAGCCCTAATCCCCCCTCATTTGAAACCCAAAAAAAAAAAAAAAACAAACTTGCGCAAATTCCCGGGACCCCATCAAACCCAAAATCCAAACCCTAAAAAAGTTTCCTCTCCACCAAAACCCCAACTCTCAAACCCCTTGACCCAACGAGGGGAGGGGGGGGGGGGGGGGGGGGGGGGGGGGGGCGGGCAGCGCAGCAAAGGGAAAGAGGTCGCTTCCCTTTTTCTTTCTTCCTGCATAATACCCAAGGCAGAACCGAAAGGGGCTTGTGTTGCACGTGTCCCACTGCAGTGGCATGTCCTGAGCTCAAAACTTGCGTTCGAGTCAGGTCTGACCCAGCGCTCTCTGTCATAAGGTTGCTGACACGGTAGCCACACATCGATAGTCATCGCTGACACCAGCAGATTCAATTTCAGCCGTTGATTTTTCCGAGGCTAATATTTTGGCCATCCGGACTCCAATTGAGGATCCATTTTCCCGTACATACTCCTGGCTATCAGATCTACACGGCAGGTAGTTTGATTTTTGAAGAGCTTTAGATTTTATGCCCCTTTTGCATCCAAGTCAATATGAAATTGCAATTCAGTGACTTCAATGATCAACTTGAAAGAATTATTTATAAACTTGAATTTGGAAAATGGTATTATGAAAATAAAGTCTACTTTGAGCAATTCCTTAATTTGAGACAAGGAGACTTGACCATTGATGAATATATCGACCAATTGTCAAAGTTGCAATGTTTATGTAAACTGAAGAGCAAGACACATGATTTCAATAACCTTCTTCATCCTAAGACTGGACATATTGGAGAATATGAATCCCTGCAAAGACATTTTTGAAGCATATAGGTAAGTCATCCGTGTTGAGTACACGATGGAACGGTCTCGCCTGTGAAAAACCAAGTCTCAAGAAGGAAAGTCTCTGCAAACAACAAAAGCTATTGTTGTGGAACCCTTGGCAGATGATACCAAGACTTACACTGAGATGCAGAAACAAGAGCCTGAATATAACCTCAAGTTCTGAAGAAGATCATATTTTGGAAGTCTCAGGAGACAAAGGAGTTGACACAAGCAACAAAGGAAGAAGAAACGAGCATTGAAGACTTAGATATAGTTAGCAAGCAAACTGAGCATCCGATGAATCTCATCGTAAGGCCATTTCCAGAAAACCCAATTAGATCATTGGATGAAAAAGCTATTAATCAGGAGGTTCCAAAAGAAGATCAAATCATAGAGGTTCCCCATATTGATTTCATCCTTGGAGATCCACCAGTGATATAAAGAGATTGTGTGCAAATGATAGAAATTCAACAATTGAAGCATCTAATGGTCAATTCACACATTCAAGCCGAATTCAGCCATTAGAAGAAGCAACGCCTCCCATTTACTTCAAAGTGGAGGAAAAGACCGTGTCAAGCTTTGAAGCCGTGCAAAGTTGAAGATTTGTACATTTGATTTTCGATCATGGTTCATGGAGGACATCCATAGAACTTGAGGTCAAGTTCTCTCCAAGATAGGGAGAAGTCATGGGTAAACCAGGCCCAATGGGCCCATTTAGGGGATCTTTTCCTTGAGGATCTTTTATTTAGTTTATTTTCATGGATTGGTTTTATTTGCAACTATGTGTCATCCCCAAAAATCAAAATGACTAGAATACTATTCAGTTGGGGGCTTTCTGTTCAGTTGTCTTTTAATCGTCCTTTTGTAATTTCCAAAACCCTCCTAGTGAGCATTTAGGGGCAGCTGACCAGTTCGAAAAGTCTGGTTATCATAAAATATTTCCGTGTAGATGACGTGCCTAAGTGCCTTAAATAATAAAAAGGAAGTAAGTGTTTTACACTGTACATTTCCCATAATAACAAAAGAAACAACATTCCTTGTTTTTTTAAATAAAAAATAAAGAAAAAAGACCTCAGAGGACAGTAAAAACAGAAAAAGAAATATTTTAGAGCAGTGCCAATTTCTTCAGTTGCTTTTCAATTTTTACATGTTAAAGTGCAAAAAAAAAAAAGGGGGGGAAAAAGAAAAAGAAAAAATAAGTTAAATTGCAAACAAGTGAAGATGCTATTCCGGTTCTTACTTTGGTCGTATGAAGATTCTTCCTTTATTTTGCAAAACCATTATCTTCTCTATGTCCTTATATGTGAATTCATTTACTCCTTAGCTTGTTTGGAGGTTATGTCATATAAAATATCTTTTAGTAATTTTTTAATTTTTTAAAAGCCTAGATGGATTCCATTGCGCAATAGTGATTGGATCTGGTTTTCTCTTGTTCAGGTAGTCCCTACAATTTACGCTGATATAAGAGGCCGCAAGATTCAGTCAAACCAGGTATCATGCTTACAGCGTACGTTCTTTTGTGTTGACTTTGAAAACATAATCAAACATGAATCTAGATGTATTCTTCATGCAGTTTTCCGTGACTGAGCACTACAGGATCGCAGATGGTTATCCTCAGCCTCCTCCCGGAATTTTTTTCTTTTATGACTTCTCTCCAATTAAGGTAAAGCTAATTCATAGATGTCCTTCAAAGGGAATACAAGTGGTCATTTCATTCTCCTGTTTTCTTGCCTTCTGTCGACCTGAAATTTCTCCCGGTGTAGCAAAGTACAACATTCCCATAGTCAAAATTAGTCTAAGCCAAGAATATAATCCCTGTTCCAGTGGGTAGCTTGCCTGGTTCTCAAACTGTTATGAATCACTAGAACAAGCAAGTTGAAAGGGTCAAATTCAAAGCTTTTTATGAATTTGGAAATGTTATGAATAGATCCATATAAAAAGAACACATTATTCCATGGAAGCCATAGCACCATAATACTAATTTATTTAATTTTATTCAGGTTCAGTTTAGTGTTCTTGAGTCTAAATTTAACAGCTTGAGGCAACCTATGAACCTAACTGCAATTATGACCAAGAATTATGGAAACCCTAGTAATTAACCCTAACTGCCCTAATTCATCTATTTCGAACCGAAATTCAAGAAAACCCTAGCAATTGGGTGTTTTCGGGTTTGGATCCTTATAAAACCCATCTAATTTCTCCTAAGCATTTTCAAGCCTATATTGAAATGTCATCTAGCTCTGATTTCTTGTCTTCATTCTTTTCAATGCTTTCATCATTTCTGCTTTCTTAATTCTACATAAAAGGTATGTCCTGTTAATGAAGTACCCTCTATAGATCCTCTGCCTCCTATAGAATTTTTATTTATAAGTTTGTAGAATATTCTCTCTAGCTTTCTTTAATATCATTGTCCTTTACTAAAACCTTTTGGTCGTCTCTCTTTATACATCTGACATGCTCTTAAGTCATTAATTTTCCTTTCCCTCATTTTTGCAAGCTTGAAAATATCTATCCTTTTCTTCCTAACTTATTATATAGGCCATCTTATGCTTTGGACATTGCATCACTTACTACTTTCTTTTCTTTCTTTGCCTTGTGAAGTCCAACTAGACAAGACATTCTAAAAGCTTAAGCCGTTAGGAAGCGGAAAACCAATCTACATAATGTCCCCCTCAAGCAGGATGCTGTTCAAATTCGCAACCAACGCGTGCCTACCCATGCAATACATGCCTACCCACGCGACTTGGGGGAATTACGCCTCCCTGGGGTTTGAACTCACAACCTAATGTGGATCTGATGCCATGTTAAGAGCCGACTAGGCAATACATCCTAAAAGCTTGAGTTGTTTGGAAGCGGAAAATCAATCTACTTAACATGCCTTGCTATGCATTTTATTATTTTAGTCCCTGCCAAACTTTGTAGCCACTCTACTTCTTGATCTTCTATAATCCACCACTAGGTTTCTTTATCAAAGTGTCCTTTTCCTTTTGACTCTCTAAGCACTTCTTTTGCAATTGTTCTGATACAATTCAGCACTTGACTCCACATCACCGTACTTACTCCCTTTAAATTTCATTCTCCCTCCTCAATCACTATATGCTAAAATGCTATTTTCCTTTCCCCTTTCTAATCCCCCTCACCTTTGTAAAGGGCACCTTGATTTACTACCTCTCTTTTTACTTCTAATGCATACATCTATAACTCCTATCCCATGTGGTGTGGTCAACTATTTCACAGAGTAACCTTCCAACCTCTAGAAGCTAGTCAGTGATTTTTTTTATAGGAGAAAGTCTATCTAGCTCCTATTAATTCCACTCTTGTCTAGCTCCTATTAATTCCACTCTTACGGTAATTAAATGCTCCTCTCTCTTTTTAAAGTAGGTGTTCGCTATTATAGGGTCAAATGTCAATGCAGATTCCAATTTAGTGTCTCCTCACTAATTCCTTTCTCCAAATGCTTGTCCTTCATGCACTCTCGTATACCCTCAATTAGCCTTTCCTATATGCCCATTTAAGTCCTTTTGCAGGGAAATCTTTTCTCTGGTTAGGATTTCTCATATTAAATCATCCATGTCCTCCCAAAATTGTCTCATTGCTTTCGTCTTATCCTGCTTGGGGTGTCTAGGCACCAATGATATGTATTACATCGTCCTCTCACACTAGTTTAATTGCTACAATTCTATTATCAACCTCTTTACCTGCACAATCTTTTCTTTCAAATCCCTATCTACTACTATACCTACTCCATTTCTGGCATTTTTCTTTCCCGTGTAGTAGAATTTGATTTGTAGCCATTAGTTAACCCCTTAGCTTTATCTCCTTTCCACTTTATTTCTTGTAGATAGGCTACATTAATTCTTTCGTTTTTTCATTGTATTGACCAATTTGATGCTAAGTTCCTATATTCCTAGTGGCAAGTTAAGTCCTCTTCTTCCTCTTCTTCTGGACTAATTTCTTTACTTGCAATTGTTCAAATTGGTGCAAGAAGCCTTGCCTATTTTTCACTACAACTGGGTGCTGCTGAAATGCATCGCTTCTAGCGGGCAATGCCCTGTCGTGGAACCTTGCCTACTTTTACTGCAACCTGATGCTGTTGTAGTGCGTTGCTTAAAGCCGGAAACACCCTACATGATCGGGGAATGTTTTCTTCTTAGAATTCATGTATGGATTGTGACAAAAGTCTTGCGTTGGCAGTCAACCTACGTAATGCAACCCTCCTTTATCCAGGTTTGAGATCGGCGGTTAAAACTGGCAATGTAAGCCCGAATATGATATAAACATCACCTATGTTCATAAACATTATCTTTATTCTGTAGTAATGCTCTCTCTCTCTCTCTCTCTCTCTCTCTCTCTCTCTCTCTCTCTCTCTCTCTCTCTCTCTCCAACTTGGAAAATATTCACCTGCCGAACGTCCTACAAGTATATATGGTTTGGGATTTTCAATCCCACCCGTCCAAAAAAGTAGGACCCCCTGAATTAAAGGAGCTCTCCAAAACTCCTACACAACAGTCGTGCGAGATTCTTGTACAAGAAAGTCTTCCCAAAGTAGTTTACTTATTTTTTATTAGTAACGGAAATTAATTGACATCTTTAGATTTTAGATCTGTCCTTTAGCTCCATTTCAAGTATGCATTTGTAGAAACATTTTATTTTGTTATACATCTTGTCTCCTGAAATTCAGTGAACATCATTTTATTGCTTTATAATATCATTCATGGATCTCCGCTTATTTTTACTGATTTCAAATTCTATGTTGTAGGTGACCTTCACAGAGGGAAATGTATCCCTCTTTCATTTCCTCACAAATCTCTGTGCAATAGTTGGAGGTACTGCTGCCACTGGCACCTTTTCGCATGTGCAACTAGATGAATAAAAGGCGAAAAAGTAATTAGCAGTATTGACTGTGCAAACCTTGTCTGGAGGTGTGTGGACCCACTTTATTTGGGCCGGTAAATGCCTTCCAGACATGGCTGCAGCAGTGATACCAGTGCCCTATAGCATGTGGTCTCAAATATTTAAAAAGTGTGGATATACTTTCTGTACTGTAGGGGTTTAGAATAATCTCATTTCCATGTACTTAATAGATAGGTATGTGGCAAACCCTACTCCCGTGGGACTTGTTTGTGCAGTGAGAGGATTCTGCTCTTGCCGATTTTCGTTTCCATGGGAGAGAGGAAGCCTATATTCCCATTGTTTAAAATTGCGATTGCAGTCATCGCGTTGCTTTGCAGTCATCGCGGTGTGCATTTTTATTTTACCCCGAAAAATCCGAAAAAATATTCAAAAAATCCAGAATATCATAAAATTACAGAAAATAATGTTTTTTTTTTCCATTAGTACACACTTTAGAGCAAAATAACGGTCCGTCGCCCTAAGTCATAACATCCTGTATCGCTATTGTTTTATCTTTGACTATTAAATATGCTATGTTTTTTTTTTTTTTTTTTAATTTTCCATATTCTCATAATTTATAGGTACATCAATGCATTTCATATTCAAAATCCTAACCACTCAAAAATAATTATAACAATTTATCTTAGCTTTGTAAGGGTCTCACTCTAACCGCGGTGGTGCCCACCATCAAATGTACCATGTCACATTATTCGAATGATACATATTAGAAATAAGATTCCAAGTTCTAACCTTTTACATGAAATCATGTTCATCAAATGTTTTCATTATCGAATATTATTAATTTGACGATGATAAAATTAATACTGTACTTATTGTCCATTTAATAACTTTGGATGGACAGTTGGTAGAAACCAATGTAACTCGAATAGGCTCAGCCCACTATTGTAATAAACTTTGCGAAGGGCCCAATACAATGAGAGACCATCTTTTTAGTGGTTTCAATTTTCTTTCGGTATTTTAAGGATTATAGTTTAAAAAAAAGTGCAATGGAGCCCACAAAATAAAAAAAGATCCAATGGGGGCCATAGATAATTTATATAGAGAGAGAATTAGAGATAGGGGCCACCATAAGAAACTAGAAAGCAAAAAAAAAACCTTAAAATAGCCATAAAGGAGTTGTGGCAGCCTCACACCATAAGCAGATTCCTCTAAAAGGGGGGAATTTGCCTCCTTTTCAGATTCTGGATCGAAACAGAAACAGAGAGGGAAATGGAAAAGATGAGGGAAAGAAAGAAGAAAAGGAGAGGAAGAGGAAGAGGGAAAGAGATGAAAGGAGGACGAGAAGAGGAAAGAAGGCGGCGGCAGCAGGCGGCGATGGTTGCTGGCTAGGCGTACTTCTCTCTCTCTCTCTCTCTCTCTCTCTCTCTCTCTCTCTCTCTCTCTCTCTCTCTCTCTCTCTCTTCCTTCCATAGTTTCTTTTTTCTTTTTATTCCCTCTTCTGCAACCAGTATTGACGCATATCGGTCGATATATCGGTCTAGACTGATATTTTCAACTATTGGCCATTTTTTTGGCGATTTTTTTAGCTTGTCCATAACGTTACCGTTATAAGCCAAATATCGTAATGGTAAGCAATAAGGGCCCACCCCTCCCATAGGAAATCGAAATCCTCTCTATTTCTCTTTTCCATGAGGAAAACGTGTCGCACCAAACAACGCAACCGTGGGTTGCACAGAAAATCAGAACAATTTTCTTCTTTGTCGCAGAATCCTCATGTCGCACAAACACAACCTCAAAAATGAAATTTCCACTGGGAAGCCCATTTAACGGCTTAAATCCTGCCCACATCCATGAACAGCTGGACATGTGATATTCAAACCTTCTAATGTAAGCACGGGACCATTCGGCCGAGACAGCAGCAAACAGAGATCTTATGTTTTTACCTTCCTAAAAATCTTTCTTCAATCCACTACAGACCGAAAAAGGCTGTAAGTGGGTCTGGTCGGGGTCAGTCCCCTGGCTTGGAGTTGACTCTGGGCCCAACCAAAATAGAGTCTATTTTTTTATATTATAGTATATAACATTGGTAATCTAATATATTATATTATACATATGTATTATACAATCTGTCATATGGGTATTTGTTTATGGACCTGGACCTAACTGGAGTTGGACTCAGACCTGATTATGAATTGGCTCTAAAAGCACTATTTTTTAATATTATAGTATATAACATTGTTGATCTAATATATTATATTATACATATGTATTATACAATCTGGCATATGGGTATTTGTGTATGGACCTGGACCTAACTGGAGTTGGACTCAGACCTGATTATGAATTGGCTCTAAAAGCAGGCCCATACCCAGATTTTTCACATTGGATCCTTTGGGAATCGGGTCAATTGACATCTCTAAAACCATGACAATCAAAGAAAGAAAAGACAATAAGCACTATATCTCAAATCTTTAAGCATTAAAAATCTTGAATATCTAACACCCGGGCCAATCAAGGGCATAAGACGACTACTTTGAGATTTCTCATAGAAAGCAGTGCAGCAATTTTATTGCCCATTTATGATGTTTGTTAACAATGAAGCCTTAATAGGCATCTGTGTCATTGATCAACTAGTATCCTGAACCTTGCTTAACTAAAAAGAATAGATTAGTAAAATACCCTTTGCATTACTTAAACCATAAATTCAAAATTAAGATAAAATTTAAAGACACACACACTCTTGGTTGTCTTTGGCAAGATAAACTCCACAGCTTCATATGATGAAGAGGATGCACACCATCCAAGATGAGGAGCTATGAACTCCATAATTTTCACACACACTCATACAGTTCACCATGGGCCTTTTTGTTTGCATGAAATTGAATTCCTTGGAATTCTAAGAAATGTATTCCTAAAAGTGGCTAAAAGTGAAATAAATAAAGGTGAAGATCCATAAATTTTTAATTAATCTCTCCTTTAATGGAATATGAATTAAGGGGAAATGGAAAATGAATACCCAACCATCTGTTGGGAAAGTCCTACGTCTCACATCGCCCAAGTAATGGGTTTGATATGTCTTCATATACCTATGTGGGCCTTCCACCTATCAGCTTAACCTTATAGGTCGGTATATGGTATCTTACATGGTATCTGAATAGGTTCCAATCCTATCATTTTTGTGTAGCCCACGGGGCAGCCCCATCCATGAAATCTGTTGGCCCTGCACGTGAGGGGGAGTGTTGGGAAAGCCCTACATCCCACATCGCCCAAGTAATGGGTTTGACATGTGTTCATATACCCGTTTGGGCCTTCCACCTATCAACTTAAGATTTTTGGTTGGTATGTGGCATCATACACCATCACCCTAGTAATCTAGATCCTATGAAAGTGACGTAGCAGAAAGCACGGATGGATTAAGGAAGAAGATCGTCGTCCTTAACCTAATAACAAAACCCTATATCCACAAGGAAGAACTAGGGAAAACCTCAGAACTTTGCATTATTGCCCATTAGAAACATATCAATGAGTTAGATAGCATCCTAAAACCGTAACTTACTCGAAATAATATAAATTACCAAAAAATTGTAAAAACCCCTAATTCCATAAAATACAATGACTGTAATTACTTATTATGACCCTCTAAAGTATCTCGGTTTCAAATTTTGAAATTAGGACTTATCCTTCTAACTTGATTTTGATCTTTTCCTACATCAATGCCCTCCACTTGGAAAGAACTCGCCCTCGGGTTAATCACTACATAAACTTGTTCCTCTGGAGCATGGTAATAGAACAAATCTGCATGGTTGTTAACGATGACAACTGTACTACATAAGCCGACGAGCGCAAACTCCATTATCAAAAGATTGCTTCATATCAGATACAAGATGTAGGACATGTTGCAGTGGCTGCTACTGCAAGTGTGCTTGGCTGCTTGCTGCATTTAAGGCATAGAATGCAATATCTGCAGTTATTGCAAATTGTGTCATTGTAGGAGTTCCTGTGGTAGATTTAAAGCTTGTAGTTTTGGATCATAGCCTTGTAGGCAAGTTGAATGCTCTGCTTCTGCAGCATTTGTGGATTAACTTGCTGCTACTGAACATGCTCATGCCTCATATCAAGTCTGGGTTTCTTTGAACCATCCATGACAAAAGACTCAGAGATGCTGATGTTATTAGAGCAGAACATACTCTCTCTGATCAGACTCTTCCAATTCAATTCTTCTACTTGACCCTTCAAAATCTCGTTCTCATATATGCCCATAAGATAATGTCAGATCTCAGACAAACTAGTATCGGGGATGAGATCATTATGGTGTTGGGTGTCCCTCACGGGAGGTAATCTATTAGGAAGATTACCTGGTATGATCTTGTTAAATTCTTTTGTTGGAGATATTGTTTTGTTTGATCAGACCTTCCTAATCATTGGTTTGTCTGATTCTTTTGTGATGCTGTCAATGATTAGGAAGGACTTCCCCTCGACTTTAATGGCTTTTGGTTGGTTCTTCCTCATTGGTGCAAGGGTGATTTTCTTGTCATCTTTAATAAAAATGTAGACATTATCCTTATATTTGTATATAGCGTCTCTTTCATATTGCCATGGCCTTCCGAGCAACGTATGTCAAGTATCCATATCAACCACATCGCAAACGACCTCATCCTTACAATAGTTTTTCAATTGAAAAAGGGATTCGGCGTTGCTCACTTACCTCTGCTTCGTGGGTTTTTTATCCAATCTTCAACTGCAGCTTGTTCACTATTGCTTTGAGACAGTTCTCACTACAGCCACTGTCCTCTGGTTGCCGTGCACCTAGTCTTGAATAAGTTGTGGCATTGTGATTGATCTTCTGCTTTGTTGTATGTTAACCCTCTCATGACGAAAGAGACCCCTTAATCTTTACAATGGAAGGGCTGTGGCTTAGTTTCCACAAGTACTGTTAGTAGAATGGCAACCTGATCTGTCATTGGCCATTGAGCTAGGGAAGACCTCGATCTTATACCAACTGGTGTAGCAGAAAGGGCGAAATCGATTCACGAAGATCATTGTCCTCATCCCTAATAACAATACCCTAAATCTACGAAGGAAGAATTAAGGAAAACCCCAAAAGAGAAACTGAACTCTGTATCCTTGCTCAAGCCCAGCCCACAGACCATGGCCTGTTTCCTGCATATTTCTATTTAAAAACAAAATTATGTTAGGAGCTCTTCCATCAATTTATTTCATCTAATTATAGTTGAATTAGGATTCTTTTATATTAAGTTGAGTTACAAAGAAATTCTTTTATGTAGTTTAGAGTTTTATTTTGGAAAGGAACTTGCCATGAATAGTATATGAAGGGTCTTCTGTTCCAAACTGGATGGACTCTTTTTTTTTCCTGAATACTATAGTCTTGAGAAATTGATAGTTTGGAATCTATTGATCCTTCTGTTTATACAGCTCTGGTTTGTAGTGATTCAATGATTGTTTATTCTCTCTTGTGGTGATGTTCAAAGAGATCCTAAATTACTGAATTTTTCTGCAGAAACTATCGAATGGTAGATTGGAGATCCCATCCTTTTGAGCGACTTGGATTGTGTCCAAAACATAATGACTACTTATATAGCAGTCCCAAAACCCTTACCCGAAATATTCAAAATTACCAAAATTAGTAAAACCCCTAATTCCATTAAAAAACCCCTTACAATGACTGTAATTACCATAAGTTCCTATGTATTGAATTCCATTAAAAGAAAACGGGCCTATTATTATTGCTATTCGAAATATACATATACAAGAGACTCTTGTAGAATGAGAGGAGGAATACAATCATCTTTATACTTCGACTTAGTCAAACAACTGGGACACCTAATATTCTTGCTGATGGTACACCTTATATTGCTAAATAAATTATAACGTCTTTAATGCTTGTCAGAATTATGCAATCCTGTGCTTGTTGAATAGTTAATCGAACAACCATATGCACTTAATTTTGTCTCGGTCAAACACCATTTTTGCACATGAAACACCCTTATCTAAAGACATGAAGTTATAACTCAAAAAAAAAAAAAAAAAAATCTTAAACATGAGACCAGTAGAGTAGATGTGGCTATCCCTTTTAGATCTTCCAAAGCCATCGGCTTGCTTTTGCATCACAATGCCCCCAAAGTTTATTATGATAGGAAAGCATTGCTGGCTAGAGCATTGGAGATATGTTGAACATAATTTACATGGCTATTTGTAAAGAGATCCTCTCTGGGATGGGTCCTCATTCACTTTTGTTGCAGACTCAAGGCCGATTATCTTCCAAATATTATCTAATCCTTTCACAAAATCACCATCATATATATAGGATTTGTATCAATATGGAAGTCCAGTCTTGATGTCATCTCCATGCTCCTCTTTATCATCACTTCCATAAAATTGAGACCAACATGGAATCTTAGTTAGCACAGTAAGGTTTGTATCAATATGGACGTCCATCTTGATGTTATCATCTTCATGCTCCTCTTTATCATCACTTGCATAAAAATTTAGACGAACATGGAATCTTAGTTAGCACGGTTGGAAGGTGCTCATTGTTGCAACTGTTTTGGATTCAAGTTTTTCTCACCTATTCAGTTCTCAACATCTTTAAAGATCTTAGTTTTCATGTTGCAAGTCTACTTTTTGTGTCTGTTTGGCATTAAACTGATTAAAATGGAAGCTCGAGTGCTTTAGAATGTTCAGCAAAGTTTTTGTGGATGTCTGTCTCAATCAGCTTTAAGGCCTTTTGCTTTTTTTTTTCTTCGAAAAACTACCGTAAGGTAACTTTTTTAAGTAGACCTGAATGTCTAAAGCAATCAGACAATTTTAGCATTTTCTTTTGACAAGTTTTCCCACAAAACTTTAAAATATGACGAGTCTGCTTGTACTATTACTCTATGACAACTGCCTATGCTACTTTTGCTCATATGACTTTCACAACTTGAAAAGTTGGCTGTTTCTAATTGAATCAGACATACCAAACAGTCTTTTTTTGTAAAAGGGTTTTAATTGAAACAGCTCTATTGCAATAAGATAAGATTTGGCAAGCAAGCCCTTAAACTGAGGCCAGTCAAGGTTTTTCACACACCCCTCCCTACTTTTAGATTTTGCACAGAACATAGAATGTGACACGGAGCGCCTAACCCCATGATTCATTAATATAATTTATTGATAGTTTTTTTAATGGTAATATAATTAATTGATAATAAATCCTTAAAACCGATCAGGGCCATTGGCAAACCACTATCCTAGCTGAAAAGAAAGAAACATTACCTAAATACCCTCTAAGTTTCGACTCAAACCATAGTTTAAATAAAAATTAAGAGAACTTGGACATCCGTCGCTTCATTAATTTTGGGTGTGCATAGAATTGAGTAAATTTGCTATTTTAACCTATAATATGTCTTTATTATCAGTTGGCCTGATAAGAGGAAAACATTTGTTAAATTGTATGCATATGTTTTTGGTTGTATTAGGTGTTTTCACAGTTTCTGGTATTATTGATGCATTTGTCTACCACGGTCATCGGGCGATCAAGAAGATGGAAATCGGGAAGAACATGTGATGATCATACCTTGATAAATGGAGGAGTTTTAGATGGAGTGCAGTCCAGGAGAAAGAACTTCCCACTGATGACGTAAGTGATAGAATAGAACCCTTTCAAGAAATTATGCTTGCAGACTGGATGATGATAACGCAAGGGTGACATATGGGCCTTTTATGATGAGAGGGCAACTGTCCCCAAATTCTTCATTTTATTCATTAGCAACCAATTTTGTGTAACATTTATATGAATGCTATTCAGTGGTGTTTGATTATGCAAAAGTACTTCGAAGTTATGCACCAACCTAGACTAAATGTTATACTGAAGGTGTTTTCATCAGTAGTACATGTAGTCCCCATTGCTGTAAACTGATGGGTCCTCATGAAATGAGTGGTATAATGTCTTAACAGTGCAGTCAATGGAATTTGTAGGCTACTACGTTTGCAGTACACTACCAAAGAGGACCTTTCTTTCTCAAGAAAAAACTAGCAGAATGAAGTCTTTCCAGATGAAGGATTCATCAAGGAATCCGAAGTGCACTATAAAAGAAGGGTTTCTTGGATTTGCCATCTATTAAAAAAATATTAATAAAAATAGAAGAAAAGCTTTATCAGACGTTGCCAGCAATCGGATTAGATGCTGTAATTGTGGACTCTCTACTGATTCTAGATTTATTGTTCACTTTCATTGTCTTTGCTTAGGCAGCAAGCAATATCTAATGGTGTTCTGGATTGTGATTTTTCATAAATTACTAATTCCCCAAACTTTCTTTTTAAAAGATTTTTTTTTTATTCTGCATTTTGTTTTGTCATGTATTTCCCTTTTCAAAAGTTGTTATATGCCCTTTTTTATTTTTATTTTTTTTCATTTTTTTTTCTTAAAGGATTGTCATAATGATAGAAACGCTTGTGTTCTTTCTTTATGTATCAGCAGCATCATCAAAACTTTGTCCCAAATTCCAGTCTGTCAATGGCCAAATCGTCAGATGAGTTTCACTCCAAATCTGTCATTGCTAATCCCATTCATATCCTCTTTTGCCTGGAAAGACTTGCTCTTTTTCTTAGAGGGGCATCAATTTGCATAGAAAAAACTTTTCTCGCTGTCACCATTGTTGGCCTGTTAGACTTGACCAAATCATTTGAAATGAGTCTTAATTTATCACTTCTTGAAGCTATGCCTACACTTACGCTATGTTTTTTTTATTTTTTTTCATGGGTTAAGAAATGAAAATGCAACTGTACTTACGCAACCAAGAAGACAGGCCTTGTCATCTCAATTAGGTGAGCTACACAATGGAATGCATCTAGAACTCTCATCAATATACCTACACCAATCTCTATTTTAATTACAGATGTAACTGAATCAGGCAACGGATTTCCTTTGCACATGTACCACACATGAAGCGAACAGCTTGTTTTCTGGGCCACTTCGGTACAAACCTCCTCAAAAGGGTTCTAATTATGCATTAAAACTGAATCAATCTTCCCTCATCTGGTCCACTTAACCTCCCCCTATCATCACCCAGCTTGGTGAATGTAGAAAGCCTGGCCCATTTGCTTGACAGTATAGAGTTCCTTATGGGCTCTAAACAATGCCTTCCAATGGGATGAAATCGAATACATCTCATATATAATATAAAAATGTCAAATCAATCAGAGCATTCGGGTCCATACCTGGAGAAACTGGGTAATAGGAGAGACGTCCATTGGCATCCACCATTGGGCGGATTTGGTACTTATTTATCTCGTCCTTTTTTTTTTTTTTTCTTTTTTATATTGAAAGAAGAATATAAACATTTTAAATTATCTATATTTTTAATTGGTTTATATCAATGTGTAAACCTGTGTCATAGGCAGCAGGATAGAAGGAGACCTGAGAAGTCAAAACCCAAACCCATCTCAACCCACCCAATGGGGACTGCCTCACTGTAACCAGAGACCCATTTGCCATCCCTGCTGTCTGTCAACCTTTATCTGTGTACATTTTAAATAACAGTGTTGTTATGCCATGTTCGAGTGGCCTGACTTAGAATCACACCCAGATTTTATCTATCATCCATAAGATTATCTGCCTCTTGGGTTATCTGATGCAGGCTACCTGGGGAAGACTTGTATGTCTGATGCCCCATTGCAGACAGCCCCTTGACTAGTGGACTGCAAAATAATAATCCCAGGAAAGAAAATTTATATGGGTCAGTCAGTAAACAATCTCATCATAAACAAGGTTTAGAAATTCTGTCAATGATAGAGATCTTCGCCATGGAAACACTGTCCGTGGGTAGGGAAAAGAAGAAAAAATTGCTCTATTGAAAAATTCCAGTCATCGAAATGGTGCAAACACCATGCAGACATTCTTTTTTAATAACTAAAGGTATCTCCCGCCCCAACCCAGCCCAAGTTTGTTTGGCCCTGAGCTCGATGGACACTCCATTCTAGACAGTCAAAAACTAATCCCCAGGGGCGCATGCAAACCCTCCTATCCGCATGCCCAGGGTAAAACTATGGGAGGTAGCCAACAAAAGTTGGTGTCGAATCCTAGACCTCTCAACTTCGTGAGGCACTTTTTGTTGGCGTCGAATCCTAGACCTCTCAACTTCGTGAGGAGCTGAGTCATTGACCAACTGAGCTACCTCTCGTTTGTTCACTATGCAGACATTTTTTTGTCACGACGTTCTACAAACAAGCAGCAGCAAAGATTCCAACAAAAGTAGATTTCTTTCTTTGAGGTGTCAACATTTTCATCCAAAATACTACAAATTCATGTCTTAAAATGACATCGACAGAGCCCACAATAATATGGAATAACTCATAAAAAGCGCATCAAGAACAATCTCGAAGGACTAACGCTCAAAACACATCAAAAGATGTCAACACCTACCGCATGCTTTTGAATCGCTGAACCGTTATCATACTCAAATCCATAAAACGCTGAGCACAGTTGGTGAGGCAAGTAGTTTCACTGCTACTGATGCTGCTTCCCAAACTTCCAGTGATGCATTTGTCCCAACAGAGATCTGTAAGCTTTGCTACCATTTGGTTGACCATAGCTCTCTGCTTCTCTTGCTGCACCATTTGAGATTTTCAAGCTCAAAAGATGAAACTCACAATTTTAATGAATCCTATGGGAATCTCAAAACCCACCAATTCCCAAAGAACATGTCAAGAAGAACAAAAAACAAATAAATGGCAAGGGAACTACTTTGTCACTAATAATTCCTATATATGGCTTGGTGCATAATATTGGTTTATCAATGAAATGAGGGTAGTGTGTAAGCTTAAACTGTAACACAGGACTTTTCATTTGAGCAAGAACTCTGCAGTGGGTCCATCATTAACGGATTGGACAATATACCAAAAACCCACTTCATTGAGTAATCCCAAATTCCCAATCATCCAATCAAAATTGTCCAGTTAAATATGAAAGGATGGATATATGTTTTCTTTTAAGCATCCATGAAAGCCAAGTGTCAGGTGTCTAGGAGTATGATGTTCTTCAGAAGTAAAAACCTTGGAAACTTGATTGCCTCATAGTATCTTGGGGAGATCCGATCAAATAATGAGACTCATTTGACTCGCCCAACCTGGTACTTACCAAGGCTAGCTTGGGCAAGTCAGGTCATCCAGAATGAGCTTTTAAACTATGCTTTGAAGCTCAGCATATCCGTGGTTTAACCGATCATGATCACTAAAAAGATGGCCACATCTACATCATATATTTACAAGTGAACAACAACAATTACAAGTAATTGATCTTTTGCAGCTAAAGCTCAGCTGGTTAGGAACAAAAGCCCCCCTTTAAGGAGAAAAGAGTCCGAGAGCTCAAGTCCTTCCTAGCAACAACATTAATAAACCATTCAGAAAAAAACATTAATAAAAAGAAAAAAAAGTGCTCAATTGCCTAAAATCTCTTGAACTAGTGTAGTGTGGCCTATCAACACATTGCTAACGACAAGAGGGCAATGATTAACTAAATCTAGGTGCAAAGGCGTCTAACCACTTCAGCTTCATGACTTCACATGTAACCAAAGGCATCTGAAAAATTAATTTAAAAAGATTTATGATAATAATAATAATAAAGAAATGAAAATATTAAATACATAATACCAAAAGCATATAGTTTTCGAATTTTAAAACCATTTAGTTCATTCTCTAATTTAGAGACAAATGGTGAAAAAGTAGCCATTTGAAATTGATGACAAATATGAAAAGAATCAGTGCTAGGATCTATGATTGGGCTCTACCATATAAATGATCCAGATCGCTTAAGCGTACAGCCAGACTGAACCAAAAAATAATTTCATATAAAAATTAGAATGAAATTAAAAACAATTAAGTAAAGAAAATGGCATTGCAAAGTAAGAAATTCATTTTCTTATGATGGATGGAAGGTGTCTCCTCCATAAAGATCCCAGAAGCGATTGGTACTCCTAGGATTTCTGTCATGCAGGCCATTAGACAGCAGAACCAAACTTACACCCTTTTCATGGATCTTTAGACTTCGGTATGGCCTTTCAAATTATCAAATGTGGGCCAAATAAACACAAAATATGATCAGGGATGGCTGTGGCAGCAGTGGTGAGAATGTTCTATGGTGAGACTAATAATTTATAAAGCAGTAGTCATCTGAACCTCACCCACCTTGGATGATCCGCTCTGTCGACGGGGACGATTAATAAACAAAGCTGCCATGTTAATATTTGATGATAAAAAATGTACACTTGATTAACACAGCCAGGAACTTCCCAACACAGAGTAAGCCTTTCAGGAAAAGATGGATTCCCATTGCCCAAGCCAAAAGGAATTTCATTCCTATTAATGAGTCTTACATAAGTACGGCAGCGGCAAAAGTTTAGTGAATGATGGGTTCAGGAGGAAGTCCAGCCATCTGAGTTTCAGGATATTTCAACGGTGTCAGTATTATTTTCTCAGGCATTAGTTTGTAGGTTACCATTTCGAAGGCCTTATTTTAGGTTGTTCCTATGGTTGTCCAACAAGCAAGTTGTTTTCAAACCATATGCAATGCATAGAAAATAATGCATTAATTTCTATCCAAAGTAAATTACTCCACACTGAAATCAGCAGTCCAGTTTGAGCCCCTTTACACCATAAAATCTGCATACTGGACCATTCCTCTATTGACTGAACACAATAAGCTTTCATTGGAGCACATAACAGAAATAGTAAGAGATAGTGCTTCTCTTTTTGTTGTTACAATGTATTAAGAATAGTAGTATGGGGGTAGATGAGAAGATCCAACCCCATGAATGCAGTACTGTTAGACACGAGAAGTGATCAAACACAAATCTTAAAATTCAAATTTACAATTGCAATTTCACTGTGTCACAGGATAACACATAGAGGTGGTACTGGTAGGATTTTTAAAATTTAAGGAGCTGGAGAGACCTACTTAAGTCTGAGTGCAATGATGTGCAACAGTGAAAGTGAAGGATCTCCAAGGAATAGTAGCACCGGCGAGGGCTGAGATAGATGTGTCTAAATGAGAAGGATAGCTGATGCGAAGCGGGGAATCAGATGTGGGGCAGGCATAGATGAAGGGACTAGAGATGAAGGTAGAGGGTGTAGGTTAGGCTTTTGCTTGAAAATTGGCCTCATGCCAAACTCCCCATCGCGGGCGAGGAAGAAGAGAGAACTCAGAACACTCCAAAATCACTCGAGAAACTTTTTACTAATCATTGACTAAAGCCAAATGAGGCATTACAAAGCTTAAATAGATATAAGACAAACCCTAAAACTAATTTCAACCATCCAACAATGCTACGGCTGAGATTAAAACATTTCAACTTAGATAAATAATAGACATAAACCATTTAAAATAGTTCTAAGTAAGATAAGGATAGGTGGGCTGGGCCCAAAGGGGGGGTTGACCAATGGGTATCATGGGTCTGTCCTGCATCAATAGTGACAAGAAAATCTGTACTGCTGAAGGTCAGAGAGAGACATACGAGAGGGAGAAACACACACACAGAGAGAGAGTGTTATAGCAAGAAACATATTGAGAGGAAGTGGTTGCGCAAATGATGAAATATCGACATGCCAGTTCAAATGGGTGGTTGCATAGAGAGAGGGTACAGGAGAAACTTAGCTATGGTTGGTGATGTTTGTGGAAAGATAGACGTCTTTTGGGGTTATACAGGGCAGGATTCTTTTTTTCAAAAAAAGCCTTCATTGAAGCATGCAGAGTGGTTGAGCAAGGCAGTGTAAGTGTCAAATTCAGAAGACCGGAGAGAAGTATGAATAGTTACCCAAAACCAAGTGTACTAATGATTTATTATTATTATTATTCTAGGATGGTTACAGTGATATTTAGATTTGAATTGTCTCTCAGTAAAGCTTTTGACAAAATCTTTTCCAAAAACTTATGTATTGCAGCATATGCGCTCCAAGAGCTGAAACGATTTGTTCATTGGAGGTTGCAACTTGCAAGCAAAATTTCTAGGCTGAAAATTTAAGCTAGAGGAAAATTTCTTGTCCTACAATTCCAGAAATTTTCTTGTCCAAGCATTTTTGTTCTTCATTGCAGTTTCACTAGAAAAGTATGCTGCTATTTCTTACCATTGATAAGCTTCTTGTGCAGTTTTTCTGAGTGATCAAGGGAAGCAGCCTAAAGTTACAGGTTTCAACCAATCCATATGGTCCAACTCTTTGGAAATAAGTGTTAATGGCATGAATCTTGGCCATTTGGAAGGAGAGAGATGAATAGATTAATGGAAAAGACACCCAAAAAAGAGCTACAGACTAGAAGATCTTGTCAAGTTGAGAGTGAGAACTGGATTTTGGTAAGGAAAGATATCTTGGATGTAAAACTAAGGGCCTATTTGTTTGCAATAGAATACATAGGAATTCAAGATCAAAAGAGCTCCAGCAAACGATTATTAAATAGGTCAAGTGTGAATAATATAAGGTGAGTGAATGATATAAGGTAGCAATGTAGATGGAGTCATGGAACCTTGACTTCTCTAGAATCTTAAGTACTAGGGTGATGATTCGTTATTCATTACCATCTTCCCCTTATTCACTTTCCATTAAAGGGGAGGATATTTAATGGTCATTTTTGCACATTCACCTACAATATTTTTTCTTAACCACTTATGGTGTCCTACTGTCCTCTGTATATGAGCATGTATTGTATTTAAACAAATGGCCTTAAATGATATTCTAGATTGGGGAAGGAATGCTGGGAAAAAAGGAAGAATATATTAGTGGCATCCTCCTCCATAAGGACCAACTAACTTCAACTCGGCTGCAACGATTTCGTTTCTATTGAAATGGTCTTTTCACTCAAATTAACCAGAGCTAGGTGAATACGATCAAATTATTTAAAGGCTTCTTCATGTTGTTTAATTGTGGAGAATGGCTCTTCAAATGCCACAAATTGGGTCTGAAAACTAGAATGGGCCATTCCAGGAAGTTCATTTTTTTCTTCTTTTGAAATAAAAGGACGAGAAAAGTTACTTTCATTTTAAATGTGATTACAAATATATTGTCAATTCTTAGGATGTGGAGTTTAGTCACATTTTGAGGGGTATAATGAGCAGTGGCGGGTCCAAGATTTTCATTCTTTATTATGTTATCATTTGAGTAGAGCGAGGACTTGTTTCTAATGGGGCATGGGCTGTCTAGGACAATTGACGCATGTAGGTCCATCCCTGATTATGTGGATGCAAACTCCTTGACTAAACCGGGTGTTTTATATTAAGTGTAAAAAAAAATTATTTTGATGGGAGAAAACTTATAGGACATTCCCAAGACTACACAAGACGGTTCTGGCTTCCCACTTGACTAAAACAAGTCTCACAAGCCCTCACGCATGAAGTCAGGATATACACTAAAAGACGCACCCCCACAACCCAACAGATGTATCCTTACATATGATGCCCGGATACAAATACAGATGCGACACGGGGACTGGAGATATGGCTATGCACTTTTGGGAATCTAGAACGTGAACATGGTATGGATATGGCTGTCCTAATTTTTCTTTAGAAAAATAATTGTTCACAACCTTCCTAATATATATTTTTTTATATCGAAAAGTAAGAAAAATAAAAGAATAAATGAAATATTGGACATTCCCAAGCTGTAGCTTATTTGGTAAGGACATGGGAATGAGCTATAAGTACTAATGCAGGATAAAGTACTGATAATTAAAAAAAAAAATGAATACAGGACAAAACCCATATGCACCGTCGAATGCTTTAGTCGAATGCTTGTTCCTTATTCATCTCTGAAGCCTCCCTAAAACCCCAAGCCACTAAACAACCTTCGGAAAATAGAAATTCTAAAAAAAAGGGATTTTCACGGAAAAAAAAAATCCTTAAAGTTGAGAAATACGACGGAGGGCCCAAACACTTTATAATGACAGGCCTCTATTCCATGATATCATGGAATAATCTGACATACAAATGCCTCGATTCCATGATATCATGGAATGTTCCTTTTCTTTTCATGAAATTTGCATGTAGGTTAACCTCTTAGTTGTGGCTATTCTCACGTAATCGAATCCGTTGCATTGTATACGATTCACCTGTAAATGAGATTCGTTATATAGATTCAACTCATTGTCCCTACATAATTTGGGATCCAAATCCCACAATTTTGACAACAATGGGTACAGGGCTTTCATGATGATGACGACTACCACCACCACCACCACTGCTACAACTACTAAATTAAGGTCCTTCATATAACCAGTTACTCCTACTGGGTGGAGTCCCTAACCCATCACAAATGTAAAAAAAAAATTAAATAAAATTAAAATAATCTAATCTAGAGGTGCTCTTTTTAACAAAAAAATAAAATAAAATCCCATAGTTCACTTCAATCCTGTTATTTTTCACCATTAAAGGGAAAGGGGGTGCCCATGAAAAATCTAATAAAATAAAGTTGCATCATTGGAGAGGTTGCTAATGCTTGCACCATTTATAGTCACAAGAAAGAAAGAGATTTAGATCATTCTCTTTTCTTTTAATGTTGAGAGAGAGAGAGAGAGAGAGAGAGAGAGAGAGAGAGAGATATTTACATGACTGCATTGGATGGATAGACAGATAGATAGATGAAGTAAGGAAGAGAAAAGGGGGCCTTTTATTATTACCTCAAGAAGCTTCTGAAACCTAGCAGTGTCTATGGAGGAAGAACCCATTGTTATTGTTCTGCCTTTTCCTTCTTTCCTTCTCTCTGCTTCTTCGGGGAGTCCTCTTGATCCAGTCAATCTTGTTCTTTCTCTCTCTCTCTCCATACATGTTATATTTGGTGCTCTAGGTTAATCGCTGCCGTCCACGTGGCTCTGAGCCTGTGGATAGCATCGTTTCATTTTTGGGGTTTTTTAGTGTCTCGGGCATCAACGTTGTGGATCAAATCCCTGTGGGGCCTACTCAAAACCCATCAAAAGTCTCATTATAAGAGGATTTAACTTTAGAAATCACACATATTGCAATATCCCACAGACAGGGGTATTTGAACGTGATCACATTTGTATAGGCCTTGAGATCATTAGTGGGCCACAAAGAATTTCACTCCGATACGATCTAGGCTAGCTATCATATTGTTCTTTATAAACAGACCATTAGTACTTTTATACAATTTAATCTTAGTGTTTTGAGAGCTATCATTTTGGCTTCTTACCATTCAAGTGAATGACAATCTTGTGTGGCTCACTTGGGTGTATTTCTTTCATTGGGCCTGGGTTAAATGGAAAGGTTCCGAGTGAATAACTGCATGCGAAAAATCAGCTTGATTAGATTATCTTAGCTCTTAATTTTATAGCTAATGCTCTTTTAACCATGAATTTTATAGATACTCAATACAACAGTGGATAAAGGTTAGATGAGCATCAAATTTAGGTGCCAAAGTAGAGATAACAGTATGAAAGGAGCTGTAGTGATCAAATTTATGCTTCAGCGGGCCCTATAAAGCTGTACTTTTATGTGGAGATTGTATGCAGATTATAAGTGGCCATTTTTTGAATGGTTTAGATTTTCTTAGTGGGCCCATCAATGTTTTTGGTCAATCATCATTGCCCCTAGAATAAAATTCTCGCTATACCATTAATCCTACGTCTGTAGGATATCACACATATTCGCATTTTCCCCCAAATTTGGAAACTCGGGTGTATTTGATTTGGCTTGTTTAAAGTCAAATGTGCTTTCCTAAAAGTAATTTTGAAACAACTACTTAAGAAGAAAAGCTTTTTAAGAGAAATGGTTGTTTGTTTAGCTCAAATTTTATACCAACTCTTTTAATAGTTAAGAGATCTAAGTTGTTTGGTTGGTGATACACATGACAACTTTTATCACAAAATAACCAAATAAATTATATATTTTTTATAAAAATAAATCACATAATAAGCAGGAGCCATGTAGGTAAACAAATTCAAGTAAATATACCTTTTCAAATTTATTTGTATACTTAGTTTTTAAAAAATCTAAAATTCTGAAGAACAAGGTGTCAATTATTACTTCTTGATGGATGATGGATGAAGGTATGATTCAATAAACTACCTGTGAAGAAGTGGTATATACAAATGAAGAAAGTATCACAAGTCCCAGAGAATTATCAAAACCTAAAACTATATTCAGCATGAGGTAGAAAGTAATCAGTATATATTGAAAGTGGGTCTTTGATTAGTATTTGTAGAAAGTGGTGATAAATCTAAAAGTGGTCTTGATTAGTATTTGCAGAAAGTAACCAGTATATTGAAAGTGGGTCTCGATAATTGCTCTCATCAAACACTTATTGAGCGCTCTCAATAAACTTGAATACAAATGTATCAACAAATCTCGTCCTTTGGAATTCGGAGAGAGGGAAGTGAGGTAGGAGGGTGGGATGCGTGTGGTTGGATGGGGGAGGCAAGCAAAGAAATACGAGAGTACCGGGAAAAAGTGAGTGTGCTTAGTTATTTTTACGGTGAAAATATAATTTTTTAAAGAAAATATGTAAAAATAAATCGTTCATTACTCTTTCTGTCAGCTTCCCCCATGGGCCCAATATTGGATTCTAAACGTGAAGTTGGATGAGTTTTGCTTACTGAATTTGTGGATTTGGCACTTTAACTTTTTCATAAGCCCTTATAAAATTTGATAACCAAACAAGCTTTTTAAGACTTGTGGGCTCGTATAAAGCCAAAAGCCAGAATAGCTCTATTGCTAAGTCTAACCAAATACAGCCGTATCATCGCTTTGCTTCCTACAAAAGCCCTCACTCAAAACTTCTAGAATAATATTCTCCTACTCTTCCCTTCATCCATCTCACTCATCAAAAGAGGTATATGGGCCCTATCTCACCCTTTGCAGATATAGGAAAGGGACCATTTTGAACGGTTTTTTTTTTTTTTTTTTTTTTTTTTTTTAATGTGGCCCATTGTCAGACCAAAAAAAAAAAAAAAAGAGGCATTAGGATATTGTACAGTCAAAATGATATTTTTATTTTTGAACCGCTCAACAAAACAACAAAAAAGAAGAAGAAATGAGCGGCAGTATCCCCCACTCAGGGCCTTTTTCTTCTTGATATTGAAATTTAAAGGCTTTTTTGTCTTAACTAGTTCTAAGGGGATTTTTTTAGTAAAATCCTCCATGTAAAATCGTGTCCAAGTAAAATTGGGCAAAGCCCTATATAGGATGAGGCACTTAAGATGATAAAGACTCTATACTATGAGCAAGCTCTTAAAAATTGGACACGTTAAAGAATTTAGATGTCTTATTTAGGAAAGAAATTTGTCCGATCTATTATTCACTTTATCTCTATTCGGGTGACAAAAGATATAAAGTGAAACCACGATTTTAAGGTAGCTATGCCCTAATGGAACTTTTCTCAAAAATTTCGATGTGAGAATTCTTATTGTTAGAATAGCATATTAATGTTGTCTCCTAGCATTTGAACTTCCTTGTTTTGTTTGTGAATTTTCAAACGTTGAGCCTTGTAGATTGGCTTTTTAACTTAAAGAATTCTCCAAAATCTCAATATCCGGCTTTTAAAATGCTCAATGTTCGTAAGAACTTGTGAATTGTGCGTGGGTGCATGAGTTGAATCCCTTGTAGAGGAAAAGACTTAACTTAGATATTCACATTATTTTATTATTCGACTTGTATGAGATTCAACTACATGCATTATGCTAGTTTATTTTTCTTATTTTTAAGTATAACTTAAATATAGAAAAGTGGGTAAGGGAGATAGAGAGAGACATTCACTTAAAATAAGGACTTCAATGGACATTTGACCGAACAAATTCCTTGAAAAGGGGAAAGCCAAACAAGGGCCGCGCTACTTGGTTCACAGTGGGGTCAATTGACCTCACTGAGATATGAAACAACATTAAATTTTTTGTTTTATCAATTTAAGAGTTTGACTCTACTGTAGCACTTGGTTTATTTGGAAAAAAAAAATCTATTATGCAAGTGTTGATAATGAAGCTATTTTGCAACGATTTACACAAATGAAAATCCGTCGAGGGCATCCTGTAAGAGTATGTATTTGAATTTTCTTTTCGGATTAATAACTATTAGTAATGATGTATTAAAATTTCTATTTATTTTTGTTTGAGAATTCAATATTTTCTTTGTCGGATTCTCAAAAATAGATTATTTGAGAATTTTATCTTATGTTTGTCGAATTATCGAAAGTAGATGACAGATGTTGATAAAGAAGAAAATAAATTTATTCGATTTACGGAAAATATGTCTTTTGTTAACTCCACTGACTTGAATTCCTGAAGCCATCCCTGAAGCCAAAGGTGGGAGATACCATTCATTAGGGGGCGACCATATAGAATACTTTAAGCATATTAAGTATTTAGAAAGATAAATAATAAAGAAATAAAAAGAATTGGAGGGCCATGGCCCCCTCAACCCTACTTTTTAGATGATGGTCGTTGTCGACTAGTGATGCAAACAGGTAACCAAATTTTCAATTATTCGGAGTTTCCAACTCGTAAAAAACCGGATTTGAAACTTATTTTAGGCTCCGATTCATAAACGGGTTAAGGTCCAGAACCCAATTTAGGTTCAAATTGATAAATAGGTCCAGTTCTGGGTTGATACACGTTCTGGACCGTGGACCCAGGACGTGACATACTTGTCTTTAATGTTGTAAACTATTGTTCAAAATCAACTTTCATTGAATATTTTTATGTTAAATCATGAAGGTAGTAGACTTGATGCACTATTATAAGTTGAATGATATCCTCATTTTAAGAAAATAAAAAATAATAAGTTAGTTTTGAAACTAAATTCCCGTCCTCTAGTGGGACCCGCTTCTGAAACCAAATCTAGAAGCAATCAAACAGGTTTTGATCTGGAACCAGAACCGTTATTTAGAAATGGGTTAAGGTCTAAGTTCGGTATGTGGCTCTTATCGGGAACCATCCCATTTGCAACTCTCACCGGATTAGCTTGCAATGGAGAAGAAAGAAGAAGAGATTTTTTTTGCAAAATATTAGAATTTCATTGAGGAAGAAATGAATGGATAATATATTTTTATCATTTTCAGAAATATTTTACTTAAAGTTGCCCCGGCAAGGTATTTCTGCAAAAAGAATTATGAAACTAAAAATCATAATACGACATATTGAGCCATATTTTGATATAAGGCCCAAACTTGGAAATCTTTTTGAAAATTCTCCTGTTCACTTCATATTATTTTAATCTTTTATCTTTTATTGAGACTTCAACAGCACATTTCTAACATGCTCGTTTGATCCACTGAATAAAAACTAAGTTCGTAGATGAGTCATCTAAAAGTAAAAAAATAAAACCCATTTGATAAGTCATGCCACCAATGACTCACACAATCCTGGCAGCCATTGACCATCATGAAACAATAGCACTAAAGCACAAGCATACAGGTGTGAATTGCCTTAAAAAAATGTCATTTGTGGCTGATTTGTGACTGGAATGGAACTGGTGACCAGTTTCCCCACCAACCTTGTCCAAATGATAAATGGGAAATAAGTTCATATAATATAATATAATATAATATAATATAATATAATATACAATTAGAAAGAACCATGTCATTAGTATTATACTTAATAGTCATCTTCCCTTGGAAGGCAGTGTATGGATATCTTCATTTCTTTTGCTTAAAGGAGTGATCATCTACAATCTGTCATGCAGGTCAATGTCACAAATATCATCCATATATTAAAAAAATTGTCACTTATCATTATACTATTAAGATATTATTGGGACATTATTGATGAACCATTGTGTTCTTAAAATATTGCAGTACTTTCAGCATCACCATAATTTAAAATTTGCAATATTATCTTTACATGGAGTTGAAAGAGGGCCTGACCTACCTCCTCTTTTTTCATGTGAGAGTAAAAATTGAATTCCCCTATTAGGATCCAAGGACATGAGGTTGGAACACAGAGTTCTTGAAATCTTAAAAGGGTTTCCCAAGAGTTGTTGTGGAAGGATCATCCATGCTTTTGCCCAATGGGTTCAATCAATTTGGCCTCATTTCAAAGACCCAGATCGTCTTGAATTCAAAACACTGCCTTGCTCATTTTCAAAATATATTTCAATCAGAGAACAGGACACAAACGGATCCAAATCAAAATGATCTTTTTCGGCCATCATTCCTAGAGAACTCAATTTCATCTCAAGATAACAATTAACTCTCCTCCCCTCCTCCTGAAATTGAAATCAGGAAAGCAGTTTTTTCTATCACCCCCAATAAAGCCCCAGGTCGTGATGGGTTTCTCATCTGGATTTTATAAGAAATTCTGCCCCACTCAATCTGATATCATAGAGGCTGTCCACTTAAAAAGGAATCACCCTTGTGGCATGGAAAAAAGTGAGGATTGAATGATAGAAGTTGGAAGTGTGGATGAGACCTTCAGGCCTTGACTTCTTTGGTATTAAATTGGTGATGGTTGTGTGCTTGTTTCTCATCTTCCTCGATTCAGTTTATGTTAAAATGGAAATTATTTGATTGTCATATTTAGATATTGACTTTTCATTATTTGATGGTGTTATTAGACAAATATTGTAAAAAGAAACACATGTGTAGACATTACGTACTTAAAATCTGAATATTCATCGTCTACATGTAGAAATTGTATTTACATATCCCACGCATAAAAGACAAACGACCCCTTATAAAAATATAGTCGTAAATAATCGAATAAACGAAATAAACAGACCCTGAAAGAAAATGTCCTTGGAAAATAAAAAATGAAAATCAAATAAAGAGTACTAGTCAACGAGAATATATGGATGCGTGTGAATTTATAAGACTTGAATTCTTATGAAATTAACCACCAAGGGTAGGTTGGTTTAGAATTAGATGGTCACCCTAGAAATTATAAAAAAAATTATAGTTGTCGTGAACAGCAAGGAAAGCTGCTTTAATATAATAAATACCTAGTGTAATTAATCTTGTCGTCTCTGTCATTAGTAGCTCTTAAGACAGAAAATGTTCTCCTCCAAGCAACTGATATTTCAGTCCGGTATCATGGAGCCAGCCCAGCCTATGTTGCACAAAGCGAACTTTTATTCACAATTGGATTGACTTGTAAGAAAATCTTTAGTTAATACGTCATTAAACTTTAAGGTTGTTAATTAAATTAAGGGTTGGGATAATAGGGTGAGTGTGAATTTCTGAATACCCCTTGTCCATGAGGAGAGCTTTCCATCTGCCCTCTTTCCATTGATAAACCTTACAAAAAACCACATAACACATGCCTTGATCTCCAGCGTGGGCCCCACATAAAGTTAATTCGGACCAATCAAGACGAATCTCATGCCCTGCACTCATAGAGCATCAAGTGTAACTTCAAATGGAGCAGTCCCTACTATCCGATTGAGCACTATGAAGGAAATATGATGGGGTGCTAATGTGGCAACGTTGCTAACAGGTTTTGCTTGTGTGAGTCCCATTTATTGTACTTTTGTGCCTCTAGTCCTATGGTTTGGATCTTCTCCTTTCTATTATTTTACATTCATATCAATTGTCAAGATCGTTCAAGAGCCCCCAATCCAAATCTTCATGTACTCAAAAGTCCATTTGAGAAGGCTGACCCTTGACCATTTTAGTAGCGCGTAATGCGCCGAGTCCATAGTCCGTAATAAGGCGTGTGTTTGCTCCGGTTAAATGGCAGCAGCCATGCCCTATTGGCACATCAAGTACCTGCCTCAATCCAGACCGTGTAAATCGTTGGTCCCAAATCAGATGAAGAGTGAAGAAGATGTATAATCATTGGTACTTGATATGTATCTTTTTCTACTCACACTAATTTTTTATGCTTTTTTTTATATTTCAAAACCCTAAATACTATACAATTATGTAGGATACGCATGGAAGATCCACCAAAGGTTTTTCTTAAATAATGGACGAGGAGTCAAGAATATGAGTCGAAAGATGAGGATATAAGGTGGATACGAGACATTGATGTTCTTAAGATTTAAATTATTAGAGTGATGGGTGGATATTCTTTTTTTCTTTTATCATCCCTAAACTCAGTTTCTATTAAAGATATGGTTATTTGATATTCTTCTTCTTTTTTATATGCATATGATTTCTAGGTTTTTAACCATTTGGGTTATATTTGGCAATCAAATCAAGGGATTCTTTATCAACCTCACAAAATCATGGAAAACTCATTGTTGAATATCTTTACACACACATAGGTTTGGACTAGTGGATTTTCTCATTTAAAGTAATTTTAGGTTCAATCACCCCGTCAGATTTGTCCTACTTTTTTTATACATTGATCCCAATTATTCTCATCTATATGCATCAATATGCAACAATATCAATGTGAGATCCTCATGAACATCTCAGTGATTTTACTTTTTAACCTGAAACAAGGACTCTTTTTCCACAAATTTGTATAGCTGAAGATTTCATATTGATGTTGGACCCCTCAATCAATAGAGTCCTAGATTATGTGCGGCAAAACAAAAAATTGCGCCTCAATCCATATAGCTGAAAATATATTCTTAGGACTTCAATTACCCCTAAGGGCATGCTTCATTTTTTGAATTTCCGACAAGAATTTTGCGTGTCATGGCTTATTGGACATGTTGTAATGGCTTATACCTTGGCATTTCCAAATAACATGTTCCTTCCTAAAAATCCAAAAACTTTAGCTATTTAAAACATCTCAAATGACTTTTGGGGTCCGTTTGTGCATAGCCGGGGAAGGGAAACAGGCGCTTCCTCTTCCATGGCAGTTCCTTTCTTACTAGTAGACATTGGAAAATATTTCATCTTCTCACACAGAAAATTGCTCCTCAAAATAACACCTGAAAAATCCAAAAGACGGAAACCCTCCTTGCACCAAGTGATAAGGGAAAGGCGCTGGAAAATCTAGCGCCCTGCCCTTCCCTTTCCCTTTTTGCCGTAGAGTTTCTGAAATTCTATTTCCTTTGCTTTTTATTAAAATTACTTAGATGCTTAAGTATGGAAAAGAATTTAGAAATTCAATTATGCTTTAAAATTCAGAAACTCTCCTTATAAATAAAAGAAAAATAAAAGAAAAAAAACAAACAGGGCATGAGGTTTTATTTCTTTTATTTTTATTTTTTTCTCTTTTGGGGTGTGGGGAGTTTTTAAAAAGGATTTATTTCATCTTGGAGGTCGCAGGAGTCAGCAGATAAGGCATTGATAATGGCCTGACACGCAATCATTTATGGAGTGTGGCCCGGAAGTGCCTGCATTGGGAGTATAGAAAAAAACAGGGTCTCTTACTTGTTTGTCTCCTACCTGTGGCCGTGGTGGGGGCGCATTAAGCTTTCCGGCGTAAGTTAGAGTCGCTTGGAAGGCGAGAAAATCGAAACTTCCGTCTTCAGCTTCACCTATAAGATCCCCAGACTCTCCCCTCTTAGACTCCTCTCTCCCAAGTCAAGACTCATACATAGAGAGAAATCACCACATCCTCTTTTAGTAAAATTTAAGGTAGAATTCTGATCTAGCTTCATAATCACATCTCTTCTTCATCAGTTTTCGATCTATCCCAAAGCCTTTTCAAATTCCCATCTCCATTTTTCCTGTTGTTTATCAGGTCTGCATGTGATTGATGGATTCTGGGTCAATTTCTCCTATACTGGAAAAATCCTACCTTTTTTTATTTTTATTTTATGTTTTTGGAGATTTTTTGTTTTGACCATATATTTGCATGGCAGGCCAACAGTTACAATTAGGTAGTTGTAGTTGGTGTTCTTAAAATGAACAAGTGTTCTTTTAGCAGTTGTTTTTAATTCACTATAGGCAAATGATCGTTGGGTTCTTTTTTTTTTTTTTTTTTTTTTCAATCTGGAAATGGTTTGAATTTCAATTTGTTGCAGACCCAGAGTTGATAGGAGAAAGTTAGATGATGATGGTTGAATTTCAATTTTGAAATGCATCTGAGAGGCCTGCTGTTGGATGATGATTAGATTGCTCATCTGGTCCCCCATCAATCAGCAAAGAGCCAAAACTGTCCTCCATCAAACAATGCCACCAGCATCTCTCTCTCTCCTTCTTGATGATTTGTTTATAAGATCATTCTCTACACGATACCTCTGACTGTCTCTTTGCACCCAATACATTCTTTCAGCTGCAAATAGACACACCCATCTATCTCATGGACGAGCATTCAGTAGTTTTTCTCTCTCTTATGTTCATTGATTGATGGTGGGCAACTGAATTTTCTCCTAACTTGTATACTGCATCCGTATCTGAGGGTTGGATGCAGTGAGGAATGATGGTGTTTCATCAGGTTTCTGTTGGTGTTCTGTTATATGCTCTGTTCGCACTATGCTCTTTGCATTGGGGCTCTGCTTTTGGAGTGGGAGCAAGCCAGAATGCTAGTCTAATAATTGATGCTTCGGGGAACTCGAGCCGGTCTATTCCTGATACACTGTTTGGCATATTCTTTGAGGTGAATAATCTACTTTTTCTAGCTAGATTCCTTTTATCCTTTGCAACAAGCTCTTTTTCTCTCATTGCACTATACACTGCAGTGCTTTGAGATGTACCTGGACATGTGGAAGGTGCAAGCAATCAATTTAAGCAGTTTATTCGATCGTTACACTTATTGGACACAATGTAAAATTCATTTTGATCTGATGAACCTATCCATCTAAATGCTGGCGTACTTTTTTACTGCCATCCAGTTCCAAGTCATGGATAAAGTGGTAACTAAGTATGGTCTAATTGTTGTGATTCTCTGGAATGGAACTGTAAACAGGCTAAGCTCGTGCTCAACAGATGGATGGCTCAGGAGGATGATTGCACCTGTTTCGCGTGAATGATAATGGGTATCCATTTTGTAAGCATGTGATAATATATGGTTAGGGAATCTGATTGCTGTGGTTTTTGTTTGGTGGCCCATGGTGAGAATATTCAATTTAAGGACGTTTCAAATCATTGACAACACTGCTCTCGTTTTATTTGTTTCTCATTTCTAAGCTAGGAACAGCCCTGGAACTGGAAGTATTATAATCATTGAAGCTGGGAGAGGGGGCGGAGGGGGGATTATGTAGGGCCCACAACCCTTAATGGGCCAAATCTGGACCTAAGGTCTTAAGCCCGATGGAATCTTAGGCCTGCATGTATTAAAGATCTATTTTTATTGTGTTATAAAATAGGGCCCTCTTCCTGTGCAAGGTAACCGTGTGAGGTAGCTTGCTGGGGCCACAAATCATGGGACTGGGAGGATAGAAAGATCCATTTGTGTAGGGACTACATATCAAATCTCAGGTCAATCCCATGCCTCTAACCCCTTGATCCATGGCCCACAAGTTTAGTGGCTTTATATATACATGTATATATAGCCCTCAATCCAACAGTCTGGTCCATTTGAATTGGTGCAAACCCATGGCATCCAATGACATATAGGGGCGGGGGTTTAGATGGTCCATTTGGATCAATAATCAGATGGGCCTGCCCCACATGCTACCTCGCATGGTAAGAACCATGCGAACTGACTACACGGGAAAATTGGCCTATAAAATATACTAAATGAATAATATTCATGTATAATGTACATAGTCATATAACAAGGAATTTTTATGATTCCTTCCCTCTTAATGAAATTTCACTTTATGCTCCGCCAAGAAGCCCGAATCCGTCTCCAAATGTACTAAAGAGGTTTAGACGAGTAGACTTCAGCCAGCTCATTTCCCAAACGATATGATTATTGGATCTGTGTCCGCAAATGTAGCTCAACTGGTTAGGGACACGGGTGTGAGAGTGTGAGTGTGCGTGTTTGAGTCTCCAATGTAGCCAAAAAAAAAAAAAAACTTATGCATGGACACATATAAGTCTGAGCTGAATCTGGCCCGTTGAAGAGTTTAGTTTCGAGGGCCTCAAAGTTGTGCAGATCCTAGCCATTAGATAAAGTTGGTGGGTGCCAAAATTTGTTCAATGGCCTAAAAAACTTGGCCGAGTGTCAAATTTAGAGGAGTGCTAATTCCCGGAGGAGGTGGCTCCACAGGCTAGGCTGTTCCAAGATTAGGAATGGCCTGGCTATTCCTGAAAATTTGCGAACACATGAAAACCAGGTTGTCTTCCCCTGTGAGCAATCTGTGTGTTGCCTATATGCTGGCCAGCTGTGAGGCCCACCTTGATGCATGACAATCATCATGGGCATGTGTGAGTCCTCATCATAGATTACGGTTGAGTGAAAAATCTGCCCCATCTAATTATCCTGATCCTTGATTTAGTTATTCCAGTGTAACAAACATTCTAACTATTCTGTTTTCTGAAATTCAATCTAACAATGAGGGTAAGTTGGATGAGTGACGATTCTCCCAAAAGAGAGAGAGGTTGGGGGTTGGGTGGGTTAATGAGTGTGAGAAGGGTAGATTTATCATAAGATGGCCCATATGAGCACCACAAGCTGGTTCACATATTATTATATATCCAGACCAATTGGGTGAAAGTTTTTCTAGAACTACAGTGACCATATATAGAGCCCACCGAGGATGAGTAAAATTGGGTGTCAGTTCCTACGCAGTGGTGAGGAGGTGTTAGTGAGTGGAGGGGGGCAGATTGATGATGTGTTCGCTCATGTGAAATTACTAGAGCTACAGTTACTGTATCAGCTCTCCAGTTATTAGTTCGGCTTGAAATGATTTTTTTTTTTTTTTTTTTTTTGAATGGTGAAATGAAATGTTTTTAATGTAGTAAATCCGTAGTCATCATCATCAAAGTCTTGTTCCAACCATGTTGGGGTCAACTTTTATGGTATAATAAATTTCTTTCACTTTTTAAATATACCAAAATTGTCAATGTCCTGTTTTTACCATATGTTGGTTTGTTACTGTTTTTGGAATGATTATACATAGCACTGCAATTTAGGCACGACCAAATTCAGCATATACTTAAGTTGTTTCAATACCATTGCAGGAGATCAACCATGCAGGGGCAGGTGGTTTATGGTCAGAGCTTGTAAGCAACCGAGGTAATTTGTATGCTTGAAAGTTGAAACTGACACACTTGTAGGATGAATATTAAAAGGTCAAAACTAATTTGATAGATTACATGCTACAAGTGACACTAGATTCCCTTTTCCCATCCTTTTCTTCTTAATGTGGAATAGTCACCAGGAAATGTTGGATTTTCAGTGTTTTTTGGTTGAGACTTGAGAGGTTAGCTCATCAGTCTTAAGATGTTTAAGATCATCAGTCTCAAGATGTTTAAGTACTTGAGATTTGTGGGAAGTATTATTCTCATAACTTTTCTCATATGTTTTAAGTTTATGCTAACTAAAAACAAAATTGTAGACTAAATGATCAATCTGAGCTCTAGTCCTTTTGCACTTTTGATATGGGACCCAATGAAGGATCTTCATACATTTACCATGGATGCTTGGCCTTTAGTGTCTAGGAGTCTTCACACAAGGAGGAAACCAGTATTCAATGCAACCACAATTTAAGAGGGAAAAAGATAATTTTTCATTGATTCACAAATGAGAGATTACAAGGTATTTATAGAGCAAGGGATGTCAATCCCACCTATCAGGGACCTAGACAGGATTTCCCTTTTCCCTCCATGATGTGACTACATGCCAATATCTTGGTTCTAAATATCTTATCTTTCATTGATTACATGTCAATCAATCATCTTGATTGATTGAATCAATTCTCCTAACTGATTGCATGTCAATATTCTACCAAATTTTTTTTTGATTGCATGTCAATCAATTATCTTGCTAGATCTAGGAAACTCTATTTGAAGTCTATATTCTAAGAAAGAAAGCATAGTTGGGATATTGGCTGGCAGTCCATGGGTTAGGCCCAAGCCGCCCAATAGATCAGTCATCTACAATCTTGGCCCAATGGGCTAGCCCACTAGGTTACGCCCGATGGGTTGGTTTACTACGGTTGGGCCCGATGGCAGTGGGATTTTTGTTGGGCCTCCTTTTGTAGGTCTTGCGGCTCATGGCTGTCTCAACTTCAGTCTTTCCTTGGAGATACTAATGTGGTTCCATTTCCAGGTTTTGAAGCTGGGGGTCCTAATACTCCATCCAATATTGATCCTTGGTCTATAATTGGGAATGAGTCATCAATTATTGTATCAACCGATCGTTCATCATGTTTCATTCGTAATGAGGTTGCATTAAGAATGGAAGCTCTTTGTGATGCTGAAGACTCTAACATCTGTCCAGCTGGTGGAGTTGGAATCTATAATCCTGGGTATTGGGGCATGGTATGACATTTTATTCTCTACTTGGTGTTGATATGCTCAAAATTTCTTCTTTACTCTAATAAACGGACATCCAATGCCAATGAGGGATCTGTTTCCATGTCATGCAGAAGTTGCCATGTGCCTGTTGGCCTCTCATTAAAGAATTTCTGATTCCTTGCAATTCTAAAGGACTGGAGTCCTCAATACATTTTTATTTTTATTAGAATATATTGTTTGACACCCACACAGTGTCAAGAGACAAATACATTTCCATATCCAATTTGACTAATGAAAGGGGTGGGTTGAAAGAGGACATGGATGGAAGTAGTAAGGATAGATCTGAAAAGTGCAACCTATCCAAGGATTTGGTCCAGGATAGACCGGAATGGAGAAACAAAATTAATGTATTTGACCCAACATAGGTAGGACACGACTTTCATGATGATGATGATGATTCAATTTGGCTGAGGAGTATATTTGTTTTCATCCAAAGTGCTTTGTTTTTCTACACCAAATCATGATGCCAATCTCTTTCTTTTCTGTGCCAGAATATTGAGCAAGGGAAAACCTATAAAGTGGTTCTGCATGTCAGGACGCTGGAATCTTTGAACTTGTCTGTTTCACTCAGAAGTTCAGATGGATTGCAAGACCTGGCTACTGCTAATGTGATGTGAGGGATTTTTCTTTTGTAGGTTTATGTGTAGTTATAATTTAATGAGTCACAGTTTTCCTTCATATATTTCCCTTCTTGTTCTAGCTTATCTTGCTTTGCTTCTTGCAGAGGTGATGCTTCAGATTTTTCCAACTGGACAAAGGTGGAACTTATGTTGGAAGCCAAAGGGACAGACCATAAGTCAAGACTTCAATTAACAACTATGAGAAAAGCAGTGATTTGGTTTGATCAAGTGTCAGCAATGCCCTCAGACACCTACAATGTATATTTTCAGGCATTTCTGTTTTATATTAGAACTTACAAGAAATATTTTCAGGAATATCTATTTTATAGTTTTTTTCCCTTTTTTCCTTTTTTTTGGTGTGTCTAGGGACATGGTTTCCGGAAAGAACTAGTTTCCATGCTTGCAGATCTGAAACCAAGATTTATAAGATTTCCAGGTATTCTATCAGATCAGTCCAGTTTACCGGTTGAAATTATTCAACTGATTTATCTTGGGTCACTACTTTTCAGTGGCTACACCAGTCACCAAAGGATTCAGGTGTAATTAACTTGATATTATAAATTATTCTCCAGATGGCCATTCATTATAATCATGGTTTAAAATTTCAACGGTTACATAACGGTTTTGCCAGTTAGATACCGGCTTTGGTAATCACCTAATATGTTTGGAGTATATAATGGTCTGATTAGATATGGGAACTGGACACTGCACACACATTCAACATCGTAGAAAGCTAGGATTTATGGAAATTTCTCACAAACAAATGAGGGGATCAAATGGACCTATATAACAGTTTTGACTGTTATAGCAACCATGAGATAATGGTTTTGGCCTTGGGCATATGGGGTCTGAAACCATGTCTTTTAACCGTGATCATCATTGTCATCGTCATTGAATTCTTATCCCATATATTTGGTTTTAGCTTAGTGAGTTTCGTTTTTCCATTCAACCAACTTGGTACCCATGTTTTTAGTAACTCCTCAGTCACCTTATCTTTCCTCACTACTTCATTGGAAGGTCTTTATTTGTACATGTATCCCATACATCTTACAGGGGCTGACTTGAATCTCGTGTTCATGCCCATGCCATTTTAAAGGGCATTCCTTGATTTTTCTCCTTATTACTGCTATCCGTAAGATTTCTCTTATTTTCTTATTTCTAGTTCTGTTTTTATAACTCCTCACATCCCTATTAGCATGTGCATCTTTGCATCATGTACTTTCTTTTGGATCAGTCATCATGTACTTTCGTTTCTTCTTCTTCCTTAATTGCCCAACTTTCCACATGAAATGGCATGACAGCTCTAAGCCTCTAACTACAATATTAAAAATTGTTCTTTTGATCCAAGTGATACTTGATGATTGCATAACAATCCATTTGCTTGTCTTCACTTTGCTCGCCCAACTTTGATCCTATTTGTTGTATTATACTGCATAACCAATAGGGATACTTCTGGCCCTGTATTGTTAGCATTTTCGACAGCAGCTCCCACTTCCAGACTTATTTGAGAATCTCATCCTTTGTCTACTGAAATCTTCTCCTAATGTCTTTGGGTATTTGATGTTCTAGATTTCAGTTGTAGGAATGTTCCCATCCAAAGCAATAAATTATCACCAATAACTTTCTTATAATGAAGTTATTAACCTATTTTTCCATCTCAATGGTGTCATTCAAACAAAGGGCATTAGGCAAAGAAATGTTTGCAGCAAAGACTCATTAAAATAAGTATGTTTTTTGCTTGTTTTGCGAAAAGAGAAAATACAGTTGACAAATGGAATCAATGATCACAGATTCCAATAGAGAAGCCCTCCAACAACAAACTTTCAGATAAAAAGGCAAAAAAATGAAGAATAAAATGGCTTGAAAACAAAGGAAGTCATAGCTCAGTCCTTGTAGGTTTCTGAAGAATCTGAATTCAGATATCTATAATTTCCTTTTTGAAAGAAGACCACTCCACAACATCACGCCTAATAGAAGCAACTACCGTACTGACATTCTTCAAATCATTGTATGATAAACTTAGGTTTGCTGTAAAATTGTTGTCCCCACTTAGAGGGAGAGCCTGTATTTATATTAATGTTCACACAGTCCAATTACATGAATACCCCTTTAAAAGGGTTTAAGGGAGGATATATACCAGGATATTTTAGGAACCACTGGTTTACAAGTAGTTATCTAAAGGGACTCAAATTAGTATCATGTTCCGATGGTGTACCAAAATAGGCACTCCCTTCACACTCCCCTGCAAATTGATGCGGATGGTTGAGAAACATCAATTTGGACATCAAGAAATTATGGCGATGAGACATGGCTTTAGTAAACAAATCAGCAATTTGTAGCTCAGATGAGATATGTGGGTTGTAATGGTGTCATTGATGCAGCAGCACCAATATTTCATTGGAGACATACTCGTGGGCCACATGTGGGACCCAAGGGAATCTAAAGATTTTCTTATTTTATTAGCTTCTAATTTTAATTGAAGAGTTGTAATTAGGAAGGCTTTCTAACTTCTGTAGGATTCCTATCTAGTTTCCTAGTTTGATTAGGAGGAAGAGTCTTAGTCCCTAAGTTTCTTTTACTATTTATATGGCATTGTAGTAGATCATAATCTCAAAGTTGAGTTAATAGAATTTTTCCCTCATAGGATTTATCGTTGGAGAGTGTTCTTCATCATATTGTTTCTGCTGAAACTTATCATTGTGCTGCGGGTATCAGAGCCGAAGATGCAGCACTGGATCATTCGGATTTTTTCCATTCATCCATTCAATCTAACCATCCACCATTGCTTCCGTACCCAATCAACTTCTAGTGTTTGTCTCTCCTTAAAACTCCATCGACCTATGTCCCAAAACCCTCAGTCGAAACAAAGTAAAAAAAAAGAAAAAAGGATCACCCTAACCCTATGGGCTGCATCAGTCATCTTCATAGTGTTCACAAATGAAATGATGATCAACTTCGATATGCTTCATCCATTCTTGCAATTCTGGATTTGCAATGAGTCTAATATATCACTTTGTTGCCTGCATATAGAGTAGTAGGTGCTGGAGGTGAAAACATTAAGTTCCTTAAGTAAACGCCAAAGCCAGATAATTTCTTTCTTCACATTGTCAAATGACTGTCTATTTCTTTCTTTCCAAACCTCCCATAGGGGTTGATAGAGGACGAGTCTTTGCCCCCCCATCAGTGACCTGGAGGGAGTGGTGGTTTACCCGAGAAATCTAGAGAATGAAAAAAGTTGCTTGCCAAACTGCTGTGGCAAACTTACTAGAAGGAAATAGATGATCGCATCACATACTAGGAAACTTGGAATCCCAACCATGATAGATGGTCGAACAGAAAGCTTCAACCTTTGGAGTGTGTAAAATTTCCACCAGAGGAAATCCACAATTTGGATTGACTTGTCTGGTTTGAGTGACCAGCCACATATCCTTGATGTAGATTCCAGTTACACAAAAGGGATATGTATTCCAGTTACACAAAAGATGTCAATTACATAACAATCACATCTCTAATGATGTCCATCACATTTCCTAAAGACAAGGATAGAACTTATCTAAAGGATGATAACGAAATATGGTGCACCGTATGACTATATGAATGAGCTATATAGTCCTTCGGTAGATATGGCACTTCACAGATCTACATAATCTACATAATCCTTCAACTCTGACCTACCATACGCTTTGAGATATGGAAGTTTAATCCCTCTGCACCATGTCATCTTCTGAAAATGAGAATTGGCCGTAAATAGCATATTTGGTTCCATTTCCATGTGAGAATCGTCTTTAACTGTATTCATTGGAGAAATACAAAGTCTATTTTAAGAGGTCTTCATAGCATGAAAATTAATGATTAAATAATAACTGGATATATTTTGTAAGCTTTTATTTTATTCGTTAATCCATTCCTTTGGGTTCATGTAGGTAATGAGCTGAACATCCTTTTTAAGTAATTTCTCAGAATATTTGGACTTCATCTTTCATTTGTTTTGATTAATTATCCTCCAACTGAAAGAAAGGGAACTCATTTTATTTTCCCATCTAGAGACAAAGGAATAATTCATTTTATTTTCCTATCCAGAGACAAAGGAGCGCAAGCGCTCTCTCTCTCTCTCTACCTCTCTCTATCTCTAAAATAATGTGGCAATATACTTTATATTGGCATTTGGAATCACTAACTTGAAAATTTCTTGTCCGTGTCTTATTGCATTAGGCGGCTGCTTTGTTGAAGGTGAATGGCTAAGAAATGCATTTCGTTGGAGAGAAACAATTGGTCCATGGGAAGAGAGGCCTGGACACTTTGGCGATGTCTGGAAATACTGGACTGATGATGGACTTGGATACTTTGAATTTCTTCAAGTACATGTCTTAAGGTTTTTCTTAAGTGCAGGTTTTTGATGTGAAGAGCTTTTCCCTATTTACAGAAGGGATACTAACTAGCTTAAAATTACAATGTTTGTTGCAGCTTGCAGAAGACTTGGGTGCATTGCCAATATGGGTAATCAATAATGGTATTTTAATTCTCACTGCACAGATTAGCTTCTTAATGATGATCCCTTTATATGTTCCGTTTCTTCATTTCTTTTCTTTATTATTATTTTTTTCATTTACAGGTGTCAGCCATAATGATCAAGTTCATCCTTCCACTGTCTTACCTTTTGTACAGGCAAGTCTTGAGCTTTGCTAGTTCTACAATATAGGATCATCCATTGATTGACTCAACAAGCTGGTTCTTTCACCCATTAAATATTGAAGTTCCAAGGTCCGGATATGATTTGTGAAATTCAAATCTGTTCCAGTAAAATTGTAGGGTGATTTTTTCTATAAGCATAAAAGACACTTATTCTAATAATTTCTCCTCTCTCTCTCTCTCTCTCTCTCTCTCTCTCTCTCTCTCTCTCCCTTCCCCCCCCCCCCCCCCCCCCCCCCTTGTGCCCTTTATAGATACTGCTTCTTTCAATCCTGTTGAAAACTAATCTGCCTGGCCAGTGCCTTGGTCTGGTCCACCCAAGAAGTCTTCTGGATGGTTCAACCTGATGTACAATCCCAGGGCATGCAAAATTACAGCAACAACATCACCGCTTTCAGATTTATTAACATTCGGTGTATAAAGTCCATCATGACATGTATTGAAGATCGGGCCATCGACATCACCTACATCTTTATTTCTCATGTCACACAAATTTGTCATTCATATCAAAATCCAATCTTAGATCAAAAGTATGATCACCAGCAAAAATAGTTATTTCACTATCACAATTTTCATAGAATTCATCATCGTAAATCAGGTCTTCATAATTATCATCATATAGTCCATCATCACAATGCCCATCATATAATTCATCGTCATAATTTAGATGATTGTCGTTACCTTCATTAAAATAGAAGTCTCGGTGCTTGACTCGTTCCAACTGTCCAGTCAGATTCTCAACTTATTTTTGCGGACTCTGGATCCCCAGGGTATGAGGATTAATTGGTGTCCCCCATCATTCTCTAAGTTATTATGCCTACGGCCATGTCTACATCATCTACGAGGTGGCATATTGTCAAAGAATGGAAATTAACAATCAATCGAATAGGATCTTTCGACTCTGATACCGATTGACGTAGTCCCGATTAGTCAAATCAGACTATTCAGCCAAAGCCAAACACTAAGTCTTGATTGATTCAAAAAGCCCTTAAACAAAGATCAACTCTACCTTCATCAACAGTCAAATAAGGGAAAAACAAGGAGCTAAGTAAAAGATAGCTTACCCAAAACACTAATCTACTACTTGATTGGTCTTCAGTATTGATTATGTTGTGGATGGAAAATGGATGGATTGTAAATATCTACTATTTATCTTATTGTAAGACTTTTTTTTCATTTTTACCAAAAAAAGAAAAGAAAAGAAAGATCATATGATTCACAATTCCATTCAACCTCTTGAACTATATGAGATATGATTTAATTTTTCGAACAATGAACATGATGACCATATTTAAATTTAAACTTCATGTTGTTTTTTACAAAAGCAATCCCTTGACTATGAGCTATGTGGCGATCCCCTGTCAATCATACAAGATTAATTTGTTATCATCTGTCAAGTCAACATGTTCTTTTTTCTTGGTCCATTGAAAAATTTACTAAGTTTAAAGTTTTTTAGTTTTTTTTTTTAGCAAAAATAAAATCGTTTTTAGTTTATTGAAGTATAATAATTTGTTCAATTCTATAGCAAATTGGGATTTCTTATCTATTAGTATGAGGAATGAGTGTTGTGGTGGATGTTTGAATTTCTTGTTCAGCATAGCCTCTATGATTTTGATTGTGCATGCGGGCCAAGATTTGAACCTTGCCAGGCCAATCTGGTGTTGACATCTGTCCAAGTAGGGGATTCTTTCTGTACTATCAGTAGGGCTGCTGGTAGGAATCATGCCTCATTGAGGTTGTCTGATGCGATGGCCATACTTAGGGGCCCTAAGTTAGAGATCAAAAGGTGTCTTGCTCATATTCTATGAATGTGGAGTGAGCGGCTGATTGCTAATATTTCCTCTTCTAAGAAGTGTCCCTTATGTGCTCCTGTTATTGTTGTATATTATGCTTCCCTTTCCTAATAAATTCTGTCACCATTAAAGAACATTAAACATTGATGCTTGTCTGATTTCAAATTATAATGGATATAATTGCTACAGTTATGCCAATCTTTGCACTTATTACATTGCTACATCAATAGGCTTCAACTCATTCATCTCATTGTAGCTTTAAAGTGATTGTGTATGCTTTGGTGAAGTGAGGTCCAGGTATCTTCTTTGTTGGGCAGGAGACTTTGAAATGGACATGGATATAGTTTCAATCTCGAGCCTTCTAATTTCTTCACTTGGATGCAGGACATTCTTGACAGCATTGAGTTTGCCAGAGGAGGTGCTGATTCAAAGTGGGGTTCTGTTAGAGCAGAAATGGGACACCCAGAACCATTCCAGTTGACCCATATTGCAATTGGGAATGAAGACTGCGGGAAAAAACATTACCTAGGTATAACTTATCTATTGGGTCTTCTTTCCTTTCTTGCTTTATCTTTTGTAGAGAGTTTTGCAGTTCCATAATGCATCGGAGAGGGGATTGAGTTTATGAAGAAAAATATTGAAACTGCAAATAAGTAGATATAATTGGATAAGGAACTTATTAGCATGGATACGGCATATTTACGCAAACGACAATGGGTATATTCTTAAACAGACCAACAAATCAGAAACACCAACTAAGAATTTGGTAATTTCAGAATATACTTTCGGGTCACCAGTCCTTAAGCTGAGAATGACAGAGGTCAAATCAAAGTGCAGAAGTGCCAACTGGGTTTTAGTACTTCAGAAACTATGATGCCCAGATACGGCAAGGATACGGTATGGTCATGCTATGGATACGGTAGGGTTACATATTTTACACATAAAAAGTGAAGTATCGGACATGATATGTTGCCCACTTCAAAGAATCTGTGCATCATAGTTCAGAAATCAATCTCTGTAAGACAATGAAGTTGGAGACCAAGGCTATCCAGGTTACATCATCTCATGGTGTTAGACATGTCAACCTGCTTCTGTTAATCCATCTTCATCAGCAAAAGGATAAACCAATAATGCATTTCTATCCTTGTTTATCAGTTTTCTGTTAAAAAAAAAAATTCTTGGAGACACTGAGGCAAAGACTTTTTCCAGTAGTAGCTGCTAAGACTTCTATAGTTCTATCATATTCATTGTGGAGCAATACCATGAATAATTGGTTAGTCAAAGAGGGAGTGGATCACAACTCTATTGTTGGATGTTTGCGTTCAAGCTCATATCTGTTGTTTATGGTTTATTCTTTTTTAATATTTTATATATATATATATTAGCAAGATAAATTGAGTTGCCAATTGCCATATGTGACTCAAGAGCATAACAGGGCAGGGAAAAAAAAGAAATCAAAGAGAAGAAAAAGATATATTTGTACAAGGAAAGTCAGGAACTACAATATTAGGTCCCCTTGTTCATCAGTACGTTGCAATTTTCAGGCTAGTGAAACATTTATAAACTTTTCATAGACCATATTAAAAGATCAGACATGGAAAGATGCAGACATTTAATTAAAAGAGAGTTGGACACTCTATTAGGTGAAGTCCTATCCTCCTAGGTACACAACATTTCTACATCTTGACCAATTTGAAGTTTTTAAAAGAACCCCTTTCATGTATTGGAGGTTGGATAATATTTTTAAAAGTGCCTGGCATGGGATAAAATCCACATTGAAATAACATAATGTGAGAACGAGGGGTTGCTCAGTTAGTTAGCCACCCCACATCTCACGTAGTTGCCCAGGGATTGATCCCTGGGTATGCCATATTTCCCACGTGTGTGGGCTTCTCTTCCCCCGGGTGGGCTTCCTTCTCTCATATGTGCGGGCTCTCTTGGTCCCAGCCCCTAGTCTGGGGTACCCAAAGAAGAAGAAAGAAAGAGGCTGGGCATCCATGGTGAACGTGTGAAGACTCCATCCATCATTGGTTCCATCATTCATGTTATGTATTTGTTGTGATTCTTCGCATTTTGTCATCAGTTGAGTTTATTCGTGTGTTTTATCAAATGAGATGTGGATGCTAAATAATGCTACATGAGAGTTAGATTAGTTTGTGTTTTGAACACAATTTGGTTTTTCTAATTCCGTTGCCTTCACCTTTATTTGGGATAAAAGATGTGGTTATTCTATAGTATTTGCATGGCTGAGAAATTTAAACAATACAATTACCCAGTGTATGCTCTCTCTCTCTCTCTCTCTCTCTCTCTCTCTCTCTCTCTCTCTCTCTCTATCTCTCTCTCTCTCGCGTGCGCATGAAACAAGGGATGCTTATACTTTATCCGGCATGTTGATGGGACAGGAAACTACCTCAAGTTCTATTATGCTATAAGAGATGCCTATCCAGATATCAAAATAATCTCAAATTGTGATGGGTCTTCCCGCCAATTGGATCATCCGGCTGATTTGTATGATTTTCATGTAAGAACTTGTAAACTACCTTTCAAAAAAGATCTGTGCTTTTATCAGCTTACGGACATTCTGGTTTTATTTGTATTATAGCTTGATAAGGATGATATTTAGTAATTATTTCCTTTAAGTGCCGGTGGATGACACTGCTATTTTCTTGGATAGATTTACACCTCTGCAAACAACATGTTCTCGATGGCTCATCAATTTGATCGTACAAAACGTAGTAATTCTGGCCCAAAGGTAGGATATTGTTATAATTTCAAGGCTAATAGATACGATGCAAATGATAACTTCTTATTGTTTACAATGTCAGGCTTTTGTGAGTGAATATGCTGTGACAGGAAGAGATGCTGGCAGAGGGAGTTTTTTAGCATCATTAGCTGAGGCTGGATTCCTTGTTGGGTTAGAACGAAACAGGTGTGTTTATTCCTTAACCATTTTAGGTAGTTCCATTCCTTAAGATCTGTGTGTGCTGATGCAAACATATGTGAATTTCTAGGCATGGATGCATGTAAAATTGAAGTTCCTGATGTCAACAATTAGCACTGGTCTGCAGAAAAATCTGATGTACAGAGCATGTGTATGTGACTATGTGCTGTAAGTTTTGGTCCGTTTATAGAGAAGAGGAATGCACAGGGTGGTGGTGATGGAAATTCTATAGCGAGAAAAACGAAGACGAGCTAGTGGAGTGATGTTGGATTTCTGACAACTGCTTTGATTGAAAGGGCATTTTTGTAAGATGAAAGATAAACCTACATTGTTGTTTAGAGTTGAATGTTGCGTCTCGAAGAAATGGAAACAATACAAACTATATGTGGCTATGTGAGTAACAAGAAAGGATAGAATTAGGAGCAACTAGTCCCTTACATACGAGAAGCTTAGGAGTGGCTTCCATAGAAGAGAAATTGAAGAAATATTGTTTGAGATAGTTCGGGCATGTACATGGGACACCAGAGACATTCCATGTACAAAGCATTAAGTAAATGAAGCATAAGGAACTAGAAGAAAGGGGGATTTTGAGAAGCTTGGAATGGAGGAGTGAGAAATGGAATCTTAATACAGTAGAGTGACGTCTCTACCCTTACACATATAGGGAAGGGAACAGGGCAGCCAATGTTTTAGCAAAGGAGGGCGAACAAGGATTGATATGTTTATAGAGTTGAATAGTGATGTTTAAACTGTGGGGCTGGATGTTCTGGGCTAGAGGGAAAGGTTAGCTATTTACAATATATATCTATAAAATTTTCATTTTAGTACGTCTTTACCCATAAATAAAATAAAATAAAAACAAAATTGAAGTCTCTAGCCTTGAAAATGATTAGTGGAACTATAGTAGCCAGTTAAAACTGACCCAAAGTAGATGGGATAAGCTTCAATGATGAAGATGATACTGTTTGTTTGAACTTTGGACCAGTACAGAAACTTTTTAGTGTGGCTACATTGCATAAAGAAGATTACAGCCTGAATATGATCAACACATTATGAGAATTGGAAATATTATTCAATTTATTGGGAGTTCTATCATCCTTAAACCCATTACATGCACAGTATCTTAAGGTTTTGATTTTGTTCATGTGAACCCCGTGGTTCTTTGATCCAGAGTCCAGACTGTTGATCTATGTATTCCGCCTCGGACTAACCCTTCGTTTTTTTCCCCTCTTTTAGCATCAAATGAATTCAAACTTCCTGAACAGAGAAAACTTTTGGAACATGCCCTATATCTCATGAGCCTTCAGAATGTTTGGAATATGAACCATTACACCGACTTTTCCATACTTAAGATCAGAAAGTATATTGATCAACTTGGAATCTATCTGATGTCTTTTAAATGATATATTTATGAAAATAGAAGTTAGAATTTCTGATGCTTGTAAATGAAAAAATCATTTGTCATCACAGGTATTTCCCCAACACAAGTAGCCTTTTTGCCAGGACAGTTTTGTCAATTTCTTCCTCACACAGAATTTATCTTCTGAACAGTCTGTCATGTTAATTCAGTTTTTTGTTTTTGTATTGGGCTCCTGCTTGGGTTAAAAATGTGCATTGACCTATAATCATCTGAACCTAATGTTAAAAGAACATCAATTATTTATTAGTTTGGGTTTGTGTGTTTTCTTCTCATGCAGTGATGTTGTTGAAATGGCAAGCTATGCACCACTTTTTGTCAATGACAATGACCACCGGTACCTTTTCTTTTCTGCAACCATTTCTAGATTTCTGCTTCTCATAAATCACTGTAACCCTTTTTATGAACAATATTTATCGATGCTAGTCTATTGTAAACCATGTTAATAAGTGGATAATTTCAATATGAAGGTGGGACCCAGATGCAATAGTCTTCAATTCATGGCAGCAGTATGGAACTCCAAGCTACTGGGTGCAACAATTTTTCAAGGAATCAAGTGGTGCAACCCTTCTTCCTGCCACAGTTCATGCAAATTCATCCATTTCTGTTGTTGTCTCAGCAATTACTTGGCAAAGCTCAGAGAGTGACAACTATTACCTAAGGACAAAGGTCTTCCCAGTCTCAGCTAAATTTTTATTTTATTTGATACTGTTATTTTAGAATATGTCTTACCTGATTGGTGTCTTCATAGTTATTTTATGCACTCTGGCCCACATCAAGTGGACCCAAGACCCATGGGCCAGTCCCAGGTCCATTGGGCCTAAGCCTAAGGCCCCAGTTGGCCTAGCATGCCAGCTATGTGCAACAGGAGGCCCAAGCATCCTAATTAAGTAATATATCATATTTCCTTTAGTATCTTTCTTAGAATCATTATTTCCCTTGAGTTTTTCTATTTTATTAGGGTCTAGGTTAAGTGAACTTTTTTTCCCAAGGAAATCCATGTGTTAAAAAGAAATTTCTTTCTTTGGATGTTCAAGAAGCCTATTTAAGGACCTTTCATGTATTATTAAAATCAATCTTTAATAATTTTCAGACTTTCTCCTCTTTGGGTTGAAACTTCGAACCCAAGAAATAATTATGTTGGCTTGCAGGTGCCTACGATTGGCCGTATCCTTCTACACCAATCAGGCTGTGTCAATTTTCCTCTGTATTTGTCATATGGTTCCCCTGTATCTTGGGGGCTTCCTCAAAGGTCGTTTCTTACAACAAAGTGCATTATTGTAAGTTTGTAACTTGCAAACAATACTTTGGTTCCTAATATAATCATCATCATCAAAGCCTTGGCCCAACTATGTTGTGTTCAGCTACAGGAATTTCTGTTCTCCATTCCGATCTATCCTGAGCCAAATTCATGTGTATTTGAAATTTTCTAGTGGACATGAGCCCATGGCATACTTGGAAAGTGCTCACGGTCGCAACCTCAGGGTTGGTTGCAGGTTCCAGTCATGTTACCATTTATTAAAAACAAAAGGAGGAAATTCTAGCGTAAATGAAGTTTAAGGAATTCCGACATCGTCTAGGCAAAGTCATTTTATTTATGAATCAAATTCAGACTTCTGAAGGAAGGAAATTTAAAGTATCATGGGTACATAAATAACAAAAATTACATTAGGTGGGAAAAGTCTTACAAAGGAAAATGAGGCCACCTATCTAAGACTATAGTATAAAAGCATTATACTGATTATTGATCTGAGGGTTATGGAACTCTTACAGCTGCGCGGCAAACTCAAAATCCGAGAAATGAGAAAAGGAGAACTTCGCTGCGGCTGCTATGATAACCCATGGTTGCTCACGATTGATCCCTGCAAGCGTAGGCCAAAAAGTCGCATCGCACGAGGCGCTCACGTTTTTTGGCTGGGTCCAAACTGGAATGCATTAAGGCCAAACAACACAACACAACATTACAAAGGACAAACCAACAAAGGAGGAGACCTGCCCAACCCTTGCTTAGCCAAGGAATCTGCGAAAGCATTGGCTTTACAACCGATATGCTTAAACTCCACTTGAATCATCAAAGCCAACGATTTGATCTGATAAAAATGTCACTGAAATCTCCAAGGGGAGACCACAAAAGAAGAAACCCATGAGATTGCATTCATCAAATCGCTCTGCACATCTAACTTGTGATGCAGGCCAGGCCCATGATCCATGGGTCGACCCAGCACATTGGGTCAGACCCAACTGGCCCAGTCGACCAGCCCATTTAGTGTTACAGTTTGGATGATCAATCTATGATAGCATCTTTATTTTTAATATTTGTAGTTTCTTCTATTTAGAATTTTTTTTATTTCTAGGAAAGAATCTAGTAAGGATAATAGGAACTGTGGTGGAATGAAAATTTGAACTTAGGAAGGAATGTCCCATCCCAGGTCTGTAAATAAGTATTGATCCCTTTGGGGAGGATTAGCTTTCATTATTTACTAAAAATTGGTTTGATTTCCCTATGATTGTGAGTGTTTATCTTTGAGTGAAGAGTGCTCACGTGCATTGTGTCAATCAGACCCATCATGTGCAGGCCCAACTGGGCCCAATACTTGTATTGTAATTAGAAATTGTATTCTAGTTAAGCTACAATTAGTCAAGTACTCTTTCTATATTAGGGTAGCCATAATTTAGGGGTTTAAGTTGTATTAGGAGACTGTTAATAGGGGATTAAACCCTTATATAATGAGGATGAGTGAAACCTAAAAAGGGACACGATTTCAGCTCTCTCTCTCTCTCTCTCTCTCTCTCTCTCTCTCTCGCATGCGCTGCGTGTTGTGTTTTACATATTCTCATAGTGACATATTGAATTTGAATCCCTTGGGATTCGGCCAACCCCCCACCTGTGGGGTTGGTCCCTCCATTGGAACCCATCAAGGATTCAGCGAACCCCAATATGGAGTTTTTCACTTTCATTCGTATTAAGGATTAATCATCCAACCAATAGCACTAAACGGGATGGCCGATTGGGCTAGTTGGGTCGGACCTAATGGGCTGGGTCAACCCATGGATCATGGGTCTAGCCCGTATCATGGAGGAAAAACCATATATACTTCTACGTGAAGATCTCCATTAAGAAAAGCATTCTTGACATCGAGCTGGAGGATAATATCCAATATTTGTTTGCAGCCAGAGATAAAAGAACCTTAATAGAGTTTAGCTTTGCAACCAGAGCAAATGTCTCATGAAAATCACGCCCATGTGTCTGAATGAAGCCTTTGGCAACAAGTTGTGTTTTATATCTTTCAATGGATCCAACAGCTTTATGTTTGACAGTGAACACCAATTTGTATCCAACTACCTTTTTTCCTTGTTACAATTTTTGTGAATGTCCATGTCATGTTCTTTTCAAGAGCTTTCATCTCTTCCTTCATTGCATTCTCGAATGAGGAATTAACAGAGCTTCCTCGACATTGGATGGAATGGAAACAGCAGATATTGCAACTAAACAGTGATGCAAAGTGAAAGAACGAGCACCATATGAAACAAATCTCTAAGATGTCCAGTACAGGTATGTTTACCTTTACATAGGGCCATAGGTAAATCTATATCTCAATTATCAACAGGTAAAGGATCACCAGCAGAGTCAGGTATAGGAATTAGGAACATTAAATCTATATGTCAATTATCAACAGGTAAAGGATCACCAGCAGAGTCAGGTATAGGAATTAGGAACATTAAATCTATATGTCAATTATCAACAGGTAAAGGATCACCAGCAGAGTCAGGTATAGGAATTAGGAACATTACCTACTTCTGGCTGATCACTTGGTTATAGGTGAGTAAGCACTTCAGGTTCAGGCTGTGCCTTCTTCTGCTACTGGATCTAAGTCTTTATTTTTTTGGAAATTTTAGTGGAATTGATCCATTGTTTTTAGGAGTGGAAGGAGGATCAGAAGTTTCATCATTTTGCCGGGGATCAACAGTGTTTGGAGGTACAGAAGGATTGACATTATCAATTGCAGGAAGAGGAACTATCACATCCGTTTCATTTTCCTCCCCTTGAGGTGTATCCTTTTGAAACATATGGGGCGTTCTAAAAAAAGGTTACATCCATTGAGACTAACCATTTTTTAGCGACCGGATCATAGCACTTACATCCTTTTGATTTTGAGGATACCCTAAAAAGATACACTTAACAGCTTTCACATCAAGTTTATCCTGTTTAGGTGAGCACATGAACAAAATAAATGCACCCAAAAACCTTTGGCGGGAGTAAGAAAGAGTTTGGTTATAGGAAAGGGTTTCAAAATGAGATTTTCCATCCAAAAAATGTGTGGGAAGTCTGTTGATAATATATGTTGCTGGCCAGTATTTTTTGGAACATTCATACCAAATAAAAGAGATCCAGAGACCTCAAGGAGGTGCCTATTATTGATTTCAGCTATCCCATTCTGTTAAGGTGTATAAGAACAGAAGGTTATAACCACAATTACTTCCTCATACAGATGAGTATGCATCCTCTTTGAAGTATATTCACCTCCAATGCACAAGACTTGAGTTTTGGCATTATATAAACATTTGACATGATGGTGAAAAAGTTTAAACATATCAAGGTCTTCGTATTTGTTTTTCATAAGGTAAACACTGGTCATCCTGGTGCATTCATCAGTGAAGGTAGCAAAGTATTTGTATCCAAACATAGTTTTTTCAAGAGTAGATATCCATGCATCAGAACATATTACGGAAAAAGGAATAGTACTTTTATCATCACTCGGTTGAAAAGAATGTCTACAATGTTTAGCTAATTGAAAAGCTTTGCATTCTAATTCAAACGACTCAACTGACCTAAACATAGCTCGAAAGGCTAAAATTAGAGAAGGCATATGTCCCACACAAGCATGCCAAAGTGAAATTTCTTAGCAGATTTTGACTGGAAGGAGGCATCATCAGACTTATGTGGCGCATCCAAGAAGTACAGTCCCCTCCATTCTCAAGACCACATCCAAGGATCTTCCTCGAAGTCTAGTCATAGAATAGTTTAGAGTCTTAGTTAAATGGTTAATGGATAATGGATAATAAATTAACGGACATTCCAGGAACATGCAAATTAGAATGCGACAAGACAGTACAAGTAGCAGGAATAAGACTGTCCCTTAAGGGAAGATGGGACGCGCTGATCCTACTGAACTGATAGACTTAGGCTCAGAGTACGAAGAAAATAAATATTTCACACTAGTCATGTGTTAAATAAGTTAATTACTGAGGGTAATGAAGTGGAAGAGATATAAGCCAACATAAGTGAACCTGACTGGACCGAGTGGAGTTCAGTAGAAGATGATGATTCCTCATTGTAAGAAGAATGATTTGAAGATCTTCTAAGTTCTTAAGCACTAACCACTCCTCCAGATCAACAACAGAATGTTCGTTCTTACTTTACATATTAGTAGCCACTGGGATTTTCTTTCTTATTGCTGTTTTTGCAGATTCTAAAATTTTTGTGGACGACCAGCCAATTCCCAACATGTTTCCTTGGTATGCCTTATTTTTCCACAATGAGTACATACCCGTCCATCTTTTTCTTCTGATGTAAGTTATTGCTTATTTTCCTTACTCCCTTTAGGCTTATTAGTAACGAAGGCAGACCTTTCTCGTGGAGGCTTATAAGTTTTCATAATTCTTTGATGGCTCTCCTCTTTGAAGAAGGGACAATATGGTTCTTAAAGGAGGCAGAGATTCTGAGGCTATAGTATTTACCCAAACAGGCTCATATTCTGGATCTAGTCCTCTTAGAAGATCATAGATATGTTGATCCTCAATATATTCTCTCCACTCATTCTAGGTTGGAGGGGGCTGATAGTGACTCAATTCCTCCCATACACCCGTTAAGGTAGAAAATTAATTTCAGGCAGTCAGATTGCCTCGATGGGATTTTGAAATCCCAATTCACAATTCATAAATTCTTTCTTAGTCTTTATTTTGTAAATAAGAAGTAGCCACTCCATCCCAAATAACCTTAGAAATTTTGAGAACATTGTCCTAGAAATACTGTTCCTTGGATTTAAGGAGCCAAGACATAAAAACACCATCTGCGGCTTCCCATTCATTATAAGTTGGGTCATCTTCAGGGGTGGTTTAATTTTCCCATTAACATACCAAAATTTTCTTTTACCAGAAAGTAATTTTGGCAGACTTGGACCATTCAAGATAATTCGTCCTGTTGAAATCTGCTGTAATTAGTTTAAAAGAGTTTCCTCTAGTGTTTCCACCTTTCTTTTTGGTTTGAGAATTTTGCTCAACAACACTCCCACTCTACACACCACTACTGGTTCCACTTTTTTCTGCCATTGAATCACTACTCTTGAAAAGAATTTTTCAGTTGAACAAGAATCTGATGTTGAGCAATACAGCAGTATTGCTATTAGGGCACAGCAACACTGTTGTCCAGCCCTTGTAGGCATTACCTCTCTGCAGGAAAAAAAAAAAAAAAAAAAACATACTCAGCAAGTAAAAGAAACTTGCTGCTGTGCAGTCCCAGTCAAATTGAATCTGAAAGAAAAATGTACAGCTGTACCTGTTTCAGTCAAATAGGAAAAACAGCCCATTGAACACATTCTACCCTGTTGAATTTGTAGAAATCTAATAGGAAACACAGTGAACTTCTGATGGACTGTGTTCCTGATCTTGATTTCAACCAATCGAAGTGGTAGAAGCCTGCCGAACTGTCAAATGGTACTCCAGTAAACCCTGTCAAACTTCGACTGTGCACAATCCCAGCCAGTCGAATAGGGAGCAACCAGGAAATACCTGTCAAACTTCAACTGTGCACGACCCTTTCCAATTGATTCAAGAAAGCCCTCTCAAATTTTGACTGAGCACAACCCTACCCGATTGATTCAGTCAAACAGGGAGTAACCAAGAAATCTCTATCGAACTACAACTGTGTGCTAGTAGATCAATTCAAGAAAGCCCTGTCGAGCTTCTTGAGCACAAATCTGTTGAACTAGTTGATTCCTATGGTGCACAGATAAACCAGTACCCGATGAAATTCCCATGTACTTTTTTTTCAAGGGGTAAATTTCCTGTGTTTGTCTTTACTTCTCTTGTTCTTCACAAAATCATCATTTCTTACTTCACTTTGGCCCTCTTCTTTAATCGGGTATCGAATGCCTAGCAATTCTAGCTAGGCCTTCCTATCAAGAGGCTAAAAAAAAGGTGGATGATCTTTGAGATAGATAATGGTGAATGAGTCAAGTGAAGATCCCACAAAGGGCTATTAAATAGCATCATCTATGATGGGAAATGGTGACCAGCCATCAACCTAGTCTATCAGATCTTAGGAAGGTGATGGTACCATTTATATATTTGCCTTATATATCCTTCACTCCTCACCAATTTAATACTCTTCTTAGCACCCATTTTACTATAAAATTCCTATTTATTCAATACAAAAAGGAAAACAAGGCCTTGCTCATTTTGTGCTGAATGAATTAAGGTGGTTTTCACTTTGCTTTGCTGACCGCAATGATACATTCATGCAGATTGTCAACTTTGGGAGTAACATAGTGAATCTTACGATTTCCATTACTGGTTTGGATTCAAACTACATCAAGTCGGTTGGATCAATAAAGACTGTACTGACATCCAGCAATTTGATGGATGCAAACTCTTTTCAAGAACCAAATAAGGTACATCATCATTGTTGTTTTATTTGTTCTTTGCATTTTGATTGTGACGGATGGATGTGTCTATGTAAACATTCACTTGAATGTAGATAAAAGGATTACATCAATAGTGGCAATGTGATTCTACTACCTCTACAAGTGGCATATTTGTCCAGACTGTCTGACTTAACTAGAACATTGCTAAAAAATTGGATTTAGAGGACAACCCTCCTATTAATAGAACTTTCTTAATAAATCTGGACCATTGCGACTGATCAGTAGTGAGGCATTTCCCTTTCCACGGGACAACCAGGGATCAGTCCCCAGTTGTTGTTTTGTTGGTTAGAAACTTGTGTAGTCAGTGCGTGCATGCATGAGTTGAGTATTTCCAGATATAAAAAGTTGAAAAATTCTGGATCGTTCCCTATTTCCCATGCTGTCACTTTGCGGGTCATCAACCAGACAATTAGAATCATCCTTTCTATTGAGTTTCTTGTTGTGTTTCATGACAAGGGGACCTAGGTATCAATGGCTGTAGAGTATGCTATGCCGTGTGCATTCCTGTGGATCACACTACAGAGTGTGAAAGGATTCCTATAAAAACTAAAAATTCCTACAAAACTTTTAAAAAAGGGCCAAATGTACGCATGATATGTCCTCAAGTAATTATATATGGATTTATGTATGCTCATGTAAATATGCATTATCACATGCACAAGTTCTATTGCACGGCTATGGGCATGGGAAGAGTCACAATTGATAAGGATGTTTGTATGTATTGCCAGCTTAGACCATTGATTGATCAAATTGGATTGCGCAGGTGGCACCAGTTCAAAGTATGTTCGAAAATGCAGGAACAGACATGGTTGTTGAACTCTCTCCTCGTTCTTTTACGGCACTTGATATATTGCTCGACCCAACCATCCTCCCGGTGTATAAATCTTATATTTGAACAAGGATTAAGAAATTTGTACGGTATCAAACGTTTCTGGTTTGCAACTGGCATTTTGGATATGTTAATAATATTGCTTTCTCTGCTTTAATGCTGAACTAATGCTCCATTCATATGGAGAACTAGGGGTGAGTTGGTTAGCAACCCCAGTCTCTCACCCAAGTGCCCAAGGTTCAATCCCTGGGTATGCTGCCCACTTCCCATGTGTGCGGGCTCTCTCCCAGTGTGTGCAGGCGTGCTCTCCCAGTGTGTGCAGGGGCTCTCTTCCCACATGTGTGTGCTCTCTCCCAGGATCTGTGGGTGCTCTCATGGGTACCAGCCCCTTGGTTGGGGTAACCTAAAAAATAATCAAAATAAAAAAACCTCCCTCCATCTTGATTCGGCAGGCTCTGACAGTGCAACCAGGGTTTCAATTTTCAAAGTATTGGTATCAGAACCTGTATCAGCCAGGTAAGAACAATGTGTAAATTGGCTGTCGGTGATATGTATCAGTCAGTCCTGTAATTGGTGTGATTTTGAAAAAAAGTGTCAAATATCTGAAAGAAAAAAAAAATGAAAAAAAAAGAGATAATTTGTAGACTTTGCAATTTTTTAGAGATTATCTGCCATATATTGTGTGCAAATAAAATGTTTTCAGCCAGACAGATTTTGTGCAAATTTTAAAACTTTTAAAATTTTATACTTGTTTTGAAGCACACGTATAAATTTTGTTATTTATAGTTATGTGCATTACTTCTAGATTGAGTATTTTCAAAATGAGTAAGCAATCTGATCATGAATTTTTTTTTAAGTTGTAAATAGATTATAATGTTTTGAAATCACTTTATCATTTGTTTAGATATAATTCATTGTTGAATTAATGAAGATGGATCTCCCAAGTACAGGTCCATTCTATGTCTTTATGACTATCAAAGGAGGTGGGATGGATATCTAGCTTGTGGATTAGTCAGTACCCTTATTATTAGTCTAATCAAATGATCTTAACCCTTGATATTAGCTCTTCCAACATCGAAGGCCACAAAGTGAAAATTTATTGTGATCAAATTCCTGGTGAGTTGTGTTTGGATCAATGTCTAAAGCTAGGATAGGACTAGTGCTGACTTACAGGTTTAAGTATTTGTAGAGGACATGGATTGATTTTTCTTTTCTAAATTGGTGACTGAAGAATAAATTAAAGAGAACAGACACAGTACAATGAAACCCAACAAAGAAATTGGTATAAAAGAATTGTACCCACAACAAAAACCAAAAGAAACAACATCACAACACTAAAAAAACAACCACCAAGTCCTAATATCCCTCTGCCCCTTCTTTTGCCAAAGAGTCCACAAAACCATTTGGTGACACACATGCTGAAATCTCACACCGCAAGAAGACGAGATGAAAAAATGTCATTCAATTAAAATCAAAGCCTCCAGGGGAATATGGCCTCCCAACACCCAATAAGATAAGAGTTCAAAGAATCACTTTCTACAATTAAAGATTCACAAAAAGAGGGCAAGGTGAAGATGCAAAGAGCTTCCAATATAGCCACCACCTTCGCTTCATTAGACTCCATGTGACCCACATGCTTAGAAAACAAGGTAAGAACAGCACCGTGACTATTGCAGAATACCCTCCAACCCTCGCGTCGCCTGCCTCGGTTTTCCCTTAGCCGACTTATCAACATTGAACTTCAACTCCCTAACACAAGGAGTGGACGAAGACATGTGAAGGCTTTCTTTTTGCAACACAGTGAAGAAAAGCTTCCCGATTATGCATAATACCATCAACTTTAGGCTCAAACTCCTCCCCACTAGAAGCCCACTTCGCTTTCTGACAGCACACGAAATGCATATCTTCCACAAGCATTGATCAACCCCTAAAGACTATCATTTCTTTCCCTCCAAATAGACCACAAAATAGCACATGAAATGAGCTTCCATAGAACCGCCCAACAGCCAAAGAAAGGAGACCTCCCACAAGCCTCAAATCATTCTTAACAACGAAGCTGAAGAGCACCAAAGCATACCACACTGCCTACGGAAAAAATTAAGAGGAGAACATGCAATGAAAGGCAAGCACCAATCAGAAATCTCCTGTAAATGCAAGCCTCTTCTCCTAAGATTATCTGTCGTAAAGACCTTCCCAGAAACTGCAAGACAGTTGAAGACCTCCACTCTAGGGGGTGCCAAACCCAGCCAAACAAGAGAGACCGGTGACATGGCTCCCGACACCATCTCTAAAAGCCTCAAAAGGGACTTTAAAGAAACGACCCCAGAGGGACAAGGTTTCCAAATGCATCTATCCGTATTGCGCTTACAAAGAAAAACATTAGAAAGAAGACTCAATAAAGACCCAAACTCTAACTCCTCATACTAATACAAAAAATGCCTAAAAGACACCACCCATGGCACGAACACATAATAATCGTTAACCCAAGACATTTTGTTGAAAACGATTCTAAACAAAGAAAGAGAAAAAAAAAAAGAAAAAGAAAAAAGAAAGGAACGCCTAAAATAAATCCTCAAAAAATCAGATGTTCAAAAAAAAAAATTATGTAGCTATTTTTTCGATCAATTAATTTGAATGGATTAAGTGGCATTTCTACCTGTCAGCATTTTTTTTCTTCGACTGGTATATGTCAGTAATATATAAATGCATTTGCAACTTCAAGTGAGCCCCACATGATGAATGAACCTGATCCCCCATGCCCTCCTAGTTTGGAAGTATAACAGAGTTCTCTTCTGATTTTGTGCCTCGTCATTTCATTGGCAGTTTGGAGAAGGCAAGTTACAATAACAAGCAATACATAATGACACCCAAATCAAGAGAAATTTCTACTAAAACATTGTGATTGAGATATCACTTATCACTTTCTTCAATCTATACACCCAAATGCAAACAGGTGGATGGGGCATTCTTTTTTAAGCATATCAACATATCTTTCCAATGGCTTTATCATGAGGTGTCCAACGGTGGATAAAGGTTGGTTCCATTAAGTGACAGCGACCTCTTTTTAAGTCATGAGACTCCATGCAATGTGCAGCTTGGTCCCTGCTATAGGCTCGTGAAATCTACCGCTCTTAAGCAGTTGACTTGGACTTCCAGACCTTCGACACTGGCATCAATTGCATTGTCATTAGTTGTTATGACCATGATATAGCAATTGATAAGTGTCATTAAAGAGCGATATTACTAACACATTGAAACTAGCATCAATGCATGAAGGTTCCAAGATAAACTTCTCTAGATAAACGAAAACCAAGATTCAATGTAGGTTCCTAGAGTTCTATGGCACTGTGGGGTTATTTGCTTTCCATAATCTCTTCTTTTTTCCCCCTTATTTTAGTAGTAGCATGACTCAACCCTGCAGTAAGCACCTTCCAGCTTTGCATTCCAGAAATGGTTCTTATTCAGGGAAGACAAGGGGAAAAGGAAGTAGGCTGGATAAGATGAACTGATGACAATATCTGAGTCAACATACCAAACCAACATCAAAGAAGACGTAATATTACCAAAAGGGCAAAAAGAAAAATAAAATGTTAAAAAAGGGATTACACATGATAGTCAAATAAGATAATAAAAAATGTATAAAATCATGGCAGCGGTGATCCAGAGCATTCAAATGGGGTAGGCTCTGACATAGAATGGGCCTTCCGCAGAACTCACCACATCTGAAAATTCTACAAGTCTAATTGGAAACCTGTTCCCAACCATCACTATTGTTTTATGGCTTTTTTTTTTCATCTTGAGCATGATCTACATCACGATGGGGTCAACCAGATGAACTACGGTCGGATGTGACTCAACTTGTACGACAAATCCAAGCAAAAACCGATTTTCTAAAGAAACTAACCTGTCTTGAAAGGTAGCAAAGAATGGTGAATAGACAGAACAACCATTTTGATCCTTCTTCAGCCTGAAAAGAAGATTTTTCATATCAATTTATCATTTATAACTAAAACTTCAAAAGAAAGGAATCAGACAGGGTTCATAAAATTTTAGTTTAAAAAAACTAAAAGCATTTTCAGAACCCTCCCATACTTTTAAGAGGCTAGACTCTAGAGAGCAAAATTACCAAAGAGAGAGAAGGTAAACAGATTAACTCATTTATAATGACAAGGGCCCATTTAGGACTATGAGAAAACCATATGAAGAGCACACAGCCGACAGTACTTGCGGGACTGGCCATGCTGCTGGTCACATTGGATTTTTTTGTTGTCGTTTGGCTCTATTTCTATTGAGTACATAGAGCTGTTATCATTGTTTTGTGCCCTTCTCTCGACCTTTTCAACATAAGAGTTCCGCAAAAAATGGAGTAGCAGCAGCGCCCACACTACAGGCAGCATCAAGCATATGCCTCTCTTATGGTTTCCCTTTCTTTCATCTTTCCAAAGACCATATAGTATTGCCAAACCCAAATTTAAAAAAAAATAAAAATAAAAAAAAAGAGAGTAAAAGAAAATAAAACACTTTCTGAGCAAAATACACAAAAACAGAGGTTAAAGAATTTTGTACTAACGACGTAGCAGTGAACTGGTTCAGCACAATATAGACTCACTTCCTGGACCCTGCAAAGTTTATCTTCTTCCAATAGTTCTTCAGGAGCAATAGCCTCCCTAATGCAACTCCAATCTTTTGGATACCATGAAGAAACCTCAAAAAACAGCCCAACACAACCTAGATGCATCATCACATCAACATAATAAATAAGGGCAATATCACTTGATCTCCATCTCAAACCAAAGAACCGCAACAGACTAAAATATGCATTGGAATTTTCACCAGTTTGAGCCGCTGGTTATCAATTGAAGCCCAGAAGCACAAAGTCACAGACAGGAAAAACTTGTGATGAGTACCAATGGTATAGATCAAAGAAAAAACAGAGGAGAGAGAGAGAGAGAGAGAGAGAGAGAGAGAGAGAGAGAGAGAGAGAGGTACCTGCACACTGCACAGTGAACAGAGAGTTGGCGCGGGTCCAACAAGCACTGTGCACAACTACCCACCATGCTACTTACTGAACCTTAGGGTTTTTGCTCAATGCGGCTGTTTCATAGGTCCTTACATGAAAAAACCCATAGTATTGACCATCAAGCCATTCCTTGCTTCTTCAGAGTCTCCCGAGAACTCCAGAAACCATCTATAGTATCAAAAGACTAGGAAGCGTTTCCTTTCCAGTTCACTTTTGTGCCTCCTACAGATTGTCAAAGGAACATTGAAAGCCTTTCATCTCTGGTCTCAGGTTCTTCGAAAGTACAGCATCACCGCATCATTGTAACAGAGATTTAATTAAATTAAAGACAAGCTCTTTTATAAGATCTTTCTTTTCTCATTTTTGCACATGATAATTGGAAGCTCCTGAAATAGTAACTGGGCTTATAGATTCCAAGCTCAATTGCACAACAAGCTCACCTGCCCCCAGCTCCTTTCAACTGCTAGACAAGGTAGACAAATAATCGCTTTCTGCTATTAGATTAGAAATATTAGCATTTGGCACTGAACCAATGTACTCAATTTAGAATGCAAGATGTCCACTTTGTGTTACAAACATCCTTCATCTCCCAAATCAAACAAATCCACATACTGTGACTTGTCAACAGCAGTACCATTTTTTCGTAGTAATTGGTGTATCTTAATGGCAGCATTTTCTGAAGCATTTGCAACCCCATGTTTCTCATAACCATGCACTAGTGCCCGATAGGTAACATTGTTTGGAATTATTCCATTTTCTTCCATCATATTCACCAATCTGCAAGCATCATTTAGATTCCCTTGGCTGCAAAACCCATTTACAAGGGTGTTGTACAATATTATGTCAGGTCTCAACCCAGTGTCCAGCATCATCTGAAACAAAGCTTCCGCTTCCTGCACACGTGCTGCTTTACAGAAACCATTAAGGAGAGCAGTGCAAGTGACAGCATCAGGTCTCATTCCATTCTCACTCATGCGACACCATACACGATATGCTTCCTGAAGCCTGCCCACCCGAATAAACCCATCAATGACATTGGTAAATGTAAACTTGTCAGGAGAAAGCCCCAGCCGAATGAGTTCATCCAAGAGTTCTAGCGATTCTTTCACAAAGCCTCTCTTGATAAGACCATGGATAAGAATGTTATAGGTTGCAATGTCAGGAGAAACATCATCCATCCTCATCATATCTAGCCACTTCAAAGCCTTATCCATATGATCATTCTTGGTATGTCCATTGATCAACACATTATAAGTAACTACATCTGGTATCAGGCCCTCTTTTATCATCAGCAAAAACAAATACTCTGCCCCTTGCAAATCGCCTACCTTACAATAGCCATCAATCAATACTGTATATGTGGCAACAATGGGTCTAAGTCCCTTCTTCAACATTTCGCCAAAGTACTTAAGAGCTCGATGAATGTTTTGGACTTTACAGTAACCATTTATAATGGTAGTGTAACTAAAACAATCAGGAAGCATACCCAACATGGTCATCTCATCAAACAACTCAACAGCTTCTATCACATTACCATTTGTACATAACTCTGACATAAAACTATTATACACAAAAATGTTTGGAGAACAGCCACAAATCTTCCAAAGATTCATAGCTTCGACAGTTCGTCCTGCTTTACAGTAACCATCAATAACTGAAGTAACAGAAACGGAATCAAAAGAGAGCCCTGTTTGAATTGCTTTGTACAATAAAGAAGTTGCTTCTTTAAGGAAACGCCGTTTGCAGAGTGCATCAATCACAATTGTGTATGCAACAACATCTGGTTTGCAACCATAATTTTTCATCTCAAAGAGCAGATTACAAGCACATGCCAAACTACCTTCAAGACAGTACTCACGAATAAATGAGCTAATGGTAACAGCATCAATACACATTCCACAACTCTGCATTTCTAAGAACAATTCCCACGCCAAATCCATTCGTTTTGACTCTGACAGCATCCGAATAAGAGTACTAACAACCCTGACTGACGGGAAGAAGGTAAGCAGCTTCATTCGGCAAACCAATTCCAGAGCTACCTCTGTCTTTTGTTCCCCTATATACGAAAAAACAAACATGCTATATACAGTTTCCAAAATTCTTCTGTCCTTGCAAGTTTCCCCGAGGACATCAAATACTGCAATATACGAGACTTCTTCCCCACACTTGTGGCTGGCGAGATATCGGAGGAAATGCATAGATATATGCTTAATGTTACAAAGAGCAGAAATGTTTATCATCCTACAAACTGAACGAATGCCCAAATTCGACTCCTTGGAATGGTCAAACCACCTCAGTAAATACAAAGCAAGAGCGTCGTTCAAGATTCGGGTTTCATCTGAATCATCACGAAAAATCCTTTGCTGATTTGATAAACCTACATCCCCCCTCTGATATAAAAGAATTGTCGTTATTCGTTGTATGATATTCTCTTTTCTTCTCCCCCAATTTCTTAAATTTGATACCTTCCTTCCCACAAGATCACTGCTTTTATTCAGACTAACTGAACAGCCTGTCTGTCTTCCTGTTTCAGCTGAGACCCGTTCAAAACAAGGAGATAAATTCTCGGTACTTGAATATTCTTGAATCAAACACTCATCCTCCAGTAAGGATGGGCATGGAGACGACAAATTTCTAAATGATAAGAAGGTAAGGCAGCTCTCTCTCCTAAAGGTCAGCTTCAATCCCCTGACATATCCATATATGATGGGAATTGAAAATGCCCTCATGAAAAACAAGAAATCGCCGAATAAAGCAACCAAAAAGAGGAAAGGAAGAAGAGGAAAAACACTGGAAGTAGTCTCCAACCCATCCCAAGAAAAAAACCAATTCAATATATCTTTACAACAGCATTCCAGTTAAGGAATAGTAGAAAACATGCGAAGAAATCCATGTGGGATACTAGGCTATGAGCCAAAAAAAAAGAAAAAGAAGCCTTTCTCCACCCAAGCAGATGAAAGCAGCTGAAATAAGATGAGCAACCACAAACCCAGATGGGTATTAAGCTGAAACACCAGAGAAACTGAAAAGACCAAGTAGAAGACGACCCCAGAACGACAATCGGCCAAAACCCCAACAAGAGTTTTTGCATATACAGGCCTGTGAGGAGCTGAAATGAGGTTAAGAAGGCCAAGAAGATGAAACCCAGACGACGGTAACACTAGAACTATGAAAAAAGCCCCTTCAATTCAAAGAGAAAGTTCGAAATTGATGATTTCTCTAGGGCCTGCAGTCAAACAACGAAAAAGGCCAAAACCCCAACAAATGTTTTTGCATATAAGGGCCTGTGAGAAGCTGAAATGAGGTCAAAAAGGAAAAAAAAGATGAGACCTAGATTATTGTAACACTGGAACTATGAAAAAATCCCTTCAATTCAAAGAAGAGAATTTGAAATTGATAGATTTCTCTGGAGGGTGCTGTCAAGCAGAGGAGAAAGAGAGAGATTGAGAGATGGAGATGGTATAGCCTGCTTACTTGATTTGAAAAAAATGGAGTCTTTGTGTTCTTCCTCATACTCTCTTTGACTCTCCCTCCTCCTCCTTCTTCACATTACTGTCTCTTTTAGTTACCTTTAAAACCTAATAAAACCCCACCTTCTGTAAACAGAAAGGAACCAGACCTGACCCTGGATGTAAAACCCGAACCCAATTGGGTCTAAATCTAGAAACCTTACGAGGGTTCGAAAAGCCGGGTCATCCGTTAACCCGGCCCGTTGCACTCCCAAGGCCCGGTTCAGCCCCTTTGGTGTTAGATTAGATACATGTCTGGCTCACTTTGATGGACCCAGATGTGGGCCCATTGGAATAGCTGCCAATACAACTTTTCCTCCTCTCATACGGGAAAACTTGCAAATGGACTTTACCTCAAATACAAGTAGCGGTAAAGCTGCATGAGCACCCAAATTCATACCGAGCATAACTTTTCATTTCCTTTGACATAAAGACTGAAACAATTAATAGTTGCATGCAGTTGACACAGAGGCCTTGATCACTATAGCATGAAACTAAAAAATCAAGATATGAGTCATTCCTTCCAATAGACTATTACTAGGTGAATCATAGGTTTAGGAAGCAACCCATTCACCATGTAATTAAGATCTATGTGGCAAAGAGGTCAAACATGTGTACCAAGTCCAAACGATAAAGTAACTAAACATTATTGGTGATCATTCTTGTGGGGTAGCTTCTTTATTTTTCAATGAGAGATATTATATGTTTGAAAAAGAAAACATAACAACCCACACATTTTGAGTTGAAGCTTTAGGGCACGATTGTATACACACCCTTTTCGCGAAAAGGGGAACCTACCACGTCAGCAAATTTCATAGAAATGAAAACTTCGTAAAAAGATTTTTGCAGAATTTTGACATTCATGTTTGGTGCGAATTTTTTTCCTAGTTGAATTGGTGCTAATGTTGCTTAGTGTGGCTGTAGATTCTTTATAGAAAATCAAAATTTCTTATTTGGTGAAACAATTTTGTGAAGAAAAATAACATAACATGTATATTATTTATTCAACATAAAAAATTATTTATTTAAATAAATAGAAAACGATAGAGTTGTAGGGTTTTGGGTTGAAATAGAAAAGAAGGAGAAGTTTTCTGAGGAAGTCCATTTCCCATACCCTGCCCCTAGGAAACTCATTTCCAGAATTAGCAAGGAAAATGTTGACGAGGCTTAAAAGCTTTTTTGTGGAATTGTTCCGCCCCAAACACCAGAAAAATGAGTTTTCCGTGTAAAGTCGTCCACTTTTTTTATAGAAAAGTGTTACACAAACATGCCCTAAATAAACCCTGGATTTAACACATACCTTATCTAAGTTTTCTTGCTTCAACTTTTGTAGTTTAGATGCCAATAGTTTTGAACTTGATCCCTGGGATGAAAATAAGTTTTAGATGAACATATATTGTGGAAAACGAGCAGGAGAAAAAAGATCAGAGAGAGTTGGGTAGAGTTGTTAATGGAGGGACCCTCCATTCGCGCCACGAGGGAGAGCAAGAGAAATACTGTCGTTTTTTTAAGTTCTAAGTGCCTCCTTTGTTATTTTTGTTTCTTTCTTTATTTTGAAAAAAAAAACCCTCCCTTGTTTCTAATTTCAAAAAAGGCCATTAATTAGTAAATATGTCCGAGGTAGTCATAGAATTAATATATATAGAGTGGTTATCAAGTGCGCCCAGTGCGCATCTTGCGCCGGGGGTGGGTTCCACATGATGGTCCATCTAAATGGACCACACACAAACAACCCCCCTTGAATTTCACATGGTGCCCAGCTTTGCACACATCCGATGTACTGTACACTGTTAGATCAACTGCACACCCATTCGAAAGGACTGTACACCGTTAAACTTATGGGGCCTAGATGGAGGTGATGATGATCAGGGATGGGGTTATTTTTTTACAGAGATGAAGGGCTAGGGGAAATCTTTCAATCCCCCTAGTCTCAGTCCAAGGTGGGGCCCCATGTGAGCCCACGTTGAGGCTCGCACATTGCTCCAATGCGTGAGTCAGTACTATATATATATTGCTTCAAAGTTCAAGTTGGCCCTTTATACACTTAGATTGGGTTTTTATTGGCATTTCCAACACAATCAATAAGCATGTTAGGGTTGGGTCCATACCTTCTTTTTCAACTCTCAAACCCAACCCAACCCATCCTTATCTATTGCATTCTGACTCATTTACCCGACTAGGGAGTGACCTTGTAATGTAGGCTTTGTATTGATTTGTTTAATTTATAGACTTAGTTTTGTTGGCACTTCAACTAGATTAATAAAAATGACAGGCTAGGGACTAGAATGACTTATACATGTTACTTGCAATGGTCAAAGGTTCAAACCTGACCTAATTTAGCCTATGACGCCCCTAATAACCGTCGTTCATAGTCGATAAAGCATATATATTTATTTATTACACTTGCCAAACTTCTTCGCTCATGTAACCTTCTCTCACCACATAATGCTCCCTTTGCCGCTTGAGGATGATAAAATCATACTATATTGTATTTGAAAAGCAAAAAAACATATTTTCCTTGTTTCTGTTTCACTTGAATGCAAAAAAACATATTTGCCTTGCTTCTCTTTCTAGTTCTTTTGATCTTTTTGCTTGGAACTTGTGAACTTTAATGGTATAACTATTGTGCTCACTTCATAGGTGCATGTGAGTGTGAGTTTGGTCTTGGGCTGGGAATCAAGTTTGGACTTATTCAACAAAGTCCTTTTCTAGATGTAAAAATTCATTTTAAAGGAAATAGCTTAGTCTACACCTTATCCTAGCACTACATTCTTTGGTTGGTTTTAAGTTGAGCCCAACAAAAAATCCTCTCTTTCGTATTTTCATTTTTCATTCTTTTTAGTTGACAGTCTTTGATGTAATAGCAAGTTGAGAAATCTAATGTTTGCTACCTATAGTCACACACGCCGTAGAGGTATATTTGCCTTGCTATTTGTATCCTTGAGGTACAACTTTTGTGCATGATTATTCACTATTGGATCTAGAGGTGATTGCATAAATCGTTTATTATATGAAGTTATAAAGTGACTCAGGCCTATTTGTTTGCATTGGAATAGATAGGAAATCTTGATCAAGTGAGCTCCAATAAAGTATTATTAAAGAGATAAAGCATGAATAATAAGCGGTGAGGGGTTAACGATATAAGGTAGTAACATAGATGGGGCCTTAATTTTACTAGGATCTGAATTAGTAAGGTGATGGCTTAGTATTCATTTTCTATCTTCCCTTGATGCATTTTTCATTAAAGGGGAAGTTGTTTGATGGTCGTTTTTATATATTCACCTTGGATCTCATTTTTAACCACTTGTGGCTTGAGTTTTTTTTTTTTTTTTTTTTTTGTATTTAATTTGTATGTATTCTATACAAACAAATAGGCCCTTACGCCTCATACCAACACTACAAATATTGGTTGTTACTTAGAACTTGCTTGTGCCTTGAGAGGAGATCTTTTGTGCTCCATAAATTCTTGTTTTTAGAAGAGAGAGGAATCCTCCATTCCTACATTTCCTATAAGAAATCAAAATCCTTTATATCGGGAGAATCAATTCATTTTTGTTTTCTCTTCACAAGGAAATTATGTTGCACCAAGCAGCAAAATAGTCAACACAAAATTTTCTTCTATATGAAGAAGTCCTCGGTTACATAAATTTGGTTATTTTTTTCTTATTAGGCAAATTTGCAATGTTTACCTTTTGTGTAACAACATGTAGTCCTCACCTCTGCCACTAAATGAATCATGTTGGGACTTGCAACTCAAGGACTTCAAAGAGATTAGTCAACTAATAGAGAAGCACTAGGAACAAATGTATAAGACCATATTTATGTGTAATGGCGTTGTTTGACAATTGTAATACATCTTTATCCAATGAAACCGAAACTAAACACCGTTACAAAAGGCCAAAGAGCTATTTAAGAAAATATTCACTTATTAGAAGCATTTCAAGTAACGCTCGCTCATGCGTTTCTCTAGAGAAAACGCCAATCTTCTCATGGCCCACCTAGATCAATCAACAGATTTATGCACTGTATAAACGTGATAAAATATGATCATAGGTCTTAAATTTTGATTCACACAAGTCAATAATATCATTTAAATTCATTGTAACAAAACCAACGGTGGATAATATTAAGATCAATCTCAAATTAGAATCATAGTCGCTTCAAGAGAGGCAAGTATAGGTGGAAGGATTAGATTCATCACAGGTGGGCCCTCTATAAATCAAAACCAAAAGGGTTGCTTTAAAAGGAAGGTGTTATTACATTTTTATAGATAGGTATGCAAATTCGTTTTAAAGAAAATATCTTAGTTTACCCCTTATCCTATCACTTCATATTTTGGTTTGTTTTGAGTCGAGCTCGATCCAAACTCTTCTCTTTTTTATTTTTCATTTTTCATTCTTTTTTGTCGATAGTCTTTGATGTAAAAGCAAGTTGTGAAATCTAATGTTGGTTCCCTATAGTCATGCACACCATAGAGTATATTTGCCTTGCTATTTATATCCTTGAGGTACAACTTTTGTGCATGATTGCTCACTATTGTATCAAGAGGTGATTGCTTAAATCATTTATTATTTGAGATTCTAAAGTGACATAGGCCTATTTCTTTGGATTAGAATAGGTAGGAAATCGTGATCAAATGAGCTCCACCAAATTATTATTAAAGTGATAGAGCATGAATGTTAAGAGGTGAAGGGTTAAGAATATAAGGTAGCAGCGTAGATGGGACCTTAATTTTACTATGAATTGAATTAGTAGGGTGATGGCTTGATATTCATTTTCTGTCTTTCTTGGATGCATTTCCCATTAAAGGAGAGTTTCTTTGATGCCCTTGGAATTCTTTTTTAACCACTTGTGGATTGAATTCTTATGTATTTAATTCACATGGCGCCCCTTACACCTCATTCCAATACTACAAAAGTTGGTTAGTACTTAGAACTTGTCTGTGCCATGAAGAGAATATTGTGTTCCATAAATTTCTATTTTCATAGAGAGGGAGAGAGAAATCCTACATTCCTCTCTTTCCTATAAGAAATCAATCAAAATCCTGAATATTAGGAAAACAGTTCATTCTTTTCTTCTTTGCAAGGAAATTATGTCGCACCAAACAATGAAATAGTCAAAACAGAGTTTTCTTCTATATAAAGAAGTCTTCCATTTTATAAATTTGGTTATTTTTTTCTTATTAGGTAAATTTGCGACTTTTACCATTTGATTTTAGTTGCGACAACATGTAGTCCTCACCTATGCCACTAAATGAATCATGTTGGGACTTGCACCTCAATGACTACACAGAGATTTGGTCAACTGACCGAGGAGAACTAGAAACAAATGTATAAAGGTTGTATTTATGCGTAATGACTTTGTTTGACAAGTGTAATCACATCCTTATCTAATGAAACTGAAAATAAGTACCATTACGAAAAAAGCCAAAGAGCTATCTAAGAAAGAATCAGTTACTACAAGCATTGTAACGCTTGCCCATGCGTTTCACTAGAGAAAACACCCTTCTTCTTGTAGCTCACCTAGATGCACAACAATCAACAAATTTATGCACTATATAAACTAAATAAAGAATTTTTCATAGCTCTTAAAATCTGATCCACGCCGTTCAGTAATATAATCTAAATCATTATGACAAAATCAACCATGGATAATATTCAAATCAATATCAAATTAGGATCATTGCTGCTTTAAGAGAGCCAAGTATAGGTGAAAGGGTCAGATTGATCATAGGTGGGCCCTTTATAAATAAAAACCAAAACGGGTGTTGACTCACTATTGCAAGCTGACTCACTTACCCAACTCGGAAGTGACCTTGTAATGTAGGGTTTTATATTGATTTGTTTAATTTCTAGACTTATTTTTCTTGGCACTTCATCTAGATTAATAAAAACGACACGCTAGGATGACTCTTACATGTTACTTACAATGGTCAAAGGTTCAAACCTGACCTAATTTAGCCTATGACACCCCTAATAACTGTCATTCAAAGTTGATAAAAGCATATTAAATACGTATTATACATTTATTACACTTGTCGAACTTCTTCACTCATAAAACCTTCTCTTGCCACATAATGCTCCCTTTGCCCCTCGAAGATGATTGAATAGAATCACACTTTATTGTTTGTGAAAAGCAAAAACCATATTTGCCTTCTTTCTCTTTCTAGTTCTTTTGATCTTTTTGTGTGGAACTTGTGATCTTTAATGGTAGAACTAGTGTGCTCACTTCATAGGTGTACGTGAGTGTGAGTTTGGTCTTGTGATGGGAGACAAGTTGAGACTCGTTCAACTAAGTCCTTTTAGAGATGTGAAAATTCATTTTAAAGGATATAGCTTTATCCTAGCACTACATATTTTGGCCAATTGTAAGTCAAGCCCCATACAAACTCTTCTCTTTCTTATTTTCATTTTTCATTCTTTTTTGTTGATAGTCTTTGATGTAATAGCAGGCTCCCTATAGTCATGCACACCATAGAGGTATATTTGCCTTGCTATTTGTATCCTTGAGGTACAACTTTAATTTGTGCATGATTGTTCACTATTGTATCCAGAGGTTATTGCATAAATCATTTATTTTATGAAATTTTAAAGTGACTTTGGCTAGATTGTTTGCATTAGAATAGATAGGGAATCATCATCAAGTGAGCTCCACCTAAGTATTATTAAAGAGACAGAGTATGAATGATATGAGGTGAGGGATTAAGGATATAGGTAGCAACGTAGATGGGACCTTGACTTTATTAGGATTTGAATTACTACGGTGATGGTTGGGTTTTCATTTTCTATCTTCCCTTGAAGCATTTTATATTAAAGGGGAGATTGTTTGATGGTCATTTTTACATATATACCTTGGATCTCATTCTCAACCACTTGTGGCTTGAATTCTTTTGTATGTAATTTGTATGTTTTCTATGTAAATAAATAGACCTTTGCACCTCATACTAACACTATAAACATTGGTTGTTACTTAGCTTGCTTGTGCCATGAGAGGGTTTTGTGTTCCATTAATTCCCGTTTTCATGAGAGATAGGAATCCTCCATTCTTACCTTTCCTATAAGAATTCAAAATCCTTGATATTGAGAAAATCAATTCATTTTTTTCTTCACAAGGAAATTATATCGCGCCAAACAACAAAATATTCAAAATAAAATTTTACTTTATACAAAGAAGTCCTTCATTTCATAAATTTGGTTATTTTTTTCTTATTTGGTAAATTTGTGAGTTTTACTGTATGTGCAACAACATGTAGTTCTCACCTATGCCACTAAATGAATCATGTTGGGACTTGCAACTCAAGGACTTCAAAGAGATTGGTCAACTAATAGAGAAGCACTAGGAACAAATGTAAAAATACCATATTTATGTGTAACGGCCTTGTTTGACAAGTGTAATACATCTTTATCCAACGAAACAAAAAATAAAAACCTTTACAAAAGGCCAAAGAGCTATTTAAGAAAATATTCACTTCCTAAAAGCATTTTAAGTAATGCTCGCTCATGCATTTCTCTAGAGAAAACACCCTTTTTTTCATGGCGCACCCAGATGCATAGCAATCAATGGATTTATGCACTATATAATCTCGACAAACAATGATCATAGGTCTTAAAATTTGATTCACACCGTTCAATAATATCACGTAAATTTATTATAACAAAACCAACGTTGGATAATATTCAAATCAATCTCAAACTAGAATCATCACTTCAAGAGAGCCAAATACATGTGAAAGGATCAGATTAACCATAGGTAGGCCCTCTATAAAGGGTGCCTCAAAAAGAAGGCGTCACTCGATATTTATAGATATCCAAATTCATTTTAAAGAAAATAGCTTAGTCTACTGCTTATCCTAGCACTACATATTTTGGTTGGTTTTGAGTCGAGCCCAAACTCGTCTCTTTCTTTTTTTCATTTTCCATTCTTTTTTGTTTATAGTCTTTGATGTAATAACAAGTTGTGAAATCGAATGTTTGTTCCCTATAGTCATGCACACCATAGAGGTATATTTGCCTTGCTATTTGTATCCTTGAGGTACAACTTTTGTACATGATTGTTCACTATTGTATCTAGAGGTGATTGCATAAATCATTTATTATATGAGATTCTAAAGTGACTTAGGCCTATTTCTTTGGATTAGAATAGATAGGAAATCATGATCAAGTGAGCTCCACCAAAGTATTATTAAAGTGATAGAGCATGAATGATAAGAGGTGATGGGTTAAGAATGTGAGGTAGCAACGTAGATGAGACCTTAATTTTACTAGGATTTAAATTAGTAGGGTGACAGCTCGGTATTCATTTTCTATCTTTCCTTGATGCATTTCCCATTAAAGGAGAGGTTCTTTGATGCCCTTGGAAATAGTTTTAACCACTTGTGGATTGAATTCTTATGTATTTAATTCATATGTATTTGCAGACAAATAGGCCCTTACACCTCATTCCAATACTACAAAAGTTGGTTGGTACTTAGAACTTGTTTGTGCCTATTTCTATAGAGAGAGAAATCTCGCATTCCTACCTTTCCTATAAGAAATCAAAATCCTAAATATTGGGAAAATCAGTTCATTTTTTTTTCTTCTTGCGAGGAAATCATGTCGCACTAAACAACGAAATAGTCAAATTAGAGTTTTCTTCTATATAAAGAAGTATTCCATTTTATAAATTTGGTTATTTTTTTCTTATTTGGTAAATTTGCCACTCTTACCATCTGATTTTAGTTGCGACAACATGTAGTCCTCACCTACGCCACTAAATGAATCATGTTAGGACTTGCGCCTAAAGGACTCCACAGAGATTTGGTCAACTGACTAAGGAGAACTAGAAAACAAATGTAGAAAGACCGTATTTATACGTAAGAAGTTTGTTTGACAAGCGTAATCACACCTTTATCTAATGAAACCGAAAATAAATACCATTACGAAAAAAAGCCAAAGAGCTATCTAAGAAAGATTCAGTTACTAAAAGCAATTCATGTAACGCTTGCTCATGCGTTTCTCTGGAGAAAACGCATTTCTTCTTGTGGCCCACCTAGATACACAACGATCAACAGATTTATGCACTATATAAACTCAATAAAAAATGATCATAGCTCTTAAATTTTGATCAACACTGTTCAGTAATATAATCTAAATTGTTATAACAAAACCAACGGTGGATCTATTCAAATCAATATCAAATGAGGATCATTGCCACTTAAAGAGAGCCAAGTACAGGTGAAAGGATCAGATCGATCGTAGGTGGGCCCTCTGTAAATAAAAACCAGAAGGGGTGCTAAAAAAGAATGCGTTACGGCTAACTTGCCTTTTGTTATAAATAAGACATTACTCAAGGTTGTTTTGAACAACTTTCCCTTGGTCTATATAAACCCCATCCTTCATTTCAAAATGTTCAAGGTACTCAGAATCCTTGCGTGGGTTTGTTGATTGAGTCCGCTCTCGCTACCATTGGCTCGGCCATAAACTCAAGAGAAATATCTCTTCCAATCTCTCTTTCACTCTCTCCTGATCAGAGAGGAGCAAGAGAGCTGGTAATCTCTTGTCTCCTTGACATAAGATCTTGTATTGGGATACCATTTTTTATTTTTTTCTTTTTGTTTTTAGTTTTTAAAATCAATGTCTGTTATCTAATGTAGCTTCATTTGTTCTTGGGCATGGAATATTTTGGGTGGTTTTCTTTCTTGGAGATTGATTGGTATTTTGGGATTGAAGCATTGGTCATTGGTTTTAAGAGTTCCAAGCTCAAGTTGGACTTGAGGTTTCTTGGGAGTGTTTTTTATTTTTATTTTGGGTGTTCCTTTAGAAAGTTGATTTCTTTCTTTCTTTTTGGATGCTGATTTGGTCTCTTTTTTGTGGTGGCGGTGGTGGTGGTGGTTGGGGGTGGGGGCGGGGCGGGGGCGGGGCGGGGAGTTAGAGATTGATTGGGGTGGTGGGATTAGACCTTTGGTTTTAGGAGTTCCGAGCTCAAGAAAGGGTACTTTAGTGGCCTGGTTTTTTTGGAGAAATTGAGATTTCTTGGGCTGTTTTTTTTAGTGGTGTTCAATTTTGAAAAAGTAGCCTTTTTTTTTCTTTTTTCTTTTTATTTTGAATTCCGAGTCTTGGTCTTGATTTCTCAAAGAATCTAGGAACTATGGTGTTTTATTTAAGAAGGTTTGCGTTTTTAGAAATTAGGTTTTTCTTTTTTTTCGTGGGTGTTGATTGATTTTTTTTTTCCTAGTTTGGAGTGGTTAGGGGCTGAGGATTCTAGTTTGGTTTGGAATGCGGCCCTTGATAGCATTTTCTAGATGATTTTGTTTGGTTTGGTATGCTTTCATATATGTAGTTTTTTTTTTTCGTGATTTTTTCTTTCGTTCGGACTTGTTTTCTTTTATTGGAGTTAAGGCTTGGGATTTCCCTTGTTTCCTTGCCAAGTTCAGACCTTTTGTACTAGAGTTAAGGTTATGGATTCTCTAGGTTTGTGGGATTCAATTATGGAGGAATTCCGGTTTGAGCGGAGTCCACAACACCACCTCAATTTAATTGAGCCATTTGTTTTTCATTCGGGTAGTTTGTTTTATTTAGTTTTATCCTGTAATTTGATTTGTGTGTATTTCCGTGGAAATCTCAATCATTTACTATTTGCATTTTCCTTGTTCTTAGTCCACCCCCTCATCTGGTTTTTTACTTGATCCATGGCTTGACTAAGTTTTGGTGGCTGAACCAATTACTGCTGTTGTTTTAATAACATTTACTTTTTAAGGCAGCATTTAACCGATCTGTACCTAGTTTGGAGTGCCGACCTTCTGCCAACTTGTGATTTATGAATGCATGAAAAGCATTAGAACTGTCTATTTTAATTCGCAATGGTACTGAAAGTCCACACTTTCAGCTCTCACATCTAGCTTGCAGTATGAAGTTGAAATGTTTGTCAAGAGTGGTTGTTATTCCCTTAGATTGAAATATATATCTAGAGTCCATACTACTATTGGCTGACATCCAAATCCCAAAATTATCCAAATGCAACATAGGTTTTTTTTTTTGGTTGCAGATTCACCTCTACTGATTTAAAAAAGAAAATTGTTGATTTTGCTAAGAGGTCTGTGTTGTTATTTAAGATTGAGACCTATTGTTGAAGTTGGTCTTTCTTGTTTCATTTTTATTGTATTTTCAATATTTCTCTTTTTCCTTTTAAACGAATGATCTTGACTATGGGTTCATCACTGGCTCATTGATTTAATTAGTTTTTTGTTTAAAAAAAGATGATGATCTTGACAAGTTTTTTCTTTTAAAATTACATGCACTATAGAGAAGATGCAAACAGAGATCTAAACAAAGAACATGACTAGGAGATAATCGTTGAAGAAAAAAATTCAGATGTTAATTTCCCATCCACTCTCAATTATGCCTAGGCAGTTATCTTTCTATTTGCCTTTCTATGAATTTGCAAATAATAGTGTTGGGAATGGTTTTGGATGCTTGATGTTCAAACTTAGACGAGACACTGACTCATGTGCATAGTTCATTTAAAACCTCCATTTATATAATCTTTTAAGGCATTGCAGTTCAGTTTGGATAATTTGATCATCAATCAGGTGAATTTGGCGTGGGATCGATGAGGTTCGTGCAAATGAGTCGTACAAGAACAAATGATAGTGGAGATAGGATGGTGTCTAAGGATCAGACTGATTCTTCATCAATTGATGAAGGAAGTTGTGGAGGTGTGCTGGGAAGAGTGGGTGTCTTGAAAAAGGGGCCTTGGACATCTGCAGAAGATGCAATTTTAGTGGAGTATGTTAAAGAGCATGGTGAGGGCAATTGGAATGCTGTCCAAAAGCATACAGGGCTGTTACGTTGTGGCAAAAGTTGTCGTTTACGATGGGCAAATCATCTAAGGCCAAATTTGAAAAAAGGTGCGTTCACTTCAGCAGAAGAGCGATTGATCATAGAGCTTCACGCAAAATTGGGGAACAAATGGGCTCGGATGGCTGCACTCGTGAGTGTTTAAAACTCTTTCATATTTTTCAATTGTCAGTCTTTGTTGGTTGTACATGTCCTCACACACGAATCCAAAAGAGAACGGTCCACATGGTTGAACTTTTAAAATGAGGTGCAATAGTTGAATTGTTTTCTTGTTGTTGCTTGTAATCCTTTAATTCAACTTGGATCCTCTAGTTTTTCTCAGACAATTCTTCTTGTTTCAGTTGCCCGGACGCACTGATAATGAAATAAAAAACTATTGGAACACTCGAGTCAAACGACTGCAACGTGCTGGTTTACCTCTTTACCCTCCTGACGTTTGTTTGGAAGAATTGAATGATGGTCAACAAAATCAAAACTACAGTGAATGGAATGGTGGTGACGCACTGCATAATGATGTATCACTGACAAACAATTATGATATTCCTGAAGTTTTCTTTGATAATTTGGAAGCCAATCATGGGCCTCTATCTTATGCACCGGCATCACCTAATATTTATGTGAGCAGCATGCCGACTCAAGCTTTGGGATCATTGAAGAATTTCAACTCCTTGCCCCCAACAGTGAATCATGGCAGGCGGAACCGTGAATCAGATGCTCTACTTCCTGGCTTTTGGGGTAGTGATATAAATAAGCTCCCCTCATTTGACCCAGCCCAGATTGGCTCTTACAAGAAAGTTTGTCGACCATTTGGCCCCCTTTTTCCTTATGATGCTACCCCCAACCAGAATCCGACTCCATTTGGTGATTCAATAACTGGAAGCCATGCCTTTCCAAATGGCAATTTCTCTCCTTCTAGGCCACTTTCTGAGGTTGTGAAGTTGGAGCTCCCTTCACTCCAAGTTCCAAAAACTATTATTAATAGTTGGGGCACATGCCCTCCAGCACCGCCTTCTCCCCCTCCTCTTGAGAGTATCAATGCTTATATCCAGTCTCCTCCAGCTATGCAGGTGCAGTCTAAATGTTATTTACCTCAGAACAGTGGTCTCTTACAAGAAGTGATTCATGAATCTCGTGCTAAGAATCGAACATTTGATAAGAGTTTGAGTTCCTCAGTTGTCACAACCGCTGATGGTTATGGCCATTCGACAATGGAACTATATGAAGCAGAGTGGGGAGATTTTGGTGACCTTCGTTCACCCTTGGGCTGCTCCACTGCATCAGTACTCAGTGAGCACACTCCTATCAGTGGCAGTTCTTTGGACGAGTCTCCACCTGTGAAAGCATTGCCTGGTGAGTGAGTTTGTTCTATAGATCTAAATTCTATTAATTGTAACTTGAGTTACTCTGCAAGCTCAGCCAGACCCTCATGGCCCATTTGGGCAAAATGTTCTTTGGTGTTGGGCCCATCGTTCAAAGGTCTAAATCATTCATCCGATAGGACGCACATGTATGGGCAATAAAACAAGCCTCCCCTTAGATCCCATTCATCTGATTGACTTTCAACATTTGAATACTCCATTTGCAAGCCAATTATCAGATGTATGGGCTTGTGAGGCCAGGGAGTTTGTTGCATTGTGGTATTCATGGTTGGACGCCCTAAATTCCAGGTTGGATCACTGAAAAGTTGATTTCTCTTTCAGAGTGCTGATCCATATGGAATTCTGTTGATTGTTATGGTTGTCATACATGTTTCTTTTACTGGGAAGCATTTGGTTTTTGAATGTTCTCTTCAAGAGATCTTTTAAAAGTATTTTTTTGTCATGACGCCAGATGGAGGAGACAAGGAAATTTCTGCACAGTTGGACTTTCCTAGGGGTGATGCCTTACTTGACTTGGATTGTTTTGAGCAAAGCTCTGATTACCTGGTGGCCCTTCTCAATGAAGATTTTGGCAGCGAGTATGTGGCTTCTCCGACTTCTGCATTGAGCCAGGGATGGGGATTTGGCTCATTTACTTGGAATAACATGCCTGCTGCTTGTCAAATGTCAGAACCTCCTTCAGACAACGTTTATGGCGCTTCAGAATGAAGATTTATTACAGTGGGTCAACTTAAAGGGACCTACCTCCTTGATAAACAGTTGATCAGGATAGTCTAGGGAAACATAATAGTCTTTGTTATTTTATTATGTCTCTAGTGTTTTTATGTGTGGCTTAGGCATGCCTTTTGCGTGAGAACTAACCACAAGGATGATGAGGGGCTGTAGATGAAGAGGTGTTAATGTTGGTAATATTTGTAGCTTCTTATCATTGTAGAATAAACAGTTTCAGTGTGTTTCAGTTATTTGATGGATTGTGTTACATAATTAGCTTGGATTTGAGCATTCTTTCCTTATTGATGAGACAATGGTCAGAACTGTGGTTGAGTATTCTGATTGATGCTTCCTAAACTTCTTCTTTTTCTTTTTTTTTGTTTTGGCAGATTATCACCATCGTAAAATTTTTATTTGTCTACATGCTTAGATGTTATGTTTTCTCGTACCTTGTAACTGCACATATTTTAGTATGTTAAACTAGCTCTTTCTGCTATTGGATTGTCTCTTTTCTGTTTGGGCAAAGTAATCTAGGAACATGAATGACCTAGATCCTTGTTAAAGGACCTACATTTGGATGCTATTTCTGGACACATAATGTATTTTCATGACTAGAACATTTTTGGTCCTTTATTAACAGTCTCCTTCCAAAAAGACATGATTTGAGCTTTTAGCTGTATTCTCTATTCTATTGTTGCATATCACCTTAGTTTATATTGGCATGTTTCAGGCAGTGCATTGAAACCCAAACCAAACCTTACTATTTTTGTGGGTGGTTCACTCCAACCTGCAAGTAAATCGCATTCTGGCCAAGCCCATCAATCCTTTTCATTTTATTATGTAAGATAATTTGTGTCCCCCTAGCCCCTGCTTGCCTTTCTAGCAATCAAAATGGTCGCAAGTTAAACCAAAAGGAAGCCCTTTTACTGCACCGCGGCCTTTTGTAAGGTCTCAACCCTTTCTATTCAAGGTTTATTCCTAGGTTTTAGACTTAATCGTGGAGTTTAGGGGTCTAATTGAGGTTTCACTAGAATGTAGGTAGAGAGGCCCTTAGATATAATTTGGTAATAGAATAGGGGTCTTTGGGAGAATTATGCAATTCCTTGAGAAATTCCAAAACTTCCATTATAGTCTCTTTAGTGCCCATCACTTAAAGGAAGGGCATTTTAGTCATTCCACTTTCAACCCAAAAACTATAAAAGACCTCTCCCATTTCCCCAATGATATTACCCTCTCTTCTCTCTTCTTCTCTCATTTTCCTCCCATTCCTCTCTCTTTCTTCCTTAACAAGCTAGGGTTTCTTCTTGCTAATCTAGAGCTAAGCTCCACTAAATTCAGAGAATTCTCAAGAGTTCTAGCCTTCTCCTACTAGAATTCATCATCTCTCTTAATAGATCTCTTCATCTTCTTCCTATCAAGGTAAGTTTCAAAATCTAACTTCATGTCTATAGCTTCATAAGTTTCAAGCTTCATGTCTATAGCTTCCTAGGGTTTCTTATTCTAAATTCTTACTCTAATTCATGGTTCTCGCTGGGAATGAGCCGTAGGAGGTGTTGATCTTACCGTGTTAGAGTTTTAGAGGTGTTCTTAGGGCTTTGGAGGATTATAGGGCTTGAATCTTGAGAGATTGGATTGGAAACCTTAGATCAGAGGCTAAAGCAAGTGCAATATACACTTAACATAGCATGCATGATGATCTACCTTTGAATATTGTGTTTGATTGCATTTAATCTAATGGATGGTGTAGTTATTCCCAAATTCAAAGTTCTTTTCATGTTTTAAACCTTTATATGCTTGGAACCCGGCCCAAATTATATGTGGTTTGATGTTAAATTATGATGTGGTATGTGATGGCAAATGTATCTTTGTGGTTTAGATGGAATTGGATGGGATTTGGATGGACTTGGAAAGGTATTCTGAAAGTGGAGTTTGAGTTATAAATCTCCATGGCTAGCTGTGGGACACTTACGGCTAACCATGCGACTCCAGAAGGCCAACTGTGGAGTCGTGGTTACTTTTCCAGTTCGGTGAAGTTTTGCAGGTGGAATATGTTTGGTGACCTTAAGGTGACCTTACGGTTAACCGTGGAGCACCCACAACTAGCTGTAAGGCTGACTATAGTGTAATTATGGTCACAAAAAGTATGTGGATATTTTATGAAAATTGAGCTACGATTACCTACCAACTAATTGCAAGAAGGTTATGGCTAACCGTAAGGGCTAACCTCCGTACATATGGACCATGTAGTGAAATTCCTCCAAAAATACACAGCAGTCACCTTATGGCTAACCAACACCCTCTTACGACTAGCTAAGGCCAATGTACGGCTAACCGTAAGTCTTAGATTATGATGAATACATAATTTTTATGTTTTTCTCTTTTAAACCAATGTAACTTAATTAAAAGCTTGTAATTGGAGACTTTTAGGTGTGAGGATGGTGGAGCTTAACATTCTCTCACCAAGTACCTCAAAGTAAGGTGTGGGAGGTTGAAGTGAAACTGATATGATGGTTAATGGGGGTTTTGGATGCCAATCGCCTTTGTAGCACCAAGCAGTCACCATTGAACATCTTAGGTGCAATTTAACCACTGCAATGGTGAAGTTTGAACGCCCATACATGAAGGAGGGACATTGACCTAGTTGGCTACTCATATTATATCCTTGATTGATTTATCAATGAATTTATACATATCTTTTCCTCATATTCCTTGTTCTCTTTAATGGTATGGTTGGAATATAATGTATACCTATGATGATGATGAGGAGGACCATGACCTATGGTTTACCTAGAGGAGACCTTAAATGTGAATGGAGAATGGATTCCCCATGTCCGTGGCTAGGCGGGCTATTCAATGGCCTTGTGCTTGGGATACCTTTGAACTATGGAGTAGATGGTATGGTTGGAAGGAAAAGAGAGGAGAGGCTGGATGTCCAAGGGTTGGTTGATACCTCTTTATAGTGCTTGGCCTCTCTGATTTGCTAAGATATCTTACCTTCTTGGTTCCTTCTTTCCTTCCTTTCATGGCTTCTTAGCATAGTCTCCAAGCAAAGTCTTCTCACTTAGCAACAATTTGAATTTGAAAAGGATTTGTTGCTAAATTTAGTTTATTGGACTCAAGTCTTTCTATGTAGAGCTTCACCAAAGATCTCCCATGTTGCCAATGAGATAGCCTTCCATAAAGTTCAGATTTTATGCACATAAGGGGAATCCAATATTGGGCATGAATTGGAGTGTGGGACCCACCATGTTGGACGTCCACTTTGCCTTGAAATCTCCTTGCTTCCTTTCTTTGCTTGATTTCCTTCTTGATTTAGAACTCTTGCTCCACAAGTTTGACTTTTCAAACCTTCTTGGTTCTACTTTCCATTCTTGAACTCTTGCTTGAATTTGAATTTCAAATCAAATAAGGAACCAAAGTTTCAGATTTAAGAAACATCCAAGCTAGAGGATCTTTCAAGAATTTGGGAGCTTGAATGTTTCAAACTTTTGCAACCAAGTGGACCCCCCCCCTTTTGGGGGCCTGCATTGGGATTCACACCCAATGGGGGGTGATCCCACTATTATTTTTTTCCTTCTTTGATTATTCTTTCTTTCATCCTTACTCAATCTCTTCTCATTGTACACCCCAATTGTTGAATTGTTCCTACACAAATCGAAAGAATAATTTTAGCTATAATTAATATGTATGAAACTCACAAGTGCAATGCATGGGTTCAAATCACATAAAAAATATGTATATAAATATACTTTGCTGATGGATTTATCATGAACCACACAATGGTGCAAAAATATTGGGCATGTTTACGTACAATTAAAAAGCTAGTTGGTGCGATAATAGGATAATGCAATACAATGATTTTGTGAAAATCATGCGTACTAATGCTCTTTAGTTGATTTTGACTCAAATCCCAATTTGAATGCCCAAATGCATGATAAATGAGATTCTACAAAATCCATTGCAAATTATCCTAATTAAGTCCATAAAATCACGTGAAATGATGACTTTATGATACGGTTTTATGGACTTATCAAAGAGAATGTAACATTAGGCAGTTTTGGGATTCACAAAGAAGAAGGATAGAAAAACCCCTCTTTAAAGTCTCAAATCCACCCCCAAAACGACATAAAATATTGATGCATACATTTTGTGTTATTTTTATGTTTAGGTATGCATGTAGCCGAGAAGGTACGTGGTACTTGCGATATTGTAGAAAACTTGTTCGACAAAAATTCAAACTTAAACCCCGTTGAAAATAATTTTCTGCAGAGTCTGGCCAACTGCTAAATAACCAAAAATCTAGCCTCACATTTAGTAGAGACACATCGAGACACTGTAAAACTGAGGTGACAACAGCCCTTGGTAAGGGTCACGGAGTAGAGGCCTTTATGTACTTGGGTGAATACATGGGTCTCTCCTCAAGAAGGCACGTCTCACACACTCTTCTAAAAAATAGAATCAGTCGTGCGATTGATCATTGGACAGGTAAAACACTGTCACTCGCAGGTAGACACACACTTTTGCAGACAGTACTTACAGCTATACCACAATATTGGGTGGGTCTACACCGGATTTCCAAATGCCAAGTGCAAAAGTTCATATCAATCCAAGCTTCATTCATGTGGCATGGGGGTGGGAACCACAATAAATTGACTCATAGTTCCTAGTCAACCATTACACGTGCAAAAACAAACGAAGGACTAGGAGTTCGGGATCTTAGCACCCAAAACACTACAGCAATAACGCATTTGGTTTAGAGATTTCTCACCAACCAGAATGCATAGTGGGTCAGACTGTTACAAGGGAAATATTTGAAGTCAATCAGGTTAAAGGATAACCACATGAAAAAGAGTGACTCAAAGACCCGGAAGGCAATACTTCAAAACTGGCCTCACATCTTCCCAAACCAATGTTGGGTGATAGGAAATGGCCACCAGGTGATAGCATTGGACGATTACTCGGTTCTAGGCCTTGGACTACGAAGGAGCATGATGCGCAACACAACCAATCCAAATGACCCGCCGTCCGTGGTATGGGTGAAAGATCTTATTGACCATGACCCATCTGGCATAAGATGAAATCTTCCACTACTGCGATCTCTGTGGGAAGAACATGTGGTCCAGGCTATTGTCTCCTTGCCTTTGGGAGGGATGGATACAAGGTGCTGGGAGAACGAACCAGCAGGCACATGCCGCTTTAAGACACTATATAAATACTTTCTGCCTCGTCACATATGTCCCAGCCAACCCTGGAAAGTTGTTTGGCAGCTACCTATCATTCAAAAACTAAAAATCTTCTTTTGGCAATTACTCCAAAATAAACTATCCACTCGGGGTCGTTTGTCTAAATGGATGAACGAAATTGCACTCACTTGTCCATTGTGTCGCTCTGCAAGTGAATCTACATAACACTTGTTTGCTCAATGCCAATTTGCCAACTTTGTTTGGTCACAATTTCCCACTTGTGCCCCAAGACCTTCTTGCAATATGACAATCAATCAATGGTTTTGGCATATGGCATCTCATACTATTCGTGGTATAGGGATTACGGTGATGTGGTATTTATGGAAGGCAAGAAACAACTACATATTTCAATATCAACCTTTAAACCCATTTCATATTAAACAAAAACCATCTTTGCAATTCTTGCACGGCAACTCACTTCTGTTTATGCAGGAACAAACTATAATGCAGGAAATACAGCTGATTGGTAGTTGCCACCACCACATGGTTGGTTGGCTAAAACTGAACTTCGATGGGGGTTTCAATCATTTCACTTTGAAGACAAGGATAGGAGAAAAAATACGGGATCCGTACGATAATCTAATCTCAGCTTTTGCTGGTGAGGTTGCGGCCAAACACCCATTAGAAGCAGAATTACTTGTATTATAGTGCGGGATAATCCGCTGTCATGACCTACAAATCACCATTGTGCAAATTAAAGGGGATTGTTTAGTGTTAATAACTTCAGTTTAACAATTAGCTCAATTGACCTGGGACATGATGGGCTTATGGAAACGCACAATGGATCTCATTGCTGCAATCAATGACTGGTCGGTACATTACAGCAAGTGATCAGCCAATCGGATGGCGGATCTTCTGGCCAAAGTAGATGTCCCTTTTCTCACAAATGTTTCAGCCTCACTGCCTCCCCAAATACTTGAAATTTATTTGGCGGAACGTGAAAATGCATTAGCATACACCATGGTGTTCTACCATGACCCAGGGAGGGGATCAACCACCTCCAGCAATCAGATAAGGCTTTGTTGGACTGGGCCGGGCAACATAGATACCAGGCGTGTACTAGAATGTGGCAATTGCAGTCATCCACCTTGTAATGATGTTGGATAAACGCCACATCAGGGCACCGTTGAGTGGGAAAGGTTTGAAGTTTAGAGGGTTCTGTCTGACTACACAAGAGCAAGATAGCACAACTTGTAAGATACTGCCTCATTTTGATTACTTGCATGTAAGAGGCCAGTTTCATCACTATGCTTTTGTCCTACTTACTAATATCTAAATAAACACCCTCTTTAGAAAAAAATAAAATAAAAATAAGTGCTTTATTACCAAAAGATTAACACGAATATTTCCTGCACGGTTCTGATGAGGGTGCTTTTGTGTAAAGCCATGAAAGAGGAGATCTGTGTTTCCTCTTCCACACCACCAGAAGCCCGACCTAAGATAGTAGGATTCCCGAATCTCCTCTAGCACAAAAAATGCAGCTAAAACTGGAGATTTTCTTATTATTTCATCCTAAGTGCCTAGAGCGTGGAGCGGAAGCGCCAAAACGCTAAATTTTATAATAATTATATGTCCGAAGCGCCTTCGGAGTGCCTATACAACACAGTGCTTATGGGTTTATAAGCAATTAGCTAATGGGCATAAATATATCTTATTCATATATTCAAGTATCAAAAATGGAGAAAAAAAATTAACTTTGCAATTTGATCACATAAAATAGACAATAATTAATAAGTAAGAAGAAGTTTCTTCATTTAAAAGATAAATGTCAAGCTTATAGAAAAATAAAAATTCACATAAACTAAAGACTTTGGATGGTTCGTTTCATATTCGGTTGATCCGCGCTCCGAAGATGATCGAATTGCACTCCGTGGACGGATTTCGCTCCGAAAATGCTGATCGGCGTTTTCAGAGCGGGATCAAGGATGTGGAGGTTCCGGTTACTAAGGTTTCATCATTGCACCAAACGCAACGGGGAAGATGCTAGATTCTTCCTGTTTCTGTGATAAATATTATCGCACAAATGACCCCCAAACTATTCACTTTGTTGGTTAGCCCATGTGAGTTTGTGACTCATTTATGATTAAGTCACCCTTCTTCCACACATGACTCTTGGCTCATTGATACAAGCTAAATTTTGACACTTAAGGCATAATAATAATGATGACGACGACGACGACGACGATGATAATAACAATAATGTCTTTTAAAATCATTAAATTTGAAGGTTATACATCAAGATGTTAAATAATTTAGTGAGGTTGATATTTTGTACATATCTCTCATTAAAATATCTTGATCCCTCACCTGATGATTAGCATGACGTAATTGGGCCGTAGGGATGAGTTAGTAAGGATTAAGGAACCATGTGGTGGGCAGTTCTCAAGAAAGGTTTGGAAAACTCGTGACTCAATCTCAACTCTTCCAATGCAAAAAAACTTGACTAGGATAGAGTCTACGTGACGACTCAACGAGCCATAATTTTTATAGAATATTTAAAAAGGGGTCAAATGCTTAAAAAAACACCGATATACATTTTTTCAAATGTATTAATGACAATCAAGTCAAATCAATAAATTAATAAGTGCAAAGAAAATACTATTATGAGGAGAATAAATGAGAAGAAAAGTATGACCTTTATTGCAATTGTTAGTCCAATATCAAATGTAAAAGATTAAATATAAACTTCACATTCTGGTCATCGTTTATAAATTGCCGACTCCAAAACTTCCGAATGGTTACCTTAAAATGAATATTAATTATCAAAAATCAAATCTACCTATCAAATAATTTAATATGAAAACAATATATTCAATAAGCCAAGTCACCCCTATATCTGGTTGAGTCCTTAGTAAAAACAAGATGACTCGAAGAATTGGAGTCTAGTGGGAGAGTTTTCCTTCCTTTCTTCTCAACAAAAGTAAAACTAATTTTGGTAGGAAAAACTCTCCTACAACTACGAGCATACTGCATACATTTCAGATGTGGTCCCACTTTGTGGGATCTAAGATATGCCTGTGAGCCCATGATATTAAAGACCCTATCATATGTGCAGTAGTAGATGGAAAACCCCACCAGATCATCTGATCTTAAGCCCTATTCTCTCTGGTTACTAAAATACCCTCACTTTGCAGCATCTCTCTCTGTCTCTCTTCGAGTACGAGTATCGATGATCTTGTCCAATTTCGAACCGAGGAAGACATGAATTCGATCGATGATATTCCATTAGAATCTTTAAGTGCATCCCTTTTCACTACTTCCTTCAATGGCATCATCATCTCTTTCTTCTTCTTCTTCTTCGGAAATGGATGTGATCGCATCAACGTCTTCGTCTTCGATGGAGAACGTGAAGATAATCGAATGGGAGGAGTTCGAGCAGGAGCTCATGAGGCTCTGGAGCCTCACGTCCGCCACCAACACTGCTAAAGAGCGGAAGCTTTCTCTTTCGAATAAGCTCGAATCCCTCCTCCAGGTAAATTTTCTTCTCTTCGGATCTGGAAAGTCCCATTTTAGGGTTTTCTTTCGAATCATATGATCAAATTTTGAAAGTTTTCTGTCTGGGATCATGATTTTTCTGATGAATAGAAAGCTACCGTTCAAGAAAAGTAAAAAAGATCCGATTTTTCTGATTCTTTACGTTGGGTTTTGAGATTTTAGGATTCTGATCAAATTCTCTGTCTCCTTAACTGAATCTTGAAGGGTTCACATTGGAATTCCAACCCTTTTTGTTGGAAGAAAGGGACAGAATCGTGATTCACATGAATCTCTCTTTGAACCTCAAACTTTCTTGGAATTTCTGCTGTCGTCTTTCCAGACCAGGATTTATCCTGGGTTTTAAAGTCTAATTTCACATTTAGGCTTGGAATTGTATCTGTTACTAATGGTTGAAACAGATTTTGTATTGTTTTCGAGAAATTGTGGGGTTTGGATTGGTCTTGGAGATCAATTTTTTCCTCCATTTTCATTCCTTCCAGGAAAAAAACGGTTTGGCATTGGATCAGGATGGTGGTTTCCTCACTCCCCACCTTTTTTTTTTGTGTTTAATATATTTTGGCCTTTATTTGACTAGTTAGCTCATTGGCATGGCTGCATTGTGGTGGGCAGGTAAGGTCAGAGTCACTGTGTCAGTCGAATGAGCTAGAGCAGATGCGTAAAGAACTGGAGGCTCGGAAGTTGGTGTTGGGGAATCTGTTGAAGCAGTCAAAGACTGCCACTGATCACATAAAAGATCAAGGGGAACAGCTTTCAGTTGGAATTAGACCGCTGCTGGTGGCAGGGAAAGCCCTTTCTGTAGCTCGCAATCAATTGCAGGTAATTTGCCAATTTGTGTTTGGTGATGTGATATATTTTTTAAAGTTTATTCCTTTGCTAATGTGTTTGTAATTGTTTTCTTGTGCATTTTGTCCAATTCTGTTGGTTAGTTATATTGGATGTGCAGTTTTATTACAATTGTTGATGATTAATGTTATTATCAACCACCATGATCATCGTTTCAGCATCGTCATCATCATGATGTTGGGTCCTGTCTTGACATGAATTGAGTGAATTATGATTTAAACAAGGATGAGATACAATCTATTCACAAAAATTCAAATTCCTTTGGCTAGGCGATTTCTTTCTAAATATATACTTATATGAATTGTTTGGGCTTCTTCAAGTTTATAGGCTTCGTAAATAGATACTTTGCTAAAAATAGATCTTTGTTTAGTGACTTGTTTGGCTAAATATATATATTTGAATTATGACGTTTTAGTATAAGCTTAACCATTATAAGAGTGATATACCAACCAGCTTACACACCGGAGAAAGGAAACCCCATTGACAAAAACCAACCAAACAGAAAAATCAAATAACAGCAAAGTCAAGATAAAACCACCTCCCTCCATTTGAAAATGATAAGGTCGAGTGGAGTGTCTTGAAAATGAAGAAGGATAGATGCCCAAGAAGCCATTGAGAACTTTTCCCTCTCAAGTCGAGCCTCCAAACTAGAAGATTTGCCTTCAAAGCACTTGTAGTTCAGTTCTTTTTAAATAATCCAAATTGCAACGCAGTCAAGGAAGCCAAAACTGATCATTACCCAATTGATTTATGATCTCAACCCGATTATCTTCAATCAACAAGAATCAAATGTCAATCAAGGAGAAAATAGGGATTCTCTTACCGTTGATTGTGAAATCCACCGTATAAATCCTCGATCCAATGGGAGATGCTCAACCAAGAGGAGTAGAAATAAAAGTGCACCAGTGCAACTTTGTCAAATTTCATAAAAATTTAACCAAGCATCAGCTGAACATCCCTTTACATGAATAAATAATGTTGAAAATCTCATAAAGTCCTAAACCGAATCACATCCACTAATCATAATCCTAATGATCATAGAAACCTTTTTTAAGAGGTCTAATTACAATTTAATCATGGAAAGAAATTAAGAAGACGAGGATCGTAATTATGGTCAACTTGCGGACTAAATTTCCTAGGGGCTGTGGAGCCCACTTGTTGCCTTGTTGATGCAAATCCTAGGGTTAGGATTTGGATTGTAGGTGCTGCAGCACAATGGCAGTTTCCGCAGAAACAATCACACGATGAAGATAGCTCTCCAACGATAAAATTCCACAGGGGAAAATTATATTCAGCTCATACTCTGAAATTTCCATCTCTACAATGAAATATATAGGGAAATCAAAACTTAGCCCCTAAGTTACCTAATCAAACTAGGAAACTAATACTATTGAAAACTACTCTAATACAACTCATTAAATAAACTAGAGACTAATAACAATTAATTAAAAAAATAATAATCTGTAAACTTCCTTGGGTCCCCCACACGTGGACCACAAGTTTTGTTCCAATGATATGATAGTGTTGTTGCATCACTCCCCGCAGGTTGGAATAGAGTTCACTCAAACTTAGTAATTCTCGTCATTGCTTCGGTAGACATTGTGTACTTGAAGCGCTTCCTTGGTGATACAAGATCTTGACCCTTTGTTTGGTGGTGCCGGCTTCATATAATGGAGGGTGGCATGTTTTCCGTTATGAGCAAATGTGTATTTGCGCATGGCATTAGTTCAATTCTTGTCGTACATCCATGGATGACCAAATAGGATATCACTACTATCCATTGGTAGCACATAACACCAAACTATATCTTTGTAGTCCGCACCAATGGCAAGAGTAATTGGACATGTATATCGCACTTGCGCTTCATCACCTTTCATGAGCCATCGGCAAAATAGGGATGATGCTTTCGAACCTTCAATTGCAAGCGATTCACAATAGCTTGAGATATAATGTTTTCACAACTGCCTCCATCAATCACTACTGTGCATGCTTGTCTATTCATATTGTCTCTTGAGCAAAAAATATTATTTTGCAACCATTTCTTTTCAATAGCAGATTTAGTTTCTTTAAGGACCGTGAGAGCTTCACCATCATAGGGACCGTCGATCTCTAATTCCTCGGTCTCTTTTCCTTTAGGATCATCTAGTGTATCCTTCACATCACTTTCCTTCTCAATGTATGCGTTTGGGACATTCAAATGATTGATGCCGTTGTTGTTTACAATGAAAGCATGTGATACCAATTGATGCAAATCCTAGGGTTAGGATTTGGATCGTAGGTGCTGCAGCGTAGTGGTAGTTTCCGCAAAAACAATCACATGATGAAGATAGCTCTCCAACGATAAAATCCCGAAGGAGAAAATTATATGCAGCTCAAACTCTGAAAGTTCCACCTCTACAATGCAATATTTGGGGAAATCATTCTCTTGTACTGCTTGTCAGTATACTTCTCTTGTACTGCTTGCTTCTTTTAATGAAAGTAACCATTCAAATATATATATATATTTATATAGAGGAATTCTCAAACACTCCCCATTTAGAAAAGGGGAGTTTTTGCCCCATTTGACTTGTCCAATGAGATTTTGCCACTTCACATGGGAAACATAAGAAAAAAAATGAGATTTTTTGCAATTTTAAATTTCTTATCCGCATTTAACTTGATGACGACACGTGTCATAATTTTATTGGCTTAGAAAGGGGGCATTTTTCTCTGAAAAGTGCCCGGGGAGTTTTGTAGTGCTCCTCATATATATATATATATATATATATATATATAGGGAAATCAAAACTTAGCCCCTAAGTTACCTAATCAAACTAGGAAACTAATAATATTGGAAACTACACTAATACAACTTATTAAATAAACTAGAGACTAATAACAATTAATTAAAAAAATAAAGATTCTCTAAACTTTCTTGGGTCCCACATGTGTACCACAAGTCTTGTTCCAACAATTTGGTAGTGCAGCTGGATCACTTGCAGATCCATCCACTTAACCAATCTTAATCATGAGAAATTTATTCATAAAGAGTCCAAATTTCAACCAACTATAATAGGAAATAAATCCTCTCGAAGAATGAACAACCAATATTGCACCGTGTTTCCCCTTTTGGATGTCATGCTTCTTTTTGTTTTTAATGGATCCCATATGGCAAGTGATGAATCCAGATCCCTTAATTCCCTCTTAAGCATAAAAGCCTTCTTAATAAAGGAGAATTGCGCTAAAATAGGACGTAAGAGTCTCCAAACACAATCGAATCAAGGGAGAATATGAAGGTGTGCACGCTTCTAGGCATTTCTGCTTTTAAATATAAATTTCGACCTCTTTGGACTGTTCAATTTGGATAGGCCTTTCCACTTGATTGGGCCCTGGAAAAGGTGGGTCAAGACTCCATTTGGTTGATCAAATGGATCTATACAGTTTTGGGCCTGAATTATGGCTGGATCCTTTAAAAATTTCCATTTTGCTCCTGCATCAAGTTGCTGTCAAAAAGGAAATCTTCTACATATCCTTACCTTTTGAGGAACCTGCCGGAAACTTCCATTCTTTAAAATGATAAGAAGAGATGCTGGAAGAACCTGGCTATATTCAAACCAACCCAAAATAGATTTCCACATACCTTTGTGCAACTTTGCAAGTGTGAAGGAGATAGTCCAGTCTTTTCTGCCCCCAAGCACATCGAGCAAGCATTAACCATGGTCATCTTTCTCCGTCTCATAGTGAGAATACTACCATGAAGCACTAACCAACCAAAGGCACTAATTCTAGGGAAAACTTTAATCTTACAGGCTATTGAGGGGGCTAGGACAACACACTTCCGATGAAATAGCCACTACAAATGAAGTCACTAAGTGCATGTTTGGTATCTCTATTTTTCACCTCTATTTTTCACCTCTATTTGTCTATTTGTCTAAATTGAACAGAGGTTAGGTAAATTAGAGCATTTGGTAGATGACTTTATCCTTTTCCTGTTTTAGAGGAGTAGAGGCAAATCCTCTAAAATTGAAATGCCTACTTTCTGGGCATGTGAAAAATAGAGGCATAGGCTCTAAAAAACGTAGAGGCAAATCCTCTAAAATTGAAATGCCCTCTTTTTTTTATAGCTCTTTTTTTAATAGCTCTATTTTAAATAGTCTGTTAGAAAAAGAGTAGAGATGGCAAACATGGCCTAAGAGTAAAGTATCCCAAGAAGGGACCATCGGCAAACTCTGCTGTCCTTTATTTTTTTTTCCCGTTGTGGCGAGAGATTGATTAAGAAGATCCATAGGAGTAAGGTATTGTATCTCATCTGACCTACAAAATTCCTTCTAGAGACAGGACACAGGATTCTATCACCAAGCCTGATTCTATAAGTCCTAACCTTGGCCTGGCTATCCTTAGCTCAATAGAACAGGTCTGGAAATTTCTCTGCCAAAGGAACTGCCCCAATCCAGGTGTCAAACCAAAGTACATATATTCTCCCCCGAGCCCACTCTGTAACTGATGTTCACTACAAATGCTTCCAAAATAAAGACAATACCTTTCCAAAAACCTAAGAATCTGTAGATCAGGCCTGAAGAGTCCCAACCATTTCTCAAAGCCATAATTACTTGAGCCCAAAGACTGTTTTACTCTTCGCCTAAATGCCGCCCATAAACATTTCCATATCAAAACTTTCATTCATGAGCTTGAGTGATTTGAAGCCGAGACTGCCATCCTTTTTTGACTTATGAACAGAGGCCCATTTAATAAAATTACTTTTCTTCTTCACTCCTTTCCTTGCCATAGAAAATCTGGTTGCAACTTCTCCAGATGATTAATAACTGACACCAGGCAATAGGGGCGGCCCTGGATATATAGGACTGGGGTGGTCGCATGAAAATCATGGGTCCGCCCCCAAAACCCAAATGAAAATCATGGGTCTGCCCCCAAAACCCACAAGAAAACGCTGGGTTTGTACCCAAAGCCCAACTACCTACTTAGGTCCGGCCCCCTCTAATGAAAATCCTGCGTCTGCCACTGCTAGGCAATGAAACAGTGACATGAAGTGGACTAGGAGATTGGAAGGGACAATTAGATTAGAGTGATTCTCCCCATGAAAGATAGATATTTGGCTTTCCAAGTCACCTATTTCTTTTCAGTTCATTCGACCCCTGGATTCCACAAAGACTTGGATGTCTTACCCATACTAAAAGGAAGACCTAAGTTAGAGTTTCGAAAAGTCCCCACTTGCATCCAAAAATATCTGTGCTGTGTAACAAGTAATCTTTTACTTTAATCCCCATCATCGCACAACTTAAGGTCAGAAAAATATAAAATGGAGACACCTGCACAGTTTGAGACCCACTTTGTTTGGTGGAAGACCTTGGATTGTGGGAGTTCTAACACTGAATTAATTGGGCCAATCACCTGTCAAGGGGAAAGGGTGAGCAAGACTCTTGGGCTTACTGCAATATAACTGGGCTTGCAGTCTATAGTCTAAAGAATTACAAAGCTTAGGCAGCTATATATGATCATTTGTATGCACATTTGTATGTTTTTTTGTGTGTATGTGTGTGGACTGTGGAGAGAACTGCATATATACTTGAATACTTGACTCAATTCGATTCTCTTCAACTTGCTAGGTTTATTGAGTAAATAAAATATTTGTTCAATGTGACATGTCAAGTCGAGTACTCAGTTTGTGTCATTTGAAGTCTTGTCTGTGTACATTCTTTCTGTACTGAAGGTAATAAATCCTGTTATTTTCCAAAATAAAAAAGCCTTGTTTGGTTACAGATCAAGACGATTTATTAATGAAAAAGTATAAAAGAGATATACATATATCATTATGAACCTTCAGAAAAGAGTAGAATCATGAAATCAAGCCATTAACGATCAATCTTTTAAAAGCTGCTTCCCTGTTCTCCTCCAGTGGCCTGGCTAAAAGATGCATTTTAGTTTTAGCACTCTTGACGTTGATTTGCAAGTAAAAGAACCTCCAGGGCACCTTGATCTCACTGGAAGCCAATGCAGTTGCATTATTCTAATCACATTCTGCTAAAACCGGCACTTGCCTCTGTGACAATAATGAAAGGCCCTGCCAATATTGAAAATTTTTGGGTGCTTTATTGCAATAATGAAATCACTAACTAGAGTGAAATTTGGGCACATATCAATTGGCAATCAAAGGTGCTTTTGCATTGACAATGTTTCCTTTAATGGAAACCTTCACTGAAGCATTCCCATTTCTTATACACATGCATTTCCATTCAACCTTTTACATAGGCTGTTGAAATTAAAGGAGCTCCCTACACCCCACAAGCATTCAGTGAGAGAGTATTTATACAATTAGAATGCTGAAGATCAAAATCAAGTTCTGTTGCAAACTTGATTGAACAAACATGAGAGAAACCTTACTTTCTTGCAACAAAGCTAATTGAACAGGATACATGGTCAAGCTTGTTTGTTAGAGTAACACATTGATGAATCCTGCTTCTGCTTATTTTCTTGTATTATTCTCTCTCCAGTCTCCACAGACAGGTATTCAAAGCAAGTTCTGTAGCAAACTTGATTGATCAAACTTTTATACTGGAGGAGGTCTTGGGAGTTGGGAGTGGTGATATTGTTATCTGTGTGTGTTTTGTGACATTGTGGACTCAAACTCATGCACTCCAACTCACACACTTATGTTCCTATTTGCTGATCAACCACCTAGGACGGTTGAACATGATCACTTATCCATATAGTATTGTTTTCTTTTTATGTGTTTATGCATATTTTACACACAAAATCAAGAGATAAATCATAAATGAACTTTGACTACCTGATCATTATTTCCTTATAGGAAGCTAATACCTTACTAGCTGGAAAAAGGGGTCATGTTCATCTAAGAAACTTGCAGAAGATGCTACGGATGAGGCAGCAGTACATGATAGCACAAGTTTCAGCGCTTTATCCTGTAAAGGGTTCACTTGGACAGTCTCCTGGGGAAAATCTTCATTCATCTTCTGATGGCAGCAAATCAGGTTTATCATCTTACCAGTATAAGTATAGGTATATATGTCATGAGTGTCAAATGTTGTATTTACATAAAACATGCTGTTAAAAAATAAATTCTCTTTTTGGTTCCTCCTTTTCTTTGCTATGCTGTTAAGTTATGTGATTATTATTGTTATTCTTATTACAATTGACTACTACTAGCAATAAAGCTTCCATATCACCCCCAACCAACCAACGAAAGAAGGAAAAAAAGAAGAAGAAAACAATATATCTATATATATTGGTAATCCTAATCTACCCTCTAAGCTACTGTAACTAAACCATTTTTCATAAGGTCGGCTGGACGATATGTTGATACGTCTCCATTCCAACTGGGGTTCGAACCTAGCTACCTTACTTCTCCATGGAGGATTCTGATGTTCCTTTCCAGCTGAGCTAGCAAGTTGGGACTTGAAAACCATATTTCAAACTCTATATAAGGGGTGAAAATAAAATATTTGTGGACCATTGAAAAAAATGAAAGCAAAATCTAAGGCTCGTTGTAGATTCAACCCATGAAAACAACGATGGATGGGGCAAAGCCTATTTACCATTTTGATCCAATCATCAATAGCTTTCCTGTGGTATATGATAATTTAGTATTTGACTTGTAGATTAAAAGATATGGCCTCAGAAACTTAAAAGGGGTTAAAAGAGAAAAAAAAGAAAAAAAAAAGAAAAGAATTGGGGTGAGAAGAGTGCTATTACGCTATCAGTATCAAAGAGCTAGAAAGAAAGAAAAACAAAAGGATACATTATCAAAGAAGAAGAAGAAGAAGATTAACCAATCAAAGAACAAACATTTGACATACCAAACTGTTCAGGAATAACTTGAAGAGAAGAAGAAGAAGAATTCAATACGAGTGAGGTTAATGGGTATGAGGGCTGTTTAGCGTGTGCTGCAGGTAGCCTGTGTACATTGTCTTTATCAGCTTGAAGTGATGATCCTGTAGGGGAAAATTGCTTGTCATCAAGGCATAGGGCCCACTTTGAGAGGTCCAAAGTTTCCCACTCCCTTCAAAGGGCATTTGTGGACCATAAAAAATATCCAAAGTGTTTCTGTAAAAGGTTATTCTAACTGAGAATTTGAGATTTGACCCCAAAAGACGACTTCATATGGGCAGAGTATATTCACCATTTCGATAAACGTTTCCTATCGTATACAATAATTGAAAATCCAATGTACAGATTGAAAGATTTGGCTTCTGGAAGCTGAAGGGGTCAAAAGAGAGGAAAATGTGGATGTCAGATTGCACCTACATTCCACAACTATGCCTCATGCTAATGACTTTAGATGGGCAAAGTCTCTTCACCATTATAATTTACTTCTTGTGAACTTTCCAATGGTACATAATAAATGAAATCCGACGAGCAAATAATAATATTTGGCTTCTAGAAGATAACTTTGTGTAAGGGGTAGTATCATGCCTGTGTGCATGGTGCATTGCCCATGGGATTGGGGTAGTGCCATGTTTTAAGTGTGAATGGCCCTTTTAGGAGGGAAACCTTCTGTAATCTTTTACGGAAAGTGATTTAACATTATAAATAAGGGACCACATCACGTCCCAAAAGCATCTATTGATTTTATTCTTACCTACCTACTCCAATTATCCAAGAGCATTCCTAGGCTCCAATTATCCAAGAGCTTTCCTAGGCTCCAGGGCTTCAATAAGACCCTGAATTCTTATATTCAAGTTTGTGCCTTCAAGAGACTATACAAGGGATGTCAGGGACTACGTCTCATCCAAGGTCCTCTGTCAGTCTTTTTCGAAGAACTTGGAAACTTGAAACTAGAAGGGCTTCCTTTCTCCCTCGCTTTGGTGCCCTTTGAAGGATTGTAAAAGGAATATTCTAGACGATAGATCTTTGATCCTTGGTTTATTCTTGAAATTAGATCTTTGATCATTCGTTTACTTAAGTGTAGTGCAATCCGTACCCATACTTCAACAAATTAATAAAACTAAACTTTTTTAACATTCTTTTGTCATTTGTTTTTCTTGATTGATTTTTCAAGTAAACAACATGAAAGCTTGAAATCTGTTACTAGGAGAATAAGCCATATCCAACAGAATAGTTGTGTGCAGAAACTGGTTCCTAATTCTTTTCCTTATCTTTTCTAGATAAATGAGTGAAATATTCTTTTGGTAATATGATTAAATTTGTATCTGAAGTCTAAACCTAATGGAACACCCTCAATGATTTAACTCTCGTCACAATTCAAGTGCTTATTTTTACAAACTGAGTTAATTTATTTAATTGGGCCAAGTCTCTGAATAAGGCGTCCTTTGCTAATTTTCCTCTCATGAAGGAAAAGTGAATTAATAATTCCTTTTCTTTTGATTTCCACATTCACTAGCTTGATATGTTAGCTTTTCTACTTTCTTCTAATAGTTATAGATTTTTTTTGTATTGAAAACTAAAGTATGTTAGAATTGACAGAATATAGTTCCTAATAAATCTGCAAGTTGAGTTTATCTAAGACTTGCTGATGTACCAGTGAAGAGTTATTGTCTTTATGTTAGTGTGCCTTTTCTGTGGGTGTTTTATGAATAATGTGCCCTTCATCATGTTTCATCTTTGCATTTCTTTTGATTTCCATTTTCACTCTCTTTATATGTTAACATTTCTAATTTTCATTTTATAATTAATGAATTTTGTTCATTAAAGACTTCAGTATGTAAGAATTGACAGAATATATCTTCCAATAGAATCTGTAACTCGACTAAGATCTGTTGATGTAATACCAGTGGAGAATTATTCCTCTTTCATTACTGTGGCTTTTTTTTGTAGGTGTTTCATTAATGTGCCGTTCATCACGCTATATTGCTTTAGTGGTGAGTTTACATATAAAGTAAAGAAATACTTCCATTTTCAGGGGATGAAAGTGGTTCTTCTGCAACTAGCTCGAAAGCTAATAATCCAGGGATGTCATCCTTGACCATTCTGGGACTGCAACTGACCGTGCCTCCTTTAAAGAAGATGGGCTTTTTCAGTGATAAGAAGGAGGCCCATAAGTCTGCTACTGCTCTTGGTTATGTTGCACATGTGAGTTCGATCTCATGATTCGCCTTTATACAATTGTGGTTTGGGACCTTCATCTGCTTCTAGAAGTTAATATATTATCTATCTGGTAATGTGTATATATATAGGAAAATTATCCTATGTGCGACATGTGCACCCCTAGGGGGCCCACATGATGGTCCATCGAAGTGGACCACCCAAACAATCCCCCTTTATACTAATGTGAATGGACTGGACCTGTGGGCCATGGATGATAGGGTTAGGATATTCGGATGGGACTGATTTTTTGTATATAATAGGGCCCCACCCAGATCTTCAAATCCCCCAGCCCCATCCTGAATTGGGCCAGCAGATGGGCCCATATATATATATATATAAAGAGTACTCATCCAGTGCGCAACTCCTACATTGGATGAGTGTGCCCACCTCGACGTGGGGCCCCACCGGGGGGGGGGGGGGGGGGGGGGGGGGGGGCGAAATATCTCCTTGGGCCCTTCATCTTTGCAAAAATAAGCCCAATACTTAAACCCTATCATCTCCGTCTGGACCCCACAAGTTTAACGGTGTACAGTCCATTTGTATGGGTGTGTAGTCAACCCAACGGTCCAATCCATTCGGATGAGTACAAAGCCCAGGGGCCGTGTGAAATGCAGGGTCTGTGTGTGTGATCCAGTCCGGTGGGCATCAGATGGGTCCTAGCCCTAGTGCGCAAGATGTGCACCAGGCGCACTACATAACCATCCTATATATAATTCCCTCCACCGAGCACTGATGCTCACAATAAGTTTGCTTAGTAGAGCCCAACTTATGATCCAACTGAGTGGACTGTAAAACAGGGAAATACACCCCCAGCACACACACACAACCGCGCCACCCACCCCACCCCACCCCCTCCGCCCGCATCCGCGTGCGCTAGTCACCGACCTTGGGTTTGGCACCCATCCAAATGGACTGGCAGTTGGATTATACGTGGGTTTGGATCTGGACATGGCCTTCTATGCCATTGTACTATTCTATATTTCCAGTTTTGGATTTTAAGTTGACTCAATATTCAAATATTACATTAATTTTTATATACTGACCATTATAAAAAGTTTTTTTTTCATCTACTATACTGTCATTGCAGGCTGTGTTACTCGTAGCTTCTTACTTGGATGTTCCTCTGCGGTATCCTTTGAGGTTGGGAGGGTCGCACTCGTACATTTTTAACTATGCACCTTCTTTTGAGCCCGCAGCAACTGATTTAGCATCAAATTTGATAGTTCTCACAGACACAAAAGCAACAGAATTTCCTCTTTTTTTAGAAGGCCAAGACACAACAAAAGCAGCTTATGCAATTTTCTTATTGAATAAGGTGTGCTTGCCTTTTATATTCTATAGTTCTTTTTATCCTTTTGCATCTAGAAAGATAAAGTATTCTAGATTATCTCACTCTGAATTCATTTATTCATTTATTTATTTTCAGGATTATAATATAGATATTTGATGCAACTTCAATATTAGTCAGTGATGTTGATGATTGACAGATTCTCAATGATACAAGTATTTAAGCTTCTACAAGCTATAGATAGTGTTGAGTGCTTGCAATTATAAAACATGCATGTTAAGGTGGAGATACCTGTTCCTCTTAAGGTCCTGAAACAATCATTGAATTGTTGCCTTCCAACTAAAAGACATGCACTATTGTTCCTGAAAGGCAACTGTTTTCTTGTTTGAGACTTCTGCTGAGGATAGGGAAGAGAATTCTCAACTTGGAACCCCCTAAGTGGTCTCATCTAAGTAGGGTGTGCATGCCTTGTCCATTATAGGCAAAGCATGATCTTGTAATTTCCTGAAGGACAGGGAACAAGAGAAGTCAAATAAAGCTTTAAGTTCTGGGAATTGGGAATTCTTCAAATGGGATAGAAATATAGGTTTTCTCCAAAGTTTTAACATTCAAGCTTGTAGAGAGGTGTAAAGATTTAAACAAGGCAGATTGAATACACATATATTCAAGCTTGCTTTAAACGTTGAGAATATGTTGCACACGATTAAATGAACATGTAAGAACACGTAAGAAGTCTGTAAGTAAAATCACCCAGATGTTATGCTATTCATTTAGGACACATTGAATAGAAAAAGAGAATTATAGTTCCCTATGCATAAGAACAAAGGAGATATTTAATTTAAAGCTGTGTAAATTACTATGCATCGAAGTATGAACCATGACCATTCAAAAAAGTGCTATGAGCCATAGGATGACATTTGAGAGGGAGAGTAATAGAGCAACAACTGCAATGAGAATAACATAAGCCAGTGGGTTTATGATAATAGAGCTAATACGAACGGCATTTTCCTATTAAAACTACTCATAAAAAAATTTTGAGGGAAAGTTTACATATGGTTTTTATTGATTTATAAAAGCCATATGTTATGATGTGTAGGCAGTTGGGGGCCTGTTTGGCAACATTCTTCTGGAATATTTCTGCATTCCTGAGGAATGAAGAAGAAAAGAATGTGTTTGGACTCAACATTTTAATCATTCCCAACGATAAGTTGTGTGGAATGTTTTCTTATAGGAATGGAAAAAACAAAACGATTGAAAATTGCTTTTCAGGATGCAATGAGGCTATCACAAAACCCAAACCCTTAGATTCTCACCCATTCTCTCTCGCTCTCTCTCTCTCTCTCTATATATATATATATATATATATTTCTTCATGGCGTTTTCAACCTGGGTGGATCAGTGGGTTTCCAGGTTGATTGCAAGCATGCATGTCAGTGGTTTTCAGTCAATTTGTAGAAAGATCTTCTGAAGCTAAACTTTTTGAACAAATTTGGACCATTGATATGTCATGATGTTGGATGCACCAAATTGTGACTATATTTTGAACAAATTCTTGTAAAATTTGTACCTTAAATATATTTTGAAGAAATGGACCTTCATTGCTAGGAACTGACTTATATTTTTTTTATTTGTTAAAACTCATTCTTTCTGTTTTTGTATTAGAACATGGAAAAAAAAAATTTGTGGTTGCACATATCAATTCAATCCTTAATTATTGATCAGGTTAGATGTTTACCTTTGTTTTAGATTTTAGTGTGGTGTATTGCATGAAAGTATTAGTTTCTTGTGTAGATTAAAATTAAAAAAATGTTGCCTAACATGATTCTGTTGATTCTACTCCTTTGGAACAATTTTAACAGAACACTCCCGAACAAGTTCTTCACAACCCCTTCTCAAAATAGAAACATTCCCGGCACAATCTATTCTCAGAGTAAAAATATTGTTTCCCACAAGAATGATGCCAAAGGGGCCCTAAGGTGGACATTGAAGGAAAATGCAGCTGTATTGGCGATCCCAAAATTATACAAGCTGTGTGAAGGGGCAGTAATGAGTGCGAGAGAAATATGTATGAGGAGGCATTTGAGTTCCCAGTTGGAGTTGGAATGTACCAAGGGTGCATACATTGAATCCCCCTATTCACTTGCCTTGGTTATGATGAACTTAATTGCAGTTATCCAAGGTATCAAAGATAAAATGTATGGAGTAGCAAATTTAGTGGATTTTTTTTTTGTTTGAGTGTGTGGGTGGGTGGTTTTTTTTTTTTTTTGTTTGGTGGGTGGGGGTGGGGGTGGGGGTGGGGTTGGGGGTGGTTGTTGATTGAAAAAGCTTTGTGCCTCATTGTGATTGATTTTATATTTAGAAGAAACTTAAAACAAAGTGGAGGATTTGAGTTGGATATATGAAATGGGAGTTTCATGTAAGGAGATTTTTTTAATGGTATTAGGGAGAATTTTATAAGACAATAGTTGGTGTTTCGTTGTTAAATGGAGCTGAATTGTGGGCAATAATGAATAGAAAACATACTAAATTACATGTTCCTTGGGTGCACGTGTTAAGATGGATGTTTGGAGTCCTAAGGAAGAACAGAACAGGAATGAGCATATAAGAGGAATTTATAAGTAGCTTCAATAGAAGAGAATCAAAGAATGTCATTTGAGATGGTTTGGGCATGTTTGCAAAAGACTAGAAACACCACCACCTATATGATGAATCAAAAGGTTACACGTATAGTTTGATATTTTGTTCATGCACCAAATCTCCTCTTGTTTAGAATTGCCTAAAAAGGCCCCGACTTGAGTAAGGCTGCTCCGACTCAATCAAGTTGGACTGGCACGAGGTTGCATGGGGCCTGTACAAATTAGTACAGGATTGGTATGGAACTAAGTCTTAGTAACTTGGCATAAAATATTTATAGGAACTCTTTTTTTTTTTTTTTCGTTTTCACTTTTTCCTTGAGCTTGAACTTTGAAGTGAAAGAGACAAGTACCCGGTATGGTATCCAAAAACAAACTCTTATACTCGTAAGGATAATGGAGCCTACAAGTAGTATTGGTATGGTGGTGAGTAGTACGAGATTGATGATCGATGCTACATGAGTTATCGGTATAACAATGGAGCAAGAGTTGTTTGATAATTTTAGGTATTTTATATGTTAAATGATATTTCCATTAGCCATGGGAACTGCCCTTTTAAATAAAGCTGAATGTCTTTAAAATTTTACAATTAATCCATCAAATTTGTACATTTTTAGCCTTCTTTTTTCTTTCTTTAGTTTTTATGATTAAAAAAATGTGATTTGTTTAATTTTTAAGAATTGCATGCCCCTACCATTCTGGCATGAATCGGGTGGCACCAGCTCATCCTGGTCTCAACTGGCACGAAGGCCACCGCCGAAATTTAAAACTTGGTAAGAAGTATAATGAACCGTGAGAAGCATTGTAACAAGAAAGACCTTGGTTAAAGATGTAAAGAAATTGATGTAGTCCAAGTGTATCCTGAGCCTCGAAGTCTATAAAAGGATGCCCAACAAAATTCTCTCTCTCTCTCTCTCTCTCTCTCTCTCTCTCTCATACACACACATGGTTTGTCTCATTGAGCATGCTTCTCCATGTGTCTTGAATCCCTGGGCTGCTGATGGTGATGACACCAAAGACCGGAAGGTCAAGACGGCCATGCGACAACTCCAGCCCTCTGATCCTCCATTAGAAAGACAAGATCAGTTGTGTAGTTACTAAGAGTCTAAGAGCATGGTTGTAAATAGGGCTAACTGGGGAAAAAACTCACAATGTGCACCCCAAATAGATGGGATAAGGCTTTGATTATGATGGCGATCATGATGATCATGATGCTGCGGTACAGGTTATTAATATTGGCTATACAGATTATTAATATTGGTTCTTATTTTTTCTTAATGATCAAATTATTAACATTGTAGCAAGGTTGGATCTTAAGAAGCGCAGCCTATCTGAGGATTTGGCTTAGGAGTGATCGGAATGGAGAAACATAATTTATGTAGCTGATCCCAACATAGTTGGGACAGGGCTTTGTTGAGATAAAAAACATGAAATAAGCTACTCATGTGGTTGTAGGAATTTGCCCTGCATTTTCTTTTCCCTTCTCTTTCGTAGGTGGAAACAACATTTAAAGAACAGATAATATAATATTTACATGCACATTAAAATAAAAGAAATGTTAACATGGTTCTGCAAGAGATCTATGAAAAGTCTTATCCATATTTTTTTGTAGTTTATGTATCTGCCATTCCGTTTTCACTTCATTTGATATGGGAGAAAGATACATTTGAATGGGACAAAATATCTGATTACCGTTTATAGTCGAGATAGGTGTTGCAGTGACTTCTTCCTAGGCGACTAAATCCATTAATGAAGTTCCGAAGTGTCCTTTGCCAATGAGTGAGCTTAGGGAGCGTTTTTAATTTTGAGACCAGTTTTATACTTGTCTGGGCCTTTCATTACAGTAAGCTTCTGTGCACTGCACAGAGGATGTAGGAGCTTGTGAGGCTTTTGGAGGATGGTGATTCACTCTTTGCAATCTGTTATGTGGCAGTGGAGAATAGCTACCTTTGGATGGTGATTCAACGGGTGAGTTCAGCCTATTGATCACCTCTTGTGATACACTATCAGATCGTTTCCTTTGTCAACGATCAAGTTGCATACCTGATCTTTTCACTTGGCCCAGATGCACAAGGTCTTTTCATTCAGCCTATCTTCTGAAAAATAATCTAACGTCAAGTCCAAATATCCATTTTGAATTCATTAGAGGATTATATATCATTAGCTTCTTCTGTTTTAAGTAAAAATATGAATTTTTTTTAATTGTTGATGGATTTTAGGAGTTGGCATCTGATTTTTTTTATTTGTTGATGGATTTTAGGAGTTGGAGTTCTTGAACATGTATATTCCGTCAAAGGTCGTCAAATTGTCATTCGACTTTTCATTACGAAAAATAGCTTAACAACCCTCCTGATGGGTAAGCCAAGTGGACATGGCTGAAATTGAAATTTTGAGACAAAATACTGTAACCGAGTTGTAAGTGGGAAAGCAGGTTATAGGGACTGTTTTAGGACATGGGGCTGATCAAGGCAGTTTGATGATGCGGAACGGACTACCACTCCACCACTGGTCCCACCCAACATAGTTTTAAGGATCTTTATTTTTTTAGTAGCTTTCTAATTTTATTGTAATTAGGATTAACATTATGATTTATTTGGTTTCTTAGTTTGATTAGGATAGTTTCTATTATTAGATTGGATTTTTTTAGGCCCTAAGTTTACTTTGCCTATTTATATTGCATTGTAGAGATGATAACCTCAGATTTGGAGTTAAATAAAAATTGGGATTTTCCCTTGGAGAGGTTTTCCTCGTGTTAGAAATCTCTGCGGAGATAATTTGAAGTGTCTTTGACACGTGCTTCGGCATCTACGCAAGCCCTAACCCTAGGGCCTGCATCATTTGATGTACAGTTGAGATTGTTGGTTATTGGTTAAAGCTTGAACTGGGACTACGAACGGACTGGGTTCATAAGCTAGTGTAGGGTGAAGGCAAAGTTGTGTGATGGGATCTGCACAGGGTTTAAGGGACTGAGTTTAAAGGTCAGTCTGTGGGGTGTGTGGGGCTGTGAAGCAGCTGCCAGGGCTGTTTATGGGTTCCTATAGTACATAACTGGGCTGAAAACAGGCTGGATTGTGGGCTTTAATATGGGTTAAGTTTGGCTGTGGAACAGGTCCAAACTGGTGCTGGTTTAGCTGACCAGAAGAGACTTCTTTATAATAATACAGTCTGATTACATGGACAACTTTTAGAAATGTTAGGATTTGTTGATATGTACAAGGATAGGGGTCTAACAGGTTGGGTTTTGGTTGCTAAATCTGGGCTGTCACTTGGGGTTTAATTTGGTTGGATATGAGGGTCTGAGGTCTGGTCAAACACGAATGGCCTTGGAACAAGGGTCTGGGTTATTTTTGGGTAATGGAGATGGTTGATTAAGGCTAAACTTAGGGCAGGATTTCAAAGGCTTTTTGGGACATTTTTAGGCACAAAGCACTTGGATGATGATACGGATCAAATAATGTTTTCTTGATGTCTTGATTTGGGGCAGATTAGGCAGAGTTAGGACAAGGATTTTAGATTTTCTAAGTGCAGATTTTGACTTAGAAAGGGTTCCAATACAGCAAGGATTATGAGAACTCAGATTGCTGGCTTTAGGGCTGAGATAGGGTTGTGGTTTTAGGGGAAAATTTATGTTCAGGGTCAGGGCTAGGACAAGATTGAGTAGGACTGTACTTTGAGGGGTTTTTTACTAGCTGGTTTAGGGCTGGAAGTTAGGCAAAGTTTCGTTTTCTTGATGATCGTGATTTGGGAGTTAAGAGCTAGGTTTGAGGAAATTTTGGCCGATTGATTACAGCTGTTTTTTGAGTTGAAGTTGGTGCTGAAAATAGGTGTCTACCCAAGGTCAAGTAGGGGGCTGCTTGGGAAGGTTTTTATTGGCTGGATCTTTGCTGAGCTTTTGGCGGACTTTCATGAGCATAAAGAGAGATTAATTGAGCAATTTCAGAAGAGGTCAACTGGATGTACTGATGAGGAGCATAAGAGAAAGATGGTGTTCAGTAATGGAGAATTCCATATAACTGATGCGATTATCATTGGTAATAACATTTTTTTTGTAGAGTAGAAGGGATATGTAGAAAACTGGCTTAGAAAATCCAGGTATTCTAAGTTTCTGACCACTTGTTGATCCTAATCTTATCTAATTTTATCTGACTAATCTTAACCAACAACATTATCACATATCTAATCTTGTTCTGAGGAAGAATGACAAAAAATGTTCGTGGTGTTTAGTGGCATGCATTGTATCTGATGCAGAAGGGAAGATGGCTGGCAGGTTGACAACACTAATTTTTGGGATAGGTTGAAGCAGACACAGATGAAGGTTGTGTTGTAGTCTTACAGATAAAGGAACCATCTGGTTGATGCCTGAGACGTAGAGGTTGCACACAACGGACATTCAATGTAACAACAGGAGGAAAATGAAGGAATGACTACTGGTGCTAGATGAGTTGGGTATGCTGCCTCTGATACCATGTTAAGCAATGGAGAATTTCACATAACAATGTGATTATAATTGGTAATAACAGTTACACATGGAGTACAAAGAATGTAGAAAATTGGCTTTGAAATCTTGGTTTTCACCATTGACTAGAATGGCAGAGCCTGTGGCATGGTGGAAGTTGTGGGTTTGAGTTTCCTTCTTCCTTCTTCCTTTCTTTCTTTTTTTTTTTTTTAAATTTTTTTAGGGTGATTGGTAACATGACTTGAACCCGTAATCTAATCTTATCCTACTGATCCCCAAAAGAACCTTATCATACATATCTCTACCTAAGCTAAGATCCTTTAATTTTCTTACAATGGGGGCATATGTGATGGCAGAAAATAGCAGAAACAGACCAATCTTATGACTAACCTTGTCTAATATCAAAACTGATGCAGGCTGGACCCTATCTAGTTAATACTTCAGCCTTCGCATGTAATAAGAGGGGCTAGGAATCATCACCTAGTGAACCAATGGAATCATCACAACTGAAATGCGGTTTGGAGAAGCCGTTGTGCCTTTTGACACAATTTAGAAGAAATCCTTCCTTTCCCAAATTTTTGACCATAAGGAGTTAAAAATTTCTTTTTCCATGAGGAGTCTTATCTATTTGATTAAAAAGTTATCATCTTTACAGCCCATCTAAGCTAGAAATGCATCTTCATTTTCCTACTAGGACTTAGAGTTGAGAAACCAAAAAAATTGAGGGAAGGGGGTACAATCTACCCATCTGGGGGAATATTGTGTGTAAAGCGCATTACACTCTATACAATGGCTTGACCATTATGTGGGACCCTTGTGTTGGGTCCTGGGCCCCACTCTTGGATTTTCCGTCACCTGTTATCTGCATAAATTAGTTAATATAAATTATATAATTAAGATGCATTTATCTTTCTCTTCATAATTTGTATCAGCTCTGCTCTCTTCCCTGTCAAAAGGATCCACATGCCAAGGGTCAAGACATACAGCAACCGGATGTCAATATTGCGACCTGTACTTCACTTTGCGAAGATGCACTAGCCCATCCTCGCTTACTTCTCACTGCAGCTACTCTTTGCTGCAGTTCCATAGCTTCTTCATAATCTCTAGCGCATCATGATCCATTCTTAATGAAACATGAATGAATAAAATAACCTTACAGAAGTTTTTCCTTCTAGAATCAGTGGGGAAATAATTCTTATCATGACCTTTAGCTTCCACAGTCCCTTCAAATTTTTTTTTTTTCTTTTTCATGTCAGGCTGTCTTTACTTAGAATTCCTAACTAAATGCATTCTGTTTTAGTTATGATCAAAAAATTTTATTGAAGGATCACGGATTGCTTTTTTTTTTTTTTTTTTTTGGAATGACTTAACTGAAGCTCCCATCTGCTTTCTGAATGTTCTTTGCTGTCTAACTGGTTTATGTAGGATATAGAGCAGCTCTTGAATTTTGTTGGCATTCAAAGTTTGGGGCCACGCCATGTATTGGCCAATTTGAAGGAGCTTTTCAGGACAATTCAGTCTCGAGAATTCATAGATTCATGAGCGATCCGCTCATCATGGATAGCTTATACTTCTTTGTAGGTGCATATTTTAGTGGAGCACCTGAATTTCTAGCCCCAACCAGAAGCTATATTTTCTCAAATGTGACAATCTTGCTCACTGAAGGGTGTTCTTTTGATGTAACTTGTAGGAGCTTGAGAATCATGCCTTGAAATATCTAGCAAAAATGATTCTTTGGATCTCGAATGTGAATTGGAATGAAGTATGAAAAGTTGATGCATGGAATACCAAGAATGGGGAATGCTCTTGTTTGCTTCACGAGCTTCAGGTGCCTGTTTCCTTCAGAAAATTCCAACTATTGAGACTTTCATCAATGGTTCTAATTATTTAACTTTTCAGAAAGCCATACCTTCACCAAAACCCAACCCATAAATTACCTATTATTTGCAGCATTTGCTATCATACTGGTTGCCAATTCTATACAAACTAACTGCTACTTTTGTAATATTGAATGTAGTTTACACACTGTTCCGGAGATGAAAGAATCACAAACAAGAAAATATACTTTTCTTGTGGATATTTAATAAATCGATCAAATAGTCTGTAATATTGAGTTTTAAATGGAAGCTATAATTAATCCTCACTCAAAGGGCGTTTGTGTGTGATAGTTTCCATGGCATTTTGTTTCCACTTTAATTTAATTTGCTGTACAAAAATGAAAATTGAAATAGTTCTTTTTTCATGGGTTTTAGTTTCTATAGTTTGTCCAGCAAAATAGTTTCCATAGTAAAACCTGATTTTTACCTCACGCGCATGGTTCAAAATAGCGACTCTAATAGTTGAAGCCGTTAAGATATTTTGAAAATTAGTGGCCTTACGTAAGACTCACTAAAAAAACATAAAATTGGTTGCTATATAAGATTCAAACTTTTTTTACCACTTAAAATGTATTACCTGTAGTTTTTTTTAGTGACTGACTACTACAACTGCCATAACCATAGTGTTCTAGTGAGTAAGTGCTATAACCATCGCAACCGTTATTATTATCCTTGCTTATGCATAAGATTTAAAATATGATTTTCCACCTCAGAATAAAAAATTGCGGAAAGAATGCTTATGTCTTGCAAAAATGGAAACCGGTCTAACACACAACGACAAAAACTCATTCACCCTATAAGTATCTGACCGCTGTACACCCGTTCAAAAAAGTAACGAACAACTCAGCTCTATTATAAAAAAACCTAATATATATTTAAATATTATTAATAATATTACATGCAATAAAATAAAAGAAAACTACATATGGCCATATACCATTTCTAGTATTTACAAATAACTACCTTTTTTTCTTTTTCTTTTTTCATATGCAAGCACCTATGCTCCGGTGACAATCAACAACTTTGATCATAGTCAATGCCACCCCCACACCCCCCAGCAAAAATAAAAATAAAAAAAAGGCCTTTTGGCCACTGTTGTTGGATATTTTTAAAATTCACCAGTGAAGCATGATAATAATAATCTTTCACCCAACTTCCATGGTTCACGTTTGGTTAAGTGTAACAGTAAAAATTGGCTAATACAGCTTTGAACTAGGATAAAAATAACAGAAGAATACCTTTAGTTAGTTCAAGGACAAAATAATAATTTGGCATTCGTGTTTGTGTTATTCTAAAACAAATCAATTAAAATAATTTCATTTTTATCATTTTTTAAGATAAGACATCAATGTCAAAAGACATCAGACAATTTTTTTTTTAAAACAAATCTACATGTAATAGTTCTATTGTATTCAAGTTTATGTATATAACTTTTACCATATGATGAGTTTGTTTGCTATCTTTAATTGAAGTGAACACACTAAAGGTCTAATCGTAGGGGTGTTCATGGGCCGGCTGGGCCGGGCTGAGCAGCATCTAGGCCCGGATTAAATTTTAAACAACGAGCTTGAGCCCAGGCCAAGCCTGACTCGGGCAATAAGTACCTGGCCCGAGCCCAACCCCACCTAAAATAGATTAAGCCCAATCACAGTTGTATTATGTTTTAGAAATAAAAGGGTGATGTTTATTGATCCAACTTGTGGCTCACTTGGCTTGGAAGTTTCTTTGTGGGTGAGAGAATGTGTGTTCAACTCCTCTCCTCTCACTCTGGCCAAGCTTGGGCTTTCAGGCTTTCTACCACTTAATCCGAGCCAGGGCCATATATTAAAAGGGCCCGATCTTATAGCCAGGCCCAGCTCGAGTACTAAAACCTAAGGCTCAAGCCCAATCCAAGCTGGGATGGGCCTGAGTCGGGCTCAGGCAGGCCCAATCCACGAGCACCCCTATCTAATCGGAACAACTTTATTTTCAAACATGCATTAATTTTTAAGATAAAAACAAATATTTTTCATTTTTTCTTTTTTCTTATTATATGACAAGTTTTGCCTATGCCACTTTTATTATAAGAATAGTTTGTTTTCTTTAATTGAATTAGAGATATGAAATGACATGTTTTTAACATGCCCTAATTAAGATAACTCTATTTTAAGTAGATTAGGTTCCCAAATAGGCCCTAATTGAACCAACTCTATTTCAAATGGATCAAAGTTTCTAGCCAGACCCTTTGTTTAGTTGACATAAATTAGATTAACCACTAGTCGAGATGGTTGGGTTGCATTGTCTAGAACAGCAAGTGACAATATTAAAAAAAAAAACAAAAAACTGAGGATGTTGTTTAAAAAATACTAAAAATTTAAATGTTCCTAAAATATAGTAAATTTGGGTACAAAAATTAAAGAAAGCATTAGAAAGAATGAAGATAGTAAAGACTACGGGGCCCGATGACATTCTGATAGAGACTTAAAAATGCTTAAAAGAAATTAGATAAATTTAGTTAACCAGGTTTTTTTAATAAGATGTTAAGGAGAAACAAAATGTTAGAAAAATGAAGAAGTTGTTTTCTTTTTTTTTATTTTAAACATATAAGTAAAAACAAACGAGATATAAAAAAGTTGCACCAATTGTCAAAGGATTAAACTTATAAGTCATAACTATGGAACTATGTGAAAGAGTAATGGAAAAAATGCTTAGATTGGAGACTAAGATATCTAAAAGTCAATTTGATAATTTCTTGCCAAAGCCGTCAACCTATGGAAGCTATCTTCTTAGTTAAACAGTTAATGAAAAATATTGAGAGAAGAGGAAAAATCTTCATAAATTTAGGAAAACTTAAGACATAGTATCTAGAGATTTGATTTTGGTGGGTTTTAAATAAAGGAAGTATTCAAAGAGGTTATAATGACATTGTTAAAGACACATATAAGAGAATGATAAGGAGTGTGAGAACTTCAATTGAGATCTAGTGACCATATGTTTGCATCAAGGGGTCAACATTAACCCCTTATCTCTTTGAATTGTTTATAGACAAGTAATTACTTATATTCAAGGAGGTACCTTGATATATATTGCTTATAGATCATCTCATGTTAGTGGACGAATCACGAGATGACTTGAATGTACTCGAAGAAGATAGGAGACTTTATAATCAAGGGGATTTAAAATAAGTAATATAAAGACAAAATATATGAGATGGAACTTCAATGGAGAGGTGATAATAAATGTAACTATGATGAGAATTAAAGATCAAGAGATACCAAAGAGAGCCTTTCTAATAACTTGGCTCTATAATAAATAAGAATGGGGAGATTTACCGGGATGTCAAACATAGAAGGGTGACAACTGACAAGTAGTCAAGTTAGGTCTGGTTCAACAATATTGGTAAGTCCTGGCATAAAGCTGACTACCTTGTTATTTGAGTTCAAAATTCCAACATGTACTCAACTAAGAAGTCAAAAGGGTCAACCTCAACTCAAAATAACAAGTCAAGCTGATGTTGAGTTGGTGGGTCACGTAGGGGTGCACAAAAAATTCATCAATCCGTAAATCCGATTCGATCTGCGGATTTTTATCCGATTTAAAAATAAACGGATTGAAAATTTTATAATCTGTTAGCAACGGATCGATGGAGGATTTCACCCTCAATCGGCATATTCAATCCGATCTAATCTGTTGATATTAAATATAAATAAAAATATATATAAGGGGTCTAAATATAAACCAAGATGTCTAAATATAAAATAAAATAAAAATTTAAGAGGGCAAAGTGTAATCCCTACAAACCTTTATCCCCAAAACCCTACCCCCATTCGTGGCTTCATCTCCCAAACCCAAGTTCTTGCACTATTTTGTTTCATGTTATTGCACTATTTTGTTGATTAGATCTCTTTTGGTTGTAATATAGATAAAGACAACTTTCCGTATTGATCAGTTGGTAATTGTATTTGTAATTAGTATTTTTTTTGTGGATTTTAGCTTGTATACTGAATTTTTTTACAACATGTTTGATATTTTTCTTTTAACAGTAGACTGAATAGATTGAACGGATTAATCTGATCCAATCTGGTCCTCTATGGATCGGATTGGATCAGATCGGATTTTAACAGACATGAATTGGTGACGGATTCCAAATCCGTCAATCCATAGGTAACGGATTGGTAACGGATCTGGCCCGATCTGGCCCCATCTGCACCAATCCGTTCCGTATACACCCCTAAGGTCATGTGTAATTTGTCAAATTGGATTGGGTATAGCTCTGATGAGTCAGGTAACATGAATGAACACAACCTAAACCTAACCCATGTATTAATCTGTTCAAAAATGTCAAACGAACCCAAAAGAAAGTTCTGCAGGAATATTAAATCAGCAGTCGTGTTCAGGTCAGTCGCAGTTGGATTTGGAATTGCCAATTCTATCAATTAGTCAACATAACAAAAGATTTGTCATTAGATTAAGTTGACAGAACTTCTCACCATGCAGTCATAAAATGAAGTATATTTATGATGTTTATTCGAAGCTGATCATAATATCTATGCACGAACATAGGAAAGAGTATTGCCAAAACATCAAGAGTTTTATATGTAATTATGAAATAATAAGTTAATTTATAATTGGCCAAGCCTCAGGTGCGCATGAGCGCACCCATGAGAGTGTTCTACTTGTGGGGCCCACATAGAACTCCATTCAAGTGGACCAAAACTGGTTATGGGATTTGGCACCCATCCGAATGTATTAAACCTTTGGATCAACTTTTAGAAGTGGACCAAAACTGGTTCTCTCCGTCTTTCTCATTCAATATTTTCCGTAATTTCAATAGTTTTCTTGAGTATGAGCGTATGCATCAACCCCAAGGGGTTGGTCGAGTGGTCTGGACCTCGGTTCCTCCCTCTTTTGGAGTTAGAGGTCTTGATATTAACCATTGGGTCCCCCTTCTTCACGAATTGAAGGTTGAGTCCAATAGTACTACTACTTTAGGGCCATAGGGGTATTTACCCGGCTTTCCTCTGAGTCCGAAGAAATTAGTCCAGCCTAAAGAGTTAGAACTCTCCGATAGCCAAAAAGAAAAAAAATAAATGAAAAAAAAAGAAAGGAAAATAGTGTATTCATGTCACTCACATTAGTTTTAAAATTCTCCATCCATCTCTCTTTCTACGACCCTTTTCCGTCTTTTCCCCAATCAAACGCCCTTCAACAAATCCCCGTTTTCTGGTACTCTCTCTCTCTCTCTCTCTCTCTACATGATTCAGTTGTGAATCCGTTTGATTTTTTTCTTTTCATGATTTCTCTTCTCCAGATTAGGGTTTGATCGAAAGATCCTCGCACAGTTTTTTTATTTATCTTGATCTGCTATTAAAAAATTCTCTATTTAGTGTTTCTCTCTCTCTCTGTGTTCGTCTTTCATCAAGCAGTTGGCGCTCGTTCGTTGCAGAATCTTCTCTAGTTGTTGAAACTCTGCTTTCTCAATCATTCCCTCTTCTGGTATTTTGATTTTCTAGGGTTTCTGATCTCGTTTTGATTTCTAGAGTTTGAATCTTGAACTCTGAGTTTGAATTTTAGGTTTTTATGTCATTAGTGTTCAGATTCTGTTGTTTTTCTTGGGTTTGTGGTGTTTTTTTTTAGTTGAGGACTCCTGATTAGGTCATAAAATTTAGATCTCTATCTGAAAAATTGTTGGGTTCTTCTCCTTCTTTTGTTGTGTTTGGTTTTCCTGATTTTCTTTCCTCAAATTGATACTTAGGGCATTTTTTTTATAACTATAATGTCTGTTATCTGTTCTAATATATCTACTGTTGTATGAATTCTTTTGTGATTTGTACTTGGTTTTCTTTCTGCAGTTGTAGTTTGTTTGCGCTTGCTAAATTTGGAATCTGAGGTTGGATTACGGGATTTTGTTGCTTGTACTTCGTTTTTTTTTTTTTTTTTTTCCAAGTTTCTACACTGGTTGTGTGAATTGTATGAACTTGGATTAGGAGGTTGAAGACAGAAGAATGTCTTCTTCTACTGTCGCAATTACCGCGACTCCGGCTGTTGCCAATGGTGCTTCTCTGGCTCTGGATAATAACACAAAGCAGAGTGCTAGGAGGAGAACAGTTGCCACTACTGAGAAGAAATCGAATATTGAGGTAGCGAATGAAGGAGGAGGGGTTTCTGGTGAGAAGGATTTCAGCCATTCGATTAGGGGGGAGACTGTTCTTGAGAAGCCTAAGGAATTGTCTCAATCAAGGAAAGCTGTGATCAATTCAACCATCTCGCCTCGGCGTCGCAAGGCTGTTCCTAAGCCTGAGAAGCCTGCACGGCAAGTTATTCCTCGCGTTCTCGCTAAGAACCTGGTGCTGCTGCTCGCATTAATGGGACTGGGGCAGATGATTTGGAGATGGAGCAGGGATTCTGGTGATAGGACCGAGGCTCCAGTTGGTGCTTTGGATTTTGAGGGGAGGATTTCAGAATTTGAGTCATTTCTAAAGAAGACAACAAAGATGATGCAGGTTCAGGTAGAGGTTGTGGATAGGAAGGTTGAGAATGAGATTGGAAGTTTAAGAAAGGAGTTGACGAAGAAATTTGATGAGAAAGGTGCATTGTTAGAAAACGAGTTGAAGAAGTTGGGAGACAGGACTGATAAAATGGACAAGTCTTTGGCTGAATTTCAGGATAGCGGTTTCCTCTCAAAGAGTGAATTTGAGGATTTTTTGAATGAGTTGAAGCAGAGTAAAGGTTTGGAGGGTGGTGAAGAAGATTTGAGTTTGGATAAAATCAGGGCTGTTGCCAGGGAGATCGTTGAGAAGGAGATTGAGAAGCATGCTGCTGATGGGCTTGGGAGGGTAGATTATGCACTGGCTTCTGGTGGTGCCAAAGTTGTTAGTCATTCAGAGCCATTCCATCTGGGCAAGGGCACCAGTTGGTTGCCTGTGGTTAAAGGTGGAAGTAAGGTTCATATCCTTGCACAGAAGATGCTGGAGCCAAGTTTTGGAGAGCCTGGTCAGTGTCTTCCCTTGAAAGGAAGCAGTGGGTTTGTCGAGATCAGGCTGAGGACACCTATCATTCCAGAGGCTGTTACTTTGGAACATGTTGCAAAGGTGATGTTCTCTGAAGTTTACTTTTACTTCTCATTTTTATTGTTTTATGCGGTCAATTCTATTGTTAATTCTTGGATTGCTTTCTTTTGTTAATTCATTTTGATGTTTTGGGAGTTTGACTTTGGTTTATATACTGTATGCATATAGAATTTACTTCTTGCGTAGTTTGTGACTTAATGTGAATTTTTATTTGTTCAAAATACCGGGGTGGTACTTGGGTACTCTGGGCCCAAGCCTGGCCTGATTTCCAGGAGGGGAGCTTGGAAAAAGCAGGCCTGATCCTACAATGAACCAAGTGAATTGCGTATTTTTTAGAGGTCAGGCCATGCAGGCTCTGGCTTGACCTGACCCAAGTTGCATCCCTAGTTTGATCAATGTTTTAGCCATTCCAACACCATACAGTTCCAGCTCTGCTTGAGTGAGCTCTATTTCAACCACTAACAATTGCTCAATCTTGTGGTCAACTGTGACCTTCTCCCTCAGAGACACCTTTGGTGTGCCATCTGGATAGTAAGTAACCTTTGTCCACAACATTCACCTTAAGGGCCTGTTTGTTTGTATAGAATACATAGGAATTGATTACATAGGAATTCATAGTCAAATGTGCTCTGCTGAAAGATTATTATACAGGTGAGGGGTGAAGTACATGAGGTATCAATATAGATACGACTTGACTTTCATAGGATTTGAATTAATACAGTGATTGCTTGGTATTCATTTCGCATCTTCGCTTGATTCAATTTCCATTAAAGGGGAAGTTATTTGACGGCCATGTTTTTTTATATTTACCTGACCTGACTTTCCTAGGATTGGAATTACTATGGCAATGGCTGGGTATTAATTTCCCATCATCTCTTGATTCAATGAAATAGGTTATTGGACGATCATCTTTTGATATTCACCTTTGATTATTCATTTTTAACCACTTTCTAGAAATATAATGTCTTAGAATATGTCTAGGAATTCACTTTAAAAAAAAATATGTCTAGGAATTCAGTTACATGAAACAGACAGGGCCCTAAATATTACAGTTAAATGAATACTCAAAGAACCTATTCTTTGGTTGTCTACACTTGAAGCAAGAGGTTCACATTTTGAGTCATCATGTTCCCCTTGCCTTTTGTTCCTCCTATTTAGAAGCCGGTCTGGAATTCCAAATTCAATGGGTGGCCTCATCATTGGTTTTCATATATAACCCTAGGGGTGCACAAAAAATCCGCCGATCCGTAAAACCGTTCCGATCTGCATATTTTTAATTGAATCAAAGGTAAACGGATTGGTGACGGTTTGAAAATCTTGTAATTTGTTAACAACGGATCGGTGACGGATTTCACCCTCAATCTGCGGATTCAATCCGATCCGATCCGTTGACATTAAATGAAAATAAAAAAACCTTAAAGGGTCTAAATAGAAGTTAAGAGATCTACATATAAAAGAAGAAAAAACTTCTGGGGTCAAAATGTAATTCACTTTTATATATAAGTATAACAAATGAAATCCTAGATCTCTTTTGGTTGTAATTTAGATAAAAACAACTCTTTGTATTGATCAATTTAGGTAGCTTCCGGGACCAAAAAACATATTTGTAATTTGTATTTTTTTGTGGATTGTTAGCTTGTATGCTGAAACTCTTTGCAACATGTTTGATCTCTTTCTTTAACATTAGATTCAACGGATTGAACGGATTAAAGGATCGGATCGATTTTTAACGGCCACGGATTGGTGACGGATTCCAAATCCATCACTCCGTAGGTAACGGATCAGTGACGGATTTGGCCTAATCCGCACCAATCCGATCCGTGTAGACCCCTAATAACCCACTTACATTCAAGTTATCAATGGTGAAGCTCTTCCTGCCCAGAGCATATTGCCTGTGACCTCCATTACTCTTTTATCTTTTATTCAAGAGTTTAGGCATAAGTCAACCATTAATTTGAAAATATCCTTAAAAAGCCATTCATTAAGGTATAGAGAGGATCCATTGATCTGCAACACCATTGATCTAAATACTCAATCTTGTTTCTTGCATTTCTAAGACATCAACAACTTTTTAATAAACATGCTCGGTATAGTCGTGGGTTGGCGAGTGTCAGAATACACAGCCCAATCTACATTAGTGTATGCAGACAATGCAAGTGGATATTGAGCAGGAAAGAAGAGATCCAATTGGAAGTTCCTTTGAGATAACAGAGATGTGTGGAGGACAAGTCTACCTGGAATTAATGCCTGAAGGTTTGAATTGGCGTATGAAATTGTTAGTGAACAATGGGTCCTTTGGGAGTACAATTCAAGATGTATGTCCCTTGGCTTGAATATAGAACGTAGGTTTACGAAATTGTCCTTAGCTTCACTTACCAGTTGTTCAAAATGATCATGAAATTATGCAGCGATATCTAATTCTTGTGAAAGTGTGCCATGAGTTTTTAGCTATAAAAGCTAGTTGAATGGTGTTCCTGCTCCAGTCTAGATACTTGTCTTGAAGACCTGTTAAAAGAAGAACAATTAAGAGAAGAGCAACTGTCATGTCGATCTCAAGTCATTTTAGAGAATCAAGGTTCTATTATTTCATCTGAGGCCGGCTTCTTTGCCATTAGAGACTCTAGTAAACCAAAGCCAAGAGACATGAGCAAAGGTCAGTGTCATCTATGACCATTTTGCAAACAAATGCCATAAAGAGGTGGTGTACAGTTATTGCAATGGAACAGGCCATGCCATTAGAGTGTAGGGAATCGGGGACACATCACAAAATATAGGAAGACTCAAAAGAAAATTGTTGGAATGGAGTTCCTGACTGCTCCTCTTTAAGTAGATTTCATTAATGTAAAGTCCCACTGGTTATTACAGATTAAAAAAAAATCCCCAATCTTATGTTGATATCAATAAGAAATCTGTAATTATAATCCCAAATAACCTACAAGATATACCATTTAATAAAAATAATTCACAAGATATTATAGAGGTCCAATGTCCTGCATGGCCACATCAAAGGATAGGACTCCTTTCCATATGAATGCTGGAATAACTTCTGTAATTTATAAGGCTGTTGGACAGAATCATGTTATTCGTTGGTGGATACCCTGCCTATAGATTGATTGATTGATTTTCATCTAAGATTTTGAGCAATAAAATATTTTCTATTTTATTTGTTGTAGACATAAAAGGGATTGTTGTGGGCCAGTTTTCATTTGTTTGTGGGCCCACATGCTTCATTATATCCTATGAATCTGGGGTTTTCATTCCTCGCAAGGCCTTAAGGCCAAAAGCAGTGCTAGAAACTGGTAGAAAAGAGTTGGGAAAATGTTAAACAATAACTTTCGGAATCCTTTATATTTGTTTTTCTGGTTAAGTCTCAAGCTATTTTTTTCTGAATACTGAACATGGATTCAAGATGATATAAAAGCATCAATGAAATGATTCCATAAAAATAAGTGATCTTTGTGGACTGGCTATCATGATTTTGTATGATCTGGAGATATTTCCTTTAGTGTTACTCTTTCCGTGTCTGCATATCCATATATCTCAATTGTTGTATTACCTGTCAGGTCAATGGGGTTTGCTGTGTGTCCATAGTATGTTATTTGCTAGCTTCAAGCCCAGGTTTTGGTGGGTTGCATCTACTGGCAATTGTTTATAAATATAACCACAGAAGCTGACCCCTGAATCCTGATAGATGGGGATGTCTGAGTGATGATGCCATTTGGTATTATATGAAAACTGGTTTTCACTGATTGATTGATTCATTTTGGTTGGAAATTGGCTCTGCTTCTTTCTCCTCTGTTTTTGCCCGTTTCTTTTCCTATAGAAATGAAACGAGGGGTTATGTTTATGTGTTGGCCTACCCCCAAATTGCTAGGGCATGAATGTTAGCAGAATGTATGTTATTTATTCTTATGAATATTTAATCTGGCTTGAAAATTTGTAATTATACCTTTCAAAATGAAAAATTGGAAATTATATAAAGCATTTGCATCTTTATCTAAACATCTTAAAAAAATATCCTCATCAATATACTTTGGTAGCTTTCTTCTATTTTTTGTTTTGAACATCAAAGGTTAAAAGTTGTCGATAGAGACTACTGATTACAATTTATCATTGTTTGGGTTGCCTTTTTTTTTTTCTTTCTTTTGGGAGAATCTTGAATACACAGATCATGAATCTCCAGTTGAGGTTTGTTTCTGCAATTATGGAGCACTTACACGACTATGTTTTGCCATCTCTTCATGGAAGTTGTGAAATTTTGTTCCTGATTTCTGGATTTCTATCCTAACTGTTCTATGCTTCTAATCTCCTAAAATGTCAAGGAGCTGAAGTCGGCCTGTGGTATCTCAACTGCTAAAATCACCAGTTCTTTAGTTTGGGTTAATTTCAGCCATGTAGTTATCTCCAATTCATTATTTGACATGTTTTCATGTATGTGCAGAGTGTCGCATATGACAGGTCAAGTGCTCCAAAAGACTGCCGGCTTTCTGCGTGGTACAAGGGACATGATGAGGTTCCTTCTGATGGAGTGGACAAAATGTCTTTGTTGGCAGAATTCACTTACGATCTAGAGAGGAGCAATGCCCAGACCTTCAATGTCGAGTCCACTGATTCTGGTGTTGTCAACATGATTAGGCTTGACTTCACGTCCAACCATGGCAGCCCCTTACACACATGCATCTATCGACTGAGGGTCCATGGCCGTGAACCTGAATCTGTTGCGTTGCTCAAGTGAAAGTCTTGACTGCATCACAAGTGCATACTTTTGCTCCTCACTATTCATGTTGTATTGGATTGTTTTTGTTTTGGCTTTTTTTTTATCTTGCGCACTTTCTTGTTTGATTGTGTAAATCTTTAATTATCTTTGCCTTTCTTAGATAGTTGCGTGATTAGATAACTGTTTTTACGCATATATCCCAAGCTGCTGACTCCTCTCTCTGTACACAGAATGCATGTAAAAGCTCCAGGGCTTTTCATCTGCTGCAGGGTAGTGTGATGGGAAATAGCCAAAATTAGTCACTGGATGACTTAAACTGCAAGAATTCAAGATTCTGGACGGAATGGTTTGAGTGGTGAGTGAGAGGCACCTTTTTGGGGAGGATATTTGTTTAGGAAACTCCTTCCAAGTAGAATCTATTTTTCTGTTGACTACCTTGGCCTATTTTCCTCTGAAGGAGATGTATTAGAGAATTCGGGCCCTTAAAAGAGTATCTTCTCAATAATCTCTCTATTAGAACTTGCCTGCTCCTCTTGGTCATGGCCAACCGCCGAAGACCTCATATTAGGGGGGATGCTTATTTTTCATGGATTTTGGTGTTCTACACCAGACAATAGATTGATTAAGAAAATCTTTAGTCATTCAACAGTTCTAACCAAACATGGAACACGAGAAATCCGTCACTATAAAATATTTGGCGACGATTCTCATTTTCTAGGGGCAGTGAGGAATTAATAGATCTACATCCCTCACCTATTACCAAACGTGTTCTAGAAAAGCTACGGAGCTAGTGTATCATCTAAATCTATTTGACCATCAACTCCTATTTATTCAATTCTCATGCAAATGAAAGGGTCCTCTGAGGTTTCATTCATGATAACAGTGAATTCCACGAAACCAAATCAGGCAAACTGAAAAGAAGGCTTTCTTCGAATTTGCCACTACCAATAAATCTTCAGTCTTTTGATTTGTATTTATGCTAGAAAGAATGGTTTGAGCTATGTATACAGAGATTTGAGCTTCAATATGTAGAGTTATATGAGGCGATTAGAGATTTGGTTGTGCATAAGCTGCTAGAAACCGAGGTGCCTATTTTATTTCCGTCTGTTTTGGAGGTCTCAGCATGGGAGTTGATTAATATGATCAAGAAATAATACTGGAAAAGGCTATGAAATGACATCCGGATGAGAACCCACACAACAGGCAAAGAGGCAGAGGCAGAGGCCGAGGCCGAGGCAGAATATAAGGAGATATCTCAACCCTACGAGGTATACCCTCTGTTTCAATACCTAGAAATATTACTCCAATGGAAGTAGGTTGAGATCCAAAGGTTGGGTCATGATAGATCTCAAACCGGTTGCGTTAACTGGGTTGACCCACACAATTTATGGTTATGTGGGTCAGTTCGGGTTGACCCAAATGATTTGCAGGTCATCTGGTTAGGTACGGAGTGCGGGTTTGGGATATCTGACCCAATTTTAAAATGGGTCAAATATGGGTTGGGCTCCAAATCGTGGATTGCACCTATTATTGATCCAACCTTTTTTGATCTGACCTAACTTATTTGCTATCATTTCCTTGCTCTAAGCATGGTGGTCAAGCGAGTTATCTTGTATAAGCTTCCCTTACCATCTTACCATATAAGCACTTAGTGGGGCCTACTTGGGACCCTACAAATCTTGAAACGGGGGGGGGGGGGGGGGGGGGGGGATTGAAAGATCCAAGTGAGGCTAACCTAAATTTGAAGTCAATCTAATACCTCTAACCCATTCATCAGTGGTCCATAAATTTAATGACTTTATATAAAGTAATAAAATTGACCCTCCATCGCTCACTCCATTCGGATATATCAAAATCTGGTGGGACCCATGTAAATAGGTGGGGTGGATTTGGATGGCTCATTCTGATGGACCAATAGATGGACCCTACTAGATAGTAAGAAAAGCTTGGATAAGAGCATTACTCATTGTGATCTAATTTCAATTTTGACCATCTCAATTTAAGTATGCACGGCTTCCTAAATTTTAACTTGTAACCGATCATGTTGCGTGAAACCATACGCTACCATGGTAGACCACATAACATTTTTACATAAAATCTCATTAAAAAAATGATAAAAGTAGTTATAGCCTTATAGGTGCAGTGGCCTTGATGCTTGCATCAAGTGGCCTTGATGTATGACAGATGATACTTGAAAGATCTATAGTCCATGTCACGGTTACTATTTATCGTTTTTGCCTCTTATCTATTTATTTATTTATTTATTTATTTGATTGAGAAGAAATCAATCCAGAAAATTTCTCGTGGACGAAACACAATCATGCTTTTGTACATGATGAAGCTTTAGGCTTACATCAGCAATGGTGGGCATCTATTTTAAATTTCGTGACATGTATTTTTATTTTTTTTTCACTTTTATATGCTGTCATGTAGCAATACTAAGAGTTTCATTTTTTTTTTCTTTCAGAATTTTATTACCTATTCTTAACTGTATAACAAAATTTCTATTAATTTTGATTGAAAAAAGTAGGAGGGTATATATAAATATACAAATACTAAAACGATAGGGCCTATTTACAAATTCTCTAAACATCAAGTAGGTATATATAAAAAGCTCTTGTAAAATCTCACTAGTTTGGGCATTCAAATATTCACATCATTTAGCCAAAATTTGTCGCATATACAGCTACTAAGCATTGATTTTTGGCTTGACTGATTCAGTCCAAATATTAAAATCTGAAACTATGATGAACGAAAATTGAAGACCCAAAGTCTTCGAAAAGAGCAACAGGAAGATTCACATGCCCTTTAAAAAAAAGACTCACAATATGCCCTTTATGAAAAAAAAAAAAAAAAAAAAAAAGGGAAAAACTTTCAAAAAGAAGAAGAAGAAGAAGAAAAGACTCAAATGCCCTATTTGAATGTGAAACATTGGAACCTATTAATTAGCTATAGCTTCATCATCTTCCTCCTTTTTTCTTAGAAGGAATTCAATAAGCTCATTAAGGGCAATGTCAGGATTGTCACTCTTCATAAGCACTCCGGCGACTTCTGCTGGAGTCACTTCCACCTCCGTTAAGAGTTGCTGGATCTCTTCAAAAAGCTGGTGATCTTCAATGCCGAACTGGTTGGAGGCAAGGATGCGGAATGCATTGGCTTTCAAGTAGGACATATGAATGTGCATGTCCATTCGACCGGGTCGAAGTAGTGCAGGGTCCAGCCGATCCTTGTGGTTGGTGGTGAAGATGATGATGCGTTCATCCCCACAGCTGGACCACAAGCCGTCGACAAAGTTGAGCACCCCTGACAGAGTCATTTGTGGCTGTGGAGAGGATAAACAGTGTCACAATAACTCAGGATTACATAGAAAATATGAAAGAATGGATTTTTCAGTAGGACTGCCATTTCCAGAACACTAGATGGCCAGTATCTAGAGGGTGACTCATCTAGATTCTGTACTTATTTTGTTATCTTTTAACTGATCATGCAAAACTAGTACTTATGTATGATCATGCAATTTTATTTACGTATCTGAAGAAAAAAAATGTACAATTTGAGACTTCGAGAAGATAAAAAGAATTTTTAAGAAATAATTAAGCTTAAACTCTAATTAAATAGTTTTTATAAAGAAAACAATGAAGTGACTCATGCTTTGATCAATGTTCTTTGATGGGTTATTATTATAGGATGAGACCTTTTTTTTTTTTTTTTCCATGTTTGCTCCATTTTATGTGGATCTCATCTAGTTTGTTTGGTACTTTTCCCCCTTTTTCGAAATGCAGGTATTGTTATTGTCTATGTTATAAGATGAGGGAGAATCTTGTTTGGATATAGATGGTGTTGGGATCCCATGATATTGTCTATGTTATAAGATGTGATAGAATCTTGTTTGGTATTTTCATTATTTTTCCTTATAAAACCATTTATAAGAGTTTAAGCTTAATTATTTCATAAAGAAACCATGATAAAATGATTTATAATTATTAACAAAGAAGACAATTCAGAGAAATAGCTTCTGGAAGCTGAAGTTATACTAATAATGTGATTGGCGAAAAATCAGTGGTTTTAATAATCTTAATAAAAAAATCCTATAAAACCTTGTCATCTTAGGCTTCTTTTACAAAAAGGCACTCATTGGGTTTTTATTATATAATATTGTTAAAAACACGATAAATGCACTATTTTAATAAATAGAATTTAACATGACCATATTGTGAAGGTCATTTTTGTTTGCAATAAAATACATAAGAATTGAATACATAAGGCGGTTAAAAATGAAGACCAAATGTGAGGTTTCAAAGAAGAGCATCAAATAACATTTTTAATTCTATTTACTTAAAAAAGAAATGATATTTGATGTTCATTCTTGAGAATTCATCTTTAATCTTCATTTTTAACCATCCTTTGCAAACAACTCCTATGTGTTATAATTCAAATAAATAAGTAATAAAAGATGGAATCAAAGTAAAGGTATTTTGAGAAAATAAGGCAATATTGTCCAAATTGCCCATTTTAGATGTTGAGAATCAAGCTATTTAAATAAGGGAAAAGAAAGCTGAAGTTTTAATTTCCATTCATCTCTTCCATTTCAATTAAATTAAGGGGGGAAAAGAAGAAAGGATAAATACCAATTTATTATATTCATGAGCCTGCTCCCGTCCTCCTCCTTGTTTTCCCCTTTTCACCAAATGAAGGGTGCAATCTATATCCTCAATGACTATTATGGACCGATTCTCTGTCGCAATCAGCAGCTTCTTGAGCTCTGAATTGCATCTCAACTCAGTGAGCTCCAAATCATACACATTAAACTTGATAAAATTTGCCATTGCAGCAATCAAGCTCGATTTCCCAGTTCCTGGCGGCCCATACAATAAGTAGCCACGTTTCCATGCTTTCCCCATTCTCCTATAAAACTCCTTCCTCTCAAGAAACCTCTTTAAATCCTCCATCACTGCATTCTTCAGCTCTGGTTCCATAGCCAATGTCTCAAAAGTTGCAGCGTGATTAAGGTTTACCGCTGTCCAACAATCCCCCAAGTCTGCATATAGATTCGCATATTCCATTGTATGAAGCTTAAGCGTTGTCAATTTTTCCTTCATTGCCTTCCCTGTACTCAAGACGAACTGTAGGTAAGAATTCAACACCGTGTTCTTGTGTTTCTTGTGAAAACTCAACTCGAAGTGTCGAACTTGGGATTGAACTGTTGAGTTGTGATCACCAGAGTGTCCGAAAACTGGCCTCTTGGTCTCATGACATATCATCCTCCATTTGAGCTGAATTCCTTGGAATGTGTCTTCGACCTCCTCATTTCTTTCCATGGTGACTCTCAACTTGTTCTCTTTCTCTAATTTGCATACTTTCTATAGGCGGTAAAAACGACACCTACTTAGATTGAGATGAGATCGAGGTAAACTTCTTAGGACGGGGAATGCTGAACGCCAAGAACCTGAAAAGGAAGGAAAAAGGCTAGAGTCAGAGCCGCTGGCTGCCGTGAGCCGAAGGCACTCCGATGCCTGAGTTAGTTCTGAGAAAGCTAAACAGGAGGAGGAAGATGGGAATGAGACGATGTGGTGTATTGTGAGTTGTGTATTGCGTACCTTTTATGGGACTAATCCCATGTGTATATATATAAGAGCGTTCCTCGTTCATTTTCTCTATGAGTGGGGGGTAGGTGAGGTGAGGTCCCATCGATCCTTACCCTGACTGGCAGCAGTAGGTAAAATGGGCAACACCCCACCCTCTCTTTCCACGCCTTCAGTCAGTTGGCGTACAGGGCTGATAAAGCGAACTTCTTATCGCCATAAATGAGTGATCCTATCGTCATAAATGACTGCTCATATCTCTCTGGGCGCGCCGTATTTCCAGGAGGAAGGTGGCGGCCCACTCTGACTCTAGCATTCTGGTCTGAGACCAAGGATAGCTTGGCCGTGGTGTGCCTTTGTACTGAGCTAGCATCTATGCCGAGCTGCAGAAACGTGGTGCCGAGCTACCGAGCTATTGACCGAGCTGTCGAGCTGACGGGCTATTACCACAGAGGCCGAGGTGATCGGCGAGTCTAGCTGTAATCTTTGCTTAACTTCGTCATTACGGTGTTTTACCCACATAATTGCCCCCTAGCTTCTGACTTCTGAGAGCCTTCCAGCTCGAGGAGGTTAGAAGCTTGATGACCGTATAGCTGGCTCCACTATCGAGCTCGAGTGAGGGTTATTGTCATATGAGGGAAATACCGGGACGAGGGAGCTTCGGATCAGGAGGGTCCCCTTAGGCCTGGTGGTCGTTGCTAACGTGCGGTCCCCTTCGAGATGTCCCTTCGTCTGTCCTGGATATTTAATAGCCCTCGGATATCGCGCTAACGGTGACACGTGTCGCTTCTTTTGGCTGTCTTGCAATTACTTCGAGGAGACGTTAGGGCTGCGAGATGGGACGTTAGGGCTGATTGAGGGGACGCCTCTTAAAGGCTCTCCTTGAAAGTCGAATCGACGCCCCTAGGCCTTATAAATCAGGGCGCCTCCTTCGTCTTCACTTTCCTCTGCTTTCTTCAAATTTCTACTGCGCTCTGCAAGAGAACTTCTCCGGCGCCTGCGAACTTCCGACGATCCTGCTTGTGCAGTCCCATTCATAGGACTCCTTTTCGTTTTCCTCGTCTTTTCTTTTAGATAGGCTCTCGTTTGAGTCGAGAATGGGGGTCTATAGACATTTGTTAGGAGACCCAGGTTCCATAGATCATTTTAGGGATTTATACAAGGTCCCCGCCAATATGGAGGTCAGATCGGATGACCCTGATGACGGCCTCACCTATCGTGATGGCTGGATGCCATTCTGGCTGGTCTCTGTAGTGGAAGGGGAGATCCGCTTCCCCCTGCACCCATTGGTCCGGGACTGCCTCTGGGAGTGGAGGTTGTGCCCATACCAACTACTTCCCAATGGATACAAAATCATAATGGGAGTAGTGCGGCTCAACCAAATTTTGAAAATCGGCCTCGGTGTCCCGGACATCGAGGACACGTATGACCTCTGCAAATCCGCAGAAGGGGACACTTATTACCTCCGGCTGAGGGTCCACCGGACTGGGTTCGTGACCACGCTGGAGGACTCCAATAAGTATGCGGGCGAAGACCGAGTACTCGTCAGAGGAGGATGGGAGTTTGGTGAAGCGGAGCCTGCCACCACGGTCCGGGTTCCTCGAAAAATAGGAACTCCTCCAAGTAAAGACCGAAGTCCTTTCGGTTTGCAGTTCTTTCCTTTCTTTCTCTGTCTGGCTCCTGACGCGATTTTGTCTATGCAGATTTCCGCGAAAAGAGGGAGCTTGCGAGGAGGAACCGCTGGAAGGTGAACAACGAGTGGCACGAGCAGGTGAGAAACTACCGCGGCCACAACTGTCGTGCTGCGTGGTCTCTCCTGGGGTACGTGCCCCACTATAGGTCCTTCAACACCTCCAGAAAGGTATTGGGAATAGACTCCGTGCTGAGCGGGGAAGGCATCAGTCAAGGAACAGCAACGACCGCGGTGCCCAGCTCGGCGGCGGTGACCGTCGTGATTCCCACTGGACGTCTGATTGAGTTGGGAGACCGTGCTCCAGCAATCTCCGCCGCGGAGCCTGTCGGGACCTCGAGAGCCAAGCCCCGGCCTTCCCGAAGGAGGCTAGTAGCTTCCAGCTCGGAGGAACAGGAAGAGGAGATGCTATGCCAGCGCGGGCAACGCTACGCTGCAGAAGACCTGTCCGTGGCGGCCTTCGGGGACATCGGAGGCGGGGTATGAGATCCCCCTCAGGCAGTGGCTGCGATGCCTTCGGCATTCCCGGGTGGCACTCCTGCCCAGACGCCGAGACGGTTGGTACCGCCACGACCGGGGTTGCTCGGCCCGACGAGGCAGAGGTCGTCTCAGCTCCGCCTCCGGCCGTCGTCGTGGATGACTCACCCCCTGAACATGCTGTGGGGGCTGGAGGTCGGGCTCGCTCCGCCTAGGTCGCTGAGGGCGGGCGACTCGAGAAGAGGGCAAGGGTTGAGGCCTCGCCTGGCCCCTCCTCGCCTCCGCCTGCTGGTGGGACGATCTTGCCTCCTCCTCTGGCTCCGTGGAGGCCGGCCAGCGAGGAGGTTCTGGGGAGGCAGCTGGTCGAGACAGACCACGCAACCGATCCCCAAGTGGTCGCAACGTTAGGACGAGCCTGCGCCCTTCCTCAAGACATGGCGAGGTGGGCCGGGATGGACAACGAGTCACTCCTGCTCTCTTTCAATGCGATCTCTGGTGTCGGTAAGTGCAATATTCTTCCCTCAGCTTTTAGTCCGGTGTCGTTTTATTGACTTCGGGTTCTCATCTTGCAGCTGTTGCAGAGGTGCCAAATGGGCATTGAGAGGCTCGATGCAGCCGAGGCGCGGGAGGCAGAATGGGTGGTTGAGAGGGACGAGCTGCGGGCGTCCTTGGCGTCTAAGGACACGACGCTGGCAGAGGTAGCGGCCAGGAATGCCGGCCTCGTCTTTGATTTCGAGGAGTCAAAGGTCGAGGTCGAGCGCCTCAAGGACGAGCTGGCGGACGAGAAGACCCAGAACCTCCACCTTGCCTCTGAGCTTGACGATCTCCGGATAGCGGCAAAACGACTGGAAGACGACCTGCAGAGTGCGAAGGGGACAAACAGGAGGCTCCTCTCTCAGCGGAACCAGGCGCAAGGTTCCCTGGAGATGGCGCTGAGGGAGAAGGTGGCCGAGATTGAGTTTGCTCTGGCAAAACAAGAGGCCAGGCTCAAGGAGGAGTTCCTCGCTGAGCATAACTCCATCATGGGGGAGGAGGTCGGCAGGCTGTCCACTTACTACAAGGCTCAGCTGCCAGGGATCCGGGACTGAGCCTGGGAGCTTGGGTGGAAAGCAGCCTTGAACAAGGCTGGGGTCCCCGAGGATAGCCCTCTCTTCCTAAATCCCCCAAAATTCTCCTGCTCGGACTCGGAACTCGCGGCCGTGTCTCGGGTCTCCTCTAACCCTCCTTCGCAAGCCTGTCCGGAGGCGAGCGTCGCCCCCGGGGTGCCTCAAGAGGCTTCAGTTGCCAGCGCTGATCTCGAGGGCTCCCAAGTGCCCGCGGTCGTCGAGGCCCCTCCTGAAGCCATCGCTCTCGAGGCTAGTGTTCCTGAAGCGAGCGCGGTTGTTTCTGAAGCTACCTCGACCGCTCCCGAGGCCAGCGCGGTCGTGGCCGAGGTCCCTCCTGAGGTCCCTCCAGAGATCGACTGCAATGTGGAAGCTGCAGCCCTCTGAGGCTTTTTGTAATTTTTCTTTTAATGCATTTCCATTTACCTTGTAATCAGAGTCTTCGATTAATGAAAACTTTCTTCGCATTCTGGCTTCCTCTCTCCTTGTCTCTGATGAAATGGGTGTGGTCGACCTTATGTCGCAATGCTTTTCTCTGTTTGAGTTGTTGGTCCGGATAGCTGAACTCCCAGCCATTCTAAAAATTGGGACATCCGCCCATGACCGAGACCCGGTGTATGAACCGTGGTCTCGGTCTGCCGTGCACCCACAATCTTCCCCCGAGCTTTTGACCTGTGAGCTCATTCGAGTAGGTCGGAAGCTGAGTGGCTTTGTCAGGCCGGCACTGCCGCTGATCTTTAAGAGTACCCGGAGTGTGAAGCGTTGCCGAGACGATGGAGTCTCGGTTCAGGGAGGGTTCCTCCTTATCACCTTTTGCTGACGTGGAGTGCCTCATTAAGTTCTCTTCGCCAGTCGATGCAGTTGCCCTTTCGTCCGTCGAGGCATTTATTCTCTCGTATGTCGAGGCATTTAATAGTCCTCTGGAAATGCGGCGCCGGTGCCACGTGTCGCGTCTCCGAAGCGCACGCAATCATATCTGCAGGACGCCTGGGCTGCCCGAGACGGCGTTAGGGCTATTCGAGGTAGCGCCACATTAAAGGAATCTCTTGAAATCTGAAACGACGCCCCCATCCCTTATAAATTAGGGCACCTTCTCCGTCTTCCCTCTTTTCGATTTTCCGGAGCTCCTGTCGCATTCTGCTGAAAAACAATACTGCCTGTGAGCGCTCCTGTTTGCACGGCCTTCCACCGTAGGATTTCGTCCTTCCCTCTTCTCCCTTTCTAGTAGGTAGTTCTCCGTTTAGGGTAGAGAATGGGCATTTACAGGCACTGGCTGGGGGACCCATTGTCAGTAGGCTTGTTCAGGGAGGCATACAGGATCTCTGCGAACGTAGAAGTTAGGCCAGACGACCCTGACGATGGTATCTCATACAGCGACGGCTGGATGCCATTTTGGCTAGTGTCCGTCGTGGAGGGAGGAATCCGGTTCCCCCTTCACCCACTCCTCAGGGATTGTTTCCGGGAGTGGGAGTTAAGCCCCTGCCAGCTACTTCCCAATGGGTATAAAATCATCATGAGAGTAGTGCGGCTAAACGAGATTCTCGAAATCAACCTCGGTGTTCCGGACATCGAGGAGGCGTATGACCTCTGCAAATCCCCAGAAGGGAATACGTATTACCTCCGGCTAAGAGTCCACCGAATTGCCTTCGTGACCGCGCTGGAAGATTCCAATAAATACGCGGGGGAGGACCGTGTCTTTGTCAGAGGGGCATAGGAGTTCGGCGAGGCGGAGTCCAGCACCACAGCTCGGATCCCACGAAGAATAGGAGCCCCCCCAAGTAAAAAAACGAGCCCCCTTGGGTTTTGTAGTTTAACCTTATTTGTCTCTTTCCTTCTGTTAACATTGCTCTGTTTCTGCAGGTTTTCGGCAGAGAAGGGAGTTCGCCAAAAGAAACCGGTGGAATGTGAACAGAGACTGGCACGAGAAGGTGCGAAACTACCGCGGCCATCACTGCCGAGCCGCGTTCTCGCTTCTGGGGTATACGCCTCATTACAAGTCTTTCATCACCTCAAGGCGGGTGACCGGGATTGACCCCGTGTTGCCCGGGGAAAACATCAGCTCGAACACCATACAGACCGAGGTCCCCATCTCGGAGACGGTGACTGTCGCGATTCCCAGCGGGATTCCGGCAGAATCGGGCGAACAGTCTCCAGGCCGTGAACCCGCGGGGACTGTGAGAGCCGAGACCGGGCGCAAGCGGCAGAGGCAGAAATTTGTCGTTTCCAGCGCGTCTCGGAGCTCATCCAGCTCGGAAGAATCCGAAGTTGAGATGTTGCGCAGTCGTGGCCAGCGCTTCGTGGCCGAGGACCTGTCCGCCGCAGCCTTTGGGGACATAGGGGGCGAGACCTCGGACCCTTTTCGGGCCGCCAGCGTCGCCCCGACTACGACGGCCGTGGCTGCTGCAGAGGTTCTCGCTCCCGCGGTCGAGACGGGTCCAGGAGCTGTTGACGGGGCCCAATCCGGCCCTCCCGCCGCGGTCGAGGTCGGCACTGATCCTCCAGCCATAGTCGTTGACGAATTGCCCTCCGACTCAGGCAGAGAGGGTTTTGCCGAGGTCGTCGAGGTGCGCAGGCCGGAAAAGAGGGCGAGGGTCGATCTCCCACCTGCCCCTGAACCGCCTATGTCGGTCGGGGAATCCGCCACTCCTTCCGAGTTTGTCCCTTGGAGACCGGACATCGAGGGCGTGCTGGGGAGGCAGTTAGCCGAGTCGGACCGAGCGGTCAACCCTGAAGTGGTTCCCACACTGGGACGATCTTGCGCCCTTCCCCAAGACATGGCGAGGTGGGCGCGGATGGACAATGAGTCGCTGCTGCTCTCCTCAATGCGGTTGTTGGTAGCGGTATGTCACCTTATCCTTCATATTCCTCTCTTTTTTTGCTACGTTCTTTCAGCTGACACTCTGTTCTTACTGCAGCTCTTGCAAAAGTGTCAAACTGGCATGGGGAGGCTGGACGCAGCCGAGGCCAGGGCAGCAGTCTGGGCGGCGGAGAAAGAGTTGCTGAAGTCCCTGGCGGCAAAGGATGCGACGCTGGCGGAGGAGGCGAGTAGGAATGCGGATCTTTTTGCTGAGCTCGACGCAGCGCGGGTCTTGGCCGAGCACCTCAAAGAGAAAGCAAAGGAGGAGGCGGATCAGAACGCCCACCTTTCCTATGAGCTAGACGAGGTCCGGCTTGCGTTGTCGCGGCAGGAGGAAGATATGCAGATGCTGTGGGGGACGAACAAGAGGCTCACCTCCGAGAGTAGGCTAGCTGAAAGAAAGCTGGAGATGGCTCTGGAGGGGAAGGAGGCCGAGCTCGAGCTGGCTCTGAGAGGGCAGGAAGCCAAACTCAAGGAAGAGTACCAAGCCGAGCACGAGGCCGTGATGAACGAGGAGGTCGACAAACTGGCAGCTGAATATAAGGCGCAGTTGCCAGGAATCCGAGACCGGGCATGGACACTTGGGTGGAAGGCGGCCTTAAAAAGGGTTGGAGTTTCCATGGACAGCCCCATTTTCCGGAATTCGCCTAGGTTCCCTCGCTCGGACTCGAAGCTGTGTGCCGTCTCGGAATTCGCCCCAGCTCCCTCCGCCTCGGAGGTCGCCCCAGCTCCCTCCGCACTGGAAGTCGCCCCTGCTCCCCTGGTGATTCCCGAGACTGCCTCGGCCGTTCCTAGCGAGAGTGCTACCGGGACCGATTGTAATAAGGAAGCTGCAGCTCCCTGAATTTTGTACTTTTCTTTTTACATTGTATTCCGACAGGTTCTTATGTAATAAAACAGCATTCTTTCCACATGTTCTGTGCATGATTTATGTCTTGTTTGTGGTGGAATGGGTGTCGACACAGGTAGTTTGCCAAGTAGTTTAATAGGTATTAACTGAGGGCGGTCGACCCTCTGAACAGAGGCGCCGAACCGCGAGGGAGGTACTGCTACCGGACCCTGATGTGCGTATGGCTGTGCCGCCCAGGCTGGTGCAGGCACCGAGCTGAGGGCGGTTGGCCCTCTGAACAAAGGCGCCGAGCCGCGAGGGTGGTACTGGTATCGGACCCTGATGTGCATATGGCCGTGCCGCCCAGGCTGGTGCAGGCACCGAGCTGAGGGCGGTTGGCCCTCTGAACAGAGGCGCCGAGCCGCGAGGGTGGTACTGGTACCGGACCCTGATATCCATATGGCTGTGCCGCTCTGGCTGGTGCAGGCACCGAGTTGAAGGCGGTTGGCCCTCTGAACAGAGGTGCCGAGCCGCAAGGGTGGTACCGCTACCGGACCCTGATGTGCGTATGGCTGTGCCGCCCTGGCTGGTGCAGGCACCGAGCTGAGGGCGGTTGATACTCCGAACAGAGGCGCCGAGCCGCGAGGGTGGTACTGCTATCGGACCCTGATGTGCGTATGGCTGTGCCGCCCTGGCTGGTGCAGGCACCGAGCTGAGGGCGGTTGATACTCCGAACAGAGGCGTCGAGCCACGGGGAATCTCTAAGCAATGCAAAGATTCATTCCAGAAAAATCGCCTTTTATTGATATTTGATTTCTTTAATACATTTTTCAGAAGTAGAATTTTTTGAGATGCGTCGCATTCCATGGTCGCGGGAGCGCCTTCCCCTCCATGTCTTCGAGTCGGTAGGCAGATCTCCTAGCTGTTGAGGTTATTCTGAACGGTCCCTGCCAGTTGGGTGCCAGCTTGCCTTCGTTTGGATCTCGGTCGCCAGGCAGGGTTTTCTTTAAGACCAACTCTCCCATCGCAAATTTTCTTTCCTTGACCTTCGGGTTGTATCCCCTGGCCAACTGTTGTTGATAGGCGGCCAGGCGGATAGCTGCCGTCTCTCTTCGTTCTTCAGCCAAGTCCAGCTCCCGCGCTACGTTCAGATCATTCAAACCCTGGTCACAGAGTTCCGACCTCAAGGTCGGGAGGCCGACCTCAAGGGGAATAACTGCTTCCATGCCGTAGGTAAGGGAGAACGGGGTAGCCGAGGTGGAACGCCTCGGAGTAGTTCGGTAGGCCCATAGAACACTTGGCAGCTCCTCTGCCCATCGACCTTTGGCTCGGTCGAGTCTCTTTTTAATTCCGTCGAGGAGCACTTTGTTCGAGATCTCGGCCTGACCGTTGCTTTGAGGATACGCCGGGGTGGAGTAGACATTGCGAATGCCGTACTCTTGGCAGAAGCTTTTGAAGAGGTTGGAATCAAACTGCGTTCCGTTGTCGGAAATGAGAGTACGGGGAATTCCAAATCTCGTGATGATGTTCTTCCACACAAAGTTCTTCGTGTCTAATTCGGTGATGGAGGACAAGGGTTCAGCCTAGACCCATTTCGTGAAGTAGTCCATGGTCACTATCAACCATCTTTTGTTCCCTGGAGTTCGGTGAAGTGGTCCGACGATGTCCAGGCCCCACTGGGCGAAAGGCCACGGACTGGAGAGGGGGCTCAGGTCCTGGGCTGGCTGGTGGAGAGAGTGAGAGAACTTTTGGCACTTTTCGCATTTTCTGGCATAGAGCTGGGCGTCCTTCTGCATGTACAGCCACCAGTAACCTTCGCTGATAGCTCGGTACGCAAGAGACCGACCTCCTATATGACTGCCGCAGATTCCTTCGTGAATCTCGTAGAGGAAATCGTCGATTTTGCTGGGGTGAACGCACTGGAGGTAGGGCCCTGTGAATGACTTCCTGTAGAGCTTGCCGTCTGGGGAGAGCCAGAACCGAGTCGCCTTCAACCTGACCTTACGAGCTTCAGTCCTGTCCTCGGGTAGCTGGTCGTCCTTCAGGTATGCAATGATGGGGTCTATCTAGCTCGGGCCGAAATCAAGGCACATGAGCTGCCAAGGTCGATGGAGGTCGATGCTGGGCTCCCGCAGCGTTTCTACTTCGATAGTTCTTTTATTACCGGCTTCGACAGCCGATGCGAGGCTGGCGAGGGCGTCTGCATGGGAGTTGGATTCTCTGTCGATCTGCCGGACCTCGGCCCTTTCGAACTGGGAGAGAAGTACCCTAGCGCAGGCAAGGTAGGCCGCCATCCTGTCATCCCGAGCTTGATAGTCTCCGCTGAGCTGGCTTGCCACCAGCTGAGAATCGCTGAAAACCACTAAAAGATTTTGGCACTGTTAAGTCCGGCAATGGGCGCTTCATACTCGACCTCGTTATTAAATGCCTTGAAACCAAGTGTCAGAGCTTGTTCGATGACGAGGCCTTCGGGAGACTGGAGGACTATGCCAGCGCCAGCTCTTTTGGACGTGGAGGATCCGTCGACAAAGACTTTCCAGGACGAGTCTAGGAGCTCTCTCCAGGACTGTTCTTGCTCGGTCTCGGTGACAACCTCTACACCCCTATCGCCCCCTAGTTCGGTGTCGAGCGAGGTCGGTGCCGAACTCTGAGGAGTAAATTCCACAATGAAGTCCGCTAGGACTTGAGCTTTGATGGCCGTTTTGGGCTGATAGCTGATGTCATATTGCCCCAGTTCGACAGCCCATTTGGAGATCCGTCCGGAGAAATCTGCCTTCTGGAGGAGAGCCTTCAGTGGGTATTCTGTTACGACCACTATTGTGAAGGTTTGAAAGTAATGGGAGAGCTTTCGAGAGGCGCTAACGAGCGCCAAGGCGAGCTTTTGGAGCTGCAAATACCGGGTCTCGGCGTCCAGCAGGGTTTTGCTCGTGTAATAGATAGGCCTTTGTTGGCCGTTGTCCTCTCTGATGAGCACGGAGCTCACTGCATGGTCCGAGACCGACAGGTACAAGAACAGTGCCTCTCCAAAAGTCGGGGTGGACAGCAGCGGTGGGGAAGAAAGGTATTGTTTCAGCTGTTGCAGCGCCTGAGAACAATCCGACGTCCATTGGAACTTGGAGCCCTTTCGCAAGAGTTGGAAGAAAGGTCTGCACTTGTCCGAAGCTCGGCTGATAAATCGGTTCAGGGCGGCAGCCATTCCGGTCAGCCGCTGAACTTGTTTTGCCGAGGTCGGACACTGGAGCTCCTGGATCGCGGTGATCTGGTCAGGGCTCGCTTCGATCCCCCTTCTTGTGACCAGGCTCCCTAGGAACTTGCCGGAATCAACACCAAAGGCGCACTTGGATGCATTCAGCTTTAATTGGAACTGGCGAGGGCGTCTGCATGGGAGTTGGATTCTCTGCCGATCTGCCGGACCTCGGCCCTTTCGAACTGGGAGAGAAGTCCCCTGGCGCAGGCAAGGTAGGCCGCCATCCTGTCATCCCGAGCTTGGTAGTCTCCGCTGAGCTGGCTTGCCACCAGCTGAGAATCGCTGAAAACCACTATGGATCGAGCTTCCAATATTTTGGCACTGTTAAGTCCGGCAATGAGCGCTTCATACTCAGCCTCGTTATTAGATGCCTTGAAACCAAATGTCAGAGCTTGTTCGATGACGAGGCCTTCGGGAGACTGGAGGACTATGCCAACACCAGCTCTTTTAGACGTGGAGGATCCGTCAACAAAGACTTTCCAGGACGAGTCTAGGAGCTCTCTCCAGGACTGTTCTTGCTCGGTCTCGGTGACAACCTCTGCACCCCTATCGCCCCCTAGTTCGGTGTCGAGCGAGGTCGGTGCCGAACTCTGAGGAGTAAATTCCACAATGAAGTCCGCTAAGACTTGAGCTTTGATGGCCGTTTTGGGCTGATAGCTGATGTCATATTGCCCCAGTTCGACAGCCCATTTGGAGATCCGTCCGGAGAAATCTGCCTTCCGGAGGAGAGCCTTCAGTGGGTATTCTGTTACGACCACTATTGTGAAGGTTTGGAAGTAGTGGGAGAGCTTTCGAGAGGCGCTAACGAGCGCCAAGGCGAGCTTTTCGAGCTGCAAATACCGGGTCTCGGCGTCCAGCAGGGTTTTGCTCGTGTAATAGATAGGCTTTTGCTGGCCGTTGTCCTCTCTGATGTGCACCGAGCTCACTGCATGGTCCGAGACCGACAGGTACAAGAACAGTGCCTCTCCAAAAGTCGGGGTGGACAGCAGCGGTGGGGAAGAAAGGTATTGTTTCAGCTATTGCAGCGCCTGAGAACAATCCGACGTCCATTGAAACTTGGAGCCCTTTCGCAAGAGTTGGAAGAAAGGTCTGCACTTGTCCGAAGCTCGGCTGATAAATCGGTTCAGGGCGGTAGCTATTCCAGTCAGCCGCTGAACTTGTTTTGCCGAGGTCGGACACTGGAGCTCCTGGATCGCGGTGATCTGGTCAGGGCTCGCTTCGATCCCCCTTCTTGTGACCAGGCTCCCTAGGAACTTGCCGGAACCCACACCAAAGGTGCACTTGGATGCATTCAGCTTTAACTGGAACTGGCGAAGGATGTCAAAAATTTGGCGGAGGTCGGTCAAATGGTCCTGCGACCTCTTGGATTTGACGACTATATCATCGATGTAGACCTCCACCGTCTTGCCAAGCTGGGCCTGGAACATCTTTGTCACCAACCGCTGGTACGTCGCTCCCGCATTCTTTAACCTAAAGGGCATCACCTTGTAACAATAGGTGCCCCTGGGAGTGATGAAAGCTGTCTTGTCCTGGTCTGCCGCATATAGGGGGATCTGATGGTACCTCCGGTAGGCGTCCAGGAAACTCATCCGGTCATGTCCGGCAGTGGCGTCGATAAGCTGGTGTATCTTCGGAAGAGAGAAGCTGTCTTTGGGACAGGCCTTATTGAGGTCGGTGAAGTCCACGCAGACCCTCCATTTTCCCGTCTTCTTTTTTACCACTACGGTGTTGGCTAGCCACTGCGGATAGTGGACCTCCTTTATTGCGCCTGCCTCGAGGAGTTTCTGAACTTCCTCGACCACGGCCTCAGTCTGCGGGACCCCAGTCCGGTGCGGTTTTTGAAGCACGGGCTTATGGTTGGGATCCACCTTCAGCTCATGGCAGATGACTGTCGGGTCAATGCCGGGCATCTCATAGGGTGTCCAGGCAAAGACGCCTTATTCTCCACGAGGAAGTCAAGCAGTTCTGTCTTCTCGGACTCGGGGAGCTGGCTTCCAACGAGAAAGAATCTGTCGGGGTCGGCGGGATCAATGTTGACCTTGGTGAGGTCCTCGATGCTTTTCTGCGCCGGAGCCCTGCCGACGTCCCCGAGCTCGGCCTTTTTATCCAGTTCGGCCACATTGACTTGGGATGGCTCAGCCTCGCCAGGCAGCACGGCCAGCAGGCATTGCCTGGCCATGTGCTGGTCGCCTCTAACGGTGATCACATCCGTTCGGCCCGATCGGTTTTCCAAAGGGAACTTGAGTTTCTGATGATGGGTGGAGGGCACCGCCTCCATGCTATGCAGCCACGTCCTCCCCATTATAACATTGTATGGGGAAGGGACATCGACTACTAGGAAGTCAACTTGCCTGCAGGCGCCACCCACTTGGACTCTGAGGGAGATCTTACCCTTGGGATAAACAGGCTTGGAGCTGAAGCCGACCAGAGGGGTACGGGCAGCCTGGAGGTCCTCGTCCTTCAGTTTCAACTTCTTGAAGCAATCGTAGTAGAGGACTTCGGACGAATTGCCAGGGTCGACAAGGGCTCTCTGAACCAAGAAGTTCTGCAGCTTCAAGGTGAGCACCAGAGCGTCGTTATGTGGGAGCTCGACGTCTTCCAAGTCCTTGTCAGAAAACTATATTCTGACCCCTTCCGTTTTGGCTTTCTTCGCGGCCGGCTTTGGTGCCGCGGTCAACACCTGCTTCTGATGGGAGGCGCGCCTGGACTCGGCACGAGCCTGAGAGCTCTTCTTGGGTGGGGCGGCGAGGTGAATGACGTTGATGATGCCTTCTGGCTCGCTGTCGTGGTTGTCAGCGTCTCGCCGCGGAGGTCTGTCATCACCTCGGCCCTCCTTGATATAATCCCTGAGATGCCACTCCTTCACGAGGTTCTCCAGGTGGAACTTGTAGCTCCTGCATTCGTCGGTTCTGTGCCCATTTTGCTTGTGGTAAGCACAGAACTTACTCTGGTCTCGAGAGGATGGGTCAGTCGTCATCGGCCGCGGCCACTTGAAGAAAGGCTGCGCTTTTATTTTATTGAGGAGCCTATAGATCAGCTCCTTAAAGATGGTATTTACTGCCACGTGGGAGGCCAGCTCGTGGCCTGACCTTCTGCCGTTCCCCGATCCCGCTGCCGAAGTAGAGGGGGTTCGGCGCTGCTCCGAGGACCGGGCCTTGCGCCGATCCGGGGACGGATCTCTGCGACGATCCTCTCTCCGGGAGGACCTGCTATCTCCCTTAGCTGGTGGGCTCTTCTTGGTGAGGCCGAAGTTTTCGCGACCTTGCACCTCGTCTTCCTCCGCCAATATGAACCGATTCGCTCGGGTCATCAGCTCCTTCATGGTGGTCACGGGGTACATGACCAGCTGTGCCCGCAGTGGGATGCCCGATCGAAGAGCCAGCTGGAAGGACTTCACTGCCAACTCTTCAGAAGCGCACTCGATCTGGCTGTAGACAGTCCAGAACCGACGAGTGAACTGGGTGACGCTCTCGTCCTCCTGCATTTGGAGGGCCATCAGGTCAGCATCGGTCTTCGGGACGAAGCGATGAGCCTGGAATTTTCCCAGGAAGGAGGTCCGGAGCTGCTGCCAACTGGAAATGGAGTCTTCAGGAAGCGAGCAAAACCATCGCAGGGGGAGATCCGCCAAACTGGAGGAGAAAACTCGACAGTTTAGGGAGTCGTCATCCCCCCAGACCGACATCCTCTGGACGTAATGTCGGAGATGAGCCGCAGGGTCCGAGGTTCCGTCATACAGAGCGAACCTCAGGGCACTGAACTTCTCGGGGAGCGTGTATTTTCTTATCTCCCTAGAGAAAGGAGACGCGCCAGTGTCCTCGGCTTCGAAGGCGCTAAACTGGTCTCGAACGATACCAGCAGTCTCTATATTCTGGCGGATCGTCTGCTTCACCCACTGGTCGATCCACTGCTTTAGCTCTTCATCTTCCGAAACCTGACGCTGCTTCTTCGGCCCTTCATGCATGTGACTGCTGCTAGAACCTTCTTCCCCTTGGTCTCGGTCGCGCCTCTTATTGTTGAGGATGTGCCTCAGGTCTCGCCCGTGGTCCAGGCGCCTGGGTGGCGGACTCTGACCCTTCTTGCCGTCGAGTTGTTGCTTGAGCCGTTGGATAAGCTCATGCTGCTCCTGGATGAGGCGGTTCTGAGCCCTGATGTCATCCAAGCGGGGGTCTTCGTTTTGATCGAGGCTGGCTTGATGGTGTAACTGCGATCCAGCCCGCATTGACTTCTCGTGTGGCTTAGTGACCGACTTGTCGCCTTGCCTGGCCCGCTCATGGCTATGGCGGGGCTGTTCCGGAGGTGGGACGTCGCGAAGGGAAAGCATGGTCACTCCCCTAGACCGTGACTGTGTTTGGACCGTGGGAGACCTCCCCCCAGACCTCCTTTGCTGAGGGGGTGGAGGTGGAAGATTCTGCGCCAGCGTAGGCTGTATGGACAAAGCCTTGCCTTTGGAGGGTCCTTCGCCATTTCTGATTTTTGGAGGCATGGTGTTTACAAGCTTTTTGTTCAGTTTTCCCACAGACGGCGCCAAATTGTAGGCGGTAAAAACGACACCTACTTAGATTGAGATGAGATCAAGGTAAACTTCTTAGGACGGGGAATGCTGAACGCCAAGAACCTGAAAAGGAAGGAAAAAGGCTAGAGTCAGAGCCCCTAGCTGCCGTGAGCCGAAGGCATTCCGATGCCTGAGTTAGTTCTGAGAAAACTAAACAGGAGGAGGAAGATGGGAATGGGACGATGTGGTGTATTGTGAGTTGTGTATTGCGTATCTTTTATGGGACTGATCCCATGTGTATATATAAGTAAGCGTTCCTCGTTCATTCTCTCTGTGAGTGGGGGGTAGGTGAGGTGAGGTCCCATCAATCCTTACCCTGACTGGCAGCAGTAGATAAAATGGGCAACACCCACCCTCTCTTTCCACGCCTTCTGTCAGTTGGCGTACAAGGCTAATAAAGCAAACTTCTTATCGCCATAAATGAGCGATCCTATCGTCATAAATGACTGCTCATATCTGTCTGGGCGCGCCGTATTTTCAGGAGGAAGGTGGCGGTCCACTCTGACTCTAATATTCTGGTCTGAGACCAAGGATGGCTTGGCCGTGGTGTGCCTTTGTACTGAGCTGGCATCTATGCCGAGCTGCAGAACCGTGGTGCCGAGCTATTGACCGAGCTGCCTACCTGACGGGCTATTACCACAGAGGCCGAGGTGATCGGCGAGTCTAACTGTAATCTTTGCTTAACTTCGTCATTACGGTGTTTTACCCACACACTTCCAATCTCCGCGTTCTGGGGGAGATCTTGCTGCCCAAGTATATTTCTGCAGCCTCATAAATTTGATTGGTGGAGAAACCGTCGAACTCATGGATGATAATGGTGAGCTGTGGATGAAAGCGGTCGAGGAAAATGCGAAAGTTGGAGAAGAGATAGTCTCGCAGCTGATTGGGTAAGAGATCATTGGCCAAGGTGCAGACGACGATGCCTGAAGCTGCAAGAGAGGCAGCAGTGGATAACATCGACGTCGTTGAAAGCGAAAGCATGATGCAGGTCAAGGTCGACTTTTAGATCTGCGCAGTACAGCTCAAGGAATTGAAGGTTAGTTTAGTCAAGTGGTTAATAGAAATTTTCAAGTGTTTTGTGATCAATTGAATAACGTATCCTATTACACACTACTTAATAACATGATGAATCTAATCATTAAACATGTAACATTTCATGATTGATGATGATCAATGTAATGTCTCTTAAAATGGTAAAAGTAGGACCCACCAATTTCGCGAAAATTGGATCAAACACATGTATTAAGAATCTAATCAAATTACACTAACTAATCCCATTAAATCAGTGATCCAACCATATCTATAGATGGATCTGCTTGTGAGTAGGAGCATACAAGGAAAAACAAATCGAAGATCCGAGTTCCAATGTCACTAAAATGATTATTTAACCGTGGACATGGATCAAGCTAGTCAACCTGGGTATTGACTGTAATTGTCAGTACAATGTGTACATTCATTCAAGTCTATCAAGTTATATATGGCTTCACAATTAGGAAAAAACATAGGACGCAACAGTTAATGTTTGCCTGATTTAGTCAAACTAGGGCTGACCGGTGATATAGTGCAATTTGCATCCTCTGATCTTCTCAGATCAACTCTCGGATGGGTTGGATTGTGTTTGAAATGAACTAATTGTCAAACCTCAAGTCAAATACCCTCAAGATTACACATAAAAATGTTAAAAAGAAGTTGGTTTTGAGTTATAGATTGCAACATCAAAGACTTGAATGCCGGATCCCAGGTTCATGGGTTGGAACCTATATGGACTCAAGACTGGACGCATTTATCAATCGGAACCTAAACTAGGTTCCGGACTCAGACCCACTTATGAATTGAAACCTAAAATGGATTTCAAACCCAATTTTTTGCCGGTTGAAATTTCCGAATAATTGGAAAATAAGATACTCATTTGCAACCCTACACCCTATACATTAAACCATAGTAAATAATTTACTCATGGTATAGGCCATCATTATTATCCATACACCAAAAAGACAATTTTAGAAGTACGTATTCCATTGTCGCTTAATTTAGAAACTCTCACATCCTACATTCACAATCATGTTTCTAGTTTAAACCTATAGATAGGCTAAACAATAACCCCAATAACAAGGTCCTATGTAAATCCTATGTGTGATCATAGTGTGCACATTATTGGGTCAGACTTTACCTTGATCCAAAACAACTGAAAAGAGAGGATTATGTCTTGGGTTAATGAGTTGTGATCAGATAACTGGGTCAGATTTGGTCATGCCATCACAAATCATCCACTAACCTACCCCCCGAACCCCCACCTCCCCACACCCCCCACAAACACCAAAAAAAAAAAAAAAAAAAAAAAAAGCACAACCCTGGATTTTATAAACGACACAAATATGTGAATGGGCTGGGCTGGGACTCTAATAGAGGTACAGTTCAGATTATGGTTTGGTCACCATATCACGTCGAATATATCTATATACATAAATAAACCAAAGGGGGCTCACAGGTCAGTTAAAGTCAGATCCAAAAAATAGTCCTGACCCAACCTATGCTGAAAGCAAAAGAGGAAAAATAACTGAGAGGGTTGTTCATTTACCAAAAACCGGAGAGTGGGTGGGTTTATGTATATATATGTATACACATACACATGTGTATACATATGCTTATATGTATGTATATGTGTATGTTTATGTTGGCTAAGACCTAACTAGATCCAGCACAGCACAGCTTGGGACAGAACCAGCCACATGGTGTGCAATACACTGCACTGTGCAGTACTGTTCAAAGTGAGCCCTCTACATCATCATCTGACCATCAAGAACATCTTCTAATCATCATGCCGCACACTTTAGATCATGAAGGGCCGGCTAACCCTTGTATTGGGATTTTTACATGTCAACCATCCAAAACATCAAAACATATTACGGAAATAATAATCTCTTCATCTTTCACATACTATTGTGCATAAAACCATGCATCAAAGAATCAATAGCGATAATTGGTTATTTACATCTAATGTGTACAATCAACCTTACAACAAGAAAAGAGGAATCATAATAGTCTTTTAATCAATTGTTTATGTCTGGTTCCTAGTTGCAAATCCATCAATTATTTAGATCTAATTTCTAAGTAGCCCAATTGTAAATCGATCCATAGAGAAAGCAATAACCACTCACTTGGATTTTGAGGATTGATGGTGAAGATGCTAGATCTCTAACAACCTTGCTTGAGTATTCCCTTTAGGCTCACTAGAACAAAAGGAGAAGAGGAGAGCGAGAGATGGAGTTGCTAGGCTTGGGACTGTCAAAGTCTTAAATAATGCTTGCAAGGATTATTTCATCTATGGTTAGGTCTCCATATTCCCCTAAGCCTCCTCTTTCTAATCTAGTTGAACTGCAACTAATCCACTTTCCAAGTAATTAACTTTCTATAAAAGAGACTAGAAATCCTCTGGCAACAGCAGTTAAATCCCCCAGCCAGCCTAAGCTAAACCATATGGCTTTCCTTACACAATCAGGAAACTAGTTTGTTAGAAATCACTTTCTAATTTTGTTTAATTTGCAACTGAGGCTTTACAAATTCCACTCAAAGAAAACGTGTGATGGACAGAATCCAGACTCGTGGTTGTACTTGTACCATTGTTTGTAATCTTAAATAGGACCGGCTTAAGATATACATGAGGAACCTACAAATCCTAAATTAAGGAGTGAAAACAGTGGTGATTGGGCAGTCGAAAATTTTCTTACAGGGAGCAAGCCATTTACTAATTATGGCAGTAATTTTTTTATCACGCTTCTTTTTCCCTTGATAAAGATGTCAAATTTTTTATTTTTTATTTTGCTATCGGAGCGTTCCCAATCCTTTGGCCTGGACTAATCCCTTCGGGCCCAGAGGGAAGCCGGGTAAACTCTCCTGTAGCCCCAGTGTGGTAGTGTCAGTTTCTAACCTAAAACCTTCGGGTGCAAATCGTAATCCTAGGCCGACTGAACTACCCCTTAGGATTCAATAAGGATGTCAATGAACAAAGAAAAATAAAAAAGGCACGTATATCCATTTTAAAAACTCTGGCTGGGCTAGAAAATGGGATGTGAACTCAAAATATTTGATGCTCGGAGGTCTTGATTTTAAGTTAAAAAAGCAGGATGCAAAGTGTTCCTTATCATTTCTACTAGAAATTTATTCATTATTATATATAAATCTACAAATTAATAGAGTCCAAGCCGCATCGATCTCAAGTTTCGGTCCAGCCCAATAAGTGATCTGAACTCTTAACTCATTTATGCTCAAGGCCCATTCAAAATTTTGAATCTCATTATCGGACTCAAACACGGCCAGATTCGGGCCGCACATTTGTCCATGGATAACCCTAGTTATGGATTCACAACCAAATGTAAATTAAAAGAAGGTAATCCATGATTATGGGATCGGGTATTCGGGTCCACGAGTTGGCTCGGATTGCAACTCAGTGGACTCAAGGCCCAGACCCGATTGGGCCCTTTTGGGTAACTTTTACTAACCTAATGATTTGGGTCCATTCCATTGGCATCTTCTTCTTGCGCTCTCACTGCTCAGGCCGAGCTTAAACCCTAGAAAAACCCCACATGGAAGAAGCTGAGAGGAGAAGAACACCAGCAATCACACGAAGAAAACCCTAGAAATCCGCTCTCCGATCGTCCCAATTGAAGATGGGTTCCATCAAAATCCGTTCTTGAAGAGAAGAAATGCTTGTTTTCATGCGCCAGATTCGCCACCGCATCATACATCGCAGAAATTCCTCTCAAGTAAGCTCCTTTTTCTCATCCCCAAACCCTAGAAAACCCCTTCGTTCCTTCAATCTCTTCACGAAACCCTCACCTCTTCCCTCTTCCATGATCATCTGGTTCACCAGCTTCATCTGCTTGATTCGGTTCCCCTTCTCGACCGAAGCAAAAACCCACAAATCAGTAGAGGATCTCGATATGGAGAGGATAAGTAGAATCGTTGCAAATGAGCTGTGGGATGATCCCATGATTAAGAGCCTGTTCAATTCGGTTTTAGCGCCGGTTATGGCTTCTAGGGTTTTGATCGCATTGAGAAAAGACGCCCCATTGGCGCTCAAGTTCTTCAACTGGGCAAAAAATCAAATGGGTTGTGTGCACACCACGGAAGCGCACTGCATTCTGGTTCACGTCTTGTTTAGGGCCAGAATGTATTTTCACGCGCAGGAAGTTCTCAAAGGATTAATTTTGTTGAAGCGGGTTTTACCCGATTCAGATGTTTTTGATGTTTTGAGATTGACACAGAGCGTGTGTTATTCGGGGTTCGGTGTTTTTGACGCCTTGTTTGGTGTTTTGATTGAATTGGATTTGCTTGATGAAGCAAGTGACTGCTTTTCGAAGATGAGAAAGTTTAAGATTTTCACAAAGGCGCGATCTTGCAATGCTCTTTTGCACAGGCTTTCCAAGTCTGGCCGTGGGGATATGTCGAAGAAGTTGTTTAAGGACATGGTTGCGGCGAACATTGCCCCGTCGGTTTTTACTTTCAACATCATGATAGATTTTGTATGCAAAGAAGGGGACTTGAAGACTGCGAGAGGGTTGTTTTCGCAGATGAAGGATATGCGGTGTGTGCCGGATGTTGTCACCTATAATTCTCTCATTGATGGGCATGGAAAGTGCGGGCAACTGGAGGAAGCAGAGCGACTACTCGAGGAAATGAAAGAGGGGGGCTGCAATCCTGATGTGATCACATATAATGCGCTGATCAACTGTTTTTGTAAGTTTGAACAGCTGCCGAAGGCATTGGGGTATCTCAGTGAAATGAAGCGAAGTGGGGTGAAAACTAATGTTGTAACTTATAGTACATTTATTGATGCATTTTGTAAGGAAGGAATGATGCAAGAAGCAATCAAGTTTTTCGTAGATATGAGAGTGGTAGGCCTCACACCTAATGAGTTCACATATACATCTCTGATAGATGGAAACTGTAAGGTAGGTAATATTAGTGAAGCACTGAAGCTTGTGGATGAAATGACACGAGCAGGGGTTAGCTTAAATATTGTTACCTATACGGCTTTGGTTGATGGGCTCTGTAAAGAGGGAAAGGTTGAGGCGGCAGAAGTAGTTTTTAGGGCAATGGTAAAAGCCGGTGTGACTGCCAACCAACTGTTGCTTACTGCCCTGCTCCATGGGTTTTTCAAAAATAGACAGACGGAAAAGGCTACGATTTTGTTGAATGAAATGAGAGAAAAAGACATCAAATATGACTTATCACTGTATGGAACCATTATCTGGGGCCTCTGTGACCAAGGAAAACTTGAAGAAGCAAAGCTTTTGATTAGTGAAATGACAAAGTGTGGTTTGAAGTTCAATCATGTTATATATACGTCACTGATGGATGCGTACTTCAAGGCAGGAAATGCTTGTGAAGCTCTTGTTCTGTTTCATGAAATGATAGATTCAGGAATTGTTCCTACTGTTGTGACATATTGTGCATTAGTTGATGGATTGTGCAAAGCTGGGTCGATGGAGGAAGCACTCTACCATTTCGATAGGATGAAAGCCATGAGCTTGCAACCCAATGTATTGGCTTACACAGCTCTCATTGATGGGCTTTGTAAAAACAGTTGCTTGGAAGAAGCTAAGAAGTTATTCAATGAGATGCTGGAGAAGGGTATGTCTCCAGATAGAGTTGCTTACACATCGCTGATGGATGGGAATTTGAAGCATGGAAATCTTCAGGAAGCCTTCAATCTGCGGGACAAAATGATTGAAAATGGTATTGAGCTTGATCTACATGCTTACACTTCATTGATATGGGGGCTATGTAACTGTGGCCAAATGCAGCAAGCAAGAAATTTGCTAGATGAGATGATTGGAAATGGGGTTTTGCCTGATGAGGCTGTTTATAACTGTCTAATTAGAAAGTATTGTGACCTAGGGATTATGGATGAAGTTATTGAACTACAGAATGACATGAGACAGAGGTTTAATCACTCGCAGTGCGAGTTATGCCACACCAAATGAGCAAACTTGACTGCCGATAGGAGTGGTGTTTGTTCAGCACCAAGTTGTTGTTTTGGCACAAAACTAATTTTGATCTAGACAGCATTAGCTTGTATCATATCCATTTTGACGAGGATCCAAGATATGCAGGCTACCATTGTGTCTGTATTGCCAGCATTGTTGGCTAAGAGAACTGCTTTTAATGGTGGACTGCCGCTTCCGACTGCCCACTTCTGCAATATGCGATCTTCTAATGGACATACCAGCTGCAAAGGTATGATTCTTTTACAAATTTTTATCTGCTTCTTTTGCCAATGAAATAGCGATTCTTCCATTCTGGTGGGGTCAATACCTTTTTAGGAGCTTGATGGCTTCTGGGGATTGATATGGATTGTGGAAGAAAAACATGTATTTATTGAAAGTGTTTACAGTTAGAGTTTACATATATTGTGTTCTGAACGACATAAAAATTTGTGTGTTAGATGTGGTTGATCGTACCTAAGAAAGAATTGCTCCTCCCTCATAAAAGGGAGATTTGAGTCGATGCTTCTCTCTAGATCATATAAAGCTAATTGCTACTAATTTCATGTTCCCGAAGAACCCTTATTCTCATTTATCATTCCTTTGATCCTTTGAAAGCATATATGTTGTGTGATTTTGATGATGCTGATTCAAACTCTATATCTGCAGGTACCCCTTTTAATGCACATCCAAATTCAAGGTACCCCTTTTAAGGCACATACAAACCCAAGGTACCACTTTTAAGGCACATGCAAACCCATGGTGACTGTCTTTGATGAGTGAGGTGCAGTTGTACTTGTGGCCACCTGTAATATGATTCGATTCTCTTAGTTGTACCTTGGCTACCTTCTACACAAATCAATTCTTTTAGGATCCTTTGTTGATTTGCATATATTCCATTTTTAGCAAGATTTAAAAAAAAAATCATTTGTAGCAGTTTTGTATTGTAATTGTAGCATGTTAAATCATTATACAATAACAGTACAATGCCATAACTTAGTCTGCCACTTTGCCTTGCATTTTCACGATAAATATTGCAGTTGGTATCTAAAGCCAATTCACATGGTTCCACCATGCTTTTGTACTCATTGGTAAGAAATATTTCCTTTATTCCTCATGTAGAAATTTTTATTTTTTGGGTCATTGAAAAGCTAAGGGTTTGCCTGGGACTGGATTATTAAGTCACGCAGTAGACTAAAATTCTTATATTTGGTTAATTTGGCAGTTAGATGTAGGTGTCCTCTTCAGTTCTTCGCGGAAAAACTCAAAGTTGCACGTAATCGGACAACCAGGTAATCTGAGTATGGGTTAACCAGATGCAAGAGTTCCCACAGCATGAGATTGTCTTTTCTGATAGAACTTAATCCACTCATTCCATGTTAGAAATATTGTTATCTAGGTGGGGTTTTTTTTCTTTTTAATTTTTTGTGGGGCTTAAACTATTTAACTTAGATTGGGGAATTGAATCCTGTAATTTGATGAACTTAGTTTATAAATCTTTGAAGTTCAACTTAATTTTGAATGAGACCAAGGAATTATGTTGTTGAATGAATGTGGAATTTTATCACATTTTGAGGGAAAACCCAATGTGGAGTTCAGGGATTTTATATGTATTTGGGATCACTGTACATTTCTTTCTTTCTAGTTTTTTTTTTTTTTTACATATTTATTGGGCATAATGTGGCCCCTCTATGATCAATTCGAACTCTAGAGTTGTGCTGCAATGGGCTAGATTTAAGATTGAGCTTTTAGGCCCATGGTATGGATGTGAGAATATGAGCCAAGTCTTGGCCTTTGTACTTCACCGGAAAAAAAAAAAAAAGGTTGCCCTTTGTAATAATTGGCCTGAACGAATGTATTTAGCACAATGTGCATGTGTATTTTGCAAATGGATGGCTCTTCAACTTTCAGGCCGTAGGTTCGCTCTAGCACTGAATATAATAAGCGTGGTAACTCCGGCTTGGGTTTTCGACAAATGTATTTTCTCTTGGTGATATGATCCAATTGTAGATAATGATCGGATTAAGGACAAATTGGGATGTATGTCAAATTTACTGGAGTAGATAGGTGTGTGAAGGTTGGTATTGATCATAGATGAGCCTCATTGTCCAAAATAGTTCAAGCCTTATTTTTATGAAAGAAAGAAAAAAAAAAAAGCCATCACTGTATTTAGGGTCTATTTATTTGCATAAAATACATACGAATTTATGTCATAAGTAGTTAAAAATGAAGATGAAAGATGAATATGCAAAAATGACCATCAAATAACCTACTTTTATGAAAATGTAACGAAGGTAAGATGGAAAATGAATACCAAGCAATCACCCCTGAAATATAAATTATAGGAAAGTCAATCTCACTTATACATTGCTGCCCTATATCCTTCACCTCTTGCCTCGTATCATTTATCTCTCACATCTTTAATAAATCCTTTGGAGGAGCTCATTTGATAATGAATTCCTTTATATTCAATCCCCTTGTAATCAAATTCAAAAAATAACAAGAGTAGAGATATCACTCATTAGTTCTCATTGCAGATTAGTGTAAAACAGTAAAAAATAATATATTATTTATTAAAAGAAATGCTCATGTGAGAACCGTGCTTATCGTATTACGGTGAGAACTTTTAGTGGGCCCAACTTATGATCCATCCGAACCATCTACACACCGGGATCCCCTTGAAATTACACCGGATAACATGGGTTTGCACCCATCCCAATGGATTGGACCATTGGATCGAGAGTCGAATATTTTATTTTATATAAAGTTGTTAAACTTGTGGGTCCAACTGTATTACGATGGGAGCATTTTCTCTCTAAATGGGAACCATGCTCACCGTATTACGATGAGAACTTCTAGTGGGCCCAACTGATATGATGATCCATCCTAACCATCCAGACACACGGGACCTCCCCTAAATTACACATATGGGTTCGCACCCATTCGAATGGATTGGATTGTTGGATCGTGGGTCAAATTTTTTTCTTTAATATAAATATATTAAAATTCACAAATTAAGGGGTTAAAGGCATCATATTGGGTTCGAACAACATATTTAGGGTGGTCCCATTTGGATCTTTAAATTCCCCCTCTATCCCACCTAAGGCCCCACTAATATTACTTATTTATATCAACAAGCCATTTTTTAAAAGGGAGATATTCATATGCATCCATCCCTCGCCGGGGTCGGGGGTGGGGTGGTGGGGTAGACTTCTTGGGGAGAGGCACATTTATCAAATTTGGGGTCAATTTCATGCTTCTAATCCTTTCATCCGTGACTTGCAAATTTTACGACTTTATATTAAAGAAAGGAATTTGATCTTCGATAAAATGGTCAAATCCATTTGGATAGGTGAAAACCTGATGGATCTAGTGTACTTAAAGTGGCCCCATGTATAATGTATCATAATGTCGGCCCCACTAAATTGTCCCTCACCAAAATATGGTATGGGAAGGATGCGCATACATATTTCCATTTTTAAAAAAGTTGTCCGGTAAGGAATTAAGGATGGTGTTTAAGCAATTGTCCTACAAAGGTTTAAAAACATGGACCATTTGATTTAACTTCATTGGAGAAATAAACCACCCCGACAACATTGGCCACCTTAAATTCTGCCCATTGCAAGTGGGACTTGGGTTAAGGCTCAAGACAAGAAGAAGAAAGATCACGAGCGGAGAGAATTGATAGTGTGTCCCACTTTCCCATCCCTACTTACATATGTGGCCCACGATCTGCGGACCATAACATAAATCGCCAAGGGATGGTGTTCCACATTGTTGGATGATCTTGATCATTGATTATGATGCCCTTGCAAGTGTAGATCATTGGCTGTAATTGTCCATTTCCGAGCTACCACTCATACAGGCAATTTAGACCATATACCATCTTGCAATGGGCCCATCAGATGAATGGACTAGATTATCCACAATGAGTCCCAGTCTAACCTAGAGAACATTTATTTATACATAGAGTCCACATTACAATGGGAGCCACATGTTGAAACCTGAGCTGTTCAAAACAAACTTTCTATATGGGCATACCGAGTATCTCGAATTTTACATTAACAGGAGTTTGCACCACCGTTTTGGATTCACAGTTCGATAAAATCCTTGATAATGAAATGCATAAGATTTTGTTAATCACTTTTTTAATCAAACGGTAATTACAATGGCAGGCCTCAAATTTGAGGAGACCCCGTATACCTGTAGGGTGTTTATTTTGATCGATTTTTTTATTTCAACGTATGAGCCCCACTTTGGAATTCCACTTCAGGGTTTCTCCAAGTTATACACTCGGACTCAGAGGATGCGTATTAACCTGTCAAGGTGTGCAGGCACCTTACCAAGCACCAATGCATATCCATTCTTTGAACCTATAAAATCTACACAGTGGGCCCCACTTGTGATTGGACTCCGATCTTGTACACGTGGCACACATCTGAGTGCAAGAGGATGGCGCGTAGGCAGTTGGACATGGGTTTTAAGAGTCCTTTTGTGAAAACTCTGCCTTTCAAATCCCATGAAAAGAGGAGAGCATGGAAGACAAAGTCTAAACACATAGAAAACAGAACAAAAAAAAACTAAAGAAGGAACAAGGGAAAAAACAAGAGGAAGATCTCACTATGCTTTATTGATTTTTGGATTCCTCTTTTAACTTTGATTCAAGTAAAGTCTCTATACTTATCTGTGGCGTTTTATTACATTGTACGTTGATAGAAATTATCACTAAAAATTGCATTTATCTGTTTGATTTAGTTATTCTTTTGGTTTTGAGATTGAAAATGCTCTATTTCCTGATAATGGGGTCTCATTTTCTTTCAAAAATATTTGATTTTGATTGGTTTTGGGAGGTGGGGTTGCGAGTAGTTGATTGGAAAATGCATTATTTTGGTAGGTTGACTATCTTCTTACAAGAAAAAGATGATTTTGATTGTTTTTGGTGTGCATGTTTTATATACGAGAGAAACTGCATCATTTTTCCTATTAGAAACGTGCATTTTCTCCTGAAAAAGGTTAACAGATGGGTTGTGTGATAGGTTATGCATGGTGGGTTTTCAGTCTTTGATCAAAGTGCCATGTTTTTCTTTAAGAAAATGATGGGCCTTGGACTTGGGTTTTTGGATACTTGACTGAACCGCATCCTTTGATTGCCCTTTTTTTTTATTTTTTGGTTGAAAGATTGTATTTTGATGGGTTCTAGTGTTTTGCCTATGTGATTGAAATCCCATTTTTATTTTGATCAGCTAATTTTGTTTTTCTTAATTAAAAATACTTGATTTGGTAGATTTTTGTTTTGGTTGAAATCCCAATTTTTGATTATCTGGTCTCGTTTTCTTCCAAAAACTTGATCTATATTCTAATTTTTCCACAGGTTTGTGTTCCTCTGAATCCTATCCATCGTGAATTGCAAGTTTCATACCATTCGGTCACTTGTTCTTGCAAAGGATTCATATTGGTTGTTTTGGAAGGTGAGTTTTAATATTTCTAAAGAAGAGTCTACCATCAGAACAGATTAGGTTGTAACAACATTATTTTGATTATCTGCTATCATTCTACTCCTAAAGGTTTTTTTTTCTTCTAATATATACTTTTATGTTTTCATATTTATTTATAAATCTTCAGACATTTTCACAGATTAGTATCCTTCCAAATGTTAATTACAACAATTGCTTGATTGATTGCATCCAGTCTCTCTGTCACACAAATATATATTATATATATGATTGTTTTTATGGGTTCTTTTGATGTGGGTTTTGAATACTTATTCAGACTGCTTTTAAAACCATATTAGGTAGGAATTGATGTATAAAATGCTTGGATTTCTGATCGAATGGTTTTCTTTTTCTTCCACAACATTTGATTTTGATAGGCTTTGAACCGCGTGCTTTAATCTTCAGATTGTACCTTCTCAAACATATTTGGATATAAAACTTCTAGTTTTTCCATTATCTAGTTTCATTCTTTTCGCAAAAAGGTTATACTTTTATAGAATTTGAGAGATGGTTTTTGAATATTTCTTCAGATTCTTTGAAACCATATCATGAATAGAACTTTCTCCTCTTATTCAAATATATACTTTTATGGGAACAGATTTGATTTGATAGGTTTTGGGAGGTGATTTTCTATGATCTCAACAAATGATACTATTTCTTGATAGTGCATTGCAATAGAGACTTTATTCTTCTCTCTGTTATCTGCATTGATTTGGCCCAAAATTATTTTATTTTTAATCTCATTACATTGAGTTTTTGAATTTGTACAGATTAGAGAGTGATGGGTATTGAAGCAAAGGTGTCTAAAGGATGTATCCTCAAAGGGAGCCTTGTTTTGGGCATGGGATTGTGTTCTTTTCTCCTGTATAGATTTCTTCCTTCTTTGTTTGATTATTTGGTCTCGTCATCCCCTATCATCTTCTGCACTGCCATTCTTCTTGGAACCCTTTTGAGCTTTGGGCAAGCGAATATCCCTATAGCCAAAGAAGAGAATCGAAATACTGTGACATCTGCAACTGCACGGCATGCTGATGATGATTTGGTTGCTAAGACTGCTGCAAGTGTCAATGAGAAGACAACACAAGAAGCAGGTCTTAGAAAGCAAAGTAGGGTCTTAATTGGGGACAAGGAGAAGGGAATTAATGGTGAGAAGAAGGTGATCGAAGTCGAGAACAGAGATATTCGCGATGATGGCCAAGTTCATGTAGGCTCTGATGCAGATAGTTCTTCTCCTGATGCTTCAGTGACTGATGTGATGCCAGTGCTTGACGAGCTCTGCCCTCTCATAGACTCCGAAGCTCCTGTTGCTACTCTCACTCCCTGTGATGAATCTGATGCTCAGGATTCCGACGATGCCAGTGCTGACTTGGTGGCAGACATTGAGAACGCAGATGAAGAAGAAGCACAAGCGAAAGCCATAGTGACATGGACCGCGGACGACGAAAAGAATCTCAAGGATCTTGGGACTAAAGAAATTGAAAGGAACCAAAGGTTAGAGAATCTGATCGCAAAACGAAGAGCAAGGAAGAAGTGGATGGTGGAGGCCGAGAAGAATCTTATAGACTTGGATGGTAATGATGGCATGCAGATTAGTATTCCGGCAAGACGGAATCCTTTCGACCCTCTGTATGATTTGGATGAAATCCCAATTCCAGGTTCAGCCCCTTCAATACTATTGCCAAGATTGAATCCTTTTGATCTTCCTTTTGAACAAGCTGATGATAAAGAAAATCCTGTGGGTGAGCATTCAAACCACCAAGAATTCACAACATTTCAGCCAAGGGATACGTTCTTCCGAAGATATGAAAGCTTTACTGTGGGACCATCATTTCTGGGGGAGATGAAGCAAGACAGGAATGATTTTAAGTTGAGGCCATATTTTATGGTCGAGGGGATGCCTTATGATACCCCACCTCCAAGACAATTTAGCGAAAAGAGTGATTCTAAGGTGAGTACAGTGCCAGAAACTGATACAGCTTCTTCCATCGCAGATTATGAAGATGATGCAAAAGAGCTACTTGAACAGGAATTACATCAGGTTGGCGATTTGAATTCTCTTACAAACCATGCGTCAGACAGAATTGAAGGAGCGAGTGAATTCTCTGAAGACACTGATTCAGTGTTAGATTCAAATATCTCTGATGCCATTGAAGAAACTTCTCAGGATGTGCACAATGGCCTAGTTGGGGCACCGTCCTATGATTCGAGCCCACCGGCAACACAGAGAGGCATTTTGCATGATGATAGAGAGTCCGTTTCATTTAGTGAAAATGAAAGAATGGAGATAGAACCCAACGACGAAGGATTGTGGATGGCACCACCAAGGCTATGTGAAGTAGATGAAAATGAATCAAAATCATCTAGGGGCGTTAGGATAGTTTGGGAGGGTGATGCTATCCAAGTTGGTATGAAACCAGAAGCAGAACATGGGCAGGGTTCACAAAACGCAAGTTTGTCTTCACCAGCTGCCAAATCAGGACAGGAAGGTGTGATGGAGGAGAAAGAAAATTCTCACTTGAAAGTGGCCCAAGTCCCTCCAGGTTCTTCTCAAGAGATTCATGTTTTGAGTCCCCAGATTGACATGGCAGAGAAGGCCAATGCTGAAGGCAATCACAAAGAATCCCAGGTCAGTTTTCAAATATTTGGATAAGAACAATGCTTTTACACAACTAATCTGTGTTTTTAATCCAGCCAAAAATCCATACTTCCATATTGAAAGATTATAACATTTGTTCCTTCTAATGAAGAGTGAGTATTTTGACATGAGAAAAGACACAAAAGCTACTGGTCGAAGAACAAGACGTGAAAGGATAAATTGGGTTGTAACTGTTGATCCTCACCTCAACCCAATGATATGCACAGTAAGGTGGACCTTTGGTTTTTTTAAACAGAGTGCTGATTTAGCGGGCCCCACAATCAATAGGAAATCCATTAAGACCTTCACCCTGGGACAAACCAAATTCTGGTAGAAGGTGATTAAGAATAAAGTAATGACCCACAATCCCACATTCAACATTAAAAAGAAAAAAAAAGGCTCATTACTGGAGGGTTATAAGCATCAAATTTGGGTTGTGTTTCAGCACATTGTCAACATTTGGAACTATTAGATTGACAGTTTGGATCACTAAACCATGGTCCTTGTATGTACAAATGCAAGACCAGAGGTTAATATGCATATTCTAAATTTGACTTTCTAACAATTTCTCTTAACAGATATTATTGGAGATGCTAATCTTTTGTTGTCTGGCCTTGAACAGGATCTGTCTTCTCTACAGAGCAGATCTACCGAGAAAACCAACGAGAATACGGAATCTGAGCCTAGGATTGGTTCTTAGAGAATGGAGGTTTTTGCTTCCCCCTCAGACATTTACGGAGTCACTGGCTTGCCAATCAGTTTGGGACCTTGGGTGGTTATGATTTCGATGATGATATTTGGGTTTTTTTTTTTTTTTAAATAGACATGGTTCTACTTTCCTCCAAGATGGCAATTTGTTTTGGGGTGTTCTTTTCATCTTGTGAAGTTGAATTCTGAAACTGTGAGGCTTCTTCTGAAACTCATTTGCATGTAGTAAATTATGTTATCTCACTGTAATCTGATGGAAGGTTGGTGATTGGCTTCTGGTTAGCTTTGAAGTGACCAGCTTTTCCTTAAATGACGATCCAATGATTTGGTCGGCATGGTGCAACATGTGCTAACACCCAATTTAACCTGTGTGGGGCCCACCATTGTTTGATCCAACTCATCCATTCATAACACACCTCTCTATGTATAAGCAATGAACCAAAATTTACTTCAATTCGAATTATACAAACCACTGGGTTCATCCAAATATAGTTCTATTATGGGTGGGCTCAAAACTATAAATGAAAAGCTTGAGGTGAGTGGTGTGGAAGAAGGTGAGGAAAGGAGAACAATGTTCACCAAGTGCTAATTTGATGAGATTTATAAGAGGGGAACTAGATGCAGAGAGGAGTACATAAATATCATAGGTCGGAGAAAAGTTTCTCAAGTCAGCTAGAGCCTAAAAGATCAGAACAGGAGCACTACTTTTCTTTTGAAAGGCATTTTCTATGGTTTGTTTTGATGCATGGAGAAAAAGTGGTGGAAGAAAGTGTGAACTTTTCAATCACTAGCCTTGCACTATGAATACTTTACTTACTCTCAACTTGTGGGGCCCACCTTTTGATTGATCCAAACATCTCAAAACACAAGCCACAATATATACCAGGACAGATTCCACTTTGACCAGCGATATAGAGCATTGGATTGATCATACAGTAAGCAATATTATTTCATCAAAGTAAAACATTAATGAGGCAAGTCATGGGGCTATGATCTGCTCGGGCCTCGACGGCACAGGATCATATTTCTTTTGTTCTTTCCCAGTCATTCGAGAGTCTCATTGAAATGAAATAATCATCTGTATCAAAGGCAAAAGTACCTCATGCATCTGAAGATCTATTTCCACTATGATTCTCTGTTTCTACAATAGGTGGGCAATTTTAGCAAGTGATCTCTTGAAGGTATTCTGAGCTGTTTAATTAGGGCATGTTTGCTATTCTTAGTATTCGGTTCTTATGATTTCATAGGTGGGTTCTAGCAAAGGAAACCAATAGGGGGGGTGGGGGGGTTGAAATGCCTAACCACCCAGTGGCGAAGAGGCATCTCACAGGGATCGATCCTCGGGCACATTCGTCTCACTACAGAGTTCCCACCGGTAAGTATTTCATAATAGAAAAATAAATAAATATAAATATAAAATAAAGGTGGTTTGTAGTGAAGGACATGGTGTAGATGCAGGTAGGCCTCACACTTTCTTTTCCTAAGATTTGGTCTACTAGAGTGATGGCTGGGTAATCATTCCCTACTCTTTGATACCCATTTGTGGATCTTGACCTACTTCACCTGAAGCCCCTTTGACACAGAAATTGGTTAGAATTGGTAAGAATTCAAAACCAGGCCCCTTAGCATTTCAAGATTTCTCAATTAGAGCATGCTTAGCCAATCTTTTAAACCCAATCAGGAGGTTAGCAACAGCATAATAGTAGACAGGAGAATAGAGATCTTTCTGTGAATTTTTGTGTCGATCAATGTGATCAGACTCCTCTCTTTATAGACTCTTTTCATCCAAAATATGGATAGTATACAACTGTATAATCCCTTGATTTTGGGGATGATTTGCTATCTTAATCTTAGAGAAGATGATTACTAGAGCCTAGGGATATATAGAACTACACACACCTGGGATCAAATTTATACAAAGATATTACATTTGTGGATCCCAGTTTCCCAGATCATGGGTTAATAGTTGGGACCAGTTTTTGGAACATTGTGTTCAACGCCAGTAAGGCCAGCGAAATCAGTCACCCAATCAAGACATTTGATGGACAAACACAACACACTTGACACTTTCTAGAGATGATGACACGTCATGTGACAATCTTGTGTGAAGATATAGGTAGTTAAGTATCCATGATCCTTTTGGGCCGTTTGGATCTCTCAAATGATGGTTCACATGTTCCTGTAACTTGGGTAACCTGTAAGCAACAGTTTTGTTCTATTGCATTTTCAATTATAGGTAGACTTCAAGAAACTTGATTTACAGTAAAATGAATAAAGGGTAATGAAGTTCCATGGATGCAAACAGGCCACAGCCTAACAATCCTGTCAAATTCTAATCTTCTTCAAGTAAAAGACAATTCCAGATATTTTCCCCTTCAATCTTGATAAATAGTGATATCCAGCTTTCAATGGAAGTGCCAGTGTAATAATGCATCAAACAAACATGAAATTATTTTCTTTAAATTACTATAATTCAAAGATTTACAAGATCTTGGCGGGATGGATATTAAAAGAATTATCGAATGGTTTACTGATGTGGGAAAAGATGCAAGTACCAATAAAAAAGTCCCTTACAGAAACTATTCAGTGCTACCAGACAGCTCACCCGAAAAGGCACTTCCAGTTCCACCAGACACCGAACCTGTTTGTGAGCTACTAACTCCCCGTGACCTATGAATCTGTCGAAGCCTGAAGACATCTCGGGGTAGAGGCCGACTCTGGACTGTTGCAGTATCATCTTCCTCTTGTCCTGTCAAGTAATCCATCAGAATATTTTAGTCATATATGACGATGATAAGAACAAATTTATCAACTTACAACACCAAACCCTGACAACAAAAGCCAGGCAGATTTAGAGAACACACATGTTCCTCTCCTCCTGTCCACATGAAACTTAAAAGACAGCCTATCTGAAAAATCAAGTAGGGTGGCATCCCCCAAATTGCCAGTAGATATGCTTAAACTCAAAAGTGGTCATGCCTGAACTGGGGTTGGTTGCCAAGCTGGGCTGCTTCCGCAAATTGCCAATAGATACTGTATAAGAGAAATAGACATCCATTTAAAAGACGGTTTTTTTTTTTTTTAAAACATGTTTTTCTGAAAACCCATTCTGGGAAAGGATATCTCCAGTTTGCCACACAGATTTCATAATAAATACAAATGATTTCAACCGAGTTCACGACCAATATCAGATCCAGTGGCCATACATGATTAATCAAACAGGCTCTAGTTTATTTAGAATAAAACTGCGCCATCAAATTTTGCTCTCACTATTGGGCATCAGTGATGGTCATATTCAAAAGGTGATAATGTAGGAATGCCCATCTGAGGGAGTTCCTTAGGGGTTGACAATGAACGCCCATTTACACATCCTGGCTCATTAAAATAGGGTATGCATATTAATTTTGGACCCATTATTGTTAGGTCTGTGTTAGGGTCTTTGTATTGGACCCGGTAACACTAAGGTATGAGTCCATGTAGTTCAAGACCCATGGAACCATAGTGCCATACCGTTGGGCCGGGCAATCCGACCATGCCAGGCAGGGGCCCAGCCCGCTAAATCTCACAAAAACAAGCACTTTTCACTCTATCTTAAAGCTTGAGGGTAGAGTAGGGCCCAAAAGCCTGTCGCCTTGAGAGTTGGGCAAGACCTAGCCCGTGCCAGCTAGACCTTTCCTGTCTATTGCATATGCACAAAAATAAATATATAGGGCCCTGCTTTCCTGTCTATTACATATACATATAAATAAATATATAGGTCCCTGCTTACAGTACATCCTTACAACACAGGCCAGCTGTTGAGGCCCACCTGGGAAAGAGCATGGGACGGGGGGATCGAAAGGTCCAAGTGGGACCACCCCCCAAAATCAAATTTGAAGCCAATCTTATATCCCTAACCACTTCATCCATGGCCCACAAGTTTAACGGCTATATATATATAGGGAGACGGTCCCGTAAGGACCATCCTCACCAATATTTTATGGACTCATCCAAACCTCTGGATTTTGAGTCTCATCCAACGCTCGTCACACACAATATATATTGAATGGAGGGAAATGAAAATGAAACCTAAAAAAAGGCCTCGCCCAAATCGCTCAAATCGTAAGACAACAATGATTCCCTCCTCTCCCTTCTCCCTCCCATCTCTTCCCCAGCAAACCCGGAGCTTTCCTCTGCCATAGCTCGTCTCCGGTGCCGACAACTATCTCATTTTCCCCAAATCCTCGTCGCCAACCTCGATTTGCCAGCAGCAAGCTCGTCTCTCTCTTTTCGCGATCTCGTCCCTCTCTTTGCCGCTACAACGTCGCTTCCTCGTCTCTCTTGCTCACGATCAACATGCTCTCCAATACATATCTTCCGGACGAGGTCTGAAAAAAAAACCCTTGTCTCTCTCCAAATTGATTCTGGAACGGGAAAGAGAAACCAGAGCACCTGTTTCCAATCTCTTCCTCCTCTTTCTCACCGACTTCTGCATCATCTATCTCTGTCGTCCCTCTCGCCTTTATCACAGTTGATAAAAAAAACCCCATCTTCCATGGACGACCCCACCTCTTTGCACCCCGCTCTGTTTTCCCAGACCCCACCTTCCATTATTGAGGTAGAAGAGGATGATGACTACCCTGCCTTGATAGCCAGCCACGATGGTGGATCACCTAGTTGCCATGGAAGCTATCAGGTATATTTTAGAAAACAAATTTTGTGTAGCTTAATTTAATTCGTTCCTCTGAGTTCGTTTATTAATATTGCTTTCTATGCAGATAAATGGTATCATGAGACAAATAGCTGGGCAGCTTTTCAGTTAACAGGAGCCTATACGTGGATTGCTGTGAGACCCATCAGTCGTTTACTATATATACAGGCTAACAAGTCTTGGGAGGAGTAGTTGAAATTCTACAGGGCAGTGATTTGAGTTGTGTTTGAATATTTTTGTCATGTTTAAGCTTAAAGATTGAGATAGTGTGTTTATCTTCCTTTGTGTTGAGTTGTAAATTGATCATTATTTTGACTGACCTTTAATATGAAAATGTAACCACCTGTAGTGTTGTCCCTCTCAAATCCAAGAATATATACATGATTTCTGTTTGTGATGTTTTCTGATAATTATTGTTTACAGATACAAGTCAGATTTTCGGAGCATCAGATATTTGGACCCCATGTTACAGACATCAACAATCAGATACAAACTTCGTTTGTTTCATTTTCCACAATCAATCAGATATTTGGACCCCATGTTACAGATATCCCTTGCTTGGAAACTCCAATGACTCCAAGACCAAGACCGTGCTGTCAACCCATTGTGATAAGATGGCAATTCATTTATAGTTTCGAGTTGTAGTTGTAGAGTTGATAATGAAGCACTTGTGAACTGTGGGTGTGTGGTATTTATCAAAGCAAATATGCAAGATAGCATGGAATTCAAATACAGTTCATTGGCAAGCTACAATTCAGATAAAGAATCATAGGAACATCCCAAAAAAAAAAAAACCTTCAATCCTGCACTGTTCTTTTCTCTCTCTCCTCTCATAAAAGGTTGGTGAGGACAAGAAGCATAAGCATTGAGAGACAATACCATGAATTCAAAAGGCAAGTTTTCAATAACTCAGAAACAACATTTTAAACATTGGACTAACCATCCTGGTTACATGTGCAACTAAGTCATCCCCAAAGCATGTATTCTATGCCTGACTCAACATGAAAACTAAGATTATGATAAATTTTTCGGAGATACTTTCCAGCTTTTCAACAGCTGCTACTGAACTGTTCTTTTCTTCTCTCCAGTTATCTCGTTCACCTGCGGATGAGCTTCAGCAAGTTGCCAACTTGAGATTTCATCTTTCCACAGCAACCCATCACAACCATTTTAATACTGCATAAAGTTTTTCCACATAAAAAAGCTGTAAATGCCAGATCTGAAACCTTGACAACATATAGTTGGGGTAGAAAAATCCTGTTTGCTGTGGGAGAATCGAGCTTGGAGACGAGCAGCTTCCCCTCTGTTTTGTGCCACTCTTGCGCTAGAGACGAGCAATGGCAGACGTAGATCTGGTTTGGGTAGAAGCGGGTTTGTCTTTCGCAAGGCAGAATCGATTTGGGAAAAACTAACTCGTTGCCGGCAAATCAATGTGGAAGACGAGTATACCCCAGGCGAGCGATGGAAGACCGGATGAAGAACACAGGAAAATGAAATGGGGGTGAGCGATGGAAGACCGGATGAAGAACAGGGGAAAATGAAATGGGGGCTAGGGGACGGCATATGAGCTGTGTCGAGGATAGGGCCGTGTTGCCCCGGAGACGCAAGGAAAGCTCCTTGTTGAGTACGAATCCCGTGTCATGCCGGGGATGAGGAGGGAGACGAAACCCGTGTCATGCCGGGGATGAAAAGAGAGCTCCCTATTGAGGAAGAAACCCACGTCGGAGACGCAAAAAGAGTGCTGGAGACCAGAAGAACCCAGGCCGGAGAAGACTATCGAGATCTGCTATGAGTTTGTCTTTCACAGGGGGAAAGATTTGGGGATTTTCCGATTTGAGGAGACGAGGATTTGGTGAAAATGAGATAGCTGCCGGCGCCGGAAACGAGCTATGGTAGAGGAAACCTCTGGGTTTGCTAGGGGAGAGATGGGAGGGAGAAGGGAGAGGAGAGAATCGTTGCTGTCTTCTAATTTGAGCGAGGTCTTTTTTTGGTTTTCATTTTTGTTTCCCTCCAATCAATATTATATCGCGTGTGCCTAGCGTCGCATGGGACTCAAAATCCAACAGTTTGGATGAGTCCATAAAATAATGGTGCAGGACCGTCTCCCCCATATATATATATATATATATATGCACAAGGCTCTCGCTTAGAATAAAACCCCGTAAGCTCACACTTGGGGGGCCCACCCTTGGTCACCCTTAGTCCATCCAAATGGACCAAACACATGACCCCCCTAAACTGCATATATCCACCAACTTTTAATTAGATCTGAATTTACTAGACCGTTGGATCGACTGTGTACCGATCTGAATGGATTGGTGACCATTAAACTTTGGCGGGGGCAAATGGAGATGATAAAAACCACGGTTGAGGCTGATTTTTTGCGGAGAGGAGGGTCCCGGGGAGTCCTTGAAATCCCCACCATCTCCATCTCCATGTGGGTCGCCAGGTGGCCCCACCACACACTTGAGCTTACCTTATCCTAAAAGGCCATCAATCCCACTCCAATTGCTGGGTCCTAGATTACATATGTTGATTATGAGGCTCCCAGTCCTATGTCCCAAAGGCCCCACAATTTTATACCATGCTAAAATTACCAACAACATATTGCATTAGTTAGCATCAGGTTGACAGTCAATGATTGTGTTAAAAAAAATCCTTCACTTCCTTGGTCCAGCCCAGCCCTACTTAGCCGATGAGGGTAGGGTAAGGGCCTACCTAGAGCAAACCACTGAGGGATTTGGCTTAGTCTAGTCAAGCCCACACATGAGGGTAGGGCAAGAGTAGACCCCGGGCCCAACCCTTTGACAGCCCTACATACCGTAAATAGGGGTGTACAAATAAACAAATTATATCAGATAACAAATGTACATGATATAATATTATTACTCTCATATTTGCCTCATGGATCTGACTACCCAGACCAAACCCATATCCCTCCAGCCTTATATTTCTGCACGAAATAACCTAGGATATGTGTGTAACAAAGTTAGAAAAATTAAAAACCTAAATGAGAACCAAAGTTCGCTAATATTCAATCAAGACAGCATTGGAAGGCTTGAGTTGTGGTCGACTATGCCAAGATTCTCAATTAAACACTTCATCCTTGAATCAACACAGCTTCTTCCAATGATGAAAAGAAAACACTGGGCTAGCAAGGGCTGTCCTGAGTATGTACAGAATGTTTGATCAAACGATTTGTTGGCCCTACAAACTGCAAATGTGAAGTCCGCCCTGCAAAGGGAATATCATCGACATTTTGAAAATATCACAACATACACCTGGAATGGCTTTTTTCCCATAGTATCACAATATTTTCAAAATATCAACAGAACATGAAAACATCATGATAAAAGTGAGAAATTGTGGAAAAAACATGGGGGCGACTCAGGAAAATCTATAAAAATATTATTCACAGTATTTTATAGTTTTTTTACAGTATTTTATAGTTGATCTTATATTTATTTATTATTTTAATTTTAAAATCTCTCAACATTTTCCCAATAATATCTAGTGAAACCCCCAAATATAAAATAAAATAAATCCTAACATTTTCCTGAGACGACAATTCCGAAGAACGATATTTGTGACAAACAATGAGACCTAACTTGACCAGATATCAAAAACAACCCTCATAGGATCATCCAAAACTGCCTGCTTTTGTTCTCACCTGCCATGGAAGACTGGTTGAAAATGTGCATTTGCAAACACCAATTAGATAGTGATTAGTGAGGCTAATATGAGTAATATATAAGTGTCTGGTCCACTATGCTGAGGGTCCCATCAGATGAATGGTTTAAAATCCCAGAAAGGTGGGACCACCTGAACCACCCATTGTTTCCTTAGTTGAGTATCACATCCCAATTACTGACAATTATCATCCAGTCATGCAATACATGTAAAGTGGGTACGGAACATACTTTCGAGATCTTTTCTTTTTCCTGAATGTGTTTCTCTTGCTTGTCTGAAAGATGGACCATTCTGGTTGGAACGTGCCTTGCTTGAGCCCGAAAGGTCACTTGTACTGGGACCAAGGCCTGCTGATTGCTGTGGTGTGGGAACCATTTTCCCTGTATGTCCAGTTGGAATGTTGCTCTGCAATAGAACAGATAATACTACATCCACATCTGGTGATGGCCCTGTTGTTTCAAAAGAAATGGATCAGTCCAGAAGATACTATAGCCATTTGCTTGATGACACTACATTGAAAGTCCTCACAAAGCAGTCCTGAAGCATAAATGATAATTCTGTGAACAACTAAGCATACTAAGTAAGTGATGTTTCGACCAAGCAGCAACAAAATTTAATAGCAAGTATACTAAAAGATCACTTGTACATAGTTAAACATTATTACAAATAAAAAGATCACATACATAACTCACATATTTCATTTATTTATTTAATCTGAGAAGCAGCACATGGTTTCATATCCTCATCATCATCTATAGGGGGTCGAATTTACAAATTATATACATCCGAGTACAAGGCATATATTGCAAGTGCTCTATGAGAGTATTCTCAGTAACTTACCACATAAAATATCCACTAGCACATAGTAACCTCATGAGAGCATCAAAAGCTCCTGGTAGCTATAGTCCAGACTCCAGACTATCAGAAATTATCTAAACATAGCTTCTACTGCGTGCACAGAAATCTGAAAAAGATTACCATGAAGATTGGTTTTGCAAGCAGCATGCATATAATCCAGACAAGTTCCACACTGAAGCCAGGTACACTCAGCAACGAAGTAATGCATTAGTTTCTCTATTTCAAGGATTTATATTTTCCTTCACAAAGAAAGTACTGATGCCAAGTGGAGATTTAATATAGGAAAGCAATTTAACTCTTTACCCACAAAATAAGATAGTTAACCAGGATGAGGTGGCCAAGTAATAGAGTAAAATGTATAAAGGGCCACCATGTGTGTGTATATGTTTTTTCTTACAATGTTGACTAGCACGAAGATTTTAAAATGTATAGACCCCCATAAAAGTAATATATTCAAATGATATTGCAATTTAAGAAACCCAGAAAGAAACTTTGCTCGAAATGCCTTTCTTTTTTTATTGTTTGGAACAGTGACTGATTTGTTGAAGAGAAAAATATGGTATAGTAGGACAACAAGCCATATCTGCAGAAAAGAGATCCCCATCTCTATTGGAAGAGGAAAGGGCAGAGGGCCACAACTTGCAATTACCGACCTCCAGAGGAAAGAGGTTTACATTTCCAAAAGCACGGCCTGATGCACTACTACTACGTGCTTCACAAGAGCATATGCCACCCTTTTTCACCAGCACTTCTAAAATTAAATAAGAATTAAAAAATAAATAAATAAATAACAACATCAAACGGCTTCACGATATAATATGTCACCTGCTAGTCCCCAAGTGCCTAACTAAAAGCAAAATCCCCGGAGGCTTTGAAGGACTTTAGACCCTTTAGTTTGGTGGGATGTGTATACAAGTTGTTGAAGATTTTGGCTAACAGGTTAAGAAAGGTACTTCCTCTTATAATAAGCCCATCTCAAGGGGCCTTTGTCAATAAAAGAAAAATCCTTGATTGAACTCATAGATTCAAGGAAGAAAGATAAAGAGGGAGCTGTTTTTAAGAATGATCTTGAAAGGGCATATGATCACGTGGATTGAAATTTCGTAGACTACATGTTACGCAGATTTGGCTTTGGTGGTAGGTGGAGAGGGTGGATCACAGAGTGTATTTCCTCCACTTCATTTTCAACTTTAGTGAATTGTTTGCCATCACGGATTTTTTTTGGCCTCGAGAGGTCTAAGACAAGGTGACCAATTATTTCCTTTTTTATTCACCATAGTGACAGAAGCTTTCAGAGCCCTTCTCACAAAGGCGAAAGACGGGGGTCTGATAAAAGGTTTTAAAGTTTATACCGGAGGAGAAGTGGTTACCCATCTTTAGTTTGCAAATGACACGATTTTATCCACCTCTACTAATTGGGATGAAATAGTTGCCTTGAAGTGCATTTTGAGATGTTTTCAGATGGCATCAAGATAGAAGATAAATTTATCAAAAAGCTACTTGGTGGGGGTGGGTTGTTCGGAGGGGAACATAAGGATATTGGCAAACAGATTGCATTGTAGAAAAGGTAGTCTTCTTGTCATCAGTATCCAGGCTTGCTCATTGGGGCGAATCCTTGGTCAATTTCAATGTGGGGTCCAGTTGTAGAGTATCCTGGCTTGCCCATTGGGGTGAATCCTTGGTCAATTTCAATGAGGGGTTTAGCTGTAGCAAAGTTTGAGAAAAAGTTATCCACTTGGAAGAAACAATACTTTTCCTTTGGGGAAAGAATCACTCTTATGAAGTCATCTCTTTCCAATTTACCAGTATATTACATGTCGCTTTTCCGAATGTCAGAGGTGGTGGTTAAAAAATTGGATAGGATCCGAAGGTGTTTTTTATGGGATGGGAAATGTGAGAGGGAAAGTATGCATTTAGTGAAGTGGAGTGAGGTGATAAAGTCAAAAGCACAGTAGGGGTATGGATTCGAAAATTTTGGAACTAAAAAATTGGTCTTTGCTAGCTAAATGGTGGTGGAGGTATGGGGAAGAAAAAGAGGCATTGTGGAGAAGGATTATTGTGTCAAAGTATAGGGAGGATGTATGGAGGTGGGTTCCAAAAAGAGTCCATAGGTATAAGTTGTTTGGTTTATGTGACTCCCTGGAGTCTCACATCGACTATAGAGAGGAAAGTGAATGGGATTATATGTAGAGCTTACACCCTTACCTTGCATGAGACCTTTTGGTGGGTTGAGGTCCACCAGAAAGAAAACCGTGAGGCCCGTGGGCCAAAGCGGACAATATCATGCATGTGTGTAGGGTGGGGCGTTACAATTTATAGGCTGTAATTTCTAGTTTTGGGGATGAGTCAACTATAGGGTGGGGGTGGGGGTGGGGGTGGGGATGGGGGTGGGGGGGTGGGGTGGGGTGTTGGTTTGAAAGGGGGGCTTCATGGTGGGCGAAGGGGATAGTGTCCATTTTTGGTACAACGATTAGGTGGGAATGTGTCCTTTATGGTTTTTTGTTTTTTCCAAGAGTGTTTAGGGTTGTTATCCAACAAAGAGTCCACTTTTAAAGAGTGTTTTCTTTGGGAGGGGAATGTAGTGTCTTGGGATATAAGTGTTATGAGCTATGATGCATGGAAACTTCAAAATGGGCAACGTATCGTGTTATATTGTATCTAATACTTCACTTTTTATGTGTGAAATCTGTGTCCTTGCCGTGTCCATGAAGTATCCAAGCCGTATTTGGGCATCATAGGTTACGAGGGCCCTTCGGGAGTTGTAGTTGGTGGAGCATCAGTCCTTGTTGTCTCTTCTTACTAACGTTTTCTTCTCCAAGGGCTCTACTGATTATCGCATTTGGAAGCCCAGTTATACAGATTTATATTCTTCAAGGTTGTTTTACAAGGAGATAGATCCATTCAACATAGCTTGGTCTCCATGTGCTTCAGTTTGGATGGGGCTTGCCCCTCCTAGAGTGGAGGCATTTTGATGGTTGGCAATGGTGGGGAAGATCTCAATTGCATATAACTTAAGAAGAAGTGGTCGGATTCCATTTCATACATGTTTGCTTATGCGGGAGGGAGATGGAGCCAATAGATCACTTGTTCTTGAATTGCAGTGTAACGCCATCTATTTGGGTGGTTTGTGCTCAAAGAATGCAGTGTCGAGTGGTGTTTTCCTGGTTCTTTAGGGATGTTGTTTTAGGCTTGGAGGGTGTCTCCTTTTGTTGGCAATGGAAAGATTTTATGGAGGATCGTTCCTTTTTCCATTCTTTGGTCACTTTAGAAAGAGAGAAATGATGGAAGTTTGAATAGCAAAGAATACACACCAGAGGACCTTCTGTCGGTCATGCTTGAGGATTGCCAAATGGGTATGTGCTAGAAAGGAGTTCTTAGATCTTAAGATAGATAATATCATGCAAAGCTGGGAAGCTTGTCTAAAGATGGGAGTCTCAAAGAAGAAAATGGAAATATCTTGGTGCTCTCCTCCGTGTGGAGTTCTTAAGTTCAATGTGGATAGAGCAACAAGGAGAAAACCGAGTTTGGACAGAATTGGTTGAGTATTGAGAAATCACAAAGGGGAAGTTTTGTAAATGTTTTCTAAACATGTCGGGATTAAAGACTCTAATGAAGCAGATGTTCTGGTCATTTTGGAAGCTCTTAAACTCTATCGTAGTTCATACCAACATTATCTTATTGTGGAGAGCGACTCAGCTAATGCAATATCTTGGGTGAAATCTTTGAGAGGGCCTTGGAAAATGTAATTCTTATTTAACAAAATCGGTCACCTTTTATCTCAGTTGCTGTTCTCTTTTCAGCATGTTAGTACATCCGCAAATGGTATGGTGGATTGTCAAGCAAAGCAAGGACTAGATCGTTCTTGTAATTTTAATGCTCACGTAGTGTAGTTGTGTGGATGTCTGGTACATTTCTCTTGTACTGGTTCACCACTAAGAGATGCTTTTTCTCTATGCTCTATTTCTGAGATGTACTTTCGTCTGCTTTTTTTAATAAAATATTACTGC